>CM077032.1:7387882-8836632 GCA_039090855.1 Macrothele yani | reverse complement strand
CGTCACATCTCCTAGTACGTTACAAGATGTGCTGATGTCAAAACTACCCATACAGCACAAAACGTTTCAGATATGCATCAGTAATGTTACACTCTCTCATTTTTCGTTACACTTTCAGAGATGTCTTACAATTACGTTTCAGCAAAATCTGTTTTGGAACATAACCCTTTGTACATTACGGTTACGTTTAAAATTGCATTCACCGATACTACTATTTTATAGTTTCCATTGTATATAATTGCCACCTTGATGTTACATTCCGGCGATATTTAAGATTTTTGGTTTGGCAACGGCGTGCATGCGCATGCGCATTTATGCCATTTCACCGAAATACTCTCGTAGTCGTATTGCCATTTGCTACTGGGATATTCTTTGGTGAGCTACTTAATTGATTCAATATTTCATTCTTAGTTTTTGTGATTCAAGATCATCTGAACGTAAGTAATTGTTTTGATTATTATAATTTTTAAATTCTAAAAAGGATTTTATAAAATCTAAGTAGATCGCTGTGTTGTTGTATTAGTTTACTATACCAACATGTGTTTTTTACATGAAGCTGATAAATTTCATATTGGTAGGTCTATAGAGAAATGGCGAATTTTTTTAATTTCTTTTTTTCGCTGAGGTATAGTCTATTTCACATGTATAATAGAAATTCGACATCCTCATTTGGGACCGATTTTTCATTTCCTTTGTTATTAATATACACTGCCGCAAAGTGAAAAAAGAACACCAAGAAGGAATTGGCGGACGATCATGAAAACTACATATGCTAATGGGGTCGAGTTTACGTACGTGTGATGTTAATTTCGAGACCAACCGGAGAGCGTTTACGCCACAGCACGGCATAATATGCAAATTATCGTCAGTGGTAGTTAAGGAGTACGGCGAAGAGAATGTAATCTGTCGTCGGCATACGGACACATGCGAAGACCCTGAAGGAGCTGCAATGCCTGGACAAGGAGGACGTGTAAGATTTCAGCAGTTATCGGACTTTGAGCGAGGTCGTCTAGTCGGACTTCGCGGGGCCGGGTGGTCACACCGTCCTATTGCGGAGCGAATTGGACGGGAAGTATCGGTGGTGGTACGATGGTGGCGTAGATGGTCCGAGGAACATTCCCACAGGAGAAGACGTGGAAACGGGAGTCACCGACGGACTGATGAGCGGACCGATCGACGCATAAGAAGAGCGGCGTTGTCAAGCAGAACATCCACTGCAACGCAAATCCGAGCTGCCGTTGCACCTGAGGTGACTGTGCGAGCAACCCGCAACCGTCTACTGGATGCAGGACTACGTGCACGTGTGCCTCTGGCATGTGTACCTCTGACTCCAGCCCACCGTCAGGAATGGCTGCAGTGGTGTCGCCAACGTCTGCACTGGAGAACGCAATGGAAATCTGTCGTGTTAAGCGATGAAAGCAGATTCTGCTTGGGAGCCTCCAATGGCCGTATACGTGTTCGCAGAAGCACAGGGGAGCGTCTCCACCCTTCTTGCATCCGCCAGCGAAACACAGGGCCTACACTTGGTCTCCTGGTGTGGGGAGAGATCAGCTATCACTCCCGTACACAACTAGTGTTTGTACCGGGTACGTTAAACAGCACCTCCTACATCAACAGCATCATTCAGCCCGTTGTTGTGCCATTTGTAAGGTCGGTCCATCGTGGTGTTTTCCAGCAAGATAACGCACGCCCACACACGGCACGTGCAACGCAACATGCACTTCAGGGTGTGAGACAACTTCCATGGCCTGCACGTTCACCGGATTTGTCCCCTATTGAGCACGTGTGGGATTTTATGGGACAACGACGTATGCGGTCTCCGCGGCCAGCCACGACCATCCCCGATTTACGCGTCCAGGTTGAGGATGCTTGGAACTCAATACCCCAAACTTACATCCAACATCTGTACGACAGACTCCATGCCAGAATTGCACAGTGTGACGCAGTTCATGGCGGTTCAACCTCGCACTAACCATGTTACATGGAAATATTATTTTTCAGTGTACCAGTAAATACAGCTGTATTTTGCCATAATGTTTTGATCACGTTATCCTCTGTATTCCGTTATTATGCTATATAAATTTTGTTGGTATCAAACGTCTCCTTCTTGGTGTTCTTTTTTCACTTTCCGCTAGTGTATGAACGCCGCCACTGTTCCCAATGCAGAGAGGACTGCGTTAAACCTGTGAAAACGTAAACAACTCGTAATACGACTGTTGTTGCTTTTGAAACAGCTGTCGAGTGTAACATTTGTATTGCGATTTTACAAAGTTTATCAAAACTAATGTTCAACGTAGGAAATACGTAACATTGATTTGATGATGTCACAAATATCTTTCAAATACGCAAAAGTAAGTTACAAATACCTTTCAAATACGTAACAGTAACATGAAGTTGGCATATTGAAGTTACAAAGACTGTAACGTATTGGTTATGTTTCAAAGTTATGTAATGTTTGAGGACATTTTGGAAGTAACCGTAAAGTTTCTGAAACATTACTGTTACATTGCGCAACGTATCTGAAAAGTCTCAATGTTTCAGTGCTACGTACTTGTAACATATACGAAACATTTTGTGCTGTGTGGTGAGTTAAACCAAACATAATGTCGAAACCGATGAATATAAGTTGTACCGGAAGAATAGAGCTAATAAAAAACATATAACACTGTAATTAAAATATTGTTCGTGCTCCTTTAAATAACATTGGAAGAAATTGAACGAACATATCTGACGCCGCCCCGGTGGCGCAGTGGTCTAAGGCGCTGGCCTCTGATCATTCGTCCGTAAGGGGTCCGGGTTCGAATCCCGGTGAGGCATGGATGTTGTGTTTGTCTTACGGCACTGGCTCTCTCCGTTCCCTGGAACCAGTGACCCTAAATTAGGGACGGGCGACTGCTTATAGCCCATTGAGTTGCTCACGGTGGTCGTTAAACCTCCAATAAAAAAAAAAAAAAAAAAAAAACTTATCTGACAACGCACTACATGAATGCAGCATTGCAGCAAATTCAATTGTACATCTTTAAGGCTCCACGAGGCCCGCCTTCTTGTATTGCTGCCTTCTCTTGTTAACCAACGGGCAAGCGTATTTCCCAAATTGCTCGGGCAATTTTGCACATTTCGCAACACCGTTTGTGGCTAACGCAAGATATATGATAAATAAAGAGTTCCCTGGTTACAGATTTTCATTTTGGACTCTTTAAGTATTTTTTATTAATTAATAAAACTATGGAAGACGCCTTGGTACGACTTTCACTGCAGATAAACAAGAAAGTTGACACCGAATTTTCGGGTGTAATAAGAACGTCTTTTGAATCCGTTCTGACGCAAATTAAATTTATCAAACCTATTCAAAGTCAATGGAACCGGTATGGAAAACAATAGATCTGACGAAAGAAAGAAGATTTTCAATCGGGTTTTTAATCCCTCAGATATTGCTGTAAACGGAATCGTGAGCTTGCGAACTCTTAGAAACAGAGATATCGACAAAAATAAGATGTGACTTTACGTCCCCTGGTGGGAAAACCATGCATTATTTTAGGAAGAAAGTATTCTCAAAAGGTTTATCCGTATAAGCGGTATCGGTCGAAGAAAAAAAATTAGTCGAGTTTTCAGGAGCCCAGTTTTTGCAACAAATACTTTAGAAGCAGAAATTAACACATATGACCCCTGATGGCTAAACCATTCTTTACCAAACATTAGAAATTATGTGAAAAATATTTTCCATCAGGTCTTGTGTGCGGTACAGGAAGAATTTTTCAAATCGGAGTTTTAGAAGCAGAAATAACGCAGAAAACGCATATTACCTTTGTGCGAAAGTGTATGATTTCCTCGAAAATTTTGGAAAGTGTATGTTATACTTGAAAATTTTGAATTTATAGGAAAAACATTTCGCATCGGAAACACTATCCAACAAAGAAAGGAATTTTTCAAATCGTACTCTCAGAAGTAGAGATATTGACAAAACTAAAATATACATCTACGCCCCCTGGCGTAGAAACCATGCATTTTTTCAAGAAGAAATTTTTCTAAAAGGTTTGTCGACATGAGTAGTATCGGTCAACGAACGACGTTTTTTTCAATCGAGAATTTAGAAGCTCAAATTTTGCCGCAAATACAACAGAAGCGGAAATTAAGATTTACGCCCCTGGTGGCCAAACTATTTTTTTACAAAAATTAGAAAATTATGTGCAAACGATTTCCCATCAGGAGCTGTATCCGGTGCAGAAAGAATTTTCATATCGGAGATTTAGAAGCAGAGATATAGGGGGAAAACAATTCACCGCTACGCCCCTAGCGGAAAGTCTATGAATTACTTGAAAATTTTAAAATTATATGAAAGACATGTCACACGGAAAACACTATCCAACAAAGAAGGAATTTTTCAAATCGGACTGCTAGAAGTAGAGATATTGACAAAAATAAGATGTGCATCTACGCTCCCTGGCGGAGAAACTGTTGAATATTTTAAGAAGAAGATATTCCGAAAACGTTTATCGATGTGAGTGGCATCATGCCACGAAATAATTTTTTAATCGATGTTTTAGAAGCAACGATTTTATGCCAATACATCAGAAGCAAAAATTAACGCTTACGCCCCCTGGTGGCCAAAGTATTTCTTACCAAAAATTTGAAATTATATGCAAAAGAATTTTCATCAGGAGATGTATCCGCTGAAGAAAAAAATTTTCAAATCGGAGTTTTAGAAGAAGAGTTATCGGGGAAAATGTAATTTACTTTTACGCCCCCTAGCGGAAAATCTATGCGTAATTTGAAAAAGTAACTATATCTAAAATACTCTTTCTTCGTCATAAATGGAATCGAAAGATATAAATTTTTTTTCAGTCAAATGTTTAGAAGCAAATATGTGGAATAAAACGTATTTTTGAATTCGACATCATCTGCATTTACGACCTCTACCGGCGAAATTGTACATCGTAAAAAAAAAAAAAAAACGAAATAAAGGATCATCATTTGCATATTTCAAGCTTCCCAATGCAGAAAGAATTTTTCAAATCGGACTGATAGTTGCTGAGATATATGGTGGGTACAGACGGACGGACAAACCGATAACAGAAGCACGATCTTTTTTTACGAAAGAAGTGCTAAAAATGAAGGGAAAGGTCAATAAAAATTCTGTAACCAGGGAACTCTTTGTTTATGATATATCTTGCGTTAGCCACAAACGGTGTTCCAAAATGTGCAAAATTGCCCGAGCAATTTGTGAAATACGCTTGCCCGTTGGTTAACAAGAGAAGGCACAATACAAGATGGCGGGTCTCGTAGAGCCTTAAGAGAGCACCTTTTTCAGCGTACAGGATAAAATATTCAAAGCTTTTTAGACAAGAAAGCCAAACAGCGGAAATCAAAGTGGGTTTAATCGATTTTAAAAATTAAGTACTTTGTAAATGCAAATTACTTCTCGAAGCGGATATAACTAATTATTTTTCCCCCGTTTCTTCGAAAGCAACGACAGCGTGAGTGGTGAGGTCGGTTGGACAGGTAACATTCTTTACTCTCAACGGCATAGATGCTCTTTTCCGTTCTGGCATTAATTTCGCGATTTTCAAAAGCAGAATAACACGAGGCAATAGCTGGCGCGTTTAATAAGTCAAGGTTATTAGAAATATTCTAGAAAGCATCAATTTTTACGCTTTCCAACGGTATTTTGAAGCGTATATGCTCTAATTTGCACGTCTGTCTGCCCTCACGATAACTTGCGTAAAAATGGCTCGATTTCGATGACATTTTAGTATGTGTTAGAGGAGCACCTGAGGACGAACCCTATTAAAAATGGGCGAAATGGGGTCAAAGATCAGGACATCAAATTGGGATCCACTCCATTGCCCTTATGAGTCATACCTTACGTAAAAATGCTTCGATTGCGACAAAACTTTAACATGTTGTTCCGAAGATATGCTGAACCGGTTCTGTTGAATATCACCGAAATGGGGTCTAAGGTCAGGGCACGGGAGCGAGACTTATTCCACAGCCAATATCCTCAGAATTTGACTGAAAATGCTTCTATTGCGAGAAAACTTTAGCATGTTATTCCGGAGGTATACGGAACCGGTTCTGTTTATTATAATCAAAATGGGGTCAACGCTCGGGACACAGGAGCGAGATTTATTCCACATCCTTATAACTTCACTAAAAACGCTTCTATTGAGACAAAGCTTTAGTATGCAGTTCCGGATATATACGGAACCGGTTCTGTTTAATATCAGCGAAATGGGGCCAACGCTCGAGACACAGGAGCGAGATTTATTCCACAGCCATTATCCTTATAACTTCACTAAAAACGCTTCTATTGCGACAAAACTTTAGTATGCAGTTCCGAAGGTATACGGAACCGGTTCTGTTTAATATCAGCGAAATGGGGTCAAAGGTCAAGGCACAGGAGCGAGATTTATTCCACAGCCATTATCCTCATAACTTGAGTAAAAATGCTTGTACTACAACAAAACTGTAGTATGTTATTTCGGAGGTATGCTGAACTGGTTCTGTTGAATATCATCGAAATTGGGTCAAAGGTCAGGGCACGGGAGCGAGACTTATTCCACAGCCATTATCCTCATAATTTGACTAAAAATGCTTCTATTGCGACAAAACTTTTATATGTTGTTCCGGAGTTATACTAAATCGGTTGCGTTGAATATCATTGAAATGGAGTAAAAGGTCAGGGCACAGGAGCAAGATTTATTCCACAGCCAATATCCTCAAAACTTGACTAAAAGTGCTTGTATTGCGACAAAACTTTAGTATGTTATTCCGGAGGTATGCTGAACCGGTTATGCTGAATATAATCGAAATGGGATCAAAGGTCCGGGCACGGGAGCGAGACTTATTCCACAGCCATTATCCTCATAATTTGACTAAAAATGCTTCTATTGCGACAAAACTTTTGTATCTTGTTCCGGAGGTATACTGAACCGGTTGTGTTGAATATCATCGAAATGGGGTCAAAAGTCAAGGCACAGGAGCGTGATTTATTCCACAGCCATTATCCTCAAAACTTGACTAAAAATATTGCGACAAAACTTTAGTATATTGTTCCCGTGGTATACTGAACTGGCTGTTTTTAATATCATCGAAATGAAATCAAAGGTCAGGGCACGGGAGCAAGATTTATTCCACAGCCATTATCCTCATAACTTCAATCAGTCGCTTCAAAAAATGATCGTTTTCCTCACGTTTATTGAGCATACCGTAAGTGTTTATACGCGCCGTCAATTGAGCTTCTTTGAGTTCATGAGGAACCCACACATCGAGCTTGCTTACGTATCCCAGCTTCTTCAGGTGGTCGTGAACGCTTGAATGATTAATGTGCAATGTTTCTGCAATCTCTCGTGTCGTGTAACGTGGGTTTGTCTCGATCAATGCCTTGATTTGGTCGTCAACAACCTCGGTTGGCCTCCCGGACCGAGGAGCATCGTTGAGGTCAAAATCACCAGCACGGAATTTTGCGAACCACCACTGGCACTGACGATCTTGTAGAGCATTATCACCGTACACTTTACGCAACTTTTCACAAGCTTTACACGCGTTCTTCCCTTTACGAAGGTAAAACAGTAAAATATGCCGAAAATGCACAGTTTGGTCTTCCATCTTCAACTTGATGTCAAATCTCAGCAAATCAACCAAATCGCTCACTATTCCTTTTAGACTGCAGCTAGAATTGGCACCTGTCGAATGCCATAACGATAACAGAGCTGCGCATGCCTCTAGTACTTCCAAAACCGCCCAACCACGATCGGGTGCTAAAATACCTCATGACTTTTCCGACAACCAAATAGATAGCCTGACGCGTCGATGTCATATTAGACGCAGACACGACACCATTGGAAAACAATCGGAAGTCTTCGTGTCCGTGTGACGTCACTAAAAGACGGAACTCATTTTTCTAATGTCATGCCCTTGTATTTTCTAGAAAACCTTGGTCGGTGCCTTTTTGACGTCATACAGTACAGCATTGGAAATCAATAGGAAGCTTTAGTGCCCACGTGACGTCACTAAAAGAGGGAACTCATCTCTCCAATGTCGCGACCATGACCGTTTTCGTGCTTGACGTAATACACGACAGCGTTCACAACCAATAGGAAGCTTTGGTTTTAGCGTGACGTCGTTACTTTAAAGAGGGAACTCATTTTTGTAAAGTTATGGCCTTGTATTTTCTACAAGGCCTTGTTTTGTTCCATTTAAATTTTTATCAATAAAATGATTCATAATATCATATTCCATATCTGTTTAAAATGAGATATGTAACGTTTTTTTCGTTGTCCTACATTTCTTTCCTGGTGGCGCAATGGTCTAAGTACTGGCTTATGTTCACTCGTCCGTGAAGGGTCCGGGTTTGAATCCCGGTGAGGCATGGATGTTGTGTTTGTCCTATGGCACTGGCAACCCTCCCTTCCCTAGAATCACTGGCCTTAATTTAGGGATGAGTGACTGCTTATAGCCAACTGAGTTACTCATGGTGGTCGTTAAACCACCATTTAACCTCCCCGGTGGCGCAGTGGTCTAAGCGATGACTTCTGATCATTCGTCCAAAAGGGGTCCGGGTTCTAATCCCAGTAAGGCATGGATGTTGTTTTTGCTTTACGGCGCTGGAACTCTCCCCTCCCTGGAATTAGTGGCCCTAATTTACGGAAGAGTGACTGCTTGTAGCCTACTGAGTTACACATGGTGGTCGTTAAACCTCCATTTAACCTCCCCGGTGGCGCAGTGGTCTAAGCGATGACTTCTGATCATTCGTCCAAAAGGGGTCCGGGTTCGAATCCCAGTAAGGCATGGATGTGGTTTTTGCTTTACGGCGCTGGAACTCTCCCTTCCCTGGAACCAGTGACCCTAATTTAGGGACGAGTAACTGCTTATAGCCAACTGAGTTACACATGGTTGTCGTTAAACCTCCATTCAACCTCCCCGGTGGCGCAGTGGTCTAAGCGATGACTTCTGATCATTCGTCCAAAAGGGGTCCGGGTTCTAATCCCAGTAAGGCATGGATGTTGTTTTTGCTTTACGGCGCTGGAACTCTCCTCCCTGGAATTAGTGGCCCTAATTTACGGAAGAGTGACTGCTTGTAGCCTACTGAGTTACACATGGTGGTCGTTAAACCTCCATTTAACCTCCCCGGTGGCGCAGTGGTCTAAGCGATGACTTCTGATCATTCGTCCAAAAGGGGTCCGGGTTCGAATCCCAGTAAGGCATGGATGTGGTTTTTGCTTTACGGCGCTGGAACTCTCCCTTCCCTGGAACCAGTGACCCTAATTTAGGGACGAGTAACTGCTTATAGCCAACTGAGTTACACATGGTGGTCGTTAAACCTCCATTTAACCTCCCCGGTGGCGCAGTGGTCTAAGCGATGACTTCTGATCATTCGTCCAAAAGGGGTCCGGGTTCTAATCCCAGTAAGGCATGGATGTTGTTTTTGTTTTACGGCACTGGAACTCTCCCTTCCCTGGAACCAGTGACCCTAAAGTAAGGACGGGCGACTGCTTATAGCCCATTGAGTTGCTCACGGTGGTCGTTAAACCTCCAATCAAAGAAAAAAAAAGTAAGGCATGCATGTCGTTTTTGTATTACGGCGCTGGAACTCTCCCTTCCCTGGAACCAGTGACCCTAATTTAGGGACGAGTAACTGCTTATAGCCAACAGAGTTACACATGGTGGTCGTTAAACCTCCATTTAACCTCCCCGGTGGCGCAGTGGTCTAAGCGATGACTTCTGATCATTCGTCCAAAAGGGGTCCGGGTTCTAATCCCAGTAAGGCATGGATGTGGTTTTTGCTTTACGGCGCTGGAACTCTCCCATCTTGGAACCAGTGGCCCTAATTTAGGGACGAGTGACTGATTATAGCCAACTGAGTTACACATGGTGGTCGTTAAACCTCCATTTAACCTATCCGATGGCGCAGTGGTCTAAGCGGTGACTTCTGATCATTCGTCCCATAGGGGTCCGGGTTCAAATCCCGTGAGGCATGGATATTGTGTTTGTCTCACGGTGCTGGCTCTCTCCCATCCTGGAACCAGTGGCCCGAATTTAGGGACAGGCGACTGTTTGTAGCCCATTGAGTTGCTCACGGTGGTCGTTAAATATCCAATAAAATAACAAAAGAAACCTCCAATTTTAAAAAGATTAGTTTTTTTTTGTATCATAAACCCCTACATTCATTAAAAAAGAACCAATCCTTATAGCGTATAAAGGAATACTGTTTTCGGACCGAGATATGCATGTGATCCCCCTTAGAAACCGTGGAAGTGGCAGTTTCGGATTTGAGCATTCCCTAACAGCTGCTCATGCTCCTTGCCCTTAAGCTCTAACAATGTTCAACTGGACACAGGATCAATATCATCCCAAATAGTATGTGTTGGAAGTTAATATAATTGATTTCCAAAATTAGGTACCCGCTTTCGATAGCAAACTGTGAAACCTGATCAGTTTCTATATCCTTGAGGGTGTAGAATGCAATCATAATCTCAAGTAGAACAACACCTCTCTGCTTTCCGGCACTATTTGGTGCCAGAAAGCAAGAGGTGATATATATGCAGAAGAATCGATTATTTACATAATTCGGGATTTGATTAAATACCGAATTATGTAAATAATCGATTCTTCTACGTATGTCACTTTTACGGCACTATAAGGAAGAGAAATCATAGACTTCTCTCAAGTTGTATTGTTTTGTGGAAATTTCCTTGCGTGCTGCCAGTAGCTGAAACAGAAGAGCAGGAATCTGACCGGGAATCCAAGTTCCGAAGGCGATCGAGATATACGTGAGACATACAGGGGTTGAATAGAATAATGGGAACACCGCGCCCACACCCGTGATTTTTGATTCAGCTGCGAACATGGCAATACGCAAAGGTATCTACTAGTTTTTGGTTGTAATAGTTTTCTTTAGAACCTCTTCAAGATACTGTTTAAGTGCATTTAAAGTGTCTTGCAAAATTTCTCTCAGGGTGACGTCCTAATGGGCGATCTCATGGACTTTGAAAATGGGCTAATTACACTGGTGTGCAAATATTAAGGACGAAGAGGAGAAATCAGCATAACAGCGGAACGAGCATGCAGAACGGACCGAAAGACCACTCAGGAGATAGACTAGGGTCCGGTACGGTAGGGCGTGCGCAAATATGCAACATGCCGTAGGGGCGGGGGAGTGTCGGAAGGGTATAAAGCACACGGTCGGTCTACGCTCAGCAATTCGGTGAAAGCTATTGCACGGTTTACATCGGTTTGAACGACGTCGAGTTGTTGCCACCGTGTGATATGGCCAACAGGCAATCCACTAGACGACATCTGGATGACTTTACACGAGGTCGCGTCATTGAGAAGTTGGAAGAAGGTCGAAGTGGGACTAGTGTGGCCGAGCAGTTCGGGATCGCTCACAGCATCGTTTCACGAGCTTAGAGAGCATTTCAAACGACAGGAACAGCTATCCGAGAGTTTAGCAGTGGTCGTCCACGAGCAACCACGGCGGCGGATGACCGGTATATTGTCCTACAGGTGAAAGGAGACAGACGGTAGACAGCGGGAGAAATCGCAAGTCACATGCGTCCGTTATCGCGTTTTACGTGGCCAAGAGACTGCACAAAGGTGGTTTATTTGCACGACGACCAGTACAGTGTGTGCCATTAATGCCTGCTGATCGGAGACGGCGGTTTCTGTATTGCCAGGAACACAAGAACTGCACACATCAGCAATGGGTCGAGTTTTCTTTACGGATGAGAGCCGATTTAGTCTGGTGAGCGATTCTGGACGTATACACATCTGGAGAGAGCAGGAAACACGCAATCACACCTCCAGCATCATCGAAAGGGACCGGTTTGGGGTGGCGGAGTTCTCGTTTGGGGCGGTATCATGCTTGGTAGCCGTTCTGACCTCCACATCTTCCAAGGAGGTTTAGTCACTGGTGTCCACTATTGTAGCAAGGTTTTCCTGCCTCACGTGTGCCTTTTAGAGGTGCTGTGGGTCCTGAGTTCCTCTTCATGGACGACAACGCTACACCTCATCATACAGTGGTTGTCGTAGAGCTGTTGCAGAGTGAAGATATTCAACGCATGGATTGACCAGCAAGGTCGCCGGACGTAAATCCAATCATACGCGTGTGCGACCTTCTCGGGAGACGCTTGGCAGCACGTCACCAGCCGCCAGCAACGATTCCGCAGCTGCGATTGGCGCTACAAGAGGAATGGGCCGCGATGCCTCAACAGCTCCTTGACAACCTCGTTCTCAGCATGGACAGACGTTGTAAATCCTGCAACGCAGTCACGGGTGATCATATTACCTACTAAAGACTGGATTTTTCTTGGCAGCCGCCTGTCACATGGACGTTTGTGTGTTCTGTCCAGTTATGCTCGAAGCTACCTTTTCAATAAAGTGCCTTTGTATCCTTCGGATTCCTTGTTTGGACGGTTTTGCTCACTTGTCCCATATTCTTACATCTTGGGGATCTTATGGTATGGTTTGAGTCGATGTGGAGCACTTCTGCACGACGTTACATTCGAAAAACCGTCTCGTCCTTAATTTTTGCACGCCACTGTAGTTTGCAGCTGTGTTCTGCAATCGGTCACCAAATATCGTGTAGCATAGCTCCCGATGTTCACAGAACAACGCCACTCAGCACGATGGCTCATAAAGGAGACTGGCCTCCACCGCTGCCCGCGCATCCCCGTACTGCCATCTGTTGGCGTGCTACGTACCTATCTCGGAACTTTTTGATCGCACTACTAACGAGCTCTGACGTTATTCTTGTTCTTCATATGAGAAAGGAAACAGACTTTAGCTGTTTTGACAAAGACCAAATTGTTATGGCCAGAAGGCTGGATCAGAGCATTTCCGAGATGGAAAGACTTGTAGATTGCTCACTGTCAGCCGTGGTTTGTATCTTCAAAAATAGGTCCGAGGAGGAAAAAATCACGAACCACTAGCAAAGTGTGGGCTAACAAACACTCAATGACGCTAGATGTGAGTGAAAGATGTCCCGTATGCCACAAACTAACAGAAAGGATACTTTCGTGCATCTCGCTGGTGATTTGAATGCTTGTGACGGAAATAATGTGCTACAACACATAGCACACTGAACCCTACTCGAAATGGGGCTGAGTACTGCAGGCTACAACAATCTCGGCTCAACGTCGAAAGCTTCTATATTGGGCAAGCGAGCACCAAAACTGGTTATTCATGGATTAGAAGAAGATCGCTTGGTCCCATGAGTCCCGTTTCCTGTTGCGACCGGGTACGTATGCTTCGTTTAACAGAAAAATTGAACCTGCGTCGTTTTTAGAAAAGACGTATTGGGTGTGTGCAAAAGTTCTACACGTTTTTGTAATAGATGGGGATTGTGATCCGAGTAGTTACGTCACAGATGACGTCACAGGTGAGACTGCAGTGTCTCGAAAAGTAGAGCATATACAGGCCCTAGGTTTATCCGAGTGTGTCATGCGTAACGAAAATCACGGACGTTGTAACATGGCATGCGATAAGGAGCACAGTAGACATTGTTTACTGTACGAGTTCGATAAAGTCAGCACCTTGCCGCAACATCTGCCAAGTGTATGCGGAGGATGCAGTTGACGATAGGACATGTCGCCGTTGGTTTCGGAAATTCCGGGATGGAGACAGAAGCTGTAAAGGTCAACCACGTCCTGGACGTCCATCCGTGGTTTCTGACGAGGATGCGGACCAAGCCATAACACATGACCCACACCCAACCATTCAGAAATGAGGGGAAACGTTGTCGGTACACAGAGCAACAGTCGATAGACGGATGCATGCTCTTGTGTTCATCACCAAGTTCGATAACTGGGTTCCGCACCAACTTTGCGCAAAGCAACGAGAGGAAAGAATCCCTGCCTGTGTTTCTTTGCTTTCTCGTCTCAGAAATGGACCGTTTTTGGGATGAATTGTAACCAGTGTTTCTTTCACGAGTTTTTGGTCAGTGAGGGGGATGGAACGTTAGAAGGGGCAAATTTTCTAAATGCTATATATATATATATAAATATAATTTTTTACTACTATATCTACATGTGTGGAAGTAATTACTACATTGAAGAGCAACTGAATTAGAGACAGCTGGCGTTACGCAAATGTGTCGCTGTGGGCGGCCCTGTAAACGGAAACGACATGACGTATGCAGCGATCCGACAATATAAGGAGTGATATAAGGAGCTACGGGAATATATGCATCTCATATAAGGAGTGATATAAGGAGCTACGACAATATAAGGAGCTACGGGAATCAGTAAGAGTCGGACGCAGTATTGGTAACACGAGGGATCTAAGCGCACTTGATCGTGGGCAAATTGTCAGGGCCCGACGAATGGGTCACTCCATCTCGGAAGTCCTGCAGGCCCTGGGATTTTCCCGAGCCACTGTGTCACGGGTGCACCGTGAGTACATCGAATTCTGCAAGGGCCAACTGCCGTGGACAACGGCGTGTGAATGAGCGGGATCATCGTCGGCTAGCTCGGATTGTGACAGCTGATAGGCGGGCCACAGTGCAAGAAATCACTCGGCAATTTAACGCTGGTGCACAAAAACGTGTAAGCAGCAGCACCATCCAGAGCCATCTGCTCGCTATGGGGTACAGAAGCCATCGTGCAACCAGGGTACCGCTGCTGACCGGACATCACAATGTGCAAAGATTAGCATTGGCGCGGGAACATCACCACGGGACCCTAGACATGTGGAAAAATGTTGCTTGGACTGATGAGTCGAGATTCACGTTGGTACATGCGGATGGCAGGATACGTGTACGGCGCAAACCACATGAAGCGATGGATCCTTCTTGCCAGCAGGGGGGTACTCTTCAAGCTGGTGGGGGTGGCATTCTCGTCTGGGGACTGTTTACGTAGACTGAAATGAGACCACTGGTACGTGTGACATCTTTCCTCACAGGTCAACGTTACGGGGATATCCTGGAGGACCATTTGCTCCCGTTTGTGCATCTTCAACATCCCACTGGGGACGTCATCCTGCAACAAGACAATGCACCGTGCCATCGCTCCCGAATTGTATCCGAATGGTTGGATGAACCCTCCACCGACGTGACCTCGCTTCCTCGGCCAGTTAGGTCACCTGACCTTAATCCCAACGAGCACATCTGGTATGCCATCGAGTGAGATGTTCGAGGCTCTGACCTCCTCCATCAAATATTCGTGAACTGTGAGAGCATGTTCAGGGGCCGTGGATCCGTATGGCTTCCGAACTCTTTCAGTGTCTTGTCGAGTCCATGCCGAGACGAATTGCCGCCGTGATCAGGCCGAAAGATGGTGCTAAACGTTACTAGACAGGTATCTCTATTTCAATTGCTCTTCAGTGTATTTGTACATGAACCCCCTTCTTCTTCTTAATACTTTATTTCGCAGTGTGTAAACTGCGAACTAAAATCGGACCGGTCTCAACCCCGATATCTAAATTGCGAACTAAGAGCCAAGCCCTTATGTGTAAATTGCGAAACATCTTTTCTGCGCCCATTCTGACGATATCAAAAAATAAACCAGTATGAAAAAATAATGATTAAGACAATGTAAAACAATTTAAAGCAATGTGTTTACGAAAACAACAAACTATTAATAATCTGAAGCAACTTATGAGATTTTACTAGGAAATTTTTTCATTAATAGCAAATTTTCGGAGAAAACTCTTCTCCTTCTCAGGCTGTCTTGTTGTTGACACTTTTTACTTGTCACTATCACGGTTACGGTTTACCTTGACGGTTACGGGGAACCTTGACGGTTTAGGTTATTTTTCAACAAATCCTGCCAGATGTTAGGCAGAGAAAATCCTTTGCAGTCATTGATGATGGAATTTTGATTTTTCTCAATCTCTATTCCTTCTTTCAGTTTTCTTTTTTGGAAATTGCTTTGGAAACTGATTACTTTAAGGGAATTCCAATCCATGCTGTGCCCAGTTTCTCTAACATGCCTATCTAATCCAGTCTTGTTGGAGCAATTTTTTATAGCTGCTTTATGCTCAGCTATACGAGTTTCTAGTCTGAGACCTGTTTCACCTATGTAAGATAGTTCACAACTACAATTTACTTCATAAACTACTCCTTGCATTTTTAAAATATCTTCTTCTCTTTGAACTATTTTAGGGAAAAATTTTTTAACTTTGTTCTCTAAACTTGGAGCTAGCCTAATATTGTATTTTTTACTAATTCTCTTTAAAGCCTCAAATAAACCTTTGTGATAAGAAATTTTTCTAGTGAATTTTACTTCTTGCTTTTGTGGGTTCTTCGTACCATTAAAATTCAGAAGCTTCTCAATTTCTTCTTTAGGATAGTTATTCTCTGCAAGTATGACTTTAAGCTCTTCTTTTTGGGCTTCTTTTTTTATCTGCAGTAGAAACTATTTTATTAATTTTTTCTAAAAACTGACTTGCTACATTGTTCTTTATAGAAACTGGATGATACGAATTGAAATCCAGTAGTCTTTTAGTATTCATTGGTTTTTTATACCAACTAGTGAGGAATTTTTCATCTTCATAATAGATAGTAATATCTAAGAAGTTTATTCTTCTTTCTTTTTGAAGTTAGTTCCAAGTTTAGAGAACAAAGTTAAAAATTTTTTCCCTAAAATAGTTCAAAGAGAAGAAGATATTTTAAAAATGCAAGGAGTAGTTTATGAAGTAAATTGTAGTTGTGGACTATCTTACATAGGTGAAACAGGTCGCAGACTAGAAACTCGTATAGCTGAGCATAAAGCAGCTATAAAAAATTGCTCCAACAAGACTGGATTAGATAGGCATGTTAGAGAAACTGGGCACAGCATGGATTGGAATTCCCTTAAAGTAATCAGTTTCCAAAGCAATTTCCAAAAAAGAAAACTGAAAGAAGGAATAGAGATTGAGAAAAATCAAAATTCCATCATCAATGACTGCAAAGCATTTCCTCTGCCTAACATCTGGCAGGATTTGTTGAAAAATAACCTAAACTGTCAAGGTTCCCCGTAACCGTCAAGGTAAACCGTAACCGTGATAGTGACAAGTAAAAAGTGTCAACAACAAGACAGCCTGAGAAGAAGAAGAGTTTTCTCCGAAAATTTACTATTAATGAAAAAATTTCCTAGTAAAATCCCATAAGTTGCTTTAGATTATTAATTCAATTAAACTAGGAAGCCATTTCTCAACATGAGCTTTAATCAAAAAACAAAACTAGTTTGTCGTCCTTGCGCAGGGGCCATGTTAATTTTTTTTTCTGTGATGTTCCATATTTAGTATATGTACATTTGTACGTAATTCATTTTATTCACGAAAACCACAAAACTAGTTTGTCACCTTGCGCAGTGGCCATGTCAATTTTCTCTTTGATGTTCCATATTTAGAATAAGTATAAAATCGAAAACAAATTCTGTCTCCTGCACGATACACTTTAATGAACAAAAACTATGTACAATTAAAATAAGTAGGAATCATGTTACAGTAGAAAACAAAATTACAAATCAATAAAATTCCACCAAAATCAGATGCTTAAAAAAATAAAAAAACTCCAGACACCAGATACCGAGATCAAAAACCGGACTGACGTAATCCGATTAAATCAGGACGCTTGGCAACTGTGATATACATAGTTTTTAATCAGTGGCAGAAATAAGAAATCTGCATAACACTTCGAAATTCGCGATGGGTAAAGATGTGGATAATCGGGAATACAATTAAGCCTGAACAGGATATTTTCTACTTAGTTTTCATTAAAGTATCGTTAAAATAAGTTTACTAAATATGGAACATTTTATGGAACATCACATGGAACATTTTTTTAATTGTATATAGTTTTTTATCATTAAAGTGTATCGTGCAGGAAACGGCATTTGTTTTCAATTTAATTGCTTTTGGTGCACGAGTTAATTCCTTCATAGTACATTATATGTACATTGTACGTTATTCATTTTATTCACGAAAACAACAAAACCAGTTTGTCATCTTGCGCAGGGGCCATATTAATTTTCCCTGTGATGTTCCATATTTAGTATATGTACATTTGTACGTAATTTGTTGTATTCACGAAAATATCTTTATTTTGCAGTAAGTGTAGGCGTCTACGACTAACAAATATTTTCCCTTTTCCGAGATCGAGAGTGTCACTTTCATCGTAAAACTTGTCGAACAACAAAAGATATATCTAAAGCAAAGCAATCAAAACAGACGAGCTAGCTTGGGTAATTCCAGCAGATGTCCAGAGAAGTCGGTCCGAAATTTACATGTAGCGGTCATGGGCCTTGGTTCACAATTAACATGTAGAGTTTTAATGACGGTCTGATTTTGGTTCGCAATTTACATACCACCACTTTATTTGTACACGAATTCCATTCTTCTTCTCCTTTTGTGTAAACTTGAGTGCTACGTTTTCATAAAATGTTCCTTCCGAGTACTTTTTCATATTTAAAAAGAATGTTTTTCTCTATTGACAAAAAAGACAAGTTTTTCGAATGTGCATGTCCTTGTGTGGCTCTAAGATAGATATTGATTCTTTTTAAAGCTGAAAAACTTCTTTCTGGCAGTTGTTGATGGAAAGTTTAATATGAGGTCTGCTTATTTGTGAATCTCCCTCAACACTATGTCCAATTTATTCAACTTTATGTAACACGTAATGTCTCTTACTGATTTGTTTTTGTATTCATCAAGGGAATAAAACACCTTCAGTTCATTTTTACACAAGCTGTATCAAAATTTAAAGCACAGAGTTCTTTAATTCTGATAGTAGATGTTCAGAGAAGCTTTCTTAAAATTTATCAAAACAATTCAAAGCCACGAATTTAAATTATAATAACTCTGATTTTATATCATTGACACTTCACAAAAACTTAAACAACTATCGCGAAACACTCTTATGGGCGGAAGTATGCGAGTGTCTGAGATAGTCTAAGTCTTCGCTATTCTGAGCGAACCGTTTCCTAAAGCAATGGTCTATTTCCCTCTACTAGCTGATTCATGTTGTCATGGAAACGCTAGCAGGCGATGATACGGAAGGTTTTCGCTTCAGAACTGCAAAGACTCTGGAAGAGCTGCTTGCGTTATACCGTTGGTTTTCGCTCGCCAGACTGAGTCAAAGAAGCGAATCCGCACGCGTTTTTTTTAGCACCGAAAGCATCGACATTCACTGGCGAAAAGTGAAAAAAGAACACCAAGTAGGAATTAGCGAACGATCATGAAATTTGCATATGTTAATGGGGTCGAGTTTACGCAGGTGTGATGTTAATTTCGGGACCAACCGCTGAGCGCTTACGCCACAACACGGCATAATATGCAAATTATCGTCGGTGGTATTTAAGGAGTACGGCAAAGTTAATGTAATCAGTCGTCGGCTTGCGGACACGTGCGAAGACCCTGAAGAAGCTGCAATGCCTGGACATGGAAGACCTGTACGATTTCAGCAGTTATCGGACTTTGAGCGAGGTCGTCTAGTCGGACTACGCGAGGCCGGGTGGTCGTATCGTCGTATTGCGGAGCGAATTGGACGGGAAGTATCGGTGGTGGTACGATGGTGGCGTAGATGGTCCGAGGAACATTCCACACGAGAAGTCGTGGAATCGGGAGTCACAGACGGACAGATGAGCGAACCGATCGACGCATAAGAAGAGCGGCGTTGTCAAGTAGAGCATCCACTGCTACGCAAATCCGAGCTGCCGTTGCACCTGAGGCGACTGTGCGAACAATCCTCAACCGTCCACTGGATGCAGGACTACGTGCACGTGTGCCTCAGGCATGTGTACCTCTGACTCCAGCTCACCATCAGGAACGGCTGGAGTGGTGTCGCCAACGTCTGCACTGGAGAACCCAGTGACGATCTGCCGTGTTCAGCGATGAAAGCAGATTCTGCTTAGACGCACAGGGGAGTGTCTCCACCCTACTTGCATCCGCCAGCGACAAGCGAGGCCTACACCTGGTCTCCTGGTCTGGGGAGCGATCAGCTATCGCTCCCGTACACAACTAGTGTTTGTACCGGGTACGTTAAACAGCACCTCCTACATCAACAACATCATTCAGCCCATTGTTGTGCCATTTGTAAGGTCGGTCCATCGTGGTGTTTTCCAGCAAGATAACGCACGTCCACACACGGCACGTGCAACGCAACATGCACTTCAGGGTGAGAGACAACTTCCATGGCCTGCACGTTCACCGGATTTGTCCCCCATTGAGCACGTGTGGGATTTTATGGGACAACGACTTATCCGGTCTCCACGGCCAGCCACGACCATTCCTGATTTACGCGTCCAGGTTGAGAATGCTTGGAACTCAATACCCCAAACTTACATCCAACATCTGTACGACAGACTCCATGCCAGAATTGCACAGTGTGACGCAGTTCATGGCGGTTCAACCTCGTACTAACCGTGTTACATGAAAATGTTATTTTTCAGTTTACCAGCAAATACAGCTGTATTTTGCCACAATGTTTTGATCACGTTATCCTCTGTATTCCGTTATTCATCATCATCATCATTGTCAACCATTATCAATCCACTGCTGGACGAAGGTCTCCCCAAGTTTCCTCCACAACGGTCTGTCTTGTGCCAGTCTCCTCCATGTCACCCCTGCATACTTTCGAATTTCATCCACCCATCTCCCATGTGGTCTTCTTGTCAGGTGATGCGTAACATCACAGCCTCTCCTTGACAAATGTCAACCCCGCCTTCTCGTGGTGCATCCTGTTCCCACTAAAGGGGCTCTGACGACCGCCCATAGCGGTATAACTATACCATCGGGATCAGAGGAAATGCTATCCCACACTCACCAACCCGCTTGGCCAGCGTGGTGAGTTATGGCCAAACCCTCCAAAATGATTCCACAACTTAAATCTTGGCCCTCAGTCTCCGGCAGCTGGAATGTACCTGGCCAAGGCAGCGGCCAGTGCGACATGAAGGCAGAGGGTGCTAAGAATCCCCGGAGGACCGGACTAGGCTGCCATCTGATGCTGACCTTGGCTACTTACAATGGACGCTCCCTATCTTCTGATTCAAGGCTTTTGAATTGGAAGAGGAACTACAAAGGATCAAGTGGGACATCGTGGGGCTAAGTGAGGTAAGGAGAAAAGGAGAAGATCTCATCGAACTGAAAAGTGACATCTCTTCTACTATCGTGGGACAGATACTGGCAGAACTAGTGGTGTTGGATTTATAATAAACAAGAAACTGAAGGATAAAGTTGTAGAAGTTGAAAGTTCCTCTGACAGAGCTGCACGACCTGTTATTCAACTCTCGAAAAGATACCAGGCTCAGATTATTCAAACTTATGCACCCACCACAAGTCATCCTGAAGAAGAAATTGAAGAATTTTATGAGGAAATTTGTCATCTAAATAATAAAGGTAAGCAGCACTTGAAAATAATTATGGGAGATTTCAATGCAAAAATAGGGCAACGGCAACAGAATGAAACTTCGGTAGGTAAATTCGGTCATGGCAACAGAAACCAGCGTGGAAATACTCTCGTTGAGTTTGCAGAGGCAGAAGGGTTTTTCATCTTGAACTCCTTCTTCAAGAAAAAGCCACACAGGAAATGGACATGGAGACATCCAAATGGGACGACAAGTGAAATTGATTTTATTATGTGTAACAAAAATTCGTCATAGAAGACTGCAGTGTGCTAAACAAGTTCAACACAGGTAGTGACCATAGATTGGTGAGATGTAAGATGCACCTCAACACTAAACTTGAACGTGGCAAGCTCATAGGACAAACAAAATCTATTGACATAACCAACCTTAAAAACACCATAATACCTTCAAGTTAGAACTGAAGAACAGGTTCTCTGCTTTAGAAGGCCTAACATCGGAAGAAGTGGACATCTCTGAAGTTAACAGAAAAGTAACAAAAGCTCTTATGGAAACAGCAACAAAATTAGCTGGGTCTAAGAACAAGTTGCATGTGAACAAATTATCAGGAAAAACGAAAATGTTGATGCAAAAAAGAAGAGAGATGAGGACAACTAAAGAAGATGTGACTTCCAAAGTGGAATATATAGAGCTATGCAAGACAGTAAGAAAAGTATCACTGAAGACGTAAGGAAATTCAACTGTGAACTAGTGAGGAAAGCAATTGAAAACAACCAAAGCCTAAAGATAGCAAAGGGACATCTCAGTAAGGGAAGAAAACAGATTATGGCACTGAGAAAAGAAGATGGTTCTGTAACAAGAAATAGAGGCGAAATTTTGACAAGAGTGAAAGATTTCTACTCCAAATTATATGAAAGGGATGATATATGCACTCCAGACATCATGAAAGATACCAGTACCAGAGTTCCTCCAGTCCTTCCAGCAGAAGTTGCACATGCAATCAAGAACATGAAGCGAGGAAAAGCTCCAGGAGAAGATGGAATTACTGTAGACATCATACAAGAAGCAAGTGGAGAAATCGAAACAGTACTCGCCCAAATTTTCACTCGATGCCTTAATGAAGGAAAGATTCCTGAGGATTGGAACACCGCTACAATGATCCTGCTACATAAGAAAGGTGACATTGAGGATCTCGGAAACTACAGACCTATCAGCCTCCTATCAGTAGTTTATAAAATCTTCACTAAAGTTCTTTCACACCGCTTGAAGGTAACACTGGACATGGCTCAACCGAGAGAACAAGCTGATTCAGGAGTGGCTACAGCACAATAGATCATATCCACGTGCTGAGAGAACTAATTGAAAGAGCGAGGAATATGAACTTCCATTGTGCATGGCTTTTATCGATTATGAAAAAGCCTTTGATTCGGTGAAACCATCAGCAGTTACAATGGCTCTGAAAACCTGCGGTATTGAAGATGCATACATTAATATTATTAATAACATCTATGAAAATGCAAGTGCAAAGATTAGGCTGTTTGAAAATACACATAAAAATTCCGTTATTATGATGTATAAATTTCGTTGATATCAGACGTCTCCTTCTTGGTGTTCTTTTTTCACTTTCCGCCAGTGTATTTTAATACCGTTGATAATTGACTTTTATTTGTGTAAATTTAATTCAGTTTTATTTGCGCATTCTCTGGGCTTTACAGCTAGCGTAGCTAGCCTCGAATATACGCTACTACATCAAGTGGTACCACAGGTTAGAGGTCATACCAGGAAAACATACACCAGGTATGCACACTGCCCGTCCCTTCTGTTGAGTAGGAACCTTGATTTATCAGAGTAGGCAACCGTTTTCCACTCTTCCACTGTCCAGTGATGGTAGTCCCATACGAACTTCAAGCGTCGTTGCCGATGGGCTTGGGCTAACATCGGCGCCTTGATGCAGCGTCGACTCCTGAGACTCATGCGTAATAGGGTTCGCTCTACTGTTATCGGGGATACGTACCTGGAGCGTTCATTTGCGTAGCCAATAGCTGCACTGTTGCGCTTCAATTGCCCTGTAGCAGTCGACGGAGGCAAGGTTCTGTTCTGAGGTCGTTGGACTTTGGGGTTTGTGACGTACCTGCAAGCAGGACGCACACGACATAAAGGCAGATAGCAGTCAGAACGAACGTCCGAGAAGCTCAATTGGTAGAGTGACTTATTCCTGGAATGAGGGGACCCGGCTTCAAGCCCCTGCGTGGATAAAAATGACGGCGAAATTTACTTCGTTATAGTGGAGCCCGAACTTTCCGGATGACCCGGTCGTTCAAAATCTCGCAATGGTGGGATGTTCTTTCCACACCGCGAGATAGGAAAAATCAGAGAATCCCTTCTCCATCGCTTCGAAAAATATATGTGTGTGACGTTGCATTCCACACACCAGATTGATTGGGCGTTTTCAAGTGCATGTTCTACAGCGGTCTACTGCAACGATCCATGGTCACAGCTGACCCGTGGGCCATGCCCCAGGCCCTCTTTCGGGGGGGGGGGGGGGAGAGGGGACGTACCTGCTAGCAGGACGCACACGACAAAAAGTCAGATAGCAGTCAGAACGAGCGTCCGCGTAGTTCAATTGGTAGAGTGACTTATTCCGGAATGAGGGGATCAGGTTTCGAGCCCCGGCGTGGGCAAAAATGGCGGATACATTTACTACGTTATAGTCTCTACAGTTATGACATCGCGAGGTGTGCTAGCGGTTCATTCTTGGTATACCATAACTACAGCATCTGGCGAACTGCCCACAAAGTCTGCTGTTTCTGAGATGCTTCCACCCTTGCCGCGGTAACCGATGATCATTCCTTTTTGAACGCCCGTCAAATCACTACCTCTGCTTACTGTACTGACCTGAAGAACTATATCTCTCATCTGTCCTGGCCAGTCGCTTACATCTCTGTGTGGTCGATTTCGTCGCGAGCGCTGTGCGACGCGCCTGCGCAGGTATACGGTGATTCGGGGTTTGGTCATACGGCTCGTATTATTCTGATACGACTGTTTATGGTGTCCATAGATGAACGCATGGACATAGGATCATAACATAAACAGCTACCTTTTTTACAAAGGAAATGCTAAAAATACTAATTTCTCAGGATACAAGTTTGAAGTTTCTGTAAGTTACGTTATAAGCGTACCTTCGAAACTTCAAACAATTCACACCAGCCGGTATAAAAAATCTCTGCGAAGAACATCAAACAGAATTCATCGCTATTTCCACGTTTATAAGTGAGTCACGGAAAAAATCTCATTGGCCGCCACCCAGTCTTCACTTAGGCACCGGACATGCTACCACTGCACCACTGAGACCTCGATTTCTCCCAGACTCACATACAACCAACTGCCAAGCCACTTGGCGGGCTGCTTCTTGTAGCCCCGCACAATGCTCGTGTTTCACCAGACATGGTAAGCAGCAACTAAACAAATAACTAGGAGGCGGATATACACTGAGTGGCCACTTTATTATGACCACCCCCTCAGTACTTCGTTGAACCACCTTTTGCCTTTAATACTGCGTCGATTCTTCGTGGCATGGACTCCACGAGATGTTGATAGGTGGTTTGTGGAATCTGAGACCATGCTTGATGAACATCACTTTCCAGGAGTGTGAGTTGCAGGGTTGTAGACCCAGCTGTGTGATGGCTCGTTCAACTTCATCCTACAAAACTCTCAATGGGGTTGAGATCTGGAGATTGTGAGGGCCACCTAAGCAAAGTAAACTCACCGGCATGTTCCTGAAACCAATCCTGTACAATACGAGCACTATGGCTGGACGCATTATCTTGTTGAAAGTAGCTACCGTCATTGGGATGGACCATCCACGTGACAGGATGCATTTGGTTCGCAACGATGTTTAGATATGATGTGCCAGTCAAACACGAATTAAAGGGCACAAAACATGCCAGGAAAACACTCCCCAAACCATAACGTAGCCTCCACCAGCTTGAAGGGTTGTAGCAATACATTTGGGGTCCATGTTTTCGTGATGTTTCCGCTACATTCTCACTCGGCCATCGGCATGGTGCAACTGAAAACGAGATTCATCGGTCCACATAATTTGTTTCTAATTAACGACTGTCCAATCCTTGTGCTCCTGTGTGAACTGGCGACATTTTCTCTTGTTAACTGCAGACAGCAAAGATGTTCGAACAGGCCTTCGCCTGCCATATCCAATCCGATGCAGTGTACGGCGAACAGTGCGTGCAGAGATCATTTGAGGGGATCCTTGATTAAGATGATCTGTAATTTGCTGCACTGTTGCCCTTCTGTTGTCTGTTACCAGTCTGGACATTCTCCGTTCCGCCCGAGTAGTCACTAGTCGATGACGACCACACGTTGCACGAAGTGACCCAGTTTTTTGGCTGACGGTCCAATCTTTAAACACTTTAACAACAGCTGCTCTGGAACATTTCACGAATGCGGCGGTTTCGGTGATACTCGCTCCATGGCTCCGAGCTCCTAGAATCATCCCTCGTTGAAAGTCCGTCAAATCGCATTTTTTACCCATCTCGTATCCCAAAATTCACTTCTACTTCTGTCGCAAGTACTAGTCTTTCCCTTTTTATACTAGCCTCGCCCTCTGGCGGCAACAGCGTGCAGTCATGGCTCATTCGCTTAAAACTGTCAAGTGGTCATAATAAATTGGCCACTCAGTGTATAATTAATGCAGTTGCTGCTTACCATCTTTGGTGAATCCCCAGCATTGTTTGGGGCTCCAAGACGTAATCTGCCAAATTGGCTTGGCAGTTAGTGTATGTGAGTCTGGAGAAATTCGAGGCTGCTGTGGTGCAGTGGTAGCATACCCGGCGCGTAACTGGAAGACCCTATGTTCGATTCCTAGTGGCGACCAATGAGAATTTTTCCGTGACTCACTTATAAACGTGGAAAGAGCGATGCATTCTGTTTCATGTTCCTAATCCACGTCAAATGTCTGTATTAATTGCGAAGACACGTTAACGCATTTGACATAATTCGGGTAATATTTTTCAATTCTTTGTGAGTATTGCCTTTTATTTTTATTTATTTATTTATTTATTTACTTACTTGCTGCAAGAAGTTGTTCCTTACATTCTAAAATGTTCGATACTGAATTGAAACGATTAGAAAGTTATTCACTTCGCAATTTAATAAAAAAAAGAAGCAGTTCTGAGTTTTTAACGAATTTCGCCGTTCTAATGGAATGCCTCAAGAAAACGTACCCGATCAAAAACATTTTCAAAATTAAACTACTTTCCTAGAGAACTGCAGAAAAATGGCAATAAAAGAACTGAAATTTATGAGTACTGTTTGAATATTTATGGGACAGGTTCTTCGAAGAGAAAGGATAATTTACTTTTAACTCGATATGAAATATTTACATCAGGAAGCAGAGAAGACTGCTGAGTGCTTTATATTGCATCTAATGAACGTCGACCAGTTTTTGCAGTTTAATTTAAAGGCACTCGTTCCTATTCTTTTTTCTCATTTTCCGACAACATCTAAAATGCAACTAAAATTAAAATTGAAGAGAAATGGGATTCAAATTAGGTTTTTTGTTCAGTATTCGTTTTCATTTGCTGCTGGTGATGTCGGTACAAGATTTCGAAATAATAACCATCTGTTTTTTTTTTTTTTTTTTTTTTTGGACGATAGTAGAAATTTCTCAGTGATTTACATAAAAGTGTTCGCGAGCTTTTCCTGCTGATATTCTTAGGTATAAAATAAATAATATCCTCATGATGTCTTTAATAATTTTCTTTTTCATCGTCCGATATTACTTCGAAATTGATTCAAGAAATTTAGTAACCTTCATTTTGCTGATAGGCATGCTATTTTTAATCGATTAAGGTAGTTCTACTTAAAATGCCATTCCTATGTTTCCAATGGTAAAAACTTATGCAGACATGTTCTTCGGAATTAATGTATTCCCAAAGATGAAAATTGAACATCCATAAAGATATCTTTATATTATAGTATGAAATGCTTAATCGATATATTTAAAACACAAGGCCGTTTCTTTCTACAATCCTCCAGCTCCTCCCACTGGAGCGATTTTCCTGATTTTTTTTTAAATGAAAGCTCCACAGACTTTTCAACACTAATTTTTATTGCCATGAGTAACTTTTTTTATGTTACCATGGCGTTTTCATAATACAGTCAGCCGTTCGTTTTTCTGGCGGTTGTTTTTGCTTCAGTACTTGCAGCGCCATCTGCACTTCTGCGTGTGTCAAACTTGGAACAAAGCCCTAAGCTATCAACTGCGTAGTTGTAGTCGAAGTTCAGAGTTAAACGGAACAGCGGCGCCTTGGACTTTGCTTTCTATGTGAATGGATATAAACTTACTCTTGTAAAGAGCTGTTTTGGTTTGTCATGGAATGGCATGGTATCCCCATTGTCTGTGACGGCAACTGTAGATTTCGTGTTGTTTCTCAGTGTTTATATAATAATGAGGAGCGTCATCGTGGAATTCGTATACCAGTCGTTGAAAAAATTAACAAGTTAGTAAAATCATGCAATGCCTTGATCATGATACGCTTTCCAACATACAAGAAATCATTACTCAAGTTATGAGGATAATGGCTGTAAAATAAATCTCGCTCCTATGCCCTAACCTTTGAACCCATTTCAATTATATTCAACAGAACCGGTTAAGTATACTTCCAAAACAATATGATAAAAAATGTTGTCTCAATCGAAAGAATTTTACGTAAATTAATGGATCCCACTCCTATTTTACGATGAAATGGATCCTACTCCTATGTCCTGACCTTTGGCTCCATTTCTTCCATTTTTAAGAGGGTTCATCCTCAGGTGGTTCCTTACCACATACTAAAATTTCATCGAAATCGGACCATTTTTACGCGAGTTACCGTACCAACAGACAGACGGACAGAGCTGGAGCATATGCGCTTCTTCAACCTACGGTTGGAAAGCTTAAAAAATGAATGGGAATATTACGAAAATTTTATTGTTTGTGACCCATATGGCAAGAAAAATAATCTGGCACAGTTTTTTCACCCGTGCATGGCAGGAGCTATGAGCTAGTTCCAAAATAAGCTATATAAACATGTGTTTGTCCACTGACGTCATCAATGGACAGGGCACGCCATCTATTAGCAGGTCTCAACACTAACCAAAAAAAATAATTTTTATTATAATTATGGTTATGTTTTAGCAAATATTAAGTATGCCATGCTATAATTTAAAGAATCGATGTGCTAAATTTTATGGTCGGAAATATATTAATCAAGAAGAAAATGTCTACAGAAATGTTTACTATTGGAAATATAGCACAGAGTTTTTAGGCAGGACCACATTAACGAATTCAGGAAGATTGCGAAACTGCAGTTTAAATGAAATTTATTATTGCTGTTGCAATTCTTAAGGAAAGTTTTTGCAAAGAAAAATGTTTCTAAATTTAAAGAACACTGGCATGATAAGATATTGCAGAAATTTCGTGAAGATAGGTGAAAGCACATACGTTGCATTAGTGTGATGATATTATCAAAAGACTACTTGTTCAAAAAGTCATCCACCACAAATGGTATAATAAAGAGGATACTCACACATTTTCAGAATTTCTTTTCTAAGAAATTACAGAAAATAAAGGAAGTTAAAAGAACTAAAACTGGCAACAGCGTGTTAGATGAACAAGAAAGGAACACCTGCTGCATTTAAATATAGTCTGCTAAGAAAATGGCGCATGTAAACAAGCTGTGGATAGAAGGTTATGCTTTTGCTGTTTACGAAGAGAAATATTCGTATTCTAGAATTAAAAAACGCTGTGAAAATCATGGAATTAGCATTTTAAAACATAAACTAAGCAATATTATTAATAGTAGAGGAAAAAATTGCCAAGCATTGCTTTTAATAGGAAAAATAATTCCAAAAGAATATCCAAATAATGCGCGCACTTTTACGGCTATTTCAAAAATAAGGTCCATAGCCTTGAAAGGAAATCCAGAGACCCAAAGCGCTACCAGGCGACATTATCAGCAGCTTCGACGTGGTTTTCCTTTACCCTTCAATACCCGTTCCGACAGCCATCAGAACATTAAAGGAGACCATATCAAATTCAAAATTTTATATGCAGGAGTCTAGCCTCAGCATCTTCAAATTAATAGACTTGGTCACTAATACTAACTCCTACAGTTTCCAAGGACGAGTATACAAGTAGAATAATGGCGCTCCAATGGGATCCCTACTTTCACCCGTCCTTGCAGAAGCAATACTTCGTCCAATTGAGCGGAATATATTCTCCAGCATTAACCCCACGGCCTACGACTTGGATGCGTTATGCAGACAACGTATTTTTTTGTATGGCCTCAAAGAAAAGAGACACTTCCAATTTTCCTTGATAAAATCAATGATATGCATCCTGCGATCAATTTCACGATGGAGCTTGAACACAACAACACTTTACTTTATCTGGATGTTTTATTGAGGAAATCGCCTGACAACCGCCTCGGTACACAAGTCTACTACAAACACACGTCCGTCCCCAACCTGATGCTCCGCAGCTCTTTCTGTCCCGCAGAATACAAAACAGCTATCTTCCGTTCTTCGAAGAGCCTTCGCCGTTTCCTCCGATACCCATTCTAGACAACACGAAATCAAAAGCGTCATCAAGTTGGCCACTGATGCAGGATATTCATTGAATCAGATACGTAGCTTTATCCAAAAGCCAGGATAAAACATTCTAACCTTCCTATGCCGCAGCTACGTTATTTAGGCTCAATTCCCTACATACCAAGTGTGTCTTACAAACACAAAATCGACCTCAAGAAGATGAACTACGGCGTCGGCATAACGTCTCCTGCATCTTTATATACCATGCTAAAGAGAAATAGTGAAAAACCACCTCTTTCTTGCGAAGCAGTTGTTTATGCGATCTCCTTACAGTATCCGTACGGCTCTAAACGATACCACATTGGAATGACCAAGCGTTCGTTTGGAATCAGAGTCAACGAACATAAAAGGGACACAAATTACGGTAAAGTAGCCACGACACTATCCAGAGAAGTGAAATTCAAGTCCGCTACTCCTATGTGGGATGATATAAAGAAATTAGCTACCTACTGTACCCCTAAATGTACAGCCATTCGGGAAACCTTGGCGATCATTACCAACAGCGATACTCGCAATGATTGCGTCTCACACGAGTTGCCACGAATTTGGAACCAATTCTTCGAGTAACACCTTTTCTCTACCAGGACACCTGCGTGCAACCAACGTGATGCCTCGTATCTTTAAATGAATATAACGTCACATCTTTTTATTGTCAAGTTCCTGCGTTCAAATTGTTAAGCGTTCTATTTCTCAGTTTGCAGTTTCTGTCTAACTTCCTTGAAAAAGCCATCTGTTTGATGTGCGAAAGCTTGGAAACGATTATGTGTTTGTTTCCAGCAAAAATAAATCGGAGCACTACTGTAGTGTTACTATTTACTACCATAGCTTTGTTTGTTTGTTTTTCCATTATTTATCGTCAGTTTGAATTTCTTACAAACTTCGTACATCCGCGACAACATACTTTGCTCTCTGCCAACAGGACTGTGTCATCAGCATGCAGCAATCTGCACAACAGGATGTTAGCAAGACATAAACCAGCATTGTCCATCTTGGCATCACGCATACACGCATCCATAAATATATGAAACAGCCATGGTGGCATTGCACAACGTTTCCTGACTACTGCACCAATAGAAAACCATTTTGATAAAACACCATTCACTCGTACTCAAGCTCTACTGTACACAAGCTCTGCTGTACACAAGCTGTATACAACCATCACTCGTACACAAGCTCTATTCAATCATCACTAGTACAAAAGCACTGTTCAACCATCACTCGTATACAAGCTCTATTCAACCCTCACTCGTACACAAGTTCTGCTGTACACACGCTCTATTTAACCATCCCTCGTACACAAACCCTACTGTTAAAAAGTTCTATTGAACCATCACTCGCACACAAGCACTGTTCAACCACCACGGGTACACAAGCTCTATTCAACCATCACTCGTACACATGTTTTACTGTACACAAGCTCTATTCAATCATCACTCGCACACAAGCTCTGCTGTACACAAGCTCTATTCGACCATCACTCGTTCAGAAGCTCTACGGTACACAAGCTCTATTCAACCATCACTCGTACACATGTTTTACTGTACAAAAGCTCTATTCAACCATCACTCGCACGCAAGCTCTACTGTACACAAGCTCTATTCAACCATTACTCGTACACAAATTCTATTCAACCATCACTCGTACACTAGCTCTATTCAACCATCACTCGTACACTAACACTATTCAACCATCACTCGTACACAATCTCTACTGTACACAAAGTCTATTCAACCATCACTCGTACACAAGCTCTTCTGTACACAAGCTCTATTCAACCATCACCCGTACACACGCTCTATTCAACCATCACTCATACAAAAGCTCTATTCAACCATCACTCGTACAAAAGCACTGTTCAACCATCACTCTTATACAAGCTCTATTCAACTATCACTCGTACACAAGTTCTGCTGTACACAAGCTCTATTTAACCATCGCTCGCACACAAACCCTACTGTTATCAAGCTCTATTGAACCATCACTCGCACACAAGCACTGTTCAACCACCACGGTTATACAAGCTCTATTCAACCATCACCCGTACACATGTTTTACTGTACACAAGCTCTATTCAACCATCACTCGCACACAAGCTCTATTCAACCATCACTCGTACACATGTTTTAATGTACAAAAGTTCTATTCAACCATCACTCGCACGCAAGCTCTATTCAACCATCACTCGTACACATGTTTTAATGTACAAAAGTTATATTCTACCATCACCCGCACACAAGCTCTACTGTACACAAAGTCTATTTAACCATCACTCGTTCACAAGCTCTTCTGTACACAAGCTCTATTCAACCATCACTCGCACACAAGCTCTATTCAACCATTACTCGTACAAAAGCTATATTTCAACCATTACTCGTACACAAGTTCTATTATACACAAGCTCTACTAAACCATCACTCTCACACAAGCTCTACTGTACACAAGCTTTATTCAACCATCCCTCGTACACAAACCCTACTGTTATCAAGCTCTATTGAACCATCACTCGCACACAAGCACTGTTCAACCACCACGGGTACACAAGCTGTATTCAACCATCACTCGTACACATGTTTTACTGTACACAAGCTCTATTCAACCATCACTCGTACACATGTTTTAATGTACAAAAGTCCTATTCAACCATCACTCGCACGCAAGCTCTGTTCAACCATCACTCGTACAAAAGCTCTATTTCAACCATTACTCGTGCACAAGTTCTATTATACACAAGCTCTATTCAACCATCACTCGTACACATGTTTTAATGTAGAAAAGTTCTATTCAACCATCACTCGCACGCAAGCTCTATTCAACCATCACTCGTACACATGTTTTAATGTACAAACGTTCTATGCAACCATCACTCGCACACAAGCTCTACTGTACACAAATTCTATTCAACCATCATTCGTAAACAAGCTCTACTGTACACAAAGTCTATTCAACCATCACTCGCACACAAGCTCTATTCAACCATCACTCGTACAAAAGCTCTATTTCAACCATTACTCGTGCACAAGTTCTATTATACACAAGCTCTATTCAACCATCACTCGTACACATGTTTTAATGTAGAAAAGTTCTATTCAACCATCACTCGCACGCAAGCTCTATTCAACCATCACTCGTACACATGTTTTAATGTACAAAAGTTCTATTCAACCATCACTCGCACACAAGCTCTACTGTACACAAATTCTATTCAACCATCATTCGTAAACAAGCTCTACTGTACACAAAGTCTATTCAACTATCACTCGCACACAAGCTCTATTCAACCATCACTCGTACAAAAGCTCTATTTCAACCATTACTCGTGCACAAGTTCTATTATACACAAGCTCTATTGAACCATCACTCGTGCACAAGCTTTATTCAACCATTGTTGAAATCTTATTTCGTACATTTCTGTACCGCAGGCGCAATCAGTAATAAGGTGTTCCATTGTTACGCAATATGAAAAATCTTCGAAACGTTGCACAATAATTCTTCATGATACCTTGAACCAACACAACAATATTAGATCCATCTATGGTGCTTAAAGAAAAAAAACGCTCTCACAAGGACATTAGATTTGATTCCAGTCAGGATGATGTCACAAACGTGAAACTCTTCGAGGAGACAACGCTGAGGTTATTGCCACACCCGGTAAGATCTTAAGAGTGCTTTTCCACTGTTCTGGAGCTACGGAAGATACCCTTCGTCTTCAAACATTTACGTTTCTTTTGTAATAGGAAAGTGCTGTGCATTTGGGAGTGTCAACTTATCAAATAAAGCTCCGGATGGTGTTACAATTCATCGGTAATATTACATGGCGATATACAGAGGATGTGCACAGATTTTTGGAACGTTTCTAATAATAAATTACAGAAAATAAAAGAAGTTCAAAGAATTGAAACGCGCAACAGCGTGTTAGGTGAACACGAACCAAACATCTGCTGCAGTTAAGTATTATGGTCTGCTAAGAAAATGGCGCACGTAAGCAAGCTGTGGATATGAGGTTATCTTTTTGCTGTTTACGAAGAGAAATATTCGCATTCTGGAATTAAAATAAGCTGTGAAAATCATGGAATTGGCATTTCTAAATGTAAAATAAGCAATGTTAATAATAATAAAGAGGGAAATCGTCAAGCTTTTAAGGTATCCCACTATGGTGAAAAGGTCGTTTTGTTCCAAATTTCACATTTTGTAAAAATGCGTTCATTTTAAAGTCCCATTTTTTTAGGATTCCCAAACTGCCTTTGTTTCTTGTCAACGATGAATAGATATATTATCTGAAAGTAAGTAAGTGTTTTGATGATTATAATTTTCAAATTCTAAAAAGCATTTTATAAAATTTAAGTAGATGGCTGTATTGTTGTAATAGTATACTATACCAGCATCGGTTTTTTTCACTTGACGCTTGGAAATTTCATATTTGTAAGTATTTAGAGAAATGACGAATTCGATTTTCTTTCTTCTTTTCGCTAAAACGTAGTCTATTCCACACGTATAATAGAAATTCAACACCCTCATTTGCGACCGATTTTTATTTGTTTTGTTATTAATACACAGCTGGCCACCCAAAATGCAACACCAAGAAGGACACGAGATAGCAAAGCCAGATTTACTGGACACATAACAACAGATACAAAGATGAAACGATTGAGCTTACAGGCCCGTGCGACTTGCGGAACACGCAGGCATTAATAGTTCGTGTGGGCCCCCATGGCTGGCAATAACGGCCGCTACACGCCGCGGCATCGAACGAAAGAGGCTTTGGATGTGGGCTTGGGGTATGTCAGTCCAGGCTGCTTCCACACGTTGCGACCAGACGTGTTCGATGCGCGACATATCGGGAGAACAGGCGGGCCACGGCAGCAGTGGCACCTGGTGGGACTTGAAGAATTGTTGCACGATGCGTGCCACGTGCGGGCGCGCATTGTCCTGTTGAAACGTGGTCGCTGGCAGGTACTGCAGGTAAGGGAGAACTACAGGCTCCGAAACGTCGGAGATGCAGCGGTGGCTGTTGAGTGTACCGGCGATGCGTACCAGAGGGGTGCGGGTGTTACATCTAATTGCGCCCCAAACCGTAACGCCAGGCGACGGACCGGTATGGCGATGCATAATGCAGGAATCATACAGTCTCTCGACGCGGTGCTGCCACACGCGGATACGACCATCGTGGTGTTGCAAGCAGAAGCGGGATTCGTCGGAGAAGGCAATGTCGTGCCATTCCGTAGTCCAGGTGCAGCGTTCAAGAACTCACTGCCGCCGTACTCGCCGGTGGTGTAACGTCAATGGTAATCGGAGCAATGGGCACCGTGCGACGAGTTCCCGCTCCTGCAGATGACGTCGAACGGTACGTGCTGACACAGGTTGTTACGCAACACACCATAATTCCTGCGTTAGCGTTCGTGATGTGGCGGTGCAAAGCCGTCAATGCCCGAGGCTGCGGCAATCGCTCACGTCGGTCCGTCCGTCCCTTCTGCACTCACAGAATTCATACTCGGCTCACTGTGGCTGGATATCGTCCCACACGGGCGCCGATGTCTCGGTACGATAAACCGCTGTCGCGATTAGCCACTGTTCGTCCTCTGTCGAACTTCGAAACGTGCTGGAATGACTGCCGTATTCTGCGACTAGGCATCGTGAAGCTTCCCACGCGTAGGTCCGGCGTCACAACACACTTCCACTACTTACACCCAGCCTTCTGTGCACCCTTCTTGTAGTGCTTCTCGGTGGCGTACCAGGCTCACATGATTTGCATATGCCCTGCAATGCAAATCGTTTGTATGTCCTCTCGCGGGCGACGCAAGCTGAGAATTTCAAGCCAATCGGATGCTTCCTTCTTGGTGTTGCATTTTGGGTGGCCAGCATTGTATATAAACGGCGCCACTCTTCTCAATGGACAGCGGACTGCGTTGAACCTATGAAAACGTAAACAACTCGTAATGCGACTGTTGTTGCTTTTGAAACAGATGTCGAGTGTAATATTTTTTTTGTGATTATACAAAGTTTATTAAAACTGTAATGTTCAACGTAGTAAATCCATAAGAGTAATATGATGATGTCACAAATATTTTTCAAATACGCAACAGTAAGTTACAAATATTTTTCAGTAATATGAAGTTGGTATGTTTAAGTTACAAAGAACTTTCACTGTAACGTATCGGTTATGTTTCAAAGTTATGTAACGTTTGAGGACATTTTGACATAACCGTAAGTTTTCTGAAACATTGCTGTTACATTTCACAACGTATCTGAAAAGTCTCAATGTTTGAGTGTTACGTACTTGTAACACATATGAAATATTCTGCGCTGTGTGGGTTTTAGTTCGCTGCATAGATAATATTCATGCTTAATATACTACAGACCTATCAGCCTCCTATCAGTGGTTTATAAAATCTTCACTAAAGTTCTTTCACACCGCTTGAAGGTAACACTGGACATGGCTCAACCGAGAGAACAAGCTGGATTCAGGAGTGGCTACAGCACAATAGATCATATCCACGTACTGAGAGAACTAATTGAAAGAGCGAGGGAATATGAACTTCCATTGTGCATGGCTTTTATCGATTATGAAAAAGCCTTTGATTCGGTGAAACCATCAGCAGTTACCACGGCTCTGAAATCCTGCGGTATTGAAGATGCATACATTAATATTATTAATAACATCTATGAAAATGCAAGTGCAAAGATTCGGCTGTTTGAAAATACAACACACATAAAAATTGGAAAGGGAGTGAGACAAGGTGACATCATATCTCCGAAGCTCTTTAATGCCACATTGGAAAATGTCTTTCAATCACTGAACTGGGAAAACAAAGGCATAAAGATTAATGGAGATTATCTAACCCACCTTCGTTTTGCTGATGACGTAGTCATTTTTGCAACTACCCCATCAGAGCTGCAGAGTATGATCCAGGAACTTGCTGACAAGAGTAAAGAAGTGGGATTAAAAATGAACTTTCAGAAGACAAAAGTGATGTTCAATGCTTTTACAAGAAATGAAGATTTATCGATTGATGGAGAAAAACTGGAGATAACTGATACATATGTTTATCTTGGACAGCAGATATCAAGTGAGGGTCACATTGATGAAGAAATTAATCGGCGTACAAAACTTGCCTGGAGAGCTTTTGGAAGAAACAGCATAATTTTCAAGAGCAATATGCCATTATGTCTTAAAAGAAAAGTGTTTGATCAATGCATCCTTCCAGTGCTTACGTATGGTGCAGAGACGTGGACCTTAACTAAAAGAGACATACAAAGGCTGCAGACAACTCAAAGAAGCATGGAGAGGTGCATGCTTGGTATAACCAGGAGAGATAAGAAGAGGAACTCGTGGATCCGAAAAATGACGAGAGTGGAAGACATCATGATCAGAGTTAAATCCCTGAAATGGCAATGGGCTGGACATACTGCCAGAAGGACAGACCATAGATGGACAGCCGAAATTTAAGATTGGATTCCAAGGGACAGGAAAAGACCCAGAAAAAGACCACATGGGAGATGGGTGGATGAAATTCGTAAATATGCGGGAGTGACATGGAGGAGACTGGCACAAGACAGACCGTTGTGGAGGAAACTTGGGGAGACCTTCGTCCAGCAGTGGATTGATAATGGTTGACAATGATGATGATGATGATATACTGATGCAAAAAATGTCATCATATATACACTGGCGGAAAGTGAAAGAAGAACACCAAGAAGGAATTGGCGGACGATCATGGAATTTACATTTGTAAATGGGGTCGAGTTTACGTAGGTGTGATGTTAATTTCGGGACCAACCGATGAGCGCTTACGCCACAGCACGGCATAATATGCAAATTATCGTCGGTGGTATTTAAGGAGTGCGGCGAAGTGAATGTAATCAGTCGTCGGCGTACGGACACGTGCGAAGACCCTGAAGAAGCTGCAATGCCAGGACATGGAACACGTGTACGATTTCAGCATTTATCGGACTTTGACCGAGGTCGTCTAGTCGGACTCCGCGAGGCCGGGTGGTCGTATCGTCGTATTGCGGAGCGAATTGGACGGGAAGTATCGGTGGTGGTATAATGGTGCCGTAGATGGTCCGAGGAATATTCCCACACGAGAAGACGTGGAACCGGGAGTCACAGACGGACTGACGAGCGGACCGATCGACGCATAAGAAGAGCGGCGTTGTCAAGCAGAACATCCACTGCGACGCAAATCCGAGCTGCCGTTGCACCTGAAATGCCTGTGCGAACAATCCGCAACCGTCTACTGGATGCAGGACTACGTGCACGTGTGCCTCTGGCATGTGTACCTCTGACTCCAGCCCACCGTCAGGAATGGCTGCAGTGGTGTCGCCAGCGTCTGCACTGGAGAACGCAATGGCGATCTGTCGTGTTCAGCGATGAAAGCAGATTCTGCTTGGGAGCCTTAGATGGCCGTATGCTTGGTCGCAGACGCACAGGGGAGCGTCTACACCCTTCTTGTATCCGCCAGCGGCCCACAGATCCTACACCTGGTCTCCTGGTGTGGGGAGCGATCAACTATCGCTCCCGTACACAACTAGTGTTTGTACCGGGTACGTTAAACAGCACCTCCTACATCAACAACATCATTCAGCCCGTTGTTGTGCCATTTGAAAGGTCAGTCCATCGTGGTGTTTTCCAGCAAAATAACGCACGCCCACACACGGCACGTGTAATGCAAAATGCACTTCCGGGTGTGAGACAACTTCCATGGCCTGCACGTTCACCGGATTTGTCCCCCATTGAGCACGTGTGGGATTTTATGGGACAAAGACTTATCCGGTCTCCACGGCCAGCCACGACCATCCCTGATTTACGCGTCCAGGTTGAGGATGCTTGGAACTCAATACCCCAAACTTACATCCAACATCTGTACGACAGACTCCATGCCAGAATTGCACAGTGTGACACAGTTCATGGCGGTTCAACCTCGTACTAACCATGTTACATGGAAATGTTATTTTTAAGTTTACCAACAAGTACAGCTGTATTTTGTTATAATGTTTTGATCACGTTATCCTCTGTATTCCGTTATTATGCTGTATAAATTTCGTTGGTATCAGACATCTTCTTCTTGGTGTTACTTTTTCGCTTTCCGCCAGTGTATGTAACTTTTTTTATTTACAGCGTTTACCGTAAGCGACGTATTTCCTTAAATTCTTTCACAATTTCCCAATTTCTTGAAAATTTATATTGATAAAATATTTTTTACGTTGATGTGTTTTTGTTTGTTAGCCATCTTAAAACAAATAATTACCCATTCTTGCATTTTTTTTTCAAAACAGTGCCTCCAGCTTAGTGGAATGCCGTAACAGGAAAACTAACACCAAAGGAATATCCAAAGAAGGTGAGTACTTTTACGACTATTTGAAAAGTAAGGTCCATAATCTTAAAAGAAAATTCACCTACCCAAAGAACAATCGCTAAGTCGTTAAAAATCTCTGTATATATTTGAAATTGGAAAAAAGAAACTCATGATGTTCGCCTCCTTTTGTCTAGGCACGTGGCTGAGCGCAGAACACGGTGTAGACTTCCTTATGAAAATCCCTTAGTCGGAGACAGATGGAAATTTATTGTTACTTTTGATGAAGTCATGGATCTACCTAAAGGATTCGAACGAAAAAAAGATCGATTTATTACTTAATAGCGCGTTAGTTCTCCTCTGGCGCGACTAACAGACTTTAGTCGTCGTCGCATCGACTCCTCCAGATTCCGGAGGTAGCCGTTTTGTTGCAACATTGTCCACATCTCCGCTCGAGACGTCAGTCCACGATCCATATATCTGATATTCTGCTCCATGCCATCACAGAGAGCTTCCACACGGTTTAAACCCTGGACCTTGGAGGCCAATGGATGGTTTCAAACTGAGATGCGTGTTTCTTGAGCCATTGCGACGCGATAAGGTGGCTCATTATCTTGCTGAAGTAGACTACCAGCCTCAGGATGCGCAAAGTCCGTAAAATCGTGTAGATGATCAGCCAACACATGCTGGTAGACGCAGCGGTCAAGAACCTCTGAAGGCACAATAAGGAATCTAATGTCTCCCATGAGAATGCTCCCCAAACTATTACAGAGCCGCCACCCTCAGAGCTGACATGGCACGACAGGATCATGGATTTGTGCTGTTAACGCCACACCCGCACCATCCCGTGCGCTCGTTTAAAACGGGATTCATCTGACCACACGACACGGTGTTACTCTGTAAAGGCACGGTTTTGATGTTCCCGGAAGCACGGAGGGCGTAATGTCAGACAAGGGGCAGTCATAAGAGACACACGTGTAAGGCGTTGGCCCCTGAGGCCCAGAGTATGCAACGTGCTTTCGCTTGCATACACTGCTTACATACGTTTGCTTATATACGCTGCTTGCGCCTTCAACATTTTACCAGGATGTGATTTGCCCCGAAGTTGATTAGCAATCGTTCTGTACCAGCCTGGATAATCTACGTCGAACCCGATCATCAATGGCGTGTGGTCAGCGAGCGCTTGATGTCTGGGCACTGATACGTCAGTCTATGGTATACCCGAGGTACAAATTTGGTACGGTTACCCTCGTCCAAGGGTTCTTACCACTTGGGCGATAGTTTTGGTATGGTTACCCTCCACCAAATGTTCTTACCACTTGGGCGATAGTTTTGGTATGGTTACCCTCCACCAAATGTTCTTACCACTTGGGCGATAGTTTTGGTACGGTTACCCTCAACCAAGGGTTCTTACCACTTGGGCGATAGTTTTGGTACGGTTACTCTAGTTCAAGTGATTTTACCATTTGACCGATAGTCTTGGTATGGTTAACCTCGTCCAAAGGGTTTTACTACTTGGGGGACAGTTTTGGTACGGTTACCCTCGTGCAAGGGTTCTTACAACTTGGGCGATAGTTTTGGCACGGTTACCATCGTCAAAGGGTTCTTACCACTTGGGCGATAGTTTTGGTATGGTTACCCTGATCCAAGGATTCTTACCACTTGGGCGATAGTTTTGGTACGGTTACCCTCAACCAAGGGTTCTTAGGTGTCACGTCAATTCGTCGCGTGCGTCAATTCGTCGACTACATCAATTCGTCGCCTGCGTCAATTCGTCGCGTGCGTCAATTCGTCGACTACATCAATTCGTCGCCTGCGTCAATTCGTCGCGTGCGTCAATTCGTCGACTACATCAATTCGTCGCCTGCGTCAATTCGTCGCGCGTCAATTCGTCGCCTGCGTCAATTCGTCGCCTGCGTCAATTCGTCGCGCGTCAATTCGTCGACTACGACAATTCGTCGCGCGTCAATTCGTCGCATGCGTCAATTCGTCGCATGCGTCAATTCGTCGCGCGTCAATTCGTCGACCACGACGATTCGTCGCGCGTCAATTCGTCGCGCGTCAATTCGTCGCGGACAAATTCGTCGAGTACGTCAATTCGTCGACTACGTCAATTCGTCGCGTTTACATTTCAAAATTGCCTTTATTCTTCAGTAAAATAACATTTCTATGTACATGACAATGGAATTCTGCCAATAAATACAGCGGTATATACATCAGCTGGAAAGTTCCAGTGAAACGTAAAACAAAATATTGTTAAAATCATAAAAAAATATTTCGCCACGTAGGGCGAAGGAGAGGCAGACAATAAAGCACGAGCGATACAAACGAAAATGTTTACCTACAGTATTGTAGACAGGGCAAGACATGATTCTATACTATGCACAAATTCCAATTAAGCATTACTACCATACTAAAGATTAAACATTAGGTACTAATTCACAGAAATGCAACAGTGATGCTACATTCAAAATTTACAACATATGTACAGAAGTATTCAGTGACAAGGGGAAATAACGCTAAATGTACTCAGAAGGGCATCTTGTTGCATTAAATTATACACACAGTGACTAATATTTTAAAAAAATATTCAACATAATGAAGGGGACATTGCGTGGGCAGTAAACTGTGCAGAAGGAAGAATTATATACAACAACATAAAACCCAACATCATCGAAGAGAACATGGGAGATTTTAGTTACATACAAAACGAATGCAGGAAAACGTACGATTTCGAACATCTTGCTCCCTGATCAAATTTATAAAGTTTGGACACGCAGACAGGATAGGAATATTACGTTTTTCTTTGGCACTAAAAATATTAGACGGTAAACGGTTTTTGGAACGGGACAGGGCCCGGTTGGTCAGAGCCCCCATATACAAAATTTTCGTAAAATCTACAGTTTTCAATTCAGAACCACCAAATCTGGTATACTATCTCGTGGTATTCTAACTTAGACTGTAGACGGTTTTGGGAAGCGGTTGCAGAGGGGGGGTTAGGACCCCGATACAGAATTGCCGTAAAATATAGTTTTCAATTTAGAACTACCAAATTTGGTATATTATCTCATGGTACTCTAATTTAGACGGTAGACGGTTTTTGGAACGGGTCAGGGGCCCGGTTGGTCAGAGCCCCCATACACAAAATATTCGTAAGATCTACATTTCAAAATTGCCTTTATTCTTCAGTAAAATAACATTTCTATGTACATGACAATGGAATTCTGCCAATAAATACAGCGGTATATACATCAGCTGGAAAGTTCCAGTGAAACGTAAAACAAAATATTGTTAAAATCATAAAAAAATATTTCGCCACGTAGGGCGAAGGAGAGGCAGACAATAAAGCACGAGCGATACAAACGAAAATGTTTACCTACAGTATTGTAGACAGGGCAAGACATGATTCTATACTATGCACAAATTCCAATTAAGCATTACTACCATACTAAAGATTAAACATTAGGTACTAATTCACAGAAATGCAACAGTGATGCTACATTCAAAATTTACAACATATGTACAGAAGTATTCAGTGACAAGGGGAAATAACGCTAAATGTACTCAGAAGGGCATCTTGTTACATTATATTATACACACAGTGACTAATATTTTAAAAAAATATTCAACATAATGAAGGGGACATTGCGTGGGCAGTAAACTGTGCAGAAGGAAGAATTATATACAACAACATAAAACCCAACATTATCGAAGAGAACATGGGAAACATGGTGAGCTATCTTCAATGGCACATTAAAACAGAAAAATCACAAATAGCGAAGCACCAAAATTAATACGTAAAAACATGATTTGTTACAGTGAACGTGGGCGACAACAAAATCCCACTTATAGGTTGAGATGTAACTGCAAATTGTGGATATGGAACCACCCAGCCGATTGGGCCCAAGTGGATTGAAAAACGCTATCGGTGTTTGTTGAGGCAGCACGAGAGTGCTCCATTTGGAGGCGAGTGGTTAACCGTGCTAGGAAGCGTCTCCGAATGATAGCACTTGCCTCCTGAGGAGGTGGAATAAGAGCGGGGAAGCGTTGTTGAAGATGGAAAGCATAGACAGTGAACTTCACAAGAAGAAAAATATAACGGCACACAGGAGGCAAGTGAGTAGGTGGATGCTTTGTTTGGAGTAGCCAAGCATATGCAAGAAATGGTAACGATCGAGCACAAATTCGATCAGCAAGACGAAATGCTGTGTTTAGGACTGGCAGGAGAACGGGGCAGAATAGGTATTCAATTCAGAACCACCAAATCTGGTATTATCTCGTGGTATTCTAACTTAGACTGTAGACGGTTTTGGGAAGCGGTTGCAGAGGGGGGGGTTAGGGCCCCGATACAGAATTGCCGTAAAATATAGTTTTCAATTTAGAACTACCAAATTTGGTATATTATCTCATGGTACTCTAATTTAGACGGTAGACGGTTTTTGGAACGGGTCAGGGGCCCGGTTGGTCAGAGCCCCCATACACAAAATATTCGTAAGATCTACAGTTTTCCATTCAGAACCACCAAATCAGGTATACTATCTCGTGGTACTCTAACTTAGACGGTTGTCAGTTTTTGAAACGGGTCAAGGCCCGGGGAGTCAGAGCAACCCCCCCCCGTACATACAAAATTTTCGTAAAATCTAGTTTTCATTTCAGAACCATCAAATTTGGTATCATGAAACTCTAACTTAGACGCTAGACGGTTTTTGGTAGGGGTTGGTGCCCGCGGGTTCGCAGCCCCCCTCATTAAAAATTTCGTAAAATCTACAGTTTTCATCTTAGAACCACCAAATTTGGTATACTATCTCATGGTACTCTAATTTAGACGCTAGACGGTTTTTGGAAGGGGTTGGAGCCCGCGGGGTCGGTCCCCACCCCTCATAAAAAATTTCGTAAAATCTACAGTTTTTATCTTAGAACCACCAAATTTGGTATACTATCTTATGGTACTCTAACTCAGTCGGCAGACCGTTTTTGGAACGGGTCAAGGTCCGGGGGGGTCAGAGTCCCCGACATACAAAATTTTCTTAAAAACTACAGTTTTCAATTCAGAACCACCTAATCTGGTATACTATCTCATGGTACTCTAACTTAGACGCTAGACGGTTTTTGGAAGGGGTTGGAGCCCGGGGATCAGACCCCCCCGAATAAAAACTTTTTCGTAAAATCTACAGTTTTCAATTTAGAACCACCAAATTTGGTATACTATCTCATGGTACTCTAACTTGAACGCTAGACGGTTTTTGGAAGGGATTGGAGCCCGCGGGGTCGGCCCTACCCCTCATAAAAATTTCGTAAAATCTACAGTTTTTATCTTAGAACCACCAAATTTGGTATACTATCTTATGGTACTCTAACTCAGTCGGCAGACCGTTTTTGGAAGGGGTTGGAGCCCGCGGGGTCGGGCCTTCCCCCGTCATAAAAAATTTCGTAAAATCTACAGTTTTTATCTTAGAACCACCAAATTTGGTATACTATCTTATGGTACTCTAACTTAGTCGGCAGACCGTTTTTGGAAGGGGTTGGAGCCCGCGGGGTCGGGCCTTCCCCCGTCATAAAAAATTTCGTAAAATCTACAGTTTTTATCTTAGAACCACCAAATTTGGTATACTATCTTATGGTACTCTAACTTAGTCGGCAGACCGTTTTTGGAACGGGTCAAGGCCCGGGGGTCAGAGCCCCCCACATACAAAATTTTCTTAAAAACTACAGTTTTCAATTCAGAACCACCTAATCTGGTATACTATCTCATGGTACTCTAACTTAGACGCTAGACGGTTTTGGAAGGGGTTGGAGCCCGGGGGTCAGACCCCCCGAATAAAAACTTTTTCGTAAATACTACAGTTTTCAATTTAGAATCACCAAATTTGGTATACTATCTCATGGTACTCTATCTTAGACGCTAGAAGGTTTTTTGAAGGGGTTGCAGCCCGGGGGTCGGCCCCCTCATAAAAATTTCGTAAAATCAACAGTTTTCATATTAGAACCACCAAATTTGGTATACTATCTTATGGTACTCTAACTTAGACGGCAGACCGTTTTTGGAACGGGTCAAGGCCCGGGGGTCAGAGCCCCCACATACAAATTTTTCTTAAAAACTACAGTTTTCAATTCAGAACCACCTAATCTGGTATACTATCTCATGGTACTCTAACTTAAACGCTAGACGGTTTTTGGAAGGGGTTGGAGCCCGGGGGTCAGACCTCCCCCGAATAAAAACTTTTTCGTAAATACTACAGTTTTCAATTTAAAACCACCAAATTTGGTATACTATCTCATGGTACTCTAACTTAGACAGTAGACCGTTTTTGGAAGGAGTTGGAGCCCGGGGGTAAAGCCCCCCTATAAAAATGCAGCGTAAAATCTACAGTTTTAAATTTAGAACCACCAAATTTGGCATACTCTCTCATGGTACTCTAACTTAGACGGTAGACGGTTTTTGGAACGGGTCGGCACGGGGTCAGAGTCCCTCCGCCCATAAATATTTTTCGCAAAAACTAAAGCTTTCAATTTAGAGCTGCCAAATTTGGTATACTATATAATGGTGTTCTAAACTAAACGGTAGACGGTTTTCAGAACGGGTCGGGGCAAGGGTGGTTACCCCCCCCCTACACACAAACTTTCGTAAAATTTGTAGTTTTCAATTTAGAACCACCAAATTTTGTATATTATCTCATGGTAATCTAACTTAGACGGTAGAAGGTTTTTGGAACGGATCAAGGCCCGGGGGTAAGACCCCCCCACATACAAAATTTTCTTAAAATCTTTATTTTTCAATTCAGAACCACCACATTTTGTGTCATGAAACTCTAACTTAGCGGGAGACGGTAAGTGAAAGCGCAACATTATTAACTTGATTTGTTATGCAAACCTTATAAATACGACCACAGCGATTAAAAGTTACTAAAGAGTCCTTGTAAGTAATATGTTTTGACCGAGTGCAAGTACAATTTACGAAATGTCAACAGGTCAAAATATCTAAAGTAACAATGAAATTTGGAATATTTCTTTTTTCTTTCTTTTTATTTCAGTTTTGACACTTGTATTAAGTTTTAAAAACATATATTTCTCCTATCGTATACCTTCCTTGTACTTTAAACAGAATTTCTTGCCATGTTTTGGGTATTTTGTTTCGTTTGGTTGCAGTTTTTTTAATGTTTTGGGCATTTCATTTTGTGTAATTACTTATTTTTATGTTTTGGGCATTTTACTTTGTATGGATGTTTTTGTTATGTTTTTGTTCTTTTCTTTTCTGTGGTGGTTGTAATGTCGACAGGATGAAAAGCGGAAACTGTGGAGAGTCACGATGCCTACTTGCTTCTAATTTTTTTCAAATACAGCACATGATTTTGTATTGAGTTATACCACTTACTCATTAAGCGACTACAGGTTTCTTTAAATATGAACGTTTTCTTAGAGCCTTTTGTTTCCTCTACCTAGCTTTTTCGGTTCCGCAATTTCTTTTTTTGGTTTTAGAATATTTTCCTTATTATTAATCTATTTTCTCATGCAAACTCTTTATGTAAGGTATGTTTATTCTATCGAAGTATTTTGCAATTATACGTGAAGCCCTGTTGCTGAAGTAAAAATAAATATTTCCAACTGAAACAACACAGTTCAAATATTTTCCCGCTGTTAACTCAAAGAATGAAAACAAAAACAAGAAATCTGTGCAATGGTTGAGGCATGAGACAGTACTTACTGGTAACCAGGCAAAGTTTTAAGGAAGAATGAGCTTAAGAATTTCTAACTGCAACAAAAAAGAGCATCCGCACTGTATACCTCCCCATCCCCTAGTGCCGGCCTTTGGACGTTTTGAAAGAGAAGTCTTAAGGACACATCTGTATCGTAAATGCCTGAGCATTCGCGACAATCTTCTGGTGTCGTAGTAGAAAAACACACTTCCTACTTCGTCTAAATTGCTTGGATGTAATGCCAACGAACAAAGTTTTGCTCTCGCATTGAATTTCTGTTGCTTTTGATGGAATACTTTTCCCCTGGGGTTCACCGCTTTCACTATAGTCTTCAGGACAGGCGGCAATACACCCCAACGTAAAACACCAATTTCACGGCAATTAACTGCAATTAGCGAAAGAGAGGGGCGGTACAGGAAATAAGTCGAACGAGACAGATCTGAACTTAGAAAGTCGGGGGAAGGTGTTGCATGAAAAACTGTGTTTGGCTTACAGATCATTTGGCACGTAGGAACGTAGGTTTCGTTTAATGTGTTACGGGGTAAACAAATTGTCTTTTCAGTATAACAATTTTCTGTCATACGCATGGTGCAACACAAAAAATTTGAATTTATTTTTTGAGAATTAGCATGACGCCTACCGGCCCAGAGTACAGCTGCCCAGTCCGCGCCTGCTGCCGCTTCCGGAACCTGGCTCCCGGGTTCTTCGCATCTGTTGATCCCCGCCTGGAGCGTCCCTGCTGTAAAATACATGTACCTCTGCGTTTTGGAAAAACAAAAGATAAGATGCCGATCCTTAAACTTAACCACTTCTTGTGACCGCAGGTACGAAAATCTTGAACTTCGCTTAAACCCTAACTGGAGGAACAAGCTTCACGTGATTGTCTGTATTCTGAGTGTTTTATTGAATGGTTGCTCATCAGTTTGTCGTTAACTGGCGAACAGGGAACGTGCTTGTTGAAACCTTTGTTGTGCGTTGTCAAGTGATAATAGTGGAAATATATCATTCTAAATATTTTGGAAAGAGAAAGTGCATTGCTTTCCGAAGGTACTATGCAGATGGAGAATGCAACATAAATAGTTAACTCACAAAAAGAAAATGATTTGCTGAAATGGAAAGGGTATTTATTTTGCCATAACAGAGTGCGAGGTGATTTACGGTATTGTCACTGTATTGAAAGAAATTATACTGGCTTTGCTAGTACTATTCTTATTGGAGATGAACACAGGATGCACAATGAGAAACCACATAATCATGCTCCAAGACCAGATAAAAGTGATGTTGCTGTTGCAAGAGCGCAAATAAAAGAACGAGCGAGAAATACGGACGAAGCCCCTGCACAAATTATTCAAACCGTGACAACGTCAATGGCTACAGTAAATGCAGCTTACATGCCTAATATGGATGCACTAAGGCAAGTTGTAAAAAAGAGAAGACATGCCAAGACATGCCTGCGGAGCCTACGACTTCAGAACGGATCGATGCCCCAATAAATTTACAGGAGAAGATGGTGCAAAATTTCTTGGCAGAGGTAGCGCATTTGGACATCAAAGAATTATTTTATTTTTAACAGAGAATAATTTACGAAAGCTTAAAGAAGCACCCTCTGGATTATGGATGGGACATTTGAAACTTGTCCAACCCTTTTTAGGCAATTATGTTCCATTCATGCTATGGTTGAAACGAATCCAGAGATGCACAGACTTGTCCCACTAGTTTATGGGTTACTTTCCAGCAAGTATAAATAATATAATACCATTATAAAGTATTTTTGTAGGATTTACAAGACTATGCATCAGACTATGATATTCAGCTTGCACCACAATATACGCATAATAATAGATTTTGAAATAGCTACCGTTATAATGCTGCTAAAAAGGAATTTGGAAGCAGCACACACAAATGTTGTTGGTTTCATCTCGGAAAAAAATGTGCTGAGGAATATCCATCCTCTGGCATAGCCTTGGAACATAAGGAAAACAGTGAGTTTGCTCTCAAAGTCAGACATTTGCAAGCACTCGCATTTTTTTCATCTGATGAAATTCCAGCTGCTTTTGAAGAAGTGAATCAATTTTACAAGAATATGCAGATTCTGTAGTTCAGTGGTTTGAGGAAAATTATGTTCTTGGAAAATTTCGTGGAAGCAGAAGAAACAATCCAAGCAGAAGCCCTCCGCTGTTCCCGCCAACAATTTGGTCAGTTAGTGAAAACAATTTATTTGGCTTTCCCAGAACACAAAACGAACTTGAAAGATTAGACAGACGCTGGAATACAATTCTGGGAGAGAAAAAACTGTGACTGTACGAAATAATCTGTGAAATTACGAAAGAGCAGAAAACAACTATGGCTAAAATCGAAAGAGTGATAGCACAGATTCCAACAAATCCACACAGAAGAGAAACGCTGGCAAGATAAAAAGGAATTCGAACTTCTTTGGTGCACAGAGACAATGTTAACATGCTGGACATTTTAAGAGGAATTTCATATAATTCTAAAAATGCGAAACGCTATGTAACAAGTACAACACAAAATAAAACAAATGCCAAAAAAAATAGCATACGCTTTGTAAAATGTACAAAACGAAATAAATGCCATATTCACAAGGATTTCATGACCAGTCAAGTTAAAAATGAGCTTTTACTTAGACTTCAAATAATAATTACTAGCCTCTACACCTTTTTAAGTCTTTAATAAGTGCAACATCATTAACGTGATTTGACATCAAACATTATCAATATGACCATAGCATACAACCACTTAAAAGACTTGTTAATGGATGAATTGAGGAATCACCAAGTTCAGCTGGTGAAAGTTAATGGCTGTTTATAGTTTTGTACTCGAGTAAATGCGCAACACAGTAAACTTGACTTTCTCTGAAAATTTTATGTATATGAGCACGGTTAATTGAAAACTGATAAAAAGGCTTAAGGCCTGTTTATGAATTTTTGTGCCTCAGTCAAAACGCAGTACCATAACCTTGGCATGTTATCGAAACCTTATGAATACGTCGGACTAAAAATTCCTAAAAAGAGTTTACGCCTAAGGTCTTGTAACTAAAGTTTTGTGACAGGGTAAAACTGCAACATTAATAACTTGACATGTTATGCTAACGTTGTGAATATGAGCACGGCGGATTAAAGATTTCAACAAACAGCCTTTGGGATTAATGTGTTGTAGCTGAGTAAAAATGTAACATTATCTTGATTTTCTATATAAACCAAACTACGTGCTGAAATGGCCCAACTATATATACGTATACTTCAACCATATACCGAAGCGCTGACAAGGTGAAAAGAAAAGTGCAATTTTGTACGGTCCCCTAACATTTTATGGCCAGCCTACATGGAAGTGGACACCTTGATATCAAAAACATACTTTTCGTACGGTCCACAACAAATAGCAATGGACACGTCGCAATCTTTGAGGGGGGGGGGTGGTTAACGACCACCGTGATCAATTCAGTGGGCTATAAGCAGTCGGACATTCCCAATTTTGGGACACTGGTTCCAGGGAAGGGTGACAGCCAGTGCCAGAAGTCAAGCACAACGTCCATGATTCACCGGGATTTGAACCAGGATCCTTCTCGACAAGTGGTCAGAAGCCAGAGCCCAGATCACTCCGCCGCCGTAGCGGCACACGTTGAAATGTATTTTTCATACGGCCCCAAACGCTCTTATGGACATACTAGATTGAACTGGACATAAATAAATCATTAATATAATTTGTACTAGCAGGGATACCAGTTATTTGCCAGGTACATATTACTATTTGTGGAATCACCAAGTTCAGCGGGTGAAAGTTAATGAATGAAAAAGATATTCCTGCAATTTTCCAGTAAACTTATTTTAAATTTTTTGATTTAGTTAATTTAATTTTGCGAAACAAAAAAGAAAGAAAAAGGAATGGGAATACTTACCTTCTAGGAGACATCTATAGAACTGCCGTACATCTGGCGTGTGCTTCTGTGAATCCCGCGACACAGAAATGCAATGTACCTATGTGATGTCGCATGCATACGACTTCACATTGGCATTGATCATCTTTTTCTTACCGTTTTGAATTTTGAATATCTGGAACTCTCTGCTTACATTACATTATATTTCTTTCTGATAAGCCGTTCGTTGGTAGTGAAAGCTAAACTATATAGATTTGTGTTTTTAATACACCATTAAACGCATATTTTTGCACTTTATTGTTATGTACAGTCCCTAACTTAGACCGTAGGTTGGTTAGTTGGTTGGTTGGTTAGTTCGTTGGTTGGTTGGTTAGTTCGTTGGTTGGTTGATGGTTTATGGTGCAAGGCCCTCAAAGGGCCGAAGAGCGCCTTAGAACGTAAATAGGGTATTCTTAAGAGTAAAAACGGAACTTTTTACGAAAATTTTGCATGGGCCACCTTCCCCCGGGCCCCGACTCCTTCCAAAAACCGTCTACCGTCTAAGTTAGATAACCATAAGTAGTATACCAAATCTGGTTGTTCTAAATTGAAAACTGTAGATTTTACGAAATTTTTATGAGGAGGGGGGCTCTCACCCCGGGGTTCCAGAAAAACCGTCTAGCGTCTAAGTTAGAGTTTCATGATACCAAATTTGGTGGTTCTGAATTGAAAACTGTAGTTTTTAAGAAAATGTTGTACGTCTGTGTGTGTGTGCGGGGCGGGGGGGGGGGGGGGGGCTCGGACCCCCAGGGCCTTGACCTGTCGAAAAAACCGTCGACCGTCTAAGTTAAAGTACCATGAGATAGTATACCAAATTTGGTGGTTCTAAATTGAAAACTGTAAATTTTACGTGGCATTTTTATGGGGGGCTCTTACCCCCGGGCTCCAACCCCTTCCAAAAACCGTCTAGCGACTAAGTTAGAGTACCATGAGATAGTATACCAAACTTGGTGGTTCTAAATTGAAAACTGTAGATTTTGCGAATTTTTATAAGAGGGGGACCCTTACCCCCCGGGCTGCAAACCCTTCAAAAAATCGTCGAGCGTCTAAGTTAGAGTACCATGCGATAGTATGCCAGATTTGGTGGTTCTGAATTGAAAACTGCAGTTTTTAAGAAAATTTTGTATGTGGGGGCTCTGACCCCTCGGCCCTTGATCCGTTCCAAAAACGGTCTACTGTCTAAGTTACAGTACCATGAGATAGTATACCAAAGTTGGTGGTTCTAAATTGAAAACTGTAGATTTTACAAAAAAAAAATTTATTCGGGGGGTGTCTGACCCCACGGGCTCCAACCCCTCCCAAAAACCGTTTAGCGTCTAAGTTAGAGTACCATGAGATAGTATACCAGATTAGGAGGTTCTGAATTGAAAACTGTAGTTTTTAGGAAAATTTTGTATGTGGGGGCTCTGACCCCCCGGGCCTTGACCCGTTCCAAAAACGGTCTGCCGTCTAAGTTAGAGTACCATAAGATAGTATACCATATTTGGTGGTTCTAAGATGAAAACGGTAGATTTTACGAAATTTTTATGAGGGGGGGAGCTCCGACCCCGCGGGCTCCAACCCCTTCCAAAAACCGTCTAGCGTCTAAGTTAGAGTACCATGAGATAGTATACCAAATTTGGTTTTTCTAAATTGAAAACTGTAAATTTTACGAAAAAGTGTTTATTCGGGGGGGGTCTGACCTTCCGGGCTCCAACCCCTTCCAAAAACCGTCTAGCGTCTACGTTAGAGTACCATGAGATAGTATACCAAATTTTGTGGTTCTAAATTGAAAACTGTAGATTTTGCAAATTTTTATATGAGGGGGGCCCTTACCCCCGGGCTGCAACCCCTTCAAAAAATCGTTAGAGTACCATGAGATAGTACACCAGATTAGGTGGTTCTGAATTGAAAACTGTAGTTTTTAAGAAAATTTTGTTTGTGGAGGGCTCTGACCCCCGGGGCCTTGACCCGTTCCAAAAACGGTCTGCCGTCTAAGTTTGAGTACCATGAGATAGTATACCAAATTTATGGTTCTAAATTGAAAACTGTAGTATTTACGAAAAAGTTTTTATTCGGGGGGAGGTCTGACCCCCCGGGCTCCAACCCTTCCAAAAACCGTCTAGCGCTTAAGTTAGAGTACCATGAGATAGTATACCAGATTAGGTGGTTCTGAATTGAAATCTGCAGTTTTTAAGAAAATTTTGTATGTGGGGGGGCTCTCACCCCCGAGCTTTTTTTTTTTTTTTTTTTTTTTTGATTGGAGGTTTAACGACCACCGTGAGCAACTCAATGGGCTATAAGCAGTCGCCCGTCCCTAATTTAGGGTCACTGGTTCCAGGGAAGGGAGAGAGCCAGTGCCGTAAGACAAACACAACATCCATGCCTGACCGGGATTCGAACCCGGACCCCTTACGGACGAATGATCAGAGGCCAGCGCCTTAGACCACTGCGCCACCGGGGCGGCCCCCGAGCTTTGACCCGTTCCAAAAACGGTCTGCCGTTAAGTTAGAGTACCATAAGATAGTATACCAAATTTGGTGGTTCTAAGATGAAAACTGTCGATTTTACGAAATTTTTTATGAGGGGGGCTCCGACCCCGCGGGCTCCAACCCCTTCCAAAAACCGTCTAGCGTCTAAGTTAGAGTTTCATGATACCAAATTTGGTGGTTCTGAAATGAAAACTAGATTTTACGAAAATTTGTATGTACGGGGGGTGGGGGCTCTGACTCCCCGGGCCTTGACCCGTTCCAAAAACCGACAACCGTCTAAGTTAGAGTACTATGAGATAGGATACCTGATTTGGTGGTTCTAAATTGAAAACTATATCTTACGGCAATTCCGTAGGGGATGTAACCCCCCCCTCTGTAACCGCTTCCCAAAACCGTCTGCAGTCTAAGTTAGAATACCACGAGATAGTATACCAGATTTGGTGGTTCTGAATTGAAAACTGTAGATTTTACGAAAATTTTGTATATGGGGGACTCTGTCCAACCGGGCCCTGCCCCGTTCCAAAAACCGTTTACCGTCTAATACTTTTAGTGCCAAAGAAAAACGTAATATTCCTATCCTGTCTGCGTGTCCAAACTTTATAAATTTGATCAGGGAGCAAGATGTTCGAAATCGTACGTTTTCCTGCATTCGTTTTGTATGTAACCAAAATCTGTAAACGTGACGAATTGACGTAGTCGACGAATTGACGCAGTCAACGAATTGACGCGCGACGAATTAACGCGCGACGAATTGACGCAGTCGACGAATTGACGCGCGACGAATTGACGTAGGCGACGAATTGACGCGCGACGAATCGTCGCAGTCGACGAATTGACGCAGTCGACGAATTGACGCACGCGACGAATTGACGCAGTCGACGAATTGACACACGCGACGAATTGACGTAGAACCAGGTTCTTACCACTTGGGCGATAGTTTTGGTACGGTTACCCTAGTTCAAGGGATTTTACCACTTGGCCGATAGTCTTGGTACGGTTACCCTCGTCCAAGGGTTCTTACCATTTAAGCGATAGTTTTGGTACGGTTACCCTCGTCCAAGGATTCTTACCATTTAAGCGATAGTTTTGGTACGGTTACCCTCGTCCAAGTGGTCTTACCATCCAACATGAAGGGATGCATGAGGTCAGCGAGGATTGACAGATAGCCATTGGCGTCCAGGGACCCATCCAGTGGTACCAGCAGCCGCAGGCCATACTAGGAAAACATCCAACATGAAGGGATGCATGTGGTCAGCGAGGATAGACAGGTAACCCTTGGAGTCCAGGGACGCATCCAGTGGTACCAGCATCCCCAGGCCATAATAGCAAAACATCCAACATGAAGGGATGCATGTGGTAAGCGTGGTTGGACAGGTTGCCAGTGGCGTTCAGGGATTCAACCAGTGGTACCAGCAATTCCAGGTCATACCAGGAACACATCTCTCAGACATGTGCACTGTCACCGCCGACCTGTACTTGACCGACAACCGTGTCCAAGTGTTGCTTCTCGTATGTTTGACGCCTTATCCGTCACCGCCTGTCACTTCTAGGGAGCAGAAACCTCGATTCGTAGGATAAGGCAAACTTTTCCGCTTCTCCACTGTCCAATGAAAGAGGTCCCATGCGCACTGCAGGCGTCGTTGCCGATGGACCTGAGTTAACATGGGCGCCTTAAAGCAGCGTCGTCTCCAGGGACCCATGCGTAACAGGGTTCGCTCCACTGTTATCAGGGACACGTAACTGTGTGCCCCAGCGTTCATTGGCATGGTCAATTGTAGCACTGTTTCGCGTCGATTGCCTTTTAGCAGTCGACGGAAGCGACGTTCTCTTCTGGGATAAATGAAGTTTTGGTCTCCCCAATTATGACGCCGAGGGGTACTATGTGCACCAGCGGGCCATTGTGCTCACGTAACGCATTATAGATCACCTGTCCTGGCCGGCCGCTTATATCTCCGATTGGTCGACCATGTCACACGCACTTTGTGACGTCCCTGGGTGGATACACTGTGACTCCGGGGGTGGTCATGTTATTCTGACACGACTCTGTACACTTTATTAACGGGTCACAAGACACTTAGAACATAAACACAATATAGCATTTATTGACATACATTAGTACGGTGTCGGTCCACCTTGGCCTTAATGCATGCACTGAGACAAGCTTTCGACAAGGTTTTGGATTACAGCGATAGGTATGCGCTTCCATTCAGTACATAATGCTGCCGCTAACTGTTGCTTAGCAGTAGGTCTTAGTTCCAAATTTCTTACACGGCGCTCTGTTTCATCCCATAGGTGCTCTATGGGATTACGACCAGGGCTATGTGCTGGCCAGTCCACACAAGATACGGAATTATCTTCAAACCACGCCGTAACATTCCTTGCTTTATGGGACGTAAGTAGTGTCTGTTTTGAGCTCCGTGTTTCGCCGTCTACTGAGTGTGTTTTGTGTGCTCTGTCGTTTAACTTTTGTGCGTGCCTTCAAGACGAAGGTTGTATCTTTCATTTAAGACATCTCCCAAGTCGGTGAGTACTTTTTTCAATTAGCTATCAGCACTTTATTTTCTCGACCAGTTGGTCGTTTTTACTAAATTAGGCCTCGCCATCGGCGATGGCGACTGCTGATAAGAGCAGCATTCCCGCTCTCGTCACAGCTTCTCCTACTACGTCGATCCTTATCTCTGACGGAGCAAACCAATCAGCGTCCGTCCTTGATGATAGGGAATATCGTCCTCCTCCTGATGCTTATTGCTCTTCTTCTTCTACGCTTCAACTCTCTGACTCCACCACCCCTCCTGGTGGTGAGGCTATGACGTTCGTTCCTGATGCTGCCGATGACGTAATGGATATCTCTGAGGGCGTTGCTTCTCTTCCCTCGGTAGCCTTGCCCAGCGATGTGTCAGCTCCTTCATCCAGCGCTGCACCTCTGCCTTCCAATGGAGGATTGCCTTCCCGCTCTTATTCAAGCGTTACCTCAGGTGCGTCCCTACCGACGCAATCGACTCGCCTTCCTTGCAGATGCCCATGTCCTGATACATGGTGACTGACTTCAATTGGACGTTCCGCAATTCTCGCCCGCTGCGCAGGAACTTCACTCCACCCGCGAGTTGGGAGTGTGCCTAGATGCTCTTCCGAATACACCGCTGAAAGTCTATTGTGATACGCTCCTTGCTTTTCTTCCAGCCGGAGCCATTACTCACCTCACCCGCCGGCCGCGGACGGTGATTGTTTATTTCACATCCAAAGAGCATGCAGACACGCTCCTAAACTTTTTCTTGACCTGGGAGACCACCACCTGGAAGCCGAACCGATTGCCAGGCGCCCTGTTCAGGTCTCCTTGCATCCGGTGCCCCCCGAAATCTCAGATGCGATGATATGTACTGCACTTAGTAAGTGTGGTAAGATTGTTGGTCCTGTTATCACACATTCAGCTGCGCCCAAGGATCCTGCAAATAAGAATGTTCGTAGTTTTCGCCGGAGTGTTCGACTCATCTTTCCATCAGAGGAGCATCTCCGTAAGTTCCCACGGATCCTAAACGTCCGATGTGGGCAGCTCTCCGACAGAATTGACATGCTAACATCAGAACACTGTGCTAATTGTAAAGAACTTGGGCATTAGTGTGCTCGATGCCCCAACAACGAGTATCCAGCTCCCACGGCTTCTATAGTGCCTACCGCCTGTAAGCAGCCTTCTGCTACATCTCGCTCTCGACCTGCACCGTCTTCAAATGTGCCAACTGCCCCAGGGCCGAGTTACACAAAAAGTATATCTACAGCCTCTCGTCCACGAGCGTCTTTTGATGTTGATCTCACCTCCCACCTTCAATTTCCAGTGCTCACCTCACCTATTACTCCTCATCCCGTGGCAACATAGGGAGACTTCGCCGCTGGTTTCCCACCAGTCTTCACTATTGGTGTCTCCGAGTGTGACGGCGGTGCCGATAACTCCTCTGACTCTGCGTCAGCATCCCGAGCATCGTCGCTCCCTGGAAAACGAATTTCTGGCACTCGTACAGGTACCCGACGTAAGAGTAAGAAGAAGAAGAAATCTTCCTCTGCGGATGGACAACCGTTCCGTACTACCAAATCTTCAGGAGATATTTCTCCCTCTCCTGCGCCAACAGAAATTGAAAGGGACACTGATGATGATGGGTCTCCGCCTTCGTTTGAGGTCTTTTCAAGTGTACTCTCCAAATGTGGTGCTCCTTCAGAACCTCTCAATCTTGGAGATTACTATCAGTTTTGCACCCACACCACGAACCTGGAGTCGACGTATGACTACCTCCGAGAGCGCGAAGACATTCTTCCCGCGCTGCTCCTGCAAACCGGATGCATTGCTAAGTACCTTCGTGGGTTTGTTCATGACCCCCTGCACCACTCATGGACACTTGGCTGCGTAAATCGATTACAACAACTCATGAAAGTTGCTCCGCGACTCCTCCAACCAACGACTGACCAGTCCATTCAAGGTCACGACCCTTAATTGCAGAGAGTTCGCTAGCCCCCTAGCGAATGCTCTTGTAATGGAAGACCTCTCACCCCTCGGGGCCGATCTGTTACTACTACAAGAAACAAACTGCCATTCCTCCACTCTGTTTACTCGCTGGCGTGCTAGCGATTATGTGTTCCATCATGTTTTCCGCTACTCATCTCATGGTGGACTTGCTATCGGAATACATCAACATTTCCGATCCACCCTCACTGCACTCTCAGTGCAGAACTTATGACGAGATTTACTCCAGCAATTCTCCTTCACAGTTGGCGGAGCCCGATTTCACATCTTTAATGTGTATATTCCATGCACCTCTATTCATTTATCCATCTTGTTCACCAAACTCCGTAAAGCTCTCTCGAAAATCTCACCTTCGGATCGTGTGCTCTTGGGTGGAGACTTCAATTGCACCCTTGACCCGGCTCTGGATCGCTCTCCTTCGTCACGAGAGCGTCGGACGGATCTCGTCGCACTACTCCATGACCTTGTTGCTGATTTCTCCTTCACCGATGCTTATAGGCGCCTTCATCCTCAAGAGACCTCACACACGTGGCGCTCGTCTGGGAGTCAGCTTTCATCAACTGCACGCTTGGATCGGGTTTACGTTTCCACACCGCTTCTTGCGTCTATTACCGAGTTGCAACATCAACCTACTGCTTCCTCAGACCACTGCACGGTCACCCTCACAGTGTTTGCTGCGGCGTCACTCCCTCGGACTGTACGTCCATGGACATTTGACTCCAATCTCTTACTGATCCTGAATTTTGTGCCTCTGTCCGTTCTTTCCTCGCTGCTCGTCGCGCAGGGTTGCATTCCGCACCCTGTACCTTGACGTATTGGCTTCGTGTCAAGCATCAGCTCCTCTTACATATCAAGCAACTTTCCTTCACCATGAAGACTTCTAGTCAGATGCGCCTCGATCACGCCAGGCAGATGCTCACACTGATTGGGTTATCAGATCCGCTTTTTCCAGCATATCAGGCGGAGCTCCAGGCTTTGCTGATACCTCTTGCGCAGCAAGCACTTTTACGTCTGCGCATTAAACATCTCAATCCGGAGGAATGCACCTATGATTTTTTAACATCAATGGAATCTGCACGTAAGTCTTCAAACTCGCTTCGTCATCTTCGCCTCCCCTCTGGCGAAATCACATCCGATTCGGCAGCGATTTGCTCTCACGTTCGTCAGTTCTATACCACCAAGTTCAGTGAAACTCCTCCCCCTTCTCCCTCTGCTCTCCCCCATCTTCTCAATAACCTGCCTCAAGTTCCGTCTCATCTTGCTCACACCCTGTCTCTTTCACCCACATCCACGGAGGTGTCATACACCTTCTCTTCCCTTAACCCCCATGCCGCTCCGGGTCCGGACGGCCTCTCTTTTCCTTTTTACCGTGCGTTCTTGCCTCTTTTGTTGCCTTTTCTCCTCTCCACTTTTTCTGCTGCATTTAACTGCTCCCCCTCCCGAGGAGTTTCACGGACGCACATGTGGTCCTATTTCCCAAGAAGGGTGACCCTCTTGACTTGGGAAATTGGCGCCCCATTTCTCTTCTCAATCAAGATTATAAACTCTATACTAAGCTTCTTTCCCGTCGACTAAACTCTATCCTCCCTCACATCCTTGCTGACTCTCAAACCTATACTGTTCCTGGCCGTTCTCTTTCCTCCAATGTTCAACTTCTTCGCGATCTCATTCATCTTGCCAAGACTCATTCTGAACCTCTTGCTCTCCTTTCCTTAGACCTCCGTTCCGCTTTCGATAATATCTCACACGCCTATTTAACACAAACCCTGCTACACTTTGGCTTTCCTCTACAATTTGTCTCCGTTCTTCTCTCCCTCTACCGGGACGCCGTTTTCCATGTCAAGACGGCATCTTTTCTCACAGCACATGTTCCCTTCAAGCGGGGAGTTCGTCAGGGCTGCCCGCTTTCTGGTCAACTGTTTGCGATTGCCGTCGAGCTTTTCTACGCTCTCTGCAAACATCTCTCCTAGCACAACTTCCAACACCAGTTGCCAGCTCACGACATCACTCAGTCATTTACTCTGCTTATGCAGATGACATCACCGTCTGCATTCGTAGCGACTCACAGTTCCAACTGCTTCGTCGTTTGTTCTCCGCATATCCTTCATGTTCTGCAGCTGAACTGAATACGTCTAAGAGCACTGGATTGTGGTGCGGGTCGTGGTCCAATCGCTTGGATGCTCCATGGGGGCCACATGGTCATCCACTACCCAACGCTTCCTGGGTGTGCACTTAGGCGCACCACAAGCTACATACAGTGCAACTTGCACGGAACTCCATCCTCGCCTCCTCCGCACAGCTGCATTCTGGTGTAGTGCGCAGTTCTGTACGTCCTACTACCAGCGTGCAAATCTCACCAGGACATACCTTCTGTCCATCTGCAAGCTTTCTTGGATTGCATCTACGACCCCGCTTTTCTGTCTCCAGGAGGTTAAACACTGCCTTACTCGAGTAATGTGGGCGGGTCATCACTGGATTAACGTCCACAAGCTCTGTGCTCCTCCCTCCTATGGTGGTGCTGGTCTACCTGATGTCCCGCTGTGCTACAAAGCAAGCCGAGTGATGAACTTCATTCACCTTTTCACGGCTCCAGTTGCTTCCGCAGTTCAGGTACGTGACGTTCTTGTCTCCTTGCGTAACCCACATTTTTCCTTTCTTTCCTTAGTTCTCATGGATTGCTGTCCTTTCCTCCCCTCCAAACTCCCACCTGCATATTCTGAAGCCCTCACTCACCTTCGCTCTCTCCCCCTCATTCGCTCCCCTTCCTCTTCAACTCTAGAGCTTCTTTCTGAACCCCTGTTCTTCAACTCCCTTGTTCATCCTCCCCATCTCCCCTGTTTTTCATTCCCCTCTTGGCTCCGAGCAGGTGTAGTAATCGTACAAGACCTCACTAACTCGGATCTATCCTGGCGCCCTTTCTCTGGCCTCCCCCCTGCCATTCTCTCGTCCCCATCCGCCCATTTGGTCTATGACTCTCTGCTACCTGCACTTCTTTCGCCTTTCCCTGATCTTGTCTCCCCCACCGGTCTCGTCTCTGTCTTTTCTGCCCTTCTTCCGCTGCCGTTTTTCCTCCGACTCACAAACTCGGTTCTTCCTCCCTCCTCTCTCTCTTCTAAATCTCTTTATCGTTTTCTAGTGCACCTTGCCACCCCTTCACCGCTTTCTATTCTGGAGGTTCCCCCTGCTTCTCTTCCTCTTGTCTGGGCCGCTGCCCGCTCACCCTTATCCGCCCCTCTTGAAATTAATACCCACTGGCTCTTTTTGCATAATCGCCTCCCTGTTCCGTATTTTCTCTTTCGCATGTCTCTTCTCTCCTCCCCTCTCTGCTCCTTCTGCGCACAGGAGGCAGACGTTTCTCACGTCTACCTTTACTGTCCCATCCTGATGCTTCTCCTCCACCAGGCTTTCCGGATTGCCAGTCGCTCTTGTTCTCAAGATCTTCCGTTCACTGCCTACAGACATCATCTTCTGCGGGCTCATCCACCTACGCCTCTTCCGTCAGTATGTGCCTATCTTTTCGTGCTGATTAAACACGTTATTTACGTATACCTTCTACAACTCCGCAGCGTTTCCTCGCCGGTCTCTTTACACCAGGCCAGCGCAGCACTTTTGTGCCATTTTCAAGATCGATTGCTTTCTCGACTCCGCCTGGAGTACCAGTCGGCTTCTTCCAGTCGTCGAGAAGCCACCTTCTATGCTACCTGGGCGCCGGCCGCTCCATGGTTTGCGGTTGATTCTGGACTGCTACACCTATCAGCACCCTAGGACATTCTACACCTCCTTTGCTGAGTTCCGTGGCACCCTGGTGCCCCTCCTCCACTCTACGACTCGTGCAATCCACACTACCGTTGAATTGTGAATGCTAATGCCATCTCAGTGTATTTTCATGCTTACTCGTGTACATTACTTACTTTCACCCCGCCTGTATTATGTTGCTTTGGTGCCCTCGTTAAATAACTTGCACAATTGTGCGCGCTGTGTTTTTATCTCATGTATGTAATGTTTTTACCTTCACGGCGGTGTTTGTGCTGTTCTTTTTCTAATTGTGTACTGTTGTTTCGCCTGTGTTATCCTGTAAATCATGCCCAGCCAATGTCATGTGACACGATGTGTTTCTCTCTGTCACTTCTGCAATTTTTATGCAATAAGCTTTGCTTGCAGCATCTGTTATTCATCCCCATTGTCATTGCAGTGTATATACCATCATGTTTTAACAGTTTGTATTAATTCCCAGTGAGACGCCCAACGCTGTACGTCTCCCTCTTATGTTTTCTTATGATGAATAATAATAAAGCGATTTTGAAACCTTGCTTTATTTCTCGGTGCATTGGTACCAACAAGACTCGGTTCTATAGTATTTCCACAGAGTTGATAGGGCATAATTGTCCAAAATATCGAGGTAGACGTGCTGGTTGACAGGATTGTCCATGATAACCAATGGTCCGAGACCATTCACGACCCCCCCCTCCCCACACACACACACACGAGTACCTTGCCAGCTCCAAACTTGAACAGTACACTGTGGTAAATAGCGTTCTTCCGGCTGCCACCATACCCAAGCACGGCAATCAGACTGATGGATCGTGTATCTGGATTTATCAGTCCATAGAACCCGTTTCCATTGCCCTACGGTCCACGAAAAATGTTCGTTACACCATGCTAAGCGACAGCTGCATTCCGAGTGGAGGTGAAATGTTTATGAGCAGCCGCACGACCACGGTAACCCATAGAATGTAGCTCTCTGCGAATGGTACGTGTACATACCGAGGCTCCAGCATTTTTACTCACCTGTAAACCTAAGTCTTGTGCAGTAGGGTACTCCGTCAATTAGCTGTAACGACTCTCCTGAGGCTTCCAGGTCCTCTATCACTGATTTTCTTTGGTCTGCAGGTACGTTTTGGTGCTTCAGGCACGCCATGTGTCTTCCAATTCTTCAGTTCATCCAAAACAGTTGACTTGGGTATGTTTAAACGCCTCTCGGTTTCTAAATCCACTAATATCTCAAAGTTAGTTCTCTCCTGCAGCGACATTTTCACTCAACCTCACAGTGCGATATCATCGCGATCCGCTGCAGGCTTTTTTCAAACGGTGTGCAGATGTACCGCGCATCTTAACAACGCAGCGGATCCGTTCATTAGCTTTTGAAGGGATGTCCGGTTACTTTCGTCAATACAGTTTATATCTCCGCACAAAAGATTGATATTCGACGCTACTGACCGTTGTACAAAGTAGACTGAATCATTCTTTTGTAAAGACAATTTTTGCCATGACGGAGCAAGAGAAAGGAGAACCATTTTAAAACTCTCTCTCTCTCTCTCTCTCTCTCTCTCTCTCTCTCTCTCTCTCTCTCTCTCTCTTTATTGCTTAATTACTGATGCTTCCGGCAACGTTCCACGGATATAAAGGAATTAATGATTTGATTAAAGTTTTTCACAGGTTTCGGAAAAGACACAGCGACCAAATTAGGAGTTTTAGAAACTTTTATCGTAAAGACAATATACTACTCATCAGTTTTGAATAACTGTTGGTAAGAATTTATTAATATAAGCCGGGATAAAAGAAGAGCTAAACACACACACACACACACACACACACACACTGAGAAAGAGGGAGAGACCTTAAAATGAGAGTTTTTGACTTCGTTAATTACAAAAGAGAGAGAAGAGTGGATGATCGTCTCGAGTTATTTCTAAAAGCATTCATTACTGCGCCTCAAAAGCTTTTTTACCCCCTCATTTTGAAAACGTTTGTGCTCCCCGCTTTGCGTGACAATGCTAAATTATTCTACCTTGCGAACGAAACTCCATCTCATTTATTCAACGCATTTTAATCAGAAAATCCGTTAATTAACTTTCTGCGTCCAAAAAAGGCAACAGCAACTAAAACTCGAAGCGTTTGCTTCTTCACTAAAAGGATAGATAGCCTGGAGAAGAACCACGTTACCGGTAGCATATTCTTCTTACTTTTTACGTGTTGGTGATGCTCTTTAAAATCCAGTTTAAACCCTGTTTTGTTTTGTTTATATTTTGTTTATGAAGTTTCTGCGATATTGGGGAATTTTCCGTAAGAGCTTCGAATCCACTACGCACCGAGAATCAATGAAAGAGTTCTGTTTTACAAAAAAATTTCTGAGAAGGAATGTTTTGAGAATCTGGACTCCTAAATTACAAAACGGAAAAACCAGATGTGTGTGTGTGTGTCTTTCGAGAGGCAATTTAGTCTCATATTTGAAATTTTTCATTTGTGTACGCGAAAAAGCATGCATTGCTATTTTTTTTTTTTTTTTTTTTTGTTCTCCAATCTGGGTTCAAATTATTTTATTACGCATGCAAGCTGCGCATTAAAAGAAGTAAAACAATTACGTCCGGGAAGATAACCAACTGCATTTCGGTGCAGAATTATTTTCATTAATTTTAGGAAGACCTGTAGAGATGTGTTTCGCAATATTAGAGATTCCCGTGTTTTCGCCATAACTCGAATTTTAAAAACAAAAAAAAACATCATGATATTTTTCTGCAGCTTTCAAAAGTTCTTATACTTGGAGAATATTTATTTAAAAGGTGAGATGCAGTAGTTTATAAAAATAACCAATACGTCGACTGCTACTAGGGTATGCAAATAATAAAAACAACATCATCACCAAAGTTGGAAACGGGTCAAAAATTTTTGAAACCGGGCATGACCCGCACCCGGATGTCACATAATCTGTCCCAGCACGTAAACATCTGCTTTGAACTATAAAATCAAAAACCAATTTATAACGATACATAATCATATATATATACAAGGTGTTTAAAAAGTAACTCCGCGTTGGGTATCGTAGGCTATATACACCGATGAGACCCAGTCTAAAAAATGAGCGCACCTGCAGTCCGAACGGAGGCGCAAGTGAAGATCTCCAAGCAGTATATACACAGCCCGAGGACGGACTTTCGGTTTGCTGAGCCGCGGATGGCTTAGTGGTCAGCGAGTCAGACTATCAAAGCAAGGTCCTCAGGTTCGATCCTGGGCTCATCTTTCAGAGATGGTTTGACTTACTAACAATCGCTGAATATCCGCCGTGCATCGGACGAGCGCGTTAAGTGACGCCCCCCAGGTTGGACCCACTGGTTAAATGGGTATCCTTTCTTATGCCCCCTCCCCTGAAATTCTCTCTCCCCTCTATGTGCAACATCGTACTTGTACGGTGGCGCCATCTACTGTACTCTAATCTCACTACAAACTGTTCTGTCAAAGTCGCTAGACTTGTTCTCATACTTCCGTTTCTGTGTCCTGCCCAAAAGGCGATCTCGTTGTAGGTGGCTGGGACCTAAACACTACTCACTGTGGACGGAAGTTCTACAAGAAAATGACAAAATAGTGTGGTTTGCTGAAGCTAGGAAGCTTTCGGTTTGTTGGGCTTTGGGTGGCCTAGTGGTCAGCGTTTGTGACTGCCATGGAGTTCTATCCTGGAAGGTACGAACGTTCGAACCACCCCGGGTACTGGTCCCCCCTGGCAATAAATAAAAGCGTCTTCCTTCCCCTTTCTACCTCGCTTCAGAATCACCTTCCTATCAGGCACTCTAGCCCAAATCTCCCAGCTTCCTATTTCTAAGGGTTCTTTAAGACCTGGGGTCAGACACACCCTTAATAAAATCCTCTACATATGATCTGATCTGATCTACTATAGCATTGTATGAGCACGTTAAGCCGTCGGACCCCGGGTACTGGCCCCCGGTAGTAAATAAGGGCGTCTTCTACCTCGCTTCCGTGTCACTTTCCTATCGGGCACTCTAGCCCAAATCTCCTAGCTTCCTATTTCTAAGGGTTGTTTAAGACCTACGGTCAGACACTCCCTTCCTAAAATCCTCTACATATGATCTGATCTGATCTACTATAGCATTGTATGAGCACGTTAAGCCGTCGGACCCCGGGTACTGGCCCCCCGGTAGTAAATAAGGGCGTCTTCTACCTCGCTTCCGTGTCACTTTCCTATCGGGCACTCCAGCCCAAATCTCCTAGCTACCTATTTCTAAGGGTTGTTAAAGACCTGGGGTCAGACACTCCCTTCCTAAAACCCTCTACATATGATCTGATCTGATCTACTATAGCATTGTATGAGCACGTTAAGCCGTCGGACCCCGGGTACTGGCCCCCCCGGTAGTAAATAAGGGCGTCTTCCACCTCGCTTCCCTGTCACTTTCCTATCGGGCACTCCAGCCCAAATCTCCTAGCTTCTTATTTCTAAGGGTTGTTTAAGACCTGGGGTCAGACACTCCCTTCCTAAAACCCTCTACATATGATCTGATCTGATCTACTATAGCATTGTATGAGCACGTTAAGCCGTCGGACCCCGGGTACTGGCCCCCCCGGTAGTAAATAAGGGCGTCTTCTACCTCGCTTCCGTGTCACTTTCCTATCGGGCACTCCAGCCCAAATCTCCTAGCTTCCTATTTCTAAGGGTTGTTTAAGACCTGGGGTCAGACACTCCCTTCCTAAAATCCTCTACATATGATCTGATCTGATCAACTATAGCATTGTATGAGCACGTTAAGCCGTCGGACCCCGGGTACTGGCCCCCGGTAGTAAATAAGGGCGTCTTCTACCTCGCTTCCGTGTCACTTTCCTGTCGGGCACTCCAGCCCAAATCTCCTAGCTTCTTATTTCTAAGGGTTGTTTAAGACCTGGGGTCAGACACTCCCTTCCTAAAATCCTCTACATATGATCTGATCTGATCAACTATAGCATTGTATGAGCACGTTAAGCCGTCGGACCACGGGTACTGGCCCCCCGGTAGTAAATAAGGGCGTCTTCTACCTCGCTTCCGTGTAACTTTCCTATCGGACACTCTAGCCCAAATCTCCTAGCTTCCTATTTCTAAGGGTTGTTTAAGACCTGGGGTTAGACACTCCCTTCCTAAAATCCTGTACATATGATCTGATCTGATCTGATCTACTATAGCATTGTATGAGGACGTTAAGCCGTCGGACCCCGGGTACTGGCCCGCCGGTAGTAAATAAGGGCGTCTTCTACCTCACTTCCGTGTCACTTTCCTATCGGGCACTCTAGCCCAAATTTCCTAGCTTCCTATTTCTAAGGGTTGTTTAAGACCTGGGGTCAGACACTCCCTTCCTAAAATCCTCTACATATGCTCTGATCTGATCTACTATAGCATTGTATGAGCACGTTAAGCCGTCGGACCCCGGGTACTGGCCCGCCGGTAGTAAATAAGGGCGTCTTCTACCTCACTTCCGTGTCACTATCCTATCGGGCACTCTAGCCCAAATTTCCTAGCTTCCGATTTCTAAGGGTTGTTTAAGACCTGGGGTCAGACACTCCCTTCCTAAAATCTTCTACATATGATCTGATCTGATCTACTATAGCATTGTATGAGCACGTTAAGCCGTCGGACCCCGGGTACTGGCCCCCCGGTAGTAAATAAGGGCGTCTTCTACCTCGCTTCCGTGTCACTTTCCTATCGGGCACTCTTGCCCAAATCTCCTAGCTTCCTATTTCTAAGGGTTGTTAAAGACCTGGGGTCAGACACTCCCTTCCTAAAATCCTCTACATATGATCTGATCTGATCTACTATAGCATTGTATGAGCACGTTAAGCCGTCGGACCCCGGGTACTGGCCCGCCGGTAGTAAATAAGGGCGTCTTCTACCTCACTTCCGTGTCACTATCCTATCGGGCACTTTAGCCCAAATCTCCTAGATTCCGATTTCTAAGGGTTGTTTAAGACCTGGGGTCAGACACTCCCTTCCTAAAATCCTCTACATATGATCTGATCTGATCAACTATAGCATTGTATGAGCACGTTAAGCCGTCGGACCACGGGTACTGGCCCCCCGGTAGTAAATAAGGGCGTCTTCTAAATCGCTTCCGTGTCACTTTCCTATCGGGCACTCTAGCCCAAATTTCCTAGCTTCCTATTTCTAAGGGTTGTTTAAGACCTGGGGTCAGACACTCCCTTCCTAAAATCCTCTACATATGATCTGATCTGATCTACTATAGCATTGTATGAGCACGTTAAGCCGTCGGACCCCGGGTACTAGCCCCCGGTAGTAAATAAGAGCGTCTTCTACCTCGCTTCCGTGTCACTTTCCTATCGGACACTCTAGCCCAAATCTCCTAGCTTCCTATTTCTAAGGGTTCTTTAAGACCTGGGGTCAGACACACCCTTCCTAAAATCCTCAACATATGATCTGATCTGATCTACTATAGCATTGTATGAGCACGTTAAGCCGTCAGACCCCGGGTACTGGCCCACCCGGTAGTAAATAAGGGCGTCTTCTACCTCGCTTCCGTGTCACTTCCCTATCGGGCACTCTAGCCCAAATCTCCTAGCTTCCTATTTCTAAGGGTTGTTTAAGAATTGGGGTCAGACACTCCCTTAATAAAATCCTCTTCATATGATCTGATCTGATCTACTATAGCATTGTATGAGCACGTTAAGCCGTCGGACCCCGGGTACTAGCCCCCGGTAGTAAATAAGAGCGTCTTCTACCTCGCTTCCGTGTCACTTTCCTATCGGACACTCTAGCCCAAATCTCCTAGCTTCCTATTTCTAAGGGTTGTTTAAGACCTGGGGTCAGACACTCCCTTCCTAAAATCCTCTACATATGATCTGATCTGATCAACTATAGCATTGTATGAGCACGTTAAGCCGTCGGACCACGGGTACTGGCCCCCCGGTAGTAAATAAGGGCGTCTTCTAAATCGCTTCCGTGTCACTTTCCTATCGGGCACTCTAGCCCAAATTTCCTAGCTTCCTATTTCTAAGGGTTGTTTAAGACCTGGGGTCAGACACTCCCTTCCTAAAATCCTCTACATATGATCTGATCTGATCTACTATAGCATTGTATGAGCACGTTAAGCCGTCGGACCCCGGGTACTGGCCCGTCGGTAGTAAATAAGGGCGTCTTCTACCTCACTTCCGTGTCACTTTCCTATCGGGCACTCTAGCCCAAATCTCCTAGCTTCCTATTTCTAAGGGTTGTTTAAGACCTGGGGTCAGACACTCCCTTCCTAAAATCCTCTTCATGTGATCTGATCTGATCTACTATAGCATTGTATGAGCACGTTAAGCCGTCGGACCCCGGGTACTAGCCCATGGTAGTAAATAAGAGCGTCTTCTACCTCGCTTCCGTGTCACTTTCCTATCGGGCACTCTAGCCCAAATCTCCTAGCTTCCTATTTCTAAGGGTTGTTTAAGGCCTGGGGTCAGACACTCCCTTCCTAAAATCCTCTACATATGATCTGATCTGATCTACTATAGCATTGTATGAGCACGTTAAGCCGTCGGACCCCGGGTACTGGCCCGCCGGTAGTAAATAAGGGCGTCTTCTACCTCACTTCCGTGTCACTTTCCTATCGGGCACTCTAGCCCAAATCTCCTAGCTTCCTATTTCTAAGGGTTGTTTAAGACCTGGGGTCAGACACTCCCTTCCTAAAATCCTCTACATATGATCTGATCTACTATAGCATTGTATGAGCACGTTAAGCCGTCGGACCCCGGGTACTGGCCCGCCGGTAGTAAATAAGGGCGTCTTCTACCTCACTTCCGTGTCACTTTCCTATCGGGCACTCTAGCCCAAATCTCCTAGATTCCGATTTCTAAGGGTTCTTTAAGACCTGGGGTCAGACACACCCTTCCTAAAAACCTCAACATATGATCTGATCTGATCTACTATAGCATTGTATGAGCACGTTAAGCCGTCGGACCCCGGGTACTGGCCCCCCGGTAGTAAATAAGGGCGTCTTCTACCTCGCTTCCGTGTCACTTTCCTATCGGGCACTCTAGCCCAAATCTCCTAGCTTCCTATTTCTAAGGGTTGTTAAATACCTGGGGTCAGACACTCCCTTCCTAAAATCCTCTACATATGATCTGATCTGATCAACTATAGCATTGTATGAGCACGTTAAGCCGTCGGACCCCGGGTACTGGCCCCCGGTAGTAAATAAGGGCGTCTTCTACCTCGCTTCCGTGTCACTTTCCTATCGGGCACTCCAGCCCAAATCTCCTAGCTTCCTATTTCTAAGGGTTGTTAAAGACCTGGGGTCAGACACTCCCTTCCTAAAATCCTCTACATATGATCTGATCTGATCTACTATAGCATTGTATGAGCACGTTAAGCCGTCGGACCCCGGGTACTGGCCCTCCGGTAGTAAATTAGATCGTCTTCTACCTCGCTTCCGTGTCACTTTCCTATCGGGCACTCCAGCCCAAATCTCCTAGCTTCCTATTTCTAAGGGTTGTTAAAGACCTGGGGTCAAACACTCCCTTCCTAAAATCCTCTACATATGATCTGATCTGATCTACTATAGCATTGTATGAGCACGTTAAGCCGTCGGACCCCGGGTACTGGCCCCCGGTAGTAAATAAGGGCGTCTTCTACCTCGCTTCCGTGTCACTTTCCTATCGGGCACTCTAGCCCAAATCTCTTAGCTTCCTATTTCTAAGGGTTGTTTAAGACCTGGGGTCAGACACTCCCTTCCTAAAATCCTCTACATATGATCTGATCTGATCTACTATAGCATTGTATGAGCACGTTAAGCCGTCGGACCCCGGGTACTGGCCCCCCGGTAGTAAATAAGGGCGTCTTCTACCTCGCTTCCGTGTCACTTTCCTATCGGGCACTCCAGCCCAAATCTCCTAGCTTCCTATTTCTAAGGGTTGTTAAAGACCTGGGGTCAGACACTCCCTTCCTAAAATCCTCTACATATGATCTGATCTGATCAACTATAGCATTGTATGAGCACGTTAAGCCGTCGGACTACGGGTACTGGCCCCCGGTAGTAAATAAGGGCGTCTTCTACCTCGCTTCCGTGTCACTTTCCTATCGGGCACTCCAGCCCAAATCTCCTAGCTTCCTATTTCTAAGGGTTGTTAAAGACCTGGTGTCAGACACTCCCTTCCTAAAATCCTCTACATATGATCTGATCTGATCTGCTATAGCATTGTATGAGCACGTTATGCCGTCGGAGCCCGGGTACTAGCCCCCGGTTGTAAATAAGATCGTCTTCTACCTCGCTTCCGTGTCACTTTCCTATCGGGCACTCTAGCCCAAATCTCCTAGCTTCCTATTTCTAAGGGTTGTTTAAGACCTGGGGTCAGACACTCCCTTCCTAAAATCCTCTACATATGATCTGATCTGATCTGCTATAGGATTGTATGAGCACGTTAAGCCGTCGGACCCCGGGTACTGGTCCCCCGGTAGTAAATAAGGGCGTCTTCGACCTCGCTTCTGTGTCGCTTTCCTGTAGGGCACTCCAGCCCAAATCTCCTAGCTTCCTATTTCTAAGGGTTGTTAAAGACCTGGGGTCAGACACTCCCTTCCTAAAATCCCCTACATATGATCTGATCTGATCAACTATAGCATTGTATGAGCACGTTAAGCCGTCGGACCACGGGTACTGGCCCCCGGTAGTAAATAAGGGCGTCTTCTACCTCGCTTCCGTGTCACTTTCCTATCGGGCACTCTAGCCCAAATCTCCTAGCTTCCTATTTCTAAGGGTTGTTTAAGACCTGGGGTCAGACACTCCCTTCCTAAAATCCTCTACATATGATCTTATCTGATCTACTATAGCATTGTATGAGCGCGTTAAGCCGTCGGACCACGGGTACTGGCCCCCGGTAGTAAATAAGGGAGTATTCTACCTCGCTTCCTTGTCACTTTCCTATCGGGCACTCTAGCCCAAATCTCCTAGCTTCCTATTTCTAAGGGTTGTTTAAGACCTGGGGTCAGACACTCCCTTCCTAAAATCCTCTACATATGATCTTATCTGATCTACTATAGCATTGTATGAGCGCGTTAAGCCGTCGGACCACGGGTACTGGCCCCCCGGTAGTAAATAAGGGCGTCTTCTACCTCGCTTCCGTGTCACTTTCCTATTGAGCACTCTAGCCCAAATCTCTTAGCTTCCTATTTCTAAGGGTTGTTTAAGACCTGGGGTCAGGCACTCCCTTCCTAAAATCCTCTACATATGATCTGATCTGATCTACTATAGCATTGTATGAGCACGTTAAGCCGTCGGACCCCGGGTACTGGCCCCCCGGTAGTAAATAAGGGCGTCTTCTACCTCGCTTCCGTGTCACTTTCCTATCGGGCACTCCAGCCCAAATCTCCTAGCTTCCTATTTCTAAGGGTTGTTAAAGACCTGGGGTCAGACACTCCCTTCCTAAAATCCTCTACATATGATCTGATCTGATCAACTATAGCATTGTATGAGCACGTTAAGCCGTCGGACCCCGGGTACTGGCCCCCGGTAGTAAATAAGGGCGTCTTCTACCTCGCTTCTGTGTCACTTTTCTATCGGGCACTCCAGCCCAAATCTCCTAGCTTCCTATTTCTAAGGGTTGTTAAAGACCTGGGGTCAGACACTCCCTTCCTAAAATCCTCTACATATGATCTGATCTGATCTACTATAGCATTGTATGAGCACGTTAAGCCGTCGGAGCCCGGGTACTAGCCCCCGGTAGTAAATAAGATCGTCTTCTACCTCGCTTCCGTGTCACTTTCCTATCGTGCACTCTAGCCCAAATCTCCTAGCTTCCTATTTCTAAGGGTTGTTTAAGACCTGGGGTCAGACACTCCCTTCCTAAAATCCTCTACATATGATCTGATCTGATCTACTATAGCATTGTATGAGCACGTTAAGCCGTCGGACCCCGGGTACTGGTCCCCCGGTAGTAAATAAGGCCGTCTTCTACCTCGCTTCCGTGTCACTTTCCTATCGGGCACTCTAGCCCAAATCTCGTAGCTTCCTATTTCTAAGGGTTGTTTAAGATCTGGGGTCAGAAACTCCCTTCCTAAAATCCTCTACATATGATCTGATCTGATCTACTATAGCATTGTATGAGCACGTTAAGCCGTCGGAGCCCGGGTACTAGCCCCCGGTAGTAAACAAGATCGTCTTCTACCTCGCTTCCGTGTCACTTTCCTATCGTGCACTCTAGCCCAAATCTCCTAGCTTCCTATTTCTAAGGGTTGTTTAAGACCTGGGGTCAGACACTCCCTTCCTAAAATCCTCTACATATGATCTGATCTGATCTACTATAGCATTGTATGAGCACGTTAAGCCGTCGGACCCCGGGTACTGGCCCGCCGGTAGTAAATAAGGGCGTCTTCTACCTCACTTCCGTGTCACTTTCCTATCGGGCACTCTAGCCCAAATCTCCTAGATTCCGATTTCTAAGGGTTCTTTAAGACCTGGGGTCAGACACACCCTTCCTAAAAACCTCAACATATGATCTGATCTGATCTACTATAGCATTGTATGAGCACGTTAAGCCGTCGGACCCCGGGTACTGGCCCCCGGTAGTAAATAAGGGCGTCTTCTACCTCGCTTCCGTGTCACTTTCCTATCGGGCACTCTAGCCCAAATCTCCTAGCTTCCTATTTCTAAGGGTTGTTAAATACCTGGGGTCAGACACTCCCTTCCTAAAATCCTCTACATATGATCTGATCTGATCAACTATAGCATTGTATGAGCACGTTAAGCCGTCGGACCCCGGGTACTGGCCCCCGGTAGTAAATAAGGGCGTCTTCTACCTCGCTTCCGTGTCACTTTCCTATCGGGCACTCCAGCCCAAATCTCCTAGCTTCCTATTTCTAAGGGTTGTTAAAGACCTGGGGTCAGACACTCCCTTCCTAAAATCCTCTACATATGATCTGATCTGATCTACTATAGCATTGTATGAGCACGTTAAGCCGTCGGACCCCGGGTACTGGCCCTCCGGTAGTAAATTAGATCGTCTTCTACCTCGCTTCCGTGTCACTTTCCTATCGGGCACTCCAGCCCAAATCTCCTAGCTTCCTATTTCTAAGGGTTGTTAAAGACCTGGGGTCAAACACTCCCTTCCTAAAATCCTCTACATATGATCTGATCTGATCTACTATAGCATTGTATGAGCACGTTAAGCCGTCGGACCACGGGTACTGGCCCCCGGTAGTAAATAAGGGCGTCTTCTACCTCGCTTCCGTGTCACTTTCCTATCGGGCACTCTAGCCCAAATCTCCTAGCTTCCTATTTCTAAGGGTTGTTTAAGACCTGGGGTCAGACACTCCCTTCCTAAAATCCTCTACATATGATCTTATCTGATCTACTATAGCATTGTATGAGCGCGTTAAGCCGTCGGACCACGGGTACTGGCCCCCCGGTAGTAAATAAGGGAGTATTCTACCTCGCTTCCTTGTCACTTTCCTATCGGGCACTCTAGCCCAAATCTCCTAGCTTCCTATTTCTAAGGGTTGTTTAAGACCTGGGGTCAGACACTCCCTTCCTAAAATCCTCTACATATGATCTTATCTGATCTACTATAGCATTGTATGAGCGCGTTAAGCCGTCGGACCACGGGTACTGGCCCCCCGGTAGTAAATAAGGGCGTCTTCTACCTCGCTTCCGTGTCACTTTCCTATTGAGCACTCTAGCCCAAATCTCTTAGCTTCCTATTTCTAAGGGTTGTTTAAGACCTGGGGTCAGGCACTCCCTTCCTAAAATCCTCTACATATGATCTGATCTGATCTACTATAGCATTGTATGAGCACGTTAAGCCGTCGGACCCCGGGTACTGGCCCCCGGTAGTAAATAAGGGCGTCTTCTACCTCGCTTCCGTGTCACTTTCCTATCGGGCACTCCAGCCCAAATCTCCTAGCTTCCTATTTCTAAGGGTTGTTAAAGACCTGGGGTCAGACACTCCCTTCCTAAAATCCTCTACATATGATCTGATCTGATCAACTATAGCATTGTATGAGCACGTTAAGCCGTCGGACCCCGGGTACTGGCCCCCCGGTAGTAAATAAGGGCGTCTTCTACCTCGCTTCTGTGTCACTTTTCTATCGGGCACTCCAGCCCAAATCTCCTAGCTTCCTATTTCTAAGGGTTGTTAAAGACCTGGGGTCAGACACTCCCTTCCTAAAATCCTCTACATATGATCTGATCTGATCTACTATAGCATTGTATGAGCACGTTAAGCCGTCGGAGCCCGGGTACTAGCCCCCGGTAGTAAATAAGATCGTCTTCTACCTCGCTTCCGTGTCACTTTCCTATCGTGCACTCTAGCCCAAATCTCCTAGCTTCCTATTTCTAAGGGTTGTTTAAGACCTGGGGTCAGACACTCCCTTCCTAAAATCCTCTACATATGATCTGATCTGATCTACTATAGCATTGTATGAGCACGTTAAGCCGTCGGACCCCGGGTACTGGTCCCCCGGTAGTAAATAAGGCCGTCTTCTACCTCGCTTCCGTGTCACTTTCCTATCGGGCACTCTAGCCCAAATCTCGTAGCTTCCTATTTCTAAGGGTTGTTTAAGATCTGGGGTCAGAAACTCCCTTCCTAAAATCCTCTACATATGATCTGATCTGATCTACTATAGCATTGTATGAGCACGTTAAGCCGTCGGAGCCCGGGTACTAGCCCCCGGTAGTAAACAAGATCGTCTTCTACCTCGCTTCCGTGTCACTTTCCTATCGTGCACTCTAGCCCAAATCTCCTAGCTTCCTATTTCTAAGGGTTGTTTAAGACCTGGGGTCAGACACTCCCTTCCTAAAATCCTCTACATATGATCTGATCTGATCTACTATAGCATTGTATGAGCACGTTAAGCCGTCGGACCCCGGGTACTGGTCCACCCGGTAGTAAATAAGGCCGTCTTCTACCTCGCTTCCGTGTCACTTTCCTATCGGGCACTCTAGCCCAAATCTCGTAGCTTCCTATTTCTAAGGGTTGTTTAAGACCTTGGGTCAGACACTCCCTTCCTAAAATCCTCTACATATGATCTGATCTGATCTACTATAGCATTGTATGAGCACGTTAAGCCGTCGGACCCCGGGTACTGGCCCCCGGTAGTAAATAAGGGCGTCTTCTACCTCGCTTCCGTGTCACTTTCCTATCGGGCACTCTAGCCCAAATCTCCTAGCTTCCTACTTCTAAGGGTTGTTTAAGACCTGGGGTCAGACACTCCCTTCCTAAAATCCTCTACATATGATCTGATCTGATCTACTATAGCATTGTATGAGCACGTTAAGCCGTCGGACCCCGGGTACTGGTCCCCCGGTAGTAAATAAGGGCGTCTTCTACCTCGCTTCCGTGTCACTTTCCTATCGGGCACTCTAGCCCAAATCTCCTAGCTTCCTATTTCTAAGGGTTGTTTAAGACCTGGGGTCAGACACTCCCTTCCTAAAATCCTCTACATATGATCTGATCTGATCTACTATAGCATTGTATGAGCACGTTAAGCCGTCGGACCCCGGGTACTGGTCCCCCGGTAGTAAATAAGGGCGTCTTCTACCTCGCTTCCGTGTCACTTTCCTATCGGGCACTCTAGCCCAAATCTCCTAGCTTCCTATTTCTAAGGGTTGTTTAAGACCTGGGGTCAGACACTCCCTTCCTAAAATCCTCTACATATGATCTGATCTGATCTACTATAGCATTGTATGAGCACGTTAAGCCGTCGGACCCCGGGTACTGGTCCCCCGGTAGTAAATAAGGCCGTCTTCTACCTCGCTTCCGTGTCACTTTCCTATCGGGCACTCTAGCCCAAATCTCGTAGCTTCCTATTTCTAAGGGTTGTTTAAGACCTGGGGTCAGACACTCCCTTCCTAAAATCCTCTACATATGATCTGATCTGATCTACTATAGCATTGTATGAGCACGTTAAGCCGTCGGACCCCGGGTACTGGCCCCCCGGTAGTAAATAAGGGCGTCTTCTACCTCGCTTCCGTGTCACTTTCCTATCGGGCAATCTAGCCCAAATCTCCTAGCTTCCTATTTCTAAGGGTTGTTTAAGACCTGGGGTCAGACACTCCCTTCCTAAAATCCTCTACATATGATCTGATCTGATCTACTATAGCATTGTATGAGCACGTTAAGCCGTCGGACCCCGGGTACTGGTCCCCCGGTAGTAAATAAGGGCGTCTTCTACCTCGCTTCCGTGTCACTTTCCTATCGGGCACTCTAGCCCAAATCTCCTAGCTTCCTATTTCTAAGGGTTGTTTAAGACCTGGGGTCAGACACTCCCTTCCTAAAATCCTCTACATATGATCTGATCTGATCTACTATAGCATTGTATGAGCACGTTAAGCCGTCGGACCCCGGGTACTGGTCCCCCGGTAGTAAATAAGGGCGTCTTCTACCTCGCTTTTGTGTCACTTTCCTATCGGGCACTCTAGCCCAAATCTCCTAGCTTCCTATTTCTAAGGGTTGTTTAAGACCTGGGGTCAGACAGTCCCTTCCTAAAATCCTCTACATATGATCTGATCTGATCAACTATAGCATTGTATGAGCACGTTAAGCCGTCAGACCCCGGGTACTGGCCCCCGGTAGTAAATAAGGGCGTCTTCTACCTCGCTTCCGTGTCACTTTCCTATCGGGCACTCTAGCCCAAATCTCTTATCTTCCTATTTCTAAGGGTTGTTTAAGACCTGGGGTCAGACACTCCCTTCCTAAAATCCTCTACATATGATCTGATCTGATCTACTATAGCATTGTATGAGCACGTTAAGCCGTCGGACCCCGGGTACTGGCCCCCCGGTAGTAAATAAGGGCGTCTTCTACCTCGCTTCCGTGTCACTTTCCTATCGGGCACTCCAGCCCAAATCTCCTAGCTTCCTATTTCTAAGGGTTGTTAAAGACCTGGGGTCAGACACTCCCTTCCTAAAATCCTCTACATATGATCTGATCTGATCAACTATAGCATTGTATGAGCACGTTAAGCCGTCGGACTACGGGTACTGGCCCCCGGTAGTAAATAAGGGCGTCTTCTACCTCGCTTCCGTGTCACTTTCCTATCTTGCACTCCAGCCCAAATCTCCTAGCTTCCTATTTCTAAGGGTTGTTAAAGACCTGGTGTCAGACACTCCCTTCCTAAAATCCTCTACATATGATCTGATCTGATCTACTATAGCATTGTATGAGCACGTTATGCCGTCGGACCCCGGGTACTGGCCCCCGGTAGTAAATAAGGGCGTCTTCTACCTCGCTTCTGTGTCACTTTTCTATCGGGCACTCCAGCCCAAATCTCCTAGCTTCCTATTTCTAAGGGTTGTTAAAGACCTGGGGTCAGACACTCCCTTCCTAAAATCCTCTACATATGATCTGATCTGATCTACTATAGCATTGTATGAGCACGTTAAGCCGTCGGAGCCCGGGTACTAGCCCCCGGTAGTAAATAAGATCGTCTTCTACCTCGCTTCCGTGTCACTTTCCTATCGTGCACTCTAGCCCAAATCTCCTAGCTTCCTATTTCTAAGGGTTGTTTAAGACCTGGGGTCAGACACTCCCTTCCTAAAATCCTCTACATATGATCTGATCTGATCTACTATAGCATTGTATGAGCACGTTAAGCCGTCGGACCCCGGGTACTGGTCCCCCGGTAGTAAATAAGGCCGTCTTCTACCTCGCTTCCGTGTCACTTTCCTATCGGGCACTCTAGCCCAAATCTCGTAGCTTCCTATTTCTAAGGGTTGTTTAAGATCTGGGGTCAGAAACTCCCTTCCTAAAATCCTCTACATATGATCTGATCTGATCTACTATAGCATTGTATGAGCACGTTAAGCCGTCGGAGCCCGGGTACTAGCCCCCGGTAGTAAACAAGATCGTCTTCTACCTCGCTTCCGTGTCACTTTCCTATCGTGCACTCTAGCCCAAATCTCCTAGCTTCCTATTTCTAAGGGTTGTTTAAGACCTGGGGTCAGACACTCCCTTCCTAAAATCCTCTACATATGATCTGATCTGATCTACTATAGCATTGTATGAGCACGTTAAGCCGTCGGACCCCGGGTACTGGTCCACCCGGTAGTAAATAAGGCCGTCTTCTACCTCGCTTCCGTGTCACTTTCCTATCGGGCACTCTAGCCCAAATCTCGTAGCTTCCTATTTCTAAGGGTTGTTTAAGACCTTGGGTCAGACACTCCCTTCCTAAAATCCTCTACATATGATCTGATCTGATCTACTATAGCATTGTATGAGCACGTTAAGCCGTCGGACCCCGGGTACTGGCCCCCGGTAGTAAATAAGGGCGTCTTCTACCTCGCTTCCGTGTCACTTTCCTATCGGGCACTCTAGCCCAAATCTCCTAGCTTCCTACTTCTAAGGGTTGTTTAAGACCTGGGGTCAGACACTCCCTTCCTAAAATCCTCTACATATGATCTGATCTGATCTACTATAGCATTGTATGAGCACGTTAAGCCGTCGGACCCCGGGTACTGGTCCCCCGGTAGTAAATAAGGGCGTCTTCTACCTCGCTTCCGTGTCACTTTCCTATCGGGCACTCTAGCCCAAATCTCCTAGCTTCCTATTTCTAAGGGTTGTTTAAGACCTGGGGTCAGACACTCCCTTCCTAAAATCCTCTACATATGATCTGATCTGATCTACTATAGCATTGTATGAGCACGTTAAGCCGTCGGACCCCGGGTACTGGTCCCCCGGTAGTAAATAAGGGCGTCTTCTACCTCGCTTCCGTGTCACTTTCCTATCGGGCACTCTAGCCCAAATCTCCTAGCTTCCTATTTCTAAGGGTTGTTTAAGACCTGGGGTCAGACACTCCCTTCCTAAAATCCTCTACATATGATCTGATCTGATCTACTATAGCATTGTATGAGCACGTTAAGCCGTCGGACCCCGGGTACTGGTCCCCCGGTAGTAAATAAGGCCGTCTTCTACCTCGCTTCCGTGTCACTTTCCTATCGGGCACTCTAGCCCAAATCTCGTAGCTTCCTATTTCTAAGGGTTGTTTAAGACCTGGGGTCAGACACTCCTTCCTAAAATCCTCTACATATGATCTGATCTGATCTACTATAGCATTGTATGAGCACGTTAAGCCGTCGGACCCCGGGTACTGGCCCCCGGTAGTAAATAAGGGCGTCTTCTACCTCGCTTCCGTGTCACTTTCCTATCGGGCAATCTAGCCCAAATCTCCTAGCTTCCTATTTCTAAGGGTTGTTTAAGACCTGGGGTCAGACACTCCCTTCCTAAAATCCTCTACATATGATCTGATCTGATCTACTATAGCATTGTATGAGCACGTTAAGCCGTCGGACCCCGGGTACTGGTCCCCCGGTAGTAAATAAGGGCGTCTTCTACCTCGCTTCCGTGTCACTTTCCTATCGGGCACTCTAGCCCAAATCTCCTAGCTTCCTATTTCTAAGGGTTGTTTAAGACCTGGGGTCAGACACTCCCTTCCTAAAATCCTCTACATATGATCTGATCTGATCTACTATAGCATTGTATGAGCACGTTAAGCCGTCGGACCCCGGGTACTGGTCCCCCGGTAGTAAATAAGGGCGTCTTCTACCTCGCTTTTGTGTCACTTTCCTATCGGGCACTCTAGCCCAAATCTCCTAGCTTCCTATTTCTAAGGGTTGTTTAAGACCTGGGGTCAGACAGTCCCTTCCTAAAATCCTCTACATATGATCTGATCTGATCAACTATAGCATTGTATGAGCACGTTAAGCCGTCAGACCCCGGGTACTGGCCCCCGGTAGTAAATAAGGGCGTCTTCTACCTCGCTTCCGTGTCACTTTCCTATCGGGCACTCTAGCCCAAATCTCTTATCTTCCTATTTCTAAGGGTTGTTTAAGACCTGGGGTCAGACACTCCCTTCCTAAAATCCTCTACATATGATCTGATCTGATCTACTATAGCATTGTATGAGCACGTTAAGCCGTCGGACCCCGGGTACTGGCCCCCCGGTAGTAAATAAGGGCGTCTTCTACCTCGCTTCCGTGTCACTTTCCTATCGGGCACTCCAGCCCAAATCTCCTAGCTTCCTATTTCTAAGGGTTGTTAAAGACCTGGGGTCAGACACTCCCTTCCTAAAATCCTCTACATATGATCTGATCTGATCAACTATAGCATTGTATGAGCACGTTAAGCCGTCGGACTACGGGTACTGGCCCCCCGGTAGTAAATAAGGGCGTCTTCTACCTCGCTTCCGTGTCACTTTCCTATCTTGCACTCCAGCCCAAATCTCCTAGCTTCCTATTTCTAAGGGTTGTTAAAGACCTGGTGTCAGACACTCCCTTCCTAAAATCCTCTACATATGATCTGATCTGATCTACTATAGCATTGTATGAGCACGTTATGCCGTCGGAGCCCGGGTACTAGCCCCCGGTTGTAAATAAGATCGTCTTCTACCTCGCTTCCGTGTCACTTTCCTATCGGGCACTCTAGCCCAAATCTCCTAGCTTCCTATTTCTAAGGGTTGTTTAAGACCTGGGGTCAGACACTCCCTTCCTAAAATCCTCTACATATGATCTGATCTGATCTACTATAGCATTGTATGAGCACGTTAAGCCGTCGGACCCCGGGTACTGGCCCCCGGTAGTAAATAAGGGCGTCTTCTACCTCGCTTCCGTGTCACTTTCCTATTGAGCACTCTAGCCCAAATCTCTTAGCTTCCTATTTCTAAGGGTTGTTTAAGACCTGGGGTCAGACACTCCCTTCCTAAAATCCTCTACATATGATCTGATCTGATCTACTATAGCATTGTATGAGCACGTTAAGCCGTCGGACCCCGGCTACTGGCCCCCCGGTAGTGAATAAGGGCGTCTTCTACCTCGCTTCCGTGTCACTTTCCTATCGGGCACTCTAGCCCAAATCTCCTAGTTTCCTATTTCTAAGGGTTGTTTAAGACCTGGGGTCAGGCACTCCCTTCCTAAAATCCTCTACATATGATCTGATCTGATCTACTATAGCATTGTATGAGCACGTTAAGCCGTCGGACCCTGGGTACTGGCCCCCGGTAGTAAATAAGGGCGTCTTCTACCTCGCTTCCGTGTCACTTTCCTATCGGGCACTCTAGCCCAAATCTCCTAGCTTCTTATTTCTAAGGGTTGTTAAAGACCTGGGGTCAGACACTCCCTTCCTAAAATCCTCTACATATGATCTGATCTGATCTACTATAGCATTGTATGAGCACGTTAAGCCGTCGGACCCCGGGTACTGGCCCCCCGGTAGTAAATAAGGGCGTCTTCTACCTCGCTTCCGTGTCACTTTCCTATCGGGCACTCTAGCCCAAATCTCCTAGCTTCTTATTTCTAAGGGTTGTTTAAGACCTGGGGTCAGGCACTCCCTTCCTAAAATCCTCTACATATGATCTGATCTGATCTACTATAGCATTGTATGAGCACGTTAAGCCGTCGGACCCCGGGTACTGGCCCCCGGTAGTAAATAAGGGCGTCTTCTACCTCGCTTCTGTGTCACTTTTCTATCGGGCACTCCAGCCCAAATCTCCCAGCTTCCTATTTCTAAGGGTTGTTAAAGACCTGGGGTCAGACACTCCCTTCCTAAAATCCTCTACATATGATCTGATCTGATCAACTATAGCATTGTATGAGCACGTTAAGCCGTCGGACCCCGGGTACTGGCCCCCGGTAGTAAATAAGGGCGTCTTCTACCTCGCTTCTGTGTCACTTTTCTATCGGGCACTCCAGCCCAAATCTCCCAGCTTCCTATTTCTAAGGGTTGTTAAAGACCTGGGGTCAGACACTCCCTTCCTAAAATCCTCTACATATGATCTGATCTGATCTACTATAGCATTGTATGAGCACGTTAAGCCGTCGGAGCCCGGGTACTAGCCCCCGGTAGTAAATAAGATCGTCTTCTACCTCGCTTCCGTGTCACTTTCCTATCGTGCACTCTAGCCCAAATCTCCTAGCTTCCTATTTCTAAGGGTTGTTTAAGACCTGGGGTCAGACACTCCCTTCCTAAAATCCTCTACATATGATCTGATCTGATCTACTATAGCATTGTATGAGCACGTTAAGCCGTCGGACCCCGGGTACTGGTCCCCCGGTAGTAAATAAGGCCGTCTTCTACCTCGCTTCCGTGTCACTTTCCTATCGGGCACTCTAGCCCAAATCTCGTAGCTTCCTATTTCTAAGGGTTGTTTAAGATCTGGGGTCAGAAACTCCCTTCCTAAAATCCTCTACATATGATCTGATCTGATCTACTATAGCATTGTATGAGCACGTTAAGCCGTCGGAGCCCGGGTACTAGCCCCCGGTAGTAAACAAGATCGTCTTCTACCTCGCTTCCGTGTCACTTTCCTATCGTGCACTCTAGCCCAAATCTCCTAGCTTCCTATTTCTAAGGGTTGTTTAAGACCTGGGGTCAGACACTCCCTTCCTAAAATCCTCTACATATGATCTGATCTGATCTACTATAGCATTGTATGAGCACGTTAAGCCGTCGGACCCCGGGTACTGGTCCCCCGGTAGTAAATAAGGCCGTCTTCTACCTCGCTTCCGTGTCACTTTCCTATCGGGCACTCTAGCCCAAATCTCGTAGCTTCCTATTTCTAAGGGTTGTTTAAGACCTTGGGTCAGACACTCCTTCCTAAAATCCTCTACATATGATCTGATCTGATCTACTATAGCATTGTATGAGCACGTTAAGCCGTCGGACCCCGGGTACTGGCCCCCCGGTAGTAAATAAGGGCGTCTTCTACCTCGCTTCCGTGTCACTTTCCTATCGGGCACTCTAGCCCAAATCTCCTAGCTTCCTACTTCTAAGGGTTGTTTAAGACCTGGGGTCAGACACTCCCTTCCTAAAATCCTCTACATATGATCTGATCTGATCTACTATAGCATTGTATGAGCACGTTAAGCCGTCGGACCCCGGGTACTGGTCCCCCGGTAGTAAATAAGGGCGTCTTCTACCTCGCTTCCGTGTCACTTTCCTATCGGGCACTCTAGCCCAAATCTCCTAGCTTCCTATTTCTAAGGGTTGTTTAAGACCTGGGGTCAGACACTCCCTTCCTAAAATCCTCTACATATGATCTGATCTGATCTACTATAGCATTGTATGAGCACGTTAAGCCGTCGGACCCCGGGTACCGGTCCCCCGGTAGTAAATAAGGGCGTCTTCTACCTCGCTTCCGTGTCACTTTCCTATCGGGCACTCTAGCCCAAATCTCCTAGCTTCCTATTTCTAAGGGTTGTTTAAGACCTGGGGTCAGACACTCCCTTCCTAAAATCCTCTACATATGATCTGATCTGATCTACTATAGCATTGTATGAGCACGTTAAGCCGTCGGACCCCGGGTACTGGTCCCCCGGTAGTAAATAAGGCCGTCTTCTACCTCGCTTCCGTGTCACTTTCCTATCGGGCACTCTAGCCCAAATCTCGTAGCTTCCTATTTCTAAGGGTTGTTTAAGACCTGGGGTCAGACACTCCCTTCCTAAAATCCTCTACATATGATCTGATCTGATCTACTATAGCATTGTATGAGCACGTTAAGCCGTCGGACCCCGGGTACTGGCCCCCGGTAGTAAATAAGGGCGTCTTCTACCTCGCTTCCGTGTCACTTTCCTATCGGGCACTCTAGCCCAAATCTCCTAGCTTCCTATTTCTAAGGGTTGTTTAAGACCTGGGGTCAGACACTCCCTTCCTAAAATCCTCTACATATGATCTGATCTGATCTACTATAGCATTGTATGAGCACGTTAAGCCGTCGGACCCCGGGTACTGGTCCCCCGGTAGTAAATAAGGGCGTCTTCTACCTCGTTTCCGTGTCACTTTCCTATCGGGCACTCTAGCCCAAATCTCCTAGCTTCCTATTTCTAAGGGTTGTTTAAGACCTGGGGTCAGACACTCCCTTCCTAAAATCCTCTACATATGATCTGATCTGATCTACTATAGCATTGTATGAGCACGTTAAGCCGTCGGACCCCGGGTACTGGTCCCCCGGTAGTAAATAAGGGCGTCTTCTACCTCGCTTTTGTGTCACTTTCCTATCGGGCACTCTAGCCCAAATCTCCTAGCTTCCTATTTCTAAGGGTTGTTTAAGACCTGGGGTCAGACACTCCCTTCCTAAAATCCTCTACATATGATCTGATCTGATCAACTATAGCATTGTATGAGCACGTTAAGTCGTCAGACCCCGGGTACTGGCCCCCGGTAGTAAATAAGGGCGTCTTCTACCTAGCTTCCGTGTCACTTTCCTATCGGGCACTCTAGCCCAAATCTCTTATCTTCCTATTTCTAAGGGTTGTTTAAGACCTGGGGTCAGACACTCCCTTCCTAAAATCCTCTACATATGATCTGATCTGATCTACTATAGCATTGTATGAGCACGTTAAGCCGTCGGACCCCGGGTACTGGCCCCCGGTAGTAAATAAGGGCGTCTTCTACCTCGCTTCCGTGTCACTTTCCTATCGGGCACTCCAGCCCAAATCTAATAGCTTCCTATTTCTAAGGGTTGTTTAAGACCTGGGGTCAGACACTCCCTTCCTAAAATCCTCTACATATGATCTGATCTGATCTACTATAGCATTGTATGAGCACGTTAAGCCGTCGGACCCCGGGTACTGGCCCCCCGGTAGTAAATAAGGGCGTCTTCTACCTCGCTTCCGTGTCACTTTCCTATCGGGCACTCTAGCCCAAATCTCTTAGCTTCCTATTTCTAAGGGTTGTTTAAGACCTGGGGTCAGACACTCCCTTCCTAAAATCCTCTACATATGATCTGATCTGATCTACTATAGCATTGTATGAGCACGTTAAGCCGTCGGACCCCGGGTACTGGCCCCCGGTAGTAAATAAGGGCGTCTTCTACCTCGCTTCCGTGTCACTTTCCTATCGGGCACTCTAGCCCAAATCTCTTAGCTTCCTATTTCTAAGGGTTGTTTAAGACCTGGGGTCAGACACTCCCTTCCTAAAATCCTCTACATATGATCTGATCTGATCTACTATAGCATTGTATGAGCACGTTAAGCCGTCGGACCCCGGGTACTGGTCCCCCGGTAGTAAATAAGGGCGTCTTCTACCTCGCTTTTGTGTCACTTTCCTATCGGGCACTCTAGCCCAAATCTCCTAGCTTCCTATTTCTAAGGGTTGTTTAAGACCTGGGGTCAGACACTCCCTTCCTAAAATCCTCTACATATGATCTGATCTGATCTGCTATAGCATTGTATGAGCACGTTAAGCCGTCGGACCCCGGGTACTGGTCCCCCGGTAGTAAATAAGGGCGTCTTCTATCTCGCTTCCGTGTCGCTTTCCTGTCGGGCACTCCAGCCCAAATCTCCTAGCTTCCTATTTCTAAGGGTTGTTAAAGACCTGGGGTCAGACACTCCCTTCCTAAAATCCCCTACATATGATCTGATCTGATCAACTATAGCATTGTATGAGCACGTTAAGCCGTCGGACCACGGGTACTGGCCCCCCGGTAGTAAATAAGGGCGTCTTCTACCTCGCTTCCGTGTCACTTTCCTATCGGGCACTCTAGCCCAAATCTCCTAGTTTCCTATTTCTAAGGGTTGTTTAAGACCTGGGGTCAGACACTCCCTTCCTAAAATCCTCTACATATGATCTGATCTGATCTACTTTAGCATTGTATGAGCACGTTAAGCCGTCGGACCCCGGGTACTGGCCCCCCGGTAGTAAATAAGGGCGTCTTCTATCTGGCTTCCGTGTCACTTTCCTATCGGGCACTCTAGCCCAAATCTCCTAGCTTCCGATTTCTAAGGGTTGTTTAAGACCTGGGGTCAGACACTCCCTTCCTAAAATCCTCTACATATGATCTGATCTGATCTACTATAGCATTGTATGAGCACGTTAAGCCGTCGGACCCCGGGTACTGGCCCCCGGTAGTAAATAAGGGCGTCTTCTACCTCGCTTCCGTGTCACTTTCCTATCGGGCACTCTAGCCCAAATCTCCTAGCTTCCTATTTCTAAGGGTTGTTTAAGACCTGGGGTCAGACACTCCCTTCCTAAAATCCTCTACATATGATCTGATCTGATCTACTATAGCATTGTATGAGCACGTTAAGCCGTCGGACCCCGGGTACTGGCCCCCCGGTAGTAAATAAGGGCGTCTTCTACCTCGCTTCCGTGTCACTTTCCTATCGGGCACTCTAGCCCAAATCTCCTAGCTTCCTATTTCTAAGGGTTGTTTAAGACCTGGGGTCAGACACTCCCTTCCTAAAATCCTCTACATATGATCTGATCTGATCTACTATAGCATTGTATGAGCACGTTAAGCCGTCGGACCCCGGGTACTGGCCCCCCGGTAGTAAATAAGGGCGTCTTCTACCTCGCTTCCGTGTCACTTTCCTATCGGGCACTCTAGCCCAAATCTCCTAGCTTCCTATTTCTAAGGGTTGTTTAAGACCTGGGGTCAGACACTCCCTTCCTAAAATCCTCTACATATGATCTGATCTGATCTACTATAGCATTGTATGAGCACGTTAAGCCGTCGGACCCCGGGTACTGGTCCCCCGGTAGTAAATAAGGGCGTCTTCTACCTCGCTTTTGTGTCACTTTCCTATCGGGCACTCTAGCCCAAATCTCCTAGCTTCCTATTTCTAAGGGTTGTTTAAGACCTGGGGTCAGACACTCCCTTCCTAAAATCCTCTACATATGATCTGATCTGATCAACTATAGCATTGTATGAGCACGTTAAGCCGTCAGACCCCGGGTACTGGCCCCCGGTAGTAAATAAGGGCGTCTTCTACCTCGCTTCCGTGTCACTTTCCTATCGGGCACTCTAGCCCAAATCTCTTATCTTCCTATTTCTAAGGGTTGTTTAAGACCTGGGGCCAGACACTCCCTTCCTAAAATCCTCTACATATGATCTGATCTGATCTACTATAGCATTGTATGAGCACGTTAAGCCGTCGGACCCCGGGTACTGGCCCCCCGGTAGTAAATAAGGGCGTCTTCTACCTCGCTTCCGTGTCACTTTCCTATCGGGCACTCCAGCCCAAATCTAATAGCTTCCTATTTCTAAGGGTTGTTTAAGACCTGGGGTCAGACACTCCCTTCCTAAAATCCTCTACATATGATCTGATCTGATCTACTATAGCATTGTATGAGCACGTTAAGCCGTCGGACCCCGGGTACTGGCCCCCCGGTAGTAAATAAGGGCGTCTTCTACCTCGCTTCCGTGTCACTTTCCTATCGGGCACTCTAGCCCAAATCTCTTAGCTTCCTATTTCTAAGGGTTGTTTAAGACCTGGGGTCAGACACTCCCTTCCTAAAATCCTCTACATATGATCTGATCTGATCTACTATAGCATTGTATGAGCACGTTAAGCCGTCGGACCCCGGGTACTGGCCCCCGGTAGTAAATAAGGGCGTCTTCTACCTCGCTTCCGTGTCACTTTCCTATCGGGCACTCCAGCCCAAATCTCCTAGCTTCCTATTTCTAAGGGTTGTTAAAGACCTGGTGTCAGACACTCCCTTCCTAAAATCCTCTACATATGATCTGATCTGATCTACTATAGCATTGTATGAGCACGTTAAGCCGTCGGAGCCCGGGTACTAGCCCCCGGTTGTAAATAAGATCGTCTTCTACCTCGCTTCCGTGTCACTTTCCTATCGGGCACTCTAGCCCAAATCTCCTAGCTTCCTATTTCTAAGGGTTGTTTAAGACCTGGGGTCAGACACTCCCTTCCTAAAATCCTCTACATATGATCTGATCTGATCTGCTATAGCATTGTATGAGCACGTTAAGCCGTCGGACCCCGGGTACTGGTCCCCCGGTAGTAAATAAGGGCGTCTTCTACCTCGCTTCCGTGTCGCTTTCCTGTCGGGCACTCCAGCCCAAATCTCCTAGCTTCCTATTTCTAAGGGTTGTTAAAGACCTGGGGTCAGACACTCCCTTCCTAAAATCCCCTACATATGATCTGATCTGATCAACTATAGCATTGTATGAGCACGTTAAGCCGTCGGACCACGGGTACTGGCCCCCGGTAGTAAATAAGGGCGTCTTCTACCTCGCTTCCGTGTCACTTTCCTATCGGGCACTCTAGCCCAAATCTCCTAGTTTCCTATTTCTAAGGGTTGTTTAAGACCTGGGGTCAGACACTCCCTTCCTAAAATCCTCTACATATGATCTGATCTGATCTACTTTAGCATTGTATGAGCACGTTAAGCCGTCGGACCCCGGGTACTGGCCCCCGGTAGTAAATAAGGGCGTCTTCTATCTGGCTTCCGTGTCACTTTCCTATCGGGCACTCTAGCCAAAATCTCCTAGCTTCCGATTTCTAAGGGTTGTTTAAGACCTGGGGTCAGACACTCCCTTCCTAAAATCCTCTACATATGATCTGATCTGATCTACTATAGCATTGTATGAGCACGTTAAGCCGTCGGACCCCGGGTACTGGCCCCCCGGTAGTAAATAAGGGCGTCTTCTACCTCGCTTCCGTGTCACTTTCCTATCGGGCACTCTAGCCCAAATCTCCTAGCTTCCTATTTCTAAGGGTTGTTTAAGACCTGGGGTCAGACACTCCCTTCCTAAAATCCTCTACATATCATCTGATCTGATCTACTATAGCATTGTATGAGCACGTTAAGCCGTCGGACCCCGGGTACTGGCCCCCGGTAGTAAATAAGGGCGTCTTCTACCTCGCTTCCGTGTCACTTTCCTATCGGGCACTCTAGCCCAAATCTCCTAGCTTCCTATTTCTAAGGGTTGTTTAAGACCTGGGGTCAGACTCTCCCTTCCTAAAATCCTCTACATATGATCTGATCTGATCTACTATAGCATTGTATGAGCACGTTAAGCCGTCGGACCCCGGGTACTGGCCCCCCGGTAGTAAATAAGGGCGTCTTCTACCTCGCTTCCGTGTCACTTTCCTATCGGGCACTCTAGCCCAAATCTCCTAGCTTCCTATTTCTAAGGGTTGTTTAAGACCTGGGGTCAGACACTCCCTTTCTAAAATCCTCTACATATGATCTGATCTGATCTACTATAGCATTGTATGAGCACGTTAAGCCGTCGGACCTCGGGTACTGGCCCCCCGGTAGTAAATAAGGGCGTCTTCTACCTCGCTTCCGTGTCACTTTCCTATCGGGCACTCTAGCCCAAATCTCCTAGCTTCCTATTTCTAAGGGTTGTTTAAGTGCTGGGGTCAGACACTCCCTTCCTAAAATCCTCTACATATGATCTGATCTGATCTACTATAGCATTGTATGAGCACGTTAAGCCGTCGGACCCCGGGTACTGGCCCCCCGGTAGTAAATAAAGGCGTCTTCTACCTCGCTTCCGTGTCACTTTCCTATCGGGCACTCTAGCCCAAATCTCCTACCTTCCTATTTCTAAGGGTTGTTTAAGACCTGGGGTCAGACACTCCCTTCCTAAAATCCTCTACATATGATCTGATCTGATCTACTATAGCATTGTATGAGCACGTTAAGCCGTCGGACCCCGGGTACTGGCCCCCCGGTAGTAAATAAGGGCGTCTTCTACCTCGCTTCCGTGTCACTTTGCTATCGGGCACTGTAGCCCAAATCTCCTAGCTTCCTATTTCTAAGGGTTGTTTAAGACCTGGGTTCAGACACTCCCTTACTAAAATCCTCTACATATGATCTGATCTGATCTACTATAGCATTGTATGAGCACGTTAAGCCGTCGGACCCCGGGTACTGGCCCCCCGGTAGTAAATAAGGGTGTCTTCTACCTCGCCTCCGTGTCACTTTGCTATCGGGCACTGTAGCCCAAATCTCCTAGCTTCCTATTTCTAAGGGTTGTTTAAGACCTGGGGTCAGACACTCCCTTCCTATAATCATCTACATATGATCTGATCTGATCTACTATAGCATTGTATGAGCACGTTAAGCCGTCGGACTCCGGGTACTGGTCCCCCGGTAGTAAATAAGGGCGTCTTCTACCTCGCTTCCGTGTCACTTTCCTATCGGGCACTCTAGCCCAAATCTCCTAGCTTCCTATTTCTAAGGGTTGTTTAACACCTGGGGTCAGACACTCCCTTCCTAAAATCCTCTACATATGATCTGATCTGATCTACTATAGCATTGTATGAGCACGTTAAGCCGTCGGACCCCGGGTACTGGCCCTCCGGTAGTAAATAAGGGTGTCTTCTACCTCGCTTCCGTGTCACTTTGCTATCGGGCACTGTAGCCCAAATCTCCTAGCTTCCTATTTCTAAGGGTTGTTTAAGACCTGGGGTCAGACACTCCCTTCCTATAATCATCTACATATGATCTGATCTGATCTACTATAGCATTGTATGAGCACGTTAAGCCGTCGGACCCCGGGTACTGGCCCCCCGGTAGTAAATAAGGGCGTCTTCTACCTCGCTTCCGTGTCACTTTCCTATCGGGCACTCTAGCCCAAATCTCCTAGCTTCCTATTTCTAAGGGTTGTTTAAGACCTGGGGTCAGACACTCCCTTCCTATAATCATCTACATATGATCTGATCTGATCTACTATAGCATTGTATGAGCACGTTAAGCCGTCGGACCCCGGGTACTGGCCCCCGGTAGTAAATAAGGGTGTCTTCTACCTCGCTTCCGTGTCACTTTGCTATCGGGCACTGTAGCCCAAATCTCCTAGCTTCCTATTTCTAAGGGTTGTTTAAGACCTGGGGTCAGACTCTCCCTTCCTATAATCATCTACATATGATCTGATCTGATCTACTATAGCATTGTATGAGCACGTTAAGCCGTCGGACTCCGGGTACTGGTCCCCCGGTAGTAAATAAGGGCGTCTTATACCTCGCTTCCGTGTCACTTTCCTATCGGGCACTCTAGCCCAAATCTCCTAGCTTCCTATTTCTAAGGGTTGTTTAACACCTGGGGTCAGACACTCCCTTCCTAAAATCCTCTACATATGATCTGATCTGATCTACTATAGCATTGTATGAGCACGTTAAGCCGTCGGACCCCGGGTACTGGCCCCCGGTAGTAAATAAGGGTGTCTTCTACCTCGCTTCCGTGTCACTTTGCTATCGGGCACTGTAGCCCAAATCTCCTAGCTTCCTATTTCTAAGGGTTGTTTAAGACCTGGGGTCAGACACTCCCTTCCTATAATCATCTACATATGATCTGATCTGATCTACTATAGCATTGTATGAGCACGTTAAGCCGTCGGACCCCGGGTACTGGCTCCCCGGTAGTAAATAAGGGCGTCTTCTACCTCGCTTCCGTGTCACTTTCCTATCGGGCACTCTAGCCCAAATCTCCTAGCTTCCTATTTCTAAGGGTTGTTTAAGACCTGGGGTCAGACACTCCCTTCCTATAATCATCTACATATGATCTGATCTGATCTACTATAGCATTGTATGAGCACGTTAAGCCGTCGGACTCCGGGTACTGGTCCCCCGGTAGTAAATAAGGGCGTCTTCTACCTCGCTTCCGTGTCACTTTCCTATCGGGCACTCTAGCCCAAATCTCCTAGCTTCCTATTTCTAAGGGTTGTTTAAGACCTGGGGTCAGACACTCCCTTCCTATAATCATCTACATATGATCTGATCTGATCTACTATAGCATTGTATGAGCACGTTAAGCCGTCGGACTCCGGGTACTGGTCCCCCGGTAGTAAATAAGGGCGTCTTCTACCTCGCTTCCGTGTCACTTTCCTATCGGGCACTCTAGCCCAAATCTCCTAGCTTCCTATTTCTAAGGGTTGTTTAAGACCTGGGGTCAGACACTCCCTTCCTATAATCATCTACATATGATCTGATCTGATCTACTATAGCATTGTATGAGCACGTTAAGCCGTCGGACTCCGGGTACTGGTCCCCCGGTAGTAAATAAGGGCGTCTTCTACCTCGCTTCCGTGTCACTTTCCTATCGGGCACTCTAGCCCAAATCTCCTAGCTTCCTATTTCTAAGGGTTGTTTAAGACCTGGGGTCAGACACTCCCTTCCTATAATCATCTACATATGATCTGATCTGATCTACTATAGCATTGTATGAGCACGTTAAGCCGTCGGACTCCGGGTACTGGTCCCCCGGTAGTAAATAAGGGCGTCTTCTACCTCGCTTCCGTGTCACTTTCCTATCGGGCACTCTAGCCCAAATCTCCTAGCTTCCTATTTCTAAGGGTTGTTTAACACCTGGGGTCAGACACTCCCTTCCTAAAATCCTCTACATATGATCTGATCTGATCTACTATAGCATTGTATGAGCACGTTAAGCCGTCGGACTCCGGGTACTGGTCCCCCGGTAGTAAATAAGGGCGTCTTCTACCTCGCTTCCGTGTCACTTTCCTATCGGGCATACTAGCCCAAATCTCCTAGCTTCCTATTTCTAAGGGTTGTTTAAGACCTGGGGTCAGACACTCCCTTCCTATAATCATCTACATATGATCTGATCTGATCTACTATAGCATTGTATGAGCACGTTAAGCCGTCGGACTCCGGGTACTGGTCCCCCGGTAGTAAATAAGGGCGTCTTCTACCTCGCTTCCGTGTCACTTTCCTATCGGGCACTCTAGCCCAAATCTCCTAGCTTCCTATTTCTAAGGGTTGTTTAACACCTGGGGTCAGACACTCCCTTCCTAAAATCCTCTACATATGATCTGATCTGATCTACTATAGCATTGTATGAGCACGTTAAGCCGTCGGACTCCGGGTACTGGTCCCCCGGTAGTAAATAAGGGCGTCTTCTACCTCGCTTCCGTGTCACTTTCCTATCGGGCACTCTAACCCAAATCTCCTAGCTTCCTATTTCTAAGGGTTGTTTAAGACCTGGGGTCAGACACTCCCTTCCTAAAATCCTCTACATATGATCTGATCTGATCTACTATAGCATTGTATGAGCACGTTAAGCCGTCGGACCCCGGCTACTGGCCCCCCGGTAGTAAATAAGGGCGTCTTCTACCTCGCTTCCGTGTCACTTTCCTATCGGGCACTCTAGCCCAAATCTCCTAGCTTCCTATTTCTAAGGGTTGTTTAAGACCTGGGGTCAGACACTCCCTTCCTATAATCATCTACATATGATCTGATCTGATCTACTATAGCATTGTATGAGCACGTTAAGCCGTCGGACCCCGGATACTGGCCCCCGGTAGTAAATAAAGGCGTCTTCTACCTCGCTTCCGTGTCACTTTCCTATCGGGCACTCTAACCCAAATCTCCTAGCTTCCTATTTCTAAGGGTTGTTTAAGACCTGGGGTCAGACACTCCCTTCCTAAAATCCTCTACATATGATCTGATCTGATCTACTATAGCATTGTATGAGCACGTTAAGCCGTCGGACCCCGGGTACTGGCCCCCAGGTAGAAAATAAGGGCGTCTTCTACCTCGCTTCCGTGTCACTTTCCTATCGGGCACTCTAGCCCAAATCTCCTAGCTTCCTATTTCTAAGGGTTGTTTAAGACCTGGGGTCAGACACTCCCTTCCTATAATCATCTACATATGATCTGATCTGATCTACTATAGCATTGTATGAGCACGTTAAGCCGTCGGACTCCGGGTACTGGTCCCCCGGTAGTAAATAAGGGCGTCTTCTACCTAGCTTCCGTGTCACTTTCCTATCGGGCACTCTAGCCCAAATCTCCTAGCTTCCTATTTCTAAGGGTTGTTTAACACCTGGGGTCAGACACTCCCTTCCTAAAATCCTCTACATATGATCTGATCTGATCTACTATAGCATTGTATGAGCACGTTAAGCCGTCGGACCCCGGGTACTGGCCCCCGGTAGTAAATAAGGGCGTCTTCTACCTCGCTTCCGTGTCACTTTCCTATCGGGCACTCTAGCCCAAATCTCCTAGCTTCCTATTTCTAAGGGTTGTTTAAGACCTGGGGTCAGACACTCCCTTCCTATAATCATCTACATATGATCTGATCTGATCTACTATAGCATTGTATGAGCACGTTAAGCCGTCGGACTCCGGGTACTGGTCCCCCGGTAGTAAATAAGGGCGTCTTCTACCTCGCTTCCGTGTCACTTTCCTATCGGGCACTCTAGCCCAAATCTCCTAGCTTCCTATTTCTAAGGGTTGTTTAAGACCTGGGGTCAGACACTCCCTTCCTATAATCATCTACATATGATCTGATCTGATCTACTATAGCATTGTATGAGCACGTTAAGCCGTCGGACCCCGGGTACTGGCCCCCGGTAGTAAGTAAGGGCGTCTTCTACCTCGCTTCCGTGTCACTTTCCTATCGGGCACTCTAGCCCAAATCTCCTAGCTTCCTATTTCTAAGGGTTGTTTAAGACCTGGGGTCAGACACTCCTTTCCTAAAATCCTCTACATATGATCTGATCTGATCTACTATAGCATTGTATGAGCACGTTAAGCCGTCGGACCCCGGGTACTGGCCCCCCGGTAGTAAATAAGGGCGTCTTCTACCTCGCTTCCGTGTCACTTTCCTATCGGGCACTCTAGCCCAAATCTCCTAGCTTCCTATTTCTAAGGGTTGTTTAAGACCTGGGGTCAGACACTCCCTTCCTAAATTCCTCTACATATGATCTGATCTGATCTACTATAGCATTGTATGAGCACGTTTAGCCGTCGGACCCCGGCTACTGGCCCCCCGGTAGTAAATAAGGGCGTCTTCTACCTCGCTTCCGTGTCACTTTCCTATCGGGCACTCTAGCCCAAATCTCCTAGCTTCCTATTTCTAAGGGTTGTTTAAGACCTGGGGTCAGACACTCCCTTCCTATAATCATCTACATATGATCTGATCTGATCTACTATAGCATTGTATGAGCACGTTAAGCCGTCGGACCCCGGATACTGGCCCCCGGTAGTAAATAAAGGCGTCTTCTACCTCGCTTCCGTGTCACTTTCCTATCGGGCACTCTAACCCAAATCTCCTAGCTTCCTATTTCTAAGGGTTGTTTAAGACCTGGGGTCAGACACTCCCTTCCTAAAATCCTCTACATATGATCTGATCTGATCTACTATAGCATTGTATGAGCACGTTAAGCCGTCGGACCCCGGGTACTGGCCCCCAGGTAGAAAATAAGGGCGTCTTCTACCTCGCTTCCGTGTCACTTTCCTATCGGGCACTCTAGCCCAAATCTCCTAGCTTCCTATTTCTAAGGGTTGTTTAAGACCTGGGGTCAGACACTCCCTTCCTATAATCATCTACATATGATCTGATCTGATCTACTATAGCATTGTATGAGCACGTTAAGCCGTCGGACTCCGGGTACTGGTCCCCCGGTAGTAAATAAGGGCGTCTTCTACCTAGCTTCCGTGTCACTTTCCTATCGGGCACTCTAGCCCAAATCTCCTAGCTTCCTATTTCTAAGGGTTGTTTAACACCTGGGGTCAGACACTCCCTTCCTAAAATCCTCTACATATGATCTGATCTGATCTACTATAGCATTGTATCAGCACGTTAAGCCGTCGGACCCCGGGTACTGGCCCCCGGTAGTAAATAAGGGCGTCTTCTACCTCGCTTCCGTGTCACTTTCCTATCGGGCACTCTAGCCCAAATCTCCTAGCTTCCTATTTCTAAGGGTTGTTTAAGACCTGGGGTCAGACACTCCCTTCCTATAATCATCTACATATGATCTGATCTGATCTACTATAGCATTGTATGAGCACGTTAAGCCGTCGGACTCCGGGTACTGGTCCCCCGGTAGTAAATAAGGGCGTCTTCTACCTCGCTTCCGTGTCACTTTCCTATCGGGCACTCTAGCCCAAATCTCCTAGCTTCCTATTTCTAAGGGTTGTTTAAGACCTGGGGTCAGACACTCCCTTCCTATAATCATCTACATATGATCTGATCTGATCTACTATAGCATTGTATGAGCACGTTAAGCCGTCGGTCCCCGGGTACTGGCCCCCGGTAGTAAATAAGGGCGTCTTCTACCTCGCTTCCGTGTCACTTTCCTATCGGGCACTCTAGCCCAAATCTCCTAGCTTCCTATTTCTAAGGGTTGTTTAAGACCTGGGGTCAGACACTCCTTTCCTAAAATCCTCTACATATGATCTGATCTGATCTACTATAGCATTGTATGAGCACGTTAAGCCGTCGGACCCCGGGTACTGGCCCCCGGTAGTAAATAAGGGCGTCTTCTACCTCGCTTCCGTGTCACTTTCCTATCGGGCACTCTAGCCCAAATCTCCTAGCTTCCTATTTCTAAGGGTTGTTTAAGACCTGGGGTCAGACACTCCCTTCCTAAATTCCTCTACATATGATCTGATCTGATCTACTATAGCATTGTATGAGCACGTTAAGCCGTCGGACCCCGGGTACTGGCCCCCGGTAGTAAATAAGGGCGTCTTCTACCTCGCTTCCTTGTCACTTTCCTATCGGGCACTCTAGCCCAAATCTCCTAGCTTCCTATTTCTAAGGGTTGTTTAAGACCTGGGGTCAGACACTCCCTTCCTATAATCATCTACATATGATCTGATCTGATCTACTATAGCATTGTATGAGCACGTTAAGCCGTCGGTCCCCGGGTACTGGCCCCCCGGTAGTAAATAAGGGCGTCTTCTACCTCGCTTCCGTGTCACTTTCCTATCGGGCACTCTAGCCCAAATCTCCTAGCTTCCTATTTCTAAGGGTTGTTTAAGACCTGGGGTCAGACACTCCCTTCCTAAAATCCTCTACATATGATCTGATCTGATCTACTATAGCATTGTATGAGCACGTTAAGCCGTCGGACCCCGGGTACTGGCCCCCCGGTAGTAAATAAGGGCGTCTTCTACCTCGCTTCCGTGTCACTTTCCTATCGGGCACTCTAGCCCAAATCTCCTAGCTTCCTATTTCTAAGGGTTGTTTAAGACCTGGGGTCAGACACTCCCTTCCTAAATTCCTCTACATATGATCTGATCTGATCTACTATAGCATTGTATGAGCACGTTAAGCCGTCGGACCCCGGGTACTGGCCCCCCGGTAGTAAATAAGGGCGTCTTCTACCTCGCTTCCTTGTCACTTTCCTATCGGGCACTCTAGCCCAAATCTCCTAGCTTCCTATTTCTAAGGGTTGTTTAAGACCTGGGGTCAGACACTCCCTTCCTATAATCATCTACATATGATCTGATCTGATCTACTATAGCATTGTATGAGCACGTTAAGCCGTCGGACCCCGGGTACTGGCCCCCGGTAGTAAATAAGGGCGTCTTCTACCTCGCTTCCGTGTCACTTTCCTATCGGGCACTCTAGCCCAAATCTCCTAGCTTCCTATTTCTAAGGGTTGTTTAACACCTGGGGTCAGACACTCCCTTCCTAAAATCCTCTACATATGATCTGATCTGATCTACTATAGCATTGTATGAGCACGTTAAGCCGTCGGACCCCGGGTACTGGCCCCCCGGTTGTAAATAAGGGCGTCTTCTACCTCGCTTCCGTGTCACTTTCCTATCGGGCACTCTAGCCCAAATCTCCTAGCTTCCTATTTCTAAGGGTTGTTTAACACTTGGGGTCAGACACTCCCTTCCTAAAATCCTCTACATATGATCTGATCTGATCTACTATAGCATTGTATGAACACGTTAAGCCGTCGGACCCCGGGTACTGGCGCCCCGGTAGTAAATAAGGGCGTCTTCTACCTCGCTTCCGTGTCACTTTCCTATCGGGCACTCTAGCCCAAATCTCCTAGCTTCCTATTTCTAAGGGTTGTTTAACACTTGGGGTCAGACACTCCCTTCCTAAAATCCTCTACATATGATCTGATCTGATCTACTATAGCATTGTATGAACACGTTAAGCCGTCGGACCCCGGGTACTGGCGCCCCGGTAGTAAATAAGGGCGTCTTCTACCTCGCTTCCGTGTCACTTTCCTATCGGGCACTCTAGCCCAAATCTCCTAGCTTCCTATTTCTAAGGGTTGTTTAACACCTGGGGTCAGACACTCCCTTCCTAAAATCCTCTACATATGATCTGATCTGATCTACTATAGCATTGTATGAGCACGTTAAGCCGTCGGACCCCGGGTACTGGCCCCCGGTTGTAAATAAGGGCGTCTTCTACCTCGCTTCCGTGTCACTTTCCTATCGGGCACTCTAGCCCAAATCTCCTAGCTTCCTATTTCTAAGGGTTGTTTAAGACCTGGGGTCAGACACTCCCTTCCTAAAATCCTGTACATATGATCTGATACTTTCGGTTAGTAGAGTGTTCGGAGTCAAAATGGAAAAAGCTGCCGATTTATCGGTGTTTGATAAAGGACAAATCGTGATGGCACTGCGCTTCGCACCTACTATCTCGGAAACGGCGCTTCTTGTGGGTTTTTCACGTGCCGCTGTTGTGAGTACGTATCAAAAGTGGTGCACAGATGACCAAAGGACGAACCGTCGTCCAGCCGTGCGTCGTCCGAAGTTCATTGATGCCAGAGGGGAGAGGAGACTGTCGCGCATTGTTCACAGCGACCTCAAGACGAGAGTGCTACAAACCATCTGCAGCTACAACAGTGGTGATCAGGGCAATGTGTCACAACACACAGTTCATCGCAGCCTTCTGCGCATGGTCCTGCGTAGACGGAGACCCATCTGGGTCCCCATGTACACTGCATGTCATCGCCAACAACACATGAAATGGGCCCAAGATCATCGAGTTTGGACCGTGGATGATTGGAAGAAATTAGCCTGGTCTGACGAATCAAGATTCCTGGGGCATCACGTACACGGCCGATCGCGGTTACGCCTATAACAAACGGAGGTTATGGCATCTGGATGCACTGTTGGGCGGAAACAGGCCGCCGGCGGCTGTGTCATACTGTTGGCGATATTTCCTTGGGACACTTTTAGCTCCATTATCCCAATAGCACAATCCCTGACAGCTGTCAGGTATCTGAACATCGTTGCAGACTAAGTTCACCATTCATGGCAACTGTGTACCCTGCTGGTGATGGCCATTATCAACAGAATAATGCGCCATGCCACACTGCCATAATCGTTAAGGAGTGGTTCGAGGACCAGGCTGGTGACTTTCTGTTAATGCCCTGGACTCCAAATTCACCTGACATGAACCCAATCGAACATTTGTTCAACTTGGGAAAGCGGGTTCGCGCTGAGTCACCACCACCACAAATGTACGGGATCCGGACGACCTGCTGTTGACATTATACAATATCTACCAACAAGTAATTGGGCACCCCTGCAATCGACGATATCTGCGGTCCTGATACACGTCACGGCCGCCGCCGTTAAATATCGTGTGGGAAACAACAACGCAACCAGTCACAAGCAAGATGCCACGCAGTTCGGAGCTCTCTGATTTCGAGAAAGGTGTAATCGTCGGGTATCACAGAAATGGCCGATCCATACGCGACATATCCAGCGAGTTGAAGTACCCAAAATTGACAGTGGCCTACGTAATTGGCAAGTGGAAGATGAGAGGTGACTGTCGGAATGTGCCCCGACCCGGCAGACCCACAAAACTGGGAGTTAGAGACCGACGGGTGCTGTCCAGAGAAATTCGGAAAAACGGCACCAAATCGATGGGCCATATCAGCGAGGAGTTTCAACAGGCATCCGGGAGTGTTCTTTCGATAAATACCATCCGTAAGGAAGCCCATCTGATTGGTTATCATGGACGTGCTGCCGCCTACAAGCCTTTGATCATCAAGTCCAATAGTGCTGCTCGGCTAACGTGGTGCAAAGAACGTCGACAGTGGACCGTTGAACAGTGGAAACAGGTTCTCTGGAGCGACGAATCAAGGCTCACCCTCTAGCGTTCGGATGGCAGGGTCTGGGTTTGGCGTCTGCCTGGAGAACGCCTCCTGCCGGAATGTATTGTGCCAACTGTGAAGTACGGCGGCGGTGGAATTATGCTATAGGGGTGTTTCTCCTGGTATGGCACGGGACCCTTAGTCTCAATTCCTTGTAGACTCAACGCCGAGACCTAGTGCACCATTTTGGATGACCATGCGCTTCCTACGTTGTGGCAGTTTTACGGGGTGGACCCATGTTACTTTCAGGATGACAGTGCCACCTGTCATGTTGCGAGGTCCACCATGGCTTGGTATCATGACAATGGGGTTAATCGAATGGACTGGCCTGCGCAGAGCCCAGACCCTAACCCTATCGAGCACCTCTGGGACGAGTTGGAGCGTCGACTTAAAGGGTGCCCCCACCGTCCGAAATCGATGAAGGAACTGACATGTCTTCTCCAAGCCGAGTGGAAGAAAATACCGCTAACCGTCGTACAACGCCTGGTTGAGAGTATGCTCCGGAGGGTCGCAGCTCTAATCGCCGCTCGTGGAGGCTCCACCAACTATTGAAGGTGAATAAACTTCGTTTTCCTTTGCTATCACAGGTGTCCAATTACTTGTTGGTAGATAGTATTGTGCCAGATACACCAGGATACCTACCGCCTCCTCATCGAATCGACTCCTCGCTGAGTGGCAGCTGTTTTGTGGACTAAACGGGGTCCTACAACTTATTAGGTTGCTGGTCATAATGTTTTCAAACACATCTGTGAGGGTCAAAAATTTCCTCCGCAGTAATGTTAAGATTTCTGCACTTAATTTTGATGGTGGTGCAGTCGACATTTTAGAATTAAGTAACTTGTTGTATGCTTATTTTCAGTTTCTGCTGTTTTCTCGATAATATATTAAGCTTCATAATATGTTTCACGGCAACACCAATTTTGACCCCAGCCTCTGATGAGTTGAAAGCTCCAAAAATGTGAATGTTGATTCCATCCTATCCCCTCAGAAGAAAGGTCAACTCATGAAATCAACAAGCATATTTTCAATTCAATTCATTTATTTTGCTGAGCAAAAAAAAAAAAAAGTTCTACAGAGAAATCAGTTGAAACAATGTACAGCAAGGAAACAGGGGGGGGGGAAGCCAGCCAAACCTGACAGGGTCTCATGCTCCCTAGGCCAGTTTTACACTGAGGTCAGTAGTTGTAATTACAAACATGAGTATCATAGTATCATACTAACAAAAAACAAGAAAGATGACACCAAATTTTCGGGTGTAATAAGCACGGCTTTTGAATCCGTTCTGACGCAAATTAAATTTATCAAAGCTATCCAAAGTCAATGGAACCGGTATGGAAAACAATAGATCTGACGAAAGAAAGAAGATTTTCAATCGGGTTTTTAATCCCTCAGATATTGCTGCAAACGGAATCTTGAGCTTACGAAATCTTAGAAACAGAGTTATCGACAAAAATAAGATGTGACTTTATGTCCCCTGGTGGGAAAATCATGCATTATTTTAGGAAGAAAGTATTCTCAAAAGGTTTATCCGTATAAGCGGTATCGGTCGAAGAAAAAAATTATTCGAGTTTTCAGGAGCCCAGATTTCGCAACAAATACTTCAAAAGCAGAAATTAAAACTTATGACCCCTGGTGGCTAAACTTATGAAACATTAGAAATTATGTGAAAAATATTTACCATCAGGTCTTGTATGCGATACAGAAAGAGTTTTTCAAATCGGAGTTTTAGGAGTAGAAATAACGCAGAAAACGAAATTTACCTTTGTGCCTCCTAGCGGAAAGTCTATGATTTACTTGAAAATTTTAAATTTATAGGAAAAACATTTCGCATCGGAAACACTATCCAACAGAGAAGGAATTTTTCAAATCGTATTATTAAAAATAGAGATATTGACAAAAATACGATATATATCTACGCCCCTGGCGTAGAAACCATGCATTTTTTCAAGAAGAAAATTTTCCTAAAAGGTTTGTCGACAGGAGTAGTATCGGTCAACAAACGACTTTTTTTTTCAATCGCGATTTTAGAAGCTCAAATTTTGCTGCAAATACATCACAAGCGAAATTAAGACTTACGCCACCTAGTGGCCAAACCATTTCTTACAAAAATTAGAAATTATGTGCAAACGATTTCCCATCAGTTGCTGTGTACGGTGCAGAAAGAAGTTTACTAATAGGAGATTTAAAAGCACAGATATAGGGAAAACGCAATTTCTCTCTACGCCCCCTAGCGGAAAGTCTATGAGTTACTTGAAAATTTTGAAATTAAATGCACTACATGTCACACTAGAAACACTATCCAACGAAGAAGGAATTTTTGAAATCGGACACCCAGAAGTCGAGATATTGACAAAAATAAGATATACGTCTACGCCCCCTGGCGCAGAAACCATGCATTATTTCAAGAAGAAAATGTTCCTAAAAGGTTTGTCGACGTGAGTAGTATCGGTCAACAAACGACGTTTTTTTCAATCGAGAATTTAGAAACTCATATTTTGCTGCAAATACAACAGAAGCGGAAATTAAGATTTACGCCACCTGGTGGTTAAACTATTTTTTTACAAAAATTAGAAATTATGTGCAAACGATTTCTCATTAGGAGCTGTATCCGGTGCAGAAAGAATTTTTCAAATCCGAGATTTGGAAGCAGAGATATAAGAGGAAACGCAATTTACCGCTACGCCCCCTAGCGGAAAGTCTAGGAATTACTTGAAAATTTTGAAATTATATGAAAACAATGTCACACGGAAAACACTATCCGACAAAGAAGGAATTTTTCAAATCGGACTCCTAGAAGTAGAGATATTGAAAAAATAAGATGTACATCTACGCCCCCTGGCAGAGAAACTATGGAATATTTTAATAAGAAAATATTCCGAAAAGATTTATCGATGTGAGTCCACGAAAGAATTTTTTCAATCGATATTTTAGAAGCTCCGATTTTATGGCAAATACATCAGAAGGAAAAATTAACGCTTACGTCCCCTGGTGGCCAAAGTATTCTTTACCAAAAATTTGGAATTTTATGCAAAAGATTTTCTATCAGGACATGTATCCGCTGAAGAAAAAAAATTTCGAATCGGAGTTTTAGAAGAAGAGTTATCGGGAAAAATGTAATTTACTTTTACGCACCCTAGCGGAAAATCTATGCGTAATTTGAAAAACTAACTATCTCTAAAATACTCTTCGACATAAATGAAATCGAAAGATTAAAAAAAAAATTTCGATCGGATGTTTAGAAGCGAATATATGGAATAAAACATATTTTTGGATTCGACATCATCTGCATTTACGCTCTCTAGCGGCGAAATTGTGCATCGTAAAAAAAACAAAACGAAATGAAGGATCATCGTTTGCATATTTCATGCTTCCCAATGTAAAAATAATTTTTCAAATCGGACTAATAGTTGCAGAGATATCGTGGGTACAGGCGGACGGACGGACGGACGGACGGACAAACCGATAACAGAAGCACGATCTTTTTTTAACAAAAGACGTGCTTAAAAGAGGTAATTGATATATGAGCAGATAATATACATTACAGATAATACCATTGAAAAAGCAATTGCATCACGATATGCAAGGCGTAATATTAGTCATAGTTCCCTTCCACCGTAATCATTAATTTAAGGAGCTGAAATTAATAATAAAGTATTTAGTTGTTTTTTTTAAAAAAGGTTAAAATTATTTAAAGAAGTTAGTTCCGTAGGTAATGAGTTCCAGTAGTGTGGGCCAATGAAATTTAAACTACGCTTCATGGTCTCCGTTTTCGGATGAATAGGACGAGTATGTGATTTAGTGCGTGAGTCATGTGTGTGCATCTGGGGTATAGTTTCTATGATGTCGGCGTGTAGATTATTCTTATGGCGTTTAACCATAATTTTCCCGATATTTTGAAGTAATACAATTGATTAATCGTAAGAACTTTATATTTGTTTGGGAAAACGTTTGTGCTATTATACACTGAGTGGATACTTTATTATGACCACCTGACAGTTTTAAGCAAATGAGCTATGGCTGCACGCTGTTGCAGCCAGACGGCGAGGCTAGTATAAAAAGGGAAAGACTAGTACTTGCGACAGAAGTAGAAGTGATTGTTGGGTGGCCAGATGGGTAAAAATGCGATTTGACGGACTTTCTACGTGGGATGATTGTAGGAGCTCTGAGCGATGGAGCGAGTATCACCGAAACCGCCAAATTAGTGAAATGTTCCAGAGCAGCTGTTGTTAAAGTGTTTAAAGACTGGACTGTCAGCCAAAAAACTGGGTCTCTACGTGCAACGTGTGGTCGTCATCGACTAGTGACTGCTCGGGCGGAACGGAGAGTGTCCAGACTGGTAACAGACAACAGAAGGGCAACAGTGCAGAAAATTACAGACCATCTTAACTAAGGATCCACTCAAATGATCTCTGCACGCACTGTTCGCCGTACACTGCATCGGATGAGATAAGGCAGCCGAAGGCCTGTTCCAACACCTTTGCTGTCAGCAGTTAACAAGAGAAAACGTCTCCAGTTCGCACAGGAGCACAAGGATTGGACAGTCGATAATTGGAAGCAAATTATGTGGTCCGATGAATCACGTTTTCACTTGCACCATTCCGATGGCCGAGTGAGAATTTGGCGGAAACAGCACGAAAGCATGGACCCCAAATGTATTGCTACAACCCTTGAAGCTGGTGGAGGCAACGTTAGGGTTTGGGGAATGTTTTCCTGGCATGCTTTGGGCCCTTTAATTCGTGTTGATCAACGTCTGACTGGCACATCATATCTAAACATCGTTGCGGACCAAGTGCATCCTGTCATGTGGATGGTTTATCCCAATGGCAATGGCTACTTTCAACAAAATAATGCGTCCTGCCATAGTGCTCGTATTGTACAGGATTGGTTTCAGGAACATGCCGGTGAGTTTACTGTGCTTAGGTGGCTCCCACAATCACCAGATCTCAACCGCACTGAGAATTTGTGTGATGAAGTTGAACGAGCCATCAGACCGCTGGATCCACAACACTGCAATCTCACACTCCTGGAAAGTGCTATTCATCAAGCATGGTCTCAGATTCCACAAACCACCTATCAACATCTCGTGGAGTCCATGCCACGAAGAATCGACGCAGTATTAAAGGCAAAAGGTGGCTCAACGAAGTACTGAGGGGGTGGTCATAATAAAGTGGCCACTCAGTGTATATAGTGTTGGTTGTGTGTTTCTATGAAATTTTAGGTCAATTAATCTTATATATTTGTCTTGAAAAATTTGAAGTTTATTGAAATTATATTTAGTTGTCTGTCCCCACGATAAGATAGCATAATTAATATGAGTCTGAAACATGGTATAATATAAATGAATTAGTGTTTCATAGGGAAGGTTTGCAAATACCAAGCTGATAACTCCAATGTTTTTAGACAGTTTGAGAAGAAGAGAGCTCACATATTGGTTCCATCTTAGGTCCTTATGTAAGGTAATCCCCAAATAATTTTCACAAGTTTGGGATGAGATGAAAGGTTTCAAACCTTTCAACTCATGACAAACTTGTGAAAATTCGTGTTAGTGTGAAACATATTCTGTTTCCTTAATAGACGAAACAAATTCCAGCATTTACTCTTCCCCCTTTTGTTTTCAGCAAGCTCGTATTTGTTGGCCTCGACGCCCTTCTCAACCTCCTTAATATTAAACACTTCTCCTTTAACAAATAAGGCATTAATTCCAACATGATTAGCAATGGGACGGAATGTTATCACTTCAAACGAAAACCACTGGATACCCAGTGTAAAAATGATGAGTTGTGAAAAGCAAATCTCAAGAAAAATCAATGAACGAAGAAATATTATTCATAATACATGCATGACGAAATAGGTTTCTAAATCATTGTTATGCCAGAGGAAGGATTCAAACCCACAACTCTTGGCTGTGGTGCTCCGTGGACTGTCCACTATACTCTGAGGAGCAATTGAATTACAGACAGCTGGTGTTATGCAAATGTGGCGCTGTGGGCGGCCCTGTAAATGGAAACGACATGACGTATGCAGCGATCCGACAATATAAGGAGTGATGCGATGGAAATCAGTAACAGTCGGACGCAGTATGGGTAAAACGAAGGATCGAAGCGCATTTGATCGTGGGCAAATTGTTCGGGCCCGACGAATGGGTCACTCCATCTCGGAAGTCGTGCAGGCACTGGGATTTTCATGAGCCACTGTGTCACGGGTGCACCGTGAGTTTATCGAATCCGGTAAAACCATCCCTGCAAGGGCCAACTGCCGTGGACAACAGCGTGTAGATGAGCGGGGTCATCGTCGGCTAGCTCGCATTCTAACAACGGATAAACGGGCCACAGTGCAAGAAATCACTTGGCTATGTAACGCTGGTGCACAAAAACGTGTAAGCAGCCATACCATCCAGAACCATCTCCTCGCTATGGGGTACAGAAGCCATCGTCTGACGAGGGTACCGCTCCTGATCGCACATCACAGGGAGCAAAGATTAGCATGGGCGCGGGAACATCGCCACTGGACCCATAGACATGTGGAAAAATGTTGCCTGGACTAATGAGTCGAGATTCACCTTGGTACTTGTGGCATCGTCCCTCAAAGGAAATATTACCGGTATATCCTGGAAGACCATTTGCTCCCGTTTCTGCGTCTTCAAAATCCCACTGGGAACCTCATCCGGCAATAACACAATGCACCGTGCCATCGCTCCCGAATTGTATCCGAATGGTTGAATGAACACTCCACCGACGTGACCTCGCTTCCTTGGCAAGCTAGGTCACCTGACCTCAATCCCATCAAACACATCTGGGATGCCATCGAGAGAGATGTTCGAGGCTCTTACTCCCCTCCATCAAATCTTCGTGAACTGGGAGCTTGTTCAGGGGTCGTGGATCCGTATGGCTTCCCAACGCTTCAATTGTCTTGTCGTGTCCATGCCGAGACGAATCGCCGCCGTCATCAGGACGAAAGGTGGTGCTACACGTTACTAGACAGGTATCTCTAATTCAATTGCTCTGCAGTTTATTAGCAGGTGGTAACAATAATGTGACCCGACCGTGCATATACCATTTTGTATTGGGGGTTAGGATTTACTTTTTGCCGTGGCATTTACTTTTGATCCATATCTTTTTACGTGTGTTCCAATCCTCAAAACGATTCCGTACAATTCCGAACGCCTTCGCTACGTCTCTTGTTGTCCGCCTTTTTCCCGTTTACCAACAATTTGTCCACTGGTAGAACCAGTGGAAAAATTCTTTTAGATGCACCAGAAGTCGCCATAACAACAACAACAACAAAAAAAGGTGGCACCGAATTTTCGGGTGTAATGAGCACGTCTTTTGAATCCGTTCTGACACGAAATAAATTTATCAAAGCTATTCAAATTCAATGGAACAGGTATGGAAAACAATTGTATCTGACCAAAGAAAGAAGTTTTTCATTCGGGTTTTTAATCCCGAAGATAAATGGAAACGTGAACTTACGAACTCTGGTGGCAGACTTGTGCGTTTAAAAAAAATGAAATTAGATGAGAAACATTTCGCACCGGAAACGCTATTCAACAGAGAAGGAATTTTCCAAATCGGACTTGTAACGTACCAGGAGATGTGACGTACCTGCCAGAAGGACGCACACGACATAAAGGCAGATAAGAATCAGAATAAAACGTCCGCGTAGCTCAATTGGTAGAGCAACTTATTCCGGAATGAGGGGACCCGGGTTCGAATCCCGGCGTAGACCAAAAATGACGGAGAAATTTACTTCGTTATAATGGCGCCCGATCTATCCGGATGACCCGACCGTTCAAAATTTCGCATTGGTGTGATGTTATTTCCACACCGCGAGATAGGAAAAATAAAAAATAAAAAGAAACCCTTCTCCAGCACTTAAAAAAAAATAAAAAAAATAAGGGGGAGATGATGTAATGTACCAGGAGATGTGACGTACCTGCCAGAAGGACGCACACGACATAAAGGCAGATAGGAATCAGAATAAAACGTCCGCGTAGCTCAATTGGTAGAGTGACTTATTCCGGAATGAGGGGACACGGGTTCGAATCCTGGCGTGGACAGAAATGACGGAAAAATTTACTTCGTTATAGACTCTTAGAAGTAGAGATATTGATAAAAATATGATATTCATCTACGCCCCCTGACGGAGAAGCCATGCATTATTATAAAAAGCAAAAATTCCGGAAAGGTTTAGCGGTGTCGGTCCACGAACGAAATTTTTTCAATCCAGATTTTAGAAATTTAGATTTTTCAGCAAATACATCGGAAGAAGAAATTAAGGCTTACGCCACCTGGCGGCCAAATCATTTTTTACGAAAATTAGAAATTATATGCAAAGGATTTCCCATCTGGAGCTGCATCAGCTGCAGAAAGAATTTTTCAAATCGGAGTTTTAGAAGTTGAGTTATCGGAGGAAACGCAACTTATCTTTACACCCCCGTAGCGGAAAGTCTATGAATTACTTGAAATTTTTGAAAATATGTGAAACAAATGTCGCACCGGAAACTCTATCTAATAAGGAAGGGATTGTTTCAAATCAGAGAAATAGGAGCAGACGTATTGGAAAAAATAAGATATACATCTACGCCCCCTAGGTGAGGAACCACGGAATATTTTTAAAAAAATATTCCGAAAAAGTTTATCGACGTCAGTGGCATTGGTCTACGAAATAATTTTTTCAATCGAGGTTTTAGAAGCTCAGATTTTGTGGCAAATACATCAGAAGCAGAAATTAACACTTACGCCTGCAGGTGGCCAAACCACTCTTTACCAAAAATGAGATATTATATGCAAAAGTTTTCTCATCAGGAGCTGTATCCGGTGAAGAAAAACATTTTTTCAAATCGGAGTTTTAGAAGTAGAGATATCGGGAAAAAAGCAAGTTACTTTTATGCCCCTAGCGGAAAATCTATGCGTAACATGAAAAAGCGACTATATTTAAAATAGTCTTCGACGCAGATGAAATCGAAAGGTAAAACATTTTTTTCAATAGGACGTTTAGAAGCAAATATATGGAATAAAATGTATTTTGATTTCGATATCATCTGGATTTACGCCCTCTAGCGGCGAAATTCTAAATCGTAAAAAAAAAAACAAAAAAAAAACGGAGAAACGAAATAAAGGAATATCATTCGCATATTTCAATCTTCACAATGCAAAAATAATTTTTGAAATCGGACTAATAGTTGTAGGGATATGGTGCCCACAGACTGACGGAAGGCCAAACCGATAACACAAGCACTATCTTTTTTTACAAAAGACACTATCCAGCCATCCCCGGGGGCGCGGTGGTCTAGGCGATGGCCTTTGTTCGAAAAAGGCCGGATTCGAATCCCGGTGAGACATGGATGTTGCGTCGTCTTGCGGTACTACCCCCCCCCCTCTTCCCTCCCTGTAACAAGTGGCCCTAAATTAGGGACGGGCGACTGCCTATAGCCCTTTGAGTTGCTCACGGTGGTCGTTAAACCTCCAATCAAAAAAATAAAAATAAAAAAACGCAGATCCACGATTCTGCTTTTACCGTTGATTGGCAGTACACTGCTGTCACGTGATTTCAGATAATTTGCATGTGACCAAACACTCTCACATAGCTTGCTCATACGCGTTTTAGTGACGTCAAAATATTTTTACGGGTAACCAACGATTTGAGAATCCGAAATTTAGCCTTTTTTCGTATCTTTAATTTTTGGACGTGCGTCTAGTTTATATCATCATCATCATCATCATTCCCAACCATTATCAATCCACTGTTGGACGAAGGTCTCCCCAAGTTTCCTCCACAACGGTCTGTCTTGTGCCAGTCTCCTCCATGTCACTCCCGCATACTTTCGAATTTCATCCACATATCTCCCATGTGGTCTTCTTCTAGGTCTTTTCCTGTCGCTTTTAATCCAATCTAAAATTTCGGCTGTCCATCGATCGTCTGTCCTTCTGGCAGTATGCCCAGCACATTGCAATTTCAGGGATTTAACTCTGATCATGATGTCTTCCACTCTTGCCATTTTTCGGATCCACGAGTTCCTCTTCTTATCTCTCCTGCATGGTTACACCAAGCATGCACCTCTGCATGCTGCTTTGAGTTGTCTGCAGCCTTTGTATGTCTCTTTTAGTTAAGGTCCACGTCTCTGCACCATACGTAGGCACTGGAAGGATGCATTGATCAAACACTTTTCTTTTAAGACATAATGGCATATTGCTCTTGAAAATTATGCTGTTTCTTCCAAAAGCTCTCCAGGCAAGTTTTGTACGCCGATTAATTTCTTCACCAATGTGACCCTCACTTGATATCTGCTGTCCAAGATAAATGAATGCATCTGTTATCTCCAGCTTTTCTCCATCAATCGATAAATCTTCATTTCTTGTAAAAGCATTGAACATCACTTTTGTCTTCTGAAAGTTTATTTTTAATCCCACATGCCACTTTGGAAAATGTCTAATTTATATAGCACATGATTTATCCTTTTTGTTTCACTTTCTGCCCAAAAATTCGCTTTCTCTCGCCAGATCCCTACTGCAGAAATAAAAAAGAAAGTTATTGACCTGTTTTCAAAACTCATCAACGGATTTTCTTTTAACCTTGAAAGATGTCCCACGTTCGCTACGAAGTCCAATCTCGAATCATTATTCTGACATCCCGGAGACAATACGTGTTCAAACGTACTCACTAAGTGATACGATTTGTAATTGGTTACTCAAAGAGAGAATATGTCACGCAAAGGGAACTTTATTTAGATTTCAAGCTTGTCTTTTATTTAGTCTTGCGTGATGATTTTCTCAAAGTGCATGTCAGGAATAATGGAAAGCATAAACCTCCGTTCTACCGTCACAGTTGATTCTCAGTATCACGCAGAGGGGGGATTATGCGTATATTTTGCATTAAATCTGCCTCTCAAATCTGATCATGATATTTTTGCGTTTACAATAGTTTTCTCTTTCTCTCCCTCTTTCCTCTCTCTCTCTCTCTCCTAGAAGGCGCGCGCGTGTGGTGGCAATACGCAAAAGAAAAACACTCAATTCGAATGGAAAAGAAGATTAATTAATAAAACCTTCCACCCTACAATCTTAAAATAATTGGTTGGCTGCCTGGTGGTGTTTTAAAGGAAGTTCTCACGTTCTTCTAGAGTGCTGGAATGCAGCAACTCTTCTCGCGCGCGCGGTACCAACCTTTGCGGGGTTCAGGTTGACACGCAAACTCGAGATTTACCACATTAAATTATCCCTTCACGGAGCGGTGTTATTTAACAGATGCATTTTTCAATAGCGCTCTTGATGTTGCAAATGCGCACGTAGTGGTAGTTTCAGCTTCAGTTTGTAATTAATCGCTGTGCAGCTTTCTAAAGATCGAAATGGAACAGACTTTCATTCAAGCTATATCGTTAGCTAATGGGAAACGACGTTTCTATTGCGTTTATGGGGTTAAGAGCCGTCGTTATCGACGATATTGTAGTTACAGCGTCAGCGTTCTTTCCAGCAACATTCTTATTTAATGACCTAATTTCTATGAAATGTTTCAACACCGTATTTGAAGCTTAATTGGTCAATGAGCTTTGTTGGCACCTAAAAAAAGTAAGAAAGGTAATTCACCTTTTAAAAGCGCGAGGCTTAAAGCTAAATCTCCAGTGACTCTTCGTAATATTTATCCAATAAACAGAAAAGACTGCTTTTACGAAGAAAAGCGGTTTTCTCCAATGATGCTTTACCATAGTGAACTTAACTTTCTGAACGTAATGAAATTAGCGTAATTTCCGGGCTAAAACTTGCCAAAAAACACTATTTCGGCAACACATTTTGTTAATAAAAACCGCACCAGCATCAGCATTCCTCCTCAAAATTTTGCAGTCTCTTTGTAATCGATGTAAAAGCTTCCAAAACTAACATCAGAACACCTTTATATCACTACACTGAGAAACAAAAGTTTGTTTGAAACAACAAAATTGTTCTGCTGAGCTGTTTTGTCGATTTATTTTGTTGCTTTAGCCAAACTCCATCGGAATTGTTTTGTTGGCAACAAAATTATTTCATTGGCTATATTTTGTAAATTCAACTATATGGAGATGGCATCGACCTTACTCCGAAGCGCACGTGATTACTAGCTACTCCTAACGGGCACTACCAGACTACCACTGAACAGAAGAATCTCGTTTTGGGCTTAAGATTTCGTTTCGAATTATGGCTTAAGATTTCGAAGTAAGTGCATTGTTAGAAGACAGGTAGCTCTCAACTCTGATAGAGACATTTAGAGGGAAGAATTTCCAGTATACACTAACTACCACCAAGTAATTGGACACCTGTGATAGCAAAGGAAAATGAAGTTTATTCACCTTCAATGGTTAGTGGAGCCTCCACGAGCGGCGATTACAGCTGCGACCCTCCGGGGCATACTCTCAACCAGGCGTTGTACGACGGCTAGCGGTATTTTCTTCCACTCGGCTTGGAGAAGACAGGTCAGTTCCTTCATCGATTTCGGACGGGGGGGGGGGTGCACCCCTTAAGTCGACGCTCCAACTCGTCCTAGAGGTGCTCCATAGAGTTAAGGTCCGGGCTATGCGCAGGCCAGTCCATTCGATTAACCCCATGATTACCATACCAAGCCATGTTGGACCTCGCAACATGACAGGTGGCATTGTCATCCGGAAAGTATAACATGGGTCCATCCCGTAAAACTGCCACAACGTACAAAGCGCATGGTCATCCAAAATGGTGCAGTAGGTCTCGGCGTTGAGTCTACCAGGAATTGAGACCAAGGGTCCCGTGCCATACCAGGAGAAACACCCCCATAGCATAATTCCACCGCCGCCGAACTTCACAGTTGGTACAATACATTCCGGCAGGAGGCGTTCTCCAGGCAGACACCAAACCCAGACCCTGCCATCCGAACGGTAGAGGGTGAACCTTGATTTGTCGCTCCAGAGAACCTGTTTCTACTGTTCAACAGTCCACTGTCGACGTTCTTTGTACCAAGTTAGCCGAGCAGCGCTATTGGACTTGGTGATCAAAGGCTTGTGGGCGGAAGCACGTCCGTGATAACCGAGCAGATGGGCTTCCTTACGGATGGTATTCATCAAAAGAACACTCCTAGATGCTTGCTGAAACTCCTCGCGGATGTGGCCCATCGATTTGGTGTGGTTCTTCCGAATTTCTCTGGCCAGTACCGGTCGGTCTCTAACTCCCAGTTTTGTGGGTTTGCCGGGTCGGGGCACATTCCGATAGTCACCTCTCATCTTCCACTTGCCAATCACGTAGGATACTGTAGATTTTGGGTACTTCTACTCACTGGATATGTCACGTATGGATCGGCCATTTCTGTGATGCCCGACGATTACACCTTTCTCGAAATCAGACAGCTTCGAACTGCGTGGCATCTTGCATGCGACTGGTTGCGTTGTTGTTTCCTACACGATATTTAACGGGGGCGGCCGTGACGTGTATCAGGACCGCAGATATCGTCGATTGCATGGGTGTCCAATTACTTGTTGGTAGATAGAGTATCTGAATAATTCTGACGTATTTTTATGCTACTGTTCATTGCGTGTTATTTTGGTTGGTATTACAGTGAACACGACAGAATCCGCATCTTATTAGATGCACAGGGGAACGTAATAAATTTAAACCCAGATTTCTGATAAAGTAATAATACATTTCTTATGACGGCTTGCGGTTCCTGATCGCCAATAAAAATTTGCACATGAGGTACTGATAAGAGTTGTAATTTATGTATGGAACTTGATTTCATGTATAGGCTATATATACAGGGTGTTTCAAAATTACTGCGACAACCAAATATTGCCTGGTGATAGTACCCTGGAACATATAGAACGTTAAGAAATATATTAAGATTTTTTTTGTCTAGCCAAAAATGTCAATAATTTGTTTCATCAAAAAACGAAGAAAAACATTTAAAAAGAAATCGGATTTAGAAACGTGTTACACACACACCAAAATTGTGTCAATACATCGTTATGTCAAGTATAAATCGTCCGTGAACATTCCAGAAAGTAATAAACCCATCATCAAATGCTGAATTCGCAGATAAGAATTTGCTTGAAAGGGCAGGTATAGCCGAGTGGTTAGCGCGCCTAGTTCCTAAACTAAAGGTCTCAGGTTAGAATCCGCTCGGCCGCCCCGGTGGCACAGTGGTCGTTGAACAGACAAGTCGCATTTTTTCGGCTCCTGCGTAGAAGTCAACGTTCGTTTGTTTACTTGTTCTTTTTGTGGTATTTCGTCGTTTTGCGTTTTGGTTGCAGTGTTTCGTACCCTCGCTTCACGAGCAGTGAGGCTGAGTGCCGAGTGGGTGCTCATTTTTTTTTTTTTTTTTTTTCATTTTCGTGTGTCGTCAGTTACGACGCATGAGTTTTGGTGGGCCAGTGGTCGAGAATGTCCACTACCACTGTGAAAAAGTCACCGTCGTCTACAGCTGCTTCGTCGATTGCTGATATGTCTTCGCTTCTTAGTGCTGTGCCTTCTTCGGGGAATGTTGCGTCGACTAGTGCTGCTGGACTTCCAGAATCTACTTCAATGTCGTTCGCACAAGCTGTGGGAAGTACTTCATATATTTCTAGTGATTCCGCACCACATTTCAAACGTGTAGCTTCGGCGTTAAAAATTATTCTTCCAAGTGATTCGCCGCAAGGTAAGCAGTTGTCGTCTGCCTTATTATTAAGTGTTTTCATTCCTGCTTTGCGTGACACCCCCTCCCCCAGTATCTGCATGCTGTGTCGAAGGTCGTTCCAGCCGAAAGCATTGTGTCCATTATTCGCTTGGGTGGAGGGGTGGTTGTTCACTTCACCCACCAGCAAGCAGTAGATTTAATTATAGTTCATGGGGTTGATATTGGGTCCTTTCATCTACAACCTGTCGCTGCTACCCAAAGACCAGTTACGGTGACCCTCTCTCCTGTACCAACGGCTGTTCCTGATTCTCTGTTGATTGATGCCCTCAACACGATGGGTCGTGTTGTGGGAGTGACCAAGATTCTTCCAGCTACAGCCCATGATTCCCCCCTGAAACATGTGCAGGGTGGGCGCCGCCAGTACCGGGTTATTTTTCCAACTTCTCAGTCAATTGCGGAACGCCCTGCAACTCTGGAATTAGTCACTGATACCCGGACGTACATTTTTAATCTTTTTGCAGGGGTTCAGTGCTTCCGCTGTAAGGGGGAAGGTCATCTTGCTTCTGCTTGTCCTCATGCTACTCCTGGTGCTAGATCTGATTCTTCATTAGCTACTACAGTTCCGGTGGCTGCTGCCCCTGCGGATGTTGTGCAGGCCGCTGAGGCACCTGCTTACATTCTACCTTTATCAATTTTGCCTGCTGTTTCTCCAGTCGTTCCTTCCCTCCCGTTTCCTGTCGTCGTACTGGATGGTTTGGAGCCCTCCAATGAGGATTTTCCATCGCTGGAAGTGTCTGCACCTACATCACAACGTAAACGCCCCAGCTCACCTGGTGTTTCTACTCGCTCTTCCCGTTCGTCTCAACGGCTTCGGTCCAAGAAACCAGCCCATTCTACCTCGGGTTCACCTAGCCATCATGAGCCTAATTCTGAATTACTAGTTTCGAACCGATTCGCATGTCTCCAGGATGATGATGTTATGGACACGGTCACCACTGATCCTGATGACACTGCAATGGTTGACTCTGACGATGATTCTCCTTCTCCTACACTTCTTGACATTTCTACTATGTTTGAAGAACTTGCGGTGCCTTTGCACCCTCTTACCTTATCTGATCTGTATGCATTGACCACTCGCCCGCTTAAGGCGAAGTTGATCACACTACCTTGCATTAAGAGTAAGCTTCACTTGCTGCCTGAAATGATTGCACAGCTAAACCAGTTCCATGCATTTATAACTAATGTTACTTTGCCTGGCGGGACTGAGCAATATGCTCGCCGTCTGGGATACTTACTCAAGATTTTGAGGGCTGAACTCGAAGGCTGGATGCAACCTACCAGTGATGTCCTTGTTAACACTACTTAGCTTTAATTGTAGACGGCTCGCGTCTTCTGCGGCGAATGCTTTGGTTTACGAGGACGTTCGTTACCTGGGGGCTAATATTCTCCTTCTCCAGGAGACGAACTGTTCCTTGGATGCCGGGTGTTCCCGCTGGAAACGCTGGCCGTACATTTTTATCATAATTACCGGACCCATCTCAGGTCTGGTACCGCTATAGCGTTTCATGTGCGTTTTCATTCTTCCCTTTCTGATCTTGTTGAGTCACAGAGTCTGCTGGGTTCTTTTCAACATATTTCTTTTTGTTTTTGTTCTAAACGTATTCATGTTTTCAATATCCATATTCCGCAATCTGCTACGGATGCAGAAACTCTCCTCCAACATCTTTCTTCTATCCTTTCGACCCTCAATCCAAATGATACAGTCATTGTTGCAGGCGATTTCAATTGCACTTTGCAACCCGGTTTTGACCGAGATGGTTCAACCGAAAGCCGTTCCGACCTTGTTTCCAATCTCACTCAACTCGTTGTTAATTTTGATTTGATTGATGCATTCCGTTCCCTCCATCCCTGGTCCAAGGAATTTTCCTGGTTCCCCCGGCTGCTTCACGCTGTGTCGCAGCACGCCTAGATAGATTCTATGTTTCCAGTTTTCTCCATTCCTCTCTAGTTGAAATTACTCATCATCCTTCCGTTTCGTCAGATCATCGCCCCGTTCTTTTAAAACTTTTTTTGCATTCTTCCTCTGTTCCCCCTTCCCCAGTCTGGTCGCTCGACGATTCAGTTTTAACTGCTCCTGTTTTCTGTGCTGAAATTCGCTCTATGATCTCGTCTTCTGTGCAACAACTTTCTTCGTCTGACGACCCAGTGGCTCTGTGGCTTTCTACAAAAATTTCGATTATTTCTTTCGCACGTCAGTTTTCTTTCTCTTCCCGTACTTCTCGCTTTCAAGAGATTGATGTTCTACGTCGTAAATTGCAGACTATTTCTCCTTCTGATCCTTCTTTTCCCGTGTTTCAAGCTCAACTTCGTCGTATTTTCTTTACTTTTGCTTCAACAGCCATTACTCGTCTGAAATTCACTCACTTGCGGTTTCACGACGACTCCTTTTCTAGTTTGAAGTCCCTTGAGGAGTATCATGTTAAAAGCAACACGATTTCCTTTCTTTCACTACCTGACGGATCTACAGTTACCGACCCTTATCGTATCTGTGAACTTACTTTTTCCCATTATTCGGATCGTTTTCAACACCGACTCCTTTCTCCTGCAGATACCTCCCCTCTTCTTCATGTCCTCCCTCAGGTTCCACATTGTTTCATTGATTCTCTTGTTTCTCCTATCTCTCCTTCTGAAGTTCGCTCTGCAATTTCCAGTCTGAATGACCGTTCTTCCCCTGGCGCGGACGGTCTTCCGCTCTCTTTTTATAAGAAGTTTCTTCCTTCTCTCCTCCCGCTTCTGGTTGCTTGTTTTAATGCCGTTTTTACTTCTTCTAATTTTCAGTCTTCTGATTTCACTTTTGCTATTCTCCGTCTCATCCCCAAAACCGGAAACCTTGGTCTTTTTTCTAACTGGCGTCCTATCTCTATTCTTAATACTGACTACAAAACATTTGCTAAAATTCTCGCTTTCCGCCTCAATCCCGTCTTGCAGCATTTAATCCACCCCGATCAAACTTACACTATTCCCTCCCGTTCGATTACTACCGACATTTCCACCATTCGCAACTTATATTTTCTTGCTTCCCAACTTTCCGAACCTCTCGCAATTTTTAATATTGATCAGAAACAAGCTTTTGACTCCATTAATCACTCATATCTCTTTGCCGTTCTTCGTCATTTTGGCTTTCCTACTCTTTTTTGTCAAGCTCTTATTAATCTTTACTCTCACTCTTCTTTCCGTATTCGCACTTCCACATTCATGACAGCTACCATCCCCTTTGACAACGGGATCCGGCAGGGTTGTCCCCTTTTGGGTCAACTTTTTACGCTTGCATTTGAACCTCTCTTAATTTGTCTGCGTTCTCGTTTGTTTTCTGTGATTCCTCGCAGTATTGCTCCTACTCGTCACCACCGCATAGTGTTGTCTGCATATGCTGATGACCTCACTCTCTTTCTTCGCACTGAACGTTCTTTCGGTGTTGTCCTTTCTGCTTATCGTGAGTATGCTTCAATTTCCGGTTCCGAACTTAATATGTCTAAATCTGTCGGTCTGTGGGCCGGATCGTGGGTGGCACACGGTGATCGCCCTTGGGGTGCCCGTTGGTCATCCTCGGTCATTAAACTTCTTGGTGTGTACGTTGGAAATCCCGTGGCGGTTGCTGATGCCACATAGATTCCTTTGGTTCAGCAGCTCAATCGCCGTCTTGCTCCTTTTTGCCGGTTCAAACCTTTTTTGTCCTTTTTTAGCAGAGCACATCTGGTTTCTTCCTTTCTTCTTCCCATTCTGACACATTCGTGGTTCGCTTATTTTCCCTCGCCCATTTTTCTCCAATCCGCTCAACGTTTGATTACTAATTTCATCTGGAATAAAGTTCACTGGGTTCATCGTTCTACTCTCGTCCTTCCTCTGTCCTTTGGAGGTCTTGCCCTCCCAGATCTTTTTCAAAAATCTAATGCTATTCATCTTCAGACCTTTCTCCGTTCTTTTTCTCATCCTCAGATTTCATCGATTACTATTGTTGATACTTTACTTTCCCTCGCAGTCCGTTTCTCACTCTCGCTACTTTCCTCCGTATGGATCTGTTCCCCCTCATTCCAGATCAATTTCCCGATACTTATCGCACTGTCTTTTCCCTCTGGCATTCCTTATGTCCCGTCCGTCTCCCACCTACCACAACTAATGATCTGCTTGCGGAACCTCTCTTTTACTCTTCTGCACTCCGTTCTCCCTCTTCACCGTACTTGTGCTTCTCCACCTGGTTCGCCAGTGGCGTGGTACAGGTATCCCAACTTGTAGATGCTTCTCTCCGCTGGAAGTCTCTTTCTCAAATCGACCCCCTCTTGCTGACACTCCCTTACATCGCGCCCAACTCCGGTTGCTTCATTTTCAGCTTCAACGCCTTTACCCGTCCCTCGTGAATTCTTTTGGGTTAATTGTTTCTTCTTCAGCGTCCCCTTGCCTTCCTTTTCTGGTTTATTTGAATAATGTTCCCTTTCTGGTGCATCAAGTTACTGCGAAACTCTTGTACCGCCACTTTCTTACTTATTTTAGAGCACCTCTCGCTATTCCTTTTGTGCCTCCTGATGAAACCTCTCAGACATGGGTCGATTCACACATTTCTCTTCCTTCCCCAAAAGCAACTGATATTCATTGGCTACATCTTCATCGCCGCTTGCTCACACCACGAACTCTTCATCGTTTTGGTCGCCTGTCTTCTCCCTTGTGTTTTTTCTGTTCAACGCTCGGTGATGTTCATCACGCATATGACTCCTGTTTAGTTTTACAGCCTCTTTTTTCCTTGATGTTTGCTCTTCTCTCCAAGGTTTGTCCTTCCTTTCACTCTGTTTCACATTACTATTTTCTTCGCCGTCATCATCCTTCCGCTGCTGTTCACAATCCAGTTTGCGCGTTTTTAATTTTGCAGGCCAAACTGACTACTTATTTATGCTATCATACCAGTGTTGATCGGCCTGCTCTTCGTCGATATCATCCTGCGAGAGTTTTTCTGTGCCGTAGGTTTCGTTCCTCGATCAAGTCCGTCATCCAACTTGAGTACGAGGTAGCTCTGGCCCGGCAGGCAGTTCCTACTTTCTTCTCGATCTGGTCCCCCCACCTCCCCTGGTTTCGGGTTGAGCATGGGTTGATTCAATTCGTTTGATCAGTTGTTTTTTCTTGTTTTTGTTATGGTGTACTGGTTTCTTCACTTTGTTTGTTTTTGCTTTTCCGGGTTGTTGTCTTGTTCTGTTTTTGATTGAGCTGCAGGTTTTTTTTTTGCCTTGTATTCATTCTTTTCTTCTAATCCTGTTGTTTTTCCTTTTTTTTTTTTACCGTTTTCCTTTTCTTGTTTTTATGATGGCCCTTTGGTAATGTTGTACTGTTTTGCTTCCTTGAGATTCCGGTCTTTTTGTTGTTTTTTTCTCTGTGCTTTGTTAGCTCATTCTACTGGTCGGTACATTCTTTCTTGGATAGTGCTTTTCTATACTTTTCCTCTTACTAGCGGCCTCTGCCTCTTAGTCTGAATTTTCTTGTCGTTTTGCGCTGTGATTGGATGTTTTACAGCTAGTTGCTTTGACTTTTTTTCTGTCCGGAGTCCGTGGGCATTTGTGTTTCTGTGTTCTGTGTGTATTTTTTTCTGGTTCTTGGTGGTGCTGTGCAATCGGTTTTTGTTTTTTGTGTCGGTATTTTTGTTGAGTTGTTTGTCTATGTATTATTGTGTGCTTGCTTTCTATGTTTTCGTCGGCCACAGTTGTTAGTCGACGCATTTCTTGTTGTGGTGTTTTGTTGTACTAGTTGGCCACCAATTGTTTGTGATCACTGTTATTGTTTGGTATTAGTGTGATGCTTGTTGGGTGTTGTTGTTTTCCGTTGGGCTAGTCTGTGTTGTCTAGTTTTGCAAAACTGTTTTGGCGTGTTGTGTTTCTTTTGTGCTTGTTTGTTTGTTGTTGTTCCTGATCTTCTTTTTTGTACTGTGTTTCCTTAATGTGGTATTACCGTGTTTTTGTAATTGCTCTTGCTTTTTGCACGTGTTGTGCTTAGTTGTTCGGATGGCGGCTGTCATTCTCGCTCTGCTCCTGTGTGTGTTTTTTTAACACTGTGATTGTATTTTACCTATACTGCTAATGTGATAATCTTGTTTTTTACTTGTTTGTGTATGTTCTACTTTCGTGTTTCAGTTGGCTCCGCAGTTTAGGGAGCCTTTTTTTTTTCTCATGCCTTGTGTTTCATGTTCACTTGTTTTGTATATTGGGTTACGTTGACCCAAGGAGTTGGTCAACGCTCTATTTGCCTTGTACTTTTTTTTTTACTGTGTCTCTTGTGTTTTTTTTTCTAGACTGTATGTTACTACATGTGTAGTGAAGTAGTCAGTTGAGGCAGTTTTGTCTTTGACTATGTTTTAAGTGCATTTTTGTGTTTTCGTTTTTGTGTTTCTTTGCACTCAAGCTAAGGTTCTACGTCTTGCTTCGTGCTTCTCCTGTCCGGTTTTTTCCTGTAATATTGTATTTTTTCTCGGCACAGCCTTCTGTTGCCGTGCACGACTGGACGTACTTTGTGTTGTTTTCAATGTGTTATGATGCTATGCGATCTTGTTTCCGCGTGATTTTCTCTATAGCGCCACGTCGGCTTCTGGGGTTTGTCAACGCGCGTCTTCTTGTTTTGAGTATGAAATTTGAATTGAGTGCGATTTTTTTTCTGTGAACCTCGTGTGCTTGTTTGGCTACATTTATTTTGTGTGATGCAGCGGTTTTTCCCCCTTATTATCATGTATTCTTCTGTACAGTGTTCCTCCTGACTTACATGCGTCACTTCGTATTTCGTTTTTAGTTATAGCGGTTGGTTAACACCCCTCTTTATGTGCACGGTTTTTTTTGTTTTTTATGTTCTTCTTGTACTAATGTTTTGGCAGCTGCTGCATGTTTTCAGAAGTACAGTTTTGTTTCTCCTGTCGCTGTCTTGCGGTGTCAGTCAATTTGTGTTGTGTTGTATTGTTGTTGTGTTTTTTACCTGTCACCTTTGTGTTCGCGCTGCTATGTACTAGTTTTTGGAATGTGTTTTTCTTCCCTCACTCTGGGGTTTGGGTTTTGTAATGTGTGTGTTTTTCTTTTTTGTTTTCTGTGTTCCTTTTTTATCTGTATATATTTTAATCTTGTTCTGATGTTACCAGTTTTCCTTCCTCCTTTCTTTTGTGTTGAGACTTCTTAGCCTCGTCTCTTTTAATACAGTCTCATGTGACTGAAGCGTATCACATGTACCTTGCTTTTAGACTAATAAAGGTTTATTTTGAAGGCAGTGGTCTAAGGCGTTGGCCTCTGAGCATTCGTCCGAAGGGGTCCGGGTTCGAATCCCGGTGAGGCATGGATGTTGTGTTTGTCTTATGGCACTGGCTCTCTCCCTTCCCTGGAACCAGTGACCCTAAATTAGGGACGGGCGACTGCTTATAGCCCATTGAGTTGCTCACGGTGGTCGTTAAACCTCCAATCAAAAAAAAAAAAAAGAATCCGCTCGGTGAGAGATTTTCCTCTGGATGGCCTAGTGGGCAACGTTCGTGACTGCCACGGAAAGGAACCCAATCTCTTGGCTTCCTTTTGCAAAGGGCTTTTAAGACCTGGGGTCAGACACTCCTTTCCTAAAATCCTTTACATATGATCATCATTTCTCCGCTGGTTCTGAAAAAAATTCCTCGTGACATAACACCGTCCAAATTCATTTTGACACCACTAGAAAATAAATACCGCGGGAAAATATATTAGCGGCGATATAAAAAGGTTCGAAGGGCACCGCCTAAAATTAGGGTCAAGGGTCGAAGACCAAGAAACTTAGATTATTCCACATATTCACCTCGACGTTCTAAACACATGGCACAGCTTTTCTAGAGTGTCTTTAACCCTTCCAAAAAATTTCGAAGTCTGATCACTCAAATACTGCCCTGATGCTGATATCACTTCCGAATTATTCAAAAAATGCTTCCCTTTCAAACTTTTTTAAAGTTTGAGAGCAGTTAATAATTCGATGGAGCAAGACCTGGTGACTAGGATGTTTGGCCTATGCACCCAGATCCCTCGAAACATCCATTGCCTTGCCAGTCTTGTGAGCCGGCGCATTGTCTTGCAAAAAGAGAACACTTTTCGGCAGTTTTCCTCGCCTTTTTTTCCTTTAACGCCACCTTTAATCGGCACAGCAAGCTGGAATAGCATTCAACATTCACTGTTTGGTTCTTCGGGATATAGTCAGTCAGTAAAACGCTTTTTGAATCTCAAAAACCCGTTGCAATGACCTTTCCTACTGACCTCTGAGACTTAAATTTCTTTGGCAGTGGAAAACCCGAGTGCCGCCGTTGCAGGAACTGTTGTTTCGTCTCTGATTCTTAGTGATGTAACCACGTTTCATCAACAGTGACAAGTCACCACAAAAAGGTTATCACCAGATCGCTCAAAATGCTGCAAAACCGATTTGCAAGTGTCAACTCGTTTTCGTTTCTCATTGGCGTTCAAATATTTGGGCAGCCATTTCGCTGACATCTGCATATCCAAGTACTCATGAATTATGAACCCAACACGTTCCTTGGATATTTCCAGTGCCTCAGCTTTTGTTTTAACCGAGATTCGCCGATCTGACAAAATCAAGTCATGAACACGATCAGCAATTGCGAGTGTTGTCACTGTTGAAAGCCTTCCAGAACTTGACGTAACTTCGGTCTCAAAGTATCCACGCTAAAAGTTGGCACACAATTTCTTCACAATAGAACATGAAGGGCACTTGTCAGTTAATGTTTTCGTCATACACTCATAGATTTTTTTGCAGTTTCTTCTGCAGGAACAGAAATTTCATGACAGCCCGGAGTTCCACATTCGAAAATTCAACACTTTGCATTGACGTGATTCAATCCAGGACGTCAAACAACTGCGAAAGAAGGAGCTATTAGTCTGAAAATTGGAACTTTATAATACAAAAGAACACTCTTTCGAGCTGAGGTGACAAAATAATTCTACAATTAAAGAAAGTGGGTTAGAACGAGAACTTTTCAGCATCCCTTCGTGTAAATGAAGCATGGACCTACCTAAACGACTGTAACAAAGAAAGCTCGATTTATTATCGCGAAAGAGCGGAAAAAGGCTTACAAACTTCGTTCCAAGAATCAAAATAAAATTCCAGTAAAGGTTTCATGATTACTGCTGGTTTCTCGTACAATGGGAAATTAAACTTAAGAAAAGTTGAATGTTAAAATCAGTTCTACATACACCACATTGACAAACGTCACCGGATACCTAGAAGAGAAACACAACATAGCATGTATTGACATACACTGAAGTGCCAGAAAAACTGGTACAGACAAGCTTATGCTAAACACATAGCAACGTCACCTACTCGGTTGCGTCCTCCAGTGCGTATATAAAGCGATAGACATCCTTTGCCAGCTGTCAGAGCTGTTTTCGGCATGAGAATGACAAGTAATAACGATTTAAGCGATTTTCAACGCGGTGTCATAGTTGGCGCTCGTGAGATGGGCCATAGTATTTCGGAGGTAGAAACGAATTTTGGATTTTCACTGACGACGATTGCAAGGGTGTACCGGGACTACAAAAATCCCGGCAAAAACTCCAACCTACGATAGCAGTGTGGCCGTAAATAAACATTAGGTGAACGTGACCATCGTCGGCTGTCAAGAATCGTTTCACGTGATAGGCGTGCAACACTATCGCATGTATAATCGGAATTCAATGCTGGATCCTCAACAAGCATCAGCGTCCGGACTGTGCAAAGTACCCTGCACGATATGGGCTTTGGGAGCCGACGCCCAACTCGAGTCCCCTTGATGGGGGCACGACACAGAGCTATGCTCCTCGCTTGGGCACGGCAACACCGCCACTGGACACTTGATGACTCGGAACAAGTAGCCTGGTCTGACGATTCGCGTTTCCAACTGTGTTGGGCAGATGGAAGGATTCGTGTGTGACGCAAACCCCATGAAGCCATGGATAACACCTGTTAACAGGAAACTGTACCGGCTGGCGGTGGGGTCCATAATGGTATGGGGTGTATTTAGCTGGACTGCGCTGGGACCCCTGGTACATCTACAAACGTCTGTGATCGGCCAACGCTATGTGCGCATCCTTTCTGACCAGGTACACCCGTTCATGTCCTGCATTCATGCTGATGGGTTGGGCCTATTCCAACACGACAATGCACCTGCACACAAGTGTCGGGGCGCCACATTATGGTTAGAGGAGCATTCATCTGAGTTTGGGGTGTTGCCATTCCCACCCAAGTCCCCAGATCTGAACGTGATAGAACACATTAGGGATGCCATGCAACGCGCTATCGAACACAGGAATCCGAGACCTCGGAATACAACCGAATTGTGGAACGCTCTGCAGGAAGTATGGTGTGCATTGCCTACAGCATATTTCTAGAAGCTAGTGCAGTCCATGCCCCGTCGTATTTCTGCAGTCCTGCGCTCCCGCGCCAATTTTTCTGGCACTTCAGTGTACATTAGTACGGTGTTGGCCCACCTTTGGCCTTAATGCATGCACTGAACCTTCGAGAAATGCATTCGACAAGGTTTTGGAACACTATGCGCTTCCATTCAGTAAATAATGCTGCCTCTAACTGTTGCTTAGTAGTAGGCCTTGGTTCCAAACTTCTTATGTGGCACTCTAATTCATACAATAGGTACTCTATGGGATAAAGATCAGGGCTCTGTACTGGCCAGTCCACACACGATACGGAATTATCGCCAAACCACGCCGTAACGCTCCTTGTTTTATGGCTCAGTGCATTGGTACCAACAAGGCTCGGTTCCATAGTCTTGCCACAGAGTTGGTAGGGCATAATTGTCCAGAATATCGTTGTCGACGTGATGGTTAATAGGTTTGTCCACGATAAATAATGGTCCGGGACCACACCGTGAAAAACACCCTCACACGAGTACACAGCCAGCTCCAAACCTGACCGTAGGAACCGTACACTGTGGTAAATGGCGTTCCCCCAGCTGCCGCCATGCCCACACACGACCATCAGACTGATGGATCGTGTATCGGGATTCATCAGTCGATAGGACCCGTTTCCATTGATCTACGGTCCACGATTAATGTTCTTTGCACCATGCCAAACGACGAGTAGCATTCCGAATGGAGATGAAATGCTTATGAGCAGCCGCATGTCCACGGTAACCCATGGAATGAAGTTCTCTGCGAATGGTACGTGTACATACCGAGGTTCCAGCATTTTTACTCACTTGTACACTGAGGTCTTGTGCAGTACTTCGTCGATTAGCTCTAACGACTCTCCTGAGGCTTCGACGTCCTCTATCACTGATTTTCTTTGGTCTGCCGGTACGTTTTGCTGCTTCAGGCACGCCATCTGTCTTCCACTTATTCAGTACATCCAAAACAGTTGACTTGGGCATGTTTAAATGCCTCTCGGTTTCTCTTATGGACAACCCTCTAATATAACACCCAACAATATTTCCTTTCTCAAAGTCAGTTCTCTCTCGCCGCGTCATTTTCGCGCAACCCCACAGTGTGATATGATCGCGGTCAGCTGCAGGTTTGTTTTTATAGCGTTTCCAGCTGTACCGCGCATGTTAACAAAGCAGAGGATCTGTTCATTTCCTTCTGAAGGGTTCTCCGATAACTTTTTCAGTATAGTGTATATACATCCAGAACGCTGGCGTTCGGTTAGATTAGTGTTCGTAGTCGGATTGAGAAAAGCTGCCGATTTATCTGAGCTGGATAAAGGACAAATTGTGATGGCACGGCGCTTCGGAACTACGATCCCGGAAACGGCGCGGCTTGTGACTTCTTAACGTGCCATTGTAGTGAGTACGTATCAAACGTGGTGCACAGATGGATAAACGACAAACCGTCGTCCATCCGTGTATAGTACACAGCTCATTCATGCCAGAGGGCAGTGGAAACTGTCGCGCATTGTTCACAGCGACCGCAGGGCTACAGTGCGACAAATCACCCGCAGCTACAACAGTGGTGATCAGGGCAATGTGTCACAGCACACAGTTCCTCTCAGTCTCCTGCGCATAGGCCTGCGTTGGATAAAACCCAGCGGGTTCCCCATGCTCACTGCACGTCATTGCCAACAACGTATGAAATTAGTCCAAGATAACCAACATTGTACCGGGGTTGATTGGGAGAAAGTGGCCTGGTCTGACGAATCAAGATTCCTGGAGCATCACTTTGAAGACAAAGCAGGGATGCGCCGATTACCAACGGAGGTTATGCCACTTGGATGTACCTTTGGGCGGAAACAGGCCAACGGTGGCGGTGTTATACCGAGGGCGCTGAATTCTTTTGACACTGCAGGACCCATTATTCCAATAGCACATTCCCTGACATCTGTCCGGTATGTGAACATCATTGCGGACCAAGTTCACCTATTCATGGCAACTGTGTTACCTGCTGGTAATGGCCATTACCAACAGCATAATGGGCCATACCACTCTGCAAGAATCGTCAAGGAGTAGTTGGAGGAACATGCTGGTGATGGCCATTACCAACAGCATAATGCGCCATGCCACTCTGCAAGAATCGAATAGGAGTGGTTGGAGGAACATGCTGGTGATGGCCATTATCAACAGCATAATGCGCTGTGCAACTCTGCAAGAATCGTCAAGGAGTGGTTGGAGGAACATGATGGTGACGGCCATTACCAACAGCATAATGCGCCATGCCACTCTGCAAGAATCGTCAAGGAGTGGTTGGAGGAACATGCTAGTGACGGCCATTACCAACAGCATAATTACCGAGCCACTCTGCAAGAATCGTCAAGGAGTGGTTGGAGGAACATGCTGGTGATGGCGATTACCAACAGCATAATGCGCCATGCCACTCTGCGAGAATCGTCAAGGAGTGGTTGCCGGAACATGCTAGTGACGGCCATTACCAACAGCATAATGGGCCATAACACTCTGCAAGAATCGTCAAGGAGTGGTTGCAGGATCATGCTATACATGGCCATTATCAACAGCATAATGCGCCATGCCACTCTGCAAGAATCGTTAAGGAGTGGTTGGAGGAACATGCTGGTGATGGCCATTACCAACAGCATAATGCGCCATGCCACTCTGCAAGAATCGTCAAGGAGTGGTTGGAGGAACATGCTGGTGATGGCCATTACCAACAGCATAATGCGCCATGCCACTCTGCAAGAATCGTCAAGGAGTGGTTGGAGGAACATGCTAGTGACGGCCATTACCAACAGCATAATTACCGAGCCACTCTGCAAGAATCGTCAAGGAGTGGTTGGAGGAACATGCTGGTGATGGCGATTACCAACAGCATAATGCGCCATGCCACTCTGCGAGAATCGTCAAGGAGTGGTTGCCGGAACATGCTAGTGACGGCCATTACCAACAGCATAATGCGCCGCGCCACTCTGCAAGAATCGTCAAGGAGTGGTTGCCGGAACATGCTGGTGATGGCCATTACCAACAGCATAATGCGCCATGCCACTCTGCAAGAATAGTCAAGGAGTGGTTGGAGGAACATGCTCTTGATGGCCATTACCAACAGCATAATGCGACATGCCACTCTGCAAGAATCGTCAAGAAGTGGTTGGAGGAACATGCTGGTGATGGCCATTACCAACAGCATAATGCGTCATGCCACTCTGCAAGAATTGTCAAGGAGTGGTTGCCGGAACATGCTGGTGATGGCCATTACCAACAGCATAATGCGCCATGCCACTCTGCAAGAATCGTCAAGGAGTGGTTGGAGGAACATGCTGGTGAAGGCCATTACCAACAGCATAATGCGCCGCGCCACTCTGCAAGGAGTGGTTGGAGGAACATGCTGGTGATGGCCATTACCAACAGCATAATGCGCCGCGCCACTCTGCAAGAATCGTCAAGGAGTGGTTGGAGGTATATGCTGGTGATGGCCATTACCAACAGCATAATGCGTCATGCCACTCCGCAGGAATCGTCAAGGAGTGGTTGGAGGATCATGCTGGTCATGGCCATTATCAACAGCATAATGCGCCATGCCACTCTGCAAGAATCGTCAAGGAGTGGTTGGAGGAACATGCTGGTGATGGCCATTACCAACAGCATAATGCGCCATGCCACTCTGCAAGAATCGTCAAGGAGTGGTTGGAGGAACATGCTGGTGATGGCCATTACCAACAGCATAATGCGCCATGCCACTCTGCAAGAATCGTCAAGGAGTGGTTGGAGGAACATGCTGGTGATGGCCATTACCAACAGCATAATGCGCCATGCCACTCTGCAAGAATCGTCAAGGAGTGGTTGGAGGAACATGCTAGTGACGGCCATTACCAACAGCATAATGCGCCGAGCCACTCTGCAAGAATCGTCAAGGAGTGGTTGGAGGAACATGCTGGTGATGGCGATTACCAACAGCATAATGCGCCATGCCACTCTGCGAGAATCGTCAAGGAGTGGTTGGAGGAACATGCTGGTGATGGCCATTACCAACAGCATAATGCGCCATGCCACTCTGCAGGAATCGTCAAGGAGTGGTTGGAGGAACATGCTGGTGATGGCCATTACCAACAGCATACTGCGCCGTGCCACTCTGCGAGAATCGTCAAGGAGTGGTTGCCGGAACATGCTGGTGATGGCCATTACCACCAGCATAATGCGCCATGCCACTCTGCAAGAATCGTCAAGGAGTGGTTGGAGGAACATGCTAGTGATGGCCATTACCAACAGCATAATGCGCCATGCCACTCTGCAAGAATCGTCAAGGAGTGGTTGGAGGAACATGCTGGTGATGGCCATTACCAACAGCATAATGCGCCATGCCACTCTGCGAGAATCGTCAAGGAGTGGTTGCCGGATCATGCTAGTGACGGCTATTACCAACAGCTTAATGCGCAGCGCCACTCTGCAAGAATCGTCAAGGAGTGGTTGGAGGAACATGCTGGTGACGTCCATTACCAACAGCATAATGCGCCGTGCCACTCTGCAAGAATCGTCAAGGAGTGGTTGCAGGAACATGCTGGTCATGGCCATTATCAACAGCATAATGCGCCATGCCACTCTGCAAGGATCGTTAAGGAGTGGTTGGAGGAATATGTTGGTGATGGCCATTACCAACAGAATAATGCGCTGTGCCACTCTGCAAGAATCGTCAAGGAGTGGTTGGAGGAACATGCTGGTGATGGCCATTACCAACAGCGTAATGCGCCATGCCACTCTGCAAGAATCGTCAAGGAGTGGTTGCCGGAACATGCTGGTGATGGCCATTACCAACAGCATAATGCGCCATGCCACTCTGCAAGAATCGTCAAGGAGTGGTTGGAGGAACATGCTGGTGAAGGCCATTACCAACAGCATAATGCGCCGCTCCACTCTGCAAGAATCGTCAAGGAGTGGTTGGAGGAACATGCTTGTGATGGCCATTACCAACAGCATAATGCGCCGCGCCACTCTGCAAGAATCGTCAAGGAGTGGTTGGACGAATATGCTGGTGATGGCCATTACCAACAGCATAATGCGCCATGCCACTCTGCAGGAATCGTCAAGGAGTGGTTGGAGGAACATGCTGGTGACCGCCATTACCAACAGCATAATGCGCCGTGCCACTCTGCAAGAATCGTTAAGGAGTGGTTGCAGGAACGTGCTGGTGATGGCCATTACCAACAGCATACTGCGCCGTGCCACTCTGCAAGAATCGTCAAGGAGTGGTTGCAGGAACATGCTGGTGACGGCCATTACCAACAGCATAATGCGCCGCGCCACTCTGCAAGAATCGTCAAGGAGTGGTTGGAGGAACATGCTGGTGACGGCCATTACCAACAGCATAATGCGCCGCGCCACTCTGCAAGAATCGTCAAGGAGTGGTTGGAGGAATATGCTGGTGATGGCCATTACCAACAGCATAATGCGCCATGCAACTCTGCAAGAATCGTCAAGGAGTGGTTGGAGGAACATGCTGGTGACCGCCATTACCAACAGCATAATGCGCCGTGCCACTCTGCAAGAATCGTCAAGGAGTGGTTGCAGGAACGTGCTGGTGATGGCCATTACCAACAGCATACTGCGCCGTGCCACTCTGCAAGAATCGTCAAGGAGTGGTTGGAGGAAAATGCTGGTGATGGCCATTACCAACAGCATAATGCGCCATGCCACTCTGCAAGAATCGTCAAGGAGTGGTTGGAGGAACATGCTAGTGATGGCCATTACCAACAGCATAATGCGCCATGCCACTCTGCAAGAATCGTCAAGGAGTGGTTCGAGGAACATGGTAGTGATGGCCATTACCAACAGCATAATGCGCCATGCCACTCTGCGAGAATCGTCAAGGAGTGGTTGCCGGAACATGCTAGTGACGGCCATTACCAACAGCATAATGCGCCGCGCCACTCTGCAAGAATCGTCAAGGAGTGGTTGGAGGAACATGCTGGTGACGGCCATTACCAACAGCATAATGCGCCGTGCCACTCTGCAAGAATCGTCAAGGAGTGGTTGCATTAACATGCTGGTCATGGCCATTATCAACAGCATAATGCGCCATGCCACTCTGCAAGAATCGTTAAGGAGTGGTTGGAGGAATATGCTGGTGATGGCCATTACCAACAGAATAATGCGCCATGCCACTCTGCAAGAATCGTCAAGGAGTGGTTGGAGGAACATGCTGGTGATGGCCATTACCAAGAGCATAATGCGCCTTGCCACTCTGCAAGAATCGTCAAGGAGTGGTTGGAGGAACATGCTGGTGATGGCCATTACCAACAGCATAATGCGCCATGCCACTCTGCAAGAATCGTCAAGGAGTGGTTGCCGGAACATGCTGGTGATGGCCATTACCAACAGCATAATGCGCCATGCCACTCTTCCAGAATCGTCAAGGAGTGGTTGGAGGAACATGCTGGTGAAGGCCATTGCCAACAGCATAATGCGCCGCGCCACTCTGAAAGAATTGTCAAGGAGTGGTTGGAGGAACATGCTGGTGATGGCCATTGCCAACAGCATAATGCGCCGCGCCACTCTGCAAGAATCGTCAAGGAGTGGTTGGAGGAATATGCTGGTGATGGCCATTACCAACAGCATAATGCGCCATGCCACTCTGCAAGAATCGTCAAGGAGTGGTTGCAGGAACGTGCTGGTGATGGCCATTACCAACAGCATACTGCGCCGTGCCACTCTGCGAGAATCGTCAAGGAGTGGTTGCCGGAACATGCTGGTGATGGCCATTACCACCAGCATAATGCGCCATGCCACTCTGCAAGAATCGTCAAGGAGTGGTTGGAGGAACATGCTAGTGATGGCCATTACCAACAGCATAATGCGCCATGCCACTCTGCAAGAATCATCAAGGAGTGGTTGGAGGAACATGCTGGTGATGGCCATTACCAACAGCATAATGTGCCATGCCACTCTGCAAGAATCGTCAAGGAGTGGTTGGAGGAACATGCTGGTGATGGCCATTGCCAACAGCATAATGCGCCATGCCACTCTGCAGGAATCGTCAAGGAGTGGTTGCCGGAACATGCTGGTGATGGCCATTACCAACAGCATAATGCGCCATAATGTGCCACTCTGCAAGAATCGTCAAGGAGTGGTTGCAGGAACATGCTGGTGATGGCCATTACCAACAGCATAATGCGCCGTGCCACTCTGCAAGAATCGTCAAGGAGTGGTTGGAGGAACATGCTGGTGACGGCCATTACCAACAGCATAATGCGCCGCGCCACTCTGCAAGAATCGTCAAGGAGTGGTTTTAGGAACATGCTGGTGATGGCCATTACCAACAGCATAATGCGCCATGCCACTCTGCAAGAATCGTCAAGGAGTGGTTGGAGGAACATGCTGGTGATGGCCATTGCCAACAGCATAATGCGCCATAATGTGCCACTCTGCAAGAATCGTCAAGGAGTGGTTGCAGGAACATGCTGGTCATGGCCATTATCAACAGCATAATGCGCCATTCCACTCTGCAAGAATCGTTAAGGAGTGGTTGGAGGAATATGCTGGTGATGGCCATTAATAACAGAATAATGCGCCATGCCACTCTGCAAGAATCGTCAAGGAGTGGTTGGAGGAACATGCTGGTGATTGCCATTACCAACAGCATAATGCGCCGTGCCACTCTGCAAGAATCGTCAAGGAGTGGTTGGAGGAACATGCTGGTGATGGCCATTACCAACAGCATAATGCGCCATGCCACTCTGCAAGAATCGTCAAGGAGTGGTTGCCGGAACATGCTGGGGATGGCCATTACCAACAGCATAATGCGCCATGCCACTCTGCAAGAATCGTCAAGGAGTGGTTGGAGGAACATGCTGGTGAAGGCCATTGCCAACAGCATAATGCGCCGCGCCACTCTGCAAGAATTGTCAAGGAGTGGTTGGAGGAACATGCTGGTGATGGCCATTGCCAACAGCATAATGCGCCGCGCCACTCTGCAAGAATCGTCAAGGAGTGGTTGGAGGAATATGCTGGTGATGGCCATTACCAACAGCATAATGCGCCATGCAACTCTGCAAGAATCGTCAAGGAGTGGTTGGAGGAACATGCTGGTGACCGCCATTACCAACAGCATAATGCGCCGTGCCACTCTGCAAGAATCGTCAAGGAGTGGTTGCAGGAACGTGCTGGTGATGGCCATTACCAACAGCATACTGCGCCGTGCCACTCTGCAAGAATCGTCAAGGAGTGGTTGGAGGAAAATGCTGGTGATGGCCATTACCAACAGCATAATGCGCCATGCCACTCTGCAAGAATCGTCAAGGAGTGGTTGGAGGAACATGCTAGTGATGGCCATTACCAACAGCATAATGCGCCATGCCACTCTGCAAGAATCGTCAAGGAGTGGTTGGAGGAACATGGTAGTGATGGCCATTACCAACAGCATAATGCGCCATGCCACTCTGCGAGAATCGTCAAGGAGTGGTTGCCGGAACATGCTAGTGACGGCCATTACCAACAGCATAATGCGCCGCGCCACTCTGCAAGAATCGTCAAGGAGTGGTTGGAGGAACATGCTGGTGACGGCCATTACCAACAGCATAATGCGCCGTGCCACTCTGCAAGAATCGTCAAGGAGTGGTTGCATTAACATGCTGGTCATGGCCATTATCAACAGCATAATGCGCCATGCCACTCTGCAAGAATCGTTAAGGAGTGGTTGGAGGAATATGCTGGTGATGGCCATTACCAACAGAATAATGCGCTATGCCACTCTGCAAGAATCGTCAAGGAGTGGTTGGAGGAACATGCTGGTGATGGCCATTACCAACAGCATAATGCGCCATGCCACTCTGCAAGAATCGTCAAGGAGTGGTTGGAGGAACATGCTGGTGATGGCCATTACCAACAGCATAATGCGCCGCGCCACTCTGCAAGAATCGTCAAGGAGTGGTTGCAGGAACGTGCTGGTGATGGCCATTACCAACAGCATAATGCGCCGTGCCACTCTGCAAGAATCGTCAAGGAGTGGTTGGAGGAGAATGCTGGTGATGGCCATTACCAACAGCATAATGCGCCATGCCACTCTGCGAGAATCGTCAAGGAGTGGTTGCCGGAACACGCTGGTGATGGCCATTACCACCAGCATAATGCGCCATGCCACTCTGCAAGAATCGTCAAGGAGTGGTTGGAGGAACATGCTGGTGATGGCCATTACCAACAGCATAATGCGCCATGCCACTCTGCAAGAATCGTCAAGGAGTGGTTGGAGGAACATGGTAGTGATGGCCATTACCAACAGCATAATGCGCCATGCCACTCTGCGAGAATCGTCAAGGAGTGGTTGCCGGAACATGCTAGTGACGGCCATTACCAACAGCATAATGCGCCGCGCCACTCTGCAAGAATCGTCAAGGAGTGGTTGGAGGAACATGCTGGTGACGGCCATTACCAACAGCATAATGCGCCGTGCCACTCTGCAAGAATCGTCAAGGAGTGGTTGCATTAACATGCTGGTCATGGCCATTATCAACAGCATAATGCGCCATGCCACTCTGCAAGAATCGTTAAGGAGTGGTTGGAGGAATATGCTGGTGATGGCCATTACCAACAGAATAATGCGCTATGCCACTCTGCAAGAATCGTCAAGGAGTGGTTGGAGGAACATGCTGGTGATGGCCATTACCAACAGCATAATGCGCCATGCCACTCTGCAAGAATCGTCAAGGAGTGGTTGGAGGAACATGCTGGTGATGGCCATTACCAACAGCATAATGCGCCATGCCACTCTGCAAGAATCGTCAAGGAGTGGTTGCCGGAACATGCTGGTGATGGCCATTACCAACAGCATAATGCGCCATGCCACTCTGCAAGAATCGTCAAGGAGTGGTTGCCGGAACATGCTGGTGATGGCCATTACCAACAGCATAATGCGCCATGCCACTCTGCAAGAATCGTCAAGGAGTGGTTGGAGGAACATGCTGGTGAAGGCCATTACCAACAGCATAATGCGCCGCGCCACTCTGCAAGAATCGTCAAGGAGTGGTTGGAGGAACATGCTGGTGACATCCATTACCAACAGCATAATGCGCCATAATGTGCCACTCTGCAAGAATCGTCAAGGAGTGGTTGCAGGAACATGCTGGTGATGGCCATTACCAACAGCATAATGCGCCGTGCCACTCTGCAAGAATCGTCAAGGAGTGGTTGGAGGAACATGCTGGTGACGGCCATTACCAACAGCATAATGCGCCGCGCCACTCTGCAAGAATCGTCAAGGAGTGGTTGGAGGAACATGCTGGTGATGGCCATTACCAACAGCATGATGCGCTGTGCCACTCTGCAAGAATCGTCAAGGAGTGGTTGGAGGAACATGCTGGTGACGGCCATTACCAACAGCATAATGCGCCATAATGTGCCACTCTGCAAGAATCGTCAAGGATTGGTTGGAGTAACATGCTAGTGACGGCCATTACCAACAGCATAATGCGCCGAGCCACTCTGCAAGAATCGTCAAGGAATGGTTGCAGGAACATGCTGGTGACGGCCATTACCAACAGCATAATGCGCCGCGCCACTCTGCAAGAATCGTCAAGGAGTGGTTGGAGGAACATGCTGGTGACGGCCATTACCAACAGCATAATGCGCCGTGCCACTCTGCAAGAATCGTCAAGGAGTGGTTGCAGGAACATGCTGGTCATGGCCATTATCAACAGCATAATGCGCCATTCCACTCTGCAAGAATCGTCAAGGAGTGGTTGCAGGAACATGCTGGTGATGGCCATTACCAACAGCATAATGCGCCGTGCCACTCTGCAAGAATCGTCAAGGAGTGGTTGGAGGAACATGCTGGTGACGGCCATTACCAACAGCATAATGCGCCGCGCCACTCTGCAAGAATCGTCAAGGAGTGGTTTGAGGAACATGCTGGTGACGGCCATTACCAACAGCATGATGCGCTCTGCCACTCTGCAAGAATCGTCAAGCAGTGGTTGGAGGAACATGCTGGTGACGGCCATTACCAACAGCATAATGCGCCATGCCACTCTGCAAGAATCGTCAAGGATTGGTTGGAGGAACATGCTAGTGACGGCCATTACCAACAGCATAATGCGCCATGCCACTCTGCAAGAATCGTCAAGGATTGGTTGGAGGAACATGCTAGTGACGGCCATTACCAACAGCATAATGCGCCATGCCACTCTGCAAGAATCGTCAAGGAGTGTTTGCAGGAACATGCTGGTGACGGCCATTACCAACAGCATAATGCGCCGCGGCACTCTGCAAGAATCGTCAAGGAGTGGTTGGAGGAACATGCTGGTGACGGCCATTACCAACAGCATAATGCGCCGTGCCACTCTGCAAGAATCGTCAAGGAGTGGTTGCAGGAACATGCTGGTCATGGCCATTATCAACAGCATAATGCGCCATTCCACTCTGCAAGAATCGTTAAGGAGTGGTTGGAGGAATATGCTGGTGATGGCCATTAATAACAGAATAATGCGCCATGCCACTCTGCAAGAATCGTCAAGGAGTGGTTGGAGGAACATGCTGGTGATTGCCATTACCAACAGCATAATGCGCCGTGCCACTCTGCAAGAATCGTCAAGGAGTGGTTGGAGGAACATGCTGGTGACGGCCATTACCAACAGCATAATGCGCCATGCCACTCTGCAAGAATCGTCAAGGATTGGTTGGAGGAACATGCTGGTGACGGCCATTACCAACAGCATAATGCGCCATGCCACTCTGCAAGAATCGTCAAGGATTGGTTGGAGGAACATGCTAGTGACGGCCATTACCAACAGCATAATGCGCCGAGCCACTCTGCAAGAATCGTCAAGGAGTGGTTGCAGGAACATGCTGGTGACGGCCATTACCAACAGCATAATGCGCCGCGGCACTCTGCAAGAATCGTCAAGGAGTGGTTGGAGGAACATGCTGGTGACGGCCATTACCAACAGCATAATGCGCCGTGCCACTCTGCAAGAATCGTCAAGGAGTGGTTGCAGGAACATGCTGGTCATGGCCATTATCAACAGCATAATGCGCCATGCCACTCTGCAAGAATCGTTAAGGAGTGGTTGGAGGAATATGCTGGTGATGGCCATTACCAACAGAATAATGCGCCATGCCACTCTGCAAGAATCGTCAAGGAGTGGTTGGAGGAACATGCTGGTGATGGCCATTACCAACAGCATAATGCGCCGTGCCACTCTGCAAGAATCGTCAAGGAGTGGTTGGAGGAACATGCTGGTGATGGCCATTACCAACAGCATAATGCGCCATGCCACTCTGCAAGAATCGTCAAGGAGTGGTTGCCGGAACATGCTGGTGATGGCCATTACCAACAGCATAATGCGCCATGCCACTCTGCAAGAATCGTCAAGGAGTGGTTGGAGGAACATGCTGGTGAAGGCCATTACCAACAGCATAATGCGCCGCGCCACTCTGCAAGAATCGTCAAGGAGTGGTTGGAGGAACATGCTGGTGATGGCCATTGCCAACAGCATAATGCGCCGCGCCACTCTGCAAGAATCGTCAAGGAGTGGTTGCAGGAACATGCTGGTCATGGCCATTATCAACAGCATAATGCGCCATTCCACTCTGCAAGAATCGTTAAGGAGTGGTTGGAGGAATATGCTGGTGATGGCCATTAATAACAGAATAATGCGCCATGCCACTCTGCAAGAATCGTCAAGGAGTGGTTGGAGGAACATGCTGGTGATTGCCATTACCAACAGCATAATGCGCCGTGCCACTCTGCAAGAATCGTCAAGGAGTGGTTGGAGGAACATGCTGGTGACGGCCATTACCAACAGCATAATGCGCCATGCCACTCTGCAAGAATCGTCAAGGATTGGTTGGAGGAACATGCTAGTGACGGCCATTACCAACAGCATAATGCGCCATGCCACTCTGCAAGAATCGTCAAGGATTGGTTGGAGGAACATGCTAGTGACGGCCATTACCAACAGCATAATGCGCCGAGCCACTCTGCAAGAATCGTCAAGGAGTGTTTGCAGGAACATGCTGGTGACGGCCATTACCAACAGCATAATGCGCCGCGGCACTCTGCAAGAATCGTCTAGGAGTGGTTGGAGGCACATGCTGGTGACGGCCATTACCAACAGCATAATGCGCCGTGCCACTCTGCAAGAATCGTCAAGGAGTGGTTGCAGGAACATGCTGGTCATGGCCATTATCAACAGCATAATGCGCCATTCCACTCTGCAAGAATCGTTAAGGAGTGGTTGGAGGAATATGCTGGTGATGGCCATTAATAACAGAATAATGCGCCATGCCACTCTGCAAGAATCGTCAAGGAGTGGTTGGAGGAACATGCTGGTGATTGCCATTACCAACAGCATAATGCGCCGTGCCACTCTGCAAGAATCGTCAAGGAGTGGTTGGAGGAACATGCTGGTGATGGCCATTACCAACAGCATAATGCGCCATGCCACTCTGCAAGAATCGTCAAGGAGTGGTTGCCGGAACATGCTGGGGATGGCCATTACCAACAGCATAATGCGCCATGCCACTCTGCAAGAATCGTCAAGGAGTGGTTGGAGGAACATGCTGGTGAAGGCCATTGCCAACAGCATAATGCGCCGCGCCACTCTGCAAGAATTGTCAAGGAGTGGTTGGAGGAACATGCTGGTGATGGCCATTGCCAACAGCATAATGCGCCGCGCCACTCTGCAAGAATCGTCAAGGAGTGGTTGGAGGAATATGCTGGTGATGGCCATTACCAACAGCATAATGCGCCATGCAACTCTGCAAGAATCGTCAAGGAGTGGTTGGAGGAACATGCTGGTGACCGCCATTACCAACAGCATAATGCGCCGTGCCACTCTGCAAGAATCGTCAAGGAGTGGTTGCAGGAACGTGCTGGTGATGGCCATTACCAACAGCATACTGCGCCGTGCCACTCTGCAAGAATCGTCAAGGAGTGGTTGGAGGAAAATGCTGGTGATGGCCATTACCAACAGCATAATGCGCCATGCCACTCTGCGAGAATCGTCAAGGAGTGGTTGCCGGAACACGCTTTTGATGGCCATTACCACCAGCATAATGCGCCATGCCACTCTGCAAGAATCGTCAAGGAGTGGTTGGAGGAACATGCTAGTGATGGCCATTACCAACAGCATAATGCGCCATGCCACTCTGCAAGAATCGTCAAGGAGTGGTTGGAGGAACATGGTAGTGATGGCCATTACCAACAGCATAATGCGCCATGCCACTCTGCGAGAATCGTCAAGGAGTGGTTGCCGGAACATGCTAGTGACGGCCATTACCAACAGCATAATGCGCCGCGCCACTCTGCAAGAATCGTCAAGGAGTGGTTGGAGGAACATGCTGGTGACGGCCATTACCAACAGCATAATGCGCCGTGCCACTCTGCAAGAATCGTCAAGGAGTGGTTGCATTAACATGCTGGTCATGGCCATTATCAACAGCATAATGCGCCATGCCACTCTGCAAGAATCGTTAAGGAGTGGTTGGAGGAATATGCTGGTGATGGCCATTACCAACAGAATAATGCGCTATGCCACTCTGCAAGAATCGTCAAGGAGTGGTTGGAGGAACATGCTGGTGATGGCCATTACCAACAGCATAATGCGCCATGCCACTCTGAAAGAATCGTCAAGGAGTGGTTGGAGGAACATGCTGGTGATGGCCATTACCAACAGCATAATGCGCCATGCCACTCTGCAAGAATCGTCAAGGAGTGGTTGCCGGAACATGCTGGTGATGGCCATTACCAACAGCATAATGCGCCATGCCACTCTGCAAGAATCGTCAAGGAGCGGTTGGAGGAACATGCTGGTGAAGGCCATTACCAACAGCATAATGCGCCGCGCCACTCTGCAAGAATCGTCAAGGAGTGGTTGGAGGAACATGCTGGTGACGGCCATTACCAACAGCATAATGCGCCGCGCCACTCTGCAAGAATCGTCAAGGAGTGGTTGGAGGAACATGGTGGTGACGGCCATTACCAACAGCATGATGCGCTGTGCCACTCTGCAAGAATCGTTAAGGAGTGGTTGGAGGAATATGCTGGTGATGGCCATTACCAACAGAATAATGCGCTATGCCACTCTGCAAGAATCGTCAAGGAGTGGTTGGAGGAACATGCTGGTGATGGCCATTACCAACAGCATAATGCGCCGTGCCACTCTGCAAGAATCGTCATGAAGTGGTTGGAGGAACATGCTGGTGATGGCCATTACCAACAGCATAATGCGCCGTGCCACTCTGCAAGAATCGTCAAGGAGTGGTTGCAGGAACATGCTGGTGACGGCCATTACCAACAGCATAATGCGCCGCGCCACTCTGCAAGAATCGTCAAGGAGTGGTTGGAGGAACATGCTGGTGATGGCCATTACCAACAGCATAATGCGCCGCGCCACTCTGCAAGAATCGTCAAGGAGTGGTTGGAGGAACATGCTGGTGATGGCCATTACCAACAGCATAATGCGCCGCGCCACTCTGCAAGAATCGTCAAGGAGTGGTTGGGGAACATGCTGGTGATGGCCATTACCAACAGCATAATGCGCCATGCCACTCTGCAAGAATCGTCAAGGAGTGGTTGGAGGAACATGCTAGTGATGGCCATTACCAACAGCATAATGCGCCGTGCCACTCTGCAAGAATCGTCAAGGAGTGGTTGCAGGAACATGCTGGTGACGGCCATTACCAACAGCATAATGCGCCGCGCCACTCTGCAAGAATCGTCAAGGAGTGGTTGGAGGAACATGCTGGTGACGGCCATTACCAACAGCATAATGCGCCATGCCACTCTGCAAGAATCGACAAGAAGGGGTTGGAGGAACATGCTGGTGATGGCCATTATCAACAGCATAATGCGCCGTGCCACTCTGCAAGAATCGTCAACGAGTGGTTGGAGGAATATGCTGGTAACTTTCTGTTAATGTCCTGGCCTCAAACATTTTCCTGACACGAACGCCATAGATCATTTGTGGTTCGACTTGGAAAAGCGAGTTCGAGCTGAATCACCGCCACCCCGAAATGGGGAACTGAGAGACATGCTTTTGACGTTATGGTACCAGACACCATCGGATACCAATCGCCAGTTAATCAAATTGACCAGTTAATCAAATTGATGCCTCGCCGCGGTTGTGCAGGCTAAAAGCAGTCTACAGCTTTTTAGGTAGGTGATCATAATGCCCGTTCGCGTAATATCTACTTCATGTGTCAATATCGAATAGTTTAATTGCTACAACATCGTATCTGCCATTAAAATAGAAACTCATCTTTCCCAATAATAAAAAAAAGAGCATTTGAAAGTAATGCAATAAAATCATTTAAGAAGAATCCGCCGAAAGACAAAAGCTGAAACGCAATCTTTGAAGTTGCGGTAAAATTGAGGCAGGATTTAATTAGTCACCCCCTCCCCCGTCTTTGTCCCAGGATTTAATGGGTTCAAATAAACGTGAAAGTCAGGAAGCAAGAAATTAAGGCTTACAAAAACGCAATTGTTTTGAAAATAAAGGAAGGTGCTTAGCAAACAAGTACATTAGTTGAAGAAAAACCACGAAAGAAAAAAAGCGGGTGTGTTGTTTCAAAGTTGAAAACAAATATGCGTAATTTTTAACATCTCGGTTATAAGAAACCGATAAAAAAAAATTATTCTCTTTAGTTTGAAGTGAAATTTTAAATCACCATGGCGATGTTTTCATCGACATTTGGAGAAGTACTTTTAGGAGCGGTTTTTTTATTAAAGCATTCGCTTGTTTGATGAAAAATAAAGAAGACCAAAAAATTAATAAATTACTCCAGTCCTTAGCGCGCATTGTTTTGAACATTTTCCTCCCTAAACTGTGTGTGATAATTATTTACAATTCGACTAATTCATCTCAAGTTACAAGTTCGAGGTTATTCCGAATAATTTTTTTTCCAGATGATTTCAATACTATCTACGCTGAAGTACCAAAAGTCACGTGATACACTGCCGGACAATTGCTAAGGACGGACGACTACAGCAAACGATAGCAACCATAAAATGGAAGGCAGGAAAATGTGGAAATTAGCATAAGTGCGGGATACAGTAAGACGTGTTGTGCGTATGCAAATTTTGGATTGCCGAACTTGTTCGTGACGTCATAGCGCTGATAAGAGATATAAAGGATTTGATGCGTATTGACTGTTGCTGTTCACACGCAAAGTTGAAAGGGAAAAAATCAATTGATGAACTTGCAATTTTCAGTATGTCTTCCCGACATCACCTAGATGATTTTACGCGTGCCCGTATTATTGGCAAGATTGAAGAAGGGCGAAAAATAACAGATGTTGCCAGGGAGTTCGACGTCAGCCACAGTGTTGTTTCAAGGCTTTGGAAATCATTTCAAACAAATGGAGAGTGTAGCAAACGTCACGGGGGAGGTCGTGTTCGCAGTACGACACCTGCAGAAGATCGGTACATAGTGCTATCAACAAAAAGACACCGGCGCAGCACAGCTAGTGAGGTAGCAAATCAGTTTATGACTGCTACTGGCAAGCGGATCTCCCGAAAAACTGTCGCCAGACGTTTGCATGAAGGAGGACTATACGCCCGCCGTCCTGTTGTGTGCATCCCATTGTCCAGACGTCACCGTACCACCCGTTTGCAATGGTGCCATCAACATCGCAATTGGACTGATAACGACTGGTCTGCTGTCCTCTTCTCAGATGAGAGTAGATACAGTCTATCGTCTGATTGTCGACGACAACTGATCTGGCGTGATAGTGGTACTGCATATTGTCCAGCAAACATAGAGGAAAGGGACCGATATCCGACATGTAGTGTCATGGTATGGGCTGGCATCATGATCAATGGCCGTACGTCCGTCCCTCTATGTGCTTCCAACTGGGACTATGACTGGCCAACGATACATTAATGATGTTCTGCTACCTCATGTTTGCATGTTCCGTGGTGCTGTCGGTGATAGATTCATTTTCATGGACGACAACGCAACATGTCATCGAACAGTCGCTGTCCAGGAGTGTCTTGAGAGCGAGGATATTCAACGCCTCGTATGGCCAGCACGTTCTCCAGGTCTGAATCCCATTGAAAATGTGTGGGATGCTTTGGGGAGGAGTCTTGCTGGTCGCCAATGCCTTCCAATAAACAAGGACACCCTCATCCGTGCACTGACAGAGGAATGGGATAAATTACCCCAACAGCTGCTTGATAATGTTGTGCAAAGCATGACACAACGTGTGGAATCTTGCATCGCCCTCCATGGTGGCCATATACCGTATTGACATCTTACGCCGGAACGCCTGCGGACGGTAATTGCATTTTTTTCACGTTTACGTATTCTGCACAAAATGGCCTGTTTGTCCCTTGAACACGTTCCAAAGCCTTCTGGGTTTCAGAGCTCAATAAATTATCTTTCTTGTAATGTCCTGGCATTCTGACATTATTTTATTTCACTTGGCATCCAACCACACTTACTTTTTTATGCGCTATATAGCCGTTTATGGTCCGTCCTTAGCAATTGTCCAGCAGTGTAGTAGTAAGCAAATTTTTAACTGGCACTGCCGTCATATAAAGGATTCGACGCGTGTCACGATTTGTTTCATTTGCGAGGTGTCAGTCCGTGAGTCAGGTTGAACAACCGCCAGTAGGATTATGGCAAGCGGGCGGACGTCAATTATCGGAGTTTGAACGAGACATGGTAGTGGAGCTAAACGAGCGGGGCGTTCAATTTCAGAAGTTGTGCAAACATTCAACATTCCTCGATCTACGGTGTCACGTGTGTACCGAGAATACGTCATGAAGGGCATCACCACCCACCGTGGACTGCGCAGTGGTCGACCACAGGTGCTGAATGTCAGTGACAAAGATTGTACATGGTAACAGACAAGCGACACTTGCTCAAATAATATCCATATTCAATGTAGGAGGTACCAGACACATATCCACCAGGTCAGAACAGCGTAATGTAGCGCCCATGGGGTATGGGAGCAGAAGCCCCACAAGAGTGCCTTTGTTAACACCACGACATCAGACACAGCGCCTCACCGCGGCTCCTGAACACAGTATTTGGACTCTGGAAGAGTGGCAAAATGGGGCGTGGTCCGATGAGTCACGGTAATTGGACTTTGGAAGAGTGGCAACATGAGGCGTGGTCCGATGAGTCACGGTAATTGGCCTCTAGCAGACTGACAACATGGGGCGTCGTCCGATGAGTCACGGCAATTGGACTCTGGAAGACTGGAAACATGGGGCCTGGTCCGATGAGTCACGTAATTGGATTCTGGAAAAGTGACAATATACGGCGTGGTCCGAAGAGTCACGGTAATTGGACTCTGGAAGACAGGCAACATGGGGCGTGGTCCGATGAGTAACGGTCATTAGACTCTGGCAGACTGAGAACATGGGGCGTGGTCTGATGAGTCATGGTAATTGGACTCTGGAAGACTGGCAACATGGGACGTGGTCCGATGAGTCTCGGTAATTGGACTCTGGTGGACTGGCAACATGGGGCGTGGTCAGATGAGTCACGATAATTGGACTCTGGAAAACTGGCAACATGGGGCGTGGTCGGATGAGTCACCGTAATTGGACTCTGGTAGACTGACAATATGGGGTGCGGTCCGATGAGTCACGGTAATTGGACTCTGGAAGACTTACAACATGGGGCGTGGTTCGATGAATCACGGCAATTGAACTCCGGAAGGCTGGCTAGATGGGGCGTAGTGCGATGAGTCACGGTAATTGGACTCCTGCTGACTGACAACATGGGGCGCGGTCCGATGAGTCACGGTAATTGGACTCTGGCAGACTGGCAACATGTGGCGTGGTCCTATGAGTCACGGTAATTGGACTCTGAAGGACTGACAACATGGGGCGTGGTCCGATGAGTCACGGTAATTGGACTCTGGCAGACTGACAACATGGGGCGCGGTCCGATGAGTCACGGTAATTGGACTCTGGCATACTAACAACATGGGGCGCGGTCCGATGAGTCACGGTAATTGGACTCTGGCAGACTGGCAACATGGGGCGAGGTCTGATGAGTCACGGTAATTGAACTCTGGAAGACTGGCATCATGGGGCGTGGTCCTATGAGTCACGGTAATTGGACTCTGGAAGATTGGCAACATGGGGCGTGGTCCGATGAGTCACGGTAATTGGACTCTGGCAGACTGACAACATGGGGCGCGGTCCGATGAGTCACGGTAATTGGACTCTGGCATACTAACAACATGGGGCGCGGTCCGATGAGTCACGGTAATTGGACTCTGGCAGACTGGCAACATGGGGCGCGGTCTGATGAGTCACGGTAATTGGACTCTGGAAGACTGGCATCATGGGGCGTGGTCCTATGAGTCACGGTAATTGGACTCTGGAAGATTGGCAACATGGGGCGTGGTCCGATGAGTCACGGTAATTGGACTCTGGAAGACTGGCAACATGGAGCGTGGTCCAATGAGTTACGCTACCAGTTGTTACGAGCTGATGGTAGGGTTCAGGTGTGGCGCAGATCCCATGAGGTTATGGACCCAAGCTGTCAACAAAGTACTGTGCAAGCTGGTGGAGGATAAATACATGTGTTGGTTGTCTTTACGTGGCACTGTTTGAGTTCTCTGCTCCTCGTAAACACGTCATTGACCGCTAATCACTTTGTTGCTCTACTGGGTGACCATTTGTAGCCATTCATGGACTTCATGTACCCCAACGATGATGGAATGTTCCAGGTGGGCAATGCACCATGTCATTGTTGTCCAAAATTGGTTAGAGGAGCATTTTGTACAGTTCGCCCGAATGAACCGAATAGAGCAGCTGTGGGACGTGGTGGAAAGGTCTATTCGCATCCGAGATCCTGCACCTACAAATACCAGAGAAGTGTAGGCGGCTGTTCAGACGGTATGGCTCAACATCTAGTGTTCCCGCCACTTGTGAATCGATGCAACCTCGAGTTGCTGTACTTCGCCGCTCAAGAAGAGGTCCTACACTACACTAGATACGTATCCCATGATATTATGTTAGCGGAGACTGACATTACGGTGCGGAGACTGTGAGAGACAACAAAAATATATTAACCAACAAGAATAATAAATCCATGCTAGAAAAAGCTGGTATATACTTCATACATATATACATATTACTGAGCTGTTCTCTGAGGTTCAGAGGTTAGCTCCAAAAAGAAATACAAACTCTCAGATATTTTTACTTACTGTTGTCGTATCAAACTTCTCCATTTACAGCGATCTTGACATACAACTCGGGCTTCACTGATATCTATTACACGCCGTACACAAGATCTTTTATACTTCATACTCATAATCTTTTCCTCATGCAGACACTCCTGAATCTAATCCACCCATGTCTTCCTTGGCCTTCCTATGCCTTTCCTTACTCTCACTTGTGCTAAAAATATTTTCTTAGTAAGCATCTGATCACTCATTCTTTCAACATGGCCAAACCACCGAAGCATATTGGTCTCCACCTTGCTAACAACATTTTGCTTCACATCACACAATTGCAGCACATCTTCATTCCTCACACAATCAGACCGTGTCTTACCACAAACCCCGTAAATAACGTATTTATCCAGCCCACAAACGACTCGTATGTTTCTTCTGTATTACCAAGGTTTCACTGCGATACATCAGCGTAGGAACAATAACACTTTCATACACAGCCATACGGGACTCTCTAGAGAACCCATCATTCCTGCGAAAACCTTCCAGAGCAGCTATGACTTTCAATGAAGAATTCACTCGCCTAGTACTTTCGCCAATCAATTTGTTCTCTCTGTCAAACATGCTTCCTAAATACATAAACTCACTCACCTGGTCAATCACAGTGCCATTTATACTTACATTACATTCAGTGCTACCAGTTTCTCTCTCAAAAACCATAACTTTGGTTTTCCCCTTATTTATACTCAGTTTGAATTTCATGCAAACTTCGTGCACCCGAGTCAACATACTCTGCAACTCACTTTTGCTCTCTGACAACAGGACAGTGTCATCAGCATACAGCAATCTGCACACACGGATATCACCAAGACATAAACCACTACTATCTATTTTGGCATCACGCATGCATGCGTGCATAAATATATTAAACAGGCATGGTGACATTACACAACCTTGTCTAACTCCTGAACCAATAGAAAACCATTTTGATAAAACACCATTCACTCGTACACAAGCTCTTCTACCAGCATATATGGCTTTTACAATGTTAAGTAGATTCCCAGTAGCATCATATTCATTCAAAACCTTCCATAAAAGTGTCCTATTTACTGGGTCAAAAGCTTTCTCTAAATCTATGAAGGCAGGAAAAACTTTCTTACCAACAGCCAGATACTTTTCAATTATCGTGCGTAATGCAAAAATCTGGTTAGTGCAGCCTTTATCAGTATATACTTCATACCAATTATTAACGCGGAAGGAGTAAACAGGAAATCGTACTATAACGAAGTAAATTTCTTCGCCATTTTTGTCCATGCCGGATCTCGAACTCGGGTCCCCTCATTCCGGAATAAGTCGCTCTAACAACTGAGCTACCCAGACGTTCGTTGTCGCTGCTATCTGCCTTTATGTCGTGTGCGCCCTACGGGGCATGCACGTCCCCCCCCGGAAAGAGAGCCAGGGGCATGGTTCACGGGTCAGCCGTGACCATGAATCGTCGCAGGCAGCCATCCGCTGTAGAACGTGCACTTGAGAACTCCCAGTCAGTCTTGTGTGTGGAATGCAACGTCGTAGCCGCCCCGGTGGCGCAGTGGTCTAAGGCGTTGGCCTCTGATCATTCGTCCGTAAGGGGTCCAGGTTCGAATCCCGGTCGGGCATGGATGTTGTGTTTGTCTTACGGCACTGGCTCTCTCCCTTCCCTGGAACCAGTGACCCTAAATTAGGGACGGACGACTGCTTATAGCCCATTGAGTTGCTCACGGTAGTCGTTAAAACCTCCAATAAAAAAAAATTAAAAAAAAAAAAATGCAACGTCACACACCTTTATTTTTCGAAGCGCTGGAGAAGGGATTCTCTTATTTTTCTTTTCTAGCGGTGGGGAAAGAACATCATACCATTGCGAGATCTTGAACGGCCGGGTCATCCGGAAACTTCGGGCACCATTATAACGAAGTAAATGTCTCCGTCAGTTTTGTCCACGCCGGGACTCGAACACGAGTTCTCTTATTCCGGAAAAAGTTGCGCTACCAACTGAGCTACGCAGACGTTCGTTCTCGCTGCTATCTGCCTTTATCTCGTGTGCGTCCTGCGGGGCAAGCACGTCACAGTACATAGGCAGTACTAGGCGCCGTTTACGATGTAGATTGAAAGAACATATGAAAGATTGGCACAATAAGGCGATGAAGGCATCGCTGATACAATACTGCTATGGAAATACTTTAATTCCTGATTGGGCCAATATCAAATTAATAACAGCCCACAAGCAAGATGAACAGCAAATTTTTCTCGGAAACTATTGCTATGGAAAAAATATCGAGGTTTATCTGGACAACCATGAGGGCAAAACGACTGTACGTGGTGTCGTTTTAAAGCTCTCGACGAGATCTATTCAAATATACAGGGTTTCTACAAAGACTTTCCCACATTACAAAAATTAATATAAAAATATCTATGTAAGTTAAAATAAAATGGTTAGCAACATAATCTAACACCACTCATAAAACAAGTTAGTAAAATCATGCAATGCATTGATTATGATACGCTTTCCAACATACCAGAAATTATTACTCAAGTTATGAGGATAATGGCGGTGGAATAAATCTCGCTCCTGTGTCCTGACCTTTGACCCCATTTCGATGAGATTCAACAGAACCGGTTCACTATATCTCCGGAACAACATGATAAAGTTTTACAAATTTTGAAGATGACAATCCGATTTTTGGCGTAAATGTGACAAGAATGGTAAGTCAGATAATATCCGAAAACTTGAAAATAGAAAACGCCCGGGTATGCTAACCACTACACCGACCAGAACGACCAATTTTCAAGTTTTCGATTAATTTGAATATAACCATCACAGGTTTCGCTAGTCGAAGCAACCGGCATTCATGTTTAGCGAATCTGGAGGTTAAGAATCTTATTCCGTGTTCGCCCGGTTTTCGCATATTATCTGACTTACCATCCTTGTCACATTTACGCCAAAAATCGGATTGTCATCTTCAACATTTATATTATATGGCGTAATCCCGTATTTCTTTCATGATTTATCTGCTTCTCCGGGCAAACACGGGATAAGATTCTTAACCTCCAGATTCGCTAAACATGAATGCCAGTTGCTTCGACTAGCGAAACCTGTGATGGTTATATTAAAATTAATCGGAAACTTGAAACTTGGTCGTTCTGGGTGGTGTAGTGGTTAGCATACCTGGGCGTTTTCTTGGAGACGCGGGTTCGAGTCCCGCTCCAGGACGATGAAAATTTTCAAGTTTTCGGATATTATCTGACTTACTATGCTTGTCACATTTACGTCAAAAATCGAATTGTCATCTTCAAAATTTGTAGTATATGGCGTAATCCCGTATTTCTTTCATGATACAGTTTTTTTGCTATAGAAACAGTTTTACGCAAGTTATGAGAATAATGGCTGCGGAATAAATCTGGCTTTTGTGCAATGACCTTTGACCCCATTTCGTTGATATTCAACAGAACCGGTTCACTATACCTCCGGAACAACATGATGAAGTTTTATCGCAATCCAAGCATTTTAGGTAAGTTATGATGCACAAGGGCAATGGAATGGATCCCACTACAGTGTCCTGACCTTTGACCCCATTCCGCCCATTTTCAATAGGGCTCGTGCCTAGGTGGTTCCCTACCACATACTAAAATTTTATCGAAATCGAACAATTTTTACGCAAGTTATGACTGATAAGAGCAATGGAATGGATCCCCGTTCTATGTCCTGACCTTTAACACTGCTTCGTCCATTTTCAATAGGGTTCGTCCCCAGGTGGTCCCCTACCACATGCTAAAATTTCGTCGAAATCGAACCAATTTCACGTGAGTTATCGTGCGGACGGACGGACGGACAGACGGACAAACTGGAGCATATACGCTTCTTCAACCTACGGTTTTAAAGCGAAAAAATTTTTTCTGTTCTTTAGGTGAACGCTACTGCTGAATAAGAACAGCATTTCATCGATAATGGTTTCTGTGCAAGAAAAAGCGGCTTGCGTGTATTGGTTCCGTGTGACCAAATCGGCGTTTACTGTCCAGCGTCATTTCAGAAAAGATTACAGACGATCGCCAGCGGAACAGAAAGCATAAGAAACTTGGTATGAAAAGTTTAAAGTGACGGGTAGTGTAGGCGATCACCCGAGAACGGGCCGACCACCGGTTATGCAAGAGACAGCTGTAGCTGTTCAGGAGATATTTCTGCTAAGCCCCAGGAAATCCATTCGTCGCACTTCACTGGAAACTGCGATTCACCGAGGCACATTTCACAAAGTCTTACACAAGCGTCTTCACCTGTTTGCTTATAAAGTACCGATCGTTCAAGCTCTTCCGCCTGATGACCGGCCTCGCCGTTCTGCATTTGCGACTGAGATGTTGCAGCGTATAGCTCATGAAAGTGATTATCTGCACCGTGTCTGTTTCTCATATCAAGCCACATTCCACGTCTCTGGTACAGTAAATAAGCACAATGTGCGAATCTGAGGATCAGAAAATCTTCATCATGTCATCGAACAACAGAGGGCTAGCCTAGAAGCGAACGTATGGTGAGGCATGATGCATGACAGAATCATCGGACCCTTCTTTTTGTACAGAGCCCACGATAACGGGTCTGGTACGATTCGTTCAACGACGACTGGTCCAATGCCGATTCGTCCATTGGACAATTGATCCAAAGTTACGATTGGCTCAATGTCGATTCGTCCAATGGGACGGTTGGTCCAATGCCGATTCGTCCATTGGACACTTGATCCAAAGGTACGATTGGTTCAATGTCGATTCGTCCAAAGGGACGATTGGTCCAATCTGTCCTATCTGTCCGAAGTGCTACTCGTGCTATAAAAGTCTCATCTGTTCTATTCTATCTCCGATGTTATACGAAAGTACCGGTAGTCCAAAGAATGTAAAATAATGTTACATTTCATGCGTAACATTGTGGTTACAGATTTCTTTCTTTTTTTTTTTTTTTTGTTATACTGTCCTTGCTGCCGTATGAAGTTTCTGATGTACGAGCCGTTCTATCAACTTCAATGTTTCTCTTTTGCATGAAATAATATAAAATACTAGTGTCCCGTTCCTGTTTGTAGAATGCAGTGGGCTTTTCCGCCAACTGCCCAATGGAAACAACTGGTCGGGGTTTGGACTGAGGCCATTTCAACAGTTTTTATTCCAGCGATGTCATATTCATAACGTGTACATATTAAATCAAGTTACTAATATTGCGCTTTTACTTAAACACGAAATATTAATTCATAGGCCATAGACCTAGGCCTTTTTAACAGTTTATATTCTACCGATGTCAGATTCATAACGTTTACGTATCAAATCGAGTTCATAATATAATATTAATTCATAGACTATAGGCCTACGCCTTTTCAGGACTTTTTATTCTACCGATGTCATATTCATAACGTTTACATATTAAATCAAGTTAATAATATTGCGCTTTCACTTAAACACGAAATATTAATTCATAGGCTCTAGGCCTACGCCTTTTTAGGACTTTTTTATTCTACCGATGTCATATTCATAACATTTACATAATAAATCAAGTTAATAATATTGCGCTTTCACTTAAGCACGAAATATTAATTCATAGGCCTGCCGCCTAGGTGCCTTGCAAAGACCTCAGAAAAGATACGATGAATGGCTTTATAAAGTTTTATAAAATGTTTACAAATACCAAATATCTAGGTTCTAACTTAAAATCTTCTAAAAAGGTCCGCAACGTAGGTGCCTGGTAGATAGCTGAAAAATGATTCGTTGAGTGCCTTTTACAAGGTTTTATAAAATGTTTACAAATACCAAATATCTAGGTTGTGACTTAAAATCTTTTAAAAAGGACCGCGGCCTAGGTGCCTTGAAAAGACCTGAGAAATGATACGATGAGTGCCTTTTATTAGGTTTTATGAAATGTTTACAAATACCAAATATCTAGGTAGTAACTTAAAATCTCCTAAAAGACCCGGGGCCTAGGTGCCTCGTAAAGACCTGAGGAATGATACGATGAGTGCCTTTTATAAGGTTTTATAGAATGTTTACAAAAATCAAATATCTAGGTTGTAACTCAAAATCTTCTAAAAAGACCCGGGGCCTAGGTGCTTCGCAAACAGCTGAGAAATGCTACATTGAGTGCCTTTTACCAGGTTTATGTAAAATGTTTACAATTACCAAATATACGGAAATTGTCTTTCTAAAGGATATAAAGAGGAGAACAATTTAAATTATTATTCATTTCTGGAAAATAAAAAAGTTTACCGTTGGTAAGATGATACCATTGGACGAATCGGCGTTCGACCAATCGTACCTTTGGACGAATCGGCATTGGACCATCGTACCATTGGAAGAATCGGCATTGGACCAATCGTACCATTTGACGAATCGGCGTTGGACCAATCGTACCATTGGACGAATCGGCGTTGGACCAATCGTACCATTGGACGAATCAGCGTTGGACCAATCGTACCATTGGACGAATCGGCATTGGACCAATCGTACCATTGGACGAATCGGCATTGGACCAATCGTACCATTGGACGAACCGGCATTGCACGAATCGGACATTGGACCAATTGGCATTGGACTAATCGTCCCTTTGGACGAATCGGCATTGGACTAATCGTCCCTTTGGACGAATCGGCATTGGACCAATCGTCGTTGTACGAATTGTCCGGGACCGCACGGTAACATGTAACGTGTACCTGGACATGCCGGAATTTTTTGTAGCTCTTCAGTTGCATGCACTTCAACCTTCGGTTATTTTCCAACATTGTTCCCCACAATGGTCAACAATGGTTCGTGAGTTTCTGAATGCCGCATTTCCGGGTAGATGAATACGCTACGTTCCCATGAAATGGCCACCTCGATCACTCGAAATAACCCCTCTAGACTTTTTCCTGTGGGTTTTTGTGAAAGACCAAGTTTACTCTAGCAGTGTTCCGGTTGTCGAGACGTTGAAGAGTAGAATAACGGACGTCATTAGTTCTGTCTCTGCTGAGATGTTAAACAAAACATGACGTGAAATCGAATATCGCTTAGATGTCCTCCGGGCCACAAATGGCACCCATGTGGAGGTGCACTGATACCGGGGAAAAAAAAAAAAAAAAAAAGCTTTACATGTGCACCATCATTGTCTTGCAATCCCGTTCTTGTACCTGTAATACATTTTTATAAAAAATTTTGTAATGTGGGAAGTACTTTATGGACACACTGTATAAAGTTCGTTTCTCAGTGGTTTGAACTGAACACTTTAAAAAAAAAATTCTTGTGAACCATTGAACACTTTTGACAGCATTGCGGTTTGCCTCGCCATGATATCGTTTTAAAGCTCTCGACGAGTGTAAACAATAACTATACGTCATGAAAGAAATAACGGATTACGCCATATAATACAAATTTTGAAGATGACAATCCGATTTTTGGCGTAAATGTGACAAGGATGGCAAGTCAGATAATATCCGAAAACTTGAAAATTTTCACGGGATAGGATTATTAACCTCCAGATTCGCTAAACATGAATGCCGGTTGCTTCGACTAGCGAATCCTGTGATGGTTAATATTCAAATTGATCGGAAACTTGAAACTTGGTCATTCTGGGTGGTGTAGTGGTTAGCATACCTAGGCGTTTCCTGGGAGACGCAGGTTCGAGTCCCGCTCCAGGACAATGAAAATTTTCAAGTTTTCGGATATTATCTTCTGACTTGCCATCCTTGTCACATTTACGCCAAAAATCGGATTGTCATCTTCCAAATTTGTATTATATGGCGTAATCCCGTATTTCTTTCATAATTTATCTGCTTCTCCGGGCAAACACGGGATAAGATTCTTAGCCTCCAGATTCGCTAAACATGAATGTTGGTTGCTTCGACTAGCGAATCCTGTGATGGTTAATATTCAAATTGATCGGAAACTTGAAACTTGGTCATTCTGGGTGGTGTAGTGGTTAGCATACCTAGGCGTTTCCTGGGAGACGCGGGTTCGAGTCCGCTCCAGGACAATGAAAATTTTCAAGTTTTCGGATATTATCTTCTGACTTGCCATCCTTGTCACATTTACGCCAAAAATCGGATTGTCATCTTCCAAATTTGTATTATATGGCGTAATCGTATTTCTTTCATAATTTATCTGCTTCTCCGGGCAAACACGGGATAAGATTCTTAGCCTCCAGATTCGCTAAACATGAATGTTGGTTGCTTCGACTAGCGAATCCTGTGATGGTTAAATTCAAATTGATCGGAAACTTGAAACTTGGTCATTCTGGGTGGTGTAGTGGTTAGCATACCTAGGCGTTTTCTGGGAAACGCGGGTTCGAGTCCCGCTCCAGGACGATGAAAATTTTCAAGTTTTCGGATATTATCTGACTTACCATCCTTGTCACATTTACGCCAAAAATCGGATTGTCATCTTCCAAATTTGTATTATATGGCGTAATCCCGTATTTCTTTCATAATTTATCTGCTTCTCCGGGCAAACACGGGATAAGATTCTTAGCCTCCAGATTCGCTAAACATGAATGTTGGTTGCTTCGACTAGCGAATCCTGTGATGGTTAAATTCAAATTGATCGGAAACTTGAAACTTGGTCATTCTGGGTGGCGTAGTGGTTAGCATACCTAGGCGTTTTCTGGGAAACGCGGGTTCGAGTCCCGCTCCAGGACGATGAAAATTTTCAAGTTTTCGGATATTATCTGACTTACCATCCTTGTCACATTTACGCCAAAAATCGGATTGTCATCTTCCAAATTTGTATTATATGGCGTAATCCCGTATTTCTTTCATAATTTATCTGCTTCTCCGGGCAAACACGGGATAAGATTCTTAGCCTCCAGATTCGCTAAACATGAATGTTGGTTGCTTCGACTAGCGAATCCTGTGATGGTTAAATTCAAATTGATCGGAAACTTGAAACTTGGTCATTCTGGGTGGTGTAGTGGTTAGCATACCTAGGCGTTTTCTGGGAAACGCGGGTTCGAGTCCCGCTCCAGGACGATGAAAATTTTCAAGTTTTCGGATATTATCTGACTTACCATCCTTGTCACATTTACGCCAAAAATCGGATTGTCATCTTCCAAATTTGTATTATATGGCGTAATCCCGTATTTCTTTCATAATTTATCTGCTTCTCCGGGCAAACACGGGATAAGATTCTTAGCCTCCAGATTCGCTAAACATGAATGTTGGTTGCTTCGACTAGCGAATCCTGTGATGGTTAATATTCAAATTGATCGGAAACTTGAAACTTGGTCATTCTGGGTGGTGTAGTGGTTAGCATACCTAGGCGTTTCCTGGGAGACGCGGGTTCGAGTCCCACTCCAGGACAATGAAAATTTTCAAGTTTTCGGATATTATCTGACTTGCCATCCTTGTCACATTTACGCCAAAAATCGGATTGTCATCTTCCAAATTTGTATTATATGGCGTAATCCCGTATTTCTTTCATAATTTATCTGCTTCTCCGGGCAAACACGGGATAAGATTCTTAGCCTCCAGATTCGCTAAACATGAATGTCGGTTGCTTCGACTAGCGAATCCTGTGATGGTTAATATTCAAATTGATCGGAAACTTGAAACTTGGTCATTCTGGGTGGTGTAGTGGTTAGCATACCTAGGCGTTTTCTGGGAGACGCGGGTTCGAGTCCCGCTCCAGGACGATGAAAATTTTCAAGTTTTCGGATATTATCTAACTTACCATCCTTGTCACATTTACGCCAAAAATCGGATTGTCATCTTCAAAATTTGTAATAATTATACGTTATTGCAGAAAAAAAGAGTTTAGTTTATTCTGGGTAATTACTATTTAAGTTATTGTAAATAATAAAATTGAGGTAAACTTGAATCTAAGTGAAAATTAAAATTTAGGAGATGGGTGGATGCATTTCGAAACAAAAATAAATTCAATTATCTTTAGGCCATGATAAATGAAAATATATATAAAATACAATACTGAGGTTTGAAACTACTAAAAGTTATTATTGAAGGTTTGCGTTGTTTGAGTATATGATGAGTTGATACACCTGCAAGTGTAAAATAAGTAATTATTGCTTGCATGTGTACCAAATTTGTAAACACTGAAAATTAATGGTACACAATGTACACGTGTAATAACTTTTGAAGGCTGTGATGATCATATTAGTGGCTAGGACAAAATGCATTAATTAAATAAAAACAAAAATTCCCAAGTTGTTTCCGGCCTTAGGCAAGCTAAGGTGGATTGACATGCGACCCTGAGATGAACTTCAACTGAGTCAACTGATTCTTCACTACACAAGCTTTGGGTTTTTGAAAGGCCACTTGTCCTGCATTTATTTGAAAAACTTAAACATCAAACAGAACAAGAAAAACCAGCATCTGTTGCTCAAACACAAACAGGGCTTTACACCCTCTAAAAAAAGAATGGTTAACATTGGAACTTGGGCCTTATTCCAATTAAAATCAACATGACCCACGACTAATGTACTTCTGATTCAGAAAGGGAAAAAACAAATATGTCCGCTAGCGAATTACAATTCTGTACCTTCAATTTTAACTTTTAGTAGTTTCAAACCTCAGTATTGCATTTTATATATACACTGCCTGACAATTGCTAAGGACTGATGACAATAGCAACGATAGCAACAATAAAATGGAAGGCAGGAAAATGTGGAAATTAGCATAAGTGCGGGATACAGTAAGACGTGTTGTGCGTATGCAAATTTTGGATTGCCGAACTTGTTCGTGACGTCATAGCGCTGATAAGAGATATAAAGGATTTGACGCGTATTGACCGTTGTTGTTCAAACGCAAAGTTGAAAGGCAAAGAATCAATTGACGAACTTGCAATTTTCAGTATGTCTTCCCGACATAACCTAGATGATTTTACGCGTGCCCGTATTATTGGCAAGATTGAAGAAGGGCGAAAAATAACAGATGTTGCCAGGGAGTTCGACGTCAGCCACAGTGTTGTTTCAAGGCTTTGGAAATCATTTCAAACAAATGGAGAGTGTAGCAAACGTCGCGGGGGAGGTCGTGTTCGCAGTACGACACCTGCAGAATATCGGTAAATAGTGCTATCAACAAAAAGACACCGGCGCAGCACAGCTAGTGAGGTAGCAAATCAGTTTATGGCTGCTACTGGCAAGCGGATCTCCCGAAAAACTGTCGCCAGACGTTTGGCTTGAAGGAGGACTATACGCCCGCCGTCCTGTTGTGTGCATCCCATTGTCCAGACGTCACCGTACCGCCCGTTTGCAATGGTGCCATCAACATCGCAATTGGACTGATAACGACTGGTCTGCTGTCCTCTTCTCAGATGAGATTAGATACAGTCTATCGTCTGATTGTCGACGACAACTGATCTGGCGTGATTGTGGTACTGCATATTGTCCAGCAAACATACAGGAAAGGGACCGATGTCCGACATGTAGTGTCATGGTATGGGCTGGCATCATGATCAATGGCCGTACGTCCCTCTATGTGCTTCCAACTGGGACTATGACTGGCCAACGATACATTAATGATGTTCTGCTACCTCATGTTCGCATGTTCCGTGGTGCTGTCGGTGATAGATTCATTTTCATGGACGACAACGCAACATGCCATCGAACAGTCGCTGTCCAGGAGTGCCTTGAGAGCGAGGATATTCAACGCCTCGTATGGCCAGCACGTTCTCCAGATCGGAATCCCATTGAAAATGTGTGGGATGCTTTGGGGAGGAGTCTTGCTGGTCGCCAATGCCCTCCAATAAACAAGGACACCCTCATCCGTGCACTGACAGAGGAATGGGATAAATTACCCCAACAGCTGCTTAATAATGTTGTGCAAAGCATGACACGACGTGTGGAATCTTGCATCGCCCTCCATGGTGGCCATATCCCGTATTCACATCTTACGCCGGAACGCCTGCGAACGGTAATTTCATTTTTTTCACGTTTACCTATTCTGCACAAAATGGCCTGTTTGTCAATTGAACACGTTCCAAAGCCTTCTGGATTTCTCAGCACAATAAATTGCCTTTCTTGTAATGTCCTGGCATTCTGACATTATTTTATTGCACTTGGCATCCAACCACACTTACTTTTTTATGCGCTATATAGCCGTTTATGATCCGTCCTTAGCAATTGTCCAGCCGTGTATTTTCATTTATCATGGCCTAAAGATAAATGAATTTATTTTTGTTTCGAAATGCATCCACCTATCTCCCAAATTTTAATTTTCACCTAGATTCAACTTTACCTCAATTTTATTATTTACAATAACTTAAATAGTAATTACCCAGAATAAACTAAACTCCTTTTTCCCGCCATAACACGAGATCTATTCAAATAAATAAAGAACATATCGCAGTAGTTTAACATAAAATTTTTAAAAATCGTTTTCGTGTGAAGGGGTTAACATTTTCGACAATGCCGCAGAATACGCAGAATGAACGCAAGCCAAAGTGGAGAAAATCAAAACGAGAAGCAAGAGCAAGTGATGGGAAATGTAAGAAGTTAAAGAAGACAGAGCACCACGTCGGGAAATTCGTGTATCGATCTGCTTTGTATTCGCAATGTCATTATCATCATCATTGTCAACCATTATCAATCCACTGCTGGACGAAGGTCTCCCCAAGTTTCCTCTACAACCGTCTGTCTTGTGCCAGTCTCCTCCATGTCACTCCCGCATACTTTCGAATTTCATCCACCCATCTCCCATGCGGTTTTCTTCTGGGTCTTTTCCTGTCCCTTGGAATCCAATCTAAAATTTCGGCTGTCCATCGATGGTCTGTCCTCCTGGCAGTATGTCCAGCCCATTGCCATTTCAGGGATTTAACTCTGATCATGATGTCTTCCACTCTTATCATTTTTCGGATCCACGAGTTCCTCTTCTTATCTCTCCTGGTTACCCCAAGCATGCACCTCTCCATGCTGCTTTGAGTTGACTGCAGCCTTTGTATGCCTCTTTTAGTTAAGGTCCACGTCTCTGCACCATATGTAAGCACTGGAAGGATGCATTGATCAAACACTTTTCTTTTAAGACATAATGGCATATTGCTCTTGAAAATTATGCTGTTTCTTCCAAAAGCTCTCCAGGCAAGTTTTGTACGCCGATTAATTTCTTCATCAATGTGACCCTCACTTGATATCTGCTGTCCAAGATAAAGGTACGTGTCTGTTATCTCCAGCTTTTCTCCATCAATCGATAAATCTTCATTTCTTGTAAAAGCATTGAACATCACTTTTGTCTTCTGAAAGTTCATTTTTAATCCCACTTCTTTACTCTTGTCAGCAAGTTCCTGGATCATACTCTGCAGCTCTGATGGGGTAGTTGCAAAAATGACTACGTCATCAGCAAAACGAAGGTGGGTTAGATAATCTCCATTAATCTTTATCCTTTTGTTTTCCAAGTTCAGTGATTGAAAGACATTTTCCAATGTAGCATTAAAGAGCTTGGGAAATATGGTGTCACCTTGTCTCACTCCCTTTCCAATTTTTATGTGTGTTGTATTTTCAAACAGCCGAATGTTTGCACTTGCATTTTCATAGATGTTATTAATAATATTAATGTATGCATATTCAATACCGCATGATTTCAGAGCCATTGCAACTGTTGATGGTTTCACCGAATCAAAGGTTTTTCATAATCGATAAAAGCCATGCACAATGGAAGTTCATATTCCCTCGCTCTTTCAATAAGTTCTCCCAGTACGTGGATATGATCTATTGTACTGTAGCCACTCCTGAATCCAGCTTGTTCTCTCGGTTGAGCCATGTCCAGTGTCACTTTCAAGCTGTGTGAAAATACTTTGGTGAAGATTTTATGAACCACTGAGAGGAGGCTGATAGGTCTGTAGTTCCTGAGATCCTCAATGTCATCTTTTTTATGTAGCAGGATCATTTTAGCGGTGTTCCAATCCTCAGGAATCTTCCCTTCATTAAGGCATCGAGTGAAAATTTGGGCGAGTACTGTTTCGATTTCTCCACTTGCTTCTTGTATGATGTCTACAGTAATTCCATCTTCTCCTGGAGCTTTTCCCCGCTTCATGTTCTTGATTGCATGTGCAACTTCTGCTGGAAGGACCGGAAGAACTCTGGTATTGGTACCTTTCACTATGTCTGGAGTACATGCATCATCCCTTTCATATAATTCGGAGTAGAAATCTTTCACTCTTGTCAAAATTTCGCCTCTATTTCTTTGCAATGTATCCAGCATTATTCGTAAAAATTATCATGTAAGCTACTTTTCATATCATAGACCTGTGTCGGCTATGACAAATTAAATAAATGCTTTGAAACCATACTCGACTAGCTCGTTTCTACTCAAGGATCTACAAGTCCTACTCGTATGTTTCAAAGTGACGGCTCAACCAGAACTTTGATCCTACCTGTATATTTTTATGAACATCAATGCATATAGGGTACTCTGTTTATCATCTCTTTAACGAAAAAAAACCCAGGGCAAATCTCAATAGATAACTTTGGAATTTATTTGAAATTCTTTTTCTCTTACACCGGAGCTCACATATACTAAATTTTTGAGAGAGTTTTTAAGTCTCATATTTAGCATTCTGATCTTTGTCATGAAAATAATTCGGATAAAAATTCTATTTGCTAGACTCAAAACGGGAGAAATGTAGTATAAAAACAAAAATTGGTATTAAAGAAGTTCATCCACGGATCAGAATAAAAATGACTTTCTGTGTTTGTTTCTTTTCTAAAGCTGATGAAGCTAATAATTTCTTTCAAATTAGATATCCTACTTGTTTCCGAGAGATACAGCTAAAAGGAAAGGAGAATTTCCTTTCGAGAAGAATGCTCCCTCTTTTCCAAAACTAAAATCCTACTTTCAGAGAAAAACGAATGATGGAAATACGTAAATATACTGCGGACTGAATTTACAAGTTGCACATACACTTTTATCCTCTAGAATCTTTTTATGAGAACAGAAGTATTGCGTTATTAATATGCGTTTCCAAAATCACGATTTCTTTCTGTTTATTTTGCGTTTTTCTTTCTGCTTCTTCTTAAAAAGCACTTACGTTTAGGCTGCAAAGTTTCACAGACTCTTTAAAAAGAAATATGTCTGTTTCCTTATTTCTTCTGCTGAGCGTTTTGAATTCTGCATTATGCTAAAAAAAACTGCCGCCCGAAAAAAGATAAGTATCAAGACTTTAATGAGTAACTACAAACAAAATTTTTTGCATTTTGTGATAGTGAGATAACGGCATCACCTAGGAATTAATTGTAGAACCGTGAGGAGTTGGATTTGCAACACTAAGGATGATTACACATCTTTAGAACAACTTTCCAGCGATATAATTAATGTTTAGAATACAATTATTTCTTTTTAGATGCTCTATCTGATAGCACTTTTTCTGGACTATGAACCTACATCTGGATTTCCAAAATAGCAGAGCATTTCTTAAAATTGGTAGTGGTATAACGACTTTCCAGCGATATAATAAATGTTTAAAATAAAATCATTTCTTTTTAGATGTTCTATCTGATAGCACTTTCTCTGGGCTATTAACCTACATCTGCATTTCCAAGATAACAGAGCATTTCTTAAAATTGGTATTGGTATCTAAAATTGGTAATGGTATAACGACTTTCCAGGGATATAGTTAATGTTTAAAATAAAATAATTCCTTTCTTAGATGTTCTATCTCATAGCCCTTTCTCTGGGCTATTAACCTACTTCTGGATTTCCAAGATAACAGAGAATTTTTAAAAATTGGTAGTGGTACAGTATAACAACTTTCCAGGGGTATAATTAATGTTTAAAATAAAATTATTTCTTTTTAGATGTTCTATCTGATAGCACTTTCTCTGGGCTGTTAACCTACATCTGTATTTCCAAGATAACAGAGCATTTCTTAAATCTGGTAGTGGTTTCTAAAACTGGTAATGGTATAACGACTTTCCAGGGATATAATTAATGTTTAAAATAAAATAATTTCTTTCTTAGATGTTCTATCTCATAGCCCTTTCTCTGGGCTATTAACCTACGTCTGAATTTCCAAGATAACAGAGAATTTCTTAAAATTGGTAGTGGTATTACAATTTTCCAGGGGTATAATTAATGTTTAAAATAAAATAATTTCTTTCTTAGATGTTCTATCCGATAGCTCTTTCTCTGGGCTATTAACCTACATCTGGATTTCCAACATAACAAAGAATTTCTAAAAATTGTTAGTGGTATCTTAAAATTGGTAGTGGTATAACAACTTTCCAGGGATATAATTAATGTTTAAAATAAAATAATTCCTTTCTTAGATGTTCTATCTCATAGCCCTTTCTCTGGGCTATTAACCTACGTCTGAATTTCCAAGATAACAGAGAATTTTTAAAAATTGGTTGTGGTACAGTATAACAACTTTCAGGGTATAATTAATGTTTAAAATAAAATTATTTCTTTTTAGATGTTCTATCTGATAGCACTTTCTCTGGGCTGTTAACCTACATCTGTATTTCCAAGATAACAGAGCATTTCTTAAATCTGGTAGTGGTTTCTTAAAATTGGTAATGGTATAACGACTTTCCAGGGATATAGTTGATGTTTAAAATAAAATAATTTCTTTCTTAGATGTTCTATCTCATAGCCCTTTCTCTGGGCTATTAACCTACGTCTGAATTTCCAAGATAACAGAGAATTTCTTAAAATTGGTAGTGGTATTACAATTTTCCAGGGGTATAATTAATGTTTAAAATAAAATAATTTCTTTCTTAGATGTTCTATCCGATAGCTCTTTCTCTGGGCTATTAACCTACATCTGGATTTCCAACATAACAAAGAATTTCTAAAAATTGTTAGTGGTATCTTAAAATTGGTAGTGGTATAACAACTTTCCAGGGACATAATTAATGTTTAAAATAAAATTATTTCTTTCTTATATGTTCTGTCTGATAGCTCTCTCTCTCTCTGAGCTGCAAATCTACATCTAGACTTCCAAGATAACAGGACATTTCTTAAAATTGGTAGTGGTATTTTATTATACTCCTCTCACTTCCACTGATTTTCATAGTCCAATCATTTTTTTTAGGTGTAAGCGCTCTGTTTTGCAGTCCGAAGGCACAATAATCCATTCGTGACACTATAACGTAAATGTCTTTTCGTACTGCTACGTTATTTTAAAACCATCACCATACGATGAAAGAGTTCCTAAATTAAACCTTAACGGCCAGACGAAACATTTAAAACAGAAGTCAAACTTACGGAAATTGGCTTTATTCCAGATGATTTCATTAATACATCATAGCACTTCAGGATAGCATTGAAATCACATACCACTTCTCTCACACAAATCAACACCCTGCATTAAACACTCCACGCTTCACGCGAGCAACTGTTGTCTCGTAGTTTATATATCTGGTTCTTATCTCATAAGAGGCATACATCACGTTCATTCATCCTCAATAGTGTTGCCAAGAGTATTCGTTTGAGAGAGAAGATATCACGTTAAGTGTAAAATATAACAGAGAACAAACTCAAGATTTACATAGAGAAAGAAACTAACAAGTTAGTAAAATCATGCAATGCATTGATTATGATACGCTTTCCAACATACCAGAAATTATTACTCAAGTTATGAGGATAATGGCTGTGGAATAAATCTCGCTCCTGTGTCCTGACCATTGACCCCATTTCGATGATATTCAACAGAACCGGTTCAGTACACCTCAAGAATAACATACTAAAGTTTTGTCGCAATAGAAGCAGTTTTACGCAAGTTATGAGAATAATGGCTGTGGAATAAATCTTGCTTTTGTGCAATGACCTTTGACCCCATTTCGTTGATATTCAACAGAACCGGTTCACTATACCTCCGGAACAACATGATAACGTTTTGTCGCAATCAAAACATTTTTTGGTAAGTCATGATGCACAAGGGCAATGGAATGGATCCCACTGCAGTGTCCTGACCTTTGACCCCATTTCACCCATTTTCAATAGGGTTCCTCCCCAGTGTCTCCCTACCACATACTAAAATTTCATCGAAATCGAACCATTTTTACGCAAGTTATGATGCATAAGGGCAATGGAACAAATCCCGCTCTTATGTCCTGCCTGACCTTTGACCCCATTTCGCCCATTTTCAACAGGGTTCGTGCCCAGGTGGTTCCCTACCACATACTAAAATTTCATCGAAATCGAACCATATTTACGCATGTTATGACGCATAAAGGCAAAGGAATGGATTCCACCTTTATGCCCTGACCTTTGACCCCATTTCGCCCATTTTCAATAGGGTTCGTCCCCAGGTGATTCCTTACTAAATGCTAAAATTTCATCGAAATCGAACCATATTTACGCATGGTATGACGCATTAAGGCAAAGAAATGGATCCTGCTTTTATGTCCTGACCTTTGACCCCATTCCACCTATTTTCAATAGGTTTCGTTCCCAGGTGGTCCCTTACCACATACCAAAATTTGATTGAAATCGAACCATTTTTACGCACGTTATGACGCATAAGGGCAATGGAATAAATCCCGCTATTATGCCCTGCCTGACCTTTGACCCCAATTTGCCAATTTTCAATAGGGTTCGTGCCCTGTAGTTTCCTACCACTGAAATTTCATCGAAATCGAACCATATTTACGCATGTTATGACGCATAAAGGCAATGAAATGAATCCCGCTCTTATGGCGTGACCTTTGATCCCACTTCACCCATTTTCAATAGGGTTTGTCCCCTGGTGGTCCCCTACCACATACTAAAATTTCATCGAAATTGAACCATATTTACGCAAGTTATGACGCATAAGGGCAATTGAGTGGATGCTGCTCTTATGGCGTGCCCTTTGACCCCACTTCACTTATTTTCAATAGGGTTCGTCTCCTGTTGGTCCCCCTACCACACTATAATTTCATCGAAATCGAACCATTTTTACGTGAGTTATCGTCCAACAGACAGACGGACGGAAAAAGCTGGAGCATATACGCTTCTTCAACCTACGGTTGGAAAGCGTAAAAAAGGAAAGTTAATTTAGAATATACGTCACAACACATCACGGGGCTTTGAAGAAATATGAGCAAAATGTACAGTCAGTAATCAGTTAAGAACCTAAGGTTCAAAATTTTGAAGCACACACTTCAATAATTTTGAAAAACTCCTTCGGGTTACTGCTTCCCTCAAAAGATTAGTGATTTTAGTCGCTAACACACGAGCCCGTAGGTGCCTTGGAAGACGGGGAAAGACGTGACGTCATAGGTCCCACCGTCTTGAAATTAGGAATGAACAGTTGTTCAGACAGGAAAGCATTAAAGAAAAGCAATGAAAAATTAGAGGTAGAAAATATGCATTGCCTAAGATTAAATTAGGTAAAAGCTACGCTAACACCTGTGCTCTAAACTTCTTAACTTAAAATTTTTGGTTTTGTCATAAGTGGCTATGATTGGTTCTTTTGTTTAATCAGTGTTTGGTGGTTTTTATTAATCATAAGACTTTCTGTATGGGTACGATTATATGACATGTAGAGTCTTGGTCTTTTAACTACAATATTCGCGTTTGGTGTGCAGATGTTATGGATAAGTTTCATTATTATCGAAGATTTTACACAGTTTATAAACTAAAATACTTCCTTTCAATGGCATAAAATTAATACACAATTTAAGCTGAGCTTTCGAGCTCTACCGGGAGGCTTCGTATGGGCTAAGCTTTCAAAGCCTTCTTAGAGAGAGCAACTTACAATGTTGTAACAATTCAAAAATTCGATATCATACACAGTGCGTCAAAGAATTTTTAAGACTGGGTCTGTAAAATGAAATAGAAACAAGAAATTATAATTTTTTCTGCTTTGTTATTCAAAATAAGTCCCTCCGGCTTCAATACACTTGTTACAGCGATTTAATAATGATTCGAATGCATGTTCCAGTTCACTTTGCGGGAATTGCCTCCAAAGCACGCGTCGAAGCTGTTTGTATGGTCGAAATATCATCAAAATAACAACCTTTTAACGTCATGCTAAGTTTTGGGAACAAACAAAAGTTGCAGGGTGCTAAATCAGGCGAATACGGTGGATGATTCAACACACAGACGTTATTTTTCGCCAAAAAATCTACGAACAAGAAGTGAGGTGTGACTGGGTGCATTATCGTGCAACAAACACCAACTGTTTTCATCTCGATATTCTGGACGAATGCAACGAATTCTGCCCATCAAACGTCTCAAAACATTTAAATAAATTTTCCACTTGGAACAAATTCTTTGTGGATAATACTCTTACTATCGAAGAATGTAATGAGCATTGTTTTGATTTCCGATAGAACTTTTCTTGTTTTTTTGGCTTGTGGCGAGGTTTTTGACTTCCATTCCGCACTTTGTCGCTTTGTTTTAGGATCATGTTGAAAACACTATGTTTCATCACCAGTAACAATCGATTTTAAGAAGTTTGGATGATTTTCAGCGGCTGAAATGATGTTTCTGCAATGTGCACTTCTCCTTGATTTTTGTTCATTGGTTAACGTGTGTGGAACAAATTTAGCACAGACTTTTGTTTCGCCCAAATTTTCATGCAGGATGGTTCGAATCGTTTCTTTGTTGATGTTTAAAGATTCTCCCATTATTCTTAGTGACGCACATCGATTGTTTGCCACGAAATCACGCACTTTTTCAATAATCTCAGGTGTCCTAGATGAACTTGGTCTTCCGGTATGCTTATCATTTTCTAGCGTCTCTCTTCCGTCCAAAAAACGTTTGTGCCACAGGAAAACATTTGATCTACTTAAACGAAACTCACCGTAAACTTGTTTCATCATTTGGTACGTTTCCGATGCACTTTTTACCAAGTTTTGCGTTAAATTTAATAACAGCTCTTTGTTCCATCTTAATAATTCAACATGAAAAAAATTTTACTTCTCTAATGAATGCCCGTTTCGTTGAAGTTACTTTAACAACTGCGCAGTACTTTTGGCAGAAAGCAAGCAGATGGTCACGGTTTATAACGCATTCACGATTACACTGGTGGCGCCACCGTAGGCTGAAATCTAGCGCCAGTCTTAAAAATTCTTTGACGCACTGTGTAGAACCAAACAGTTCCATTTCACGTTGAGGTCCGTGTGTTAAACGCGATCATGCTACATGGAGATGAATTACCTGCTGTTTCCTTGATACTTGTTGCATCTGATATCTCATAAGACAAGTTTTCGTTGCATGGGTGTGGGTGCGTCATGATCTCGAGACATTCACGCGGGGCTGTGCCAACATATCTTGTATAGGGTGCTATTATTTTCATCATGCTCCAAAATCAAGTCGCTCCTTTTTGGACGACTTCCCTGCACGAAGCAGTAGTAGTTTTCCAGTCCTTAACGTCTCTGTTATGCTTCCTGGTTCTTATCTCGAGTGACCTTTTAGTTAGCCCAACGTATGACTTTGTGCTGCCGTCTGGATATGATTAGGGGTATGTCATATGTAAAATCGATGTACTAGTGGAAGGAGTTTATTTCTTTCCACCATATTTTCAAGCTGTGCCTTTAAAACCAAAAGCATGGTTCAGATATGTGTGGAAGACATCTTTGTTGTATGGCACACACGGAGAGCAAAGCCTAAAGAAGTTCCACGAAGAAATAAACTCTTTCCACCAGTCCATCGATTTAACACTTCTTTGACGTTCTTCTTACCATTAAAAGAGATAGCCAACAGCACACGGAAATGTTCTACAAACAGTCAGCGGTTCCTAACGGCATCCATCCCAGCTCCTGTTGCCCGATTTCGTATAAAACAGCTATTTTCAGATCATGGTTCAGAAGAGCATTTGTTAATTCCTCGACCATAGAAGCCAGAGAAAGAGAAATAACAAGCATCGTCAACAAGGGGCTTTCAGCTAGGTTACTAGCCAAACTCTAGATTCAATATTACGGCGGGCTCAAATGCCTAAACTCAGGACTCCTAATACGACAAGCAACAACAATTTCAGATATTGTGGGTCCATAACTTATTATCCTAAGTTCTCTTTCAAGTTCAAAACCATCGTTAGAAAGTATGGAGCAAATGTGGCTATCACATCTCCTGCGTCTATACACGACACGGTATCTACAAGCATATCGCCATTAAATAAAGAAAACATAGCGGTAGTTTAATAATACCCCTAATCTATCCAGCCGGTTGCACGTTGGGTTAACTAAACGGTCACTCCAGAAAGGAACCAAGGAGCATAAAAGAGACGTTAAGGGCGGGGAAACTACAACCACTTTTTACAGGGAAGTCATCCAAAAAAGGAGCGACTCCGCTTTGGAGCATGATAAAAAGAATAGCACCCTATACAAGCTATCTTGGCACAGCCATGCGTGAAAGTCTCGACGAGATCATGACGCGCCCACACCCATGGAAAAAAATTGTCTTATGAGATATGAGATGCCTGGAGGACTCTCCTCCAGGCATCTGATATCTCATAAGACAAATGGTAGAAAATGCGACCGGCTTAACACAGAGAGATTCGGAAAGAAAGAAAGGGAGGTCAGATTGGGGGGGGAGGGATTGAGCTGCTGACGATGCGGTGTGACGAAACGGGTAGTGCTTGCAACCATCACGTGAACCACGGAAATACGTTTCCTCTACACCGTAAGAGAAGTTGCTTTGTACCAAAGTACGTGCTTCAGTTTGAACGCGACAGAACTTCAGTGTCTTGAACGCGTGTCTGAGGACTAGTGGTTTCTCCCACATGAATATCAGATCTCCAGAAAATAAAAAATATGACTTTGATTATTTATTATTTTGAAGCATAGCTTATTTATGCCCTGACTTTATTACAGCCACGTAATAGCAATTGGTTAGAAAACGTAGAACATATCATTCCCCAGAAAACATTCCTACCTTCATGTATTGCGCTTTTAGTTCCTCATAGGTTATTTTACACGTATCCGGAATAATTATTCCTAAAAAATCTGCAGAAATAGCTGTTGTAAATTTCAGATCGTCATGCGAACGCTCAGTATCGGACTGGCGACCCATAAACAGCCCTGGAAGCTGGTTTTTTGCGGTATACTGACATCACTATTTCCTGTGTAATAGTATTTTTTAACAAAAGTCTGATAATTATTGTAATGATTGTATTGTTTGTATCTACGAAATAAGGTGTTACTGATGTTTCTGAATTGCAGCTGAAGATACCCCTAGTAAAACTTGATCGGTATGTAAAAAATAAAACACTTCATTTTCCCAAGCAATTGCCATAATACTTTCTCTACGACAAACTGCCGGATATTTTATTCCATTCGTGTGTGAATTTTATTGCAATAGCTGCATTCAGAATTTATTGTAAGTTTCTACACTTTTAGTAAGAAAGTAAATCCAAATATTTCCAATTTTGTTTTTCAAGACCATAAAAAACGAAGTAATTACGAAAGCATAAAAAAATCGATGACAAAATTTAAAATTTCTGCTACTGCAAGAATTTCAATGGTAATTCATATATAAAGAGAAAGAAATTAAAGACTACGAAAATTGTTTATTCAATTAATTCCTACAAACGTGATCTGCTCGGCGCTGAACCCACCTTTCAAACCGTGCTGAACTGACCTTTCAAACCCGGTCGCACTGAAAGTTGGAAGACCCCAGGTCGTAAACACCTAATCTCCCCATCCTGCCTCCCTCCTTTCTTCCTCAATCCGCTTTGCCCCTGCCGGTCGCATTTCCTACCATTTTAACCTTGGTCGGATTTCCTACCATTTTAACCCCGGTCGCATTTATTCCCATTTTAACCCCTGTCGCATTTCCTACCATTTCAACCCTGGTCGCATTTCCTACCATTTCAACACCGGTCGCATTTTCTACCATTTCAACACCGGTCGCATTTCCTACCATTTCAACACCGGTCGCATTTCCTACCATTTCAACCCCGGTCTCATTTCCTACCATTTCAACCCCGGTCTCATTTACTACCATTTCAACCCCGGTCGCATTTACTACCATTTCAACCCCGGTCTCATTTCCTACCATTTCAACCCCGGTCGCATTTACTACCATTTTAACCCAGTTCGCATTTATTACCATTTCAACCCCTGTCGCATTTCCTACCATTTCAACCCTGGTCGCATTTCCTACCATCTCAACCCCTGTCGCATTTCCTACCATTTCAACCCCTGTCTCATTTACTACCATTTCAACCCCGTTCTCATTTACTACCATTTCAACCCCTGTCGCATTTCCTGCCATTTCAACCCTGGTCGCATTTCCTACCATTTCAACACCGGTCGCATTTATTACCATTTCAACACCGGTCGCATTTCCTACCATTTCAACCCCGGTCGCATTTCCTACCATTTCCACCCCGGTCTCATTTCCTACCATTTCAACCCCAGTCGCATTTCCTACCATCTCAACCTCGGCCGCATTTCCTACCATTTCAATCCTGGTCGCATTTCCTACCATTTCAACCCCGATCGCATTTCCTACCATTTCAATACCTGTCGCATTTCCTACCATTTCAACCCCGGTCTCATTTCCTACCATTTCAACCCCGGTTGCATTTCCTACCATTTCAACCCCGGTCGCATTTACTACCATTTCAACCCCGGTCGCATTTGGGACGGCACCCTTGAGCAGGGCCTGATTTACGGAAGGACATTCTGGGCACGTTCCCTGTGCCCCGATCATTGAGGACCCCCCCCAAATACAGTTATATACGTATTACTTGTTTTGCACCTAACTGATGCACAATGTTCTCCCACTGAAAAAAGGGTAAAATGGTAATTTCATAACTGTACGCTGAGACACATGGAAATTATAATTAACATTTCTACAAATAAATAGGACACCCTACACTGTTAAAAATTCCCGTAAAAAAAAGTCTTGTTGCCCGTGTATTTTTACGATCAAGGCTCGTTTCTGCAGTTTCAAGGAGATGCCCGTATTTTAACGGGCATGGATATGTAGGACAACTGTTCCAAACCGTAATTTTACAGGCGTTGCTAAGAGGCACGGGCTAGCCAATGAACGATAATGACAGAAAAGGAATGCGGCATGCGTCGCTTTCTGCTATTGGTCAGCGAGTCGTCACGTGATTTTACGGTGGCTGCTCGTTTTTTTACCAAGACGAAGGGATGGACGATATTTTCAAAAGTATGATATCTTTAAATATTTCTGAGACCGATATATTGAATCGAAAATATCTGTATTTAAAGATCAATATATCGGATTGATTTTTCGATATTTTTCAATACTTCTGATCTCAATAAGACTGATATTTCGGTTTATTCACTGCATACTGCATTTGGGTTATTACTGAATCCGATCCAATGTTGTGTTAAGTATTGCTATTGGGAACTGGCTGTTGGCTTGTTCGCACAAATCTCAGCCAGCACTAAATTATCCTGCAGCTTGAAAATATAGCTGCAATCAAGTTTTGTTAATACCATTAAAATAGTGATATCTCAGAAAAGTAATGTATATTACTAACTTCGTACCTTTTACAAGACGGTCGCTGTACTTGGAAATAAACGTAGTGCGTTTATTTTGCCATTTCAGTCGTTTTGTTGTGTAAATAATTATTTCCGATAGCGGAATTGATATTTAACGTTTTTTTACAAGACCGACGCCATGGGTTTTACGACTTTAAAACTCGTTAAAAACTTAGTGCTTTTATTTCGCCCTTTTACGTTGTTTTGTTACGTAAATAAATATTTTCGACAGCGGAATTAACATTTTACGTTTTTATAATTCATAAAAATTCGCTAAAAATATATCTTGTATGCTGAGCTGGAAAGCCAACATCAGGGTTGTTTACATCGTAGCCATGGTAATGTAAGGGCGTATTTATATTATATATTTTATACATTTATGTAATGTAAGGTGGCATATATTTATGCCCACTCCCCCCCCCCCCCCCCCAAAGTGTTTAAATGTGTTTTAGTTATTGTTAAAATGTGCCTTACATTGGAAACAAAAATGCTTAATTTAATAAAAAATTCATTAATTTACGTTAATTTTTTTTTTTTTTTTTTTCTATTCTCATTCTTTTATTTTGTCCTGGTGGATTTAATTTTTTTTCATTTCATTGGCATGGCACACCCTCAGAAAAATCTATATATGCCCCTTGTTGCATTTCTTAATGAAGGGGCAGAGCACAGATGGGATGAAAGTGGCCAAAGGGCAGGAAGTTGTCACATAAATTTACAGAACATAAATGCGGAAACTGTTTTTTTTTACCAAAACATATTATCATGATTCTCTGTACTTAACATTGCTACCTATGCAAGATTGTTGATACAGCGAGACAAAATTAGTCAAAAAAGCAATCATAAAAGTGTTGTGCACTTTTGTGTTTATATAACATCTGCACTCCCCTTCCACTAATGGGGGGGGGCTGTGGCTGTGGATAGTATCAACTGTCACCAACGATATTTGAAGGTTTTGGTTATCATTTGAAAGTAAACAAATTAGATGTCAACTTTCCTGTTAAGCACACTCAACATCTTTTTGTAAAGAATATACATGAATAAAAAAACACACTTGAAATGGAATTTGTGGCAGAAATATTTTGCTACATAGAAGACCAGTAAACCACAGGCAATTGGGTAAATAAGTCTCATTGATTTGATTATTCTACACATGTTAAGGTTTTTCCATTATTCGAAATGTTTATTTAAGTACAAAAGCGGAGTAAAAATGCCTAAAACAAAATCACTGGGTTACTTCTGTCTGAAACATTACCCCTTAGCCTGTAATCACAGCATATAATTGTAATTTCTAATGCAGAATGTTCTGCAAAGTCATAATATTGTTGGAGAGGTAAATGGCTAGAGCTTTTTAATGCAATTTTGAAGAAGTTTGCACACATACATGAAAATATATTATTTCAAAGTTAGTGTGCATATACACTGTAGATACATATATAATTTTTTTTTTTGTAAAAAAAAACAAAAACAAACTGAAAATACAACAAACCTTGTTAACAGGTTTCGGCCTAATTTGCCCAGTGTTATCCATTTTGTCATTATGTCTATTTCTCTCTTGATAATAACTGTGAACATATTTTTTTTTTTTTTTTTTTTTTGTGAAAACTGTTATTCTTAAACGGAATGGCATTAACAAAATTCTGTTGTCCAGAAAAGTTTTAATGTGCAGTGCTCTTCCTCATTTGATTTCTCTAGTGTTTCTTTACAGTATACAAAGTTACTTTTTTCAAAATTCTTTGCTGCTAAAATCTAATAAATGTGCAATGTAAAAATTGCATTTGTACTCATAAATATGTGTTCTTGGTTTGATTAAAAGGCAATACATTGTGCCAAATGTTTGACACTAGCTGTAGGAAGGGAGTTCTTAGACTACCATTAAAGATTATATGAATACCTTGCATTGCACCCATCAGTTTTACATTTGTTCAAGTTTGCAAAAATTGTATGTGATTTTATAACTGCTACAACTGATTCAGCATCAATATCAGGAAAATTCTCATACAAAAAGATTACTTTTCCTCAGAAACTGCTAGAAAACAGTCAAATTTTCAAAATAAGAAGCACTGTTCATTAAATGTGAAAATCCTCCAAATATGTGGCGTCAGTGAATAAACAAAGATGTCGCTCTTTCCAGGTTTTAGCAATTAAATGTCATGAAATCTATTCAGTCAAGAAATCTATTTATTAAATGTCATGAATAAAATCTATTCAGTCATGAAATGTTCATTAAATGTCATGGAAACTATTCAGTATCTAAATAATCATGGAAAATGTGCCTACCAAGTGGTAAAATACATAAAGAAGTTGTTCCTGTCTTGTCTTTCCTGGAACCACTCGCCCTAAATTAGGGACATGTGTCTGCTTATGGTGAATCGAGCTTCTACACATTCGGGAACAACTTTAGATGCTCATGGAGATCAACACACACACACACACACACACACACCACTTCACTTCACGCATTTTTTTCCAGTTCTCAGTCCATTTTTTTGGATTTCTCATCTCCATTAAAAACTTGTACACAATAAATATCTGAAGTATTCTTTATCAAGTCTAAAACGCCTGAGGAGCTATCTTCGATATCATATCATTTTTTTTTTTTTACATTTTAAATGCGCATTGGTGGAGTCTATCCTTAAAATTAAGGAAGTCAGCAGATTTAAAATTTTTTTTTTACAGTTTTGAACTCAAATGGGATATAACATTTAATGTTTCACTTATTAACACCAAAACAACACAAAAATAAGTACTGATTTCTCACCTCTAGTTATATTCAACTTGCTGTAGATGAGGGATTTTCTCTTTTTACATGCATATATATCACTAAGCTGTTCTCTAAGATCATAGGTTAGTTTCTTGATGAGAGCTTATCTGCTGGATTAAAGTTTAAAACTGATGGCAATACATTTTATTTACTCTTGATGTATCAAACATCTGCATTTACAGTGATCTCAGCTCACAACTTGAGCTTCACTGACATCCATCTTACACAAGACCATTTGTACTTCACATTTATTCTCTTTTTCTCATGCAGGAATTCCTGAATCTGGTCCTCCCTTGATCTTCTACATTTTCTTCCTGTCACTTGTGCAGAATAAATTCTCCTAGTAATCATCTCACCACTCATTCTCCAAAACCACCACAGAATATTTGTCCCCACCTTACAAACAATATTTTGCTTCACACTACTCTATCTACAAAACATCTTCATTCCTCACATGATCAAAACATATCTTGCCCCCACCCCCATAAGTAACACATCTCTACAGCTCACAAATCACTCCTATGTTTCATCTGCAGTACTCCACCTTCACTGCTGCACATCAGAGTAGGAACAATTACTGTACTTTTTTCACACACAACTATTAGGGACTTTTTTTGAGAACCTATCATTCATCATTTATTCAAAATCCTCCCTGAAGCAGCTGTGACTTTCAAAATGAATTTACTAGCCTACTAATTTCACCACCTAATTTGTTTCCTCTGTCAAACATGCTTCCTAAATATGTAAATTGATTTACCTGGTCAATCTCTTTGCCATTTAGACTGATCTGTTTGATTTAATACTAACAATTCATCTGTCAAAAACATAACTTTGGGTTTTTCCTTTCATATACTAAGTTTGAAATTCATACAAACTTCATACATGTGGGACAACATACGCTGCAACTCACTTTTGCTCTCTGCCAACAGGATTGTTTCATCAGCATGAGCAAACATAATTGAGTAACTACTCTCCACAGATAGCATTTACATAGTCTAATGACGACTCAACCATATGTGTCTCTTAAGACATAAAAATATTCTTTACCTTAAAAAATTGTTTTGGTAATAAGTAATAACTAATTATAATACACAAGCTTGGCAGTGAATGTGGGGAATAAATATCCTACCAATTTTCTCAGATAATTTCTTAGAAACATCAGCTGAAATTTTTTTTTTCAAGAGCTGCTTTCTCCTGCTAAAAGGGAGCAATTTTATTTGTCCTTTATTATTACATTTTATAGCTTAAAACTATCTTTATGCAAGATTGCAGCCTCAAGTTGTATTTTTAGTGATATGAAAAACACATAAAATATTGTTTTTCAGATCCTAAAATAAAAAAAAATATATAGCAGAAAGTTTTGATGCAAAAATAAATAAAAAATCATGCAACAGAAGTGAGCTTGTAATCTGCAGAAATGCTGAATATACTTTCCAAAACCCAAAAGGTGATTTTCTTGTTTCATGTGTGGGCATTGCTCGACGAGCAGGGATATGGTTTCTGCTAAGAAGTTTCCAAAAATCCCAGTTGCAAAGGAATGTTTTCATGAGTTTTTCATCAATGTGAGATTACGAGAAATATGTATTTCCAACATTTCGAGAAAAGGTAAGTTGAAGCTTCAGTATGGCATAAATGACAAAAAAACAAAAGTACTTATTAATCCCAGCAGACTGGAATCTTAACCATCAATTAACGTGGGAATAACTGAATTATAGAAAGAATAACTATTTTTGTTGGGATGCAAATGTCAAAGTTAACATTATATCAGCTTGCAAGGAAATGTTATGGAAAAAATCTTTAAAAACTTTGTTATTGTAATTTTTAGAGCATTTTGTATACATTTATATTTTTTCAGAAGGTGTGAACAATGTTTGCTATTTTTTTTATCGTTTAAGACAGAACACAATGTTAATGGAGTATACAGATTATAATTACTTCTATGGTGTAAGCAAAAATAGTTCCCATGGCATAAGCAAAAAAAATTAAAGTGCTTATAATATGTTTACAAGTGACATTTTTGTTAAAAACAGTAATTAGAGTACGAATAATTTGTGATGGCCTTTTTCATAGAAAGCAATTATTTTTCCAGAAAGATATTTAAAAAAATGCTAACGATTATTAGTCCTCCATTAAAATATGATTATAAAAATAAAAACATAAAAAATATCGTAATCCAAATCCAAATTAATCAAGTATATATATTTACTAACTAATTAATGAAAGCCATACTAATTAATGTATGAAAAACATAAAAAAATATCATAATCCAAATTCATCAAGTATATATTTACTAATTAATGTATGAAAGCCTGTCTCTCCTAGATAACAAAAAAACGAATGGACAATCAGAGGAAATAACATGCTGTAAGTGTGGGAAAATCAGCAGATCAAGACGAAAGTTGTTATGCTCATATTTTTACCAGATTATATAATTACTTCAGGAAGTTTCACTATGTATTAACAAGATAATTGTCAAAGGATGATAAAAAAAATTACGTCTGATATATACATAGCCTGAATTACAACAAACTTTATACTACATAACTTGTAAGACATCAAGAAAACTCTCTGAAAAGCTGTTTTGCATTTCCTTACCCAGCTGTTAAGATCTACATACTTTATCACTAACAAAAAAAAACAAAAAAATGCTTCACTTCAAATTGTGTGTCATTGGTATGTATTTAATTTTGGTCAAAGTGCCAGTTTACTTCAAACATAATACTCATAGGCAAAAGAACAATCTGCTATCAACCGTTCGTTAAATTTGTTTTCTGGGTGCCTACTGTCAACTAATAGTTAAAATTTTCAACCATCGAGGTTTTCAACACAGCAGATATTTTTCCTTGTAAAGTTCTAGAAATCGGAAGGTGACATAATATCATGTGAATCTCGATAATGAGATCGCAGTTTGATAGTCCTCAAGCAACATAATTTTCGTGACATGCCAGAGGAAAGAACACAGATTTCATTACACAAATTAAATCGCATCAGCCATGGGCTGATATATTGAATATCGCACCGATATAGTGATTTTCTGATATATCGTAACTTGGATATCAATACTATATATCGAAATATCGGACAAAAATATCGATATTTCGAGATATTGATAAATATCGCCCATCCCTAACCAAAGAATATGAAACATGTGCAAGAAAGACGCCATGAAAACATGTGAGTAGACATTTTTTAAAATTAAGTTTATTATGATATGTAAAAGTAACGAAATCAATTACACACATTTTTGTTTGATATTAAGCTCACGAACTGTGTACGTATATATATATATATATAATTTTAAAAGTTTCACCACCAAACGAGGGTGGCTGAAGCATTGTCACACAGGAAAATCTATGTAGTAGCTAAGATTTCATTTGACTGGGGTAGGGGAATATAACTCTCACATCCATATTTGTTTTACCATCAATATGATACAGTGCTTTACTTCCTGTGCAAGTCTTTATCGCCAGGTATATACCTAGCGTTGACTAGGATGTCGAATAAATTCGATCTGTACATGCTGATTTGGGAATTACGTAGGGCAGCATTCTTCGTATGTTTGTAGTCTGAAATGAATTCCATTTTGCAATATAACACGCATAAATATTGTCTTATCGTTTTGTGCTTTTTTTTTTTTTTTACGGCATTGTGTTCAACTCCTGAATTTAGACAGAATTATTTCTAAAGCACAAACTGGCTGAACAATACTTTGGGTTTTTTTAAGACTCCTTTTCATTTGCTCATGTACTTAAGAACTTGTGAAGTATTATATTTGCACCAATGAATACAAAGATTAGCTATGGAGTACAGATATGTATAGGCATATTCTTTAATGAAAAGTTTATTCCAGTGTGTTTATGTATGTATACAATATATAAAAAATACAAATACACAGGTATATTTGCTAAAATTACATACACTGATGTCACAGAAATTGCACAAATGGCTAAAAAAAATCAAATAAAACTGGTCAAGTCATTTGTTTAGTATCAGTAAGATGTATGAGCTCATTTACTCTTGCAAAGTTCATCAATATTTTGAGTTTTCTTGCTTATGTACAAACAAGTTATCTTGAACATCCAGCTTATTTCAATATTTAGTTTTTATGGTGGTTAAGGATAAAACACTAGTTTCACATAAATATGTAGTTGTAAAAGGCAACAAATACTTAAGGCAGTGCTCGACAATGTTGGAAATTTTTTTCCATTGGAATCCAAAACTAGTCGCCGCCCCGGTGGCGCAGTGGTCTAAGGCACTGGCCTCTGATCATTCGTTCGTAAGGGGTCCGGGTTCGAATCCCGGTCCGACATGGATGTTGTGTTTGTCTTACGGCACTGGCTCTCTCCTTCCTTGGAACCAGTGACCCTAAATTAGGGACGGGCGACTGCTTATAGCCCATTGAGTTGCTCACGGTGGTCGTTAAAACCTCCAATTAAAAAAAAAAAAAACTAGTCAGTGATTTCAAAGAACAAATTCTTTTCAAACCAACCAGAGTTAAAAGATGTCTCATAAGTTTTTTATTTGGCAATAGAAGATTACACATTTCTGCATTGTATGTGAATGAGTAACTAGTTCATTCAGTGGGAATGGGAAATACTGCCTTGTAAATGTTTGGAGAGTGCAGAGATGGACGATTATTAGCTGTTTAACATCAAGTTTCCAATTGTTTGCTCATTTTCTGATGATAATGAATTCAGTTATGAAAATTGGTCAGAGCTGTTCCCTGTAATTTGGTTTTCTCATAAAGTTTTTTGGTCATTGCTTGTGTTTTGTTTTTTCAACATTGAACAGATTGTTTTCACCCTGTAATGAGAAGTTCCACTAGTTCATTTTTCAGAAATTTCAGCTAAATATGCTAAACTTCACCACACATCCTACCAGCACTAGCCATAAATTCAGATTAATTTTGTTTTGAAAATTGGTTCACTATGTGACTCGGTATGGTTGCTAACAAATCCGCATATGCCCCCCCCCTATTATTTTAGTGAAACCCACTTTGAGAACTATTGGTCTAGAGGATGTTCAAGCCGTTCTGGTATCAGAGTTGGTTGTACATCAAGGTTTTTGGCTAGCAGTCACAATTTAACATATGGTTTGAGTCCCATATGAGGCATTAGTTTTGCCACCCTGGTGGTGCAGTGGTCTAAGCACCATCTTATGATTGTTTGTCCAAGTGGGTCCGGGTTTGAATCCCGGTATGGCATGGATGTTGTGTTTGTCTTACAGCACTGGCGTTTTCTTCCCTGGAACCAGTGACTCTTAAATTAGGGACGGGGACTGCTTATATCCCATTTAGTTCCTCACATTAGCCGTTAAAACTTTTAAAAAAGAAACCTGTTTTTTACATAACATAACAGCTTTGGCTTTCTCCTTCCCTAGAACCAGTGGCCTCAATTTAGAGGCGGGGAAAAAAGTTTCATGTGATGAAATGTCACATTTTCGTTCAGGAAACACATTTGTGATTCTCCCTGACTGCTACATGGTTTTGATTGCTTTTAGGAATACCATTTCACTCACATTTTTTAGTATATAATTATCAATCATTTTGTGACTATGGTATATTCAGTTAACTCATAGGCATCCCTAGCTTAGTTTTCAGCAGGAAGAAGCAAACAATGGAAATCTGCATATATACAAACCCCATATGCCTCTCATTGAAAACAGCTTTTTTACCACTCAACACATAAATTTAATTGGAAACTAGAAGAGCCAAAAAATATATATTTTTTAATTATATCTATAATCACCTCATCATCACATGTATACAGTAATATTTCACATATATGTCAGCGCAAACCAAAGCACGCATAAATAAGAGCGCAGCATAAGTAAAAGTTAGTGTAATTCCAGCCAAAATTAAGTTTAAAAAGTAATTAACATGAGAATAACATGCAAAATAGGAAAAATATCAATGATTGAATTTACTTAGTTAAATTTAACACTTTAAAGCTTAGATTACTCAAAAATGTAAATTACTTGATCTCAAAATTTTAATTACATACCTTTTTTATATTTATGGCTTTTTAAAGTTATGTAAAATTGAAGACTTTCTGCTGTTGCCTCTCATTGAAAACAGCTTTTTCAAGTTTGTTTAAACAGGAATGTGTGGCAATTAGATGTATCGGTGAGTTGTATGTAGTGACAGTGTTTCCAAAGCTTCTACACTGCTTTCGTGACAGTCTGGGGATCTTTTGTTAATTCTTTGTTATGTCTCTTCATCATCATCCTGAATTTCATTGGCTATTTCTTGAATATCCCTCAATTCCCCAATAATGCATTTTCATTGATTTCTACAAACTCTTTAAAACTACTGAATCCACCTGAAATGGCACTCCAATCTTCATCATTGGCAGATTATTCGGTAAATGTGTAGATTAGCGTCCCCAAATTATTTTGTCGGGAACTTGTAATATTGACTTGCGAGTGCGACACTGTGGTAGGCCTAACACATCACTACGGCAACGATGTGAAGATTTGCTTTGTTGAAAGGAAGATTCGCTTCGCCGTGCAATTCACGTGCGGATGACTACAAGTCCAAGCAAGTACCTTCTTGCCAGGAGAGCGAACCATTTTATACTCATATGCTACACAATATAGTTTGTTCATGTTTTGTAATTGTTTTTTAAAGCAGACGTGAAATTTTTCATTCTTTCGCATATGATTCCCTGATCCGAAATAGAAAGTTTGGTAAATGTGTACTTTAGCGTTTAAATTATTTCGTCGGAAAAATGTAACTGTGTGGGAAAAGTGACATACAATATTTTAAGCATGCAAAATAATGCGAAAAGGTGCAAAAATATAGTATTTTTAGATAAAAGGAAATAAGTTTTCCAAAGTATTTACCTGAGAGTGCGATGGTTTGGAAGAGTACGTGCGGTATAGGCATAGGACGAGAGAGCGGCAACGGCATCAAGGTGGAGTCCGGTGAATGGAAGCTTCGTTGAGAAGGGCAAGTAACGGGCGGAAGAATTAAGAAGGAAGCGGTTTAGCAGTACGTAGTCATCGAAAAGTCTTGTAGGCATATGCAGAAAGAAAGAGGTTGAATTTGTGCAGCATTGTAAGTTTTTGTTTTTTTTTAAGGGTAATTTTGAGAAAGCGGAAGTACAAAATCGTCAGTCATTTCGGATTTCGTGAGGGCTTAAAAATTTCATTATCCGCCACAATACAAGAAGCTGTCTCCCTGCCATAGTGCGATATATGAATTGAAGAAAATTGCTTATTTTGAAAAATATCCATGTCACAAGGAAAAATGTGAGCTACGATGTACTGAATAACAGCAGAACTGCAAATGAAGTGCTTGAAGAAATCACCTACCTGTGCACATCTTCCAAACCAAAACTAAAACTTTGGGTTCAACCGGAACCAAAACGTCTTCCTCAAAACTTCTGTCGTACATATAAATTATTTTACATTCCTTAATTTCTTTCCATTCGGAGACACTGTGAAACCACTAATAACGACATTCTGCACATATCTTTCTCAAAATGAATAAAACAGGTTTGAACTACTTCTGCGCACAATTACACGATACTCTTCCGAAAAAAATATACCCTACTGCTGTCGTATTCTTCCACGCATTTGCTACCAACTCGTACTTCGCTCCGTCGCACAGCACCTTCACGTGGTGGCCGCTTAGCATCGCTTCAGCCTCCCGCACCACCTGCTACAAACCATCGTACGCGCAGGTTAATACTTCAGAAAAATTATTTCCTTTTTATTTAAAAATATAATTTTTCACCTTTCCCTATTATTTTGCATGCTTAAAAATGTGTGCATCGAACTCCTTTCACCCACAGTTAAATTTTTCCAACGAAATAGTTTAGGACGCTGAAGTACACATTTACCGAAAGTACTAATATGCTTTTCTATGTTGTACAGAAACTGGGGAACTATAAATTTCGGTTTTGGCTTGAACAGATTTGCTGTGTCTCTGCACTTTTGGTTCTTCTGTTAATAGCTTGTTCGCACGCGAGTTTCTATCTTACTCATATGTATCTTTTGCAAATCGAAAAGGTTTTATCCGGTTTTTCCTGCCAACAACGTACAGGATACAACAAAAGAAAGGGTGGCTGCTGTGGACCTATTTTCTGTAGCGTATCACTACAACATTTATTGCTCTTCTGCCAATAACGTAAGTCTTCTTTTCTCTTGTACCTGTCATTTCCACACAGCAACAAACCTTCCTTTTAACGGACCAAAGCTTCACATCTTCACTGGAGCGATGCATTATTCCTATCGCAGCTTCTCTTCACAGTGTCAGACTCACAGGTCCATATTACAATTAAAATCTTTAAAACATGTTTAAAATATGAAGTTTTAACCCTTTGTCAATAAACACAAGAGGCTAGTTCCATCAGAGGCATGCATTCAGTCGCTGACTTTAAACATTTGGAGCAAAATTACATATGCTTCCAATTTATGGACCTAAAGCATAATAATTAAAGAAGGTGATATTCTTCTGTCCTTGGCACTGCGTAACAATAATACAACTTCCAGTGATTAGCAGTGAAAAGCAACATGACATGCGATGACTGTCTTTTTTCTTGTAGTAGAAAATTATATTCTGAACTTCATTTTTAGATTTAATTGCCCAGTCTGGCACCTAGGGCAACTAGATTATTTATTTACCTGCCCAGGTCAATGATTCACACGACTCAGGCATGGTATTTTTCAAACCCTGATATGTATAAGTAAAAATATATACAGTACATAATTTCATACATACATATTAATTAAAGCTATATATTTCATTATTACTACTTTAGCAAAAACTTCCCATTACAAAAAAATTACCTTTGCTTGTCTCTGTGGGCACTATTTCACTTTTTACAGCATTGCAATCTTATGCGTAATGAAAATTTCTGTAGTACATACTAACTTTTTAATGAAAAAATTTGTAATGTTTTAAGAACAATACGTTGCTACAATTTTTTTTTTGTCCCCCTTGAATTTCATTATAACGAGTTTCGACGGTTATTCTTTTTTTACTTGAATCTGGTAAATGCTGGCCAAGAAAATGACAGTGAAAATATATCATGAACAGTTTCTTTGCTTTGCAAATGTAGTAATTAAAGTTAAATGTAAAAAGAATTGATTTCATTCTAAATTTCTGCGAGTGAAATCTTTCACCTGTGTCACTTTAAGCAGGGCTTGGAAAATATCCGAAATGTTACATGCGCAGCTGGGTATATACATAAATTATTTACCTACCCTGGTAGTAAAACCTGGATGCCCAGGAAAATTTATATTTTAAGATAAAATCAGAAGCCACTTTTTTTTTAAGTTAAAAAATATGAATTTTTTTTACACATTTTGTAATTCCTATTTTAAAGGTCTATTCAAAATGTTCAATATGCAAAGCATGTATTTCATGTTTTAAGATGATAGTGCTGAAATTGGTACAAAATGATGTGATGAAATTGTTTTTTGAGAAATTTAAAGATTCTGCCGTGTTCTTTTCCTTTGTCACTAAACACCTGATTTGCACATCAATAAAAATTGTTTCAGTATCTTCAGGTATTGCCAAGATATTATAAATACAACTATTTAATAGTTTTCCAAAAAAAAAAAAATTTGTGCTCCAAAATGGTTTCCTTGTGGCAACACAACAATGAAAGAACAGGTTTAGTCACTGAAGTCATTTCTAAAACATTCCAAACAGGAAAATTTAATATTTTAGAAATATTGATATGCATTAATGTTCTATAATGACTCAGTTAGAATCAGGGTCTAAACAAGTGTTTCTTCTTTTGGGTGGGGGTCTGAGATTTGAAATTATGCCCTATCAAGTTCAAAAGCTCTATTTCCATTCAAGTATTTTTTTTCTTTTCTTTCTGATACCTTAATTATGGGGAAGCAATGTGATCTTTCAAAAGCAGTACTTCCAGTTTTTGACATAATTTTACTAAACATGTGAAAAGTAGGTAAATATCCAAAAATTAGAGATAGGAAACAAGACAGTAAAAGTTCTGGGAACACTGACAACACAGTGCTCAGTAGAATGTAAAATGAACCAGCACACAAGGCAGTGAATGTGAAAACAAAAAAAGCATGATTCAACCCTATGTCAAATGTAATACTAGCCAAAACCTACATGAAAAACCAACTTTGACACCATTGTGGATTGAATACCCTTATAGACGCAATGTACTCGGATGCCAGTTCATAGTTCTGTTTGTCATTGATATAACATATAAATACAAGAATATGCCTGTACATATCTTTACTACATAACTGCCCTTTGTATTCATTCATGCAAATACTACATAAGTACGTATGTGCAAATTAAAATGTCTAAAAGAAACTAAGTATTGTTCAACCAACTGTGCTTTAGAAATAATTCTCCAATTAAAACATGTCTAAAAGAAACGTAAGTATTGTTCAACCAACTGTGTGTACAGAGTTCGTAAAGCCTAATGTTAAACAAATCTGTGTGTAACTGATGTCATTATTTATCATATTGTAATAAACCTGATTTTAAGATATGAAAATATCATTACTCACATTTAGAACTGAATTGATTCAGTTATAATGTAAGTATCCAACAATTTCACACTCACACACTCTTCCACAAAAAAAACATGCATTTACTTGCACACTCTTCCACAAAAATGCATTTATGTAAAAGTCGGTGACTACTTGCCGTGAGGCTGAACTGAATATGGCCAAACTTCATATTTACAGGGATTGCATTTCAAATTACAGCTTAAGTTAATACGGTCAAACTTATTTTTTCGGGTATAGCCCTTCAAATTATGGCGTAGCTTCAATACGGTCAAACTTATTTTTTTATGGGCAATGCCCTTCAAATTATGGCGTAGCTCAATACGGTCAAACTTATTTTTTTATGGGCAATGCCCTTCAAATTATGGCGTAGCTCAATACGGTCAAACTTATTTTTTTATGGGCAATGCCCTTCAAATTATGGCGTAGCTCAATACGGTCAAACTTATTTTTTTGTGGGCGTTGCTCTTCAGATTATGGGCTTAGGTATTTAGGGTTCAGACCGTAATTTCATGGGCTTTCACAAAAATGGGCCAAGCCGTAGTTTTATGGGCAACGGCCGGGCCCCCAGTTGCCGGCCATTGCCCGTAATCTAACTGTGAAATTTTTAACAGTGTATTATTGGCAAATTAATGTCTAAATCTGCCAATAATAACTATGTAACCGTTCCCAGCATAAGAATATAGGGTGCAGCCAATCACTGCTGCTTTGTAATGAAAGGAGGCATGGCCTAACGCTCTTTGGAAAGGGGGAAAAGGGGGTGAAAGCCTCTTGCCTATGACCCCAAGCTGTCTAATTCGGTCCCTGAACTTGAGGGCCCTTTTCACGGCCGCAGCAAAAGTCCCTATCCATGTATATTAATAACATATGTAGGCAAGAGATAAAAGTTTATTGAGTGGAATTTTTATACCAATGACGATGAAGTGCATACACGAGGTCCAATCAAAAAGTTCCGAGACTAGGCCGATACACAACAAAGTACTTACGTTACTTAAGTCTGGCTATGATCTCCTTCAAAGTTGTCTCCTTGGGCAGAGATACAGCCCTGCCAGAGTTTTTGCCACTGTTGGAACGCTTCCTGGAAGTATTGTTCGCGAATCATGTCAAGCACCGTCCGCGATTCACGTCGGATCTCGTCCATGGTTTTAAAACGGCGGCTATTGAGCTTCAGCTTCATCTTTGGGAACAAGAAGAAGTCGCAGGGGGCCTAATCCGGCGAGTAAGGCGGGAGAGGAAGAGTAGTCATGCTGTTGCGGCTGCAAAACTGGCGTGTTGCTAACGGTCTGTCAGCTGCTGCATTGTCGCGATGAAGCAGGAAATCGCTCCTGCGTCACGTTTCAGGTCGCTGTGAGATATGACATAAATTCGACGCCACTATGGTGCAGTGGTAGCATATCCGGCGCGTAACTGGAAGACCCTGGGCTCGATTACCGGAAGCAGCCAATGAGAATTTTTCCGTGTCTCACTTATAAACGTGGAAAGAGCGATGACCTCTGTTTGATGTTCCTAGTCCACGTCAAATGTCTGTATTAATTATTTATTCGCCGTCTAATTATTTGTTCATGCTTACCATCTTCGGTGAATCCCCACCATTGTGCGGGGCTCCAAGAAGCAACCTGCCAAATTGGCTTTGCAGTTAGTGTGTGAGTCTGGACGAATTCCAGGCCGCTGTGGTGCGGTGGAAGCATATCCAGCGCGTAACTGGAAGACCCTGGGTTCGATTCCCGGTGGCGGCCAATGATAATTTTTCCGTGTCTCACTTATAAACGTGGAAAGAGCGATGACCTCTATTTGATGTTCCTAGTCCACGTCAAATGTCTGTATTAATTATTTATTCGCCTTCTAATTATTTGTTCATGCTTACCATCTTCGGTGAATCCCCAGCATTGTGCGGGGCTCCAAGAAGCAACCTGCCAAATTGGCTTTGCAGTTAGTGTGTGAGTCTGGACGAATTCGAGGCCGCTGTGGTGCGGTGGAAGCATATCCAGCGCGTAACTGGAAGACCCTGGGTTCGATTCCCGGTGGCGGCCAATGAGAATTTTTCCGTGACTCACTTATAAACGTGCAAAGAGCGATGACCTCTGTTTGATGTACCTAGTCCACGTCAAATGTCTGTATTAATTATTTATTCGCCGTCTAATTATTTGTTCATGCTTACCATCTTCGGTGAATCCCCAGAATTGTGCGGGGCTCCAAGAAGCAGCCTGCCAAATTGGCTTTGCAGTTAGTGTGTGAGTCTGGAGGAATTCGAGGCCGCTGTGGTGCGGTGGAAGCATATCCAGCGCGTAACTGGAAGACCCTGGGTTCGATTCCCGGTGGCGGCCAATGAGAATTTTTCCGTGTCTCACTTATAAACGTGCAAAGAGCGATGACCTCTGTTTGATGTTCCTAGTCCACGTCAAATGTCTGTATTAATTATTTATTCGCCGTCTAATTATTTGTTCATGCTTACCATCTTCGGTGAATCCCCAGCATTGTGCGGGGCTCCAAGAAGCAGCCTGCCAAATTGGCTTTGCAGTTAGTGTGTGAGTCTGGAGGAATTCGAGGCCGCTGTGGTGCGGTGGAAGCATATCCAGCGCGTAACTGGAAGACCCTGGGTTCGATTCCCGGTGGCGGCCAATGAGAATTTTTCCGTGACTCACTTATAAACGTGGAAAGAGCGAAGACCTTTGTTTGATGTTCCTGGTCCACTTCAAATGTCTGTATTAATTATTCATTCGCTTTCTAATTATTTGTTCAGTTGCTGCTTACCATCTTTGGTGAATCCCCAGCATTGTGCGGGGCTCCAAGAAGCAACCTGCCAAATTGGCTTGGCAGTTAGCGTGTGTGAGTCTGGAGGAATTCTAGGCAGCTGTGGTGCAGTGGAAGCATATCCAGCGCGTAAGTAGAATACCCTGGGTTCGATTCCCGGTGGTGGCCAATGAGAATTTTCCGTGACTCACTTATAAACGTGCAAAGAGCGATGAGCTCTGTTTGATGTTCCTGGTCCACTTCAAATGTCTGTATTAATTATTCATTCGCTTTCTAATTATTTGTTCATTTGCTGCTTACGCATCTTTGGTGAATCCCCAGCAGTGTGCGGGGCTCCAAGAAGCAACCTGTCAAATTGGCTTTGCAGATAGTGAGTCTGGAGGAATTCTAGGCCGCTGTGGTGCAGTGGAAGCATATCCAGCGCGTAACTGGAAGACCCTGGGTTCGATTCCCGGTGGCGGCCAATGAGAATTTTCCGTGACTCACTTATAAACATGCAAAGAGCGATAATCTCTGTTTGATGTTCCTAGTCGACGTCAAATGTCTGTATTAATTAGGTTTCTTGTCGTTTGCAGCAAATGTCCTCCCTAAGACGTCGCAGAACATCTCAGTAAAAAAGGGCGGTGACGGTCTGACCCTGGGGAACGAATTCAAGGTGCACAACCCCACGAATTTCGAAGAAAACGATGAGCATGCTTTTGGTTGCGATCCGGAACTATCGGGCATTCTTCGCTCGTGGAGAAGCCGGGCTCTTCCACTGCGACGACAGTTGTTTGGTCTCCGGGTTATAACCGCAGATCCAAGTCTCGTTCTCAGTGATGACCCGCGACAGGAACGTTGGTGGCTCCCGATTTGCCGGGTTTGACGCAGAATTTGATGTTCGCTCGCTGCTCTAGTCCATACCGAAATCGCAGATGTGTTCTCGGCACGTGGTCACCAAATATCGTGTAGCACTGCTCCCGATGTTCACGGAACGACGCCACTGATCACAATGACTCATGAAATTTACTCCCCTCGACCACTGCTCGCGTATTTGCGCACTGCCATCTGTTGGCGAGTTACGTACCTAGTCTCGGAAGTTTTTGATCTCACTAGGTATTTATATATTTCTACCCATCCTTCAGAATATAGTGAACTAAAAGATGTTCTACGCTGCGGGGGGGGAGAAGCAGGGTAATATTTTTTTATCAGAGAGTCAAATCATTTTTTTTTTACTCTGAGCATAACATTGTGATATTATGTTAAATGTGTTTTTCTATATTCAAGAGTAAATAATTAAAGTTGTTTTACGTATTTTGTGCCACAATTCTTTTTGTTTCTTATTTATTGGCTACCTCATGTTCTGTATTTTCGTATCAGCCGAGAAGGTCATTAGGAACTCTCACGCGGCAGTTTTGTGTGTGTGTGTGTGTGTGTGTGTGTGTGTGTGTGTGATCGTGAGACATTTAAAAGAGACTGGCCTTTTATACACAGTGCGTCAAATAATTATTAAGACTGGCGCTAGATTTCAGCCTACGGTGGCACCACCAGTGTAATCTCGAATGTGTTATAAACCGTGACCATCTGCTTGCTTTCTGCCAAAAGTACTGCGCAGTTGTTAAAGTAACTCAAACGAAACGGCCGTTCATTAGAGAAGCAACATTTTTTTCATGTTGAATTATTAAGATGGAACAAAGGGCTGTTATTAAATTTAACGCAAAACTTGATAAAAGTGCCTCGGAAATGTACCAAATGATGAAACAAGTTTACGGTGAGTTTTGTTTAAGTAGATCAAATGTTTTCCTGTGGCACAAACGTTTTTTGGACGGAAGAGATACCCTAGAAAATGATAAGCATACCGGAAGACCAAGTTCATCTAGGACACCTGAGATTTTTGAAAAACTGCGTTATTTCGTGGCAAACAATCGATGCGCGTCACTAAGAATGATGGAAGAGTATTTAAACATCAACAAAGAAACGATTCGAACCATCCTGCATGAAGATTTAGGCAAAACAAAAGTCGCCGCCCCAGTGGCGCAGTGGTCCAAGCGATGGCCTCTGATCATTCGTCCGAAAGAGGCCCGGGTTCGAATCCCGGTGAGGCATGGATGTTGTGTTTGTCTTATGGCACTGGCTCTCTCCCTTCCCTGGAACCAGTGACCCTAAATTAGGGACGGATGACTACTTATAGCCCATTGAGTTGCTCACGGTGGTCGTTAAACCTCCAATCGAAAAAAAAAAAAAAGGATCTGCTAAATTTGTTCCACACACGCTAGCCAATGAACAAAAATCAAGGAGAAGTGCACATTGCCGAGACATCATTTCCGCTGCTGAAAATGATCCAAACTTCTTAAAATCGATTGTTACAGGTGATGAAACATGGTGTTTTCAATATGATCCTAAAACAAAGCGACAAAGTGCGGAATGGAAGTCGAAAAATTCACCACAAGGCAAAAAAACAAGAAAAGTTCCATCGAAAATCAAAACAATGCTCATTACATTCCTCGATAGTAAGGGTAAGTTCACAAAGAATTTGGTCCAAGTGAAAAAACAATTACTGTTGAGTTTTATTTAAATGTTTTGAGGCGTTTGATGGGCATAATTCGTGGCATTCGTCCAGAATATCGAGATGAAAACAGTTGGTGTTTGTTGCACGATAATGCACCCAGTCACACCTCACCTCTTGTTCGTAGATGTTTGGCGAAAAATAACGTCTGTGTGTTGAATCATCCACCGTATTCGCCTGATTTAGCACCTGGCGACTATTCTTTGTTCCCAAAACTTAAAATGACATTTAAAGGATGTTATTTTGATGATATTTCGATCATACAAACAACTTCGACGCGTGCTTTGGAGGCAATTCCACAAAGTGAACTGGAACATGCATTCGAATCATTATTAAATCGCTGTAACAAGTGTATTGAAGCCGGAGGGACTTATTTTGAATAACAAAGCAGAACAAATTATATTTTCTTGTTTCTATTTCATTTTACAGACCCAGTCTTAAAAATTCTTTGACGCACTGTGTACAGTTCTCTAAAAGAATAAAATTTGCATGATACGATTAACTTCGGCTTAAGTGTTTTGGAGTATTTTGTATCGGCATGGAAGTAAGGTAAAAATTTTAATTACGAAGTGCGCATTTGTATTTCACGCAATAAAGTAATAGTTTTGATTTTATGCAAATTACATGCAGGTTCCAAAGAATTTGATTTATTAAAACACCCGTTAATCCTTGCAAATAAGATGGAAGTTAAAAATTTTCAGTTATTGAAACCTAATAAATTTCGCAAAAGGACCTCGAAAGTTTTTTTCGTGGGGGGGGTCCCGAGTGTTTCCCGTACGCCACTGCATTGGTGCCAGTTTCAATTCTTCGAATTTCTTTTATTTTCTGCAATTTCCTATCAAAAAAAGTTCAAAAAATGTTTGAACGTTCTCCATACACTGAAGAGCAATTGAATTAGAGACAGATGGCGTTATGCAAATGTGGCGGCCCTGTAAACGGAAACGACATGACGTATGCAGCGATCCGACAATATAAGGAGTGATGCGACGGGAATCAGTAAGAGTCGGACGAAGTATGGGTAAGACGAAGGATCTAAGCGCATTTGATCGTGGACAAATTGTAGGGGCCCGACGAATGGGTCCCTCCATCTCGGAAGTCGTGCAGGCACTGGGATTTTCACGAACCACTGTGTCACGGGTGCACCGTGAGTACATCGAATCCGGTTAAACCATCCCTGCTAGGGCCAACTGCCGTGGACAACAGCGTGTAGATGAGCGGGATCACCGTCGGCTAGCTCGCATGGTAACAGCGGATAGACGGGCCACAGTGCAAGAAATCACTCGGCAATTTGACGCTGGTGCAGAAAAACGTGTAAGCAGCCACACCTTCCAGAACCATCTCCTCGCTATGGGGTACAGAAGCCATCGTTCCACGAGGGTACCGCTGCTGACTGCACATCACAGGGTGCAAAGATTAGCATGGGCGCGGGAACATCGCCACTGGACCTTAGACATGTGGAAAAATGTTTCCTGGACTGATGAGTCGAGATTCACGTTGGTACATGCGAATGGCAGGATACGAGTACTGCGCAAACCAAATAAAGCGATGGATCCTTCTTGCCAGCAGGATACCCTTCAAACTGGTGGGGGTGGCATTCTCGTCTGGGGACTGTTTACATGGACTGAAATGGGACCCTTGGTACGTGGGACATCGTCCCTCACAAGTCAACGTTACCGGGATATCCTGAAAGACCATTTGCTCCCATTTGTGCGTCTTGAACATCCCACTGGAGACCTCATCCTGCCACAAGACAATGTAGCTCCCGAATTGTATCCGAATGGTTGGATGAACACTCCACCGACGTGACCTCGCTTCCTTGGCCAGCTATGTCACCTGACATCAATACAATCGAGTACTGGGATGCCATCGAGAGAGATGTTCGAGGCTCTGATTCCCCTCCATCAAATCTTCGTGAACTTGTGACGTACCTGCTAGCAGGACGCACACGACATAAAGGCAGATAGGAATCAGAATAAAACGTCTGCGTAGCTCAGTTGGTCGAGCGACTTGTTCCGGAATAAGCGGCCACGGGTTCGAATCCCGGCTTAGACCAAAAATGACGGAGAAATTTACTTCGTTATAATGGCGCCCGAACTATCCGGATGACCCGGCCGTTCAAAATCTTGCATTGGTGTGATGTTATTTCCACACCGCGAGACAGGAAAAATCAGAGAACTCCTTCTCCAGCGCTTCGAAAAATAAAAATGTGTGATGTTGCATTCCACACAGCAGATTGACTGGGAGTTCTCAAGTGCACGTTCTACAGTGGATGGCTGCCTGCAACGATCCATGGTCACGGCTGACCCGTGGGTCATGCCCCCGGCCCTCTTTCGGGGGGGGGGAGATGTGACGTACATGCTAGCAGGACGCACACGACATAAAGGCAGATAGGAATCAGAATAAAACGTCTGCGTAGCTCAGTTGGTAGAGCGACTTGTTCCGGAATAAGCGGCCTCGGGTTCGAATCCCGGCGTAGACCAAAAATGACGGAGAAATTTACTTCGTTATAAACTGTGGGAGCTTGTTCAGGGGTTGTGGATCCGTATGGCTTCCCAACGCTTCGGGTGTCTTGACGAGTCCGTACCGAGACGAATCGCCGCCGTCATCAGGGCGAAAGGTCGTGCTACACGTTACTAGACAGGTATCTCTAATTCAATTGCTCTTCGGTGTACTATCGAATACAAAATATATTATGTTCCGTTTGATTGCTTATACAGGGTATTTCACTCGCTATTTTACCCGACTTTTTTGCAATAACTGGACGAGGAATGAAGATATCTTAACGAAATTTGAACTGGACTTACCTTAGGATGTGAGAAAAGAGATGGCCTCGTAATATATGTTGGAAACGATCACCATTTGAGTCCAGGCAGAGCAAAACACGACGCTCGGTATTTTGGAAGGTTCTGGTTAGCATGTCCCCAGGAATTGCCTGAATTTCTTGAATGATATTGGATTGCATGGATCATGGGTTATTGCCGTAAACTCTACTTTTCTGATAGCTCAGAGAAAGTAATCAAGCGGCGTCAAATTGGGAGACCGCAGAGGCCAGTGTCACTTCGAAATGATTCTGTTCTCGAAAAAATGATTCAATTTCGACCGACAAAGAAGACAGCAATAGCCGCTGCCTTACATTCTCGACCGTTTCTCCCGGCATTGGTCGCCGACCTCCTCCATGCGCGTCACACAAACTTCCCGTTGATTTAAATCTCCGTGAAGTGGCCAAAATGCTGGGTTTTGAAGGTGGTTTCCGACCTCCAAACCTCTTAACGAATTCTTTTTGTTCCGACGATTTAGTCTTCCAGTACGTCCGCACAATATACACTCACTGTTCTAGAGTATACCGGTTCATTTCAACGTTTTCTGTTCTCCGACAACACACATACAATCGCGCTACCGTACTGTGTCGGCAGACACAGTACGGTAGCGCGATTAGCATTTTTCGGCAGACTCAGTATTGACATTTTTTGGCAGACTGAGTAAACTGACAGACGCCCGCTCGTCCGGCAGGCGATGAAGATTCGCGATACGCTAGCACCACCATTTCTCTCTTACCACGCCCACGACGCCGGCGCCACTACACGTCGCTTTCGTTTATTTCTCATAGTTAGTCTAAGGTAAGTCCAGTTCAAATTTCGTTACGATATCTTCATTCGTTTCACACTTATTGCAAAAATGCCGGGAAAAGTAGCGAATGAAACACTCTGTATCTTTTCTATTGAAGAAATTATTTCTTCCCTTCGATACCATTTATAACGAAAGCTCTTTGATGGATCGGTTCTTTTTTACGCTTTCCAACCGTAGGTTGAAGAAGCGTATATGCTCCAACTTTGTCCGTCCGCCTGTCGGCACGACAACTCGCGTAAAAAGGGTTCGATTTCGATGAAATTTTAATATGTGGTAGGGGACTACCTGGGGATGAATCCTATTGAAAATGGGTGAAGTAGGGTTAAAGGTCACGACATAGGAGCGGGATCCATTCCATTGCCCTTATGCGTCATAACTTCCGTAAATATGGTTCGATTTCGATGAAATTTTATTAAGTGGTAGGGGACCACCTGGAGACGATCTTATGACGTCCCAATCTCGCGCTTGAGATAATGGCGTGCGGTCACGCCATCTGTCTCATTACGTCACGCATTGTGTGTGGATCCTATTAAAGTTGTATGGCCGCCCCGGTGGCGCAGTGGTCTAAGGCGCTGGCCTCTGATCATTCGTCCATAAGGGGTCCGGGTTCGAATCCCGGTGAGGCGTGGATGTTGTGTTTGTCTTACGGCACTGGCTCTCTCCTTTCCTTGGAACCAGTGACCCTAAATTAGGGACGGGCGACTGCTTATAGCCCATTGAGTTGCTCACGGTGGTCGTTAAACCTCCAATCAAAAAAAAAAAAGTTGTATGACGTCGAACTCTAGCGAGCAGATGGTAGCGATTCCCATCTGTCTCATTGCGTCCCGCGTTGTGTAAGTATGTCCATCCGCATGATAACTCGCGTAAAAATCGTACGATTTCGATGAACTTTTAGTATGTGTAATAGGATCACCCGAAAAGGAACCCTATTGAAAGTGAACGAAATGGGGTCAAAGGTTAGGACACAGGAGCGGGATCCATTCCACTGTTCTTATGCATCATAACTAACGTAAAAAAGGTTCGATTTCGATTAAATTTTAGTGTGTGGTAGAGGGACAACATGGGGACAAGCCCTATTAAAAATGGGCGAAATGGGGTCAAAGGTCACGACATAGGAGCGGAATCACTTCAATCGCCATTATACGTCATAACGTACGTAAACATTCTTCGATTTGGATGACATGTTAGTACGTTGCAGGGGCCTCCCTGTGGGCGAATCCTATTGAAAATGGGCGAAATGGGGTAAAAGGTCAGGACATAGGAGCGGAATTACTTCCATGGCCATTATGCGTCATAACTTACCTACACATTCTTCGAATTGGATGAAATGTTAGTATGTTGCAGGGGCCTGCCTGGGGACGAATCCTATTGAAAATGGGCGAAATGGGTAAAAGGTCAGGACATAGGAGCGGAATTACTTCCATCGCCATTATGCATCATAACTTCCGTAAAAATTCTTCGATTTGGATGAAATGTTAGTATGTTGCAGGGGCCTGCCTGGGGACGAATCCTATTGAAAATGGGCGAAATGGGGTAAAAGGTCAGGACATAGGAGCGGAATTACTTCCATCGCTATTATGCATCATAACTTCCGTAAAAATTCTTCGATTTGGATGAAATGTCAGTATGTTGCAGGGGCCTGCCTGGGGACGAATCCTATTGAAATGGGCGAAATGGGGTAAAAGGTCAAGACATAGGAGCGGAATTACTTCCATCGCCATTATGCATCATAACTTCCGTAAAAATTCTTCGAATTGGATGAAATGTTAGCATGTTGCAGGGGCCTGCCTGGGGATGAATGAAAATGGGCGAAATGGGGTAAAAGGTCAGGACATAGGAGCGGAATTACTTCCATGGCCATTATGCGTCATAACTTACCTAAACATTCTTCGAATTGGATGAAATGTTAGTATGTTGCAGGGGCCTGCCTGGGGACGAATCCTATTGAAAATGGGCGAAATGGGTAAAAGGTCAGGACATAGGAGCGGAATTACTTCCATCGCCATTATGCATCATAACTTCCGTAAAAATTCTTCGATTTGGATGAAATGTTAGTATGTTGCAGGGGCCTGCCTGGGGAGAATCCTATTGAAAATGGGCGAAATGGGTAAAAGGTCAGGACATAGGAGCGGAATTACTTCCATCGCCATTATGCATCATAACTTCCGTAAAAATTCTTCGATTTGGATGAAATGTTAGTATGTTGCAGGGGCCTGCCTGGGGACGAATCCTATGGAAAATGGGCGAAATGGGTAAAAGGTCAGGACATAGGAGCGGAATTACTTCCATCGCCATTATGCATCATAACTTACGTAAAAATTCTTCGATTTGGATGAAATGTTAGTATGTTGCAGGGGCCTGCCTGGGGACGAATCCTATTGAAAATGGGCGAAATGGGTAAAAGGTCAGGACATAGGAGCGGAATTACTTCCATCGCCATTATGCATCATAACTTCCGTAAAAATTCTTCGATTTGGATGAAATGTTAGTATGTTGCAGGGGCCTGCCTGGGGACGAATCCTATTGAAAATGGGCGAAATGGGGTAAAAGGTCAGGACATAGGAGCGGAATTACTTCCATCGCTATTATGCATCATAACTTCCGTAAAAATTCTTCGATTTGGATGAAATGTCAGTATGTTGCAGGGGCCTGCCTGGGGACGAATCCTATTGAAATGGGCGAAATGGGGTAAAAGGTCAAGACATAGGAGCGGAATTACTTCCATCGCCATTATGCATCATAACTTCCGTAAAAATTCTTCGAATTGGATGAAATGTTAGCATGTTGCAGGGGCCTGCCTGGGGATGAATGAAAATGGGCGAAATGGGGTAAAAGGTCAGGACATAGGAGCGGAATTACTTCCATGGCCATTATGCGTCATAACTTACCTAAACATTCTTCGAATTGGATGAAATGTTAGTATGTTGCAGGGGCCTGCCTGGGGACGAATCCTATTGAAAATGGGCAAAATGGGGTAAAAGGTCAGGACATAGGAGCGGAATTACTTCCATCGCCATTATGCATCATAACTTCCGTAAAAATTCTTCGATTTGGATGAAATGTTAGTATGTTGCAGGGGCCTGCCTGGGGACGAATCCTATTGAAATGGGCGAAATGGGGTAAAAGGTCAGGACATAGGAGCGGAATTACTTCCATCGCCATTATGCATCATAACTTCCGTAAAAATTCTTCGAATTGGATGAAATGTTAGCATGTTGCAGGGGCCTGCCTGGGGATGAATCCTCTTGAAAATGGGCGAAATGGGGTAAAAGGTCAGGACATAGGAGCGGAATTACTTCCATGGCCATTATGCGTCATAACTTCCGTAAAAATTCTTCGATTTGGATGAAATGTTAGTATGTTGCAGGGGCCTGTCTGGGGACGAATCCTATTGAAAATGGGCAAAATGGGGTAAAAGGTCAGGACATAGGAGCGGAATTACTTCCATCGCCATTATGCATCATAACTTCCGTAAAAATTCTTCGATTTGGATGAAATGTTAGTATGTTGCAGGGGCCTGCCTGGGGACGAATCCTATTGAAATGGGCGAAATGGGGTAAAAGGTCAAGACATAGGAGCGGAATTACTTCCATCGCCATTATGCATCATAACTTCCGTAAAAATTCTTCGAATTGGATGAAATGTTAGCATGTTGCAGGGGCCTGCCTGGGGATGAATGAAAATGGGCGAAATGGGGTAAAGGTCAGGACATAGGAGCGGAATTACTTCCATGGCCATTATGCGTCATAACTTACCTAAACATTCTTCGAATTGGATGAAATGTTAGTATGTTGCAGGGGCCTGCCTGGGGACGAATCCTATTGAAAATGGGCAAAATGGGGTAAAAGGTCAGGACATAGGAGCGGAATTACTTCCATCGCCATTATGCATCATAACTTCCGTAAAAATTCTTCGATTTGGATGAAATGTTAGTATGTTGCAGGGGCCTGCCTGGGGACGAATCCTATTGAAATGGGCGAAATGGGGTAAAAGGTCAGGACATAGGAGCGGAATTACTTCCATCGCCATTATGCATCATAACTTCCGTAAAAATTCTTCGAATTGGATGAAATGTTAGCATGTTGCAGGGGCCTGCCTGGGGATGAATCCTCTTGAAAATGGGCGAAATGGGGTAAAAGGTCAGGACATAGGAGCGGAATTACTTCCATGGCCATTATGCGTCATAACTTCCGTAAAAATTCTTCGATTTGGATGAAATGTTAGTATGTTGCAGGGGCCTGTCTGGGGACGAATCCTATTGAAAATGGGCAAAATGGGGTAAAAGGTCAGGACATAGGAGCGGAATTACTTCCATCGCCATTATGCATCATAACTTCCGTAAAAATTCTTCGATTTGGATGAAATGTTAGTATGTTGCAGGGGCCTGCCTGGGGACGAATCCTATTGAAATGGGCGAAATGGGGTAAAAGGTCAGGACATAGGAGCGGAATTACTTCCATCGCCATTATGCATCATAACTTCCGTAAAAATTCTTCGAATTGGATGAAATGTTAGCATGTTGCAGGGGCCTGCCTGGGGATGAATCCTCTTGAAAATGGGCGAAATGGGGTAAAAGGTCAGGACATAGGAGCGGAATTACTTCCATCGCCATTATGCATCATAACTTCCGTAAAAATTCTTCGAATTGGATGAAATGTTAGTATGTTGCAGGGGCCTGCCTGGGGATGAATCCTCTTGAAAATGGGCGAAATGGGGTAAAAGGTCAGGACATAGGAGCGGAATTACTTCCATCGCCATTATGCATCATAACTTCCGTAAAAATTCTTCGAATTGGATGAAATGTTAGTATGTTGTAGGAGCCTGCATGGGGACGAATCCTTGTGAAAATTGGCGAAATGGGGTCAAAGGTTAGGACACAGGAGCGGAATCTATTCCATAGCCTTTATGCATCACAACTTACGTAAAAATGCTTCCATTGCGACAAAACTTTGTCCTGTTATTTCGGAGGTATACTGAACCGCTTCTGTTAAATATGATCGAAATGGGATCAAAGGTCAGGGCACAGGACCGAGATTTATTCCACAGCCATTATCCTCATAACTTGAGTAACGATTTCTGGTATGTTGGAAAGCGTATTATAATCAATGCATTGCATGATTTCACTAACTTGTTAAAGCAGAAATTAATCGAAAAATGCTTGCGGAAATTGCTTAAAAATGGTTCGTTTATTCAAAATTACTAAAGAAAATGTAGCACAGCTGTTCGAGTTTACATTCAAATTTGAGGCATGTCTAGGAAGATTTTTGTCATGGCACCCACAAATAAAATGACAGGACATCTTCATATCGGGTGTCATTCAGTCTTTTTTACGCATTCCAACCGTAGGTTCAAGAAGCTTATATGCTCTAGCTTTGTCCGTCCGTCTGTCTGTCTGCCCGTCCGCACGATAACTCACATATAAATGGTTCGATTTCGATGAAATTTTAGTATGTGGTAAGGGACCACCTGGCAACGAAACGAACCCTGTTGAAAATGGACGACATGGGTCAAAGGTCAGGACATAGGAGCGGGATCCATTCCGTCGCCCTTATGCATCATGACTAACGTAAAAATGCTTCAATTGCAACAGAACTTCATCACGTTGTTCCGGAGATGTACTGAACAGGTTCTGTTTAACATCATCGAAATGGGGTCAAAGGTCAGGGAACAGAGCGAGATTTATTTCCACAGCCATTATCTCCATAACTTGACTAAAAAAGCTTCTATTGCGACAAAACCTTACTATGTTGTTCCGGAAGTATACTGAACCAATTCTGTTTAATATCATCGAAATAAGGTCAAACGTTGGTGCATAGGAGCGAGATTTACTTCACAGCAATTATCCTCATTACTTGATTAAAAATGCTTCTATTGCGACAAAACTTTAGTATATTGTTCTGGAGGTATACTGAACCCATTCTGTTTAATATCATCGAAATGGTGGTCCATGGTCAGGGCACAGGAGCGATATTTATTCCACAGCCATTATCCTCATAACTTGTCTAAAAATGCTTCAATTGCGAGAAAGCTTTAGTGTGTTGTTCCGGAGGTATACTGAACCGGTCCTGCTTAATATCATCGTAATGGGGTCAAAGGTCAGGGCACAGGACTGAGATTTATTCCACAGCCATTATCCTCATAACTTGAGTAATGATTTCTGGTGTGTTGGAAATCCTATCATAATCAATGCATTGCATGATTTTACTAACTTGTTATTTTTTTAACTTGGTTATCTTTGCAAAAAGAATAAAGAAAACAATATTGACTTCATTAAAGCAGCTGAAAGAATCATTACCTTTTTTTACATAGTTTCGCAAAACCACAGCTAAAATTGTTTAATGACTTACATTTGTTAATTTATTCATGAATAACAAAAAATGTCAGAGTGTTTCCAATTTACATAAGAGCAAGACATTTGTTTATTGATTTATTTATTAACCTAAGATTTTTTTAATAGTTCTTTAACCATCGGTGGTGATTTTCTTCTTTCTTCGAGGTAAATGTAGTGAACTGCACAGTGTAGGAAACATTCTTTAGCGAGGAGATGATGTTTATTACGATGTATCAAAATTACAGCCGTGATTCATTTCTTAACTAACTCAACGTCTTACATATTTTTATTGATTATGGAAACTTTTTACAAACACGTACGTTGTACATTGTACAAAACAGTTCTAGTGAGTCTAGGACTGTGACAATAAGAGACGAGATGCCGTCAGAGCTGCTAACGTCCACACAACGCCTGCAGGACAGGAGGCCGAACCACGTACTGAAATGAAAAGATAATCACCATTAGTACAATCATACAAAAAACATCTCTAGAGCAGCAGCATGGACAAGAGAACAAAATTTCAATGATATCAATAAAACAATTTTCATCTTTAATACATAAGAGTTCGCCCAAGTTTTCACTCGTTGTCTTAATGAAGGGAAGAATCCTGAGGATTGGAACAACGCTACAATAATCCTGCTACATAAAAAAGTTGACATTGAGGATCTCAGGAACTACAGACCTATCAGCCTCCTCTCAGTGGTTTATAAAATCTTCACTAAAGTTTTTTCACACCGCTTGAAGGTGACATTGGACATAGCTCAACCGAGAGAACAAGTTGGATTCAGGAGTGGCTACAGCACAACAGATCATATCCACGTACTGAGAGAACTAATCGAAAGAGCGAGGGAATATGAACTTCCATTGTGCACGGCTTTTATCGATTATGAAAACGCCTTTGATTCGGTGAAACCATCAGCAGTTACAATGGCTTTGAAATCTTGCGGTATTGAAGATGCATACATTAATATTATTTATAACATCTATGAAAATGCAAGTGAAATATTCGGCTATTTGAGAATACAGCACCCATAAAAATTGGAAAGGGAGTGAGACAAGGTGACACTATATCTCCCAAACTCTTTACTGTCACTTTGGAAAACGTCTTTCAATCACTGAACTGGGAAAACAAAGGGATAAAGATTAATGGAGATTATCTAACTCACCTTCGTTTTGCTAATGGCGTAGTCATTTTTGAAACTACCCCATCAGAGCTCCGGAGTATGATCCAGGAACGTGCTGAGAAAAGTAAAGAAGTGAGATTAAAAATTAATTTTGAGAAGACAAAAGTGATGTTTAATGCTTTTACAAGAAATGAAGATTCATCGATTGATGCGGAAAAGCTGAAAATAACAGATACGTACGTTTATCTTGGACAGCAGATATCAAGTGAGGGTCACATTGATGAAGAAATTAATCGGCGTACAAAACTTGCCTGGATAGCTTTTGGTAAAAACTTAACTAACAGAGACATACAAAGGCTGCAAACAACTCAAAGCAGCATGGAGAGGTGCATGCTTGGTGAAACCAGGAGAGATAAGAAGAGGAACTCGTGGATCAGAAAAATGACAAGAGTGGAAGACATCACGATCAGAGTTAAATCCCAGAAATGGCAATGGGCTGGGCATACTGCCAGAAGGACAGACCATCGATGAACAGCCGAAATTTTAGATTGGATTCCAAGGGACAGGAAAAGACCCAGAAGAAGACCACATGGAAGATGGGTGGATGACATTCGAAAGCATGCGGGAGTGACATGGAGGAGACTGACACAAGACACACCGTTGTGGAGGAAACTTGGGGAGACCTTCGTCCAGCAGTGGAGTGACAATGGTTGACAATGATGATGAGGACGATGATGATGATTTCTGCAAATCTGACAATGTGCGATGCTTTTTCTACACATTGTCTGGAATTAATGAGAATTCCTTCTTCAACGCTTCGTAAAATGAATGATTCTTCTTCTATACATTGTCTGGAATTAATGAGAATTTCTTCTTCAACGCCTCGAAAAATGAATGATTCTTCTTCTACATACCGTCTGGAATTAATGAGAATTCCTTCTTCAACGCTTCGAACAATGTGTGATGCTTCTTCCAGACATCGTCTGGAAATAGTGCGAACTATTTCTGCAAATTTTCTGACAATGTGTGATGCTTCTTCCACACATCGTCTGGAATTAATGTGAATTCCTTCTTCAACGCTTCGAAAAATGAATGATTCATCTTCGAAAAAATCGTCTGGAATTAATGAGAATTTCTTCTTCAACGCATCGAAAAATGAATGATTCTTCTTCCACACACCGTCTGGAATTAATGAGAATTCCTTCTTCAACGCTTCGAAAAATGAATAATTCTTCTTCTATACATTGTCTGGAATTAATGAGAATTCCTTCTTCAACGCCTCGAGAAATGAATGATTGTTCTTCCACACATCGTCTGGAATTAATGAGAATTCCTTCTTCAACGCTTCGAAAAATGAATAATTCTTCTTCTATACATTGTCTAGAATTAATAAGAATTCCTTCTTCAACGTTTCGAAATATGTGGGATGATTCTTCCACACATCGTCTGGAATTAATGAGAATTCCTTCTTCAACGCTTCGAAAAATGAATGATTCTTCTTCAAACAAATCGTCTGGAATTAATGAGAATTTCTCCTTCAACGCTTCGAACAATGAATGATTCTTCTTCCACACACCATCTGGAATTAATGAGAATTCCTTCTTCAACGCTTCGAACAATGTGTGATGCTTCTTCCAGACATCGTCTGGAATTAGTACGAACTATTTTTGCAAATTTTCTGACAATGTGCGATGCGTTTTCTACACATCGTCTGGAATTAATGAGAATTCCTTCTTCAACGCTTCGAAATATGTGTGATGCTTCTTCCACACATCGTCTGGAATTAATGACAATTCCTTCTTCAACGCTTCGAAAAATGAATGATTCTTCTTCAAAAAAATCGTTTGGAATTAATGAGAATTTCTCCTTCAACGCTTCCAAAAATGAATGATTCTTCTTCCACACATCGTCTGTAATTAATGAGAATTCCCTCTTCAACGCTTCGAACAATGAATGATTCTTCTTCCACACAACGTCTGGAATTAATGAGAATTCCTTCTTCAACGCTTCGAACAATGTGTGATGCTTCTTCCAGACATCGTCTGAAATTAGTACGAACTATTTCTGCAAATTTTCTGATAATGTGCGATGCTTTTTTTACACATCATCTGGAATTAATGAGAATTCCTTCTTCAACGCTTCGAAATATGCGTGATGCTTCTTCCACATATCGTCTGGAATTAATGAGAATTCCTCCTTCAACGCTTCGAAAAATGAAATGATTCTTCTTCTACACATCGTCTGGAATTAATGAGAATTTCTTCTTCAATGCCTAGAAAAATGAATGATTCTTCTTCCACACATCGTCTGGAATTAATGAGAATTCCTTCTTCAACGCTTCGAAAAATGAATGATTCTTCTTCAAACAAATCGTCTGGAATTAATGAGAATTTCTCCTTCAACGCTTCGAACAATGAATGATTCTTCTTCCACACACCATCTGGAATTAATGAGAATTCCTTCTTCAACGCTTCGAACAATGTGTGATGCTTCTTCCAGACATCGTCTGGAATTAGTACGAACTATTTTTGCAAATTTTCTGACAATGTGCGATGCGTTTTCTACACATCGTCTGGAATTAATGAGAATTCCTTCTTCAACGCTTCGAAATATGTGTGATGCTTCTTCCACACATCGTCTGGAATTAATGACAATTCCTTCTTCAACGCTTCGAAAAATGAATGATTCTTCTTCAAAAAAATCGTTTGGAATTAATGAGAATTTCTCCTTCAACGCTTCGAAAAATGAATGATTCTTCTTCCGCACATCGTCTGTAATTAATGAGAATTCCCTCTTCAACGCTTCGAACAATGAATGATTCTTCTTCCACACGACGTCTGGAATTAATGAGAATTCCTTCTTCAACGCTTCGAACAATGTGTGATGCTTCTTCCAGACATCGTCTGAAATTAGTACGAACTATTTCTGCAAATTTTCTGATAATGTGCGATGCTTTTTTTACACATCATCTGGAATTAATCAGATTTTCCTTCTTCAACGCTTCGAAATATGCGTGATGCTTCTTCCACACATCGTCTGGAATTAATGAGAATTCCTTCTTCAACGCTTCGAAAAATGAATGATTCTTCTTCTACACATCGTCTGGAATTAATGAGAATTTCTTCTTCAATGCCTAGAAAAATGAATGATTCTTCTTCCACACATCGTCTGGAATTAATGAGAATTCCTTCTTCAACGCTTCGAAAAATGAATGATTCTTCTTCTACACATCGTCTGGAATTAATGAGAATTTCTTCTTCAATGCCTCGAAAAATGAATAATGCTTCTTCCACACATCGTCTTGAATTAATGAGAATTCCTTCTTCAACGCTTCGAAAAATGAATGATTCTACTTCGAAAAAATCTTCTGGAATTAATGAGAATTTCTCCTTCAACGCTTCGAAAAATGAAAGATTCTTCTTCCACACATCGTCTGTAATTAATGAGAATTCCCTCTTCAACGCTTCGAACAATGAATGATTCTTCTTCCACATACCGTCTGGAATTAATGAGAATTCCTTCTTCAACGCTTCGAACAATGTGTGATGCTTCTTCCAGACATCGTCTGGAATTAGTACGAACTATTTCTGCAAATTTTCTGACAATGTGCGATGCTTTTTCTACACATCGTCTGGAATTAATAAGAATTCCTTCTTCAACGCTTCGAAATATGTGTGATGCTTCTTCCACACATCGTCTGGAATTAATGAGAATTCCTTCTTCAATGCTTCGAAAAATGAATGATCCTTCTTCGAAAAAATCGTCTGGAATTAATGAGAATTTCTCCTTCGACGCTTCGAAAAATGAATGATTCTTCTTCCACACATCGTCTGTAATTAATGAGAATTCCTTCTTCAAAGCTTCGAACAATGAATGATCCTTCTTCCACACACCGTTTGGAATTAATGAGAATTCCTTCTTCAACGCTTCGAACAATGTGTGATGCTTCTTCCAGACATCGTCTGGAATTAGTACGAACTATTTCTGCAAATTTTCTGATAATGTGCGATGCTTTTTTTACACATCATCTGGAATTAATGAGATTTTCCTTCTTCAACGCTTCGAAATATGCGTGATGCTTCTTCCACACATCGTCTGGAATTAATGAGAATTCCTTCTTCAACGCTTCGAAAAATGAATGATTCTTCTTCTACACATCGTCTGGAATTAATGAGAATTTCTTCTTCAATGCCTCGAAAAATGAATGATTCTGCTTCCACACATCGTCTGGAATTAATGAGAATTCCTTCTTCAACGCTTCGAAATATGTGTGATGCTTCTTCCACACATCGTCTGGAATTAATGAGAATTCCTTCTTCAACGCTTCGAAAAATGAATGATTCTTCTTCGAAAAAATCGTCTGGAATTAATGAGAATTTCTCCTTCAACGCTTCGAAAAATGAATGATTCTTCTTCCACACATCGTCTGTAATTAATGAGAATTCCTTCTTGAACGCTTCGAACAATGAATGATTCTTCTTCCACACACCGTCTGGAATTAATGAGAATTCCTTCTTCAACGCTTCGAACAATGTGTGATGCTTCTTCCAGACATCGTCTGGAATTAGTACGAACTATTTCTGGAAATTTTCTGATAATGTGCGATGCTTTTTTTACACATCATCTGGAATGAATGAGATTTTCCTTCTTCAACGCTTCGAAATATGTGTGATGCTTCTTCCACACATCGTCTGGAATTAATGAGAATTCCTTCTTCAACGCTTCGAACAATGTGTGATGCTTCTTCCAGACATCGTCTGGAATTAGTACGAACTATTTCTGCAAATTTTCTGACAATGTGTGATGCTTCTTCCACACATCGTCTGGAATTAATGTGAATTCCTTCTTCAACGCTTCGAAAAGTGAATGATTCTTCATCGAAAAAATCGTCTGGAATTAATGAGAATTTCTTCTTCAACGCAACGAAAAATGAATGATTCTTCTTCTACACATCGTCTGGAATTAATGAGAATTTCCTCTTCATCGCTTCGAACAATGAATAATTCTTCAACCACACACCGTCTGGAATTAATTAGAATTCCTTTTTCAACGCTTCGAAAAATGAATAATTCTTCTTCTATACATTGTCTGGAATTAATGAGAATTTCTTCTTCAACGCCTCGAAAAATGAATAATTCTTCTTCTATACATCGTCGGGAATTAATGAGAATTCCTTCTTCAACGCCTCGAAAAATGAATGATTCTTCTTCCACACATCGTCTGGAATTAATGAGAATTCCTTCTTCAACGCTGCGAAAAATGAATAATTATTCTTCTACACATTGTCTAGAATTAATGAGAATTCCTTCTTCAACGTTTCGAAATATGTGGGATGATTCTTCCACACATCGTCTGGAATTAATGAGAATTCCTTCTTCAACGCTTCGAAAAATGAATGATTCTTCTTCAAACAAATCGTCTGGAATTAATCAGAATTTCTTCTTCAACGCTTCGAACAATAAATGATTCTTCTTCCACACACCGTCTGGAATTAATGAGAATTCCTTCTTCAACGCTTCGAAAAATGTGTGATGCTTCTTCCAGACATCGTCTGGAATTAGTACGAACGATTTCTGCAAATTTTCTGACAATGTGCGATGCGTTTTCTACACATCGTCTGGAATTAATGAGAATTCCTTCTTCAACGCTTCGAAATATGTGTGATGCTTCTTCCACACATCGTCTGGAATTAATGAGAATTCCTTCTTCAACGCTTCGAAAAATGAATGATTCTTCTTCAAAAAAATCGTTTGGAATTAATGAGAATTTCTCCTTCAACGCTTCGAAAAATGAATGATTCTTCTTCCACACATCGTCTGTAATTAATAAAAAATCCCTGTTCAACGCTTCGAACAATGAATGATTCTTCTTCCACACAACGTCTGGAATTAATGAGAATTCCTTCTTCAACGCTTCGAACAATGTGTGATGCTTCTTCCAGACATCGTCTGAAATTAGTACGAACTATTTCTGCAAATTTTCTGATAATGTGCGATGCTTTTTCTACACATCGTCTCGAATTAATGAGAATTCCTTCTTCAACGCTTCGAAATATGTGTGATGCTTCTTCCACACATCGTCTGGAATTAATGACAATTCCTTCTTCAACGCTTCGAAAAATGAATGATTCTTCTTCTATACATCGTCTGGAATTAATGAGAATTCCTTCTTCAACGCTTCGAAAAATGAATGATTCTTCTTCTACACATCGTCTGGAATTAATAAGAATTTCTTCTTCAATGCCTCGAAAAATGAATGATGCTTCTTCCACACATCGTCTGGAATTAATGAGAATTCCTTCTTCAACGCTTCGAAAAATGAATGATTCTACTTCGAAAAAATCGTCTGGAATTAATGAGAATTTCTCCTTCAACGCTTCGAAAAATGGAAGATTCTTCTTCCACACATCGTCTGTAATTAATGAGAATTCCCTCTTCAACGCTTCGAACAATGAATGATTCTTCTTCCACACACCGTCTGGAATTAATGAGAATTCCTTCTTCAACGCTTCGAACAATGTGTGATGCTTCTTCCAGACATCGTCTGGAATTAGTACGAACTATTTCTGCAAATTTTCTGACAATGTGCGATGCTTTTTCTACACATCGTCTGGAATTAATAAGAATTCCTTCTTCAACGCTTCGAAATATGTGTGATGCATCTTCCACACATCGTCTGGAATTAATGAGAATTCCTTCTTCAACGCTTCGAAAAATGAATGATTCTTCTTCGAAAAAATCGTCTGGAATTAATGAGAATTTCTCCTTCAACGATTCGAAAAATGAATGATTCTGCTTCCACACATCGTCTGGAATTAATGAGAATTCCTTCTTCAACGCTTCGGAGAATATGTGATGCTTCTTCCAGACATCGTCTGAAATTAGTACGATCTATTTCTTCAAATCTTCGGACAATGTGCGGTGCTTCTTCTACACATCGTCAGGCATTAATGAGAAGCCCTTTTTCAATGCTTCAAAAAATGTGTGATTCTCCTTCCACACATCGTCTGGAATTAATAAGAATTCCTTCGGCGCTTCGAAATATTGTGTGGTTCTTCATCCAGAAATCGTCTGTAATTAGTGAGACTTCCATCTCGAAACCTTCGAAAAATGTGCGATGCTTCGTTCACACATCTTTTGGAGTTAATGATAATTCCTTCTTCTACCCTTTGAAAAATGCTCGATGCTTCTTCTACAAATCGTCTGGAATTAATGACAATTCCTTCAACGCTTCGAAAAATGAGCGATGCTTTTTCCACGAATGTTATGCAATTAATGAGAATTACTTCTTCAATGCTTCGAAAAATGTGTGATGCTTCTTCGACACATCGGCTGGACTGAACAAGAAATTCTTTCTTCCGCAGGGATATTTTCTTCAACCGTGGTTTGCGGCGGACACGAACCTGCGATTTTGTGGCCCTGCTTTTCTCAAGGAGGATGTACACAAAAATCAAAATAGAATGTTCCACCGATAAACCAAGGTCGGCGTAGTTCATTCGCGAGACTAATTGGCTCCGGATTTAAAATCCACCGCCGGAGAAAAAAGGTTTTACTCTTCAACAGTAATTACTGTAAATTAAAGGGTTCAGTCACTTCCCGAACGACCTAATAATTAAGAACAAATGATTACAGTATCTTTGGGCAAAAACTTTTCCCGTGGGATGAAAAAAAAATGTCAGATCAGAGCTTATTTTCGTGACAGAGAGTGTTTAGACCTCTTCATTGATTAATTTCATGTCATGTGTAAAGAAATATTTTTTTGGATTTTATTTTTTATAAAGCTACGAACTGGGCTCTTTTTTTTTTTTTTTTTTTTTTTTGCTTTTTGTGCTCTTCTCTTTCATTTTCTTTTTTTTTTTTTTTTTTGATCATTTTTCTCTGCTGCATAATGGTTGCCAAAAACATGATCATTTTTTTTCTGCTTTCGTTATTGAGGTCGATTGCAGAATCAGCGTCGTTTCAGACTCTTCCTGGCTTCCCAGATGGCTTTGGCTTTTCAGAAGGAGCCAGGGCGTCGAGATGTGGCTGTCTTCATCCTCTGCGACTTCCAAACCTTCCCCTTTTCAAGGCGTTTTTCACACTCCGAGGAACAAATACAATGAACGAAGCCTCCTCCAGGAAATAAGCACGGCCTGCTTTGTGACAGAACTGAATGAAACTACCAGCACTTTCCGGAGAAAATCTTAAACGGAGTGAATGTACACTTTTAGATGATAAAGAAAGAGAAACACATAGAAAGCCAAGGTTGCTTTCCAAGGTTCGATTGGATCCGTTGATTTTCTTTTTGTGTGTAGCAATGTGACATATGAAATAAAACAAACTCTTTTCTTTCATCAGTGCTCAAAAAGAAACTTGATTAACGCTGCTTAATGATAAAAACATAGGAATTTATTTGCACTGAGCAAAAAAGTAACATTTATTTTTAAATTTATGTCATTTTTTAGCACATTTCAATAAACAGCTTTTTCTAAAAAAAACATGCGTCTTTTGTACTTAATGATCTTATTGAATTTCGCTTAAGCGAGTTATAACGAAGTGAATTTCTCCGTCATTTTTATCCGCGCCAGGATTCGAACCCGGGTCCACTCATTCCGGAATAAGTTGCTCTACCAATTAAGCTACGCGGACGTTTTATTCTGATTTCTATCTGCCTTTATGTCGTGTGCGTCCTTCTGGCAGGTACGTCACATCTCCTGGTATGTTACATCATCTTCCCCTTTTTTTTTTTTTTTTTTTTTTTCGAAGTGCTGGAGAAAGGATTCTCTTATTTTTCCTATCTCGCGGTGTGGAAATAACATCACACCAATGCGAGATTTTGAACGGTCGGGTCATCCGGATAGTTCGGGCGCCATTATAACGAAGTGAATTTCTCCGTCATTTTTATCCGCGCCAGGATTCGAACCCGGGTCCACTCATTCCGGAATAAGTTGCTCTACCAATTAAGCTACGCGGACGTTTTATTCTGATTCCTATCTGCCTTTATGTCGTGTGCGTCCTTCTGGCAGGTACGTCACATCTCCTGGTATGTTACATCATCTTCCCCTTTTTTTTTTTTTTTTTTTTTTTTTCGAAGTGCTGGAGAAAGGATTCTCTTATTTTTCCTATCTCGCGGTGTGGAAATAACATCACACCAATGCGCGATTTTGAACGGTCGGGTCATCCGGATAGTTCGGGCGCCATTATAACGAAGTGAATTTCTCCGTCATTTTTATCCGCGCCAGGATTCGAACCCGGGTCCACTCATTCCGGAATAAGTTGCTCTACCAATTAAGCTACGCGGACGTTTTATTCTGATTCCTATCTGCCTTTATGTCGTGTGCGTCCTTCTGGCAGGTACGTCACATCTCCTGGTACGTTACAGAGTTTTGGAAATAGTGCATTCAGAACTACTACTGCTAAGTTACACACACAAGCCACTGGATTCGAATCCTCGCTACCCCATTGCTGCATTGGTCTAAGCGAGTGGTTCTGCTCATTCGTCCGAGATGGGTCCGGGTTCGAATCACAGAGAGGCATAGATATTGTGTTCGTCTTACGGCACTAGCTGTCTCCCTTCGTTGTAGTCAGGCGTCCTAAATTAGGGACGGGCGACTGCTTATAGCCCATTGAGTTGCTCACGGTGGTCGTTAAACCCTCAAAAAAAAAAAAATTCGAATCCTATATGAAGATATACATAGCTTGTCCTAAAACAATTAAGAACGTATTTATGAAAAATGTGCAGTACTGCGTTCAACCTTGACAAAAAAAATGTTTATAAAATATGTCTCTAGTCTCTATAAAACGGTAGTCGTTGTAGTAGCCATGGCAACCGGCCACACCTGTTTATCACGCGTGCGTGGTCGATAATTCCGTATCGTGTGGGGACTGGCAAGCACAGAGCCCTGATCTTAATCCCACAGAGAACCTACGGGATGAATTAGAGCTCCGCATAAGAAGTTTGGAACGAAGGCCTACTACTAAGCAACAGTTAGCGGCAGCATTATGTACTGAATGGAAGCGCATACCTATCGCTGTGTTCCAAAACCTTGTCGAAAGCATGTCTCGAAGGGTCAGTGCATGCATTAAGGCCAAAGGGGAACCGACACCGTACTGACGTACTGATGTATGTCAATAAATATGTATATACACGGGCGGAAAGTTAAAAAAGAACACCAAGAAGGAATTGGCGGACGATCATGAAATTTACATATGTTAATGGGGTCGAGTTTACGTAGGTGTGATGCTAATTTCGGGACCAACCGGTGAGCGCTTCCGGCACAGCACGGCATAATATACAAATTATCGTAGGTTGTATTTAAGGAGTACGGCGAAGTGAATGTAATCAGTCGTCGGCGTACGGACACGTGCGAAGACCCAGAAGAAGCTGCAATGCCTGGACATGGAAGACGTGTAGGATTTCAGCAGTTAACGGACTTTGAGAGAGGTCGTCTAGTCGGACTCCGCGAGGCCGGGTGGTCGTATCGTCGTATTGCGGAGCGAATTCGACGGGAAGTATAGGTGGTGATACGATGGTGACGTAGATGGTCCGAGGAACATTCCCACACGAGAAGACGTGGAACCGGGAGTCACAGACGGACTGATGAGCGGACCGATAGACGCATAAGAAGAGCGGCGTTGTCAAGCAGAACATCCACTGCGACGCAAATCCGTGCTGCCGTTGCACCTGAGGTGACTGTGCGAACAATCCGCAACCGTGTACTGGATGCAGGACTACCTGCACGTATGCCTCTAGCATGTGTACCTCTGACCAGCCCATCGTAAAGAACGGTTGTTTTGGTGTCGCCAACGTCTGCACTGGAGAACGCAATGGCGATCTGTCGTGTTCAGCGATGAAAGCAGATTCTGCTTGGGAGCCTCCGATGGTCGTATGCGTGTTCGCAGACGCACAGGGTAGCGTCTCCACCCTTCTTGCATCTGCCAGCGACACACAGGGCCTACACCTAGTCTATTGGAGTGGAGAGCGATCAGCTATCACTCCCGTACACAACTAGTGTTTGTACCGGGTGCGTTAAACAGCACCTCCTACATCGACAACATCATTCAGCCCGTTGTTGTGCCATTTGTAAGGTCGGTCCATCGTGGTGTTTTCCAGCAAGATATCGCACGCCCACACAGGGCACGTGCAACGCAACATGCACTTCAGGGTGTGAGAAAACTTCCATGGCCTGCACGTTCACCGGATTTATCCCCCATTGAGCACGTGTGGTATTTTATGGGACAACGACTTATCCGGTCTCCACGGCCAGCCACGACCATCCCCGATTTACGCGTCCAAGTTGAGGATGCTTGGAACTCAATACCCCAAACTTACATCCAACATCTGTACGACAGACTCCATGCCAGAATTGCACAGTGTGACGCAGTTCATGGCGGTTCAACCTCGTACTAACCATGTTACATGGAAATGTTATTTTTCAGTTTACCAGCAAATACAGCTGTACTTTGCCATAATGTTTTAATCACGTTATCCTCTGTATTCCGTTATTATGCTGTATAAATTTCGTTGGTATCAGACGTCTCCTGCTTTGTGTTCTTTTTTACTTTCCGCGAGTGTATTTTAGCTGTTATCATGAAAATAACCGAAGAAGGATTTTTCAATTGGGAACAAGAAACGGCCGTATAAAACAGCTATATTCCCGATCCCAGTTCAGCGTCTGTGAACAAAAACTAATCCGGATGTAGAGAAATCGCTCCGGTCGGTTGCTACAGCTCAAAGTTTAGGTACTGGTTAGGGATTTAAAATATAATCATGTAAAACGCAGTGTGTCAACCAAAAATGTATTTGTTTTAGAAATAATGTTCTATGCAATTCCAAATGCCATTTTACTAATCCCTGTTGTAAAAGATGATTTTATTGTGTCTTTATATAAATAACATTTTGTATGCTATATAATTCGCAGTCAAAGTGTTTATTTTACACTTTAACTGTCTATCATAAGTTAATTTATGTAATACCTAGTTATTTCATAGAATAACTAGTTAAAGTGAGGAATTATTAATTTATTACACGCTTTAACTAACTTGTTCAGTTATTTCATGAAATAACTAAGCATTCTATCAAATAACTGAATTATAAACTTTAACAAAAACATATATACTGCTATGTGAACTTCACCTGCGCCACCGCTCGGTCTCCAGGAGCACTCATTTCTTTAGACTGGTAGTGGTCATAATATAATGGATCATCTTTGTATAATGATTCTTCGATTCGGTAATTTTTTTAATTGGACTACCAGATTTGTCTGATTAAATTGTACTTAAGTTAAATGATTTTTGGAAATCACATATCAACCGGATAAAAAATCGTCTTTGTGGGAGCGATAGCACCCTTATTTTACTTATTTCAAATTATTCTGCTATTTTTCCATGGATAGTGTTTCTTTGGTTTCAACTACGCCTGACGCGTATAGGATTGTAGAGCAATAAACGGCAATTAGAGACAATTTATTTTAACTCCTCCTCCGGGCTATGCTGCAATCTTTGCAGCTAAACAAAAAGTTTTCAATAAAGCTATATCTTCCCCTATTTTTTTATGCTTTCTAAATATTTTATTGCAGCGTTTTTCTCCTTTTGCTACTAACTGTTCGGCGCAGTTGTTTCTCACTCGGGAATTCCAGGAAAAAAAGAAAACGATTTTGGCGCTAAAAGTGTCAAACAAACGGGGAGAATTTTTGCACTCTTCAAATTATTTCCCTAAAGCAAATGGATTACAAAACAAAAAACAAAAAACAAAAAATAGGAAGCTTTGCAGTATGACAAAATCAGACTGACTTGACATTTGCAATTACGGTGCCAGTAAAAAATAATCAACACTGATTACATTGTTGCCCATTTTTTCTTTTTTTCACTCCTAAATGGGATGAGTAATTACCCGATTGCGTAGCTTGCAAATGTTCTTTTAAGAAAGTACACTAATGTAGTTTTTACGTGTTATGTCTATTAATAAAATTCCGGCGATAAAACTGTGATATTCACTAAAAAAAGTGGATTACTTTGCGTTATGAATAATATTAAGGATATTAATTACTTTGCTTCCCGTACAACAAATAAAGTGTTCTACTTCTTTTTAAGAAATACCTTTCCTATCGAAACGACGCACCTATTTTTTTTTTTTTTTTTTTTTGGCTGCTAGTAATTAATGTTTGCATTATTATTTTTTTTTTTGTGAAATCTGTTCTTTTTTTTTCGCAGCAAGATATTGTACTTCGTCAGCTCCATGGAGAGTATTCATTAAGATTTCTTGCAAGATTGCACATGTAGAAAAACAGAAGAAGGAAAACCTATACGTATGAAAGTAAACTTTTTCTAATAAGTCTGTCGTGCATTTAGTGCCCGAATACAGAAAATAATACTTCAGAACAACAGGGTTGTTTCTCAACAAATGAAGAAGCTAGAGAAAAGAGGAACTGAATTTCTCTGTTCCTATTACTTTCTCTCCTCTAACTGAACTTCTTTTAACCCTTCAACCAGCTCGAAATAATTAACTCAGACCGACAAAAATTGGCTGCACGCAACTACAACGAATGTACACTGGCGTATCAAAATGCTATTATCACCCCGGAATCACAGCGTGCCCTTACCAAGCGTGCCACAAAGTGCACGTGACAACTGATCTGATCATATGTAGAGGATTTTAGGAAGGAGTGTCTGACCCCAGGTCTTGAACAACCCTTAGAAATAGGAAGCTAGGAAATTTGGGCTAGAGTTCCCGATAGGAAAGTGACACGGAAACGAGGTAGAAAGGGGGAGGAAGACGCCCTTATTTATTAATGGGGGGGTGCAGTACCCCTTGTCATACGGCTTAACGTGCCCATCCGACGCACGGCGGATATTTCGTGGATCGAGCGTTCGTGCCTGCCTGGGATCGAACCTGAGGTCTTCTCCATGACAGTCACGAACGTTGCCCGCTAGGCAACCCGCGGCCCATGCACGTGGCAGTGTCGACTACAAGGAGATATAAGCGGCCGGCCAGGAAAGATGAGCCATAGTGCGTAAATTGAGCGCAATGGGCAGATGTCGTGATTTGACACACGTTCAAAAGGAATGACCATCGGCTATCACTCCAAGGGTAGAAGCATCGCAGAAACAGCAGACTCCGTGGGCTATTCGCCAGGTGCTGTAGTAAGGGTGAAGCCAACGGTATGCCAACGGTCCAAGAATGGACCGTTGGCATACCGAGTACCTCCCGACGGAATAATTGTGGAGCCACAAATGCAATTGACCCTTCCCAGAGGAGAAAGTTGCCCCCGACGACTAGTAGAGCGCAATAAACGCGCAACAGTCCTGCAATTGACCACGCAAATGAACGATGTGGTACTCAGGAACATGTACCCGATAACAGTGGAGCGAACATTGTTACGCATGGGTCTCCAGAGTCGATACTGCGTCAGGGCGTCAATTAACGCACGTCCATCGGCAAAGACGCCCGCAGTTTGCATGGGACTGCCGGCATTGGACAGTGGAAGAGTGGGAAACGGTTGCTCTCTCCGACGAATCAAGGCTTCTAATCTACAGAAATGACAGGCAGCGGCTGATACGGTGTCAGACACACGAGCTCCAACACACGGACGCGCTGGCCGGTCAAGTACAAGGCCGCAATGGCAATTTGTGTATCTAGGGGATGTTTTCCTGGCATGACCTGGGACCGTTGGTACCACTAGATGGATCTCTGAACGTCAATCACTACCTGTCCATCCTCGCTGACCACATGCATCCCTTCGTGTTGGATGTTTTCCTAGTATGACGTGGGACTGCTGGTACCATTGAATGGGTCCCTGAACGCCAATGGCTACCTGACCATCCTCTCTAACCACATGCATCCCTTCATGTTGGATGTTTTCCTAGTATGACGTGGGACTGCTGGTACCACTGAATGGGTCCCTGAACGCCAATGGCTACCTGTCCATCCTCGCTGACCACATGCAACCCTTCATGTTGGATGTTTTTCTAGTATGATGTGCGACTACTGGTACCACTGGATGGCTCCCTGAACGCCAATGGCTACCTGTCCATCCTCGCTGACCACATGCATCCCTTCATGTTGGATGTTTTCCTATGTAGTATGACCTGGGACTGCTGGCACCACTGGTTGGGTACCTGAACGCCAATGGCTACTTGTCCATCCTCGCTGACCTCATGCATCCCTTTATGTCGGATGTTTTCCTAGTATGACGTGGGACTGCTGGTACCACTGGATGGGTCCTGAACGCCAATGGCTAACTGTCCATCCTCTCTGACCACATGCATCGCTTCATGTTGGATGTTTTCCTAGTATGGACTGGGACTGCTGGTACCACTGGATGGGTCCCTGAACGCCAATGGCTACCTGTCCATCCTCTCTGACCACATGCATCCCTTCATGTTGGATGTTTTCCTGGTATGGACTGGGACTGCTGGTACCACTGGATGGCTCCCTGAACGCCAATGGCTACCTGTCCATCCTCGCTGACCACATGCATCCCTTCATGTTGGATGTTTTCCTAGTATGACGTGGGACTGCTGGTACCACTGGATGGGTCCCTGAACGCCAATGGCTACCTGTCCATCCTCTCTGACCACATGCATCCCTTCATGTTGGATGTTTTCCTGGTATGGACTGGGACTGCTGGTACCACTGGATGGGTCCCTAAACGCCAATGGCTACCTCTCCATCCGCGCTGACCACATGCATCCCTTTATGTTGGATGTTTTCCTAGTATGACCTGGGACTGCTGGTATCACTAGATGGGTCCCTGAACGCCAATGGGTACCTGTCCATCCTCTCTGACCACATGCATCCCTTCATGTTGGATGTTTTCCTAGTATGACGTGGGACTGCTGGCACGACTGAATGGGTCCCTGAACGCCAATGGCGACCTGTCCATCAACGCTGACCTCATGCATCCCTTTATGTTGGATGTTTTCCTATGTAGTATGACCTGGGACTGCTGGCACCACTGGTTGGGTACCTGAACGCCAATGGCTACTTGTCCATCCTCGCTGACCTCATGCATCCCTTTATGTCGGATGTTTTCCTAGTATGACGTGGGACTGCAGGTACCACTGGATGGGTCCTGAACGCCAATGGCTACCTGTCCATCCTCTCTGACCACATGCATCCTTTCATGTTGGATGTTTTCCTATGTAGTATGACCTGGGACTGCTGGTACCACTAGATGGGTCCGTGAACGCCAATGGCTACCTGTCCATCCTGGCTGACCACATGCATCCCTTCATGTTGGATGTTTTCCTAGTATGATGTGCGACTACTGGTACCACTGGATGGCTCCCTGAACGCCGATGGGTACCTGTCCATCCTCTCTGACCACATGTAGCCCTTCATGTTGGATGTTTTCCTAGTATGACGTGGGACTGCTGGCACCACTGAATGGGTCCCTGAACGCCAATGGCTACCTGTCCATCCTCGCTGACCACATGTATCCCTTCATGTTGGATGTTTTCCTAGTATGACGTGGGACTGCTGGCACCACTGAATGGGTCCCTGAACGCCAATGGCTACCTGTCCATCCTCGCTGACCACATGCATCCTTTCATGTTGGATGTGAGCCGCCCCGGTGGCTCAGTGGTCTAAGGCGTTGGCCTCTGATCATTCGTCCGTAAGGGGTCCGGGTTCGAATCCCGGTCAGGCATGGATGTTGTGTTTGTCTTACGGCACTGGCTCTTTCCCTTCCCTGGAACCAGTGACCCAAAATTAGGGACGGGCGACTGCTTATAGCCTATTTGAGTTGCTCACGGTGGTCGTTAAACCTCCAATCAAAAAAAAAAAAATGTTGGATGTTTTCCTAGTATGACGTGCGACTACTGGTATTTTTCTTCCTATTGTGACCCCATTTATGATTAATGTTACTTGCCTGCTGTTTTCTGTAAATATCGTATTTGTTTGTACGTACTTATACATAGTTATTATAGTTTTATCCGTGTTATAGGCGAATACGTTATTATCGTATTACTCTGCAAATGTGCTGTACATTTTTCTAGTGTATTCTTTCTTGTTCTCTGTATGAGCATGATGACATTGTACCTCTTTCTTGACATAGGGTCTGCACCTCTCTTGTAGATTTCATTTGCATAGCTTCCCTGAGTGATAATTGTGTTACATATGTACTTTAACGATATTAACCACTCTGAGTGTTCTATTCATTTTATTAGTCGTGTTTCTTCTATTTTAAGTACAGAGTGTAGACCTACGTCATCCTTTTCTTTCTTTCAATATGTTGAAAACAACATGACTTCTTAAAGGTGGTATACTGTTCACGAGACGTTGACTCATCAAGCTTTTGAATTTTGTTTCCGCCAGGTTGTATTCACTGTTCTCTAATGTTTTGTTTTTTTCACTCACCGTACCTAGTGTGCATTGTGTCTTTACTGTTTTCTTCAGTTTGCTTTTTCTCCCTTGCCAATGTCGAGTCACATTGTGTGTACTGTTAATTAACTTTATTTGTGTGGCAACATGTTGTACAAATTTCCTTTTTTCTTACATTGCATATTATATGTGATTTTGCTCAAAAACAATATTTTTATCCTGTAGTATGTCATTATGTCTTATTAGGTGAGTCGTGTCCTGTGACGATATTATCTCCGTTAGCATCCCTGTATTTTCTGATCAAAGTTCTTGTTGTGTCACCGACTTTGCGTTGTTGTATCTTGTGCTTTGTGTATTGTTTCTGTTTATTACATACATCGTTGTATTTACTTACATTCTCTGTTCTAGCACACTCTCCCGAAATCATTTTGTTATTTGCTCTCACATGCTAAATATGCTTCCTGTGTTTCTCTAGTTGTAATTCACGTATTATGGGGCTGCACGTGACCCCAGATTCCTGTACCATTACGATACTCAAAGAATGCTTGCCTGCATTCGTGTTTTTATTATTTTAATCTGGGTAGTTTTACCCTCTGTCATGTGTACATATCATTATAAACGTCATGTGTATTTTTATGTTTTTGATGGGCGCGAATGATGTAACAGCCTATTTTCTTAAATAAAATTTGTCGAAAACCACTGGATGGCTCCCTGAACGCCAATGGGTACCTGTCCATCCTCGCTGACCACATGCATCCCTTCATGTTGGATGTTTTCCTAGTATGGACTGGGACTGCTGGTACCACTGGATGGCTCCCTGAACGCCAATGGGTACCTTTCCATCCTCTCTGACCACATGCATCCCTTCATATTGGATGTTTTCCTAGTATGACGTGGGACTGCTGGTACCACTGAAAGGGTCCCTGAACGCCAATGGCTACCTGTCCATCCTCGCTGACCACATGCATCCCTTCATGTTGGATGTTTTCCTAGTATGGACTGGGACTGAGGTACTGGTGACTGGGCTGGTACCCTGAAAGGGTCCCTGAACGCCAATTGGCTACCTGTCCATCCTCGCTGACCACATGCATCCCTTCATGTTGGATGTTTTCCTAGTATGGACTGGGACTGCTGGTACTACTGGATGGGTCCCTGAACGCCAATGGCTACCTGTCCATCCTCGCTGACCACATGCATCCCTTCATGATGGATGTTTTCCTAGTATGACGTGGGACTGCTGGTACCACTGAAAGGGTCCCTGAACGCCAATGGCTACCTGTCCATCCTCGCTGACCACATGCATCCCTTCATGTTGGATGTTTTCCTAGTATGGACTGGGACTGCTGGTACTACTGGACGGGTCCCTGAACGCCAATGGCTACCTGTCCATCCTCTCTGACCACATGCACCCCTTCATGTTGGATGTTTTATTAGTAAGGACTGGGACTGCTGGTACCACTGAATGGGTCCCTGAACGCCAATGGCTACCTGTCCATCCTCGCTGACCACATGCATCCCTTCATGTTGGATGTTTTCCTAGTATGACCTGGGACTGCTGGTACCACTAGATGGGTCCCTGAACGCCAATGGCTACCTGTCCATCCTCGCTGACCACATGCATCCCTTCATGTTGGATGTCTTCCTAGTATGGGCTGGGACTGCTGGTATCGCTGGATGTGTTCTTGAACGCCAATTGCTACCTGTACATCCTCGCTAACCTCATGCATCCCTTTATGTTGGATGTTTTCCTAGTATGACCTGGGACTGCTGGTACCACTGGATGGGTTCCTGAACGCCAATGGCAACCTGTCCATTAACGCTGACCTCACGCATCCCTTTATGTTGGATGTTTTCCTATGTAGTATGACCAGGGACTGTTGGCACCACTGGTTGGGTACCTGAACGCCAATAGCTACTTGTCCATCCTCGCTGACCTCATGCTTCCCTTTATGTCGGATGTTTTCCTAGTATGACGTGGGACTACTGGTACCACTGGATGGGTCCTGAACGCCAATGGCTACCTGTCCATCCTCTCTGACCACATGCATCCCTTCATGTTGGATGTTTTCCTATGTAGTATGACCAGGGACTGCTGGTACCACTGGATGTGTCCGTGAACGCCAATGGCTACCTGTCCATCCTCGCTAACCACATGCATCCCTACATGTTGGATGTTTTCCTAGTATGACCTGGGACTGCTGATACCACTAGATGGATCCCTGAATGCCAATAGCTACCTGTCTATCCTCGCTGACCACATGCATCCCGTCATGTTGGATGTTTTCCTAGTATGGGTTGGGACTGCTGGTATCGCTGGATGTGTTCTTGAACGCCAATTGCTACCTGTACATCCTCGCTGACCTCATGCATCCCTTTATGTTGGATGTTTTCCTAGTATGACCTGGGACTGCTGGTACCATTGGATGGGTCCCTGAACGCCAATGGCTGCCATTCCATCCTCACTGACCACATGCATCCCTTCATGTTGGATGTTTTCCTAGTATGTTCTGGGACTGCTGGTACCACTGGATAGGTCCCTGAACGCCAAAGGCTACCTGTCCATCCTCGCTGACCACATGCATCCCTTCATGTTGGATGTTTTCCTAATATGGCCTGGGACTGCTAGTACCACTGGATGGGTTCCTAAACGCCAATGGCTACCTGTCCATCCTCGCTGACGACATGCATCCCTTCATGTTGGATGTTTTCCTAGTATGTTCTGGGACTGCTGGTACCACTGGATAGGTCCCTGAACGCCAATGGCTACCTGTCCATCCTCGCTGACCACATGCATCCCTTCATGTTGGATGTTTTCCTAGTATGACCTGGGACTGCTGGTACCACTGGATGGGTCTCTGAACGCCAAAGGCTACCTGTCCATCCTCGCTGACCACATGCATCCCTTCATGTTGGATGTTTTCCTAATATGGCCTTGGACTGCTAGTACCACTGGATGGGTCCCTGAACGCCAATGGCTACATGTCCAGCCTCGTTAAACACATGCATCTCTTCGTATTAGATGTTTACCCTGGTGGTGATGGTGTCTACGAACAGGACAATGCTCCGCCCGCGTCGCTAAGGGATGGGTGATTATTTCCAAGAACACGGGAGTTTCGTTCTCTCATGGCTGGCGAAATCGCCCGACCTCAATCCCATAGGGCACTTATGGGACTATTTGTATCGACAAGTTCGTCGTGCAGACCCACAACCTCGTCATCTCCGAGACCTCCGTGCTCTGCTGCGGTTCCAATGAACATGTGTGCCTTAAGCAACCTTCCAGCGCTTCACTGTGTCCATGTCATGCAGTCATGCCACGGTCATCCGTGCCAAGGGTGGTTATTCCCATTATTAGAAGGTGGTTATTATTCTGATACAACTGTGCATACGCTATCTAATAAGCGGGGCGAACGCGGCTGTGACGGGTTAACCAGCGCATCAGACATCGATGTTTTCCCATTAGCTTTGTTATTTAATGCGAACATTTACGAGGATGATTGACACTAAAACGTCCTGACTGATTTCCTTTCAAAAAGGATATACACTGCTGGACACCCAAAATGCAACACCAAGAAGGACACGAGATAGCAAAGCCAGATTTACTGGACACATAACAACAGATACAAAGATGAAACGATTGCGCTTACAGGCCCGTGCGACTTGCGGAACACGCAGACATCAATAGTTCGTGTGGCCTCCATGGCTGGCAATAACGGCCGCTACACGCCGCGGCATCGAACGAAACAGGCTTTGGATGTGGTCTTGGGGTACGACGATCCAGGCTGCTTCCACACGTTGCCACAGTTCATCAAACGTAGCCGCGGGTGGTGCTTGCAGGGACTCTCGGTTGCTGATCAGCGAACAGACGTTCTTGATGGGCGACATATCGGGAGAACAGGAGGGCCACAGCAGCAGTGACACCTGGTGGGCCGTGAATAATTGTTAGCAAGATGCGTGCCACGTGCGGGCGCGCATTGTTCTGTTGAAACGTGGCATCTGGCTGGTCCTGCAGGTAAGGGAGGAGTACAGGCTCCAAAACGTCGGAGATGGTGCGGTGGCTGTTGAGTGTACCGGCGATGCGTACCAGAGGGGTGCGGGTGTCATATCCAATTGCGCCCCAAACCATAACGCCAGCCGACGGACCGGTATGACAATGCATAATGCAGGCGTCATACAGTCTCTCGCCGCGGTGCTGCCACACGCACCGCGGCGAGAGACTGTATCCGATTAGCCTGAAATTGGCATGCTGCGAATTTAAGGCCAATCGGATGCTTCCTTCTTGGTGTTGCATTTTGGGTGGCCAGCAGTGTAACAATAGCAAAAAAACCTAAGAAAGGAAAGAGAAGATGTTTCAGTCACTTGTTTCTGCCCCAGTGGTATGGTGTTCGTGCCAGGGGAACTAGCCTTTCCCCATCATGTCGGGGGTCATGGAGCAGATATTAGAGCACTTATCGCCAATCAGAGTATTAAACCTACGAAATGAGAGAGAAGATGATCGAATTACTTGTTTTTAACCAGGTACATTATGTCCGTGTCAGGGGTAATAGTACTTATTCTTCATGCCTTGGGTCATGGATTAGAGAATAAGGCGCTAAAATAGATTGCTTATCACCAGCGACAGCATAAAGGCTTAGAAGGAGGGCAAAGATTGTTTAATTATTAGGTGTGCAACTTACATGTAGTTCTCGACCCTTAACCGCAAGCGATCATAGAACGTCGGCAAATGCAAATAGCTTGGTGCGATAATGGCTGATTGCAGCGCCATGCAACAGCTTTCCAGGCAAACGTAACCGCTCACAACTGTAGTGACGAAAGTGACGAAAGTTGACGGTGAAAGCAATGTCGTTCGAGAAACAACATTTGAGGTACTGCCTCCTGTTCGCATTTCAGCTGAAACAAGGGGCCGCGGAAGCCCAGCAAATGATTTGTGCTGCTTTGGGTGAGGCTGCTGTGTCCTACAGTACGTGTAAGAAGTGCTTTCAGCGGTTTAAACAGGAAAATGTTGATCTCCATGATGCAGAACATCCGGCTCAGCCACAGAAAGTTGACGATGAGGAACTGGAACAACTGTTAGACTCGGATCCTTGTCGCACACAGTCAGAGCTCGCACAGGTACTCGGAGTAACACGGCAAGCCATTGCAAAATGCCTACACAAGCTTGGGCGGATTCGCAAGGAGGGCCGTTGATTGCCCAACCAACTCACAGCTGCGAACAAGTCTAGGCGCTCAGAGGTTGCTGTGTTCTTGCTCTCCAGATTCAAAAGCAAGGATTTCCTCCACAAGATTTTGACCTGTGATGGGAAGTGGATCCTCTGCGATAACCCTAAGCGGCGCAAATCGTGGGTTTATCCAGGTCAGCCTACCACCAGTACCGCCAAACCGAATATCCATGCCAGGAAGTTGTTACTGCGCATATGATGGGATCAGAGCGGTGTCGTACACTATGAGTTGCCCAAACCTGGTGAAACGGTCAATGCTGAGCGTTATTGTCAGCAACTCATTCGTGTGAGTGACCCAATGGAGGCGAAAAGGCCATACACCGGCAAGGGCAGAAGGTTAGTACTGTTGCTTCAGAGTAACAAGCATCCTCACACCGCGAAAACAACTTGAAACATGATCACTGACCTGGGATGGGAGATTTTGTCCCACTTGGCGTATTCTCCAGACTTCGCCCCGTCAGATTATCAACTCTTTCGCTTCCTGCAACATCCCCTGGGTGATACGCATTTCACTTCTGTCGAGGAGGTCCACTCAAGTATTGATGACTTTATCAACTCGAAACAGCCCTCTTTTTTCCGCAGTGGCATTCGGCAGCTCCCTGACCGATGGCTCAAATGTATCGAACACGACGGGGATTTTTTCAATGATCAGGTACGTGTTCGATTCGCTATAATTTCCTGTCAACGTATCGTGCCTGTGGCCGAGAATTAAGTTGCCCACCTAATACTTGCTTCTAGGCAGTGACGTGATGTCCATGTCAAGGGTAATAGTCCTCTTTCATCATGTCGTAGGGATTACAGATTAAGGAACTAGAAGGGGTTGCTTATCTCCAGAAGCTTTAAAGCTAAGCTAGATGGGAGAAGATGGGAGAATTACCTGCTTCTACCCAGTGACGTGATGTCCGTGTCAGGGGTAATATCCGTCCGTCATCATGCCTTGGGTCATGATGGCGGACATCATGACCCAAGGCATGATGGTGATAAGCGACAGCATAAAAGCTAAGGAAGGACGAAGAAGATGGTTGAATTAATTGATCCTACCAACTTACATGACCTCCGTGTCAGGGTTAGAAAATATCCGTCCTTCTTCATGCCTTGGGTCATGGATTAGAGAATAAGGTACTAGAAGGGGCGCTTATCACCAACGACAGCATAAAAGCTAAAGGATGGAGAAGATGGTTGAATTACTTGATCCTACAACTTACATGATCTCAGTGTCAGGGTTAATAAATATCAGTCCTTCTTCATGCCTTGGGTCCTGGAATAGAGAATAAGGTACTAGAAGGGGCGATTATCACGAACGACAGCATAAAAGCTAAGGAAGGACGGAGGAGATGGTTGAATTACTTGATCCTACAACTTACATGATCTCCGTGTCAGGGTTAATAAATATCCGTCCTTCTTCATGCATTGGGTCATGGATTAGAGAATAAGGTACTAGAAGAGGCGCTTATCACCAACGACAGCATAAAAGCTAAAGAAGGATGGAAAAGATGGTTGAATTACTTGATCCTAGCAACTTGCATGATCTCCGTGTCAGGGTTAATAAATATCCGTCCTTCTTCATGCCTTGGGTCATGGATTAGAGAATGAGGTACTAGAAGAAAGCGCTTATCATCAGCGATGCCATTAAACATAATAACTCTTGTGTCAGGAGCACTTTCAATGTTCACTGGGAAAAGGTAATGGGGTCCGATAAGTCACGGTTCATCTAGTTCGATATCGATAGCTGTCAGAGAGTTTGGCGGGATCGTTATTAATAAATGGGCATAGCTTATCTTGCAAACAGAGGTCAAGGATCTGGAGGCGGTGTTATGGCTTACCGCACGTTCTGTTGGCACAGAAAACGTCCATTCATATTGCTGAAAGGTCGGGCATCCTTGAGCAGTTAGCGGAACATTGTTTCCGATCCATAAGTCCATCCTGCAATATAGACATTTTCTCCAGCAGGTGACGGCTGTTTCACGAACAACAATTTTACTGTCCGTCTGGCAAGATCTGTTCAGCAGTAGTTCAACGAGCATTAACACTCTTCCACCATCTTTCCTGGCCAACACAAACTCTGTATCTGAACCGCATTCAAAATGTATGGTACATGATTGAAAAACAGATCCGGGAGCAAAGACCTCTTACACTGTGTCTGAGCCAGTTAAAGGACTGTCTGGTGGATGCCTGGTATGATGTAGACGTAGATACACTGCAACAGTATGCGCAATCTATGCCAAATTCATACGTTCTGTAATTATCTAGAGGAACAGATCGGGGAGCAAAGTTCTCTTCCATTAAATCAGAGCCAGTTAAAGAACAGTCTGGTGGATGCCTGGTATGATGTAGGCATACATGCACTGCATCAGCTTGTGCAATCTATGCCAAATTCATACGTTCTGTAATTATCTAGAAGAACATATCGGGGAGCAAAGTTCTCTTCTAGTAAATCAAAGCCAGTCAAAGGACTGTCTGGTGGATGCCTGGTATGATGTTTACGTAGAGGCACTGTAACACCTTGTGCAATCTATGCCAAATTCATACATTCTGTAATTATCTAGAGGAACAGATCGGGGAGCAAAGTTCTCTTCCATTAAATCAGAGGCAGTTAAAGGACAGTCTGGTGGATGCCTGGTATGATGTAGGCGTAGATGCACTGCATCAGCTTGTGCAATCTATGCCAAATTCATACATTCTGTAATTATCTAGAAGAACATATCGGGGAGCAAAGTTCTCTTCTAGTAAATCAAAGCCAGTCAAAGGACTGTCTGGTGGATGCCTGGTATGATGTTTACGTAGAGGCACTGTAACACCTTGTGCAATCTATGCCAAATTCATACATTCTGTAATTATCTAGAGGAACAGATCGGGGAGCAAAGTTCTCTTCCATTAAATCAGAGGCAGTTAAAGGACAGTCTGGTGGATGCCTGGTATGATGTAGGCGTAGATGCACTGCATCAGCTTGTGCAATCTATGCCAAATTCATACATTCTGTAATTATCTAGAAGAACATATCGGGGAGCAAAGTTCTCTTCTAGTAAATCAAAGCCAGTCAAAGGACTGTCTGGTGGATGCCTGGTATGATGTTTACGTAGAGGCACTGTAACACCTTGTGCAATCTATGCCAAATTCATACGTTCTGTAATTATCTAGAAGAACAGATCGGGGAGCAAAGTTCTCTTCTAGTAAATCAAAGCCAGTCAAAGGACTGTCTGGTGGATGCCTGGTATGATGTTTACGTAGAGGCACTGTAACACCTTGTGCAATCTATGCCAAATTCATACGTTCTGTAATTATCTAGAAGAACAGATCGGGGAGCAAAGTTCTCTTCCATTAAATCAGAACCAGTTAAAGTACTGCTTCGTGAACGCCTGGTACGCTGTAGACGTAGATGCACTCCAATATCTTGTGCAATCTATGCCAAATTGCATACGCGCTGTAATTTGGGCAAAAAGGATCTCCAAGTCGGTATTGAAGAAAAGTTTCTATTTCAGTGGCTGGTATGTGTATTAGGAGTGTTTCGAAAATGCTTCATGTTATTTTTTTTTTATTGGAGGTTTAACGACCACCGTGAGCAACTCAATGGGCTATAAGCAGTCGCCCGTCCCTAATTTAGGGTCACTGGTTCCAGGGAAGGGAGAGAGCCAGTGCCGTAAGACAAACACAACATCCATGCCTCACCGGGATTCGAACCCGAACCCCATTCGGACGAATGATCAGAGGCCATCGCCTTAGACCACTGCGCCACCGGGGCGGCAGCGAATGATCAGAAGCCATCTCTTAGACCACTGCACCACTGCGCGGGGGGGGGCTTCATATTAAGTGAAAACTTTATAGCACATCTTAAAAAAAAATTCGGCTTGTAGTATCACTTGTAATGTATTATTCGTTGAAGATGCAGCGGTTAGACAGAATAATGTCAACACCTAGGAAAAGGAAGGTACCTAATAGTATGTGAGACTACCTTTAGCATTCAAAACCGCCTGAATCCTCCTTGGAATGGACGAATACAAATCCTGGATCTTAGTTATTTGGATGTTACTTCATTCTTCATGCAGAAACTGCTCCAGGTCATTGAAAGATGCAGGAGAAGGATAACGGGATCTTACTCTGTGCTCCAACACAGAACACAGTGGCTCGATGGAGTTTAATCTGGTAATTCGGGAGGCCAGGGAAGGTGTGAAAGTTCGTTCTCATGTTCCTCAAACCATGATTGAAAATTCCGAGCTCTATGAATTGTTGCGTTATCGTCTTGATGGATTGCATCTCCTTCAGGAAACAATGCCCGAGCCATTGGATGGACTTGGTCGATCAAAATGGTTTCATACGCCCTGCCAGTCATCCGTCCTTTCAAGTTCATCAGGGGACCTGCTGAAAACCACGATATATCTCCCCAGAGCATGACAGAACCACCACCATGCTGCACTGTCGGGAGCATACAGTCTGGGTTGTGCACTTCTGACGGTGTTCTCCACACGTAAACACGTCCTGCTGTGAGGAATACTATGAATGTGGATTCATTCGACTATTTTACACTATTCCATGCATTGAAAGTGTGGTTGTATCCTCCTGCCACCACTGCCGTCGCCGTTGTACATTCACCCGCGTCACCAAAGGTTTTCCAATAGCAGCTCTGCCATGAATATCATGTTTACGCAGATACCTGCGTACTATTTCCGTTCTTACTAGGGTCTAGAGATGCATTTTCGGCGCCGTGGCCTTATTATTACGGGTAACAATCCTCTTTAATGCTCACCTGTCTCTATCAGTCAGGGTCGTTTTCGGGCCGCTCTTGTGTTTCGCAGACGAGGTTTTGCCGCGAACACGGTATTCTGTCATAACGCCAGACACAATAGCTCTCGATACCCTCACAACATTGGTTACTGTTGCCACGGAGGCCCCAAATAGCGGCCATCAACAATTAGCCCGCTTTCGAAGTCCGTTAGGTCGCTCAGTTCGTCGTCACCGTGAAAGAAATTTTACAAGAGATTTTAAATGCACTTAAATAGTACCTTGATGTTTTAAACAAAGTTATTACAACCAAAAACTGGTGGATACAGTTGCGTATTGCATGTATGCAGCTGTATTAAAAGTCATATCTCTGAGTATAGTGATCACATAATTATTATTACATTTTTGATTGGAGGTTTAACGACCACCGTGAGCAACTCAATGGCTATAAGCAGTCGCCCGTCCCTATTTTAAGGCCACTGGTTCCAGGGAAGGGAGAGAGTTAGTGCCGTGAGACAAGCACAACATTCATGCCTCACCAGGATTTTTTTTTATTGGAGGTTTAACGACCACCGTGAGCAACTCAATGGCTATGAGCAGTCGCCCGTCCCTAATTTAGGGCCACCGGTTCCAGGGAAGGGAGAGAGCCAGTGCCGTAGACAAACACAACATCCACTCCTCAACGGGAATTTTTTTATTGGAGTTTTTTTTTTTTTTTTTTTTGATTGGAGGTTTAACGACCACCGTGAGCAACTCAAAGGGCTATACGCTGTCGCCCGTCCCTAATTTAGGGTCACTGGGTCCAGGGAAGGGAGAGAGCCAGTGCCGTAAGACAAACACAACACCCATGCCTGACCGGGATTCGAACCCGGACCCCTTACGGACGAATAATCAGAGGCCAACGCCTTAGACCACTGCGCCACCGGGGCGGCTTATTGGAGTTTTAACGACCACCGTGAGCAACTCAATGGGCTATAAGGAGTCACCCGTCCCTAATTTAGGGCCACTGGTTCCAGGGAAGGGAGAGAGCCAGTGCCGTAAGAGAAACACAACATCCACGCCTCACCGGGATTTTTTTATTGATTGAAGTTTTAACGACCACCGTGAGCAACTCAATGGGCTATAAGCAGTCGCCTGTCCCTAATTTAGGGCCACTGGTTCCAGGGAAGGGAGAGAGCCAGAGCCGTAAGACAAACACAACATCCATGCCTCACCGGGATTCGAACCCGGAAAAGCTTGATGTCCTTCTCCGCATAGCTTTAATGAACACATGAAGAACTTAACTAAGCATTAAATAGCACTAACGGTATGGTAAATAAATGGGCTTATACTCAAAGCAATCAACTGCTATGTTAGACACCCTAATAGTCAGCAAAATATCACCCGTGGAATATAATAATTACAACTTGGTTTTCATGTAATAGCTATCCAAGTACAATATTGCCCAAGAACGCAGAAGTACAATATTTCCTAAAGCGCAGTGGTTTATGTGCTGGCTTATGACCATTCGTCCGAGAAGGGTCCGGGTTCGAATCCCGGTGAGGCATTAATGTTGTGTTTGTCTTAGAGCACTGGCTCTCTCCCTTCGCTGGAAATAATGACCCTAAATTAGGGACGGGCGACTGCTTGTAGCCCATTGAGTTGCTCACGGTGATCGTTAAACTTTCAATCAAGAAGAAGAAGAACGCAGAATACTCTTGAAGTTGTACGACTCGAAAACAGTTTGACTTCAGTGATCAGACAAGCGTAATATTCAGTGTGGAATGAATGAATCAAATCACGTAAGATCAAACGCTAATTGCATAACATTGAAGTAGTCTGAGATTTCTCAACGTTTCCCTCAAACTCAATTACAATGATATCGTGATCTAGCCGACTTCCGAGAGCACTAACTGAATAGTAAACTTCACCTTTATCAGTCTATAGGTCATTCACTTTTGACCTAAGGTCAGGTTGCCAAACCATCGTTACCCGAGAGAGAAAATGTAGCGTTAAAAAGAAAAGAAACTGCTAAAAGAGAATGAATGAAAATTTACATAAAATAAAAGGAACCGTAAAGAAAAGTTAGAGAATACATTACACACAGTTGTAGGTCCGTCCGCCAACCTTTGGACAGCATATCTCTGCTCATACTGGTGTTCAAACGTAAAGGATGACCAACAAAGACGTACACAGTGCGTCAAAGAATTTTTAAGACTGGCGCTAGATTTCAGCCTACGGTGGCGCCACCAGTGTAATCCCGAATGCGTTATAAACCGTGACCATCTGCTTGCTTTCTGCCAAAAGTACTGCGCAGTTGTTAACGTAACTCAAACGAAACGGCCGTTCATTAGAGAAGTAAAATTTTTTTCATGTTGAATTATTAAGATGGAACAAAGTGCTGTTATTAAATTTAACGCAAAACTTGGTAAACGTGCCTCAGAAACGTACCAAATGATGAAACAAGTTTACGGTGAGTTTTATTTAAGTAGATCAAATGTTTTCCTGTGGCACAAACGTTTTTTGGATGGAAGAGATACGCTAGAAGATGATAAGCATACCGGAAGACCAAGTTCATCAAGGACACCTGAGATTATTGAAAAAGTGCGTGATTTCGTGGCAAACAATCGATGTGCGTCACTAAGAATGATGGAAAAGTCTTTAAACATCAACAAAGAAATGATTCGAACCATCCTGCATGAAGATTTGGGCAAAACAAAAGCCTGTGCTAAACTTGTTCCACACATGTTAATCAAAGAACAAAAATCAAGGAGAAGTACACATCGCAGAGACATCATTTCAGCCGCTGAAAATGATCCAAACTTCTTAAAATCGATTGTTACAGGTGATGAAACATGGTGTTTTCAATATGATCCTAAAACAAAGCGACAAAGTGCGGAATGGAAGTCAAAAAACTCTTCACAAGCCAAAAAAACAAGAAAAGTTCCATCGAAAATTGAAACAATGCTCATTACATTCTTCGATAGTAAGGGTATTATCCACAAATAGTTTGCTCCAAGTGGACAAACAATTGCTGGTGAGCTTTTTTTAAATGTTTTGAGCCGTTTGATGGGCAGAATTCGTCGCATTCGTCCAGAATATCGGGATGAAAACAGTTGGTGTTTGTTGCACGATAATGCACCCAGTCACACCTCACCTCTTGTTCGTAGATTTCTGGCGAAAAATGACGTCTGTGTGTTGAATCATCCACCGTATTCGCCTGATTTAGCACCCTGCGACTTTTCTTTATTTCCAAAAAAAAAAAAAAAAAAAAAAAAAAAAGGACGTTAAAAGGGTGTTATTTTGATGATATTTCGACCATACAAACAGCTTCGACGCGTGCTTTGGAGGCAATTCCGCAAAGTGAACTGGAACAGGCATTCGAATCATTATTAAATCGCTGTAACAAGTGTATTGAAGCCGGAGGGACTTATTTTGAATAACAAACCAAAACAAATTATAATTTCTTGTTTCTATTTCGTTTTACAGACCCAGTCTTAAAAATTCTTTGACGCACTGTTTATATAGCTGACTACGTATACAAAATAAATCACGGAAAGACGGCAGACATGCAAAATGTAGAAGACTGCCTCGCGTTTACCTTAGGCTTAGGTAAGGAACAATATGCAAATTTGCATTGCGTTAAAAGGATATACCAGTTTACTCTAATCTTGTACAGCAGATGTTCACATATGCACTATATTGACAAAAGCCACTGGACAACTGTTCAAAAGCAAATGAACGGATCCGCTGCGTTGTTAAGATGCGAGGTACAGCTGCAAACGGAAAAAAAAAACAAGCCTGCAGCTGACCACGATCGTACCGTACTGTAAGGTTGAGTGAAAATGTCGTGGCGGGAGAGAACTGACTTTGAGAAAGGAAGGACTATTGGGTGTTATATTAGTGAGTTGTTCATAAAAGAAACCGAGAGGTGTTTAAACACACCCAAGTCAACTGTTTTGGATGTACTGAATAAGTGGAAGACGCATGGCGTGCCTGAAACAGCAAAACGTACCGGCAGACCACAGAAAATCCGTGATAGAGGACGTCTGAGCATCAGAAGAGTCGTTACAGCTAATCGACGGAGTACTGCTCAAGATCTCATTGTACAGGTGAGTAAAAGTGCTGGAACCACGGTATGTACATGTACCATTCGCAGAGAGCTTCATTCGATGTGTTACCGTAGTCGTGCGGTTGCTCATACGTCTTTGACCTCCACTCGGAGTGCTACTCGTCGTTTTGCATGGTGTAAAGAACATTTATAGTGGAACGTAGATCAATGAAAACAGGTCCTATGGACTAATGAATCCAGACACACGATCCATCAGTTTGATGGCCGTGGGTTGGTATGGCGGCAGCCGGGAGAGCGGTATTTACCACAGTGTATTCGTGTGGGGGTGTTTTTCGTGGTATGGTCCCGGCTCAATGGTTATCGTGGACAAACCTGTTAACCAGCACGTGTACCTCGATATTCTGGACAATTTTGCCCTACCAAATCTGTGGCAATACTATGGAACCGAGTCTTGTTGGTACCAGTAGGATAATGAAGCGAGCCATAAAGCAAGGGCTTTTACGGCCTGGTTTGACGATAATCCGTGTGTGGAATGGCCAGCACAGAACCCTGATCTTAATCCCATAGAGCACCTATGGGGTGAATTAGAGCGCCGCATAAGAAGTTTGGAACCAAAGCCTACTACTAAGCAACAGTTAGCGGCAGCATTATGTACTGAATGGAAACGCATACCTATCGCTGTTTTCCAAACCCTTGTGGAAAGCATGTCTCGAAGGGTTAAGGCTAAAGGTGGACCGACACCGCAGTATTGTATGTCAATAAATGCTATGTTGTGTTTCTTTTCTAGGTGTCCGGTGACGTTTCTCAATATAGTGTATGTTTCGGCATCGATTCAATGGTGCATCTGAATGTTTCTGTACGGATGCTATACCATGCAGACACCAGAACTTCTGGCAGATCATCAGGAGCCATCGGTGTTAATTCAATACGTCGAACCTGTTGGTCAATTATAGCTATGCACCTCTGTCAGCGAGTGAGAAGTGCTTCACTGCCAGTCCGGAAGAAATCCGGTCCCGGGATAAAGAAAGTTCCGAAAAGAAATTTAGGCCTCCTCTCGGTTTCTTTAGGTCCTGTTCTTGAGGTAATTACTAAAATACGTGAAGAGGTGGAATTCAGTTGGCGCCAAATCCTGGATGCGAGAAGGTTTCGAACCTCAGGTCGTATAGCTTCTGACTCGTCATTTGTGACACGTGTTTTCTTGCGTTATCATAGAGAAGGATAGGACCCTTCCTCTTCACCAAAGATGGTGGTTTGAAACTCAACTTCTGATGCATTCAGTCAATCTCGACACAGTATGTGACTGAGGTAATGCTTTCACCAGCATTCAAGATCCTGTAGTGTATGACACCGTGAACAGTCCAAATCAAGAACCTGTAGTGTATGACCCAGTGAACAGTCCAAATCAAGAACTTGTAGTGTATCACGCCGTGAACAGTCTAAATCAAGAACCTGTAGTGTATGACGCCGTGAACAGTCCAAATCAAGAACATGTAGTGTATGACGCCGTGAACGGTCCAAATCAATAACCTGTAGTTTATGACACCGTGAAGAGTCCAAATCAAGAACCTGTAGTGTATGACACCGTGAAGAGTCCAAATCAAGAACCTGTAGTGTATGACACCGTGAAGAGTCCAAATCAAGAACCTGTAGTGTATGACACGGTGAACAATCCAAATCAATAACCTGTAGTGTATGACACTGTGAACAGTCCAAATCAAGAACCTGTAGGGTATGACACCGTGAACAGTCCAAATCAAGAACATGTAGTGTATGACACCGTGAACAGTCCAAATCAAGAACCTGTAGTGTATGACAGCTTGAAAAGTTCAAATCAAGAACCTGTAGTGTATGACACTGTGAGCAGTCCAAATCAAGAACCTGTAGTGTATGACACCGTGAACAGTCCAAATCAAAAGAACCTGTAGTGTATGACAGCTTGAACAGTTCAAATCAAGAACCTGTAGTGTATGACACCGTGAACAGTCCAAATCAAGAACCTGTAGTGTATGACACCGTGAACAGTCCAAATCAAGAACCTGTAGTGTATGACACTGTGAACAGTCCAAATCAAGAACCTGTAGTGTATGACACCGTGAACAGTCCACTACACTTCCAACAAAACCTTCTTTGCGTCGGTTTAAGATGCTGTTTCGGTGGTTCAAAATGGTTCAACCACTGTCTAGGTCGCTTATGGTTGTCGTATAGCACTCACTTTTCATCACAGGTTACACTGCGATCAAATACGGGTTCCTTTTCGTTGCCAAGCAGAAGGTTACTGCACATCTCAAACTGTTGCTGTTTCTGATGCTCCGTCAGTTCGTGTGGGATTCACGTATCGAGCTCCTTGACCTTACCAACTTGGTGGAGGTGTTCGGAAATGGCTGACTCCGACATATTGCACTATTTGGAGATTTCCCTTACTGTGACGCGAGTATTTGCTTTCAGAGTATCGCTACCAATGACCGAATGTCGTACTCGTACCCCTTCACCTTCTAGGATCGTGTCACCGGAACGAAACTTTTCACCCCACCAACGAACAGTACGTTCAGATGCTGCTTCTTCGTCCCATCCCTCGACGACATTGAGGTAGGTTTGTTCCCCACTACAACCCAATATGTACTCATGAAGCAGAACCACCCGAAACTCACTTCTTTTTAACACGAGTAGCAACGACTGCAACCCAACCGATTATGGCGTATAGGTGGCGTCTGAGTCGTCCTTCAACCCGTACGAGCAGGTTGGCCTGCAATCACTGTTGTTGAGTTGAATGTGGCACCTCATAAAATCGCCCATTATTTTCCGAACGTCCTGATATCATGTTTCCTTCTATACACAGAGTGGCAAAGAATTTTTAAGACTGGGTCTGTAAAATGAAATAGAAACAAGAAATTATAATTTGTTTTGGTTTGTTATTCAAGATAAGTCCCTCCGGCTTCAATACACTTGTTACAGCGATTTAATAATGATTCGAATGCCTGTTCCAGTTCACTTTGCGGAATGGCGTCCAAAGCACGCGTCGAAGCTGTTTGTGTGGTCGAAATAGCATCAAAATAATACCCTTTTAACGTCATTTTAACTTTTGGAAATAAAGAAAAGTCGCAGGGTGCTAAATCAGACGAATACGGTGGGTGATTCAACACACAGACGTTATTTTTCGCCAAAAATCTACGAACAGAAAGTGAGGTGTGACTGGGTGCATTATCGTGCTACAAACACCAACTGCTTCCATCCCGGTATTCTGGACGAATGCGACGAATTCTGCCCATCAAACGCCTCAAATCATTTAAATAAAACTCACCAGTAATTGTTTGTCCACTTGGAACAAATTCTTTGTGGACTTACCCTGACTATCGAAGAATGTAATGAGCACTGTTTTGATTTTCGATGGAACTTTTCTTGTTTTTTTTTGGCTTGTGGGTAATTTTTTACTTCCATTCCGCACTTTGTCGCTTTGTTTTAGGATCATATTGAAAACACCATGTTTCATCACCTGTAACAATCGATTTTAAGAAGTTTGGATGATTTTCAGCGGCTGAAATGATGTTTCTGCAATGTGCACTTCTCCTTGTTTTTTGTTCATTGGTTAACGTGTGTGGAACAAATTTAGCACAGACTTTTGTTTTGCCCAAATCTTCATGCAGGATGATGGTTCGAATCGTTTCTTTGTTGATGTTTGAAGACTTTTTCATCATTCATAGTGACGCACATCGATTGTTTGTCCCGAAATCACGCACTTTTTCAATAATCTCAGGTGTCCTAGATTAACTTGGTCTTCCAGTATGCTTATCATCTTCCAGCGATTTAGAAATCAGCTAATCTCTGATAACTTTCTTCTGCTACGAGAAATTTTTGTGTGCCATTTGTTCATTTTCTTAATGTTCTTTTTAGCTGCTCTTTCTATTTCTGGATATTTTATCGATTGCAGAAATCTGGTTATTTTCTTTCCTAACCGGTTCCATTGACTTGGAGTAATTTTGATAAATTTAATTTTCGTCCAAAAAGATTCAAAAGTCGTGCTTCTTAAAACCTGAAATCCAGTGGTATCTCCCTTGTTGTTTCCGTAATGGTATTGTTGTTTCATAAACGGAAAATCGGGGCATGTCTGATCAATTTTGGAATAAATATTTTGACTTCATATATACACAGAAAATATTTCTGTACCCAGAATGTCAGACCTGAATTCACTGAGCTGCGCGAAGAATATCTCCCAAGACACTTTTGTCGCCTTATTCCTCCAATAGAGCGTAAAGAAACACATTCAGGAAGAAACAAACAACTGGTACCTGACAGTGTGACAAACGATGTTATCTTGTTTTTTGTTTTTTGTTTTTTTTTATTTGAGATTCCCAAACATTGCACCCGTTTCTCTGAGACTTCACCACAATAGTGGAATTTCTACCTGAGAGATATTAAGGAAACGAAATTAATTTTTGTAACCCCTTGGGACGACCTCCTGTCTTCCCCAAAGCACTTGATGGGAACAAACGCGCTGCTTCATAGCACAAAAAGGCAAAAACGCTGTCGCCGATATGGGAACAAATGCGAACCTCGAACTTTCGCTAAAAGCTCACAGATATCCAAAACTTCCGGTGGAATTGCAGGTAACGATATTAATACCAACCATCGTGTAATTTTCCGCGTAGGAGAAAAAGTGAGGAATTTCACGCAGTGCGACATGTCGGTGTCTTTATTGTCATTTTACTTCGGCTGACTGCATATATTTTGTAGAATTTTCAGTCGTGTCAGACACTTACAAAGGATGCGTACACATTTTTAGAACGATATTTCCGCAATATAATTAATGTTCAAAGTAAAATTCTTTCTTTCTTAAGTATTCAATCAGATAGCCATTTCTCTGCACTATGAACCTACATCTCGATTTCCAAGATAACAGGACATTTCTTAAAATTGGTAGTGGCATTTTATTCCGCTCCTCGTTCACTTCTTTCCATAGTCCAATCATTGTTTTAGATCTACGCGCACTTTTTAGCACTCCTGAGCCGCCCCGGTGGCGCAATGGTCTAAGGCGCTGGCCTCTGATCATTCGTCCGTGAGGGGTCCGGGTTCAAATCCCGGTGAGTCATGGATGTTGTGTTTGTCTTACGGCACTGGCTCTCTCCCTTCCCTGGAACCAGTGACCCCAAATTAGGGACGGGCGACGGCTTATAGCCCATTGAATTGCTCACGGTGGTCGTTAAACGTCCAACCAAACAAACAAACTTTTTAGCATTCCTGAGGCACAATAGTCTATTGGTGACACATCTTGGGAATTTGTAGGACTATGAACCTACATCTAGATTTCCAAGATAGCAGGGCATTTTTTAAAAATGGTAGTGGTATTTTATTCCACAACTCTTCCACTGCTTTCCATAGCCCAATCATTGTTTTAGGCCTAAGCTCTCTTTTTTGCAGTCCGAAGATACAATAGTCAATTAGTAACACATCTTGGGAATTTGAAGGACTATGAACCTACATCTAGATTTCCAAGATAGCAGGGCATTTTTTAAAAATGGTAGTGGTATTTTATTCCACAACTCTTCCACTGCTTTCCATAGTCCAATCATTGTTTTAGGCCTAAGCTCTCTTTTTTGCAGTCCGAAGATACAATATTCAATTAGTAACACATCTTGGGAATTTGAAGGACTATGAACCTACATCTAGATTTCCAAGACAGCAGGGCATTTTTTAAAAATGGTAGTGGTATTTTATTCCACAACTCTTCCACTGCTTTCCATAGTCCAATCATTGTTTTAGGCCTAAGCTCTCTTTTTTGCAGTCCGAAGATACAATAGTCAATTAGTAACACATCTTGGGAATTTGAAGGACTATGAACCTACATCTAGATTTCCAAGATAGCAGGGCATTTTTTAAAATTGGTAGTGGTATTTTATTCCACAACTCTTCCACTGCTTTCCATAGTCCAATCATTGTTTTAGGCCTAAGCTCTCTTTTTTGCAGTCCGAAGATACAATAGTCAATTAGTAACACATCTTGGATATTTGAAGGACTATGAACCTACATCTAGATTTCCAAGATAGCAGGACATTTTTTAAAATTGGTAGTGGTATTTTATTCCACAACTCTTCCACTGCTTTCCATAGTCCAATCATTGTTTTAGGCCTAAGCTCTCTTTTTTGCAGTCCGAAGATAAAATAGTCAATTAGTAACACATCTTGGGAATTTGAAGGACTATGCACCTACATCTAGATTTCCAAGATAGCAGGGCATTTTTTAAAATTGGTAGTGGTATTTTATTTCACAACTCTTCCAGTGCTTTCCATAGTCCAAATCATTGTTTTAGGCCTAAGCTCTCTTTTTGCAGTCCGACTATTCAATATTCAATTAGTAACACATCTTGGGAATTTGAAGGACTATGAACCTTCATCTAGATTTCCAAGATAGCAGGGCATTTTTTAAAAATGGTAGTGGTATTTTATTCCACAACTCTTCCACTGCTTTCCATAGTCCAGTCATTGTTTTAGGCCTAAGCTCTCTTTTTTGCAGTCCGAAGATACAATAGTCAATTAGTAGCACATCTTGGGAATTTGAAGGACTATGAACCTACATCTAGATTTCCAAGATAGCAGGGCATTTTTTAAAAATGGTGGTGGTATTTTATTCCACAACTCTTACACTGCTTTCCATAGTCCAATCATTGTTTTAGGCCTAAGCTCTCTTTTTTGCAGTCCGAAGATACAATAGTCAATTAGTAGCACATCTTGGGAATTTGAAGGACTATGAACCTACATCTAGATTTCCAAGATAGCAGGGCATTTTTTAAAATTGGTAGTGGTATTTTATTCCACAACTCTTCCACTGCTTTCCATAGTCCAAATCATTGTTTTAGGCCTAAGCTCTCTTTTTTGCAGTCCGAAGATAAAATAGTCAATTAGTAACACATCTTGGGAATTTGAAGGACTATGAACCTACATCTAGATTTCCAAGATAGCAGGGCATTTTTTAAAATTGGTAGTGGTATTTTATTCCACAACTCTTCCACTGCTTTCCATAGTCCAATCATTGTTTTAGGCCTAAGCTCTCTTTTTTGCAGTCCGAAGATTCAATAGTCAATTAGTAACACATCTTGGGAATTTGAAGGACTATGAACCTACATCTAGATTTCCAAGATAGCAGGGCATTTTTTAAAAATGGTAGTGGTATTTTATTCCACAACTCTTCCACTGCTTTCCATAGTCCAATCATTGTTTTAGGCCTAAGCTCTCTTTTTTGCAGTCCGAAGATACAATAGTCAATTAGTAACACATCTTGGGAATTTGAAGGACTATGCACCGACATCTAGATTTCCAAGATAGCAGGGCATTTTTTAAAATTGGTAGTGGTATTTTATTCCACAACTCTTCCAGTGCTTTCCATAGTCCAAATCATTGTTTTAGGCCTAAGCTCTCTTTTTTGCAGTCCGACTATTCAATATTCAATTAGTAACACATCTTGGGAATTTGAAGGACTATGAACCTTCATCTAGATTTCCAAGATAGCAGGGCATCTTTTAAAAATGGTAGTGGTATTTTATTCCACAACTCTTCCACTGCTTTCCATAGTCCAGTCATTGTTTTAGGCCTAAGCTCTCTTTTTTGCAGTCCGAAGATACAATAGTCAATTAGTAACACATCTTGGGAATTTGAAGGACTATGCACCTACATCTAGATTTCCAAGATAGCAGGGCATTTTTTAAAAATGGTAGTGATATTTTATTCCACAACTCTTACACTGCTTTCCATAGTCCAATCATTGTTTTAGGCCTAAGCTCTCTTTTTTGCAGTCCGAAGATACAATAGTCAATTAGTAACACATCTTGGGAATTTGAAGGACTATGAACCTACATCTAGATTTCCAAGATAGCAGGGCATTTTTTAAAAATGGTGGTGATATTTTATTCCACAACTCTTACACTGCTTTCCATAGTCCAATCATTGTTTTAGGCCTAAGCTCTCTTTTTTGCAGTCCGAAGATACAATAGTCAATTAGTAGCACATCTTGGGAATTTGAAGGACTATGAACCTACATCTAGATTTCCAAGATAGCAGGGCATTTTTTAAAATTGGTAGTGGTATTTTATTCCACAACTCTTCCACTGCTTTCCATAGTCCAATCATTGTTTTAGGCCTAAGCTCTCTTTTTTGCAGTCCGAAGATACAATAGTCAATTAGTAACACATCTTGGATATTTGAAGGACTATGAACCTACATCTAGATTTCCAAGATAGCAGGGCATTTTTTAAAATTGGTAGTGGTATTTTATTCCACAACTCTTCCACTGCTTTCCATAGTCCAAATCATTGTTTTAGGCCTAAGCTCTCTTTTTTGCAGTCCGAAGATAAAATAGTCAATTAGTAACACATCTTGGGAATTTGAAGGACTATGCACCTACATCTAGATTTCCAAGATAGCAGGGCATTTTTTAAAAATGGTAGTGGTATTTTATTCCACAACTCTTCCACTGCTTTCCATAGTCCAATCATTGTTTTAGGCCTAAGCTCTCTTTTTTGCAGTCCGAAGATACAATAGTCAATTAGTAACACATCTTGGGAATTTGAAGGACTATGCACCTACATCTAGATTTCCAAGATAGCAGGGCATTTTTTTAAAAATGGTAGTGGTATTTTATTCCACAACTCTTCCACTGCTTTCCATAGTCCAATCATTGTTTTAGGCCTAAGCTCTCTTTTTTGCAGTCCGAAGATACAATAGTCAATTAGTAACACATCTTGGGAATTTGAAGGACTATGAACCTACATCTAGATTTCCAAGATAGCAGGGCATTTTTTAAAAATGGTAGTGGTATTTTATTCCACAACTCTTCCACTGCTTTCCATAGTCCAATCATTGTTTTAGGCCTAAGCTCTCTTTTTTGCAGTCCGAAGATACAATAGTCAATTAGTAGCACATCTTGGGAATTTGAAGGACTATGAACCTTCATCTAGATTTCCAAGATAGCAGGGCATCTTTTAAAAATGGTAGTGGTATTTTATTCCACAACTCTTCCACTGCTTTCCATAGTCCAATCATTGTTTTAGGCCTAAGCTCTCTTTTGCAGTCCGAAGATACAATAGTCAATTAGTAACACATCTTGGATATTTGAAGGACTATGAACCTACATCTAGATTTCCAAGATAGCAGGGCATTTTTTAAAATTGGTAGTGGTATTTTATTCCACAACTCTTCCACTGCTTTCCATAGTCCAATCATTGTTTTAGGCCTAAGCTCTCTTTTTTGCAGTCCGAAGATACAATAGTCAATTAGTAACACATCTTGGATATTTGAAGGACTATGAACCTACATCTAGATTTCCAAGATAGCAGGGCATTTTTTAAAATTGGTAGTGGTATTTTATTCCACAACTCTTCCACTGCTTTCCATAGTCCAGTCATTATTTTAGGCCTAAGCTCTCTTTTTTGCAGTCCGAAAGATACAATAGTCAATTAGTAGCACATCTTGGGAATTTGAAGGACTATGAACCTACATCTAGATTTCCAAGATAGCAGGGCATTTTTTAAAAATGGTGGTGGTATTTTATTCCACAACTCTTACACTGCTTTCCATAGTCCAATCATTGTTTTAGGCCTAAGCTCTCTTTTTTGCAGTCCGAAGATACAATAGTCAATTAGTAGCACATCTTGGGAATTTGAAGGACTATGAACCTACATCTAGATTTCCAAGATAGCAGGGCATTTTTTAAAATTGGTAGTGGTATTTTATTCCACAACTCTTCCACTGCTTTCCATAGTCCAAATCATTGTTTTAGGCCTAAGCTCTCTTTTTTGCAGTCCGAAGATAAAATAGTCAATTAGTAACACATCTTGGGAATTTGAAGGACTATGCACCTACATCTAGATTTCCAAGATAGCAGGGCATTTTTTAAAATTGGTAGTGGTATTTTATTCCACAACTCTTCCACTGCTTTCCATAGTCCAATCATTGTTTTAGGCCTAAGCTCTCTTTTTTGCAGTCCGAAGATTCAATAGTCAATTAGTAACACATCTTGGGAATTTGAAGGACTATGCACCTACATCTAGATTTCCAAGATAGCAGGGCATTTTTTAAAAATGGTAGTGGTATTTTATTCCACAACTCTTCCACTGCTTTCCATAGTCCAATCATTGTTTTAGGCCTAAGCTCTCTTTTTTGCAGTCCGAAGATACAATAGTCAATTAGTAACACATCTTGGGAATTTGAAGGACTATGCACCGACATCTAGATTTCCAAGATAGCAGGGCATTTTTTAAAATTGGTAGTGGTATTTTATTCCACAACTCTTCCAGTGCTTTCCATAGTCCAAATCATTGTTTTAGGCCTAAGCTCTCTTTTTTGCAGTCCGACTATTCAATATTCAATTAGTAACACATCTTGGGAATTTGAAGGACTATGAACCTTCATCTAGATTTCCAAGATAGCAGGGCATCTTTTAAAAATGGTAGTGGTATTTTATTCCACAACTCTTCCACTGCTTTCCATAGTCCAGTCATTGTTTTAGGCCTAAGCTCTCTTTTTTGCAGTCCGAAGATACAATAGTCAATTAGTAACACATCTTGGGAATTTGAAGGACTATGCACCTACATCTAGATTTCCAAGATAGCAGGGCATTTTTTAAAAATGGTGGTGATATTTTATTCCACAACTCTTACACTGCTTTCCATAGTCCAATCATTGTTTTAGGCCTAAGCTCTCTTTTTTGCAGTCCGAAGATACAATAGTCAATTAGTAACACATCTTGGGAATTTGAAGGACTATGAACCTACATCTAGATTTCCAAGATAGCAGGGCATTTTTTTAAAAATGGTGGTGATATTTTATTCCACAACTCTTACACTGCTTTCCATAGTCCAATCATTGTTTTAGGCCTAAGCTCTCTTTTTGCAGTCCGAAGATACAATAGTCAATTAGTAGCACATCTTGGGAATTTGAAGGACTATGAACCTACATCTAGATTTCCAAGATAGCAGGGCATTTTTTAAAATTGGTAGTGGTATTTTTATTCCACAACTCTTCCACTGCTTTCCATAGTCCAATCATTGTTTTAGGCCTAAGCTCTCTTTTTTGCAGTCCGAAGATACAATAGTCAATTAGTAGCACATCTTGGGAATTTGTAGGACTATGAACCTACATCTAGATTTCCAAGATAGCAGGGCATTTTTAAAAATGGTGGTGATATTTTATTCCACAACTCTTACACTGCTTTCCATAGTCCAATCATTGTTTTAGGCCTAAGCTCTCTTTTTTGCAGTCCGAAGATACAATAGTCAATTAGTAACACATCTTGGGAATTTGAAGGACTATGAACCTACATCTAGATTTCCAAGATAGCAGGGCATTTTTAAAAATGGTGGTGATATTTTATTCCACAACTCTTACACTGCTTTCCATAGTCCAATCATTGTTTTAGGCCTAAGCTCTCTTTTTTTGCAGTCCGAAGATACAATAGTCAATTAGTAGCACATCTTGGGAATTTGAAGGACTATGAACCTACATCTAGATTTCCAAGATAGCAGGGCATTTTTAAAATTGGTAGTGGTATTTTATTCCACAACTCTTCCACTGCTTTCCATAGTCCAATCATTGTTTTAGGCCTAAGCTCTCTTTTTTGCAGTCCGAAGATACAATAGTCAATTAGTAACACATCTTGGATATTTGAAGGACTATGAACCTACATCTAGATTTCCAAGATAGCAGGGCATTTTTTAAAATTGGTAGTGGTATTTTATTCCACAACTCTTCCACTGCTTTCCATAGTCCAAATCATTGTTTTAGGCCTAAGCTCTCTTTTTTGCAGTCCGAAGATAAAATAGTCAATTAGTAACACATCTTGGGAATTTGAAGGACTATGCACCTACATCTAGATTTCCAAGATAGCAGGGCATTTTTTTAAAAATGGTAGTGGTATTTTATTCCACAACTCTTCCACTGCTTTCCATAGTCCAATCATTGTTTTAGGCCTAAGCTCTCTTTTTGCAGTCCGAAGATACAATAGTCAATTAGTAACACATCTTGGGAATTTGAAGGACTATGCACCTACATCTAGATTTCCAAGATAGCAGGGCATTTTTTTAAAAATGGTAGTGGTATTTTATTCCACAACTCTTCCACTGCTTTCCATAGTCCAATCATTGTTTTAGGCCTAAGCTCTCTTTTTTGCAGTCCGAAGATACAATAGTCAATTAGTAGCACATCTTGGGAATTTGAAGGACTATGAACCTTCATCTAGATTTCAAGATAGCAGGGCATCTTTTAAAAATGGTAGTGGTATTTTATTCCACAACTCTTCCACTGCTTTCCATAGTCCAATCATTGTTTTAGGCCTAAGCTCTCTTTTTGCAGTCCGAAGATACAATAGTCAATTAGTAACACATCTTGGATATTTGAAGGACTATGAACCTACATCTAGATTTCCAAGATAGCAGGGCATTTTTTAAAATTGGTAGTGGTATTTTATTCCACAACTCTTCCACTGCTTTCCATAGTCCAATCATTGTTTTAGGCCTAAGCTCTCTTTTTTGCAGTCCGAAGATACAATAGTCAATTAGTAACACATCTTGGATATTTGAAGGACTATGAACCTACATCTAGATTTCCAAGATAGCAGGGCATTTTTTAAAATTGGTAGTGGTATTTTATTCCACAACTCTTCCACTGCTTTCCATAGTCCAAATCATTGTTTTAGGCCTAAGCTCTCTTTTGCAGTCCGAAGATAAAATAGTCAATTAGTAACACATCTTGGGAATTTGAAGGACTATGCACCGACATCTAGATTTCCAAGATAGCAGGGCATTTTTTAAAATTGGTAGTGGTATTTTATTCCACAACTCTTCCAGTGCTTTCCATTAGTCCAAATCATTGTTTTAGGCCTAAGCTCTCTTTTTTGCAGTCCGACTATTCAATATTCAATTAGTAACACATCTTGGGAATTTGAAGGACTATGAACCTTCATCTAGATTTCCAAGATAGCAGGGCATCTTTTAAAAATGGTAGTGGTATTTTATTCCACAACTCTTCCACTGCTTTCCATAGTCCAGTCATTGTTTTAGGCCTAAGCTCTCTTTTTTGCAGTCCGAAAGATACAATAGTCAATTAGTAACACATCTTGGGAATTTGAAGGACTATGAACCTACATCTAGATTTCCAAGATAGCAGGGCATTTTTAAAAATGGTGGTGGTATTTTATTCCACAACTCTTACACTGCTTTCCATAGTCCAATCATTGTTTTAGGCCTAAGCTCTCTGTTTTGCAGTCCGAAGATACAATAGTCAATTAGTAGCACATCTTGGGAATTTGAAGGACTATGAACCTACATCTAGATTTCCAAGATAGCAGGGCATTTTTTAAAATCGGTAGTGGTATTTTATTCCACAACTCTTCCACTGCTCTCCATAGTCCAATTATTGTTTTAGGTCTAAGCACTCTTTGTAGCAGTCCGAAGACACAATAGTCCATTGGTGACACATCAGGGGACTTTGAAGGACTATGAACCTATATCTAGATTTCCAAGATAACAGGGCATTTCTTAAAATTTATAATGGCATTTTGTTTCCACTCCTTATCCACTGCTTTCCATAGTCCAATCATTGATTTAGGTTTAATCGCCTCTTTTTAGCAGTCCGAAGGCACAATAGTCCATTGGTGACACATCAGGGGACTTTGAATGACTATGAACCTACATCTAGATTTCCAAGATAACAGGGCATTTCTTAAAATTTATAGTGGTATTTTATTCCACTCCTCTTCCACTGCTTTCCATAGTCCAATAATTGTTTTAGGTCTAAGCGCCTTTTTTTAGCAGTCCCAAGGCACAATAGTCCATTGGTGACACATCAGGGGACTTTGAAGAGATATGAGCGAAAGGTGAAGACTTGATACCCATCTGTGTCTTCATGTTTTTTTTCAAAAAATAGCTTCAGATGTACACTGTACTGTATTAACAAAAGTCGCGGGATATTCCTTCGAAAGCAAACGAACGGATCCGCTGCGTTGTTAAGATGCGTGATACAGCTGCAAACAGCATAAAAACAAGCTTGCAGCTGACCGCGATCATATCGCACTGTGAGGTTAAATGAAAATGTCGCGACGGGAGAGAACTGACTCTGAGAAAGGAAAGACTGTTGGATGTTATGTTTTGGTCGTCCATAAGAGAAACCGAGAGGTTTTTAAACATACCCAAGTCAACTGTTTTGGTTGTGCTGAATAAGTGGAAGACACGTGGCGTGCCTGAAGCAGCAAAACGTAGCGGCAGACCAAAGAAAATCAGTGATACAGGGCGTGAAGCCTCAGGAGAGTCGTTACAGCTAATCGACGGAGCACTTCACAAGAACTTCGTGTACAGGTGAGTAAAAATGCTGGAACTGCAGTATGTACACGTACCACTCGCAGAAACCTTCATTCCATGGGTTACCGGGGACGTGCGGCTGCTCACAAGCCTTTCATCTCCCCTCGGAATGCTACTTGTCGTTCAGCATTGTGTAAAGAACATTTATCGTGGATCGTATATCATTGAAAACGGGTCCTATGGACTCATGAATCCAGATACACGATCCATCAGTCTGATGGGTATGGCGGCGGCCGGGGGAACGCTGTTTACCACAATGTACTTTTCCTACGGTCAACTATGGAGCTGGCAGTGTACTCGTGTGTGGGTGTTTTTCGTGTTATGGTCCCGGCCCACTGGTTATCGTGGGCAAACCTGTTAACCAACACGTCTGCATCGATGTTCTGGACAATTATGCCCTACCAACTCTGTGGAAACAATATGGAACCAAGCCTTGTTGGTACCAACGCGTAGAATCATAAAGCAAGGATTGTTACGGCGTGGTTTGACGATAATTCCTTATGGTGTGTGGACTGACCAGCACAGAGCCCTGATCTTAATCCCATAGAGCACCTATGGGATGAATTACTGACCCGCATAAGAAGTTTGAAACCAACTAAGCAACAGTTAGGTGCAGCATTATTTACTGGACGGAAATGCATACCTATTCCTGTGTTCTAAAACCTTATCGAAAGCATGTCTCGAAGGGTCAGTGAAGGCATTAAGGCCGAAGGTGAACCGACACAGTACTAATGTATGTCAATAAATGCTATGTTGTGTTTCTCTTCTAAGTGTCCTGCGACTTTTGTCCATATAGTGTATAACTGTGGTATTTGTGGCTCAAGGTGGACATATTTTTTTGTGTAGACTGCTTTTTTATCTACACTAACACAGGGTGTCCGAAAAATAACTGTGCACTGAAAATAACACTTACCATGTCGAACTGGTTCCTACAGGACGTTTTGGAAATGGGGCCCACCCACGTCCAGACATATCTGCACACGTATCTGCATGTTGGTGAAGATCTTTCTCAGGGTATATGGTGAGATTTGTTGAATGAACACGAATGTACGGTATATACCCACGTCCACTTTTGTTACGTCTTTTCGACGTCGAATTTTAAACCTATTAAGTCGATATCAAGTCAACTGTAGACGAAGTTTCGACCTTTTGGGAGAAACATTACGTCATTGCTACGTGGTGTAGACGTCGATATTACGTTGATATTACGCAGTTTAGTCACCAATTCTAGTACTGTTGTAATATTGAATCTACGTTTATTCTACAATTTAGATGCTGAAACACGAATGTACTGTATATATCCACGTCCACTTTTGTTACGTCTTTTCGACGTCAAATACTTTTTTTATTGGAGGTTTAACGACCACCGTGAGCAACTCAATGGGCTATAAGCAGTCGCCCGTCCCTAATTCAGGGTCACTGGTTCCAGGGAAGGAGAGAGCCAGTGCCGTAAGACAAACACAACATCCATGCCTCACCGGGATTCGAACCCGGACCCCTTACGATCGAATTATCAGAGGCCAGCGCCTAAGACCACTGCGCCACCGGGGCGGCCGTCGAATATTAAATCTATTAAGTCGATATCAAGACAACTGTAGACGAAGATTCGAACTTTCGAGAGAAACATATGCATCGTTACTACGTGGTGTAGACGTCGCTTCCACGTTGACATTACGCAGTTTAGTCATCAACTCTAGCACTGTTGTAATGTCGAATCTACGTTTACTCTACAATTCAGATGTTGAAACACGAATATAGATATGCATGTCCACTTTTGTTACGTCTTTTCGACGTCGAATTTTAAACCTATTATGTCGACATCAAGTGAACTGTAGACGAAGATTCGACCTTTTGGGAGAAACATATACATCGTTGCTACGTAGTGTAAACGCCGATTGTACGTTGATATTAGGAAGTTTTGTCATCTAATCTAGTACTGTTGTAATGTCGAATCTACGTTAACATGAAATACTAAACTTTTAATCGTGGCATAAAACGTAAAATGTATTCACATTTGTTGTACGATTTTACGATGCTGTCCATGATTAAAAAAGCATATAATTTTCTTTTATTGTTTCAACATCCAAGTCATTTCGGACGCGTTCGAAAAAGACACATATAATTCTCAAAACATTTCACAGAATTTTTTGTGATCTGTCAGAATCGGGCTAGGCCTATTGCCATGTAATTTGTATATGCGTACGTGCAAATTATATATCTTAAAAAGTAAGTCTATTTAAAGGAACAAGACTCAACTTTTTATAAACATACTTAAGCAAAAAAAAAAAAAAAAAAACTTTTGTCTAACCGGCGAAAGAGGAGACAGGCAAGAATATCGTATTAGAATAGAAATGATACAACGGACCAACACACCAGCATCCAAAAAGTTTGTTTGGCGTAATGGCTACAAAGGCGCATGCGCGCGATTCTTACAGATTGCATAAAAAAACATCGATTATTCGACCTAATGGAACTAAAGGGATAAACTGCGTAAAACTGTCTACATGTATATTGAAAATCAATGTAATGATTTTTCTTGACGTTCCGTCTCAACGATTTAAAGTCGAAAACTATTCCTCAACGTAATATCGACATAGTAACCAAAAATCGACGTCGATTCAACAATACTGTACTACCGGAGACGGTTCTTCTGCGGAGACGAGTGATTTTTAATTTTTTTTTTGGAGGTTTAACGACCACGTGAGCAATTCAATGGGCCATAAGGAGTCGCCCGTCCTTAATTTAGGGTCACTGGTTCCAGAGAAGGGTGAGAGCCACCGCCGTAAAACAAACACAACATCCATGCCTCACCGAGATTCGAAGTCAGACCCATCTCGGACGAATGATCAGAAGCCATCGCTTAGACCACAGCGCCACAGATACGGCTGACGAGTGATCAATCAAAACGTCTGCCTCCGTCGACTAAGCGCTCGGGAATGACCTTCGCTACGAGTGGGGAGACCTGAAAGTTAGCAGGCACAGAGCACTTCCGCGTGGCGAGTCAGTTCTACTGTAATTCCATTCAATATCTTTTTATTAGTACACTAGAAGGGGTACCCGGTATTTCCCGGGTAAATATTCGTGGAATCACCAAGTTCAACTGGTTAAATTTTATGAATAAAAAATATATTCCTGTAATTCTGCAGTAAATTTAGTGGTTCTAAAATGAAAACCGTAGATTTTACGAAAAAATTGTGTGGGGACCCGTTGACCCCGGGCTCCGACCTCTTCTAAAAACCGTCTACGGTCTAAGATAAAGTACCATGGTATAGTATACCGAATTTAGTGGTTCTGACTACCCGGGCTCCGACCCCTTCCAAAAACCGTGGACAGTTTAAGTTAGAGTACCGTGAGATAATATACCAAATTTGGTTGTTCTAAATTGAAAACTGTAGAACTTTTTACGAAAATTTTGCATTGGAACCCTCTTGAACCCCCGGCTCCGGCCCCTTCCAAAAACTTTCTACGGTCTAAGTTAGAGTATCATGAGATAATATACCAAATTTGGTGGTTGTAAATTGAAAACTGTAGAACGTTTTACGAAAATTTTGTATGGGAACACAGGTGAATCCCCGGCTACGACCCCTTCCAAAAACTGTCTACGGTCTACGTCAGTATACCATGAGATAGTATACCAAATTTGGTGGTTGTAAATTGAAAACTGTAGAATGTTTTACGAAAATTTTGTATGGAAACCCCCTTGACCCCCGGACTCCAACCCCTTCCAAAGACTGTCTACGGTCTACATCAGTATACCATGAGACAGTATACCAAATTTGGTGGTTCTAAGTTGAAACTTGCAGTTTTGTATAGCGGACAAACAAACAAACAGATATACAAACTTTCACTTTAATGTATATAGATTACTGCAATTCGTACTCGGACACCCAACGGATTAAAACTACCAGCTTCTTAAAGATTGTTGAAATATATACTTACGGCTCATATTTTCGCTGATATGTAGTCCCGATGTCTGCTGCCGGCCGCCAAATACCAATTCTTCATTGCTCATTGTATAGATTCTGGAAATAGTAGCTGTACATTTGAGCTTCATGTTACCATTACGGAAGTGTTCGGTTGTTACAATGAATTTCAGTCCGAGGCTTGAGGTCTCCAGCCCGTCCGCGTGAAGTATTGCAGAGTATTCTGTTTCGTATTCAGGACCCACCTGTAAAAAAAGTTCAAATTCAACACACACACACACACACATATAGGAAGAGGGCTAACATGCGATCAAATGTGCGCATGTGCAGGGTAGCATGACGGTAAATTGAGACACCTAATATTTGTATTTAATGATAACTGATGCGCAAAATAAAGTGTACATACAGAGTCGAATATTAACAATACGTCCACCCCGGGAGTCAGAGTGTACCAGCCGAGGCGCGTCACAGAGTTTACGTGACCAGGTCACCCACACGGCAATGTAAGCGGCCGGACAGGACAGATGAGCCATAGTGCTTCACGTGAGCACAATGGGAAAAGGTAGTGATTTAACGGACGTTCAATAACGGAATAATCATCGGCTACCGCTCCAAGAGTGGAAGCATCTCAGAAACAGTAGACTTCGTGTGCTGTTCGCGAGGTGCTGTGGTAAGGGTGTACCAAGAATGGACCGCTGGCACGCCGAGTATCTGCCGCTCCGATTGTGCAGTGGTCTAAGCGATGGCCTCTGATTATTCGTCCAAAAGGTGTCCGGGTTCGAATCCCGGCGAAGCTCGGATGTTGTGATTGTCTTACGGCACTGTCTCTCTCCCTTCCCTGGAATCAGTTACCCTAAATTAGGGACGGGCGACTGCTTATAGCCCATTGAGTTGCTTACGGTGGTCGTTAAACCTTCAATCAACAACAACAACATCGATCGAGTCTCCGCGAAGTCATAACTGTCGAAACCCAAAAGCCATCGACCTTAGAGGAGAATCTCAGTTTCGTCGATTGCTAAAACGCAATTGGCGTGCAAAGGTGCAGTAATAGACCACACAAATGAAAGCTGGGGCACCCATGTACGTGTTCCTGATAACGGTAGAGCGCACTTTGTTACACATGGTTCTCCGGAGTCGACGCTGGGTCAAGGCACCCATATTAACCCAGCAACGACACCTCCAGTTCTCATGGGACTACTGTCATTGGAAGAGTGGGAAAGGGTTGCCTTCTCCGACGAGTCCAGGTTTCTACTTCTCAGAAATGAAGGGCGGCAGCGGATACGGCGTGAATACACGAGAACCAACATCCAGACACGCTTGTCGGTAAAGTACAGGACCGAGGTGGCAGTGTGCATGTCTCGAGGATGTTTCCCTGGTATGACATGGTACCGCTGGTACTACTGGATGGGTCTCTAAATGCTGATAGCTACATGTCCATCCTTACATGCATCCCTTCATGTTAGACGTTTACCCGGGTGGCCATGGTGCCTACGAAAAGGACAATGCTCCGTGCTACCTCGTTGATTCATGAGTGGTTCCACGAACACTACAGCTATGTCTCCTTTCTTCTTTGGCCGGCGAAATCGCCCGTCCTCAATCCCATAGAGCACTTGTGGGACTATTTGGATCGACAGGTTCGACTCGCACAACCGCGTCATCTCCGGAACCTCTTTGCTCTGCTGCTGTCCGAATGAGCATGTATGCCTCGGGCAACCTTCCAGGGCCTCATTGCATCCATTCCACGCCGTCTCATCGCTGTCATCCGGGCCAAGGGTGGTTATTCCCATTATTAGGTAGGTGGTAATGTTATTCTTATACGACAGTGTACATAAAATACGCTGCCTTACCAGTGATATCCGGACACGCGCATGTCTGCAAACAGGGTGAATTATCTCATCCGGTGAACAACTCGAGAAATGTCCGACTTCCTCGTATTACTTCTGCCTGGATATTTTTGAATCATTATAAGGTAACCAAAAATATTAGTGCGGTTTTTGGTAGAGTTCGTTGCAATGACTAGTCTTATTTTGTGTTGGTTTGCAAAGAGCATGTTTTTACGTGCGTCATAATGCACTGGTAGGCATCAGTCAATCGATACGCCCAAGCTTGATGTGTACTCTTTTTCTGTGACTTCGATCCCTTTTAGAATTTCAGTTGAATCTTGTATAACTTAGACGTGTTCTCTTTACGAATTTAAACTCGGTTTGAAGTCTTCAGACGCCTCCATTTTGATATATGTGGCATTTGGGAAAAGATGTGGCAGCAGATCGTACTGCTTAAAAATGTTTTGAAAAATTTGCTTCTGTTGATGAATCACCAGAAACAAATAATGCACCACGTTCAGGAAGAAACTCCATCAATAATATAAACACCCAGATTTATCTGTCTCTTATAACGAAGTAAATTTCTCCGTCATTTTTGTCCACGCAGGGGCTCGAACCCGGGTCCCCTCATTCCGGAATAAGTCGCTCTACCAATTGAGCTACGCGGACGTTCGTTATCGCTGCTATCTGCCTTTATATCGTGTGCGTCCTGCTAGGCAAACACGTCACATCTCCCTCCCCCGAAAGAGTGCCGGGGGCATGGCCCATGGGTCAGCCGTAACCATGAATCGTCACAGGCAGCCAATCCAGTGTGTGGAATGCAACGTCAAACACATATATTTTTCGAAGCACTGGAGAAGAGATTCTCTGATTTTTCGTCTCTCTCGGTGTGGAAAGAAACATCACACCATTGCGAGATCTTGAACGGCTGGGTCATCCGGGAAGTTCGGGCACCATTATAATGAAGTAAATTTCTTCGTCAATTTTGGTTCACGCTGGGGATCGAACCCAGTTCCCCTCATTCCGTAATAATTCGCTCTCCCAACTGAGCTACGCGGACGGATACTCTCGCTGCTATCTGCCTTTATCTCATGTGCGTCCTGCGTGGCAGGCATTTCACAGCAACGTCTGCATTGTTGCGCCATCACGTATCGATCGATTCGTGTGCGCTCTCGTGATATCAAAATGATTGCGTGCTATATACTAGCCCACGATTACTTTTAGATGTCAAGATGATCGCGTGCTAATTTCAAAACATTGGATTATCACTGACTCGAGTTCTATTTATCCGATTTGCAAACCTCGAATTAAAATCTTAATAGTACGGCAAGTTACGTTTGTATATTAATTTAATTTAGCACAATCGGAATATTAATTTGTACGCTTTAATTATTTTTTCACTTTTTTAATTTAACTAACTTTTCGAGTTTAGTGCTGATTATATTACACATTTTGCAAAATACGGATCTATCTAAAAGCTCTAACGTACAATAAAAACTGAAATCTTAAGATGTCAAAGTGATCAAGATTGCATCCCAAAACAGATATCGCCGCAATAGTACATTGTCGAAAATTAGGTAGCTCCGATTTGTAATACCAGATGTCGAATTATTTTGTAGAAAATTATGAAGTTTCAAATTAACGGTCGAATAGGTCTAAAATAGGCAGTGAACGGAATAAGAAGTGTGCCGCAGAAAAAATGATTTAACGCGACAAATCAAAGTAAGAGTTATTATGATAAGTTTACACGAAAACAACTTTCCGAGTTTAGTGCTGATTATATTACACATTTTGCAAAATATCGATCTATCTAAACGCTCTACTCTACAATTGTTAAACACCAAATATTTTCCACAGAATGTTGTTTATCGCGAGGTCTTTTGAAAAACGGAATTAAAGAGCATATAATTTTCAGTTCTAACATGAATGAATTCTTATTATAAAAGGTTTTACTATATTTTCTTACAGAAATCCGGCGTCTATTTGATTTGTTTTCAATGTGTTTCAATTAAAAATTTAAGTCCGTCAAGGGACGGGCAATATCCCATATACACTGGCGGAAAGTGATAAAAGAACACCAAGAAGGAATTGGCGGACGATCATGAAATTTACATATGTTAATGGGTCGAGTTTACGTAGGTGTGATGTTAATTAAGGGACCAACCGGTGAAGCGCTTACGCCACAGCACGGCATAATATGCAAATTATCGTCGGTGGTATTTAAGGAGTACGGCGATGTGAATGTAATTAGTCGTCGGCGTACGGACAAGTGCGAAGACCTTGAAGAAGCTGCAGTGCCTGGACATGGAAGACGTGTACGATTTCAGCAGTTATCGGACATTAAGCGAGGTCGTCTAGTCAGACTCCGGCGAGGCCGGGTGGTCGTATCGTTGTATTGCGGAGCGAATAGGACGGGAAGTATCGGTGGTGGTACGATGGTGGCGTAGATGGTCCGAGGAACATTCCCACACGAGAAGACGTGGAACCGAGAGTTACAGACGGACTGATGAGCGGACCGGTCGACGCATAAGAAGAGCGGCGTTGTCATGCAGAACATCCACTGCGACGCAAATCTGAGCTGCCGTTGCACCTGAGGTGACTGTGCGAACAATCCGCAAACGTCTACTGGATGCAGAACTACGTGCACGTGTGCTTCTGGCTTGTGTACCTCTGGCTTGTGTACCTCTGACTCCAGCCCACCGTCAGGAACGGCTGCAGTGGTGTCGTCAACGTCTGCACTGGAGAACGCAATGGCGATCTGTCGTGTTCAGCGATGAAATCAGATTCTGCTTGGGAGCCTCTGATGGCCGTATGCGTTTTCGCAGACGCACAGGTGAGCGTCTCCACCCTTCTTGGATCCGCCAGCGACACACGGGGCCTACACCTGGTCTCCTGGTGTGGGGAGCGATCAGCCATCACTCCCGTGCACAACTAGTGTTTGTACCGGGTACGTTAAACAGCACCTCCTACATCAACAGCATCATTCAGCCCGTTGTTGTGCCATTTGTAAGGTCGGTCCATCGTGGTGTTTTCCAGCAAAGATAACGCCCGCCCACACACGTCACGTGCAACTCAACATGCACTTCAGTGTGTGAGACAACTTCCATGGTTTGCGCGTTCACAGGATTCGTCCCCCATTGAGCACGTGTGGGATTTTATTGGGACAACGACTTATCCGGTCTCCACGGCCAGCCACGACCATCCCCGATTTACGCGTCCAGGTTGAGGATGCTTGGAACTCAATACCCCAAACTTACATCCAACATCTGTACGACAGACTCCATGCCAGAATTGCACAGTGTGACGCAGTTCATGGCGTTTCAACCTCGTACTAACCATGTTACATGGAAATGTTATTTTTCAGTTTACCAGCAAATACAGCTGTATTTTGCCATAATGTTTTGATCACGTTATCTTCTGTAATTCCGTTATTATGCTGTATAAATTTCGTTGGTACCAGATGTCTTCTTCTTGGTGTCTTTTTTCTCTTTCCGCCAGTGTATTAATATTTATTTAAACCTTAAAGACAACTGGCCAAGGAAGTGCTACACGCTACTTCTCAAGAAACGCTGATAGGGTAGTAATTCGTTTATTTAGTGGTTAACGCGCATAAAGATTCGTCAATCTGTCAGTCCCCACTGGGAAGCTTTTTCAAGACAATAGTAGACATAAAATGCAGGAAATTAAAACATATCAAGATTATTTTTTTAAAATACCGTTGGTGACATCACGAGAAGTATTACAAGAGTTTTTATTACGTAATAATGCGGAATGCAGCGAAGTGTTTCTATCTTACCATTCAGGAGTGACCGAGCAATGCTTGCATTTTCGAGTGAGGGCTCTTTCCTGCATGTCTTGGTAGACACTTCGCATGTGTTCTTTACATCTGGTATTTGAGGATCGCTTTGTCATCCCGATATGGAGTACACTGAAGAGCAATTGAATTAGAGATGCCTCTCTAGTAACGTGTAGCACCACCTTTCGCCCTCATGACGGCGGCGATTCGTTTCGGCATGGACTCGACAAGACACCGGAAGCGTTGGAAAGCCATACGGATCCACGACCCATGAACAAGCTCCCAAAGTTCACGAAGATTTGATGGAGGAGGTCAGAGCCTCGAACAACTCTCTCGACGGCATCTCAGATGTGCTCGATGGGATTAAGGTCAGGTGATTTAACTGGCCAAGGAACCGAGGTCACGTCGGTGGAGTTTCATCCAACCATTCGGATACAATTCGGGAGCGATGGCACGGTGCATTGTCTTGTTGCAGGATGAGGTCCCCAGTGAGATGTTGGTTGGAGACGCACAAATGGGAGCAAATGGTCGTCCAGGATATCCCGGTAACGTTGACCTGTGAGGGACGATGTCACACGTACCAGGGGTCCCATTTCAACAAAAGTAAACAGTTCCCGGACGAGAATGCCACCCCTACCAGCTTGAAGAGTACCCTGCTGGCAAAAAGGATCCATCGCTTCATGTGGTTTGCGCCATACTCGTATCCTGCCATCCGCATGTACCAACGTGAATCTCGACTAATCGGTCCAGGCAACATTTTTCCCACATGTCTAGGATCCAGTGACGATGTTCCCGTGCCCATGCTAATCTTTGCATCCTGTGATGTGCGGTCAGCAGCGGTACCCTTGTGGGACGATGGCTTCTGTACCCCATAGCGAGGAGATGGTTCTGGATGGTGTGGCTGCTTACACGTCTGTGTGCACTAGCGTTAAATTGCCGAGTGATTTTTTTGAGATGTGGCCCGTCTATCCGCTGTTACAATGCAAGCTAGCCGACGATGACCCAGCTCATCCACACGCTGTTGTCCACGGCAGTTGGCCCTTGCTGCAATGGTCTTACCGGATTCGATGTACTCATGGTGCACCCGTGACACACTGGCTCGTGAAAATCCCAGTGCCTGCAAGACTTCAGAGATGGAGTGACTCATTCGTCGATCCCCGACAATTAGCCCACGATCAAATGCGCTTAGATCCTTCGTCTTACCCATACTGCGTCCGGCTCTTACTGATTTCCCGTCGCATCACTCCTTATATTGTCGGATCGATGCATATGTCATGTCATTTCCGTTTTCAGGGCCGCCCACAGCGCCACATTTGCATAACGCCAGCTGTCTCTAATTCAATTGCTCTTCAGTGCATGTACTCCTTAAATTTTTCAATAATCTTTTGAAGCGTGGATAGTAATTTGTTCATTTTATTTTACTAGGAAACGATAAATATTTTTTCTGTATCTTTTCCTTGTAGCTTGAGAGAGTGTAAATTGATTATTTTGTTTAACCTTCTCCAATGCCCTATCAAAGTTTATAAAAAGGACAGAATTAAAAAAAAATATCTTAACATGTTTTACATCTTCATGAGCAGAAAATAAATGCACTCTTATGGAATTTGCTGCATTGCGTGGTGAACAGAAGTCGATGATATTATTTCTGTTATGGCATTTTTTACTTTTACCTAATTCCTTTTCTGCATTAATTTTCTGTTCAGGGTACAGATAATCCGATATTTAATACCTCGCTACCTGACAACTTTTATTGCAGTGGATTTACGACGAAGAAACAACTGTCTTCGCATAAAATTTCGAATACAATTACGCGATTTGGTCGTAAATAAAGATTAGGCAATTTTGTTCCAATTATGTAATGTGTGCATTCAGAAAACTTAATACTTTCATTCTTCCAGGAAGCGCTCTCTTTAAAAATAGCTCGCTGCAAATAACAGTAAACGTAATTGACTAATAATGCCTTCATTCATTTTTTAAATCTTTCTTTATCAATGTATTATGAATCTATCAAAGTAATGGAAATACTTACTGCTTATGGAGAACTTCCGTCCATAAGTCGCAGACCCATCTTGAGCTTTCAGAACAGAAGGGATTTGGAGTAGACATATTCAATCATCAACGTACAGGTAATGAAATTGGAGACCATTGTTCCTGTCTAACATATCCCAACTACACTATCTACCAACAAGTAATTGGACACCTGTGATAGCAAAGGGAAACGAAGTTTATTCACCTTCAATAGTTGGTGCAGCCTCCACGAGCGGCGATTACAGCTGCGACCCTCCGGAACATACTCTCAACCAGGCATTGTACGACGGCTAGCGGTATTTTCTTCCACTCGGCTTGAAGAAGACAGGTCAGTTCCTTCACCGATTTCGGACGGTGCGGGCACCCCTTAAGTCAACGCTCCAACTCGTCCCAGAGGTGCTTGATTGGGTTAAGGTCCGTGCTCTGCGCAAGCCAGTCCATTCGATTAACCCCATTGTCACCATACCAAGCCATGGTGGACCTCGCAACATGGCAGGTGGCATTGTCATCCTGAAAGTAACATGGGTCCACCCCGTAAAATGGCCACAACGTAGGAAGTGCATGGTCATCCAAAATGGTGCAGTAGTTCTCGGCGTTGAGTCTACCAGGAATTGCGACTAAGGGTCCCGTGCCATACCAGGAGAAACACCCCTATAGCATAATTCCACCGCCGCCGAACTTCACAGTTGGCACAACACATTCCGGCAGGAGGCGTTCTCCAGGAAGACGCCAAACCCGGACCCTGCCATCCGAACGGTAGAGGGTGAACCTTGATTCGTCGCTCCAGAGAACCTTTCCACTGTTCAACTGTCCACTGTCGACGTTCTTTGTACCACGTTAGCCGAGCAGCGCTATTGGACTTGGTGATCAAAGGCTGGTGGGCGGCAGCACGTCCATAATAACCGAGCAGATGGGCTTCTTTACGGATGGTATTCATCAAAAGAACACTCCCGGATGTCTGTTGAAACTCCTCGCGGATGTGGCCCATCGATCTGGTGCGGTTCTTCCGAATTTCTCTGGCTAGCACCCGTCGGTCTCTAACTCCCAGTTTTGTGGGTCTGCCGGGTCGGGGCACATTCCGACAGTCACCTCTCATCTTCCACTTGCCAATAACGTAGGCCACTGTCGATTTTAGGTACTTCAACTCGCTGGATATGTCACGTATGGATCGGCAATTTCTGTGATACCCGACGATTACACCTTTCTCGAAATCAGAGAGCTCCGAACTGCGTGGCATCTTGCATGCGGCTGGTTGCGTTGTTGTTTCCCACACGATATTTAACGCCGGCGGCCGTGACGTGTATCAGGACCACAGATATCGTCGATTGCAGGGGTGTCCAATTACTTGTTGGTAGATAGTGTATATCAGTGATGGTCAAAGCGGAAAGTGTTATATGGCCTTTCACGTCGGATGTTCCCTTACATGGCAGCGAGTGCTGAGTTCGGGCTCAATGTTAAGAACCCTAGCCCGGCCGAACCCGCCCAAGCCCGCCCAAGCCTAATTTTATATTGCAAGAGAGAGCCCGTGCCCATACGAGCCCGAAGTATGTCAGCCCGAGCCTGTCCTAGCCAACAGTATGTCAGCCCGAACCCGTCCAAACCAGAAGTATGTCAGACCGAGCTCGTCCGGGCTCAAAGTATGCCAGCCCGTGCTCGTCCGGGCTCAAAGTATGCCAGCCCGAGCACGTCCAAACCAGAAGTATGTCAGACCGAGCTCGTCCGGGCTCAAAGTATGCCAGCCCGAGCACGTCCAAACCAGAAGTATGTCAGACCGAGCTATTCCGGGCTCAAAGTATGCCAGCCCGAGCTCGTCCGGGCTCAAAGTATGTCAGCCCGAGCCTGTCCAAACCAGAAGTATGTCAGACCGTACTCGTCCGGGCTCAAAGTATGTCAGACCGAGCTCGTCCGGGCTCAAAGTATGTCATACTGAGTTCCTCCGGGCTCAAAGTATGTCAGCCCGAGCCCGTGCAAACCAGAAGTATGTCAGACCGAGCTCGTCCGGGCTCAAAGTATGCCAGCCGGAGCCCGTCCAAACCAGAAGTATGGCAGCCCGAGCTCGTCCGGGTTCAAAGTATGTCAGCCCGACCCCGTGCAAATCAGAAGTATGTCACACCGAGCTCGTCCGGGCTCAAAGTATGCCAGCCCGAGCCCGTCCAAACCAGAAGTATGTCACACCGAGCTCGTCCGGGCTCAAAGTATGTCAGTCCGAGCACTTCCGAGCCGGAAGCATGTCAGCACGAGCCCTTCCGAGCCGGAAGATGTCATCCCAAGTTGCTCCCAGCCAGAAGTATGCCAGCCTGAGTCCGTCCGAGCCAGAATTATGTGAGACCGAGCCCGAATTTTATATCACAAGACAGAGCCCAGGCCCGAACCGGCCCGAAAACTATGACTAATCCGTTAAAGCTTTAATAAAAAAAAATGTCTTACACACTTTCCCTCGTCTTCTCCCTGCAATTAACCAATGCTTTTCTCGCCTGGGGAGTAGGGAAGGAATATCTATCTGTTGCTATAGTGTAGTCGCACATTTTCTTTGACCAATTCGTTTCCTCCTGAAATGCTTCGGATGGCCGAACATTCAGAAAACTCGAGTGACCAGCATCCGAAAAGATCAGACGGCCGTGCAATCTACGCACACTACTTAATACACTGACGGAAAAAAATCCCAACACCAAGAAAGGGTTGTGTTAGATAAACGACAGTTGGTAGGCGGTGAGAGTACATCTGTAAGATGACGTCTATGCAAATTTCGCGCTCGGCGCATACGTGTGGCGCTAGTAGCGCCCCTCGGAACATGCAAAGCAGGTTTGCCGTAAATACGCGCTGTAACGTTCGTGAGCGTTAGTTATCGTTGAGATTCGACGTAGGGTGTTGATGTTAGTTAAGAAGGCCTTTAAGAAGACGAAGAAGCCATTATCTACAGCTCACGGAGTTTGAACGAGGTCGTGTAATAGGGCTACGAGAAGGTGGATTTTCTTTCCGCAATATTGCAGAACGACTTGGCAGGAATGTAGCCACTGTGCATGATTGTTGGCAGCGGTGGTCAAGGAAGGGTACTGCCTCAAGAAGACCGGGTTCCAGCCGACCACGTGGCACTACTGAGAGGGAAGACCGCCGTGTACGGCGTATGGCCGTGGCGCATCGTACCGCGTCTGCGGCAGCATTTCGAGCTACAGTTGCCACCACAGTGACACAATGAACTGTTACAAATCGGTTACTTGAAGGACAGCTCCGAGCCAGACGCCCTGTAGCGTGCGTTCTACTTACTCCAAACCACTGCCGTTTGCGACGTCAGTGGTGTCAAGCTAGAGCTCATTGGAGGACGGAGTGGAGATCTGTTGTGTTTTCTGATGAAAGCCGGTTCTGTCTGGGTGCTCGTGATGGCCGTGTGTTGGTTAGAAGGAGGCCAGGTGAGCGCCTGCAACCAACCTGTCTGCAGCCGAGACACACTGGACCTACACCTGGAGTTATGGTCTGGGGAGCAATTTCGTATGACAGCAGGAGCACTCTCGTGGTTATCCCACGCACCCTGACGGCACAGTTGTACGTCGAACTGGTGATTCAACCTGTTTTGCTGCCATTCATGAACAGCATTCCAGGGGGTATTTTCCAACAGGATGACGCTCGCCCGCATACCGCTGTTGTAACCCAACATGCTCTACAGAGTGTCGACATGTTGGCGTGGTCTGCTAGATCACCAGATCTTTCACCAATCGAGCACGTATGGGACATAATTGGACGACAACTCCAGCGTCACCCCCAACCAGCATTAACCGTCCCTGTATTGACCGACCAAGTGCAACAGGCATGGAACTCCATCCCACAAATTGACATCCAGCACCTGTACGACACAATGCATGAACGTTTGCGTGCTTGCATTCAACATTCTGGCGGTTACACCGGTTATTAATGTACCAGCATTTCACATTTAAAATGGCTCTTCTCGCGCTTAGCTGTGATCTTGAAACCTTTATCGATGAAATATGTTACCTATACAAATGTATTGCCGCCATTTCATTAATCTACAACTATTTTTTCGTGGTGTTGGGATTTTTTTTCGTTAGTGTATAATTAGGACGATGCTGCTGCGTGGAGGCAGAGGGAAATTTTTCGTATGTGTGCCATCTGCAGTCTAGTGTCTATAATTCTTGAAAAAGCTTTTCGTACGCCTTGGAAATCCATTAACGCGAGTCCTATGGCGTTTGCTATCGAAACGCAGTATAAATAGCTCTTCGAAGTCCCAACTGCTCACCTAGCTCCAGTAGACAAAGACTCTTACTAACTTAAAAGCAAACTTCGATAAACCTCTTCGCTTTATACATCCACTCTCGCTCGATACTCACGAGTTACGAATCTTTTCTTACTCTACTAACTGGAAATTTCCTCATTCAAACCTTCAGGACCGCCAAGCGAAAATACATTTTAGCAACATTTCGGTGTTTCTGATTGGTGGATGCCCCGCTGAACTGCCTCTCAGAATATTCACTTTCAACGGACACTCCGAATCGCCCACCTTATCTGCTTAAAGATGCTCCGAAAGTATGTTCGATCCTCCTAAAGCATGTTTTGCCGAATAGGTGAGGCCACACCCATTCCCACACCCACTCCTTTGAAAAGAACATGATCTTGTTGGAGAAGTGAAGTCAACCACTCGAATGGCGCAGTAGTCTAAGTGCTGGCTTCTGCCCTTTTACCCCAGCAGGGCTTGGGGTTAGAATTCCGGTGAAACATGGATGTTGTGTTTGTAATACAGCGCTGGTTTTCTCTATTCCCTGGAACCAGTGACCCTAAATTAGGGACGGGCGATTTCTTATAGCCCATTACGATGCGCAAGATGGTCGTTAAACCAGCAATCAAAAAAATAAATTCAGGGTAGGTAGTGTAGGGGTAACTACCGCTGAGGTTTTTGGCTGAAAACGTCTTACCCAGACGGTGTTTTCGGGGCGGGGTGTTTGTAGGGTTGGTAAGAAAATGAGCGCAACGAACTTGCATGTCTCTTATTTTATTTATTTCTCACAATGCTGACTAATTTGTAAAAAAATTTTGAAGATAGGACAACCACAGACGATATGGAATTATTACCAAACTACACAGTTGGTGATAATGTGTCTGCCACTAAGGAGCATTCCGGCTGGCTGGTGAACAGAGCCGAGTTCAATGCTGTCTGGAAGCAAATGGTGGCGACTTTCACATCGTGTTGTGATACCGTCACATTTCACACGAAATGAGGTAAGTCCACTTCAAATTTTGTTGTAATATCTTCATTGGTGTTAATATCATTAAAGAAATGCCGTGTACCTGCTATTCTCCGAATACTTTTGTTAGTATCGTGTACATAATGATTGTTTCGAGGCATCCCATTAAAATCCCGCTGTAGAAATCAGCTTGCTCTGTTGATCAAAATATTTTGCATCTTGAGTCGTACTATTTTTCTATCAAAACCTTACATTTAGAGATGGGTTGGTTTTGTAATATTCGCGCATAACCACACTGGCGTGCAAAAATTAAGGACGAGACGGTTTTTCGAATGTAACATCGTGCAGAAATGCTCCACATCTAATCAAATCATACCATAAGATCCCCAAGATGGAAGAATATGGGACAAGTGAGCAAAACCGTCCAAACAAAGAATTCAAAGGATACAAAGGCACTCTATTGAAAAGGATAGCACCGAGCACAAATGGACATAACACAGAAACGTCAATGTGGCAGGCGGCTGCCAAGAAAAATCCAGTCTTTAGTAGGGAATATGATCACCCTTGACTGCGTTGCAGGATTTACAACCTCTGTCCATGCTGAGGACGAGGTTGTCAAGGAGCTGTTGAGGCATCGCGGCCCATTCCTCTTGCAGCGCCAATCGCAGCTGCGGAATCGTTGCTGACGGCTGGTGACGTGCTGCCAAGCGTCTCTCGAGATGGTCCCACACGTGTTCTATTGGATTTAGGTCCGGGGACCTTGCGGGCCAATCCATACGTTGAATATCTTCCCTCTCCAACAGCTCTGCAACTGCCACTGTACGATGAGGTGTAGCGTTGTCGTCCATGAAGAGGAACTCGGGACCTACAGCATCTCTAAACAGACGTACGTGAGGCAGGAGAACCTTGGTACAATAGCGGACACCGGTGACTGAACCTCCTTGGAAGATGTGGAGGTCAGTACGGCTATCAAGCATGATACCGCCCCAAACGAGTACTCCGCCACCTCCAAACCGGTCCCTTTCGATGGTGTTGGAGGTGTGACTATCTATTCCCTGCTCTCTCCAGATGTGTATACGTCCAGAATCGCAGGTCAGACTAAATCGACTCTTATCCGTAAAGAGAACTCGACCCCATTGCTGATGTGTCCAGTTCTTTTGTTCCTGGCACCACAAAAACTGCCGTCTTCGATGAGCAGGCGTTAATGGCACACACCGTACTGGTCGTCGTGCAAATAGACCACCTTTGTTCAGCCTCCTGGCCACGGTAAAACGCGATAACGGACGCCCAGTTGTCTGTTGCATGTGCCTTGCAATTTCTCCCGCTGTCTTCCGTCTGTCTCACCTCGCCTGTAGGACAATATATCGGTCGTCCGCAGCCGTGGTTGGTCGTGGACGACCACTGCTAAACTCTCGGACAGCTGTTTCTGTGGTTTGAAATGCTCTCCAAGCTCGTAAAACGATGCTGTGAGCGATCCCGAACTCCTCGGCAACACTAGTCATACTTCGACCTTCTTCCAACTTCCCAATGACGCGACCTCGGGTAAAGTCATCCAGATGTCGTCTACTGGATGGCCTGTTGGCCATATCACACGGTGGCAGCAACTCGACGTCGTTGAAACTGATGTACATCGTGCCATAGCGTTCACCGCCCGTGTGCTTTATACCCTTCCGACCCCCCTACGTCATACTGCATATTTGCGCATGCCCTACCGTACCGGACCCTAGTCTATCTCCTGAGTGGTGTTTCGATCCGTTCTGCCTGCTCGTTCCGCTGTTATGCTAATTTTTCCTCTTCGTCCTTAATTTTTGCACACCAGTGCAAATTGACTATCAGAAGACAAGTATTCCGTTATTAACAAGTACTAGGTAAAAGACTGTCAACAATGACAGAAAAATATAAGATACGTTGAGTATTTGCTTTAAAACCAGGTATTCTTTTTGTGTGTGATGTCCAAACCTCAAAGTATATTTCATGAACGTTAGAAAATGAACATTTATTTTTATGAAATAAAATAACGCTGATTCCTTTTCATGAATTCCTTTTTTTACGCTTTCCAACTGTAGGTTGAAGAAGCGCATAGGCTCCAGCTTTGTGCGTCTGCCTGCCTGTCTGTCCGTCCGCACGATAACTCGCGTAAAAATGGTTCGATTTCGATGAAAGTTTAGTATGTGGTAGGGGACCACATGGGGACGAACCGTATTGAAAATGGGCGAAATGAGGTTAAAGGTCAGGACACAGGAGCGAGATTTATTCTATCGCCCTTACGTAGGAGCGAGATCAATTCCATCGCCATAACTTACGTCAAAATGCTTCGATTGCGACAAAACTTTATCATGTTGTTACGGAGGTATACTGAACCGGTTCTGTTTAATATGATCGAAATAGGGTCAAAGGTCAGTGCACAAGAATAAGATTTATTGCACAGCCATTATCCTCATAACTTGACTGAAAATGCTTCTTTTGCGACAAAACTTTAGTTTGTTGTTCCGGAGATGTACTGAACCGGTTCTGTTGAATATCATCCAAATGGGGTCAAAGGTCAGCGCACAGGAACGAGACTTATTCCACAGCCATTTTTATCGTCATAACTTGACTAAAGATGCTTATTTTGCGACAAAACTTTAGTATGTTGTTCCGGAGGTATACTGAACCGGTTGTGTTGAATATCATCCAAATGGAGTCAAAGGTCAGCGCTCAGGAGCGAGACTTATTCCATAGCGACTATCTTCATAACTTGACTAAAATTGCTTATATTGCGACAAAACTTTAGTATGCTATTTCGGAGGTATACTGAACCGGTTCTGTTGAATATCATCCAAACGGGGTCAAAGATGAGCGAGATTTATTCCACAGCCATTATCCTCATAACTTGAGTATAATTTGAGTAATGTTTTCTGGTATGTTCTAAATCTTAATCAATGCATTGCATGATTTAACTGACTTGTGAAATAAAATAATGTCTATTCCTCTTTTACGCTTTCCAACCGTAGGTTGAAGAAGCGTATATGCTCCAGCTTTGTCCGTCTGTCCGTTCGCACGATAACTCGCGTAAAAATGGTTCGATCTAGATGAAATTTTAGTATGTGGTAAGGAATCAGCCGGGTACGAACCCTGTTGAAAAATGGGAGAAATTGGGTCAAAGGTGACGACACGGGGCGGGATCCATTCCATTGCCCTTATGCTTCGTAACTTGCGTAAAAATGGCTCGATTTCGATCAGATTTCAGTGTGTGGTAGGGGACAACCTGGGGACGAACCCTTTTGAAAAGGACGAAATGGGATCAAAGGTCAGGACATAGTAGCGGGATCCATTCCATCGCCCTAATGCGTCATAACTTAGGTACAAATGCTTCAATTGCGACAAAACTTTAGTATGTTGTTCCGGTGGTGTACTGAACCTTTTCTGTTGTATATAATCGAAATGGGGTCAAAGGTCAGGACACGGGAACCAGCTTTATTCCACAGCCATTATCCTCATAACTTGACTAAAAATGTTTCTATTGCGACAAAACTGTGTCATGTTGTTCCGGGGGTATAGTGAACCAATTCTGTTGAATATCATTGAAATGGGGTCAAAGGTGAGGACACAGGAGTGAGATTTATTCCACAGCTGTTATTCTCAAAACTTGAGTAATTATTTCTGGTATGTTGGGAAGCGTATCATAATCAATGCATTGCATGATTTTACTAACTTGTTTTAAAATTACTCTGCAATGCGGATAAAGTAAAATAAACCACGACATAACACCTACGTAAAAGAAAAAAACGTCGGAGACAGTTGTTCGAGCACGTGCGTGTTGCCACAGATGAAGTCGTTTGTCTTACTAAGTTTATTTTATTTTCCGGTATTTCTCCTTGATTTTACGTATCGTGCAATAGCGGTGAGCTTAGTTCTGATTTCGGCAACCGGATAAAAGCAGTTGGCGCTGCAAGTACTGAATGACGTCAGAGTGTTGACGTCTGAGCGTTTGGGGCAGAAGTAACCAATTATATAGGTTTTATGCTGAGTCTGGTGGTTGTGTTGTCTGTTGAAATCCTTGTATCAGTGAACTCCGATTTGAAAAGTAACCATCCTTTTGTGCGGAGGGTGAGTCGAAAGTTTTGCAATATTTGCATGAACGAAAGGGATATAAAATGGCAGTCGTTGCTGTGAACAGCACGAAGGATTTATGTCCACTGCGCTCGCCCGATCTGACACCTCTTGATTACTCTTTATGGGGATATCTAAAAGGGAGAGTTTACCAAAAGAAACCGAGAAATGCCTGAAAGGAAACATCACCGAAGAAAGTTTTGAAATATCTGCAGTCAGTCGAAAGGGATATAAAATGGCAGTCGTTGCTGTGAACAGCTCTGTATGTCGTTGTTCTGTCTGTGGTTGGCACGATTAAAGATGAACAGCAACAACCGGCTAATTAGGAACTTTAGATTTACGAGTTTACTGGTCCATAAGGCTGCTCAAGCAACAGGAAACATTTGTCACGTAAATGGGGAGCGTTCCGTGGACCATAGAACCGCAACCACATGGCTCAACAAATTTCGCTCAGGTGACAGAAACCTCGATGCCATGAGACAGGACGAAGCCATGAGACAGGACGAGGCCATGAGACAGGACGTAGAAACGATGCCATGAGACATTTTGAGGATATGAGACAGGACGTAGAAACGATGCCATGAGACATTTTGAGGCCATAAGACAGGACGTAGAAACAAATCCAGCAACCAGCACTCGTAGATTCTCTGGCGAGCTGGGCAACTCACAGACCACCGTGCTTTGTCACCTTCAGGACTTGAGCAAGGTCTACAGAAGCAGCCGCATTGTCCCTCACGAACTGCCGCAAGCTGAAGCAATCCTCCGGGTGGAAGTGTGCACGACACTCCTAGAAAACCCGCCGTGATGTACGTTTCACCAAGAGAATTGTTACGTGCGATGAAAAGTGGGTCTATTTCCGTAATCCTAACAAAACGTCGGCGCTTCGAGGACGAGGTGGTGCTCTGTGTCTGGTGGAAGTTCGAGGAGATAATCCATTCCGAATTTGTTCCAGACGGTCGGACCATCAACGCCAATCTCTGCTCTGAACAGCTGGAGCGGGTGTATGCTGTTTTGGGAGAGACGTTTCCGGTACTGGTGAACAGAAAGTGCGCTCTTCTACAGCAGGACAACGCTCGGTCTCATATTGCATGAACAACCCCGGCAAAACTCCAGGAACTTGAGGGCATCAAACTAATGCCACACCCACCATATAGCCTGCAACTTGCTCCGTTGGATAAATGCTTGCTCCCGACCATGGCCCACTTCCTTTGGAGGCAAAAACGAAGAGGAGGTGGCTGCTGGTGTGAAGGAGTTCTTCGCCTCGAAGGATAGGAACTGGCACCGATACAGAATCGAAGAACTGGCAGGTAGTTACACTATCTACGAACAAGTAGTTGGACACCCGTGATAGCATAGGAAAACGAAGTTTATTCACCTTCCATAGTTGGGGGAGCCTCCACGAGCGGCGATTACAGCTGCGACCCTCCGGGGCATACTCTCAACCGGGCGATGTACGACGGTTAGCGGTATTTTCTTCCACTCGGCTTGGAGAAGACAGGTGAGTTCTTTCACCGATTTCGGACGTTGGGGGCACTCCTTAAGTCGAGGCTCCAACTCGTCCCAGAGGTGCTCGATAGCGTTAAGGTCCGGACTCTGCGCAGGCCAGTCCATTCGATTAACCCCATTGCCACCATACCAAGTAATGGTGGATCTCGCAACATGACAGGTGGCATTGTCATCCTGAAAGTAACATGGGTCCACCCCGTAAAACTACCACAACGTAGAAAGCGCATGGTCATCCAAAATGGCGCAGTAGGTCTCGGCGTTGAGTCTACCAGGATTTGCGACCAAGGGTCCCGTGCCATACCAGGAGAAACACTCCCTCAGCATAATTCCAACGCCGCCGAACTTCACAGTTGGCACAATACATTCCGGCAGCAGGCGTTCCCCAGGCAAACGCCAAACTCAGACCCTGCCAACGGAACGGTGGAGGGTGAACCTCGATTCGTCGCCCTAGAGAACCTGTTTCCACTGTTCAACGGTCCACTGTCTACGTTCTTTGCACCACGTTAGCCGAGCAGCGCTATTGGACTTGGTGATCAAAGGCTTGTGGGTGGCAGCACGTCCATGATAACTGAGCAGATAGACTTCCTTACGGATGGTATTCATCGAACGAACACTCCCGTATGCCTGTTGAAACTCCTCGCGGACGTGGCCAATCGATTTGGTGCGGTCATTCGGAATTTCTCTGGCCAGCACCCGTCGGTCGGTAACTCCCAGTTTTGTGGGTCTGCCGGGTCGGGGCACATTCCGCCAGTCACCTCTCATCTTGCACTTGCCAATCCCGTAGGCCACTGTCGATTTTGGGTACTTCAACTCGCTGGATATGTCATCGGCCATTTCTGTGATACCCGACGATTACACCTTTCTCGAAATCAGAGAGCTCCGAACTGCGTGGCATCTTGCATGCGACTGTTTGCGTTGTTGTTTACCACACGATATTTAACAGCGGCGGCCGTGACGTGTATCAGAACCGCAGATATCGTCGATTGCAGGGGTGTCCAATTACTTGTTGGTAGATAGTGTCGCTAAACACAGTGCAACATGATGGCGTATAATTTGAACGCTAGTCAGCTTTCGTCGTAAAGGTACGTATGAAACAATAAAATAATCCAAATATTGCAAAACGTTTGACGCACACTTTGCACTTTACGCTTGTTAGCTCCATAACAAAGTTTCACTATCAAACAAAATAACTGAAAAGCGAAATAGAGTGAGAGATATTCACCAGCTCGTCGTTAATGTACCATCGAAGAGTTGCTGCAGGCTTCGATTTTGCCGAAGTACAATTTACTGCTACAGTGTCTCCTATATGATATTCCTGATTGCCTCCAGTTAGAGTTGGGCCTTCTGAAGGAAGTACTGCAAACACACAGAGGAAAATTAGAACGGAAAACGAAATACAAAAATATTAATCATTTACTTATAGAAATTCACAACTAACACTATATAATACACTGAAGAGCAATTGAATTAGAGACAGCTGGCGTTATTCAAATGTGGCGATGTGGGCGGCTCTGTAAACGGAAACGACATGACGTAGGCAGCGATCCGACAATATAAGGAGTGATGCGACGGGAATCAGTAATATTCGGACGCTGGGTAAGACGAAGGATCTAACCGCATTTGATCGTGGGCAAATTGTAGGTTCCCGACGAATGGGTCACTCCATCTCGGAAGTCGTGCAGGCACTGGGATTTTCACGAGCCACTGTGTCACGGGTGCACCGTGAGTACATCGAATCCGGTAAAACCATCCCTGCAAGGGCCAACTGCCGTGGACAAGAAGCGTGTGGATGAGCGGGATCATCGTCGGCTAGCTCGCATTGTAACAGCGGATAGACGGGCCACAGAGCAAGAAGTCACTCGGCAATTTAACGCTGGTGTACAAAAACGTGTAAGCAGCCACACCATCTAGAACCATCTCCTCGCTATGGGTTACAGAAGCCAACGTCCCACGAGGGTACCGCTGCTGACCGCACATCACAGAGTGCAAAGATTAGCATGGGCTCGAAAGCATCGCCGCTGGACCCTAGACATGTGGGAAAATGTGGCCCGGACTGATGAGTCGAGATTCATGTTGGTACATGCGGATGGCAGGATACGAGTACGGCGCAAACCACATGAAGCGATGGATGCCAGCAGGGTACTCTTCAAGCTGGCGTGGGTGACGTTCTCGTCTGGGTACTGTTTACGTGGACTGAAATGGGACCTCTGGTACGTATGACATGGTCCCTCACATGTCAACGTTGCCGGGATATCCTGGACGACCATTTGCTCCCGTTTGAGCGTCTTCAACATCCCACTCGGGACCTCATCCTGCAACAAGATAATGCAGCTCCCGAATTGTATCCGAATGGTTGGATGAACACTCCACCGACGTGACCTCGCTTCCTTCGCCAGCTAGGTCACCTGACCTGAATCCCATCGAGCACATCGGGGATGCCATCAAGAGAGAGATGTTCGAGGCTCTGACCCCCTCCATCAAATCTTCTTGAACTGTGGGAGCTTGTACAGGGCTCGTATGGCTTCCCAACTGTTCCGGTGTCTTGTCGAGTCCATGACGAGACGAATCGCCGCCGTCATCAGGGCGAAAGGTGGTGCTACACGTTACTAGACAGGTATCTCTAATTCAATTGCACTTCAGTGTACTACAAGAGTTTTCCCAAATAAATATAATATTCTAACGATTAACCAATTATATTACTGCAATATTGGGAAAACTATGTACAAACGCATTAAGAATAATTTACATTCCGATATCATACATTTACACCCAGATGCACGCGCATTACACACGCATTAAATCACATACTGTATTAGGCCTATTCTTCCGAAAACGGAAGTCATGAAACAAAGTTTAAACTACATTCCCTGACATTAATGGAACTCATTACCCACGGAGCTAACTTCCTTAAATAACTTTAACCTTTTTAAAAAAAATTTTAAAAACTTTATAATGAATTGCGGCACCTCCACTTGGTGATCACAGTCGATGGGAACTATATTTAACATAATGATTTGTATATCATCGAGAATTGAAAACAACCAAAGCCTAAAGATAGCAAAGGGACATCTCAGTAAGGGGAAAAAACAGATTATGGCACTGAGAAAAGAAGATGGTTCTGTAACAAGAAATAGAGGCGAAATTTTGACAAGAGTGAAAGATTTCTACTCCAAATTATATGAAAGGGATGGTACATGTACTCCAGACATCATGAAAGGTACCAGAGTTCTTCCAGTCCTTCCAGCAGAAGTTGCACATGCAATCAAGAACATGAAGCGGGGAAAAGCTCCAGGAGAAGATGGAATTACTGTAGACATCATACAAGAAGCAAGTGGAGAAATCGAAACAGTACTCGCCCAAATTTTCACTCGATGCCTTAATGAAGGAAAGATTCCTGAGGATTGGAACACCGCTGCAATGATCCTGCTACATAAGAAAGGTGACATTGAGGATCTTGGAAACTACAGACCTATCAGCCTCCTATCAGTAGTTTATAAAATCTTCACTAAAGTTCTTTCACACCGCTTGAAGGTAACACTGGACATGGCTCAACCGAGAGAACAAGCTGGATTCAGGAGTGGCTACAGCACAATAGATCATATCCACGTACTGAGAGAACTAATTGAAAGAGCGAGGGAATATGAACTTCCATTGTGCATGGCTTTTATCGATTATGAAAAAGCCTTTGATTCGGTGAAACCATCAGCAGTTACAATGGCTCTGAAAACCTGCGGTATTGAAGATGCATACATTAATATTATTAATAACATCTATGAAAATGCAAGTGCAAAGATTAGGCTGTTTGAAAATACAACACACGTAAAAATTGGAAAGGGAGTGAGACAAGGTGACACCATATCTCCGAAGCTCTTTAATGCCACATTGGAAGAAGTGGGATTAAAAATGAACTTTCAGAAGACAAAAGTGATGTTCAATGCTTGTACAAGAAATGAAGATTTATCGATTGATGGAGAAAAGCTGGAGATAACAGACACGTACGTTTATCTTGGACAGCAGATATCAAATGAGGGTCACATTGATGAAGAAATTAATCGGCGTATAAAACTTGCCTGGAGAGCTTTTGGAAGAAACAGCATAATTTTCAAGAGCAATATGCCATTATGTCTTAAAAGAAAAGTGTTTGATCAATGCATCCTTCCAGTGCTTACGTATGGTGCAGAGACGTGGACCTTAACTAAAAGAGACATACAAAGGCTGCAGACAACTCAAAGCAGCATGGAGAGGTGCATACTTGGTGTAACCAGGAGAGATAAGAAGAGGAACTCGTGGATCCGAAAAATGACAAGAGTGGAAGACATCATGATCAGAGTTAAATCCCTGAAATGGCAATGGGCTGGACATACTGCCAGAAGGACAGATCATCGATGGACAGCCGAAATTTTAGATTGGATTCCAAGGGACAGGAAAAGACCCAGAAGAAGACCACATGGGAGATGGGTGGATGAAATTCGAAAGTATGCAGGGGTGACATGGAGGAGACTGGCACAAGACAGACCGTTGTGGAGGAAACTTGGGAAGACCTTCGTCCAGCAGTGGATTGATAATGGTTGACAATGATGATGATGATGATGATTATACAAAAATAAATATGGAACTTGTGCAAATTTTGAAAATGACAATCCGATTTTTGTCGTAATTGTGACAAGGATGGTAAGTCAGATAATATCCCAAAACTTGAAAATTTTCATCGTCCTATAGCGGGACTCGGACCCGCGTCTCCCAGAAAACGCCCGGGTATGCTAACCACTACACCACCCAGAATGACCAAGTTTCAAGTTTCCGATCAATTTGAATTTAAACATTACAGGATTCGCTAGTCGAAGCAACCGGCATTCATGTTTAGCGAATCTGTAGGTTAAGAATCTTATCCCGTGTTTGCCCGGAGAAGCAGATAAATCATGAAAGAAATACGAGATTACGCCATATAATACAAATTTTGAAGATGACAATCCAATTTTTGGCGTAAATGTGACAAGGATGGTAAGTCAGATAATAACCGAAAACTTGAAAATTTTCATCGTCCTGTAGCGGGACTCGGACCCGCGTCTCCCAGAAAACGCCCGGGTATGCTAACCAGTACACCACCCAGAACGACCAAGTTTCAAGTTTTGCGATCAATTTGAATTTAACCATTACAGGATTCGCTGACTTACCATCCTTGTCACATTTACGCTAAAAATCGGATTGTCATCTTCAAAATTTGTATTATATGGTGTAATCCCGTATTTCTTTCATGATGGAACTTGTGTTTGTGATATTTTCTGTCTAGTAAAGACGAGATGTTTGGTTTTACTAACATTAATTATCAGCAAAATTTATTACAGTACTGTGGTTGTGCAATTGTGCAACTTTTACATGACATGAGCAAACAAGCAGTACTTACCGAAGACCTTCATCTCCTTCTCGGACTCCGCAGTATCGAAGGACGGGGCTTCAGCAGAAATTTCGCATCTGTACGTACCTGCTGTGTTGAGGTCAACGTGCCGTAAGTAAACGGAATTCTTTCCTGACTTGGACAGCTGCAAAGATATTAAAGAACTTCTTATAGCAAGTGAATTAAACATTGAACCGTACCGAAAGACTTTTCCATCATAAAACCTTTTCAGGAACTCCAAAATTTCAGTAACATACGACGATCCAACCTGTAACTAACTCTTTGTCCGTACTAAGCTAGCTCAAATCCAAGCAGGACGAACTGTTTTAAGAGTGTTGACATTCTTAAATTAAGTTAAGTAATAACGACAGCGCAAAAAATTTACAACAGAAATCAAATTCAACTGTTTAATGTCATTCTTTAATTAGTTACAATTTATCATAACTTCTCTTTGCTCTAAAGGCCAGAAATGCATTTACCTTGTGGGATGTTTTACATAGGTGAAAACATAAGTCAAGGCGACAAATCTGATTGCGTTGGAATGCCTCAGGAACTTTTGAATCACTTTGCAATGTGTCAGAAATTTTGGATCGCTCTACAATGTGTCGGGATCTTTTGGATCGGGCTGGAATGTATCAGGAACTTTTGGACCGCGTTGCAATGGGTTAGAAACTTTTGAATCTTGCTGCGGTACGTCAGAAACTTTTGGATAGAGTTTCAATATGGCAGGAACTTTTGGATCGCATGGCCATGAGTCAGGAACTTTTGGATCGCGTTTCAATATGGCAGGAACTTTTGGATCGCATGGCCATGAGTCAGGAACTTTTGGATCGCGTTTCAATATGGCAGGAACTTTTGGATCGCATGGCCATGAGTCAGGAACTTTTGGATCGCTATGGAATGCGTCAGGAACTTTTGGATCGCATTGGAATGCGTCAAGAACTTTTGGATCATATGTCAGGAATTTGGGACCACGCTACAATGTGTCAGGAACGTTTAGATCGCGCTGCAATGTGTCAGGGACGTTTGAATGGCGTTACAATGTGTGAGGATATTTTGGATCGCGCTGCAATGTGTCACGAATTTTTATTCGCGTTACAATATGTCAGGATATTTTGGATCCCACTGCAATGTGCCAGGATCTTTTGTATCACGTTGAAATATATCAGGAACTTTTGGATTCCGTCGCAGTGCTTCATAAACTTTTAGATCGGGTCGCAATGTGTCAGGAACTTTTAGATCACGATGCGGTTTGTCAGGGAATTTTTAATCACGTTTCAATGTGTCAGGATCTTTTGGATCACGCTGCAATATATCAGGAACCTTTGGATCATGTTGCAATGGGTTAGAAACTATTGAATCGTGTTGCAGTATGTCAGAAACTTTTGGATCGCGTTGCAATGTGGCAGGAACTTTTGGATCGCATTGCCATGGGTCAGGAACTTTTGGATCGCGATGAAATGCGTCAGGATCTTTTGGATCGCATTGGAATGCGTCAAGGATTTTTGAATCGCTTTGGAATGCGTCAGGAACTTCTGGAACACTTTGCAATATGTCAGGAATTTCGGATCACGCTGCAATGTGTCTGGAACGTTTGGATCGCGATACAGTGTGTGAGGATATCTTGGATCGCGTCGCAATGTGTCAGGATCTTTTGTATCACGTCGCAATATGTCAGGAACTTTTGGATCGCGTTGCAATGTGTCAGTATCTTCTGCATCGCGTTGCAATGTGTCAGGATCTTCTGAATTGCGTTGAAATGTGTCAGGAGCTTTTGGATCGCGTTGCAATGTGTCAGGATCGTTTGTCTCACGCTGCAATATGTCAGGATCTTTTGTATCACGTTGCAATATGTCAGGAACTTTTGGATCGCGTTGCAATGTGTCAGCAGCTTTTGGATCGCGTTGAAATGTGTCAGGATCTTCTGGATCGCGTTGCAATGTGTCAGGAGCTTTTGGATCGCGTTGCAATGTGTCAGCAACTTTTGGACCGCGCAAACGAGGACGACAAATTTCATGAGAAGAATTATCACTGGTGATGAGACCTGGGGTGCACAGTAGCGTCAGGTCTAGTGATGAGATGTGCGTTTACGGCTACAATGTCGAGACTAAAATGCAGTCTTCAAAGTGGGTTGGAGAAAGATCACCAAGACAGAAAACAGTGCGAAAAGTCAGGTCAAACATTGAACGTCTTTTGTGGCATTGATAGAGTTGACCATCAGGAATTTTTACAATGGGGACAATCAGCGAATGGGTGGTATTATCTTAAAAGTGCTAAAATGTCTGCGATAAAATGTCACGAGAAAAAGCCTCGATCTGTGGAGAAATAAATCATGGTTCCTCCATCACGACAACGTACCAGCACACGCATCGCTGCTGATCCGTGACTTTTTTGCCAAAACCCAGACCACTGTGCTTCCTCAGCCTCCTTGACCTGATCTCCTTGGACATTTTCCTGTTCCCAAAGGTAAACGTCGTTTAAGTAGGTCAATGCTTCTTCAATAATCACAATAAATTTCCATCTGTCACCGGCTGAGTAATTTTCATAAAGAAATCTACACCGCCATTTGAGCTTAGTCACCTGCCTAAGCAAAAGGCGGAGAACAGAATGTTATCTTTTTTTCTTTTTTAGATTCAAATCTTTGTGTATTACTTTGTTTACAGTTGATGCAGGCCACCCCGGTGGCCTGGGGTTACGTAATACAATGCTCGTTAAATTAATTTAATGGTCGTTAATAAAATTTTAAAACAAATATATACTTTTTTACTTTTAATGTATTTTTGATATGAAAGCTCCAAATATACATTTATATAATTCGAATGTTTTATTAACGACCATTATTATTATGAAAGTTTTGCAAAGGATTGATTTTTACGACCTTTTTTATATGACTGATGATTTTACGACCTTTTGTATATGATTTTTACGATTTTTATATATTATTTTTATATGATTATACACATGATTCGACTTTTATATATGATTTTTATATGATATATTATTTTGTATATATGATATATATATATTTAATTTTTATGTAGCATTCGATTTTTATATATTATATTTACGATTTGACGACCATTTTTAAGGACTGATTAACGACCTTTTTCATACGAAAGCTCCAAATATACTTTTTATATAATTTGAATGTTTTTATTAACGACCATTATTATTATCACCGTTCCAACATCCTTTTTTTTATGAAAGAAATCTTTGTTTTAATAATCGAAAAAATAATTGTAACCGCATTTGTGCCCAGACCCTTAATAACAATAATAATGGCCATTAATAAATTTAGCCGCCCTTGTGTCGCAGTGGTCTAAGCGACAGCTTCTGATTATTCGTCCGGAAGGGGTCCGGGTTCGAATCCCCGGTGAGGCATGGATGTTGTGTTTGCCTTACGGCACTGGCTCTCTCCCTTCCCTGGTACCAGTGACCCTAACTTAGGTACGGGAGACTGCTCACAGCCCATTGAGTTGCTCATGGTGGTCGTTAAATCTTTTTTTTTTTTTTTTTTTTTTTGATTGGAGGTTTAACGACCGCCGTGAGCAACTCAATGGGCTATAAGCAGTCGCCCGTCCCTAATTTAGGGTCACTGGTTCCAGGGAAGGGAGAGAGCCAGTGCCGTAAGAAAAACACAACATCCATGCCTGACCGGGATTCGAACTTGGACCCCTTACGGACGAATGATCAGAGGCCAACGCCTTAGACCACTGCGCCACCGGGGCGGCGTCGTTAAATCTCCAATCATAAAAAAATAATAATAAATTTAATGGTTGTTTAGGTAGGGTAGGTCCATGCTTCTGTAATAATCACAATAATTTTTTTTTTTTTTTGGTTAGAGGTTTAACGACCACCGTGAGCAACTGAATGGGCTATAAGCAGTCGCCCGTCCCTAATTTAGGGTCACTGGTTCCAGGGAAGGGAGAGGGCCAGTGTCGTAAGGCAAACACAATATCCATGCCTCACCGGGATTCGAACCCGGACCCTTTTCAGACGAATGATCAGAGGTCATCGCTTAGACCAGTGCGTCACCGGGGAGGCGAATGTTGCGTTTGTTTTGTTTGTGTTTGTCTTACGGCACTTGCTCTCTCCCTCCCTGGATCCAGTGGCCCTAAATTAGGGGCGGGCGACTGCTTATAGCCCATTGAGATGCTCACGATGTTCGTTAAACCTTCAATCAAAAACAAAAAAAAAGAAAAGAAAAAAAAGAAGAGTTGGTGCAGAGATTTTAAAGACTTTAGGGATTACTTTTTGGGTTGAGTTTTTTTTTTTTGAGACCTTAAATTTGAAACAGTCCTGAACGTACGTATTTTCTTTGGATATTCGTTTGGTGTTCTTTTTCCTGTTAAAAGTAATGCTTGACAATTTCCCCCTTTATTATTATACATTTTTATTTTGATTGAAAGTTTAACGACCACCGTGAGCAACTCAATGGGCTATAAGCAGTCGCCCGTCCCTAATTTAGGGTCACTGGTTCCCGGGCAGGGAGAGAGCTACTGCCATAAGACAAACGTAACATCCATGCCTCACCGGGATTAGAACCCGGACCCTTCACGGACGAATGATCAGAAGCCAGCGCCTAGACCACTGCGACACCGGGGAGGCTCCTTTATTATTATTAATAATATTGCTTATCTTACATTTAGAAATTCTAAATGATTTTCGCAGCATTTCCTAAATACAGAATACGAATATTCCTCTTCGTAAAGAGTAAAAACATAACCTTCTGTTTACAGCTTGTTTACGTGCGCCATTTTTGCAGCAGACGATATTTAATTGAAAATGCTATAAGCAGTCGCCCGTCCCTAATTTAAGGCCACTGGTTACCGGGCAGGGAGAGAGCCAGTGCCATAAAACAAACGCAACATCCATGCCTCACCGGGATTCGAACCCGGACCCCTTACGGACGAATGATCAGAGGCCATCGCTTAGACCACTGCGCCACCGGAGCGGCAAAATGTTTCTTTGGTGTTCATCTAACGCGCTGTTGCCAGTTGCACTTCTTTAACTTTCTGTAATTTCTTATTGAAAACTTTCAAAAAATGTTTGAACAACCTGTGTAGTCTGTTATCCCAAATGGCGATGTTTGTAATGTAGATTAAGTCCCATTTCTTTTATGCGGAGCATCGGTTACTCGTTCGAAATTTTAGATTATGGGGTTTCACTAGCAGAATTTTATTAACCAAACACATTTTAGTCCAGCAGTTCACAACGGATGCCGTCTGAATATTTTGATTAAATGATAATTAAATACAAGGCTAAGAATTTATTACCTCCCAGATGCAAGTATGCTCAAACTGGATTCGTAATTTCAGAGTGCCAATTACTTGGCTTTCATCATTTATACCGAGTATTTCTCGCTCCATTCATAGCCTATACGTGAAATCTTGTCACATCGTTGTCGAAATGCACTGAATCATTTTAAGGTCAATTTGTAACTACTACAAGTCAAGTGACTATCGAACGGTTCGATAGCACAAACTCCTGCGTTGCATCGCGAACGTCTGGTCAATGGAGCTCGATATGTTTTCGTAAATGAGGAATGTACTGTTTATATTACAATGCGTACAGTTAATTTCGTCAATTTATAACCATGAGGAAGGAGAGTTTAAGTAAATACACTGCTGGCCACCCAAAATGCAACACCAAGAAGGAAGCATCCGATTGGCCTTAAACTCGCAGTATGCGTCGCCCGCGAGGGGACATGCAAACGATTAGCATTGCAGGGCATATGCAAATCAGGTGCGCCCGGCAAGCCACCGAGAAGCACTATAAAAAGGGTGCACAGAAGGCTGTGTGTAAGTAGGAGCCGCGGATGGCTTAGTGGTTAGTGTTTCAGACTATCGATGCTGGGTCCCCAGGTTCAAGCCTGGGCTGATCTTTCAGAGATGGTGTGATTTACTAACAATCGCTGAATATCCGCCGTGCATCGGACGAGCACGTAAAGTGACGGCTCCCAGGCTGGACCCACTGGTTAAATGGGTATCCTTTCCTATGTCCTCCCTGAAATTCTCTCACCCATCTATGTGCAATATCGTACTTCTACGGTGGCGCCATCTACTGTACTCTAATCTCACTACAAACTGTTCTGTCAAAAGTCGCTAGACTTGCTCTCATTCCTTCCGTTTCTGTGTCCTGCCCAAAAGGCGATCTCGCTGTAGGTGGCTGGGACCTAAACTCTACTCCCTGTGGACGGAAGTCCTACATGAAAATGACAAACCTACGGTGTGTAAGTAGTGGAGGTGTGTTGTGCTGCCGGAACTGTGCGCGGGAAGCTTCCTGATGCCTCGTCGCAGAATACGGCAGTCATTCCAGCACGTTTCGGAGTTCGACAGACGACGAATAGTGTCTTATCGCGACAGCGGTTTATCGTACCGAGACATCGGCGCCCGTATATATTATGCTCATACTGCACTTCCGGCGATTGCTTTGTGACGACACTGTCGAAATCGTCATCGTAAGACTACTTAATCGCTAAGTTTCTTTATATCTTCACTATAGCAGCTGGTCGGGATTATTATTTGTAAACCAGCTGGAACAATCTCCATAAATTCTAATAGATTTTTTAATGCATATTGTTTTGAATTTTTACTTTAAAAAATTTGGGAAACAGCGTCATGCTTTTTCTATTCCTCGTAAAGAAATTCGGCTATACTACCGAATCATAACGCTTTCAAGTAGTTCCCGATTTCAATGATATCGTTCCGCATTGTTTACATACACCCTGATCACACCCAACGTGAGAGAAAGTTGTTCGCGATAATATACGGAATTTTTTTACTAATGCGGTATAATATTGAAACGCTCGGACCTTTCATGTTATCTGCCCGCCACTGTTTGCTTTTGTTCATTATTATGTAAAACGATACTATTTGACTTCCGAATAAGAACGCTTTCAAGATGTTCGGGATTTTGAGTGTATTGTTCCGCTTTGTTTACATGAAGCCTGATCACACCCGACATGAGAGAAAGTAGTTCACGATAAATGTTATGGGAATTTTTTTATTGGTACATGAAATAACACTATAAATAGCAAAACCTACTTATTCACTTTTTAATGACATTTTTGATTATAACGAAGTAAATTTCACCGTCATTTTTATCCGCGCCAGGATTCGAACCCGGGTCCCCTCATTCCGGAATAAGTCACTCTACCAATTGAGCTACGCGGACGTTTTATTCTGATTCCTATCTGCCTTTATGTCGTGTGCGTCCTTCTGGCAGGTACGTCACATCTCCTGGTACGTTACATGCTGTTTAGGAAATATATACTTAAAAGAAACAAATTATACAGTATAAGAAAACAAATGAAAACCAGTAGGTACAAATATCACTCCGGGGGAGGGGAGGCAATACGCTGCGATATATTTCATAATTTCTAAAACGAATCATTAGTTTCTATCTGTTTCGCCACATAAATTCACATAATTCTAAAACGCAGAGAAACGGTTAAAAGAACATTCCTTCCGAATGACCACACATAATTCCAAAACGCAGACAAACGATCAAAAGAATGTGATCACTGCGCATAGGTAGTACGCATACAGAAGCATGTGATCACTGCGCATAGGTAGTACGCATACAGAAGCATGTGATCACTGCGCATAGGTAGTACGCATACAGAAGCATGTGATCACTGCGCATAGGTAGTACGCATACAACAGCATGTGATCGCTGTGCATCTGCTGCCGAAGGCTCTGTGTTCTACTTTCGAAATCGGGAACTTACTTGAATGCATTCTTATTCGGAAGTCATAAGAGCGGCGGGCACATAACAGGAAAGGTCCAAACGCTCCATTTACGAACAAACATGAGAGCTCATTTAGGAGGTGGAAATATCCAATTTTCTACTCAGTTACTACGTGTCGGTGATGGGAAAGTACCTAATCAAAACGGTTTAATTCCAGTAAATAGTAAACTGGTAAGCATTGTAAGATCTATTAATGGGTAATTCTTCAGTTTAGCTCGGACCTATGTTTTGTGCAATTTTTTTCACGCTGTATGGAATATTAGGCCCAAATGGAATATAATAGTGAAGTCCTTATGTGGGGATGAGGCATTTTTTTTTTTTTTTTTTTTTTTTTGTTACGGGATTTTAAAGTTAGGACTACTTTTTGCTCCGCGTAGTGCTTACCATCGCAAGTGATTCGGCGTATGGCACATATATACAGGATCCCGATTATTCCGACGGACTTTTCACGTTCAAAAGATTACAGTTTCCTATTAAATTATCCTTCGCTATAACGATCAATAAATCCCAGGCCAAACTTACAAACATGTATTTGCGTCAAGAATGTTTCTCGCAACGATAGTTTTAGTCGGCTTATCGAGAACCGGCAGTTCAGGCAAACAATTTATTTTGATAACTACAGGAAACAAGACAAAGAATGTTGAAAGAAAATTTATGTAAATATTAATTATAATTTTCTTTCACGTGAAAAACTATTTGCCGACCATTTAAACTTTCGGCCAATTTCCTCCATCGGTTGCTATGAAATTCAACAATAGCTCTTATGGATGGATCGGATTACACGTGTAATCATAGCCCTGTTTTTCAGAGATATCTTCCACTGGAGTTAAGCCGTAAGCACAGGTAGTAAAATATATTTACAAATAAAATTTTTCATTAAAGCGTCTATTATAACGAAATTCTTAAACAAAATCGACATAAAATTTATCGTGAACTATATTCTTTGACAAATTTTGAAGATGACAATCCGATTTTTGGCGTAAATGTGACAAGGATGGTAAGTTAGATAATATCCGAAAACTTGATAATTTTCATCGTCCTGGAGCGGGACTCGGACCCGCGTCTCCCAGAAAACGCCCGGGTATGCTAACCAGTACACCACCCAGAACGACCAAGTTTCAAGTTTCCGATTAATTTGAATTTAACCATCACAGGATTCGCTAGTCGAAGCAACTGGCATTCATGTTTAACGAATCTGGAGGTTAAGAATCTTATCCCGTGTTTGCCCGGAGAAGCAGGTAAATCATGAAGGAAATACGGGATTACGCCATATAATACAAATTTTGAAGATGACAATCCGATTTTTGGCGTAAACGTGAGAAGGATGGTAAGTCAGATAATATCCGAAAACTCGAAAATTTTCATCGTCCTGGAGTGGGACTCGAATCCGCGTCTCCGAGAAAACGCCCGGGTATGCTAACCAGTACACCACTCAGAACGACCAAGTTTCAAGTTTCCGATCAATTTTAATTTAACCATCACAGGATTCGCTAGTCCAAGCAACCGGCATTCATGTTTAGCGAATCTGGAGGTTAAGAATCTTATCCCGTGTTTGCCAGCGGAGAAGCAGAGAAATCATGAAAGAAATACGGGATTACGCCGTATAATACAAATTTTGAAGATGACAATCCGATTTTTGGCGTAAATGTGACAAGGATGGTAAGTCAGATAATATCCGATGCTAACCATTACACCACCCAGAACGACCAAGTCTCAAGTTTCCGATCAATTTGAATATAACCATCTCAGGATTCGCTAGTCGAAGCAACCGGCATTCATGTTTAGCGAATCTGGAGGTTAAGAATCTTATCCCGTGTTTGCCAGCGGAGAAGCAGATAAATCATGAAAGAAATACGGGATTACGCCGTATAATACAAATTTTGAAGATGTCAATTTGATATTTGGCGTAAATGTGACAAGGATGGTAAGTCAGATAATATCCGATGCTAACCATTATACCACCCAGAACGACCAAGTCTCAAGTTTCCGATCAATTAGAATATAACCATCGCAGGATTCGCTAGTCGAAGCAACCGTCATTCATGTTTAGCGAATCTGGAGGTTAAGGATCTTATCCCGTGTTTGCCCGCGGAGAAGCAGAGAAATCATGAAAGAAATACGGGATTACGCCACATAATACAAATTTTGAAGATGACAATCCGAATTTTGGCGTAAATGTGACAAGGATGGTAAGTCAGATAATATCCGATGCTAACCATTACACCACCCAGAACGACCAAGTCTCAAGTTTCCGATCAATTTGAATATAACCATCTCAGGATTCGCTAGTCGAAGCAACCGGCATTCGTGTTTAGCGAATCTGGAGGTTAAGAATCTTATCCCGTGTTTGCCCGGAGAAGCAGATAAATCATGAAAGAAATACGGGATTACCCCGTATAATACAAATTTTGAAGATGTCAATCCGATTTTTGGCGTAAATGTGACAAGGATGGTAAGTCAGATAATATCCGAAAATTTTCAAGTTTTCGGATATTATCTGACTTACCATTCTTGTCACATTTACGCCAAAAAGCCAAAAATCGGATTGTAATCTTCAAAATTTGTATTATTTGGCGTAATATTGTATTTCTTTCATGATATATTCTTTGACGTTGCGTGTGATCAAGTACTTTGTAAATAAAGCGGAACGATATACTCGAAATCGGAAACTACTTGAGAGCTTTCTAATTCGGAAGTCCAGCAAAGTTTACGTATAATGTAAAGTAACACAAGCAGTTTATACTTTAGATTTAGTTGAAAACGTTTTTAATTAAAACGGCACTTTTTGAAGACCATGGTGGTTTATTTCAGAATACCATTCTACCAAAGCAAAATACTCAAAGATAATTCCGTTTACAGTTTTCGTTTTTGAACTTTTTGGTTTACTGAACAGTCCTTTTCAAAGACACAGAACAGAGTCGATGCTTAACAGGGTTTACTTTTTATGATCAGAAACTGGAAATATCGCCATCATTTCACTGTCAGATTTTGCGGACGCTAAGATGTGCTCTCTGCAGATGCGGACAGGTCCTTCAGGTCTTTTCTTCTTCGCTTCTCTCCCTGGCACGTTTCAACAACTCCGTCGCTGCGTACTTCAAAGCGGCAGATAAAAAGGTGGCTGCGGATGGGTTGACCTCTCCATCAAAATTCTCTCTCAACATTTCCAAAATTTCCTCCTCCGGAAACGAGATCTCCTTCTTCTTGGCGGAACGTTTCTTTTCCTTTATTTGGCTTACCGGCGGAACCGCGGGTTTCTGATTGGAACGATTCTTCTTACTAGCAGGGCTCATCTTCCACACCAGACCTGTGTTTAAATTTAAAACCTACGGAGACTAATTTCGGCAACGTTTTCTGAAAAGGAACAGGGGCCAAATCCGTTGGCTTTACATAATTCAAGTGACCCAAGTTTTATGCGTTATGTATGCGCGTTCTGCATGTGCGTACATGAAGAACGCGTATACATAATCATGCAGTACGTGATGATGCGTTTTCTTATGATATATGTGCACCATATCTTCGACCATATATGGTGACTAGCTAAATACCCGTTTTTCGAACGTGATGATATTAATGTACAGTTGAAATCATGGAGGTAGGAATAAGGGGAGTGTTGTGACGTCACGGCAGCCATCTTAAGACTAACATGAGCAGATTAAGCATTAGCTGTTAACGCTCTGCGAAGCATGAATTTGGCAATTTGCTTTTATTATTAATACATTTGCCCTTCTTTATTATACACTATCTACCAACAAGTAATTGGACACCTGTCATAGCAAAAAAAAACCGAAGTTTATTCACCTTCAATAGTTGCTGGAGCCTCCACGAGCGGCGATTACAGCTGCGACCCTCTGGGGCATACTCTCAACCAGGCGCTGTACGACGGCTAGCGGTATTTTCTTCCACTCGGCTTGGAGAAGACAGGTCAGTTCCTTCATCGATTTCGGACGGTGGGGGCACCCCTTAAGTCGACGCTCCAACTCGTCCCAGAGGTGCTCCATAGAGTTAAGGTCCGGGCTATGCGCAGGCCAGTCCTTTCGATTAACCCCATTGTCACCATACCAAGCCATGGTGGACCTCGCAATATTACAGGTGGCATTGTCATCCTGAAAGTAACATGGGTCCACCCCGTAAAACTGCCACAACGTAGGAAGCGCATGGTCATCCAAAATGGTGCAGTACGTCTCGGCGTTGAATCTACCAGGAACTGCGACCAAGGGTCCCGTGCCATACCAGGAGAAACACCCCCATAGCATAACTCCACCGCCGCTGAACTTCACAGTTGGCACAATACATTCCGGCAGGAGGCGTTCTCCAGGCAGACGCCAAACCCAGACCCTGCCATCCGAACGGTAGAGGGTGAACCTTGATTCGTCGCTCCAGAGAACCTGTTTCCACTGTTGAACGGTCCACTGTCAACGTTCTTTGCACCACGTTAGCCGAGCAGCGCTATTGGACTTGGTGATCAAAGGCTTGTGGGCGGCAGCACGTCCATGATAACCAAGCAGATGGGCTTCCTTACGGATGGTATTCATCAAAAGAACACTCCCAGATGCCAGTTGAATCTCCTCGAGGATGTGGCCCATCGATTTGGCGTGGTTCTTCCGAATTTCTCTGGCCAGCACCCGTCGGTCTTTAACTCCCAGTTTTGTGGGTCTGCCGAGTCGGGGCACATTCCGACAGTCACCTCTCATCTTCCACTTGCCAATCACGTAGGCCACTGTCGATTTTAGGTACTTCAACTAGCTGGATATGTCACGTATGGATCGGCCATTTCTGTGATACCCGACGATTACACCTTTCTCGAAATCAGAGAGCTCCAAACTGCGTGGCATCTGGCATGCGACTGTTTGCGTTGTTGTTTACCACACGATATTTAACGGCGGCGGCCGTGACGTGTATCAGGGCCGCAGATATCGTCGATTGCAGGGGTGCCCTATTACTTGTTGGTAGATAGTGTATTAATCGTTGTTACACTGTTATAAAGAATATTATTAGTCGAATGATCAATGTTTAGGGCGTTACGGTTACTTCAAGATATTTATAATTTAGGAAACATTTCATGTTTCCTAAATTATAAACCCTGAAGCATGCTCTGAAACATGACTGTTCCGAGTTTCTATTAGAATTTTTCATTGTGTTAGCACAAGAAAATATCATACTGTTCAGAGCCATTCTGTCAATCAAAATGGGAAATTAAGCGGATCATATCTAAATTGACTTTATATATGCACTTGACTACTATCTGCTGTTCGGAAATTAAAATATTTCATATTAAGTGTTTCTCCGTTAGTTGCCTGTGAAAAGTAACTGCAGGAGGTGGTCGCTTGGAATTGTTGTGACATCCGTAAGCGCAACAACACACCATTTGTAAAGAAAAAAATCTTCAAATTTGGAAAATCAAACTTTTCACGTGCGTAACCCAATGGCTCAGAACGACTATCGGAGTCTTAAGATGGCCGCCACAGTGTCAGCGTCGTCTGCTAAGAAAGCTTCAAGTTTCTGACGTCATACTTTCTTCCCTTATTCCTACCTCCAAGGTTGAAATACAGATGATATATCTGATATACAGTTAAAATGGCCATACACTGCATATTTCTTCGCTCTATTGGGAAAAACATTTCTGATTGACTTATTCTGCTAGACGACACGTAAGCAGTTTCGTTCATAACTGCAAATTTAAAACTTCAAGCCTACACGAAACAAATCAAAATACGTCGTTACACTTCACTTTCATCGTTAAAATATTAATAGACAGCAGAACAAAATAATAATAGAAAACCGAACAAAATAATAATAAAAAAACGAACAACATAATAATAGAAAACAGAACAAAACACGCTGTTACTTTCAGCATAAATGAAAAAAGAACCTTTTTTATAAACAATTTCGTTCGCAACTGTACATTTAAAACTTAGCAAGTCAGATGTTTTTAGAAGCGTGAGTAACATTGTGTTGCCATCACTAATATCTCAAGCGGGTAACTTTTCTTTTTAAAATTTCAATTACTATGAAAATCTACCTGCATATTTATATTTATTGCGGTCACCTTACCACTTATGTGACGTCACTGTTGCTTTTTTTTTTTTTTTGGAGGTTTAACGACCACAGTGAGCAACTCAATGGGCTATAAGCAGTCGCCCGTCCCTAATTTAGGGTCACTGGTTCCAGGGAAGGGAGAGAGCCAGTGCCGTAAGACAAACACAACATCCATGCCTCACCGGGATTCGAACCCGGACCCCTTACGGACCAATGATCAGAGGTCAACGCCTTAGACCACTGCGCCACCGGGGCGGCTCACTGTTGCTTAGGTGAAAACGAATGTTGGTAATTTGATTTTGACTCAAAAAACCTTGACATGCGATATGTCAAACGATAATGTAAATGTTTAAATGCAAAGCATTATTATGATGTAGCACTTTTTACGTGATATTTTTAAACGCTTCTTAGTTTTGTTAAATAAATTTAGAACAAATCAAAATACCTTGACACTCGATATGTCAAAAAATAATAAATGTCTAAATGCAAAGCATATTAAGATAATATAGTGCTTTTTACGTGATTTTTAAGGTTTCTTGTTAAATAAATTCAAAACCAATAAATTCAGAACAGATAAATTTAGAACCCAATATATACTGATCAGGTCAACTCAAATCATTCAAAACTTAGGACGGGGCTTCAGTTGCCGGGCAACAATGGCTCTATCATTGCAAAACGTCCTAGCGTTATCAAAGATGGGCTATTTAAAAACAACCTTATTCGACCCACTTAAAGTTATCGTAGGAAAAAATCCTTTCTTAGTGCCCCTCTATGTTGTAAAAGGAACACTCCTCCCAAATATGAAAGTTCTAAGCTCAGCAGTTTCTGAGATACGGTGATGAGTCAGTGAGTCATTGAGTGCTTTCAGTTTTCTACGTACAGATGGACCGCGTACTGGTAGTAACAGCCACTGAGCCCGCCGTGGTCCCAACATGAAAGCAGTCAGATCACGTTACATTAGCCTGATGTGATTTCGTAATACCCAGTTTCAATACCTTTTGATGACCTGGCAGGCTAATTTTAAATATCCCCATTTAGTAAGTCATGTAGGCAACAAGTACGTTTTTTGGGAATAATAAACCGGATGATATATTCATTAAGAAATTGTCGTTTATAGAAATTTAATTGCAACCATTTCGGAGTTACAAGATGAGTCGTTAGGACAAAGGAAATCATTTGTTTAGTGTATTCGGTAGCACAGCCAAAAATACAGTAATAAAGAATAAACGAAGTAGCCTATCATTAAAGAAATACGGGATTACACCATTGAATGCACATTTTGAAGATGACAATCCGATTTTTGGTGGAAATGTGACAAGGATGGTAAGTCAGATAATATCCGAAAACTTGAAAATCTCATTGTCCTGGAGCGGGACTCGCGTCTCGCAGTTAGCGCCCGGGTATGATAACCACTACACCACCTAAACCAATCAGGTCTCAAGTTTCCGATTAATTTGAATACACTGAAGAGAAAATGAATTAGAGACAGCTGGCGTTATGCAAATATGGAGCTGTGGGCGGCCCTGTAAACGGAAATGACATGACGCAGGCAGCGATCCGACAATATAAGGAGTGATGCGACGGGAATCAATAAGAGTCGGACGCAGGCAGCGATCCGACAATATAAGGAGTGATGCGACGGGAATCAATAAGAGTCGGACGCAGTACGGGTAAGACGAATGATTTAAGCGAATTTGATCGTGGAAAAATTGTCAGGGCCCGACGAATGGGTTACTTCATCTCGGAAGTCGTGCAGGCACTGGGATTTTCACGAGCCACTGTGTCACGGGTGCACCGTGAGTACATCGAATCCGGTAAAACCATCCCTGCAAGGGCCAACTGCCGTGAACAACAGCGTGTGCGTGAGCGGGGTCATCGTCGGCTAGCTCGCATTGTAACAGCGGACAGACGGGCCACAGTGCAAGAAATCACTCGGCGATTTAACACTGGTGCACAAAAAGGTGTAAGAAGCCACACCATCCAGAACCATCCTCTCGCTATGGGGTACAGAAACCATCGTCTAACGAGGGTACCGCTGCTTACCGCACATCACAGGGTGCAAAGATTAGCATGGGTGCGGGAGCATCGCCACTGGAACCTAGACATGTAGAAAAATGTTGCCTGGACTGATAAGTCGAGATTCACGTTGGTACATGCGGAAGGCAGGATACGAGTACGGCGCAAAGCACATGAAGCGATGGATCCTTCTTTCCAGCAGGGTACTCTTCAAGCTGGTGGGGGTGGCATTCTCGTCTGGGGACTGTTTACGTGGACTGAAATGGGACCCCCTGGTACGTGTAACATCGTCCCTCAGAGGTCAACGTAACCGGCATATCCTGGACGACCATTTGCTCCCGTTTATTCATCTTCAACATCCCACTGGGGACCTCATCCTGCAAGAAGACAATGCACCGTGCCATCACTACCGCATTGTACACAAAGGGTTGGATGCACATCCTACCGACGTGACTTCGCTTCCTTGGCCAGATAGGTCACCTGACCTCAATCCCATCGAGCACATCTGGGATGCCATCGAAAGAGATGTTCGAGGTTCTGACCCCCTCCATCAAATCTTCGTGGGAGCTTGTTCAGGGGTTGTGGATCCGCATGGCTTCCCAACGCTTCCGGTGTCTTGTCGAGTCCATGCCGAGACGAATCTCCGCCGTCATCAGGGCGAAAGGTGGTGCTACACGTTACTAGATAGGTATCTCTAATTCAATTGCTCTTCACTGCATATCAGAAGTCTTCGCAACTTATTAATGACATGGTATCCACGCCATTTCTATCAACCGCGTGGAAGCATCTAACCAAAAACGTGACTGTAAGCACCATTTATGATGCCATATGCAATTTGAATGTTTACGTGCCATTCGTTCTGATGAAGCTAGGTCAATACCCAGCGAAACCATGGTCGGCTTGAAAAAGTAAATATTTGTGACAAACTACGTTGTATTATCTAAACTACGTTGTGTTATTTTAGACCGCCGCCGGTCTGTTTCCCCCAACAATTGTATCTGGAACTTGGTAAACAACGATGTTCAGATACCTGAAAGCTGTCAGGGATTGTGCTGTTGGGATAATGGGGCCTAAAGTGTTCCAAGAAAACATCGCCACAATATAGCACCGCCGCCACAGGCCTGTTTCCCCCAACAATTGTATCTGGAACTTGGTCCACAACGATGTTCAGATACCTGAAAGCTGTCAGGGATTGTGCTGTTGGGATAATGGGGCCTAAAGTACCCCAAGAAAAAATCGCCCACATCATAACACCGCCGCCGCCGGCCTGTTTCCGCCCAACAGTGCATCCAGGTGCCATAGCCTCCGTTGGTAATCGGCTTAACCGCGATCGCCCGTGAACGTGATGCACAAAGAGTCTTGATTCGTCAGACCAGGCTACTTTCTTCCAATCATCCACGGTCCAATCTCGATGATCTTGGACCCATTTCATGCGTTGTTGGCGATGACGTGCAGTGAGCAGGGGGACAAGGCTGGCTCTCTGGCTACGCAGGCCCATGAGCAGAAGGCTGCGATAAACTGTGTTCTGTGACACATTGTCCTGATCACCACTGTTGCAGCTGCGGGTGATTTGTAGCACTGTGGCCCTGCGGTCACTGTGTGCAATGCGCGACAACCTCCGCTCTTCTCTGGCATCAATGTGCTGTGGACGACACACGACTAAACGAAGGATCGTCGTTTGGCCATCTGTGCACCACTTTTAATACGTACTCAGCTCACTACAGCGGCACGTGAACAACCCACAAGCCGCGCCGTTACCGGGATCGTAGTTCCGAGGAGCCGTGACATCCCATTTTGTCCTTTAACAAACTCCGAAAAAGCGGCAACTTTTCCCATTTTGACTCCGGACACTCTACTAACCGAAAGTTGTTTTTTTTTTTTTGTTATTAGAGGCGTAACGACCACCGTGAGCAACTCAATGGGCTATAAGCAGTCGCCCGTCCTTAATTTAGGGTCACTGGTTCCAGGGAAGAGAGAGACATAGTGCCGTAAGACAAACACAACATCCTTGCCTCACCGGGATTCGCACCCGGATTCCATTCGGAGGCAGTGTCCATCCAACTGTCGCGGTCCGCGTAACCAACATTGAAACTGTCTCGGCCTCAGCGAGGTCCCCACCCTCACCCAACATTATAGAGGAACATGGGGGAGGAGAGTGACAGTTCGTCCCCAGCCTCAACCAGCATTGCAGAGGAACATGGGGGGAGGAGAGTGACAGTTCGTCCCCGCCCTCTGCCAGCGTTGCAGAGGAGTGTGGGGGGAGGAGAGTGACATTTCGTGTCCCTCACTTAGTGAATTTTTTTATAAATCTGATTAACTACCTTGTCTTCCCAGCTTTCATCATTCTCTTTTTCAACTTTTAACAAGCCTGTCTGCTCTTACTCATTTTCCGCGCTTTTACATTTCTGTGGCTGATAGTTCTTTGTCTAGCGCTCTTTGGCCAAACCTGGCCCTTGTGCCACTAAAATCCACTAACCAACCAACCAACCATTCGGAGGAATGATCAGAAGCCATCGCTTAGACAAATGCTCGACCGGGGAGCCTAACCAAAAGATCAGATCAGATCATATGTAGAGGATTTTAGAAAGGGAGTGTCTGACCCCAGGTCTTAAACCATCCTTAGAAATAGGAAGCTAGGAGATTCGGGCTAGATTGCTCGATAGGAAAGTGACACGAATGCGAGGTAGAAAGAGGGAGTAAGGCGCCCTTATTATTACCGAGGACGGATGGGGGGGGGGGGAGTACCCGGGGCCCAACTGCCTAAATTGCCCATCCAACGCACGGCGAATTTTTTGTGATTCGAGGGTTCGTACCTGCCTGGGATCGAACCTAAGAGCGTCCCCGTAGCAATCAGTAACGTTGCCTACTACGCCACCCGCTACCCTTAACGGCGGTCCTCGGGTTTTATATACACTGCTCTGTGAACTTCACCTGCGCCACCGTTCAGTCACCAGGAGCGCTCATTTCGCTAGACCGGGGGTGGTCAAAATATAATAGCACATCGGTGTAGATGTAAGTTCATATCCAGAGAAAGGTCTACCTGGCAGAATATTGGAGAAAGAAATATTTAGATTTTAAACATTAATTATATTAGGAGAATTCAAATTCGTGCAGGAAAATTCAAAAGTAATTGAGGTAGTTGGCTTTAATGCACGATCATAATAACAAGAGTCACTCACAATACAAATTTAAATCCGTTGGCTGAATTTTTAAATTCAGCCAAAGAATTTAAATTTGAATTTTTAAATTCAGCCAAAGAATTTAAATTTGAATTTTTAAATTCAGCCAAAGAATTTAAATTTGTATTGTGAGTGACTCTTGTTATTAAGATCGTGCATTAAAGGCAACTACCTCGATTACTTTTGATTAATTATATTGCTGGAAAGTCGTTCTGAAAATTTCAACCTGCTGTGCCAAACACCAAAATATACTTTAAAAGAGGTACGTAATTTAACGGTTTCCTTTTGCTCTTTCGGGTGGCTTTTTAAATCCTGGTATGAATGAGGTATCAGTAAGAACAAAATACCTTTTATTTCAAATCCTCCGTAAAAGCAGAACACATCTATGTCGCCATGCCCACCCGGGGTGAACGAAAGAGGGGGAAAAAAAGTACAAACAGAGAAATCAGGTTTCCATGCTGTCGTCAATTTATCTCTTTTACCTCTGGATGGCTTTTTGTCTTGTAGGTGGCGCTGGTAAATGTGGAATCCAGTCATGGGATAAAGCCTTGGTTCAAACAAAAGGAGTCACCTGCTAAGAGAATTTACCGTTTGACATAGGATCACGTTGTCGAGGCGACAACAGAGGATATTACGACTGGATATTGGATGCTTTTTTACCGTTGGCCTGCTTTCGTTCCTAAATGCACGCAGCTCAGTTGCCAACGTAATGGGTTTAAAAGATTGCGCAGAAGTCCCAAGTGTCCGTCTAGTAGGAAGTTTAACTGTTTCAGGTGAAAGGCACCGCTGTACTCAGATATCTGTGAAAAAAACAGTCTCCTGTTCATTAACGAAAGGTGAGGGGAGAAATGTTTTGAAATAAGAGTTCCTGTTTTTATTAAGCTCAATTTTAACTGCGCAGACTTTAGTTCTGATTCTTCTATAATAATAAAATCGAAGTGTGTGTGTCCTTCGCGATACAAATATACTACTCAACCTAGAAACCTGAAATTTTGCACGAAGATAGCTTTCATATCAGAGGTGCACACCTGTGATTTAGATTTTCGAATTTTTGTGTTTTAGATATTTCAAAAAATGGATAACCTGGTTTCCAATTTCACGTGTATCCAGTGGCGTAGGAACAGGGGGTACAGGGGTACAATGACCCCCCCCCCCAGATATGAGCAAACACAAACCAATCATTCATAAAGAGTAACCTGTAAAATTTATATGCTACTTATTTTTTTTTATTCTGTTTTTTTTTCAAAGAAATATCACGGGTCATCTGGTTTTTTTTTATCCGAAGCTTGTAGTGGGAGGCTTTTCATCCACCAAAAACTAGCCAACCATCTGGGAAACTCCAGCAAATGAGTTCTGCAGGGAAACGAAGAGTGCGAGGTTTTTGTTAATAACTTCAAACAGCATATGGTAGGGTTAGGGCTTGATAACACACTTGTGATCAGTGTTTCTTTTCTCTTAAAATTCCATGCATCTTGATCAGGTCGTCGTTTCTGCACTTTTAAAAAAAAAAAATTTAATGAACATTTCAGCGCCCGCAGCCCCAGCAGTAAAACTGTTTTCTGTCTTAAGATCTGTAGCAATACAACCAGTGCATTACGGATTTCACATACCACTCATAGAACTCCAATTCCTCGATATCTCCACCATCATTTAGCTTTGCACCAGACCAATGTGCTTTTTACATCAATTGTCAGCCTATGTATCGTTCAAAGTTTTTAATATAGACTTCATAATGCTTCATCTTCGCAGGTAGAGCAGTTTTTATCTTACTGCGGTTTTACTTTATTAACGTAAACAAAAATGATAAGAAATTTAATTCGTTCTTGTAAAGAGTTATATAACATTTCCTCAGAAATCCCTCTTTTCCAAACCCTGCTGACAGAAATTCATCCTAATGTTGACTTGTCCCTGCTCAATATTTTAATGAAAAAAAAAAAGAACAAAAATTAAAAAGAGAGAACACACACAAAAAAAAAAGCTTCTCCATTCATTTTCTGATAAGAAATGAATAATATGAACTTTTGTCAGCAATAAATATAATAATGGTAATAATTAATAATAATATGATGATAACAATGTTCATTCGGATGAATTCCTAATCAGTATACGTATGTTATAAAACCTCTAAGATACTACCCCCCCCCGAAAAAAAAATTCGGAGGGGTCATCCATAGATGGCTTAATCCTTGAGATGTAAGGTTCATGAGCTTGTACTCCCCTAAATCAAAAGCGTTCCTACGCCACTGGGTGTATCATTCCGCTTTGTTTACAAACAACCTGATCACACCCAAAGTGAAGGAAAGTAGCTCACAATAAATTTTACGCGTTTCTAAAGCACCTAGGTGACCAAAGTATACTTTGGCCACCTAGGGGCGTACGCGTTAATTTTTGCTTCTGATGTATTTGCCATAAAATTTGAGCTTTTAAAATATCGATTGAAAAAATTATTTTTTGTACTGATGCCACTTACATCGATAAACCTATTCGGAATATTTTCTTCTTAAAATATTCCACAGTTCCTCCGCCGGGGGGCGTAGACGTACATCTTATTTTTGTCAATATCTCTACTGCTAGGAGTCCGATTTGAAAAATTCCTTCTTTGTTGGAGTGTTTTAGAGTGAGGTGTTTTTCATATAATTTCAAAATTTTCAAGTAATTCATAGACTTTCCGCTAGGGGACGTAGAGGTAAATTGCGTTTCCCCCTATATCTCTGCTTCTAAATCTCCGATTTGAAAAATTCTTTCTGCACCGGATAAAGCTCCTGATGGGAAATCGTTTGCACATAATTTCTAACTTTTGTAAAAAATTGTTTGGCCACCAGCTGGCGTAAGTCTTAATTTCCGCTTCTGATGTATTTGCAGCAAAACACGAGCTTCTAAAATCTCGATTGAAAAAAAGTCGTTTGTTGACTGATACTACTCATGTCGACAAACCTTTTAGGAGCATTTTCTTCTTGAAATAATGCATTGTTGTACAGACCCCAGAGGGCGTAGATGTATATGTTATTTTTGTCAATATCTCTACTTCTAGAAGTCCGATTTGAAAAATCCCTTCTTTGTTGGATAGTGTTTCCGATGCGAAATGGTTTTCCTATAAATTCAAAATTTTCAAGTAAATCATAGACTTTCCGCTAGGGGACACAAAGGTACATTGCGCTTTCTGCGTTATTTCTGCTTCTAAACCTCCAATTTGAAAAATTCTTCCTGTATCGCATACAAGACCTGCTGGGAAATATTTTCCACATAGTTTCTAATGTTTGGTAAAGAATGGTTTGGCCACCAGTGGGCATAAGTGTTAATTTCTGCTTCTGATGTATTTGTAGCAAAATCTGGGTTCCTGAAAATTCGACATTTTTTTTTTTTTTTTTTTTCTTGGAGCGATACCGCTCATATGGGAAAACCTTTTGAGAATACTTTCTTCCTAAAATGATGCATGGTTTTCCCACTAGGGGACGTAAAGTCACATCTTATTTTTGTCGATATGTTTGTTTTTAAGAATCCGATTTGAAAAATTATTTCTGTGTTGGAGAGAGTTTGCGGTGCGAAATGCTTCTCATATAAATTCATGTTTTTCTTAACGCACCGGTCTGCAACCAGAGGGCGCAAGCTCACGATTCCGTTTACAGCAATATCTGAAGGATTAAAAACGCGATTGAAAAACTTCTTTCTTCCGTCAGATACTATTGTTTTCCATACCGGTTCCATCGACTTTGAATAGCTTTGGTAAATTTAATTCGCGTCAGAACAAATTCAAAAGACATGCTTATTACCCCCGAAAATTCGGTGTCATCTTTCTTGTTTAGAATTTTGTTATGGCAGACGCCTTAATGACTATTTTGATTTGTAATACATTTTATGAAGAAATTATTAGGTGTACAAATAACTTTTAAAGCGTTTTAAGACAACGCAACATGTACATAATTTGAGAGAAAACAATACTTCTACGAATCAAAATATGCGCTGTAATTAATTATCTATCAACTTCCACCATCGGTAAGGCAGCTGACGGATTCCAGCCAAGAAGAATACTTCGTCGTGTGACGCGATGAAGTCGTCAACCCATTTTGGCACTTCGTCACATGTTCGGAACCGTACAGCAGACAAACCATGATGCATCGTTCGCAACAAATGACAGTCTGAAGGGATTATGTCGGGACTATAAGCCGGGTGCTCAAAAACTTCCCAGTCAATAACGTTTCCATTTGCAGCAACAGCAGACAGCGTTATACGTCGGTTTTTCTGATCAAGCCATTCGCTCTATCGATTTGGGCTTGTGTGCGTAACATAGATGGCCGACTAGATCGAACTTCATCGGTTAAACCTGTTCTTCTTGCTTTAAGCCTTTGTACGCACTCCTAAATGTTTCATTGAGTCAAGCTGTTTTTACTTTCGTACTGAGTCAACATCGATCGATGAGTTTCAGCAGGTTACACTCCCGCTACCCAAAGAAATCTCACCCCATTGCTTTGTTCAACAATGGTGCAATCCTGCAGCGGGGCTTCCAAATTTATTTGACCTTGGCTTCAATTAGATCAACGGCAGAGCGCTGCGCTGTGCGTGTTCAAACTAACCGTAATCCCTTAGTCAATATCACGCGTCTCAGCACGGTATAATTTTCTTTAATGAGAAGTTTAGAAGTACTTTACATTTAAAAGCAACATTAAAATCAGCACAAGAACTTTCAGGACCTTCATCAGGTGGTATGTACACAAAAAATCGTACCACGGTTACTCCAGGTTTTAAGTAGCTAGCGCTGGTTTGGTCTGTGCACGTTCCAGGTCACTGAGCAAATCAGTGTACATTGGTTGAATACATTACTTACGTACAAATATGAGTGAATCAGTAATTACAATGCAAAGAAACTGCACTATCTACCAACAAGTAATTGGACACCCCTGCAATTGACGATATCTGCGGTCCTGATACACGTCACGGCCGCCGCCGTTAAATATCGTGTGGGAAACAACAACGCAACTAGTCGCATGCAAGATGCCACGCAGTTCGGAGCTCTCTGATTTCGAGAAAGGTGTAATCGTCGGGTTTCACAGAAATGGCGAATGACATATCAAGCGAGTTGAAGTACCCAAAATCGACAGTGGCCTACGTGATTGGCAAGTGGAAGATGAGAAGTGACTGTCGGAATGTGCCTCAACCCGGCAGACCCACAAAACTGGGAGTTAGAGACCGACGGGTGCTGGCAAGAGAAATTCTGAAGAACCGCACCAAATCGATGGGCCACATCCGCGAGGAGATTCAACAGGCATCCGGGAGTGTTCTTTCGATGAATACCATCCGTAAGGAAGCCCATCTGTTCGTTATCATGGACGTGCTGCCGCCCACAAGCCTTTCATCACCAAGTTCAATAGCGTTGCTCGGCTAACGTGATGCAAAGAACGTCGACAGTGTATCGTTCAACAGTGGAAACAGATTCTCTGGAGTGAAGAATCAAGGTTCACCCTCTACCGTTTGGATGGCTTGGTCTGAGTTTGGCGTCTGCCTGGAGAACGCCTCCTGCCGGAATGTATTGTGCCAACTGTGAAGTTCGGCGGCGTTGGAATTATGCTGAGGGAGTGTTTCTCCTGGTATGGCACGGGACCCTTGGTCGCAATTCCTGGTAGACTCAACGCCGAGACCTACTGCACCATTTTAGATGACCATGTGCTTCCTACGTTGTGGCAGTTTTACGGGGTGGACCCATGTTACTTTCAGGATGACAATGCCACCTGTAATATTGCGAGGTCCACCATGGCTTGGTATGGTAACAATGGGGTTAATTGAATGGACTGGCCTGCGCAGAGCCCGGACCTTAACCCTATCAAGCACCTCTGGGACGAGTTGGAGCGTCGACTTAAGGAGTGCCCCCACCGTCCGAAATCGGTGAAGGAACTGACGTGTCTTCTCCAAGCCGAGTGGAAGAAAATACCGCTAGTCGTCTTACAACGCCTGATTGAGAGTATGACCCGGAGGGTCGCAGCTGTAATCGCCGCTCGTGGAGGCTCCACCAACTATTGAAGGTGAATAAACTTCGTTTTTCTTTGTTATTACAGGTGTCCAATTAGTTGTCGGTAGATAGTGTATATGTGCCTACTTTGGAATCAGTTGATTGCATAGTTTTGTCTATAAACACTCCAAAAAAAAAAAAAAAAAAAGGGTGATTTTAGCGTAAAAAATGAAAATCCCCACTTAACTAAAAAACACATACAGAGACTGCACACAACTGAAAGAAGCCTGGAGAGATGTATGCTTCGTGTAATTAGGAAAGATAAGAAGGGGATCTCGTGGATAAGGAAAATGACAAGAGTGAAGAGTAAAATCTCTGAAATGGCATTTGACTGGACATATTGCCAGGAGAACGAGCTGTAAATAGACAAATTAAAATTAAGTCTAGATTCCAAGAGACAGAAAACGACCCAAAAGTAGACCACGTGGGATATGGGTTAATGAAATTCGAAAGCATGCGGGAGTGACATGGAGGAAAATGGTCCAAGACAGACCGTTGTGGAAGAAACTTGGGGAGACCTTCATCCAGCAGTGGATTAATAATGGTGGTGTGACAATGGTGATGCTATTGCAGCAATTATTAAATTGACGCATATTCAAACAAGGGGCAGATGTCTCTTACCCGCGGTTTTCTCCAATTGCCAGATTTAAATCTAATTTGTCACATGTCATCAGGCGTTTGTTGTGCGGCTTATTAGCTCTGAATCGGGATTGTGTGATCACGTTTTTTTTTTTTTTTTTTTTTTTTTGATTGGAGGTTTAACGACCACCGTGAGCAACTCAATGGGCTATAAGCAGTCGCCCGTCCCTAATTTAGGGTCACTGGTTCCAGGGAAGGGAGAGAGCCAGTCACTGGTTCCAGGGAAGGGAGAGAGCCAGTGCCATAAGACAAACACAACATCCATGCCCGACCGGGATTCGAACCCGGACCCCTTACGGACGAACGATCAGAGGCCAGCGCCTTAGACCACTGCGCCACCGAGGCGGCGTGATCACGTTTGCGGAACGTATTGTGAACAACATTAACTGTAGATTATTTCGGATGCTTGCTGATATAATTTGGCGTTACATTTTACATATTTGCTTTAAGGCAGTTAACCAGCTTTTGCGTTAATATATAAACCCAGAGGTAATCCTGAATGTGACATATAATCCATAATCGATATTTCGCATTTGTTTAAGTCATATCTCGTAACTCGAGAAATAAAAACTCATTCGCACTGTCAAGATGTGATCTGTAAGGATTTTTTTTGCAGCTGCTGTTGTGGTCACTTTGAAATCGGACTGCAAATGTGCGACTGTCGTATCTCTAACATCAATGATAGCCTGGAATGTTTGGAGAGATGATATTACTGTCTTTTAATCATTGAACTGAGAAAACAAAGGATAGAATTAATGGAGATTATTTATCCTACCTTCCTTTCGTTGATGCCGTAGAAATTTTTGCAATTACACATTCAGAGCTGCAGAGTACGATCCAGGAACTTTCCCCCAAAAGTAAATAAGTAGGATGAAAAATGAAATTTCACAAAAAATTAAAAATTAAAAATGCTGTCATAAAAATGAAGATATAAGAAGAGCTGGAGATAACCGATTCCTCGGACAACAGATATCAAGCAAAGATGATGAATAGTGATGAAGAAATTAGTAGGGTTATAAAACTTGGTTGGAGAGCTTTTGGAACAGACCGAAGCACTGAGGAAGGGATTCTGATTTTTCCTGTTTCGCCGTGTGAAAAGAACATCACATCATTGCAAGAAATCTAACAGCCAGGTCATTCGGGAAGTTCAGGCGGCAATATGACGAAGTAAATTTCTCCATCAGCTTTTTCCACGCCGGATATCGAACCCGGCCCCCTCATTCCGGAGTAAGTCGCTATATCTTATATAAACTGCTGGCCAAACAAAATGCAACACAAAGACAGAAGCATCCGATTGGCCTGAAATTCGCAACATGCGTCGCCCGCGAGAGGACATATAAACAAATAGCATTGCAGGGCACATGCAAATCTTGTACGCCCCGCACGCCACCGAGAAGCACTGTACGAAGGCTGCACAGAAGGCGGGGTGTAAGTAGTGGAAGTGTGAAAGTCCTGTGCGTGGGAAGCTTCCTGATGCCTCATCGCAGGGTACGGCAGTCATTCCAGCACGTTTCGGAGTTTGACAAAAGACGAAAAGTGGCTTATCGCGACAGCGGTTTATCGTACCATGACATCCGCGCCCGTGCGGGACGACATCCAGCCACAGTGAGGCGAGTATGGATTCGGTGGGTGCAGGAGGGACAGACGGACCGACGTGAGCGATTGCCGCAGCCGCAGCACACCACCGAGCGAGAGGACCGGCATGTTGTGCGGCTGGCATTGACGGCTCGCACCGCCACATCACGAACGTTAGCGCAGGATTACGGTGTGTTGCGCAACAACCTGTGACAGCACGTACCGTTCGACGTCGTCTGCAGGAGCGGAGACCTGACGCACGGCGGACATTGCTCCGATTACCATTGACGTTACACCACCGGTGAGTGCGGCGGCAATGGGCCGTTGAACGCCGCACCTGGACTACGGAATGGCACGACGTTGTCTTCTCCGCCGAATCCTGCTTCTGCCTGCAACACCACGATGGTCTGATCCGCGTGTGGCGGCACCGCGGCGGGAGACTGTATGACACCTGCATTATGCATCGCCATACCGGGCCGTTGCCTGGCGTTATAGTTTGGGGCGCAATTGGATATGACACCCGCACCCTTCTGGTACGCATCGCCGGTACACTCAACAGCCACCGCTACATTTCCGACGATTTGGAGCCTGTAGTTCTCCCTAACCTGCAGGATCTGCCAGCGGCCACATTTCAACAGGACAATGCACGCCCGCACGTGGCACGCATCGTGCAACAATTCTTCTCGGCCAACCAGTTGTCATTGCTGCCGTGGCCCGCCTGTTCTCCCGATGTGTCGCCTATCGAACACGTCTGGTAGCTGATCGGCAACCGAGTGGTACGGCAAGCACCACCCGAGTCTACACCTGATGAACTGTGGCAAGGTGTGGAAGCAGCATGCCCACATCTAAAGCCTCTTTCGTTCGATGCCGCGGCGTGTAGCGGCCGTTATTGCCAGCCATGGGGGCCACACGAACTATTGATGTCTGCGTGTTCCGCAAGTCGCACGGGTCTGTAAGCTCTTTTATGTGTCCAGTAAATCTGCCTTTGCCATCTCGTGTCCTTCTTGGTGTTACATTTTGGGTGGTCAGCAGTGTATAAAACACAAAACGTCTGTTTGTTTGTCTGAAGCAGCAAAAACTCTCGAACGCCGAACTGTGGCATCGTGAAATATGCATGGCTGATTAATACTGGAATTTCTAGGTCAACGCAACTATTTTAAGATCTCTACGTTGTTCCGTTCGCGAGTTATGAATTAATTAATAAGCTAATTAGTAAAGTCAGTGTCGTTTGCTACGTCATCGTTATCCTGGTCCAAATCTGAAAGCACGTGACTGCATTCATCGCCGCGGCACATCCACAGGTGTTCATATTATTTGAGAACTGCGCATAAAATATGCAAAAGCGAACTTTGCGAAATCTTAACGAAATGGGATGACATGTTTATAAACAGCATCATTTGGTAATAAGAAGAGTTCTTCAAAATTTCACCGGGATCCGGTTAAAACTTTTTAAAATAGGCATGTAAATTTTAATTCATCGGAAAACAGAAATATATACGCAGAAACGGTTAATAAACTTTTGACGGCCAATTTGAAAAGTTACTTACCGATTCAGGGGAAATTTGGAGGTCATGTTCCTATTAACGATTTATGGTGTTCATTAAAATTTCAGTCAGTTTCATAAAATATACGCAAAGGTACGTTTTTAACTTTTTTATCACAGAGTTTCGCTCCTCGAAGACGTCTGAAACAGAAAGCACGTGATGCATTTGATCGTCGATGACAAATTGTTTACGATTTTTGTTCAGTCAGTGTTCTAATGCTGTGTCTCCTGGACGCGTGTTAAATAATTCGTAACGTTGTCCGTCCGTTTGATTCTACAGATTCCATACATTCTGTACATTTCGTTGCTTTAATTCTCGACAAATAATTGTGACAGCAATGTACAGCCAAGTGCTGAAATAATCACACTATGAATAAATAATTTGTAATGACCGAGTTTCTGAAATCAGCTTTTTTCTTTCTTGCAAGCATCAATTTTTTTCATGATTTTTTCAGTGACATATAAGGGAATATGAAATTAATAAGCCTAATTCCCGGGCAAAGCCGGGTAGTTAAGCTAGTATTCAGGGTGTATAGGAAAGTCCTTAAACAGGGAAATAACGTTTGAACGCAAAATGCTAGAGTTTTGGAAGTAGCGTGTACATATACACTGCCGGACAATTGCTAAGGACGGATGACAATAGCAACACTAGCAATCATAAAATGGAAGGCAGGAAAATGTGGAAATTAGCATAAGTGCGGGATACAGTAAGACGTGTTGTGCGTATGCAAATTTTGGATTGCCGAACTTGTTCGTGACGTCATAGCGCTGATAAGAGATATAAAGGATTTGACGCGTATTGACCGTTGTTGTTCAAACGCAAAGTTGAAAGGGAAAGAATCAATTGACGAACTTGAAATTTTCAGTATGTCTTCCCGACATCACCTAGGTAATTTTACGCGTGGCCGTATTATTGGCAAGATTGAAGAAGGGCGAAAAATAACAGATCTTGCCAGGGAGTTCGACGTCAGCTACAGTGTTGTTTCAAATCTTTGGAAATCATTTCAAACAAATGGAGAGTGTAGCAAACGTCACGGGGGAGGTCGTGTTCGCAGTACGATACCTGCAGAAGATCGGTACATAGTGCTATCAACAAAAAGACACCGGCGCAGCACAGCTAGTCAGGTAGAAAATCAGTTTATGGCTGCTACTGGCAAGCGGATCTCCCGAAAAACTATCGCCAAACGTTTGCATGAAGGAGGACTATACGCCCGCCGTCCTGTTGTGTGCATCCCATTGTTAAGACGTCACCGTACTGCCCGTTTGCAATGGTGCCATCAGCATCGCAATTGGACTGATAACGACTGGTCTGCTGTCCTCTTCTCAGGTGAGAGTAGATACAGTCTATCGTCTGATTGTCGACGACAACTGATCTGGCGTGATAGTGGTACTGCATATTGTCCAGCAAACATACAGGAAAGGGACCGATATTCGACATGTAGTGTCACGGTATGGGCTGACATCATGATCAATGGCCGTACGTCCCTCTATGTGCTTCCAACTGGGACTATGACTGGCCAACGATACATTAATGATGTTCTGCTACCTCATGTTCGCATGTTCCGTGGTGCGGTCGGTGATAGATTCATTTTCATGGACGACAGCGCAACATGTCATCGAACAGTCGCTGTCCAGGAGTGTCTTGAGAGAGAGTATATTCAACGCTTCGTATGGCCAGCACGTTCTCCAGATCTGAATCCCATTGAAAATGTGTGGGATGCTTTGGAGAGGAGTCTTGTTGGTCGCCAATGCCCTCCAATAAACAAGGACACCCTCATCCGTGCGCTGACAGAGGAATGGGATAAATTACCCCAACAGCTGCTTGATAATGTTGTGCAAAGCATGACACGACGTGTGGAATCTTGCATCGCCCTCCATGGTGGCCATATCCCGTATTGACATCTTACGCCGGAACGCCTGCGGACGGTAATTGCATTTTTTTCACGTTTACGTATTCTGCACAAAATGGCCTGTTTGTCCCTTGAACACGTTCCAAAGCCTTCTGGATTTCAGAGCACAATAAATTATCTTTCTTTTAATGTCCTGGCATTCTGACATTATTTTATTTCACTTGGCATCCAACCACACTCACTTCTTTATGCGCTATATAGCCGTTTATGATCCGTCCTTAGCAATTGTCCAGCAGTGTAGTAAAATGACTATGTTCTATCGGATGAGACCGATTGCAGCAACTCTAGCGGCGAATTTTGGAAGTTAGCGATCCTATCTCGAGAACCAAGAGAGATAGCGAAAAAAAGTCAATAGCAAACGTGTAGAGCGTCACCGATTTACTATGAAAAGACGCCCTACATTCACCAAAAACTTTAGTAGAAATCCGGAAATGCAGACCTCTCGGTATACGATCACCGGCATAAATACGTCACTCATCGCGTGCAGAAGTGTGACATTATAAGGTGATGCAAATTTACTAATAAAACTAATATATACTGGCGGAAAGTGAAAAAAGAAGACCAGGAAGGAATTGGCGGATGATCATGAAATTTACATATGTAAATGGGGTCGAGTTTACGTAGGTGTGATGCTAATTTCGGGACCAACCGGTGAGGACTTACGCCACAGCACGGCATAATATGCAAATTATCGTCGGTGGTATTTAAGGACTACGGCGATGTGAATGTAATCAGTCGTCGGCGTACGGACACGTCCGAAGACCCTGAAGAAGCTGCACTTCCTGGATATGGAAGACGTGTACGATTTCAGCAGTTATCGGACTTTGAGCGAGGTCGTCTAGTCGGACTCCGCGAGGCCGGGTGGTCGTATCGTCGAATTGCGGAGCGAATTGGACGGGAAGTATCGGTGGTGGTACGATGGTGGCGTAGATGGTCCGAGGAACATTCCCACACGAGAAGACGTGGAACCTGGCGTCACAGACGAACTGATGAGCGGAACGATCGACGCATAAGAAGAGCGGCGTTGTCAAGCAGAACATCCACTGCGACGCACATCCGAGCTGCCGTAGCACCTGAGGCGACTGTGCGAACAATCCACAACCGTCTACTGGATGCAGGACTACGTGCACGTGTGCCTCTGGCATGTGTACCTCTGACTCCATCCCACCGTCAGTAACGGCTGCAGAGGTGTCGCCAACGTCTGCACTGGAGAACGGAATGGCGATCTGTCGTGTTCAGCTATGAAAGCAGATTCTGCTTGGGAGCCTCCGATGGCCATATGCGTGTTCGCAGACGCACAGGGGAGTCTCTCCACCCTTCTTGTATCCGCTAGCGACACACAGGGCCTACACCTGGTCTCCTGGTGTGGGGAGCGATCAGCAATCACTCCCGCACACAACTACGTGTTTGTACCGCGTACGTTAAAGAGCACCTCCTACATCAACAACATCATTCAGCCCGTTGTTGTGCCATTTGTAAGGTCGGTCCATTATGCTGTTTTCCAGGAAGATAACGCACGCCCACACGCGGCACGTGCAATGCAACATGCGCTTCAGGGTGTGAGACAACTTCCATGGCCTGCACGTTCCCCGGATTTGTCCCCCATTGAGCACGTGTGGGATTTTATGGGACAACGACTTATCCTGTCTCCACGGCTAGCCAAGACCATCTCCGATTTACGCGTCCAGGTTGAGGATGCTTGAAACTCAATACCCCAAACTTACATCCAACATCTGTACGACAGACTCCATGCCAGAATTGCACAGTGTGATGCAGTTGGTAGCGGTTCAACCTCGTACTAACCATGTTTACATGGAAATGTTATTTTTCAGTTTACCAGCAAATACAGCTGTATTTTGTCATAATGTTTTGATGACGTTATCCTCTGTATTCCGTTATTATGCTGTATACATTTCGTTGGTAGCAGACGTCTTCTTCTTGGTGTTCTTTTTTCACTTTCCGCTAGTGTATATGACTCGCATCCAAAAATAAGGATCAACACCAACGGCTAAATTTCTGACTCGCCAGTCTTTGGTTAGCGATCAAAACATTCTGGCGTCTTTGAAAGACGTAAGAGCAAGCTATGTCACAGTGATTGGTCATATACTAATTTCCAGGAATCACGTGACCGCTGTGTACTGCCAAACGGCAATAAAACTGGAGCCTGAGTGGAAAGAAATTGTTTATTTTGCAGGTGATGAAGTGTGGATCTCCCTATTTTGTTGTTACGCCGACTGGTCGTGCATCTCAAAGAATTGATCGGCAGGATTTCACCCGTGGACGAGTTGTTGGTAAATTGGAAGAAGGTCGGACAACGAGAGACGTAGCGAACAGATCGGAATTACCCAAAGCGCAGTATAACGGTTCTGGAAACCTATTTCTGAACATGGAATGGCTACCAGAAGGTTTAGTGGTGGTCGACTACGCAAAAGTACTCCATCACGGTATCGTTTCCTTGTAACGGCTAAAAGATCACGCTGACTTACTGGTAGCAAAACAGTTGGAATTAAGCACGGTTACGAAAATATCGCATAGGGTAAAGCGCTTGTTATGTAAAAAAGCGCAATTTATATACTTTCAAAGACCATTAGAGTCTTCATCAACCTTACAAAAACAAGACTGTACAAGCTGCATTAATTCATCGGAAAAGTTCGACAGTAATTCCCTCTGGATATTAAAATATTTACAGTATTCATCGGCTTTACAAAAACAAGACTATACAAGCTGTGTTAATTCACCGGAAAAGTTTAACAGTAATTCACTGCGAATATTAAAATATATTACTATTAGAATATTCACCGACCTTACAAAAACAAGACTGTACAAGCTGCATTAGTTCACCGAAAACGTTCGACAGTACTTCTTGTTTTTGATTGGAGGTTTAACGACCACCGTGAGCAACTCAATGGGCTATAAGCAGTCGCCCGTCCCTAATTTAGGGTCACTGGTTACAGGGAAGGGAGAGAGCCAGTGCCGTAAGACAAACACAACATCCATGCCTGACCGGGATTCGAACCCGGACCCCTTACGGACGAATGATCAGAGGCCAACGCCTTAGACCACTGCGCCACCGGGGCGGCTCGATAGTATTTCACTCTAGATATTAAAATATTATTAGAGTATTCATCGACAGTACAAAAACAAGACTGCACAAGCTGCATTAATTTCCCCTGAAAAGTTCGACAGTAATTCACTGTGGATATTGATATATTATTAGAGTAGCCATCGACCTTACAAAAACAAGACTGTACAAGCTGCATTAATTCACCGGAAAAGTTCGACAGTAATTTCCTCTGGATTTACTGTCGAACTTTTCTGGTGATAATTCCCTCTGGATTTACTGTCGAACTTTTCTGGTGATAATTCCCTCTGGATTTACTGTCGACATCCTTGCCAGCTGTCAGAGTTATTTTGAGCATGAGAATGACAAATAATAACGATTTAAGCGATTTTCAACGCGGTGTCATAGTTGGCGCTCGTGAGATGGGCCTTAGTATTTTAGAGGTAGAAACGAAGTTCGGATTTTCATGGACGATCATTGCAGGGGTGTACCGTGACTACTAGAATTCCGGCAAAACCTCCAACCTACGATACCAGTGTAGCCGAAAAATGACATTGGTTGAACGTGACCATCGTCGGCTGTCAAGAATCGTTTCACGCGATAGGCGTGCAACACTCTCGCAGGTATCATCGGAATTTAATGCTGGAGCCTCATCAAGTTTCAACGTCCAGACTGTGCAACGTTCCCTGCACGATATGGGCTTTGGGAGCCGACGACAAACTCGAGTCCCATTGATGGGTGCACGACACAGAGCTATGCGACTCGCTTGGGCACGGCAACACCGCCACTGGACACTTGATGATTGGAAACAAGTACACTGGTCTGACGAGTCGCGTTTCCTACTGTATCTGGAAGATGGAAGGATTCGTGTGTGGCGCAAACCCCATGAAGCCATGGATCTCGCCTGTCAACAGGGAACTGTACAGGCTGGTGGAGGGTCCGTAATGGTATAGGGTGTGTTTAGCGGGATTTCTCTGGGACCCCTGATACGTCTACAAACGTCTGTAACCGCCCAACGCTATCTATGTGCGCATCCTTTCTGACGAGGTACACTCGTTCATGTCTTGCATTCATGCTGATGGGTTGGGCCTGTGGCAACAGGACAATACACCTCCACACAAGTGTCGGGACGCCACATTATGGTTAGAGGAGCATTTATCTGAGTTTGGGGTGTTGCCATTTCCACCCAAGTCCATAGATTTAAAGGTGATAGAACACATTTGGGATGCCATGCAACGCGCTATCGAACACAGGAATCCGAGACCTTGGAATACACCCGAATTGTGGAACGCTCTGCAGGAAGTATGGTGTGCATTGCCTACATCATATTTTCAGAAGCTAGGGGAGTCCATGCCGCGGTGTATTTCTGCTGTCCTGCGCTCACGTGGCGGACCTACCAAGTATTAGACTCAACTACCAGATAAAGTTTTTACTGATTATTTACTTACTGTTCTTCTCCATTTACAACGATCTTGACACACAACTCGGGCTTCACTGACATCCATCACTCGACGTACACAAGACCTTCTATACTTCATACAAATAATCGTTTTCTTATGCAGACATTCCTAAATCTGATCCTCCAATGACTTTCTAGGCCTTCCTCTGCCTTTCCTTCCTGCCACTTGGGCTAAAAAAACTTCTTAGTAAACATTTCATCATTCATGGAGCATACGGTTCAATATATCAGGCGTATGGCGAAATAGTTATGTATGAGCGGACGTGTCGAGAATGGTTTGCCAGGTTTGAAAAAGGTGATCTAAGCTTGGAAGACCACGTGCAGGTTGACAGCAGGAAATCTCAGACGAGGAGCTGGAATCGCTGTTGCGAGATGATGTCACACAATCGACCCTGCAACTAACGAAATGTTTGAAAGGGGCTCAATCGACGGTGGCACGGCGTCTACAGGTCTTGGGGAATGATCCAGAAGATTGGTAAGTGGGTTCCGCGTACTTCAGTGGAGCTTCATATTGTTCAACGATTGGGCATCTGCATGTCGTTGCTGAAGGAATTTTAAGCGAAGAATTTTTTTGTGGAAGTTTGTGACCGTGGGAAAAAATGGGTGTCTTGCGACAACCGCGTACGCAAGCGATCCTGTGTCGACCAAGGCCAGCCATCAACATCCACTGCAGAACAGGATTTCAACGGAGAAATAGTGCCATTGTTTGTGTGTGTGGTGGGATTTTCATGGACTTCGAAACTGTTCAAACCAGGCGAAACAATTACTGAACAACGATATAGCGCTAACTTGATGAAACTAAATGCCGCAATCCAGCAACTTTCGTCGGTTCTTATAGTAATTTTCCCTAGATTTTCGTGGTATTTCTAAATTTCCGTCACCAAACTGTTTTAATCTAAAAAATAAATAAATTTGAAATCCATTTTATATCGGTTCATCATATGCTCTGACCATCAGCTACAAAATGCAGTACTGATGTCATCGATATCATTATGTATTCACTAGTTATCAACCTTAAAATGGCGTACGCCGAAACAAAACCACAGGAAATTTAGCTTAATTTTCTAACGCTACTGTATGGAAGAGTTATGGAATCGAGGGTTGTTATAAATGGGACTTTATAACTATCTGATGATGTATTAGTTATTGTTCTACGATTATCAGTTCCGAAGCTATAAGCGTTCAAAATGTGACATGTTTTCGTTACATCCTTGCTCCCGATGTTACCCAAAACCTAGCTCTGAGAAAGACATATACTGAAGAACAATTGAATTAGAGATACCTGTCTAGTCACGTGTAGCACCACCTTTCGCCCTGATGACGGCGGCGATTCGTCTCGGCATGGACTCGACAAAACACCGGAAGCGTTGGGAAGCCATACGGATCCACCCCTGAACAAGCTCCCATAGTTCACGAAGATTTGATGGAGGGAGTCATCTCTCTCGGTGACATCACGCATGTGCTCGATGGGATTGAGGTCAGGTGTCCTAGCTGGCCAAGGAAGCGAGGTCACGTCGGTGGAGTGTTCATCCAACCATTCGGATACAATTCGGGAGCTGCATTGTCTTGTTGCAGGATGAGGTCCCCAGTGGGTTATTGAAGACACACAAATGGGAGCAAATGGTCATCCAGGATATCCCGGTAACGTTGACCTGTGAGGGACGATGTCACACGTGCCAGGGGTCCCATTTCAGTTCACGTAAACAGTCCCCAGACGAGAATGCCACCCCCACCAGCTTGAAGAGTACACTGCTGGCAAGAAGGATCCATCGCTTCATGTGGTTTGCGCCGTACTCGTATCCTGCCATCCGCATGTACAAACGTGAATCTCGATTCATCAGTCCAGGCAACATTTTCCCACATGTCTAGGGTTCAGTGGCGATGTTCCCGCGCACATGCTAATCTTTGCACCCTGTGATGTGCGGTCAGCAGCGGTACCCTCGTAGGACGATGGCTTCTGTATCTCATAGCGAGGAGATGGTTCTGGATGGTGTGGCTGCTTACACGATTTTGTGCACCAGCGTTAAATTGCCGAGTGATTTCTTGCACTGTGGCCCTGTTACAATGCGAGTTAGCCGACGGTGACCCCGCTCATCCACACGCTGTTGTCTACGGCAGTTGGCTCTTGCAGGGGTGATTTTACCTGATTCGCTGTACACACGGTGCACCCGTGACCCAGTGACTCGTGAAAATCCCAGTGCCTGCACGACTTCCGAAATGAAGTGAACCATTCGTCGGACCCCGACAATTTGCCTACGTTCAAATGCGCTTAGATCCTTCGTCTTACCCATACTGCGTCCGACTCATACTGATTCCAGTCGCATCACTTCTTATATTGTCGGATTGCTGCATACGTCATGTCGTTTCCGTTTACAGGGATGCCCACAGCGCCACATTTGCATAACGCCAGCTGTCTCTAATTCAATTGCTCTACAGTGTAGTTGTACGTCAAAAAGAAAGACAGACTCGCATATGAAAGAAAATGTTTTTTCCGTGCTAATACCTCGACAACAGTTTTTTATTTACTTCATGCGTAGTTAAGTAGTAAAAATTGAATAAATCAAACATAAAGATGTGCTTATAATTCATTAAAGAATAGCTACTAAAATTTCATCGTCTTTTTGTTAATACCTTTCTTTATAATTCTGCATTAAGCTTGCTAAAAAAACAGCACTTAAGTTATTAATCACTTAGTCGACCCACACGCAGGAAAATGTTTCTTTAATCCCATTTTTTTCTTCGCTGATACAATTAAAGACCTTTAATTATGGGAAAACCTTTACTGCGGTTTAAAATTTATCGGTATGATCTTGGAGAATCAAGAAGCCAACAAAGATTACCGACTAAAACCAAATTATAAAAAACTACCAGTAAAAACAGCTCAAGTGATATTTATAAAAGAAATGCATGCTCCTTTCAGCTAGCTTGGAGATAACTACGTCAGAAAGTTTATTCGTTGTTTTCATTTCATAAAATATTTGTATTTTTAAGGAAGAGTTCGTAACTGCAGATAAGAAATTTACATACTGTTCTTAAATATTATGTTTTTGCGAAAGCTATAAACAGTAAAGTACTGCTGCATTTATGAAGATGAGTCGAAAAGTAACGCACACTATTTTTTTTTTTTTGGCAACAGCTTAATAGATAGGAAAAAGAAAACATATACACAGTAAAACTACACTATCTACCAACAAGTAATTGTACACCTGTGATAGCAAAGGAAAATGAAGTTTATTCACCTTCAATATTTGGTGGAGCCTCCACGAGCGGCGATTACATAGTCTCAACCAGGCGTTGTACGACGGCTATCGGTATTTTCTTCCACTCGGCTTGAAGAAGACAGGTCAGTTCTTTCACCGATTTCGGAGGGTGGGTGCACCCCTTAAGTCGACGCTCCAACTCGTCCCAGAGGTGCTCGATAGGGTTAAGGTCCGGGCTCTGCGCAACCCAGTCCATTCGATTAACCCCATTGTCACCATACCAACCCATGGTGGACCTCGCAACATGACAGGTGGCATTGTCATCCTGAAAGTAACATGGGTCCACCCCGTAAAACTACCACAACGTAGGAAGCGCATGGTCATCCAAAATGGTACAGTAGGTCTCGGCGTTGAGTCTACCAGGAATTGCGACCAAGGGTCCCGTGCCATACCAGGAGAAACGCCTGCATAGCATAATTCCATCGCCGCCGAACTTCACATTTGGCACAATACATTCCGACAGGAGGCGTTCTCCAGGCAGACGCCAATACAAGACCCTGCCATCCGAACGGTAGAGGGTGAACCTTGATTCGTCGCTCCAGAGAACCTGTTTCCACTGTTCAACGGTCCACTGTCGACGTTCTTTGCACCACGTTAGCCGAGCAGCGCTATTGCACTTGGTGATCAAAGGCTTGTGGGCGGCAGCACGTCCACGATAACCGAGCAGATGGGCTTCCTTACGGATGGTATTCATCGGAAGAACACTCCCGAATGCCTGTTGAAACTCCTCGAGGATGTGGCCCATCGATTTGGTACGGTTCTTTCGAATTTCTCTGGACAGCACCCGTCGGTCTCTAACTCCCAGTTTTGTGGGTCTGCCGGGTCGGGGCACATTCCGACAGTCACTTCTCATCTTCCACTTGCCAATCACGTACGCCACTGTTGATTTTGGGTACTTCAACTCGCTGGATATGTCACGTATGGATCGGCCATTTCTTTGATACGCGACGATCACACCTTTCTCAAAATCAGAGAGCTCCGAACTGCGTGGCATCTTGCATGCGTCTGGTTGCGTTGTTGTTTCTCACACAATATTTAACGGCGGCGGCCTTGACGCGCATCAGGACCGCAGATATCGTCGATTGCAGGGTTGTCCAATTACTTGTTGGTAGATAGTGTATATTTCTTAGCTATTGATAACGAATTGATAACGAGGAATGGTACACCAATTAAGTAGTAAATAGTAACACTGTACTAGTGATCCTATTTATTGGCGTAGGAAGTAGACACATTAGTGTTTCCAAGCTTTACCTTATCTGGATGTTTTGTTTAGAAAATCGCCTCGGAACACAAGTCTACTACAAACCCACGTCCGTCCCCAACCTGATGCTCCGCAGCTCTTTCTGTCCCTCAGAACACAAAACAGCTATCTTCCGTTCTTCGAAGAGCCTTCGCCGTTTCTTCCGATACCCATTCTAGACAACACGAAATTGAAAGCGTCATCAAGTTGGCCACTGATGCAGGATATTCATTGAATCAGATACGTAGCTTTTTCCAAAAAACCGGGGTCAAACATTCTAATCTTCCTGTGCCGCAGCTACCTTATTTACACTCAATTCCCTACATACCAAATGTGTCTTACAAACTCAGAAACGCCCTGAAGAAGATGAACTACGGCGTCAGCATAAGATCTCCTGCATCTTTATATACTATGCTAAAGGGAAGTAGTGAAAAACCCCCTCTCTCCTGCGAAGCGGGTGTTTATGCGATCCCCCTACAGTATCCGGACGGCTCTAAACGATACTACATTGGGATGACTAAGCGTTCGTTTGAAATCAGAGTCAACGAACATAAAAGGGACACAAAATACGGTAAAGTAGCCACAGCACTATCCAGAGAAGTGAAATTCACTCCTATGTAGGATGATATAAAGAAATTAGCTAGCTACTCTACCCCTAAATGTACATCCATTCGGGAAACCTTGGAGATCATTACCAACAGCGATGCTTGCAATGATTGCGTCTAACTCGAATTGCCACGAATTTGGAACCAATTCTTCAAGTAAAAACTACTGCCTACTAGGCTACCGCGCGTGCAATCAACGTGATGCGCAATATCTGTAAATGAATATAACGCCGTATCTATTGTTGTCAAGTCAAGTTTCCGCGTTCAGATTGTTAATGCGTTCTATTTTTCAGTTGCAGTTTCTGTCTAACTTTCTTGAAAAAGCCACCTGGTTGATGTGCGAAAGCTTGGAAACGCTAATGTGACTACTTCCTACGCCAATAAATCGAATCACTAGTAGAGTTTTACTATTTACTTCTTAGCTACACTGCTGGCCACCCAAAATGCAACACCACGAAGGACGCATATGTTTGGCCTGAAATTCGCAGCATGCGTCGTCCGCGAGAGGACATGCAAGCAATTAGCATTGCAGGGCATATACAAATCATGTGCGCCCGGCACGCCACCGAGAAGCACTATTTTAAGGGTGCACAGTAAGTTGTGGAAGTGTGTTGTGCTGCCGGACCTGTGCGTGGGAAGCTTCCTGATGCCTCACCGCAGAATACGGCAGTCATTCCAGCACGTTTCGGAGTTTCTAAAATATCGATTAAAAAAATTATTTCGTGGACTGATGCCACTCAGATTGATAAACCTTTTCAGAATATTTTCTTCTTAAAATGTTCTACAGTTTCTCCGCCAGGGGGCGTAAGATGTATATCTTACTTTTGTCGTTATCTGTACCTCTAGAAGTCCGATTTCAAAAATTCCATCTTTGTTGGATAGTGTTTTCAGTCAGATATATTTTTCATATAATCATATAATTTCATAGGGTTTCCGCTAGGGGACGTAGAGGTAAATTGCGTCTCCCCCTATATCTCTGCATTTAAATCTCCGATTTGAAAAATTCTTTCTGCACCGGATACAGCTCCTGATAGGAAACCGTTTGCACATAATTTCTAGTTTTTGTAAAAAATAGTTCCGCCACCAGGGGGCGTAAATCTTAATTTTCACTTCTGATGTATTTGCAGCAAAATATGAGCTTCTAAATTCACGATTGAAAACAACGTCGTTTGTAGACCGATACTACTCATGTCGACAAACCTTTTGGAAATATTTTCTTCTTAAAATAATGCATGGCTTCTACGCCTGGGGAGTACATTTACAACTTATGTTTGTCAATATCTCTACTTCCAGCAGTCCGATCTGAAAACTTCCTTCTTTGTTAGATAGTGTTTCCAGTGTGACATGTTTCTCATATAATTTCAAAATTTTCAAGTAATTCATAGACTTTCCGCTAGGAGACGTAAAGGTAAATTGCTTTCCCCATTGTATCTCTGCTTCTAAATCTCCGATTTGAAAAATTCTTTCTGCACCGGATACAGCTCTGGATGGGAAATCTTTTGCACATAATTTCTAATTTTTGTAAAAAATGGTTTAGCCACCAGGTGGCGTAAGTCTTAATTTACGCTTCTGATGTAGTTGCAGCAAAATATGAGCTTATAAAATCTCGATTGAAAAAAAAGTCGTTTGTTGACCGATACTACTCATGTCGTAAAACCTTTTAGGAACATTTTCTTTTTGTAATAGTGCATGGTTTCTACGCCAGGGGCGTGGATGTATATTTTATTTTTGTCAATATCTCTACTTCTAGGAGTCCGATTTGAAAACTTCCTTTTTTTTTGTTGGATAGTGTTTCCGATGCGAAATGGTTTTCCTATAAATTCAAAATTTTCAAGTAAATCATAGACTTTCCGCTTGGGGGGCACAAAGGTAAATTGCGTTTTCAGATTTAATTCTGCTTCTAAAACTCCGATTTGAAACCTTCTTCCTGTATCGTATACAAGACCTGATGGAAAATATTTTTCACATAGTTTCTAACGTTTGGTAAAGAATGGTTTTTCCACCAGGTGTCATAAGTATTCATTTCTGCTTCTGATGTATTTGTAGCAAAATCTGGGCTCCTGAAAACTCGACTAATTTTTTTTTTCTTGGACCGATAGCGCTCATATGGATAAACCTTTCGAGAATACTTTCTTCCTAAAATAATCCATGGCTTTCCCACCAGGGGGCGTAAAGTCACATCTAATTTTTGTCGATATCTCTGTTTCTTAGAGTCCGATTTGAAAAATTATTTCTGTGTTGGAGAGCGTTTCCGGCGCGAAACGTTTCTCAAAAAATTCATGTTTTTCCTAACACACAAGTCTGCAACCAGAGGTCGTAAGCTCACGATTCCGTTTACCACAATATGTGAGGGATTAGAAATCCTATTTAAAAACTTCTTTCTTCCGTTAGAGATTATTGTTTTCCGTACCGGTTCCATTGACTTTGAGTAGCTTTGATAAATTAAATTTGCGTCAGAACGGATTCAAAAGACGTGCTCATTACACCCGAAAATTCGGTGTCATCTTTCTTATTTCATTTTTGTACTAGTACAGTAATTAGCGGCATCACTCCTTCTCTTAAGAACACGTCTTCTATATTTGTAGGAGCCACTTTCTGTATGATGTGAATAATCTTGAAATGTGTGGATGATACATCTCCGTTTAGTCGCTTGTACCACACGCTTATTCGTAATCATCAGGATGAAAATGATTACCACAAAAAAGCACTCGATGATGATTGTCATTTGGTTAAAAATCCTGCCGAGATGTTACTTTCAACCACAGTCGCTTCAGGCCTGACCGGAAGGGAACTTGTGTAATGATAGTCCCACATTTTTCTGTTTTGAACACGTGCACATCGGCAAATGGTGGTAAACCGTATTGAAAACGGATTATATTTTGTGGTAAAAACGAGGAATTGTTTTAACTCTTTAACGACCATGACGCCCAGAACGCCCGCACTTACAAACGGCCATACCACCCGAAACGCTTGTCTAGGGTGAGTTAGATTTCCTACCCTTGCTCGTTCTTCAAATTTTTTTGACCTAAGAAGTCACCTTTAGTCAGTATTGTTGTTATTAAACAAACTAGTTAACCATCGGGCGTTATGGTATCTAGAGTGATACAAGATATTTGGGTCATGGTCGTTAAAGGGTTAAAACAGCAGTGGAATTTCCTTAACAAACACAATCTAGCTATTCAAATAACACAGAAACGGCATTGTTAGTACCTTGGGACGCAGTGCCATCTAACGGTAGAAATTATCTTTAACGCCCACTGGCCAATCACCTAAAATCTATTGTCTTTAGAGTTAATGTTATAGCCTGTTCTTCATCTAGTTCAGCCCTGGTTTAAACGAATGTTTCGTACTTTTGTTCTGGAAGTCATGCATTTTGCCGCCCCGGTGGCGCAGTGGTCTAAGCGGTGGCCTCTGATCATTCGTCCGAACGGGGTCCGGGTTCGAATCCCGGTGAGGCATGGATGTTGTGTTTGTCTTACGGCACTGGTTCTCTCCCTTCCCTGGAGCCAGTGACCCTAAATTAGGGACGGACGACTGCTTATAGCCCATTGAGTTGCTCACGGTGGGTTAGTCGTGTTTTTCTGTGCTCCTCAAGTTTTCGTCGGTGTGTGTTATTTTTCTTCGTTGTCAGTGTTCTATTTCGTGTGTGTGTTGTGTGTGAAGGTCCCGTGTTTCTTTTTATATGCCTGCCGAGCTGGTAAGTGCTTATTTTGATTAGTTATCCTTATTTTTCTGCCTTGGCCAAGCTGGCTAAGGGCTAAGCTTCTCCTCGCCATTGCAAATGGCGGCTTCCGGGGAGAATGACGTCCTAACCCTTGCTACCGGAAATGATGATCTCCCGATAACAGCTTCTCTAAATACTACTACCAATGACGTGTCTATCTCGATAAACCACTCCTCCTTGCAGCCTTCTGTTGCTGCCTTACCATCGGATATCGCCTCTTCTTCCAAGTCTCCCAGCGGTGATACGATGTCCTCTCTGAAAGCTAATGATGACGCCATGGATGTTTCGCACTCCATGCCGGAATCATCTCCAAAGCAACGTACATCTACCCTCTCATATGCTGACGTAACCGCATCTAAGTCGGGACCTTCCCAGTTTTCTTTTTCTCCTGGACAATATGTGATGACGCATAATGCCGAAGTCATTGAGGTTGTCCTTAAAGAAGATACCCCTTCTGGGCTGAAATTCCTTCAAACTATGGAGAATGGTGTTGTGTTTCCGAGCCTGAGAAATACAAAACTCACTGCATATACTGCTGCTCTTCGAGAGATTGTTCCTGCATCAGCCATAACTCATGTGGGCAGGAAGCCTTACAAAGTAGTTGTTTACTTCTCTACTCCTGCCCATTCCCTACATGTACTGACCAAGGGCATCTCAATTGGTGATCGTCGCATCCATGCCGAACCTGTTTCACAGAGTTCCGTTGTTGTAAGTTTCTCACCAGTTCCACCTGAAGTTTCAGATGATCTCTTGATTGCCGCTCTTCTTCCTTATGGCCGGATCATTGGAGGTGTAACTACCTACTCTTCGTTTCCAGAGGTGCCAGAAGACAGATACCTACTCGGGTTTCGCCGCAATGTTCGTGTGGTCTTACCTTCAGAGGAGCACATGCTGCGTATTCCACCCACTTTACGTGTACGCTGCTACACGCACATTAGAGAGATATTCATCACAGTAGGCTCCGTCTGTCCGAATTGTAAAGGCACGGGACATCCCCGCGCTCTATGCCCTCATAATGCGAACACTCTTTCCAAGTCAACAGCACGACCTTCTTCCTCTTTGTCACGTCAATCGGCTTCCTCTTCTGGTGCTAAAGACCAGCAACAGCAAACTTCCTCAAAAAGTAGTGATGCAGCAGTTGGTCAACCGACGTCTACAAAAAGTAGTGAGACAACCGTTGGTCGACCAACGTCTACCAGAAGTAGTGTGACAGCCGTTGGTCGACCGACGTCTACCATAAGTAGTGAGACAGCCGTTAATGGGCCGACGTCTACCAGATGTAGTGAGACAGCCGTTGGTCGGCCAACATCTACCAGAAGTAGTGAGACACCCGTTGGTCAACCGACGTCTACGGGTAAACCCTCGACCTCGGGTGATGCATTGGCGCCCCCATCATCCCTTCAGTCGAAAGAGGCATCAATTGTTAATCCCAAGTCTCCTATAGAGATGGTTGATGACGATTCTGGTCATACTGCTACACCGACCGTTGAGGTTGTTTCTTCAGCTCCTTTTAAATTGCCGGAAGTTCCAATTCCGGTTACAGCACAAAGTCGTGGACGGGCAAAGCGACGTAGAACTTCACGCGCCCAGAATAAGAAGTTTAGAATGACAACCACCCTTAGGGCAGGACGTGATCCTTCTAGTAGTCAGATGCTCACGTCTGAAGGCTCTATGGAATCTGATACAGATGATGGAACAATTATTCCGATCTCCTGTGAAAACTTTTTACATATTCTAGAGGCATCCTCTCTTCCACAGACACCTGTGTCTGGAGAGAAGGTGTATGCGTTCCTAATAAGTCCCCGTAGAGACAAGCTGTCTCGCAATTTTTTGGAAGGTTACTCCCACTGTCTGTCTGACACCATGAATCAAATGTTGGCGATACATTCTCATTTACGCACCGTTCCGGGCAGAGATCTGGGTGGTCCCTACTGGGCAAAGAAGTTCCGTAGCCGTCTGGCCAAGTTACAGAACGCAGCCGACAACATCCTCCAACCATCATCAGACTATTCCGTTCAAGACAGTCTCACTGAATAGTAGGGGTATGTGTACCCCTTTGGCCAATGCTTTAGCATATGAAGACGTCCACCACCTCAAAGCAGATCTCCTACTTTTGCAAGAGACAAATTGTCTCTCCACTTCACCCTTCCATCGCTGGAGGAGATGGGACTATCAATTTCATCACGCATATAGGCTCTCTCTTCGTGGAGGTTTAGCGATTGGTGTACATAATAGATTTCGTCAAGCACTCTCCTCTGTTAAAGTTCATAACCTGTGCCGAGATTTATTGCAGCGACTCACTTTCGTCCTAGATGGACAACGATATTTAGTTTTCAACATATATATTCCATGTTCATCTACACATCTAACGTTGTTATTTTCGTCGCTCCGCACTGCACTTCAGTCAGCATTACCATCAGATCATGTGCTCATTGGAGGAGACTTTAACTGTACACTTCAACCAGAGCTCGATCGCGCTCCTTCGAGGATTGAACATCGTTCACGTCTTGTGGAGCAATTGCGATCATTAGTGTCTGATTTTGATTTACATGACGTGTTCCGACGATTGCATCCGACATCCATTTCACATACCTGGAGAGCTGCATCTGCATCCTCCTCTCTTTCTGCCAGGCTGGATCGATTTTACGCTTCTGCTCCGTTATTGCCCATTACAACGGATTGTATGCACTCTCCTACAGCTTCATCGGATCATTGTGCCATCACTATCTCCTGTAACTCTTCATCTCGTCTGCATGTTAGGTCTCGGTCATGGATACTAGACACTTCTCTCCTAGCTGATGAGAATATATGCACCGAGATCAGAGATCTTCTTGATCATATGCGAGAGGGCCTGTCCACTGCACCTTGTGCCATCAATTACTGGCTCGAGGTAAAATCTTTCCTAATTTATCTTCTTAGACGTCATTCCTTCTCCGAAGGCACGAAGCGCTCCATGGAAGAGCAAAATCTCCGAAACATCCTGTTACAGCTTGGTGCGAGTCATCCCATGTATACAGCTTACCAAGCGGATCTTAGATCACTTCTTGAGCCTCGTGCACGTCAGGTAATTCTTCGTCTCCGTCTACAACATCTATCACCAGAGGACTGCTCCTTTGAGTTTCTATCCGCGTTAGAAGAAAAACGCCGCTCGTCGCATCAGCTTCGTCTACTTCGGCGGCCTGATGGTGAAATCATCTCTGATCCGGATGCAGTTTGCTCTCAGGTTCGTCGGTATTTTACTATCAAATACAGTGAAACTCCTCAGCCTTCTGTTTCTGCTTCTGCTACTTTACTCTCTGCTCTTCCCCAAGTTCCTTCCAATCTCTCTGATTCCCTTTTACAACCTATTTCGCAGACTGAACTTCGGACCATTCTAGTCTCTCTAAATTCCCGTGCTGTCCCAGGTCCAGATGGCCTTCCGCTCCTTTTCTACCGTACTTTTCTCCCTTCGTTGCTTCCATTTCTTCTCGCCGCTTTCAATGCTGCTCTTTCTTCCTCTTTTCTTCCGAGGGGTTTCACAGAGGCTCATATGGTGTTATTTCCCAAGAAAGGCGATCTGCTTGACTTGGGAAACTGGCGTCCTATCTCGCTACTAAACATTGACTATAAACTCTTCACTAAACTCCTTTCCAGTCAACTCAACCAAGTTCTTCCATTTCTTCTTTCTTCCGACCAGACCTACACGGTTCCTGGTCGGTCCATCACTTCTAATCTCAATCTCCTTCGAGATCTCCTACATCTGGCTCGTACTAACTCTGAACCACTTGCCCTCTTTAATCTTGACCAAAGAGCAGCTTTCGACAATATCTCACATTCTTATCTTTCTGCTGTTCTTATTGCTTTCGGCTTTCCTTTTGCTTTTGTTACCTCTATTCTTGCCCTTTATCAGGACGCTGCTTTCCATGTCAAGACGGCCGCCTTCTTGACTGCACCTATTCCTTTTCGGCGAGGCATTCGGCAGGGTTGCCCACTTTCTGGGCAGCTCTTTGCCATTGCTTTTGAGCCGTTTCTTCGGTCTGTCCATCGAGCCTTTATAGATGCACTGCCACCGCCTACTGCAAGTACTAGGCACTTTTCTGTGACATACTCTGCATATGCCGATGACGCGACCTTTTGTGTAAGGACAGACGCTCAATTCGACATCTTGCTCCAGATTTACGATCAATATTCTTCATGTTCAGCGGCATCACTTAATACATCCAAGAGTGCAGGCCTATGGAGCGGAGCGTGGGCCTCTAGGACTGACACCCCGTGGGGCGCCTCATGGACTGCTTCATCTCAAAACTTCCTTGGCGTCCATCTCGGAGTCCGTCTTTCTGCTCAAAATGAAACATGGAATGCTCTCAGAACACGCCTTACTCGAACTGCTGCATTCTGGCGAGGTTCCCAGTTTTGTACTTCTTACTTCTCAAGAGCTAGAATAGCTCAGACTTATATTCTTTCACCATGCTTATATGCATGGTCAGCAGAACGTATGCCCATTTATCACCTCAATGAAATCACTCGAATCATCTCAACGATAATATGGAACAGGTACCATTGGACCCAGGTCTCCACTCTCTGTCGTCGAGTCACTGATGGAGGTATTTCACTGCTGGAAGTTCGCACCTACTATAAAGCACATAAAGTGGTTTCTTTCCTGCGGCTACTAAGTGCACCAGAGTCGCCAGTGACGCTCGTTAGAGATGTCATGATATCGCCTAGGAATCCCCGAATCACTTTCATCACGTATCTTCTAATGGATCAATCTCCTTTTTTTCATTCTAAACTTTCCCCTTTCTACAAGGAGGTCCTTTCCTTTCTCCGTTCTCTACCCCTCTTCCGTGCTCCACCGGCTTCCACCACTGAACTATTAGCTGAGCCCCTGTTCTTTTCTTCCATCCTTCATCCCCCTAATGCTCCCTACTTTACTGACCTTTCCTGGCTCCCCGCCGGAATAGTATCTGTTCAGGATCTAATTTCTCCAGATCTTTCTTGGAAACCCTTCTCTGATCTGTCCCCCCACATCTCCCCTACCTCTTCCTCTCTTTCGCTGTATGATTCCTTCCGTTCTTCAATCATTACCCTCTTCCCTAACCTTGCCTCTCAAGCTGGGTTAACTCTTGTTCCCTCTGCCTCTCTTCTTCTTCCCTTTTTTCTTTCCGTTCGGGGCTCATCGCTTCCTCTCTCCAGTTTTTCTGTCTCGTCTCTTTACCGTTGTCTCATTGATCCACTGTATGCTACACCATTGATGATTCCAGATGTTCCGAATGTCACCCTTTCACAAGTGTGGTCCATGTCTAATTCGCCACTATCTATTCCAGCAGAAAGAAACATCCAATGGTTGTTTCTTCATCGGCGATTACCAGTTCCTACCAAATTATTCAGGATGACGCTTGTTGATTCGCCTAACTGCATGTTTTGCTCTACGATTACGGATGTAGATCATGTGTATCAACATTGCACAGTGCTTCTTCCCTTGCTACATCTGACCTTCACTACTGCACAGTGCCTTAGTACTAATGATCTCTCCTTCTCAGCCTATAGTACGCTACTCAGTTCAAGTACTCCGCCTATTCCTATATCAGAGTCATGTGCTTATGTATTCATATTAGCAAAACATGTGATTTTTTGCTACTATCAACAGCTACGTTCTACCCCTATACAGCCTACCATCTTTCAGGCGGGAGCTGCGATGTGCAGTCAGTTCCGGAACAGAATGATTTCACGCTTGAGGCTTGCTTTCACTGTTGCTAAGGCTGCGAATCGAATCCCACACTTTATGTCAGTGTGGTCACCTTTTCGTCAATGGTTTTCTGGTCCATCAGAAGACCTTAGACTTTGTTCTGACGTCTGTGAAATTGTTTGGACTAATTGAAATATAGTTTCGTGATTATCGTGTTCTTAGGTGCCCTTGTCATAATCGCTTCTTAATGTTACTGCACGTTTGCATGTTTCTCACCAACAAGGTCCTGTAGGTGAGTTTCTTGTTATACCACAGGCACTTAAAACAAGTTTAAAGTTTTTTTTTTTTTTTTTTCGGCACTTTCCTTATGTCTGCCGGGCTTTATAATATATGGTTTTTGCTCACGGTGCTAAGCAACTGTTTGATAGTGTTTAAATTGTCTTATTGATTTTGCACAGTGTGGTTTCTGATCATGTTACATGTACATAAAGGGATATGATCAGTCGATTACACCATGTTGTGCAAGGTTTAGCACTTTTGTAGTGCAGGGGGTAATTGTTCATCATTCGGTTATTTGTACTGTACCTGAAGTATAGTTGCTATGCCAAAAGCTCAGTTTTGTATATACTAATGTACTTTCCTAATTGCACTGTAAAATTTATGTTTGGCACATTTCGCATGTTGGGTCACGATTACATGTCTTAAGTTTTATGCTCATGGTGCGGAGCAAACGCTTTGATAGTATTTCAATTATATGTTAATGTTACACAGTGTGGTTTTTCTCATGTCACATGTGCCTAATAGGAAATAATCAGTCTATTAGATAATGTTCTGCGCTGTATTGCATATTTGCTGTACAAAGAGTCAGTTTCATATTTTCATTATTTGTATTGTACTCGAAGTATAAATTTTCTGTAAAACGCAAGTTCTGTTTGTACTAATATACTTTACTCTTTGCACTGTGAAACTTACAGTTGTACCATGGAATTGTAACTCCTGATTAGTGTCTTCCCTATGCCGTTGCATGTTGTGTACATATGTTGTTGTTCATTACAAGTTAATCTATAGCACTGTGATTGAGGCACTTGTTTAAGCCTAAGTAATAGTTCTTTTTGTAATTTGACAGCGTTTCACAAGAGAGATATTGCATTCAATTTGTATAGAGTTCACACCATCATTGTGGATAGATCATTTATTCGCTTATCTTTCAGATACTGAAAAGTATAAACCTTCTGCTCTTTTCTTCTCTTTTCTTCTTTTTTTCAAGATTGCTCAAAATATACATGTTTGTTTTTGCACTGTAAAATTTATAGTTATACCCTGTACTGGTGTTCACCTATTAGAGATGGCACTCTGCTGATGCACATTGCGAACATATGTTGTACATAGAGTAAGTCAACCCATCAGTCCAGTATTGTCAGTGTTATGAATTTGCTTACATTATATATAGTGCATCCACATATTGTAAATATCTCATTGTCATTGTAAATAGGTCATCCACTTGTTTATCTTTTGGTAACTGTTAAGCACAGGCCATCTGTATCTTCCTGTCCATGTTTGCTCCAAATAAAATATTGTTGAAGCTCACGGTGGTCGTTAAACCTCCAATCAAAAAAAAAAAAAAAAAGTCATACATTTTGCGCGGTCATTTTTTAGAATTGGTTATAATAGACGCCTTAATGAGCTAAGATTTTGCAATATCTTCGCTCAAAATTTGCCAACTGTACCCGAATTATCGGTTACCGTTGTCTGCTTGTCCCAGTTATAGTTATGAATATGTATTTTACGATTCATTTTATAAAAAAAATCAGGCACAGCTTTTTCACCTGTGCACGGCACGAGCAAAGAGCTAGTATAAATATAATTTCTCTGCTCCGAAATCGTTATAAAGTAACGATACAACTTTCAGGGATGATAACCAAGTATTTGAACTTCTTAGTTACATTCTCTTTCCGTTGAAGACAATTCAAAAGCGTTATATCGATTAAAATGCGGGAAAAGTTATTTGAATCGATTAAATCCGGGAGAGAACTAAGGCTTGAGGAAGAGAAGATCGCGAATGTATGGGGAATTGATGAATGGCCTGCGATTGGATGATATCAATCTTCATTCTGTTACTTTCACTCCGCCCACAAAAGAAGACCAGACGGAGTATTTGAATTACACGACTATAAGCTTTTCCACTCTTTCAGAAAATCCTTTTCTAAAAGGATTATCAATGAAGTGTCAACCAAAAATGCCCAGAGCCAGTCCAATTTTTCGGTAACAAATAATGGGCCGTTATAGCAACAATATGTTCGGATTATGCAGGAAAAAATATGGACAAAATGTAAGAAATAAAATATTGACTGTGTACACATAACTTTAAAAAAAAAAAATCATTAATGTCGAGGAAATGTACACCGACTAAATATAAAATAGTAAAACTGTGGTAGTAATTGGAATTATTGGGTAAAAAAAAGTCGTAAATCAATGTTCGGAAATCAGCAAAATGGCTTTTTCAAGAAAGGTAGACACAAACCTGCTATCTGAATTGATTGATTGATTGATTGTAGAGGATTTTAGGAAGGGAGTGCCTGACCCCAGGTCTTAAACAGCCCTTTTTTTTTTTTTTTTTTTTTTTTGGTTGGAGGTTTAACGACCACCGTGAGCAACTCAATGGGCTATAAGCAGTCGCCCGTCCCTAATTTAGGGTCACTGGTTCCAGGGAAGGGAGAGAGCCAGTGCCGTAAGACAAACACAACATCCATGCCTGACGGGATTCGAACCCGGACCCTTACGGACGAATGATCCAAGGCCAGCGCCTTAGACCACTGCGCCACCGGGGCGGCGAAACAGCCCTTAGAAATAGGAAGCTAGGAGATTTGGGCTAGAGTGCCCGATAGGAAAGTGACACAGAAGCGAAGTAGAAAGGAGGAGGAAGTCGACGGCTTAACGTGCCCATCTGACGCACGGCGGATATTTAGTGGATCGAGCGTTCGTACCTGCCTGGGATCGAACCTGAGGTCTTTTCCGTGGCAGTCACGAACGTTGCCCACTAGGCCACCCGCGGCCCTCTGTTATCTGAATAATAGAACGTTTCAAATTTAAATGTGGTGACTTGACAAGACAATAAAAGAGCAGATCCCAATCGCAGATATCATAATAGAAAAACCTAGATCGGACTCTCAGACCACGTGACGTGACGATGTGGGCGCCATTTTTAGCGGGTCATCGCTCTCTCTTCCAGCAAGGCTACTTTGTTTTAGTCCGGAGTGTGTAAATTGCGAACTAAAATCGGATCGCTCTCAACCCCGATATGTAAATTGCGAACCAACTTTTCTAGACCTGATGTGTAAATTGCGAACCAACGTTTCTAGACCCGATGTGTAAATTGCGAACCAGCTTTTCTAGACCCGATGTGTAAATTGCGAACTAAAATCGGATCACTCTCAACCCCGATATGTAAATTGCGAACCAACTTTTCTAGACCTGATGTGTAAATTGCGAACCAACTTTTCTAGACCCGATATTTAAATTTGGGACCAACTTTTGTAGACCCGATGCGTAAATTGCGAACCAACGTTTCTCGACCCGATGTGTAAATTGCGAACCAGCTTTTCTAGACCCGATGTGTAAATTGCGAACCAACTTTTCTAGACCCGATATTTAAATTGCGAACCAACTTTTCTAGACCCGATGCGTAAATTGCGAACCAACTTTTCTAGACCCGATGTGTAAATTGCGAACCAGCTTTTCTAGACCCGATGTGTAAATTGCGAACTAACTTTTCTAGACCTGATGCGTGCGAACCAACTTTTCTAGACCCGATGTGTAAATTGCGAACCAGCTTTTTTAGACCCGATGTGTTAATTGCGAACCAACTTTTTTAGACCCGATGCGTAAATTGCGAACCAACTTTCTAGACCCGATGCGTAAATTGCGAACCAACTTTTCTAGACCCGATGTGTAAATTGCGAACCAACTTTTCTAAACCTGATGCGTAAATCGCGAACCAGCTTTTCTAGACCTCATGCGTATATCGCGAATCAACTTTTCTAGACCCGATGTGTAAATTGCGAACCAACTTTTCTTGACCCGATGCATAAATTGCGAATCAATTTTTCTAGACCCGCTGTGTAAATTGCGAACCAACTTTTCTAGACCCGATGTATAAATTGCGAACCAACTTTTCTAGACCCGATGTATAAATTGCGAATCAATTTTTCTAGACCCGATGTGTAAATTGCGAACCAGCTTTTTTAGACCCGATGTGTTAATTGCGAACCAACTTTTCTAGACCCGATGTGCAAATTGCGAACCAACTTTTCTAGACCCGTTGTGCAAATTGCGAACCAACTTTTCTGCGCCCATGCTGACGATATCAAAAAATAAACCAGTATGAAAAAATAATGATTAAAACAATGTAAAGAAATTTAAAGCAATGTGTTCACGAAAACAAAAAAACCAGGTTGTCATCCTTGCGGAAGCGCCATGTAAATATTTTTTTCTGTGATGTTCCATATTTAGTATATGCACATTTGTGCGTGATTCATTTTATTCACGAAAACAACAAAACTAGTTTGTCCTCCTTGCGCAGGGGCCATGTTAATTTTCTGTGTGATGTTCCATATTTAGTATATGTACATTTGTACTTAATTCATTTTATTCAGGAAAACAACAAAACTAGTTTGTTATCCTTGCGCAGGGGCCATGTTAATTTTTTCTCTGTGATGTTCCATATTTAGTATATGTACATTTGTACGTAATTCATTTTATTTACGAAAACAACAAAACTAGTTTGTCATTCTTGCGCAGGGGCCATGTTAATTTTTTTTTCTGTGATGTTCCATATTTAGTATATGTACATTTGTACTTAATTCATTGTATTCACGAAGATATCTTTATTTTGAAGTAAGTGTAGGCGTCTGCGATTAAGAAATCTTTTCCTTTTTCAGAGATCGAGAGCGTCACTTCCATCGTAAGACTTGTCGAACAACAAAAGATATATCGAAAGCAAAGCAATCAAAAACAGACGAGTTTAGCTTAGGTAATTCCAGCAGATGTTGAGAGAAGTCGGTTCGGAATTTACATATAGCGGTCATGGGCCTTGGTTCACAATTTACATATTTACATATGATTTAGTTTTGCAATTTACACATTTTAGTTCGTAATTTACATTCTACCGTTTTAGTCAACGGTATACGAGTTTGGTACTGTAAGTTGCTATTTTTATTCAAACTAGCGACCCGGCCCAGCTTCGCACGGTAGCAATTTAGAATTTACGGCCAATCTAAAGAGACACGATTATTACGTTCAACAGGAGACTGTCTTTCTCTTTGTAAAGCCATTCTTTGTCTGTCATTTGCCAATCGAGATTCTGTTTCTTGGAAAGTTTCATTATGACGGGATAAACAAATTCTTTTAGCATCCGACGTACTACGACCTATATTCGATTTTCGTCTCGGCATAATGTTAATACAATATTTAAATTTTAATTAAAGAGCTACTCAGAGAGATACATACGTGTGGACGAAAACAACTACGCATTTAGTTTGTGCGAGCGCCGATAAACCAATTCTCTTTCAGCGTCCGATGTAACTACGCATTTAGTCTGTGCAAGAGCCGATAAACCAATTCTCTTTCAGCGTCCGATGTAACTACGCATTTAGTCTGTGCAAGAGCCGATAAACCAATTCTCTTTCAGCGTCCGATGTAACTACGCATTTAGTCTGTGCAAGAGCCGATAAACCAATTCTCTTTCAGCGTCCGATGTAACTACGCATTTAGTCTGTGCAAGAGCCGATAAACCAATTCTCTTTCAGCGTCCGATGTAACTACGCATTTAGTCTGTGCAAGAGCCGATAAACCAATTCTCTTTCAGCGTCCGATGTAACTACGCATTTAGTCTGTGCAAGAGCCGATAAACCAATTATCTTTCAGCGTCCGATGTAACTACGCATTTAGTCTGTGCAAGAGCCGATAAACCAATTCTGTTTCAGCGTCAGATGTAACTACGCATTTAGTCTGTGCAAGAGCCGATAAACCAATTCTCTTTCAGCGTCCAATGTAACTGCGCATTTAGTCTGTGCAAGAGCCGATAAACCAATTCTCTTTCAGCGTACGATGTAACTACGCATTTAGTCTGTGGCCTTACATGCTATGCTGTCAGACCGGCCGCCGCGCATGCGATTCGCGTCTTTTTCCCAGTGAGTAAAAAAGTTTCGTAAACAGGTCGCCCCGCGTCGCTGTCTAGGCAGCGGAAGCCACGAAAGAATGCGATCGGCGGTTTTGTCTTTGACTTGTCACAAAAATTGCTACTTCTCGGCTCTCTTTGGTCATAGATTAATGTTTCATACATTTAAACCTTCCTCGACAAATGCGCTATGGAATGGTGACAGCCGCATCAAAATCCGTGCAGCGATTCTCGAGATTAGCCTGAATAAACAGACAGATTCCTATCGGAGACTTTATTTTATACTATGTGTAGGTATAACTATACCATCGGGATTAGAGGAAATTCCATCCCACACTCACCAACCCGCTTGGCCAGCGTGGTGAGTTATGGCCAAACCCCTCCAAAATGACTCCACAACTTAAATCTTGGCCCTCAGTCTCCGGCAGCTGGAATGTACCTGGCCAAGGCAGCGGCCAGTGCGACATGAAGGCAGAGGGTGCTAAGAATCCCCGGAGGACCGGACTAGGCTGCCATCTGAGGCTGACCTTGACAACGTACAATGGACGCTCCCTATCTTCTGATTCAAGGCTTCTTGAATTGGAAGAGGAACTACAAAGGATCAAGTGGGACATCGTGGGGCTAAGTGAGGTAAGGAGAAAAGGAGAAGATCTCATCGAACTGAAAAGTGGACATCTCTTCTACTATCGTGGGACAGATACTGGCAGAACTAGTGGTGTTGGATTTATAATAAACAAGAAACTGAAGGATAAAGTTGTAGAAGTTGGAAGTTCCTCTGACAGAGCTGCACGGCTTGTTATCCAACTCTCGAAAAGATACCAGGCTCAGATTATTCAAACTTATGCACCCACCACAAGTCATCCTGAAGAAGAAATTGAAGAATTTTATGAGGAAATTTGTCATCTAAATAATAGGCAAGCAGCACTTGAAAATAATTATGGGGGATTTCAATGCAAAAATAGGGCAACGGCAACAGAATGAAACTTCAGTAGGTAAATTCGGTCACGGCAACAGAAACCAGCGTGGAAATACTCTCGTTGAGTTTGCAGAGGCAGAAGGGTTTTTCATCTTGAACTCCTTCTTCAAGAAAAAGCCACACAGGAAATGGACATGGAGACATCCAAATGGGACGACAAGTGAAATTGATTTTATTATGTGTAACAAAAAATTCGTCATAGAAGACTGCAGTGTTCTAAACAAGTTCAACACAGGTAGTGACCATAGATTGGTGAGATGTAAGATGCACCTCAACACTAAACTTGAACGTGGCAAGCTCATAAGACAAACAAAATCTATTGACATAACCAACCTTAAAAAACACCATAATACCTTCAAGTTGGAACTGAAGAACAGGTTCTCTGCTTTAGAAGGCCTAACATCGGAAGAAGTGGACATCTCTGAAGTTAACAGAAAAGTAACCAAAGCTCTTATGGAAACAGCAACAAAATTAGCTGGGTCTAAGAACAAGTTGCATGTAAATAAATTATCAGGAAAAACGAAAATGTTGATGCAAAAAAGAAGAGAAATGAGGACAACTAAAGAAGATGTGACTTCCAAAGTGGAATATATAGAGCTATGCAAGACAGTAAGAAAAAGTATCACTGAAGACGTAAGAAAATTCAACTGTGAACTAGTGAGGAAAGCAATTGAAAACAACCAAAGCCTAAAGATAGCAAAGGGACATCTCAGTAAGGGAAGAAAACAGATTATGGCACTGAGAAAAGAAGATGGTTCTGTAACAAGAAATAGAGGCGAAATTTTGACAAGAGTGAAAGATTTCTACTCCAAATTATATGAAAGGGATGATACATGCACTCCAGACATCATGAAAGATACCAGTACCAGAGTTCCTCCAGTCCTTCCAGCAGAAGTTGCACATGCAATCAAGAACATGAAGCGGGGAAAAGCTCCAGGAGAAGATGGAATTACTGTAGACATCATACAAGAAACAAGTGGAGAAATCGAAACAGTACTCGCCCAAATTTTCACTCGATGCCTTAATGAAGGAAAGATTCCTGAGGATTGGAACACCGCTACAATGATCCTGTAGTTTCTCCTATCAGTAGTTTATAAAATCTTCACTAAAGTTCTTTCACACCGCTTGAAGGTAGCACTGGACATGGCTCAACCGAGAGAACAAGCTGGATTCAGGAGTGGCTACAGCACAATAGATCATATCCATGTGCTGAGAGAACTAATTGAAAGAGCGAGGGAATATGAACTTCCATTGTGCATGGCTTTTATCGATTATGAAAATGCCTTTGATTCGGTGAAACCATCAGCAGTTACAATGGCTCTGAAAACCTGCGGTATTGAAGATGCATACATTAATATTATTAATAACATCTATGAAAATGCAAGTGCAAAGATTAGGCTGTTTGAAAATACAACACACATAAAAATTGGAAAGGGAGTGAGACAAGGTGACACCATATCTCCGAAGCTCTTTAATGCCACATTGGAGGGTGTTTTTCAGTCACTGAGCTGGGAAAACAAGGGGATAAAGATTAATGGAGATTATCTAACTCCCCTTCGTTTTGCTGATGACGTAGTCATTTTTGCAACTAGCCCATCAGAGCTGCATAGTATGATCCAGGAACTTGCTATCAAGAGTAAAGAAGTGGGATTAAAAATGAACTTTCAGAAGACAAAAGTGATGTTCAATGCTTTTACAAGAAATGAAGATTTATCGATTGATGGAGAAAAGCTGGAGATAACATACACGTACGTTTATCTTGGACAGCAGATATCAAGTGAGGGTCACATTGATGAAGAAATTAATCGGCGTACAAAACTTGCCTGGAGAGCTTTTGGAAGAAACAGCATAATTTTCAAGAGCAATATGCCATTATGTCTTAAAAGAAAAGTGTTTGATCAATGCATCCTTCCAGTGCTTACGTATGGTGCAGAGACGTGGACCTTAACTAAAAGAGACATACAAATGCTGCAGACAACTCAAAGCAGCATGGAGAGGTGCATACTTGGTGTAACCAGGAGAGATAAGAAGAGGAACTCGTGGATCCGAAAAATGACAAGAGTGGAAGACATCATGATCAGAGTTAAATCCCTGAAATGGCAATGGGCTGGACATACTGCCAGAAGGACAGATCATCGATGGACAGCCGAAATTTTGGATTGGATTCCAAGGGACAGGAAAAGACCCAGAAGAAGACCGCATGGGAGATGGGTGGATGAAATTCGAAAGTATGCAGGGGTGACATGGAGGAGACTGGCACAAGACAGACCATTGTAGAGGAAACTTGGGGAGACCTTCGTCCAGCAGTGGATTGATAATGGTTGACAATGATGATGATGATGATAGATTCTAAGTATCAGATCATCCTATAAGTAATGTCGTTTTTTGCACGTGTGAAGAAAACAAACGCATACGTACCTGAAACAGATATTTTAATCATTATAATAAGTGTCCCCAGTGCTGAAAACCCAGTACCACCGTTCAACTAATTTTTGAATCCCAGACTCCCATGGGTTTCGATCCAAAAAAGGTCAGACAGGGTTCGATCCACCACCTCGATATTTCGAAGTGTTTTCTCAGCAAGATGGTGTTGGAGGCAGCGAAACAGATGGTAATCGGATGGCTCAATGTCAGGGAAATATGCTGGATGGGAACGTTTTTCACATCCGAACACTTACAACTTGGCACTAGTCATTTCGGCCGTGTGTGGTTTTGCGTTGTCCTGGTAGATAGCTACGTCCTTATGATTAAATAGTTCTGGACTTATGTCCTGCAATGCACTGCGTAGACGCTGTAGCTGTTGACAGTATACATACAGCACAAAACGTTTCGGATATGTATCAGTAATGTTACAATCTCTCATTTTCGTTACACTTTCAGAGATATCTTATAATTACGTTTCAGCAACATCTATTTTGGAACATAACTCTTTGTACATTACGGTTACGTTAAAAATAACATTCACCGATACTGCTACTGTATAGTTTCCATTGTACATAATTGTTACCTTGATGTTACATTCTGGCGATATTTAATATTTTTGATTTGGCAACGGCGTGGATGCACATGCGCGTTTATGCCATTTCATCGAAGAACTCTCGTAGTCGTTCCACGTGCTACTGGAATATTATTTGGTGATACTGTCGTAGTCGAGTTAGTTGGGTGTAAGAGAACTAGCCACAGGAGAAGTGGCCACAAAAATTTTAAGGGGCCGTATAAAAATTGCATTTTTGACAGCTTCGTGTCCACGACCCCCAGAAGTTGGTTATCTGAGTCATATAAAGTTTCCATAATTTCGTCTTTTCTTAATTGCGATTATTAATGTAATTCTTTAGAAAAAAAAATGTTTCTGATCTACAACTCAACAAAAGATTTCAGGTTTTACAAACTACAAGTCTGCAAATTATCTGAGGGCATGTGCTAACTCAGGAAAACTGTCAAAGGGGGGGGGGGTAATACCAAAAGTGTTAAATATAAAGCATTTCTGGTCCAATCGGGAATTTTTCGGCATTTACAAGCTACAAGTCAACAAATTGTCGGAGGGCATCTGCTGCCTCAGGAAACCTGTCCGGGGGGGGGGGGGGGCACCAGAAGAGTATAAAATATAAGGAATTTCTGGTCCGATCGAGAGATTTTCAACATTTACAACCTACATCGCGACAAACTCACTGATGGCATGTGCTGACTCAGGAAACCTCTCGTGGGGGGGGGGGGGTCCTGAGTCAGAATATAAAACATAAAGTATTTCTAGTTGTAAATGCTGAAAATCTCCCGATCGGAAAAGAAATGCTTTATATTTTATATTTTTGGTATTACCCCCCCCCCCCCAGGTTTCCTGAGGCAGCACATGCCCTCAGATAATTTGTTATTCAAATTTCAAATTAATTGGAAACTTGATACTTGGTCGTTCTGGGTGGTGTAGTGCTTAGCATACACGGGCGCTATCTGTGAAACGCGGATTCCAGTCCCGCTCCAGGACGATGAAATTTTCAAGTTTTCGGATATTATCTGACTTACCATCCTTGCCACATTTACACCAAAAATCGGATTGTCATCGTCAAAATTTTTATTATATAGTGGTGTAATCCCGTATTTCTTTTTTTTTTTTTTTTTTTTTTTTTTTGATTGGAGGTTTAACGACCACCGTGAGCAACTCAATGGGCTATAAGCAGTCGCCCGTCCCTAATTTAGGGTCACTGGTTCCAGGGAAGGGAGAGAGCCAGTGCGCCGCCTCGGTGGCGCAGTGGTCTAAGCGATGGCTTCTGGTCATTCGACCGTAAAAGGTCCGGGTTCGAATCCCGGTGAGGCATGGATGTTGTGTCTGTCTTACGGCACTGGCTCTCTCCCTTCCCTGGAACCAGTGACCCTAAATTAGGGACGGGCGACTGCTTATAGCCCATTGAGTTGCTCACGGTGGTCGTTAAACCTCCAATCAAAAAAAAAAAAAAAAAAAAGAGAGCCAGTGCCGTAAGACAAACACAACATCCATGCCTGACCGGGATTCGAACCGGACCCCTTACGGACGAATGATCAGAGGCCAGCGCCTTAGACCACTGCGCCACCGGGGCGGCAATCCCATATTTCATTCATGATTTATCTGCTCCTCCGGGCAATCACGGGATAGGATTCTCAACCTCCATATTCGCTAAACATGAATGCCGATTGCTTCGATTAGCGAATCCTGTGATGGTTTTATTCAAATTAATCGGAAACTTGAGACTTACTTGGTCGTTCTGGGAGGCGCAGTGGTTAGCATACCCGGGCGCTATCTGGGAGACGCGGGTTCGAGTCACTCTCCAGGTCGACGAAATTTTAAAGTTTTCGGATATTATCTCACTTAACATCCTCGTCACATTTACACCAAAAATCGGATTGTCATCTTCAAAATTTATATAGTATGGTTTATTCTTTATTTATTTCATATACGTTTATTATGGGCTTAGGTTTCACACTATAATACAATTTATTTACTGCATTATTACTTTTCTTTGTGTACAAAGTCATTTCCTCTAATAGTCCATGCTATACACTAAGCATAGTCCTTTTTAAAACCACAGTTCTGTGAAACAACCAGTTCTGTAAAAAGAAAAACACAGTTCGACCCACAACCACGTTATATCTAGGACCTGCGTGCCCTGTTGCAGTCCGAATAAACACGTGTGCCAGGGCAACCTGTCCAAAACGCCTTGCGTACACGCCACGCCGTCTTGCCGCTGTCACCCTGTCCAAGGGTGGTTATTTTTATTACGTAGGCGGTCATTTTATCCTGGTACAATTGTAAACAAATGGAAACGGGAGTACCAAAAATTTTGCAAGCGAGTTTTATACCGAAATGTTTTTGCTGTTGTTTAACAAAGCTCAAGACATTACAGATTCGGATGACGGGTAAAAAGTTATTGCTCCCGAAAATAAATATGTGTTACAGGTTCAGTAAGTTTGTTTTTGTTCTACGTATTTACGAAATTGATGGAATCTAATGAAAGCTTACAAAAAAATAAACCATTTAAATTGCGCCATTATAGGACAGCGATAAGGTTTTCCGATATATAGGGTCAAGAGCAAATGTTTTCTTGTGCTTGGTTCGAGAAAAGATCGAAAGCCAAACATTTCTTCTTTTTTTTTTTTTTTTTTTTTTTTATTCCGTTAAGGGTGGTGATCATGGCAGGCGAAGTCCTAAACGCACAGCACATTGAACAATTTCTTTATCGACTGTGCCCATCGATTTGAGAAAAATAATGTACATAATAGCGGGGCAGCAGATAAATCTTCTCCTTTTTCTTCACTTCTTTTCCTTTATTTTAAAATAATAGCGTAGAAAGGGCATCCGAATGAAATCAAAAAATATCTTTTGGGAAAGAAAATGAAATCAAAAATTATTTAGACATGATAGTTTGAAATGCTACTTGGAAAGCATTATCTTCACACCATTTGTGACGTGGTAAAGCATCTATAATGAAGTAAATTTCTCCGTCATTTTTGTGTCCACGCCAGGAATGGAACCCGAGTCCACGTATTCCGGAACAAGTCGCTCTACCAATTGAGCTACGCAGACGTTCGTCCTGGCTGCTATCTGCTTTTATGTCGTGTGCGTGCTGCGGGGCAGGCACGTCACATCTGCCCCCCCCCCCCGAAAGAGGGCCGGGGGCATGGCCCTCGGGTCAGCCGTGACCATGATCGCTGCAGGCAGCCATCCGCTGTAGAACGTGCACTTGAGAACTCCCAGTCAATCTGGTGTGTGGAATACAACGTCACACACATTTATTTTTCGAAGCGCTGGAGAAGGGATTCTCTTATTTTTCTTGTCTCGCGGTGTGGAAAGAACATCACACCATTGCGGGATCTTTAAAGGCCAGGGCATCCAAGAAGTTCGGGTGCCATTATAACGAAGTAAATTTCTCCGTCATTTTTGGGTCCACGCCGGGAATCGAACCCGAGTCCACTAATTCCGGAACAAGTCGCTCTACCAATTGAGCTACGCAGACGTTCGTTATAGCTGCTATCTGCCTTTATGTCCCGTGCGTCCTGCGGGGCAGGCAGGTCACACATCTTATATATAATTTGTTAGAGCCCTCCTCCGTGCCACAAAAATGAATATTTACGCAATAGGCAGATTTATGACATCTGAACAAACGTAAAACTATTTGATCAACAATATGTGATGCACGTGTTAGTGATTATCAACGATCAAGTGCATCACGTGCTTTCAGATTTAGAACAGGATAAAGATGACGTTACAAACTTGTAGCTATTTGAGCTAGAGGTCTGCACCGGCCCCGGGCCGGACCGTTACGCCCGAGTCAAATCCGGCCCGCCTTTGCTCATTTCTAAGTTGGGAAAACGGGCAGGGATCGGGCCTTCAATATTTAATGTAAAACAGTCACGGGCCCAGCAGGGTTTTGTTTTATATAAGCAAAGCAAACGCTGAACGGTGCCTTTCTCGTTTCGAAATCCCACAACATACAGCAGCAGGATAAGATTGAATAATTTCCGCTGTTGGGAGAAATAGAAGTTTTAAGACATCCTCCTCCTATAAAACAATTGGAGTGGGTCAGCTCCCTAAGCGTTTCAATGTAAATGTGGTCCCTTCTCTCTCTCTCTCTTTCTAATTCCCACACTCATCTCAGGCTTCAGGGCAGGCTATTAACTGCAGCATTTATAAACCGAGCCACCAGACTCGCAGACGATCTTTTTATTGTTCTGGTCGGCGGCACGTTGTTCTCTAGATGTGTGAAAAGCTTTTAAGTTGTCTTAAATGGCACGGGAGAAATAGGCTGGGAGAAACTTACTTCTGTGTATAAATCTGTGCCGTATTTTCCCCATTTGTACTCTCAGGCAGCCGTTTTCAAAACTTCTGTGACACTGATTAGCTGGGCAGTCTGTCGTTGTTTTTCCTTAGCATATGTTCAGTTCAGTGTTGCTGATAAATACTCTTCCATACTTATTATGGAGTTTAAGAAGGCGAAAGATTTTCGGGAAAAAATTGCTTCCGGAGAATATGTGCTGGTAGACAATGTAAAGTACGACAATCGGACTCATAATTCTGAATATTTCTTACTTTTCAAATACCCCCGACCTTATGCCCAAGGATATTCCCGGGTCCGGCGGTAGGCAATGATAAAAAAAATAATTTGAAAACCCATAAAATTAGAAAGATATAGAAATTGTGGTTTACATGCAATATTTTTGAGTATACAAACCCCCTCCTCAGACGTCACATGACTTATACAGAGTCACAGAAATATTCCGAATTAACGCTTATTGTAATAGAATACGTGTAGCAATCGAGAAAACGAAAACTCTTCAGGAGTCGAATGACCGAGTCCACCAGGTGTCAAATTCGTGTTTTGGTAATTGTTGAAATTTTACAGGCCGGCCCGGGTCTTGGAAACAGGAGAAATATACGGGACGGGCTTTAATTTAAAAAAAAATGAAACGGGCCGGGCTTTGGACGTACGGGCTTACACCGGGCCGGGCTTTCCAAATTAAGGCCCCGTGCAGGCCTCGGGCGAATGATCAGAGGCCATCGATGGAAATCTTCGTTGCTTTAAGAAATAGACGACAATATTTTTGCATGGCAAATCATTATTCATCCAGTGGGCACCAGTATCGACTACAGAATTCCACAACGCGCATTTTTCTTTGGAATATACACTGGCTGAAAGTGAAAAAAGAACACCAAGAAGGAGACGTCTGACACCAACGAAATGTATACAGAATAATAACGGAATACAGAGGATAACGTCATCAAAACATTATGGCGAAACACAGCTGTATTTGCTGGTAAACTGAAAAATAACAATTCCATGTAACATGGTTAGTACGAGGTTGAACTGCCATGAACTGCGTCACACTGTGCAATTCGCAATTCTGGCATGGAGTCTTTCGTTCAGATGTTGGATGTAAGTTTGGGGGTATTGAGTTCCAAGTATCCTCAACCTGGACGCGTAAATCGGGGATGGTCGTGGCTGGTCGTGGAGACCGGATAAGTCCTTGTTCCATAAAATTCCACACGTGCTCATTGGGGGAACAAATTCGGTGAACGTGCAGACCATGGAAGTTGTCTCACACCCTGAAGTGCATGCTACGTTGCACGTGCCGTGTGTGTGTGTGGGTGGGGGCGTTATCTTGCTGGAAAACACCACGATGAACCGACCTTACAAACGGCACAACAACGGTCTGAATGATATTGTTGATGTAGAAGGTGCTGTTTAACGCACCCGGTACAAACACTAGTTGTGTACGGGAGTGATAGCTGATCGCTCCCCACACCAGGAGACCAGGTGTAGGCCCTGTTTGTCGCTGGCGGATGCAAGAAGAGTGGAGACGCTCCCCTATGCGTCTGCGAACTCGCATACTGCCATCGTAGGCTCCCAAGCAGAATCTGCTTTCATCGCTGAACACAACAGATCGCCATTGCGTTCTCCAGTTCAGACGTTGGCGACACTACTGCAGCCGTTCCTGATGGTGGGCTGGAGTCAGAGGTACACATGCCAGAGGCACACGTGCACGTAGTCCTGCATCCAGTAGACGTTTGCGGATTGTTCGCACAGTCATCTCAGGTGCAACGACAGCTCGGATTTGCGTCGCAGTGGATGTTCTGCTTGACAACGCCGCTCTTCTTATGCGTCAATCGGTCCGCTCATCAGTCCGTCTGTGACTCCCGGTTCCACGTCTTCTCGTGTGGGAATGTTCCTCGGACTATCTACGCCACCATCGTACCACCAGCGATACTTCCAGTCCAATTCGCTCCGCAATACGACGATACGACCACCCGGCCTCGCGGAGTCCGACTAGACGACCTCGCTCAATGTCCGATAATTGCTGAAATCGTACACGTCTTCCATGTCCAGGCATTGCAGCTTCTTCAGGGTCTTCTCACGTGTCCGTACGCCGACGACTGATTACATTCACTTCGCCACACTCCTTAAATACCAGCGACGATAATTTGCATATTATGCCGTGCTGTGGCGTAAGCACTCACCGGTTGGTCCCGAAATTAACATCACACCTACGTAAACTCGACCCCATTAACATATGTAAATTTAATGATTGTCCGCTAATTCCTTCTTAGTGTTCTGTTTTCACTTTCCGCCAGTGTATTGTTCTCTTTTCAAAAATAAAACGGGAATAAAACCGGGTCAAAATTGGGACAGGAACACCTTGACCCGACCCAATGGACCCCCGAAATTTTCGACCCGTTTCCGTCTGTTGTTGATACCTGATGCCCTAAAAATGGTGTAAGGCGAACGCGTTCGGCTGGATATCGAGAGATTCGGGATTCGATTCCCCGACGGCGGCCGAATTACAATTTTTCGGTCGCTGTGGGTTGCTTAACGAGGAGAGAGCGATGGATTTATTTACTCAACTGACGCCACGTATTTATTGGGTGATTGGAAAAGTCATGACATATTTTAGCCATGTTTTGCAAAGGTCATTTATTGATAGAAAGAACAAAGATCAATCAATGATATAATGCCCGTTTTGTTCGATAACCTTTTGCCATCTTTCAGTGAGCTGCAGAATGCCTCGTTCATAGAAGGACCTGTCTTTCGTGGCGATAAACTGTACAAGGTGCTGATTTACAGCCTCATCTGAATTGAACGTTACACCACGCAAGGACTGTTGAAGAGATCGAAACAAGTGGAAGTCTGACGGCGCATGGTCAGGCGAGTATGTTGGGTGTGACAACACATCCCACCCAAGCTCAAATAATTTTTGGAGGGTGATCAACTTGTGTGTGGTCTCACGTTGTCGTGATGGAACACAACACCTTTAAGATGAACGAGCTCTGGATGTTTCTGGATGATGGATTCGTTCAAACTGTCCAATTACCGACAGTACACATTCGAATTGATTGTTTGGTTTCGTGGTAGGAGCTCGAAAAACACCACACCTTTAAAATCCCACCACACTGAGACCAGAACCTTCCGCTGATGAATGTTTGCTTTGGAATTCGTTTGAGGCGAAGGCAGCACGTCGGGACCAAGACCGATTGCGTGCAGCACATTGTTGTAAACAATCCACTTTTCGTCACCAGTTATCTGTCGCTTCAAAAAAGGATCGTTTTCCTCACGTTTAATGAGCATATCGCAGATGTTTATACGCGCCCTCAATTGAGCCCTTTGAGTTCATGAGGAACCCACACATCGAGCTTGCTTACGTATCCCAGCTTCTTCAGGTGGTCGTGAACGCTTGAATGATGGATGTGCAATGTGTCTGCAATCTCTCGTGTCGCGTAACGTGGGTTTGACTCGATCAATGCCTTGATTTGGTCGTCATCAACCCCGGTTGGCCTCCCGGACCGAGGAGCATTGTTGAGGTCGAAATCACCAGCACGGAATTTTGCGAACCACCGCAGGCACTGACGTTCTTGTAGAGCATTATCACCGTACACTTTACGCAACTTTTCACAGCTTGACTCGCGTTCTTCCTTTTACGGAATAAAACAGTAAAATATGGCGAAAATGCACAGTTTTGTCTTCCATCTTCAACTTGATGTCAAATCTCCGCAAATCAAGTAAATCGCTCACTATTCCTTTTAGACTGCAGCTAGAACTGGCACCTGTTGAATGCCATAGCGATAACAGAGCTGCGCATGCCTCTTGTACTTCCTAAACCGCCCAACCGCCATCGGGTGCCAAAATACGTTATCACTTTTCCGACAACCCAATAGATGATTTTCACCTTGGATCTCGCCCTTTGGATTACTGCTATAATTATATATAGCCAGTGCCGTTAATGTCAACCAGATGGAGACGTCTCAGAAGCTGAGCCCATCTTACGGTTGTATGATGTCAGACGCTGACTGAAAAGGTAAAACACGCATAGCGCCGTGAATTGTTGGCCGCTGTGGTGTAAAGCTAACGTGGTCGGCTAGATATCGAGAAATTCGGGATTCGATTCCCCGACGGAGGCCGAATATCAGTTTTTCTGTTGCTGTGCGTTGTTTAACGTGGAAAGAGCGATGGATTTATTTATTCAACTGACGCCACGTATTTAGATGACTTTTACCATAACACAGCTTTATAAATCTTGGAAAGTCCGGGTCTCGCAGGGCAAGTGCAGTAATGGTAGAGCGTGGAGCACCAATATGAAATTAGTCAGGTGATCATACAGTAGCGATTCACTTTGAAAATTGGTACGAATGTCATGTGATGCCAAAATGGGAAAAAGCTTTAAACAAGCAGATAAAATCTGGTTGCAAAGTAAAACCAACATACGTGAAGTAATTCCGTATCCAAAATTTACTTACATCAACTCTTATCCCTGGTAGCGGTAGGAACTGTCCTGGCGGCCAGTCGTTTGGTACGTATCGATAGAACTCTATATCGTTTTTGTACCATTTGACGGAATACAGTTGTTCATCGTCCAACTCGTAACTGCAGGTGAGTTCCACTGATTCACCAAGGATAGTCGGTGATGGAATATCTAACATCACAATCCTAAATGCTTTTGTTACTACAAGTGCTGAAAGAGAGAGAGAGAAAGAAAAGGAGGATATTCAAACAAACTATTTTTACAAGTGGGGTAGTTTATAAAGTAAAAAAACAAACATCGAGAGAGTACCCTGGTACTCTTTGCAGGTAATTTATGCTATACAAGATCTGTCCGGAAAGTAATGAGACTCATTCAATAACAGACGTTTAATTAAAGCTATACTTACATAACATTAAAATTCCACAAAAATAACATTCTTGAACATCCTTTAACCGCCTCCAGGGATTCTGCCACGCAGCGTAGCTTGCCTGGAATTCGGGAACAGGGATCGCTTTCAAAGCCCTCGTCGCGGCCGTTTGCACGTTTATAAACAGTTCCAAAATGGCGTCCTTTCAAGGAAAACAAACAGAAGTCAACTGGTACCAAGTCCGGGATGTAGGGAGGTTCCCAAGTAGCACATTGACATTGGCCAACGGTTGGTACAATGATATTTTTTGCGTCGGCAGCGTTGGGCAAAGGTTGCGTTGTTTATCAAAGATTGGCCAACGGTCTTTCCAACCACACATGACCAACCAATTGTCAACAAATTACCACTTAACGGTTGTCCGATGGTTGTCCAACAACACATGACCAACCATGGTTGTCCAAGAACACATGATCACATTGGAAAACTGTTTGCAACAGTTTTCCTATGTGGGTCCAACCGTTGAACCAACACATATCCAATTGTTGTCCGCCGAGTCGCCTCGTCGGTGTGCCGACCGTTAAAAGCCCACGGTTGGTCCAACATAATATTGCTACCTAGGTTGTGGCAGCGTTGCCACCTTGTGTTTCGACAGAAACTCTCTCACTCTCAACGACGCATGGCTTGACGCATTATCGCGGTAAAGAACCCAAGTGTCGGTGATCTCCTGGCGGACGCGCGCAACTCTGTTCTTCAGCCGTAGAAGCACTTCCACGTAAAATGCAGCGTTGACCGTTTGTCCAGGTGGTATGAACTCCTTATGGACAACACCTTAACAGTCAAAGAAGACAATGAGCATCGATTTCATCTTCGATTTGCACATTCGAGCCTTCTTTGGTTGAGGAGACTCGGGAGTGTGCCACTCTGAGCTCTGTCTTTTCGTCTCCGGATCGTACACAAAGACCCACGTTTCATCACCTGTTATCGCTTTCTCCAAAAAACCAGGTTCACTCCTCACGCGGTCCACAAGCTCACGAGAAATCGACACACGGTTGTTCCTCTGTTCATCGGTGAAAACCTTAGGAACCAATTTGGCGCAAACTTTCCGTATCTGCAATTCTTGCGTGATGATTTCATGCACAATGAATTTCGCGAGTCCCACGTGCTCTGCTACCAATTTAACACTCAGACGTCGGTCAGTGTCCAAAACCGATTTCACCTTTTCCACATTGTCCAAAGTGTGAGACGTTGGAGGGCGTCCTGGACGTGGCTCATCCTCGAAGCTCTCTCTTCCCTCTGTGAACGTGCCATCGAAACACTTGTGTTTCGATAAAGCATCCTTCACGTAGGCTTTCTGTATCATAGAAAGCGTCTCAGTCGCGGAATTTTGTAGTTTAACACAAAACTTTAGCAATATCGCTGCTCGACACTCTTCTGCATTTTGACCGTTACGCGACGCTCACACAGCTGTCGACTTCTCAAGCGATCCTCACTCTGTAAAAGCTCAGAGTCAACTGACGAGACATAGATCGTTTACCTAACATACCCCGCCACCCGTCAAGCCCGGAGACTCCGCCCTCCGGCCTTTCTGATTGGCCCAGGAAAAGTGGTCTCATTACTTTCCGGACGAACCTTGTACATATTTCGCATGACAAGATCTTTCTGGGTGTCAAATAAAACGAGTGATTGGAGAGTGTGCATTTATTAGGCAACCAAAAAATTATTTGCTTTTTTTCAAGGGAGGAAAAGAAACAAATTGTAACAGTGTTGTATATTCGAGGCTAGCTTCGAAGCCCAGAGAATGCACAAATAAAAGTCAATTATCAAGGGCATTAAGGTACAGGGGTTATCCAAAATAGTGGAAACACCTTGACACAATAGGTGTTACGCACCTAATATCATGTGGGAGCACCCTTGGCATTTAAAACTGCTAGAATCCTCCTTGGAATGGACGCGTACAAGTCCTGGATAGTGGTAAGTGGTATGTTGTACCATTCTTCCTGCAGAAACTGGATGGTGGTAAGTAGTATGTTGTACCATTCTTCCTGCAGAAACTGCTCCAATTCCTTGAGAGACGCCGGAGGAGGATAACGGGATCGCACTCTGTTTTCCTACACAGACCACAGGGGCTCAATGATGTTTAAGTCCGGTGATTGTGCAGGTCAGGGAAAGTGTGCAACTTTACCTTCTTGTTCCTCAAGCCATGATTAAACAGTTTGACTTCTGTGAATCGGGGCATTATCATCTTGAAAGATGCAATTCCCTTACACAATGTCTGCGCCATTGAATGCACATGGTCAGCCCAAAAAAATGGATCACTAGCAGTGACGTAGTCACCGCGAGTGATCCATCCGTGTAAGGTGATAATGGAACGTGCTGCAAACCACGAGATCATGGCCCAAACCATTAAGGAACCGCCCCCATGCTTCACTGAAGAAAAGAGACAGTCTAAGTTGTAGGCTACTGCGGGGGTTCTCCACACGTAAACCCGTTCTGTGGTGAGGAATAGTGAGAAACTTGATTAATCGGAAAACAAGACATGTTTCCATTGATCCGCAGTCCACGTTTTATATTCCTAGCACCACTGTAGTCTGCGTTTCATATTCACCTGTGACACCAGGGGTTTTGCAATCACAGCTCTGCCGTAAATATTGTGCTTATGCAATTCCCTTTGCACGATATGGGTCGACACTGGGTTTTGGAGATGTGCATTAAGCTCAGCAGTCACTTTCGTCGCCGTGGTCTTCCTCCTTGCGGTCACAAACCTCTTTAATGTCTCTCGCAGTGAGTTTGGTTTTCCTTCCACAGTTGTGTCTCGCAGATGATGTCGTGCCGTGAACATTGTATGCTGTCATGAACTTCGACACGGTACCTCTCGATACCCCCAATACCCGTGCCACGGTGGTTACCGAGACACCAACTAGACGGGCTGCCCTCTTTGAAACTCCGACAGGTCACTCATTGTGCCTTCACCTGGAACGAAATTATGCAAACACCAATTTACAATGCAATCACACAGACCCTTGAGACTATAAGCAACACTTTTTTACCAAAAAAAAAAAAAAAAATGCAGCTTCATGCTCGTTTTACGAAAAAAGTAGCACATACCAAAGTCACTGTTTTCAGCGAGTAGTTTCTATTATTTTGGACAACCCTTGTATGCCGATGCTACGGTGCCAAAAAAAAAAAAAACACCAGCGGTTTCGCTTCTTTCGATTGAGAGAATCAGTCTGGCAAGAGATGACCAACGGCTTAAAGCAAGCAGGTCTTCCAGAGTCTTCGCTCTTCTGATTCGAAGAACTTCGGTGCGATCGCCTGCTAGCGTTTCCATGACAACATGAATGAGCGTACGGAGGTGAATGGATTTCGATTGAGAGAATCAGTCTGGCAAGAGATGACCAACGTCTTAAAGCAAGCAGGTCTTCCAGAGTCTTCGCTCTTCTGATTCGAAGAACTTCGGTGCGATCGCCTGCTAGCGTTTCCATGACAACATGAATGAGCGTACGGAGGTGAATGGATTTCGATTGAGAGAATCAGTCTGGCAAGAGATGACCAACGTCTTAAAGCAAGCAGGTCTTCCAGAGTCTTCGCTCTTCTGATTCGAAGAACTTCGGTGCGATCGCCTGCTAGCGTTTCCATGACAACATGAATGAGCGTACGGAGGTGAATGGATTTCGATTGAGAGAATCAGTCTGGCAAGAGATGACCAACGTCTTAAAGCAAGCAGGTCTTCCAGAGTCTTCGCTCTTCTGATTCGAAGAACTTCGGTGCGATCGCCTGCTAGCGTTTCCATGACAACATGAATGAGCGTACGGAGGTGAGTGGATTATTGCTTTGCCCAACGGTTTTGCTCACAAAAGAGAAGCCTTCCACTATCTCAGTCACTCGCATGCTTCCACGTGTAACAGCGCATGTTTTGCGATAGTTGTTTCAGTTTGTGTGAAGTGTCAATGAATTAAAATCAGCTGTATTATATCTTAAATTCGTATCTTTGTTGGATGTTTTGATAAATTTTAGGAAAGCTCCCTTGAACATCTACTATTCAGATTTTGATGCCAGCTCGACTAAAAAACGAACTGAAGGTGTTTTATTCCCTTGATGAATACAAACAAATTGTTACATAAAGTTGAGTAAATTAGACATACTGTCTCTTCAGGTGTACAAATTAGCAGCCCTAATATTAAACTTTCCATCCACAACTGCAACTGCAGAAAGACGTTTTACCGTATTAAAAAGAATCAAGATATACACTGCTGGCCACCCAAAATGCAACACCAAGAAGGAAGCATCCGATTGGCCTGAAATTCGCAGCACGCATCGCCCGCGAGAGGACATGCAAACGATTAGCATTGCAGGGCATATGCAAATCATGTGCGCCCGGCACGCCACCGATAAACACTATAAGAAGGGTGCACAGAAGGCAGAGTGTAAGTCGTGGAAGTGTGTTGTGCTTCCGGACCTGTGCATGGCAAGCTTCCTGATGCCTCGTCGCAGAATACGGCAGTCATTCCAGCACGTTTCGGAGTTCGACAGAGGACGAATAGTGGCTTATCACGACAGCGGTTTATCGTACCCAGACATCGGCGCCCGTGTGGGACGACATCCAGCCACAGTGAGGCGAGTATGGATTCGGTGGGTGCAAGAGGGACGGACGGGCCGACGTGAGCGATTGCCGCAGCCGCGGCAAACCACTGATCGAGAGGACCGGAATGTTGTGCGGTGGGCTTTCACGGCTCGCACCGCCACATCACGAAAGTTAGCGCAGGAATTAGGGTGTGTTGCGCAACAACCTGTGTCAGCACGTAACGTTCGACGTCGTGTGTATTAGCGGGCACTTGTCGCACGGCGCCCATTGCTCCGATTACCATTGTTGTTACATCATCGGTGAGTGCGGCAGCAATGGGCCCTTGAACGCCGCACCTGGACTACGGAATGACACGACATTTTCTTCTCCGCCGAATCATGCTTCCTCCTGCGTCACCACGACGGTCGGATCTGCGTGTGGCGGCACAGTGGCGAGAGATTGCGTGACGCTTGCATCATGCATCGCCATACCGGTCCGTCTCCTGGCGTTATGGTTTGGGGCGCAATTGGATATGACACCCGCACCCCTCTGGTACGCATCGCCGGTGCACTCAACAGCCACCGCTACATCTCCGAAGTTTTGGAGCCTGTAGTTCTCCCTTACCTGCAGGACCTACCAGCTGCCAAGTTTCAACAGGACAATGCGCGCCCACACGTGGCACGCATCGTGCAACATTTCGTCACGGCCCACGAGGCGTCACTGCTGCCGTGGCCAGCCTGTTCTCCCGATATGTCGCCCATCGAACACGTCTGGTCGCTGATCGGCAACCGAGTGGCCCGACAAGCAACACCCTCAGCTATGCCTGATGAACTGTGGCAAAGCGTGGAAGCAGCCTGGACCGACATACCCTAAACCCACACCCAAAACCTCTTTCGTTCGATGCTGCGGCGTGTAACGACCGTTATTGCCAGCCATGAGGGCCACATGAACTATTGATGTCTGCGTGTTCTGCAAGTCACACGGGCCTGTAAGCTCAATCGTTTCATCTTTGTATCTGTTGTTATGTGTCCCGTAAATCTGGCGTTGCTATCTCGTGTCCTTCTTGGTGTTGCATTTTGGGTGGCCAGCAGTGTAGAAACAAGGCGAATCTGCAGACGTTTTATTGCTGATGAAATGTACGCTATTCAGAGACTGAGAGAACATACAGTGAACGTCCAAGTTGTGCAAGAAAACTTAAAACCCCTCTTAGAACGATTTCAACGCTGCCTTGTTTGACAGCTGAATGCGAACGAGGATTCAGTTTAAGGAACAACATTATGACCGATCTCAGAGCATCTTTGTTAATCTCCAATGTATCTAACCTGATGTTCATAAATTCAAATGGAACGCCCATCGAACGATTTAATCCAAAACAATATGTAAGATCTTGGTTGATGAATCATCGTTCAGCAACTGATAGTAGATCAAGAGTTTCTTCTAGAGAAGGACAGTGCTGTAAGGACTTGTCTCGTCAGGCTTTTTTTTTTGATTGGGGGTTTGACGACCACCATGAGCAACTCAATGGGCTATAAGCAGTCGCCCGTCCCTAACTTAGAGTCACTGGTTCCCGGGAACGGAGAGACCCAGTGCCGTAAGACAAACACAACATCCATGCCTCACCGGGATTCGAACCCGGACCCCTTTCGGACGAATGATCAGAGGCCATCGCTTAGACAACTGCGCCACCGGAGCGTCAATTGAAGGTTTAACAACCACAGTGAGCAACTCAATGGGCTATAAGCAGTCGCCCGTCCCTAATTTAGGGTCACTGGTTCCAGGGAAGGGAGAGAGCCAGTGCCGTATAACAAACACAACATCCATGCCTCACCGTAGCTTTGGGAAACTGCGGTTATCTTTTTTTTTTTTATTATCATTATGGCTACTACTGGGAAATTGGCGGACCAGATTCGGCAAGCCACCAGTTACGTCACGTGGTTGCCGGCTGCCACTAACGGCACACTAGCGGACCACATTAGGCTAGCCATCATTTCTGGCACGTGCTTGCAGGGCCACTGAAGGGCCACTTGTGGCAGCTGCTGCCTGTGATGGCCCACTGATGGCCCTGTTGTGGCATATGACAACTGATGGGGTGCCAACTGTTGGCCAGCTGTTGGCCTGAACTGCTGGCCTTTCTGTTGGCCACCCGGACATTTTATTGACGGTTCGGCAGCAGCAACACAGTGCTGGGCCATTGCTGGCAGTGCTGGCTGCCAGCAATGGCCCAACAAGACTGTTTTTGCTGGGATAGAATGTCCTCTGCTGATTTTACGACTACAGCACTGGTCGCAAACGACCTGAAATGTGGGGCAGGGGCGATTTCCTGCTCCACCACGACAATGCTCCAGCTCACAGAGCGTTAGCAACATGCCAGTTTTGTAGCCGCAACAGCATGAATACCTTTATTCACCCGCCTTACTCGGCGAATTTGTCTCCCTGCGATTTCTTACTGTTCCCGAAGATGAAGTTCAAGGGTCGCCGTTTTGAAACCGCGGACGAGATCCAGCGCGAATCGCAGACGGTGCTGGACACGATTTGCGAACAGGACTTCCAGGTAGAGTTCCAACAGTGGCAAAAACTCTAGCAGCGGTGTATCGCTGCCCAAGGAGACTACTTTGAAGGAGATCATAGCCAGATTTAAATAACGTAAGTATTTTGTTGTACACTGAAGAGCAATTGAATTAGAGACGGCTGGCGTCATGCAAATGTGGCGCTGTGGGCGGCTCTGTAAACGGAAACGACATGACGTATGCAGTGATCCGACAATATAAGGAGTGATGCGACGGGAATCAGTAAGAGTCGGACGCAGTATGGGTAAGACGAAGGATCTAAGCGCATTTGACCGTGGGCAAATTCTCGGGGCGAGACGAATGGGTCAATCCATCTCGGAAGTCGTGCAGGCACTGGAATTTTCACGAGCCACTGTGTCACGGGTGCACCGTGAGTACATCGAATCCGGTAAAACCTTCCCTGCAAGGGCCAACTGCCGTGGACAACAGCGTGTGGATGAGCGGGGTCATCATCGGCTAGCTCACATTGTAACAGCGGGTAGACGAGCCACAATGCCAGAAATCACTCGGCAATTTAACGCTGGTGCACAAAAACGTGTAAGCAGCCACACCCTCCAGAACCATCTCCTCGCTATATGGGGTACAAAAGCCATCGTCCCACGATGGTACCGCTGCTGACCGCACATCACACGGTGCAAAGATTAGCATGGGCGCGGGAACATCGCCACTGGACCCTAGACATGTGGGAAAATGTTGCCTGGACTGATGAGTCGAGATTCACATTGGTACATGCGGATGGCAGGATACGAGTACCGCGCAAACCACATGAAGCGATGAATCCTTCTTGCCAGCAGGGTACTACTGTTCAAGCTGGTGGGGGTGGCATTCTGTTCTGGGGACTGTTTTCGTGGACTGAAATGGGACCCCTGGTACGTGTGACATCGTCCCTCACAGATCAACATTACTGGGATATCCTGGACGATCATTTGCTCCCGTTTGTGCGTCTTCAACATCCCACTGGGGACCTAATCCTGCAACAAGACAATGCAGCTCTCGAATTTTATCCAAATGGTTGGATGAACACTCCACCGACGTGACGTCGCTTCCTTGGCCAGCTAGGTCACCTGACCTCAGCACATTTGTGATGCCATCGAGAGAGATGACCCCCTCCATCAAATCTTTGTGAACTGTGGGAGCTTGTTCAGGGGTCGTGGATCCGTATGGCTTCCCAACGCTTCCGGTGTCTTGTCGAGTCCATGCCGAGACGAATCGCCGCCGTCATCAGGGCGAAAGGTGGTGCTACACGTTACTAGACAGGTATCTCTAATTCCGTTGCTCTTCAGTGTATATCTGCCAAGTCTCGGAACTTTTTGATCGTAAAAATGTAGATATATATGTATTTATAATTTCCATATATAGTACAGTAAATTAAATATAAAATGGCAGGAAAAGACCCAGAAGAAGATCACGTGGGAGTTGAGTGGATGAAATTCGTAAGGCTGTTTAAGTGACATGGAATTTATTGGCGCAGACTTGGGAAGATGATTTGGCAAAACACTTAAGAAGATGATGACAATAATTATCGTAAAATATCTTTAAAAAAATGCATTCTTATTGGGCGCTTGTGACACGTGCTGCTTCAAACAGATCTGATGACTTCATCGCAGAAAAAGGTCATCATTGAATAAGTTTGGGAGGCGGGAAGAAGCGTTTGTAGACTTTCTGCCCAATTCCCGTTGTTATGGCTTCTTCTTTATTGTTCCGTTTCGGACAGCGCGTTTCCTAAGCATCGGCCATTTACCGAGTTCATGTAAAAGGAAAGAAGCACTTAGCCAGGAATTGCACCAGAAGCCATCGCATTTACTATGACGCGAAAGAAAAACGTCCGCCTTCATCTCTCCTACACAAATATGACGGATCATCGGGAAAAAACAACAAAAATCAATATAAAACGATTTTCGACAGAACATGAATGTTGGAAACAAAATTACAAGTTTTCGCTCGCGCAAGCGTCCGGCGATCTGCGCAGTCCCTTTTCATCTATCTGCGGGAGGGTAATGAAAGAGAACGAACGAGAAAAAAAAAAAAAAAAAAGAGGAAGAAAACGAAGGGAGAATCCACCCAATTACGCCGATCGTCGGCCATTCCGGCAGGTACGCGTGACGTCATATGGTCCCGCCCGCTAATGGCTCACGTGATTGATGCCTCCTGGCTCCATATATCACCTACGCCAGCCTGCCCTGCCATAAACCTCGAACATGAATCACTGCGGTCTGGAATTGGGCCAACAGGGATTCTTTTGTTTGTTTTATTTTTGAAGTCCAGCTTTGGCTGTATTATTCATTCCGGAAATATTCCCTCTGTGTTGTCCTATTTCATGTCACGTTCCCGAATCAATTCCGCTTTTATTTTCTTCAATTGCGTTTCTTTTATCAGCCATCAGAGTAAGAACTCTTGGGATTTTTTTCACTTTTTGTTTAAATTGTTTCTTTGTAACTGCGGGCTCTGTCCTTCTTGTCACGTGTCTGCGCATGCGCATCGGGATGGGTTACGTGTCTTTCTCATTCTCTCAGGTACTTTCGTTCGCTCACGAAGCCATTAGTGGTTTAAGAGACCTGTCCAATAGGACACGTTCCTTGGATCGTTCGCCATATTTGATGAATTGAACGGCGGTCCGCAAAGTTCTAATTCTGACTCGGATCGCCGGCGAACAACACGAGGAAGAAGAATAATGGAAGGAAATGATTTGCTGTAATGATGGTAGGATGTTCTTGCGATTATGAGTTTCCGTGTATCGTCTTGTCGGAAACGGTTAAGCGATGTATTCAAAAATGTAGATATTCGTTTTTCTCTCGGCTTGTTTCGTCGCTTGTTCTAATGAAGAATTATTCTGTTAAGAAGGAATACAATTTCTGCGACATTGGCTTTCATATTCTGACTCCATAAAAACGTTAACACGTTTCTGAAATCAGAAAAAATATCGCAAATGAATTTTTCGTTCGAGTTTTTGGCAGGTTCTACGAAGTTTAATCACTCATACCGGAAGGCACACCAAGGGTATTTGCTGCCCCTTGTACGAGAATGGTTTTCAATTTTTATTCACTTTTACATGAAATGAATGCCTTTAGCAACATTATTTTCCATTTCCCGTAAATTAAGAGTTTTCGTAAAACACAACTGTCTCATATAAAACTGAATGAAATAAAATTCTGTAAAACTCTAGTTCATATGACCTGAGAATAATGCAAGAAAACAACTTCCTCTCTGTCAATTTACACAAACGTTTAAAAAAGTTTCCTCTAACGATTAACCGTAAAAAACGTTTAAAAAGTTTCGTCTAACGGTCAAAAACGTTTCGTCTTGTACGATGATAAACATATTACAGCTTTATGCATGGTGGGAGGGTAATTGTGATATACGTATATATATATATATATGTAAGATGCACCTCAACACTAAACTCGAACGTGGCAAGCTCATAAGACAAACAAAATGTATTGACATAACCAACCTTAAAAACTCCATAATACTTTCAAGTTGGAACTGAAGAACAGATTAGAAGGCCTAACATCGGAAGAAGTGGATATTTCTGAAGTTAACAGAAAAGTAACCAAAGCTCTTATGGAAACAGCAACAAAATTAGCTGGGTCTAAGAACAAGTTGTATGTGAACAAATTATCAGGAAAAACCAAAATGTTGATGCAAAAAAGAAGAGAGACGAGGACAACTAAAGAAGATGTGACTTCCAAAGTGGAATATATAGAGCTATGCAAGACAGTACGAAAAAGTATCACTGAAGATGTAAGGAAATTCAATTGTGAACTAGTGAGGAAAGCAATTGAAAACAGCCAAAGCCTAAAGATAGCAAAGGGACATCTCAGTAAGGGAAGAAAACAAATTATGGCACTGAGAAAAGAAGATGGTTCTGTAACAAGAAATAGAGGCGAAATTTTGACAAGAGTGAAAGATTTCTACTCCAAATTATATGAAAGGGATGATACATGTAATCCAGACATCATGAAAGGTACCAGTACCAGAGTTCCTCCAGTCCTCCCAGCAGAAGTTGCATATGCAATCAAGAACATGAAGCGGGGGAAAGCTCCAGGAGAAGATAGAATTACTGTAGACATCATACAAGAAGCAAGTGGAGAAATCGAAACAGTACTCGCCCAAATTTTCACTCGATGCCTTAATGAAGGGAAGATTCCTGAGGATTGGAACAACGCTACAATGATCCTGCTACATAAAAAAGGTGACATTGAGGATCTCGGGAACTACAGACCTATCAGCCTCCTCTCAGTGGTTTATAAAATCTTCACTAAAGTTCTTTTTTGCAACTACCCCACCAGAGCTGCAAAGTATGATCCAGGAACTTGCTGACAAGAGTAAAGAAGTGGGATTAAAAATGAACTTTCAGAAGACAAAAGTGATGTTCAATGCTTTTACAAGAAATGAAGATTTATCGATTGATGGAGAAAAGCTGGAGATAACAGACACGTACGTTTATCTTGGACAGCAGATATCAAGTGAGGGTCACATTGATGAAGAAATTAATCGGCGTACAAAACTTGCCTGGAGAGCTTTTGGAAGAAACAGCATAATTTTCAAGAGCAATATGCCATTATGTCTTAAAAGAAAAGTGTTTGATCAATGCATCCTTCCAGTGCTTACGTATGGTGCAGAGACGTGGACCTTAACTGAAAGATACATACAAAGGCTGCAGACAACTCAAAGCAGCATGGAGAGGTGCATGCTTGGTATAACCAGGAGAGATAAGAAGAGGAACTCGTGGATCCGAAAAATGACAAGAGTGGAAGACATCGTGATCAGAGTTATATCCCTGAAATGGCAATGGGCTGGACATACTGCCAGAAGAACACACCATCGATGGACAGCCGGAATTTTAGATTGGGTTCCAAGGGACAGGAAAAGACCCAGAAAAAGACCACATGGGAGATGGGTGGATGAAATTCGAAAATATGCGGGAGTGACATGGAGGAGACTGGCACAAGACAGATCGTTGTGGAGGAAACTTGGCGAGACGTTCGTCCAGCAGTGGATTGATAATGGTTGACAATCATGATGATGATGGTGATATATTATGAACCATTATCAATGTACTGCTGGGTGAAGCTCTCCCCAAGTTTCTTCTACAATTGTCTATCTTGAGCCTGTCTTTTCAAAGTCACTCCAGCATACTTTCGAATTTTATCTATTTATCTCCCATGGGGTCTTCTGGGTCTTTTCCTGTCCTTCGGAATCTAGTCGAAAATTCCGTTTGTCCATCGGTGATCCGTTCTCCTCGCAACTTGTCCAGCCCATTGTTCGTGGCTCAAATATATTATGCATTTTAGTGTGGAATACCTCGTTCCTCACTCACCTGTTGCATGTCACGCCTTTCTCAAGGCACTGTGTACGTTTTGAGCTACTTATCTGACGTTTTCTTCATTTTGTTAGTTTATATTTATCCGTTTTCATATCGTTTGCTCGTTTGTTTACGGTTAGAAGCTGCCATGCATGGCAGCTTCCGGTCCTTCCGTATCATCTCTGGGCGTGGCGGATGCACGTTACCTCACACTTTCACGTCCATCGATGTTGACATACTCTCGTCCTCAGATGTGCCTGCTCAGATGCCTTCCCAGCTTCCTAGTGCACCTGCTCCGGTGCCTTCACTGGACTCGGCTGCGCTTCTTTCTTCAGCTTCTGCCGCTGCCTCGGTGCCCTCCCTGGGCACTACTGATACTGCTGCCTTGGCATCATGCCTGTGCTTCTCTTCTTTCACAGCCTTCTGTGCCTGCCGGCTCCGCACAGACTTCTCTTCCGAAGATGTCATTTGCCTCTACAGTACAACGAGGCGCTACTTCTACGTCCGATTCTCCTCAACCTGATGGTCTTTTGCAATTCGCACCTATTGTTCAGGTATCCAACCACAAGGTGAAGGCAACGCTTGATGACAATTCGCAGATTGGCCGTGAGTTCCATAACTTCCTGAATAGAGGTGTGCTCTTTCATGCTTTACCAAATACTCTTTTGCCACGCTACATGGAGGCCCTCTCTGGTCACGTGTCGTCTGCTCCTATGCCGGAATTTCTCGTACCCCTCGGGTTATCTCAGTGCAGTTCTAACACAAGGAGGATGCTGATTTTTTCTTGCACACGGGCTTTCGATTGGAACAAATCATCTCATCCCTTCGCCTCTTTCCAAGCGTCCGGTAAACATCACGTTCTATCCTGTTCCACAGGAAGTGCCTGATACTCCCCTTCCTCTCCTTGTCAATCATGTTTGCAAAATCGTTGGCAAGGTCCGTCGCTATTCTGACGCTCCATGCGGCACTCGATTTGCACATGCTACGGGAAATCGCAGTCAGTTGATGGTCGTTTTCCCAACTGAGAATGCCATGGCAGATTGTCCTACAGACGTTAATGTAGAAATTGGCTCCTGAACGTACAGTTTCGAGGTTTTTTCCACTCACTATTGTACTCACTGTCTTACACAGGATCATTCCACTGCCTTCTGTGTGCGCATACGCCGTGGACTTTCTTCTAGCTCGCTTCCCAGTGCTGATCATACTGGTTCTTCTACCATCCTCTCTTCTAGTGTTTTGCCAGACGCGACCTCTCCTTCTCTGCGTCAGACGCACCTTCCAGTCAAGGACAATGATTCCTTTCCTCTTCTTCATAGCCGTACAGACGTGCATCCTCCGTCTGGGTCAGTAGCGAAGTCATCCACTACTGATGTGCACCTCCAGTCAAGGACAATGATTCCTTTCCTCCTCTTCATAGCCGTACAGACGTGCATCTTCCGTCTGGGTCAGTAGCGAAGTCATCCACTACTGATGTGCACCTCCAGTCAAGGACAATGATTCCTTTCCTCCTCTTCATAGCCGTAAAGACGTGCATCTTCCGTCTGGGTCAGTAGCGAAGTCATCCACTACTGATGTGCACCTCCAGTCAAGGACAATGATTCCTTTCCTCCTCTTCATAGCCGTAAAGACGTGCATCCTCCGTCTGGGTCAGTAGCGAAGTCATCCACTACTGATGTGCACCTCCAGTCAAGGACAATGATTCCTTTCCTCCTCTTCACAGCCGGACAGACGTGCATCCTCCGTCTGGGTCAGTAGCGAAGTCATCCACTACTGATGTGCACCTCCAGTCAAGGACAATGATTCCTTTCCTCCTCTTCATAGCCGTACAGACGTGCATCCTCCGTCTGGGTCAGTAGCGAAGTCATCCACTACTGATGTGCACCTCCAGTCAAGGACAATGATTCCTTTCCTCCTCTTCATAGCCGTACAGACGTGCATCTTCCGTCTGGGTCAGTAGCGAAGTCATCCACTACTGATGTGCACCTCCAGTCAAGGACAATGATTCCTTTCCTCCTCTTCATAGCCGTAAAGATGTGCATCTTCCGTCTGGGTCAGTAGCGAAGTCATCCACTACTGATGTGCACCTCCAGTCAAGGACAATGATCCCTTTCCTCCGCTTAATAGCCGTACAGACGTGAATCCTCCGTCTGGGTCAGTAGCGAAGTCATCCACTACTGATGTGCACCTCCAGTCAAGGACAATGATCCCTTTCCTCCTCTTCATAGCCGTACAGACGTGCATCCTCCGTCTGGGTCAGTAGCGAAGTCATCTACTACTGATGTGCACCTCCAGTCAAGGACAATGATCCCTTTCCTCCTCTTCATAGCCGTACAGACGTGCATCCTCCGTCTGGGTCAGTAGCGAAGTCATCCACTACTGATGTGCACCTCCAGTCAAGGACAATGATCCCTTTCCTCCTCTTCATAGCCGTGCAGACGTGCATCTTCCGTCTGGGTCAGTAGCGAAGTCATCTACTACTGATGTGCACCTCCAGTCAAGGACAATGATCCCTTTCCTCTTCTTCATAGCCGTACAGACGTGCATCCTTCGTCTGGGTCAGTAGCGAAGTCATCTACTACTGATGTGCACCTCCAGTCAAGGACAATGATCCCTTTCCTCTTCTTCATAGCCGTACAGACGTGCATCTTCCGTCTGGGTCAGTAGCGAAGTCATCCACTACTGATGTGCACCTCCAGTCAAGGACAATTATTCCTTTCCTCCTCTTCATAGCCGTACAGACGTGCATCTTCCGTCTGGGTCAGTAGCGAAGTCATCCACTACTGATGTGCACCTCCAGTCAAGGACAATGATTCCTTTCCTCCTCTTCATAGCCGTACAGACGTGCATCCTCCGTCTGGGTCAGTAGCGAAGTCATTCACTACTGATGTGCACCTCCAGCAAGGACAATGATCCCTTTCCTCCTCTTCATAGCCGTACAGACGTGCATCCTCCGTCTGGGTCAGTAGCGAAGTCATCTACTACTGATGTGCACCTCCAGTCAAGGACAATGATCCCTTTCCTCCTCTTCATAGCCGTACAGACGTGCATCCTCCGTCTGGGTCAGTAGCGAAGTCATCCACTACTGATGTGCACCTCCAGTCAAGGACAATGATCACTTTCCTCCTCTTCATAGCCGTACAGACGTGCATCCTCCGTCTGGGTCAGTAGCGAAGTCATCCACTACTGATGTGCACCTCCAGTCAAGGACAATGATCCCTTTCCTCCTCTTCATAGCCGTACAGACGTGCATCTTCCGTCTGGGTCAGTAGCGAAGTCATCTACTACTGATGTGCACCTCCAGTCAAGGACAATGATCCCTTTCCTCTTCTTCATAGCCGTACAGACGTGCATCCTTCGTCTGGGTCAGTAGCGAAGTCATCTACTACTGATGTGCACCTCCAGTCAAGGACAATGATCCCTTTCCTCTTCTTCATAGCCGTACAGACGTGCATCTTCCGTCTGGGTCAGTAGCGAAGTCATCCACTACTGATGTGCACCTCCAGTCAAGGACAATGATCCGTTTCCTCCTCTTCATAGCCGTACAGACGTGCATCCTCCGTCTGGGTCAGTAGCGAAGTCATCCACGACTGATGTGTCTTTGGCGGAGTGTGCCGCCTCAGATGTATCGAGTGGAGCTTCGGCACTCGGACCCACTTGCTCTCCTCTGTGTCTCTCGCATATCGGAACTTTAACTACGACCGTGGCTGATGTCCCCCTGTTGCCGCAACTAACTGCTGCCTCGGCTGATGTTCCAGCGTTCACCGATGCTGATCGGAAACATACTGATTCCTCTGCGCAACTTGAGTTCTCGTCTCCTGATTCGGGTGCTCATCCAGATCCATCAATGGATTCCTCCACCTCAACTTCGTCTTCGAAACGGTCTGGTACTTCCAAAGGCTCGGTGAAACAGAAAAAGGTGAATTATTTTTCTGTTACTTCTTCTGTTGCCTCCTCTAGTGTTTCCGATGTAACCAGTTAAGATGTTTCTCAGCCTGATGATCCTACGAATAGTTTGCATCTTCCTTCACGCCCTTTTAATCCTCTCACAGATCAGAAGGTTATACAGCCTATTGATAAGTTTCCTCTTGTTCCTGGCCAACTGTCCAGACAGCAACTGGCACGCCTTTTCCAATCTGCTCGTACGGTTGTCTGTACCGAAGAATTTCTCCGTTTACCTGATCTTGATCTGTGTGCAGCTGTGATGCAATTTGAAGCGTATGTGTCATTTTTCAAATCCCCGAGTGTCGCAGATCCTAGATACCAAGTCTGCATGAGACGATACATCCAGGGGGGGGGTCAGCGTCATTTTCTTGTAGGACTTCCGTCCACAGGTAGTAGAGTTTAGGTCCCAGCCACCTACAGCGAGATCGCCTTTTGGGCAGGACACAGAAACAATGAGAGCAAGTCTAGCGACTTTGACAGAACAGTTTGTAGTGAGATTAGAGTACAGTAGATGGCGCCACCGTACAAGTACGATATTGCACATAGAGCAGTGAAAGAATTTCAGGTGGGGTATAGGAAAGGATACCCATTTAACCAGTGCGTCCAGCCTGGGGGCCGTCACTTTACGTGCTCGTCCGATGCACGGCGGATATTCAGCGATTGTTAGTAAATCACACCATCTCTGAAAGATCAGCCCAGGCTTGAACCTGGGGACCCAGCATCGATAGTCTGAAACACTAACCACTAAGCCATCCGCTGCTTGACGATACATCCGCCTCCTCTCCTCCTTGAAAGACCTCGTTGAGAAACAATTTTGTGATACCGTGCTTCCTCAAGCCGAGGTCATTTAGCGCTTCTTCCCCGCCAGACACTGTTTCTGTTGTGCCTCACGTATTGCAACATTGTGTCATGTTTTTGTTATAGTGCTTTGTGTTTTTCATTTGCTCGCTTTGTATGTCTTAGATGTCCTAGTGTTTCCCTTCGTCGCTGATTTTTTTCTTACTAAATTTGTTAACTTTGTTCTAATTCCCTTGTTCATATGTTTTAAACGTTGTACATGTTCTACTTTGTATCACAGATTATGCAGATCTGCTTTTCCTTCATTGGGTGCATCGCCATTTTAAACCAGATTTTTCATCTTTATGCTTGACTTTTCAGTGATATCTCCAATGTATGTATTCTACCATAGCAATAAACTGGACAGCTTTGGTACTCGCACTTACCAAAACCAAAAAAAAAAAAAAAAAAAATGAGCATTGCCATTTTAGTGATTTCAATCATGATGTCGTCAACTCTTGTCATTTTCCTTAACCAAAAATTCCTCCTCTTATCTTTCCTGGTTACACCAAGCATGCATCTCTGGCTTTGCGTGTCTTTTTTACGCTTTCCAAACGGAAGTTGAAAAATCGTACATCCTCCAGCTTTGTAAAAATGGTTCGATTTCGATGAAATTTTAGTATGTGGTAGGGGATCACCTGGGGACGAACCCTATTGAAAACATGATTAATAGGGGCAAAGGTCACGACATAGAAGGGGATCCATTCCATTGCCCTTATGCGCCATAACTTCCGTAAATATAGTTCGACGTCGATAAAATTTCAGTTTGTAATAGGGGACCACCTGGGAACGAACTCTATTGAAAATGGGTGAAGTGGGATTAAAGGTCAGGAAATAGGAGCGGGATGCATTCCATTGCCCTCATGGGTCATAACTTGCGTAAAAACGTTTCGATTTCGATGAAATTTTAGTATCTGGTAGGGGATCACCTGGGGACGAACCCTATTGAAAACAGGATTAATAGGGGCAAAGGTCATGACAAAGAAGCGGGATCCATTCCATTGCCTTTATGCGCCATAACTTGCGTAACTATAGTTCGACGTAGATAAAATTTTAGTTTGTCGTAGGGGACCACCTGGGAATGAACCCTATAGAAAATTGGGTGGAGTGGGGTTAAAGGTCAGGAAATAGGAGCGGGATGCATTCCATTGCCCTCATGGGTCATAACTTGCGTGAAAACGTTTCGATTTCGATGAAATTTTAGTATGTGGTAGGGGACAACGTGGGGACAAACCCTGTTAAGGATAGGCGAAATGAGGTCAAAGGTCAGCACATAGGATCGGGATCCATTCCATCTTCGTTATGCGTTATAACGTACGTAAAAATGCTTCGATTGAGACAAAACTTTATCATGTTTTTCCGGAAGTATACTTTACCGGTTCTGTTGAATATCATCTAAATGGGGTCAAAGGTCACGTCATAGGAGCGAGATTTATTCTACAGCCATTATCCTCATAACTTGAGTAATGATTTCTGGTATGTTGGAAAGCGTATCATAATCAATGCATTGCATGATTTTACTAACTTGTTTAGTTAAGGTCCATGTCTCTGCTCCATACGTAAGCACTGGCAGGATGCATTGATTAAACCCTTTTCTTTTAAGACATAATAGCATACTGCTCTTAAAAATTGTACTGTTTCTTCCAAAAGCTCTCCATCCAAGTTTTATACGCCGATTAATTTCTTCATCAATGTGACCCTCACTTGGTATCAGCTGCCCAAGGTAAATGTAGGTATCGGTTGTCTCAAGCTTTTCTCCATCAATCGATAAATCTTCGTTTCTTGTAAAAGCATATCATCATCATCATCATCATCATCATTGTCAACCATTATCAGTCCACTGCTGGACGAAGGTTTCCCCAAGTTTCTACCACAACGATCTGTCTTGTGCCAGTCTCCTCCATGTTACTCCCGCATACTTTCGAATTTCATTCACCCATCGTCCATGTGGTCTTCTTCTGGGTCTTTTCCTGTCCCTTGGAATCCAGTCTAAAATTTCAGCTGTCCATCGATGGTCTGTCCTTCTGGCAGTATGTCCAGCCCATTTCCATTTCAGGGATTTAACTCTGATCATGATGTCTTCCACTTTTGTCATTTTTCGGATCCACGAGTTCCTCTTCTTATTTCTCCTGGTTTCACCAAGCATGCACCTCTCCATGCTGCTTTGAGTTGTCTGCAGTCTTTGTATGTCTCTTTTAGTTAAGGTCCACGTGTCTACAGCATACGTAAGCACTGGAAGGATGTATTGATCAAACACGTTTTTTTAAACACATAATGGCATATTGCTCTTGAAAATTATACTATTTCTTCCAAAAGCTCTCCAGGCAAGTTTTATATGCCGATTAATTTCTTCATCAGTGTGACCCTCACTTGATATCTGCTGGCCAAGATAAATGTAGGTATTGGTTATCTCCAGCTTTCCCCGATGAATCGATAAATCTTCATTTCTCGTAAAAGCATTGTGCATCACATTTGTCTTCTGAAAGTGTATTTTTAATCCCACTTTTTTACTCTAGTCAGCAAGTTCCTGGATCATACTCTGCAGCTTTGATGGGGTAGTTGCAAAAATGACTACGTCGTCAGGACTAGGCTGCCATCTGATGCTGACCTTGGCAACGTACAATGGACGCTCCCTATCTTCTGATTCAAGGCTTCTTGAATTGGAAGAGGAACTACAAAGGATCAAGTGGGACATCGTGGGGCTAAGTGAGGTAAGGAGAAAAGGAGAAGATCTCATCGAACTGAAAAGTGGACATCTCTTCTACTATCGTGGGACAGATACTGGTAGAACTAGTGGTGTTGGATTTATAATAAACAAGAAACTGAAGGATAAAGTTGTAGAAGTTGAAAGTTCCTCTGACAGAGCTGCACGACTCGTTATCCAACTATCGAGAAGATACCAGGCTCAGATTATTCAAACTTATGCACCCACCACAAGTCATCCTGAAGAAGAAATTGAAGAATTTTATGAGGAAATTTGTCATCTAAATAATAAAGGTAAGCAGCACTTGAAAATAATTATGGGAGATTTCAATGCGAAAATAGGGCAACGGCAACAGAATGAAACTTCAGTAGGCAAATTCGGTCACGGCAACAGAAACCAGCGTGGAAATACTCTCGTTGAGTTTGCAGAGGCAGAAGGATTTTTCATCTTGAACTCCTTCTTCAAGAAAAAGCCACACAGGAAATGGACATGGAGACATCCAAATGGGACGACAAGTGAAATTGATTTTATTATGTGTAGCAAAAAATTCATCATAGAAGACTGCAATGTGCTAAACAAGTTCAACACAGGTAGTGACCATAGATTGGTGAGATGTAAGATGCACCCTCAACACTAAACTTGAACGTGGCAAGCTCATAAGACAAACAAAATCTATTGACATAACCAACCTTAAAAAACACCATAATACCTTCAAGTTGGGACTGAAGAACAGGTTCTCTGCTTTAGAAGGCATAACATCGGAAGAAGTGGACATCTCTGAAGTTAACAGAAAAGTAACCAAAGCTCTTATAGAAACAGCAACAAAATTAGCTGGGTCTAAGAACAAGTTGCATGTAAATAAATTATCAGGAAAACGAAAATGTTGATGCAAAAAAGAAGAGAGATGAGGACAACTAAAGAAGATGTGACTTCCAAAGTGGAATATATAGAACTATGCAAGACAGTACGAAAAAGTATCACTGAAGACGTAAGGAAATTCAACTGTGAACTAGTGAGGAAAGCAATTGAAAACAACCAAAGCCTAAAGATAGCAAAGGGACATCTCAGTAAGGGAAGAAAACAGATTATGGCACTGAGAAAAGAAGATGGTTCTGTAACAAGAAATAGAGGCGAAATTTTGACAAGAGTGAAAGATTTCTACTCCAAATTATATGAAAGGGATGATACATGCACTCCAGACATCATGAAAGATACCAGTACCAGAGTTCCTCCAGTCCTTCCAGCAGAAGTTGCACATGCAATTAAGAACATGAAGCGGGGAAAAGCTCCAGGAGAAGATAGAATTACTGTAGACATCATACAAGAAGCAAGTGGAGAAATCGAAACAGTACTCGCCCAAATTTTCACTCGATGCCTTAATGAAGGAAAGATTCCTGAGGATTGGAACACCGCTAGAATGATCCTGCTACATAAGAAAGGTGACATTGAGGATCTCGGAAACTACAGACCTATCAGCCTCCTATCAGTAGTTTATAAAATCTTCACTAAAATTCTTTCACACCGCTTGAAGGTAGCACTGGACATGGCTCAACCGAGAGAACAAGCTGGATTCAGGAGTGGCTACAGCACAATAGATCATATCCATGTGCTGAGAGAACTAATTGAAAGAGCGAGGGAATATGAACTTTCCATTGTGCATGGCTTTTATCGATTATGAAAAAGCCTTTGATTCGGTAAAACCATCAGCAGTTACAATGGCTCTGAAAACCTGTGGTATTGAAGATGCATACATTAATATTATTAATAACATCTATGAAAATGCAAGTGCAAAGATTAGGCTGTTTGAAAATACAACACCCATAAAAATTGGAAAAGGAGTGAGACAAGGTGACACCATATCTCCGAAGCTCTTTAATGCCACATTGGAAAATGTCTTTCAATCACTGAACTGGGAAAACAAAGGGATAAAGATTAATGGAGATTATCTAACCCACCTTCGTTTTGCTGATGACATAGTCATTTTTGCAACTACCCCATCAGAGCTACAGAGTATGGTCCAGGAACTTGCTGACAAGAGTAAAGAAGTGGGATTAAAAATGAACTTTCAGAAGACAAAAGTGATGTACAATGCTTTTACAAGAAATGAAGATTTATCGATTGATGGAGAAAAGCTGGAGATAACAGACACGTACGTTTATCTTGGACAGCAGATATCAAGTGAGGGTCACATTGATGAAGAAATTAATCGGCGTACAAAATTTGCCTGGAGAGCTTTTGGAAGAAACAGTATAATTTTCTAGAGCAATATGCCATTATGTCTTAAAAGAAAAGTGTTTGATCAATGCATCCTTCCAGTGCTTACGTATGGTGCAGAGACGTGGACCTTAACTAAAAGAGACATACAAAAGCTGCAGACAACTCAAAGCAGCATGGAGAGGTGCATACTTGGTGTAACCAGGAGAGATAAGAAGAGGAACTCGTGGATCCGAAAAATGACAAGAGTGGAAGACATCATGATCAGAGTCAAATCCCTGAAATGGCAATGGGCTGGACATACTGCCAGAAGGACAGATCATCGATGGACAGCCGAAATTTTAGATTGGATTCCAAGGGACAGGAAAAGACCCCGAAGAAGACCACATGGGAGATGGGTGGATGAAATTCGAAAGTATGCAGGGGTGACATGGAGGAGACTGGCACAAGACAGACCGTTGTGGAGGAAACTTGGGGAGACCTTCGTCCAGCAGTGGATTGATAATGGTTGACAATGATGATGATGATGATATATATGGAATAGTGCAAAAACAACCGAGGATACAAAGGAATACCGAATATATTTATTCAAAGTACGAACATTTATATGAATGATGAATTGAAGAACGTGAAAAACAAAATTAAAAAACCAGGTTGCCTTCATCAGGAGAGCATCAGTCTGGAAGAGTGGCTTTTCAGATATCAGTAAACGACAAGGATAGAAACTAATAGTCAACTGACCATGTTTTCGAAGCTACTGAAATCCAAAACAAATGGAATAAGAAACTTTCCAAAATTAGAAAATTGAAATAAAGTTAGAGAACAATAACTTACCCTAAGACAGTGTGAATCCTGCAACCGGACTGTGAAAGGCTACCGTAACTTCAAAGAGTGAAATACTAATGGAAGGAACACGAAATAAGTAACACTGAATTGCTGTAAATGAAAGTTAACTAAATAAGGAGTAACCTAATTGGCCGAAACAGGTGACCGTGATAATAGATGCAAGACTGTGTATCAGTGGCGCATCTTGGGTCCCCCTTCCCACCCTCTTTCCAGAATTTTTTTTTTTTTTAATTGCGAAGTTAAATTTTTTATTGTTAAGTAATAGAAGTAATTGTTTTCTAAATTTTTGGTACATGCCATTGCTAACATGTTACCAAATAATTATGCGGATTAGGATTTGAACACTTATTTGTACATAAACTCCATTCTTCTTCTGAATACTTTATTTGTACACGAACTCCATTTTTCTTCTCATTTTGCGTGAATTTGAGTGCTACGTTTTCATAAAATGTTTCTTCCGAGTACTTTTTCATATTTAAAAATAACGTTTTTCTCTATTGACAAATCAGCCAAGTTGCCCGAATGTGCATGTCTTTGTAAGATTCTAAGATATATCTTGATTTTTTTTAATGCAGAAAAACTTCTTTGCAGTTGCTGAAAGAAACTTTAATATTAGGTCTGCTGATATGTACACCTCACTAAACACAATGCCCAACAATTTAATCAACTTTATGTAACACGTAATGTCTCTTACTGATTTCTTTTTGTATTCAACAAGGGAATAAAACACCTTCAGTTCATTTTTCAGTCGAGCTGTATCAAAATTTGAAGCATACAATTCTTTAAGTTCTGACAGTAGATGTTCAGGGAATCTTTCAAAAAATTTATCCAAACAGTTCAAAGCCACGAATTTAAGATATAATATCTCTGATTTTAATTCATTGACACTTCACAAAAACTGAAACAATTCTCGCGAAACACTCTTATCGGCGGGAGTATGCGAGTGACTGAGATAGTCTAAGTCTTCATTTTTTCTGAGTAAACCGTTTCCCAAAGCAATGGCCCATTCCCCTCTACCAGCTGATTCATGTTGCCATGGAAACGCTAGCAGGCGATTGCACGGAAGGTTTCCGCATCAAAACTGCGAAGACTCTGGAAGAGCTGCTTGCGTTATGCCGTTGGTTTTCGCTCGCCAGACTGAGTCAAAGAAGCGAATCCGCGCGTGTGTTTTTTAGCAGAGAAAGCATCGACATATTTTAATACCGTTGATAATTGACTTTTATTTGTGTATATTTAATTCAGTTTTATTTGAGCATTCACTGGGCTTCGCATCTAGCCTGGAATATACGCCAATTACCAACGGAGGCTGTGACACTTGGTTGCACTGTTGGACGGAAACATTCCGGAGGCGGTGGTGTTATGCTGAGGGTGATATTTCCTTGGAACACTTTAGGCCCCATTATCCCAACAGCACAATCACTGACAGCTGTCAGGTATCTGAACATATTGGGTTGTCGGGAAAGGCATGACGTATTTTAGCATCCGATGGCGGTTGGGCCGTTTTGGATGTACTAGAGACATGCGCAGCTCTGTTATCGCTATGGCATTCGACAGGTGCCAGTTCTAGCTGCAGTCTAAAAGGAATAGTGAGCGATTTGTTTGATTTGTGGAGATCTGACATCAAGTTGAAGATGGAAGACCAAACTGTGCATTTTCGCCATATTTTACTGTTTTACTTCCGTAAAGAGAATAACGCCCGTCAAGCTTGTGAAATGTTGCGTAAAGTGTACGGTGATAATACTCTACAAGAACGTCAGTGCCAGCGGTGGTTCGCAAAATCCGGTGCAGGCGATTTTGACCTCAACGATGCTCCTCGGTCAGAGAGGCCCACCGAGGTTGATGACAACCAAATCAAGGCATTGATCGAGTCAAACCCACGTTACACGACACGAGAGATTGCAGACACATTGTTGCACATCCATCATTCAAGCGTTCACGACCACCTGAAGAAGCTGGGATACGTAAGCAAGCTCGATGTGTGGGCTCCTCATAAACTCAAAAAAGCTCAATTGACGGCGCGTATAAATATCTGCGATATGCTCATTAAGCGTGAGGAAAACCATCCTTTTTAAAAGCGCTTGATAACTGGTGACAAAAAGTGGATTGTGTACAACAATGTGCTACGCAAACGACCTTGGTCCCGACGTGTTGCTTCGCCTCAAACGACATCCAAAGCAGACATTCATCAGCGGAAGGTTCTGGTCTCAGTGTGGTGGGATTTTAAAGATGTCGTGTTTTTCGAGCTCCTACCACGGAACCAATCAATCAATTCGAATGTGTATTGTCGGCAATTGGACAGTTTGAACGAATCCATCATCCAGAGCTCGTTCATCGTAAAGGTGTTATGTTCCATCACGACAACGCGAGACCACACACAAGTTTGATCACCCTCCAAAAATTATTGGAGCTTGGGTGGGATGTGTTGTCACACCCAGTATACTCGCCTGATCTTGCGCCTTCAGACTTTCACTTGGTTTCTCTCTTTTCAACAGTCCCTGCGTGGTATAACGTTCAATTTAGATGAGGCTATAAATCAGGACTTTGTACAGTTTTTCGCCACGAAAGACAGGCCCTTATATGAACGAGGCATTCTGCAGCTTACTGAAAGATGACAAAAGGTTATCGAAAAAAAACGGGCATTATATCATTGATTGATCTTTGTTCTTGCTATCAATAAATGACCTTTGCAAAACATGGCTAAAATACGTCATGACGTTTCCGACAACCCAATATTTGCGGACCAAATTCCCCTATACCTAGCAACTGTGTACCCTGCTGGTAATGGCCATTACCAACAGGATAATGCGCCACACCACACTTCTAGAATCGTCAAGAATTTGTTCGAGGAACATGCTGTTGACTTTCTGTTAATGCCCTGGCCTCCACATTCACCTGACATGAATGCAATCGAACATTTGTGGTTCGGCTTTGAGAAGCTGGTTCACGCTTAACCACTACCACCTCGAAATGTACGGAAACGTGAGGACCTGTTGTTGATATTATGATACCAGGTACCCAGGACATCTTTCGTCATCTCATTGAATCAATGCCTCGCCGAGTGACCGCTGCGAGCTGAAGGAAATCCTACAACTTACTACGTAGATAGTCATAATGTAATGGTGTATGATAAACATTTACGATGTGTGGAAGTTTTTGTCGTGCTAATTAAGATTTATCGGTAGACCATAAGCACGAAGAACAAGACATTACCCATTTCGACACGAAATATACCAGGTCGAATCATCGCAAACTGAGAAAACATCTTTATTACAAAAATTAAAACTTGTTTAAAGGGTTAAAATGATTAAAACAATGTGCGCGATCTTTCGGGTCTGTCTTTTACAGACCCATCCTCAGGCACAACAAGAAAACTCACGAAGAGCCACAGTATGAGTCATTTACTTGTAGGACTTCCGTCCACAGTGAGTGGATTTTAGGTCCCAGCCACCTACAGCGAGATCGCCTTTTGAGCAGGACACAGAAACGGAAGGAATGAGAGCAAGTCTAGCGACTTTGACAGAACAGTTTGTAGTGAGATTAGAGTACAGTAGATGGCACCACCGTACAAGTACGATGTTGCACATAGCGGGGTGAGAGAATTTCAGGGGAGGAATAGGAAAGGATACCCATTTAACCAGTGGGTCCAGCTTGGGGGCCGTCACTATCGTGCTCGTCCGATGCACGGCGAATATTCAGCGATTGTTAGCAAATCACACCACCTCCGCAAAATCAGCCCAGGATCGAACCTGAAGACCTTGCATTGGTAGTCTGAACTGCTAACCACTCAGCCATTCGCGGCTTCAAGAAAACCCACAGGGGGCACGCTGGCTTATATACACACCTCTGTGCATTAGCAAGATACAACGCATGCGCCGTACTACAAGGTCGAGTATGCTTTACACTGAAAGTAACAAATGAAAATAAGTACAAATGCATGAAAAGAAATACAAATGGCAGTAAGTAAGTAATCAAAACATATTTACAGTAGAAGTGGGATTCTCCAACAGGAACATCCAGGGAGCAGGTATGATTTGCGGGGTTTCTTCATTACAACATTGTTCGGCAAAATCATAAATATATAAACTCTCCGAAAAGAGCACTGCAGTTTTAGTTCTGGCAGAGCACAATAATTCAGCATCATTCCATAGTGGGAAATAATCGCCTTTTTTGACTGTTCGGGCTAAGGCCGTTGCGGATGAATGGGTGCGAACATTGTATTTATGTTCGGAGATTCTCACCTCGAGTGACCGACAAGTTGATCCGATGTAGGCTGTCATAGGGAGAGAGTCATCAACAGGTTGTAGTGACATTTCATTTTAACCTTTTAAATAAGTTTTAATTTTCGTAAGTAAAGATGTTTTCACAACTTGCGATGATTCAACTTGGTTGATTTCGTGTTGAAAATGGGTTATGTCTTGTTCTTTGTGCTTAAGACAGCAATATGGTCTACCGGTGAAAAAATAAACATTTAATTTTGGGAAACGTTGTAATTTTTATTCTAAATGAAAGATGTTGTAATACTTGTGTCATCCGTGAAATACGACTTTAAAGGTCAGGCTGAGATCTTATCGAACGCCCTTGATACAAGCTTTATGAATCTTGTTTAATGGTGACTATAACTATGATCTCATTAGCTTTTAAAATAAGCTGATATTTTCACAAGATTTTGGTAAGAATGAAACCGCGCGAAACATGTTTACGTGCTTTCTTCATTATTATTAAATGAAGAATTTCGTTTCCTTTTAATTTTGCAATTAATAATCACATTTCGGAAAACGTTAATGAACTGGGAATTAGTTTCTTAATCTAATTCATGTCGATTTCACGATTTTTGTTGCTAAACTATATTTTTCTCAGTTATGCAAACACAAACAGTTAATTTATTATGTACCTTCGTTAGCGAATTATTGCTTTTGATATGTATTTTATTTTTCCAAGTAATTACATTAAAGTGCGCATTTAGGATAGATTTCGACAATGCATCTTATGCGATAAATAGAACGGAGATAATGCATTTTATCAACCGCGATTTTGATCCATAAAAAATTCGACGTAAAGGATCGAACTGTAGCATTGGATGTGTAAATAAAGGAAAAGGAAATGCATCTCTATATCTCAGAATTTTTCCTTTTAGATGCATTCCTTAGTTCTCCTCCTTGTAAAATAACTATCGCCTTTCTGCTCTCTTCAAATCAAGAGAGGAATTTCGCTTACGGCGTATCTTTTGCAATAATAAATTCCATTTGTTTTACCGAAATATAATTTTATCTTTTGTTAGTTTACGAGATAACATGGTGAGAATATCTTGAAATTACATGAGCCTATACTGTTTCCTTCTCAAAGATTGGTATACTGCATATTTCACCTTAAAAATTTAAAATAACTCGTAATCTTCTTCAAAATCGGAGACTACAGTCTTTCTGATGATTATGTGCACTGCTGGCTAACCAAAATGCAACACCAAGAAGGACACGAGATAGCAAAGCCAGATTTACTGGACACATAACAAAAGATACAAAGATGAAACAATTGAGCTTACAGGTCCCTGCGACTTGCGGAACACGCAGACTTCAATAGTTCGTGTTGCCCCCATGGCTGGCAATAACGGCCGCTACACGCCGCGGCATCGAACGAAAGAGGCTTTGGATGTGGGCTTGGGGTATGTCAGTCCAGGCTGCTTCCACACGTTGCCACAGTTCATCGGGCGTAGCCGCGGGTGGTGCTTGCCTGGCCACTCTGTTGCCGATCAACAACCAGGCGTGTTCGATGGGCGACATATCGGGAGAACAGGCGGGCTACGGCAGCATTGACACCTGGCGGGCCGTGAAGAATTGTTGCACGATGCGTGCCACGTACGGGCGCGCATTGTCCTGTTGAAACGTGGCCGCTGGTAGGTCCTGCAGGCAAGGGAGGACTACAGGCTCCAAAACGTCGGAGATGTAGCGGTGGCTGTTGAATGTACCGGCGATGCGTACCAGAGGGGTGCGGGTGTCATATCCAATTGCGCCCCTAACCATAACGCCAGGCGAAGGACCGGTATGGCGATGCATAATGCAAGCGTCATACAGTCTCTCGCCGCGGTGCCGCCACACGAGGATCCGACCATCGTGGTGTTGCAGGCAGAAGCGGGATTCGTCGGAGAACACAATGTCGTGACATTCCGTAGTCCAGGTGCGGTGTTCAACAGCCCACTGCCGCGGCACTCGCCGGTGGTATAACGTCAATGGTAATCGGAGCAATGGCCGCCGTGCGACAAGTCCCCGCTCCTAAAGCCGACGTCGAACGGTACGTGCTGACACAGGTTGTTGCGCAGCACACCCCAATTCCAGCGCTAACGTTGGTGATGTGGCGGTGCGAGCCGTCAATGCCAGCCGCACAACATGCCGGTCCTCTCGTTCGGTGGTGTATCGCGGCTGCGGCAATCGCTCGCGTGGGTCCGTCCGTGCCTCCTGCACCCACCGAATCCATACTCGCCTCACTGTGGCTTGATGTCGTCCCAAACGGGCGCCAATGTCTCGGCACGATAAACCGCTGTCGTGATAAGTCACTATTTGTCCTCTGTCGAACTCCGAAACGTGCTGGAATGACTGCCGTATTCTGCGACGAGACATCATGAAGCTTCCCACGCACAGGTCCGGCAGTACAACACACTTCCACTACTAAAACCCAGCCTTCTGTGCACCCTTCTTATAATGCTTCTCGGAGGCGTGCTGGGAGCACATGATTTGCATATGCCCTGCAATGCTAATAGTTTGCATGTCCTCCCGCGGGCGACGCATGCTGAGAATTTCAGGCCAATCGGATGCTTCCTTCTTGGTGTTGCATTTTGGGTGGCCAGCAGTGTATATTAATGAAATATACCGTTTCTCACAAATGTTTTATTCTTCATACAGACATTTGACGTGGACCAGGAACATCAAACAGAGGTCATCGCTCTTTCCACGTTTATAAGTAAGTCACGGAACAATTCTCATTGGCCGCCACGGGAATCGAACCCAGGGTCTTCCAGTTACGCGCTGGATATGCTTCCACTGCACCACAGCTACTTCGAATTCTTCTTCTAGACTCACATACAAACTCTCTCACATCGCTCTTTCCACGTTTTCCGTGACCTACCTATAAACGTGGAAAGAGCGATGACCACTCTTTGATGTTTTATTCTTCAAGTCGACCAAGGTTTCGCTGAGTTCTGGCCAAGCTACATCAGAATGAATGGCACGTAAATATGTGACGTCATCAACCATGTTTACAGTCACGTGTTTTGACTCCTGCACCAGTAGACGGAAAATCCATTTTTGATGTTTGAAATCAACTTATGTACTGAAGAGCAATTAAATTAGAGACAGCTGGCGTTATGCAAATGTGGCTCTGTGAGCGGCGCTGTAAACGGAAACGACATGACGTATGCAGCGATTCGACAATATAAAGGAGTCATGCTACAGGAATCAGTAAGAGTCGAACGCACTATGGGTAAGACGAGGGATCTAAGCGCATTTTATCGTGGGCAAATTGTCGGGGCCCGACAAATGGGTCACTCCATCTCGGAAGTCATGCAAGCACAGGGATTTTCACGAGCCACTGTGTCACGGGTGCACCGTGAGTACATCGAATCCGGTAAAACCATCAAAGAAAGAGCCAACTGCCGTGGACAACAGCGTGTGGATTAACGGGGTCATCGTCGTCTAGCTCGCATTGCAACAGCGGATAGACGGGCCGCAGTGCAAGAAATCGCTCGGCAGTTTAACGCTGGTGCACAAAAACGTGTAAGCAGCCACACCATCCGGAAACATCTCCTCGCTATGGGTTACAGAAACCATCGTCCCACGAGGGTACCGCTGCTGACCGCACATCACAGGGTGCAAAGATTAGCATGGGCGCGGGAACATCGCCACTGGACCCTAGACATGTGGAAAAATGTTACATGGACTGATGAGTCGAGATTCACGTTGGTACATACTGATGGCAGGATACGAGTACGGCGCAAACCACATGAAGCGATTGATCCTTCTTGCAAGCAGGGTACTCTTCAAGCTGGTGGATGGGGCATTCTCGTCTGGGGACTGTTCATGTGAACTGAATTGTGCCCTCTGGTACGTGTGACATCGTCCCCCACAGATCAACATTACCGGGATATCCTGGACGATCATTTGCTCCCGTTTGTGCGTCTTCAACATCCCATTGGGGACCTCATCCTGCAACAACACAATGCAGCTCCCGAATTGTATCCGAATGGTTGGATGAACACTCCGCCGACGTGACCTCGCTTCGTTGGCCAGCTAGGTCACCTGACCTCAATCCCATCGAGCACATCAGGGATGCCATCGAGAAAGATGTTCGAGGCTCTGACCCCCTCCATCAAATCTTCGTGAACTGTGGGAGCTTGTTCAGGGGTATTGGATCTGTATGGTTTCCCAACGCTTCCGGTGTCTCATCGAGTCCATGCCGAGACGAATCGCCGCCGTCATCAGGGAGAAAGGTGGTGCTACACGTTATTAGACAGGTATCTCTAATTCAATTGCTCTTCGGTGTACAGCGTAATGGTAAAGTCCGGAATACATATTTTGCATCATTTGAAAGTAAATTTTATGCTGAATTCAAATATTTTTACAGAATGTTATTACCAGTAATAGAAGAAGTTAAGTTACAAGCAAAAGCACAGCGTCTGGTCATAGAAAGCCAAAAATAGTGGAATTTGTGAAACTAGTGTACAATGCATATAACGTAAAATTACGGTACAGTACATTATTGAAACTTGCATGACACCTAAAATAACTTACCAATAAGCAAAATATTCCTTAATATTTAATTTTATAACCACGGTGACAAATTGCACCTCCTTGGCATGGAACTAATGAGCTTCTCTAGTTGTCCACTGGTGATAACACGGTGTCATACGGCCCTTACAAACTCAGTTAATGCTGTTTTAGATGTGGGTCCTTATTGACGGATCTTTTGCTTTAATCTCAAGCGCAGATTCTCTTTGGGATTAAGATCCGGTGACTGTGCCGGCCACTGAAATTTTCTCATATTTTTTCGATTAAACCACTCGTCAAGAAACTTTGACCGATGACATGGCGCGTTATTGTTCTGAAAGATAAAATTCCGCACACCCATGTCTTGCGCAGATGGAAGCAGTTTGGACTACAAAATTTCCACATATTTCGATCCATCCAATGTGTCATCAACAATGTGCAGACGACCAACACCACTGGCTGAAATACAGGAAACATAACATCACCGAATGTGGGTGCTTGATTGTTGTCTGGGTGCAGCATGCTTTATATCTTTCACCAGCCCCACGACGTACATAATTATTTCCATTATTAGCGGATATAGTAACAGTTGTTTCATCACTGAAAATAACATTTTTCTATTCATCAATAGTCCTATTCATGTGTGCCTTGGTCCAAGCAATTCTTTTGAGCTTGCTCCATTGCATGTCTTATCGGAATTAATTGCTTATTTGTTAATATTGATGCATTTAATATTAAGGAGATTGAAGGCCAACAAATGCCTTCTTGTTGAAAACAAAAATGAGAAAAGTAATGCTGGAAGTTGTTACGTCTCATTAAGAAACCAGAATATGTTTCTCAGCAATACCAATTTTCACAAGCTTGTGATGAGTTGAAGGTTTCCAAAATGTGAATGTTGTATAAATGAAATTTCGTTCTATATACAATACATTGATACATACACTGTATGTATCAATGTATTTATACTAATCAGAAAAGTTGATGGCCTATAAAAGTGTCAGCAAAGTGTCGTCTGCTGACACTCTTCTTAAATCAGAGATAAATTTCATTTTTTATTTAGCTTGTAACGTATACTCTATATTCACTTTCCTTTTGATTTTACTATCTCTGGTTATTTTATTTTTCTATGTAAATTATCTTCTTACTGAACGAAATATTATTTCACCCGATGAATGAGATCTGGCAATGAGTGTAAGTCATGACGTGGTGGTAGCTAGTATATATAGGCGCGTTCATCGATAGCTAGGAGAGCGTTGTTGTTTACGGAGAGCGTTGTTGTTTACGGAGAGCGTTTGTTATACGAGGAGAGATTTTGTTGTTTACGGAGAGATTTTGTTGTTATGAGGAGAGATTTTGTTGTTTGTGATTAGTGATTCTTCATTATTGTGAAACAAGTTGTGTGTGTGTGCTTTGGATGATCAAGCGTACCGAATAAAAAAGCTGTCGTAAGTACGTCTTTCTCAATTCATAGTTTTTGTCAGACCTCTGTCTGGCTGTTAGGTTTATATCATTAATTACCATTAACAGCCAGCGTTAAGACTTTATTCATGTTCTTAATTAACTAGTAACAACAACCATTTGAATTCACTATTTGAAGCTTAGTACAAGTATATCATTCAGTAGCAGAAGCATTATACTTAAGCTCAGTAGGAAAGCTTCATTATTATCATTAGCTAGCTGGTAGGAAGAGCTTATTCATTATAATTAGCTTAGCGGAAAGCAAAATAAAGCTAATTCATTATAAGCTGCCAAACATGTATATCCTAAATACATGATTAACCAAGTCTATCGGAGAATTTCAAATGATAGATCTACTGTACATGTCTGATTAAAGACCAAAAAAACAGCAAAACGTCTATTTAATGCAGTGGAACAGTACCCAGACATAAATAATGTATTGACACGCATTTGTCTAAAGTACGATATTCATTTTGGCATTAGATCCAGTAACTTATTTTCATTTGTCAAAAAAAAAAAAAAAAACGAGAATAACCTGATTGTTTGTATAAATGGGGAGTATATAATATTCCTTTGATACACCTTTCCAATGGTGAACATGCAAGTAACAACGTGTGTTCTACAAAGCGTAGCCTTGGGACTCGAGTGCAGTGGCATAAATACGATATCCGTGTTAACCACAGCAATACAGCACTCGCCACGAGTGTAGCTTGTGGAACTGTTCAACCAGACTGGAACAACATTAAGTTATTACATATTCCCGCATCAGTATACTCGTTACACATCACTGAAAGCTTATACACTGAAGAGCAATTGAATTAGAGAAACCTGTCTAGTAACGTGTAGCACCACCTTGACGACGGCGATTCGTCTCGGCATGGACTCCACAAGACACAGGAAGCGTTGGGAAACCATACGGATCCACGACCACTGAACAAGCTCCCACAGTTCAGGAAGATTTAATGGAGGGGGTCAGAGCCTCGAACATCTCTCTCGATGGCATCCCAGATGTGCTCGATGGGATTAAGGTCGGGTGACCAAGCTGGCCAAGGAAGCGAGGTCACGTCGGTGGAGTGTTCATCCAATCATTTGGATACGATTCGGTAGCTGCATTGTCTTGTTTCAGGATGAGGTCCCCAGTGGGATGTTGAAGACGCACAAACGGGTGCAAATGGTCGTCCAGCATATCCCAGTAACGTTGACCTGTGAGGGACGATGTCACACGTACCAGGAGTCCCATTTCAGTCCACGTAAACAGTCTCCAGACGAGAATGCCACCCCTACCAGCTTGAAGAGTACCCTGCTTGCAAGAAGGATCCATCGCTTCATGTAGTTTGAGCCGTACTCGTATCCTGCCATCCGCATGTACCAACGTGAATCTCCATTCATCAGCCCAGGCAACATTTTCCCACATGTCTAGGATCCAGTGGCGATATTCCCGCGCCCATGCTGATTTTTGCATCCTGTGATGTGTGGTCAGTAGCGGTACCCTCGTGGGACGATGGCTTCTGTATCCCATAGCGAGGAGATGGATCTGGATGGTGTGGCTGCTTACACGTTTTTGTGCACCAGCGTTAAATTGCCTAGTGATTTCTTGCACTGTGGTTTTTCTATCTGCTGTTACAATGCAAGCTAGCCGACGATGACCCCGCTCATCCGCACGCTGTTGTCCACGACAGTTGGCCCTTGTAGGAACAGTTTTACCGGATTCGATGTACTCACGGTGCACCCGTGACACAGTTGCTCGTGAAAATCCCAGTGTCTGCACGACTTCCGAGATGGAGTGACCCATTCGTCGGGCCCCGACAATTTGCCCACGATCAAATGCGCTTAGATCCTTCGTCTTACCCATACTGCGTCAGACTCTTACTGATTCCCGTCGCATCACTCCTTATATTGTGGGATCGCTGCATACGTCATGTCCTTTCCGTTTACGGGGCCGCCCACAGCACCACATTTGCATAACGCCAGTTGTTTCTAATTTAATTGCTCTTCAGTGTACATGATGGTCGAAAAGTCCCCTACGGGGTTTCGATTGACAGCTGTGCAAAAACGAACAGATCTACAGCAATGCGGTTTGCGGCATTTGAAAGAGCAAATGATTAAGTTTTTAACGCCATCTCTTTCCAACAGATGGCGCTACGTGCTTGAAAATGCCGACACCGACTGCAAAACAACTGAAAATGTCGTTACCCCAGGAGAAAACAACGTACGTGCGTTGGTTTTTTGAGACGAAGTCTGTGCTTACGGTGGAAAGAAATTACCGTCGGCCATATTGGAAAAGATCCATCGACTGATTTCAGTAACAGAGCATGACAGAAGAAATTATTGGTTACTGGTAGTATCCGGGACCGGCAAAGAAGTGGCAGACCCTCTGTCAGTGAAGAAACTGTGCAGAGCATACAAGAGGTTTCCGCTCGCAGTCCTAGCAAGTCCACGAGACGGGCCTCTTTACAACTGAATGTTCCAGGATCCACATTGATGGGAGTGCTTCACAAACGCCTGAAACTAACCGCATATAAAGTGCAACTCCTACTCCAGATTAAACCGAAGGATTGACCTCAGCGCTTAGCATTCGTTCGAGATATGTTGGAGCTGATGGAAGTTGATGAAAGAGTCCTACACCGTATAACGTTTTCGGATGAGGCAACTTTTTACGTGCACGGAAAAGGCAACACTCAGAACGTTCTTATATGGGGTAGTGAAACCCCATATTCAGTCAGGGAGCACGTCGCGCACAGCCCAAAAGTGAATGTTTAGTGTGGGCTCATGCATAATCGTGTGATTGAGCCATTCTTCTTCTCTGAGCCCACATTGCAAATGAATAATTACCTGGATATGCTTCAGAACATTGCGGTACCTCAACTACAGGATTTGCAACCAAACGACATACTGCAACAAGATGGCGCTGCCAGACATTGGGGACTTGACGTTTGTGAACACCTGATTCGTGAGTTTCCCGACAGATGGATTGGCAGAAATGGTTCCATTCCTTAGCCACCCCGATCCCTGGATATCACACCTTTAGACTTCTTCCTCTGGGGCTATGTCAAGGACATGGATTACCTGGAAAGATTAAGCAGCCTCCAGGAGCTCAAACAGCGCATTACAGCAGTGTTTCATAAAATCGATCCTGACATGTTGGAGCGCACATGGCAAGAAATTGAATATTTATTGGATGTGTTACGTGCCACCAAAAGCGCACATGCAGAGGTGTATTAAGAAAAGATTATTAAACTCAAATATTTACTCTTTCAAATGCAGCAAACCGTATTGCTGTAGATCTGTTCGTTTTCGTACAGTTGTCAACCGAAACCCCTAGGGAACTTTTCGACCACCCAGTAGATTGCCATAAAAATTGGAAACGGAGTGAGACAAGTCGACACTATGTCTCCCAAACTCTTTAATGCCACATTGGAAAATGTCTTTCAATCACTGAACTGGGAAAACAAAGGGAAAAAGATTAATGGAGATTTTCTAACTCCCCTTCGTTTTGCTGATGACGTAGTCATTTTTGCAACTACCCCATCAGAGCTGCAAAGTATGATCCAGGAACTTACTGACAAGAGTAAAGAAGTGGGATTAAATATGAACTTTCAAAAGACAAAAGTGATGTACAATGCTTTTACAAGAAAGAAGATTTATCGATTGATGGGGAAAAACTGGGTATAACCAATACCTACATTTATCTTGGACATCAGATATCAAGTGAGGGTTATATTGATGAAGAAATTAATCGGCGTATAAAACTTGCCTGGAGAGCTTTTGGAAGAAACAATATAATTTTCAAGAGCAATATGCCATTATGTGTTAAAAGAAAAGTGTTTGATCAATGCATCCTTCCAGTGCTTACGTATGGTGCAGAGACGTGGACCTTAACTAAAAGAGACATACAAAGACTGCAGACAACTCAAGAAAGCATGGAGATATGCATGCTTAGTGTAAGCATAAGAGATAAGAAGAATAACTCGTGGATCAGAAAAATGACAAGAGTGGAAGACATCATGATCAGAGTAAAACCCCTGAAATGGAAATGGGCTGGACATACTGCCAGAAGGACAGACCATCGATGGACAGTCGACATTTTAGATTGGATTCCAAGGGACAGGAAAATACCGAGAAGAAGACCACATGGGAGATGGGTGGATGAAATTCGAAAGTATGCGGGAGTAACATGGAGGAGTCTGGCACAAGATAGACCGTTGTCGAAGAAACTTGCGGGGACCTTCGTCCAGCAGTGGATTGATAATGGTTGACAATGATGATAACACACTGCGGAGAGACTTTTTGAACGCCCTGTGTGTATTTATATATAATTATGTATAACAACAATTTGAGTTCCCATTTATAGTTCCAAGCAGAGCTATCTGGGTCAAGTCCAGGTATGTGACGTCTGGGTTCTGTGACGTGCCTGCCAGAGCAGGACGCACACGACATAAAGGCAGATAGGAATCAGAATAAAACGTCTGCGTAGCTCAGTTGGTAGAGTGACTTGTTCTGGAATAAGCGGACTTGGGTTCGAATCCCGGCGTAGACCAAAAATGACGGAGAAATTTACTTCGTTATAATGGCGCCCGAACTATCCGGGTGACCCGACCGTTCAAAATCTCGCAATGGTGTGATGTTATTTCCACACCGCGAGGTAGGAAAAATCAGAGAATCCCTTCTCCAGCGCTTCGAAAAATAAATGTGTGTGACGTTGCATTCCACGCACCAGATTAACTGGGAGTTCTCAAGTGCACGTTCTGTAGTGGATGGCAGCCTGCAACGATTCATGGTGACGGCTGACCCGTGGGCCATGCCTCGGCCCTCTTTCGGGGGGGGGAGATGTGACGTACCTGCCAGCAGGACGTACACGACATAAAGGCAGATAGGAATCAGAATGAACGTCTGCGTAGCTTAGTTGGTAGAGCGACTTGTTCCGGAATAAGCGGACTCGGGTTCGAATCCCGGCGTAGACCAAAATTGATGGAGAAATTTACTTCGTTAGAGTTCGGATCCAAAATTTTTGACACGTTTCCAACTCTGTCCCGGACGCCCTTTGTCCCTGATCCTAGTTCTGCGAAGTAAAAAATGACGGGAATCCACCACTTTAATTTCCCAAGATTGTTTAGCTTGGAAGTCAACACAGGGGGCAGTTGTACATCTTTGCAGATGATGTCTAATGTTACCCTCCAGCCTTCGGGATGAGGAGAATAGGAGGATGCATTCACTTTTTCGGACAGTTCCACGCATCCGTATCCGGTGGTCATTCACAGTGTAAGTTCTGTATGCGAGTGACAGGACACGGGGCTAATTAAGTACACTCACGGACAGTGAAATTTCGCACCTAGAAAAAAGCATGCTACAACCGCGAAACTTTGCAAGCAGCTAGAGTGCGTGATGGTATGCAAATAATTCACCTTTGGTGCGATTGAGCATGACCGCACACCCTGTGGTGGCGCTGAAAGCACGAACCGGCAGCCTTATAAACCGGCGTGTGGTCGATGTCCCATGAAAGCGAAAAGCACCGGCCGACACAAGCAAGAGTACAGAGTAACAAGAATGCCGAGTTGACGCCAGAGACGTCGATTTAAGAAACTTACGGACTTTAAGAGAGGCCTGATCATCGGAATGAGAACCGTAGGGAGTTCAGTGCCGTACAGCCCTCCACGTGGATCGTTCTAACCATACCGTCCAACTGTGTTGGTAACAACGGTCACGTGACGGCACTGCCACACGGCGGAGCGGCTTCGGAAGGACCCGGAGAATTCCCGGGAGAGCGTATCGACGGATTCCACGGGGATACGGTCCACTATACAGGCAGATGTCGCAGCTCCTGTGTGCTCACGAACCATTTCCCGACGCCTCGCAGAAGCGTATCTGCAATCTCAGCGTCCCTTACATGTGCTGCCATTAACACTGTAAGATCGACTGCTCCGTGTGCAGTGGTGCCAGGCCAGAGCGACATGGAACGTCACAGACTGGTGACGTGTGGTGTTTAGCGACGTGTGTCGCTTCGTTATGGGGAACAGACGGCCATCCAGGTCCCCGGATCAACGGCACAACCCGAACCTCACTATTGAGCGCCACAACTCCCTCATTGCAGGCTTTATGGTCCGGGGAGCCATTGCCTACTATAGCCGATCAGCTCTAGTAGTGGTACGTGGATCATTGATGGGCCAGCGGTATGTGAATGAGATCCTACGGCCTCATGTGCTCCCATTCCTGGCCGGGATTCCAGGTGCCCTGTATCAGCAGGATAATGCCCGTTCGCACGCAGCTCGGGTTGCCCAGGACTGCCCACATCATGTCAAGACACTTCCATGGCCTGCCCGTTATCCAGATATGCACTCTATCGAACATGTGTGCGACCGGTTGAAACGGCAGCTGCCGCCATATTGGGAGCACACTATCCAACACGTGTGGGACAGTCTGGCGCATGACATCATCAGGCGTCTGTTTGCCTCCATGCCAGACCGGTTTGCAGAATCTATCGTCGCACGAGGCGGTGCGACGCGCTATTGAAAACGACCGGACTGCATCCCTCTGTAATTGCCCTGAAGCTCTGTTTTTGCCATCATGTGTATCATTCATCCGTATCATTACGTCTATAAAATTTCAGTTCAATCCGATGCTTCCTTCTTTGAGCACAAATTTCGTTGTCAGTGAGTGTACTTGCAAAAGAAGGTACTAAAATGTCGTTTTTGAGTTACAATATTCGGCAAAATTATTCAAACCTTGTTAGTTTCGATTTTTTCGCGCCTCCTGGCTATCCTGGGAGGGCACCGCACCCCCTCTTCCGCCCCCCTTCCGGTAGCTGCTCTCTGTTCGTTTTCACTCTGTCGGTGTTTGTAGTGCGCACTTTTCAATAGAAACTCACAATGCTCACACGTAAAGTGCGCATGCGCGGCAGCAGGAGAAATGGAGAAATTTTTGTTGTTGTTGTCTCTCTTGTAGAATAATAAAACTGAAGCAATGTTAGGTGCCTGGCGTTATTAATTCGTCGACGCCTCTATCTCTGTGGGGACAGAACAGTTTGTCCTCTTTAACCAAACAATCTATCAGCTTGCCTGCAATTCGTGTAAGCTATATAGTGCGGAGGGGCGGTAGTTAGGGATTCTGTTGCTGAGGAGAGAAAGAACGGGATTCCCCCCTCTTCGGAAGTATAATCAGGTTGATAAAATTCCGCCCTTCTATTGTTTGCGATAATTACGACGGTTTTCATAAGCAAGATCAAATCCGCAGCTTTAAAAAGTACGATTTCCTCCGACGCAAAAATGTCGGTGTTGCGGACTGCTGCTATCTTTCAGTTCTTTTTTTCATCGATTAAAGGGGGAATAATTTCACATATTTCTGCTAAACTGAAAAAAGAAAGTAGATATAAAATGAAGAAATATTTCCATGATTTTTAAAGATGAGTTTTTCGTATTGTGAATGTACAGTGTATAAGACGGCCGTTCCATAAATACCGGGAGTGAAAATCACACAAAATGAAGAAACATAGGAAGAGCAAATACAGGGTGATTGTAAACTCCTTCAATAAAACAAGAGGGGTGATAGTAAACATCAAGATGAACAATATTTGCAATGGAACCTAGGGTCGCATTCCACTCCTAGTGCCAGAAAAGAGTAAAGTTCCATATCCAAGTTGAGCCTCCAACAGGCTCAACTTGAAAACAAAGAGACATACCTAATGTATGAGTTGCACAATTCCAATCGCATCAGAAAACAAGAAAGACGGCACCGAATTTTCGGGTGTAATAAGCACGTCTTTTGAATCCGTTCTGAGCCGCCCCGGTGGCGCAGTGGTCTAAGGCAATGGCCTCTGATCATTTGTCCGAAAGGGGTCCGGGTTCGAATCCCGGTGAGGCATGGATGTTGTGTTTGTCTTACGGCACTGGCTCTCTCCCTTCCCTGGAACCAGTGACCCTGAATTAGGGACGGGCGACTGCTTATAGCCCATTGAGTTGCTCACGGTGGTCGTTAAACCTCAAAAAAAAAAAAAAAAAAAAAAAAAAAAAAAAAAAGAATCCGTTCTGACGCAAATTAAATTTATCAAAGCTATTCAAAGTCAATAAAACCGGCATGGAAAACAATAGTATCTGACGGAAGAAAGAAGTTTTTCATTCAGGTTTTTAATCCCTCAGAATTGCCCTAAACAGAATCGTGAGCTTACGCCCTCTGGTTGCACACTTCTGCGTTAAAAAAAAACAAACATGTATTTATATGAGAAACATTTCGCATCGGAAACGCCCTCCCAACACAGAAAGAATTTTTCAAATCGGACTCTTAGAAACAGAAATATCGACAAAAATAAGATGTGACTTTACGTCCCCTGGTGGGAAAACCATGCATTATTTTAGGAAGAAAGATTCTCAAAACGTTTTTCCATATGAGCGGTATCGGTCCAAGAAAAAAAAAGTTTAGTCGAGTTTTCAGGAGTCCAGATTTTGCTGCAAGTACATCAGAAGCAGAAATTAGCACTTTATGCCCCCTGGTGGCTAAACATTCTTTACCAAACATTAGAAATTAGGTGAAAAATATTTTCCATCAGGTCTTGTATGCGATACAGGAAGAATTTTTCAAATCGGAGTTTCAGAAGCAGAAATAACGCAGAAAACGCAGTTTACTTTTGTGCCCCCTAGCGGAAAGTATGTGATTTACTTGAAAATTTTGAATTTATAGGAAAAACATTTCGCATGGGAAACACTATCCAACAAAGAAGGAATTTTTCAAATCGGACACCTAGAAGTAGAGATATTGACAAAAATCAGACATAAATCTACGCTCCCTGGCGTAGAAGCCATGCATTATTTCAAAAAGAAAATGTTCCTAAAAGGTTTGTCGACATGAGCAGTATCGGTCTACAAACGACGTTTTCTTCAATCGAGAATTTAAAAGCTCATATTTTGCTACAAATACATCGGAAGCGAAAATTAAGGTTCACGACCCCTGGTGGCCAAACCATTTTATTATAAAAATTAGAAATTATATGTAAACGATTTAACATAAGGAGTTGTATCCGGTGCAGAAAGAATTTTTCAAATCGGAGATTTAGAAGCAGAGATATAGAGGGAAACGCAATTTGCCTCTACGCCCCCTAGCGGAAAGTCTATGAATTACTTGAAAATTTTGAAATTATATGAAAAACATGGCACACTGAGAACACTATCCAACAAGAAAGATGACACCTAATCGGGTGTAATAAGCACGTCTTTTAAATCCGTTCTGACGCAAATTAAATTTTTTAAAGCTATTCAAAGTCAATGGAACCGGTATGGAAAACAATAGTATCTGACGGAAGAAAGAAGTTTTTCAATCGGGTTTTTATTCCCTCAGATATTACTGTAAACGGAATCGTGAGCTTACGAACTTTTAGAAACAGAGATATCGACAAAAATATGATGTGTCTTTACGTCCCCTGGTGGGACAACCATGCATTATTTTACGAAGAAAGTATTCACAAAAGGTTTATCTATATAAGCGGTATCGGTCCAAGAAAAAAATTTTTAGTCGAGTTTTCAGGAGCCCAGATTTTGCTACAAATACATCAGAAGTAGAAATTAACACTTATGACCCCTGGTGGCCAAACCATTCTTTACCAAACATAAGAAATTACGTGAAAAATATTTTCCGTCAGGTCTTGTATGCGATACCGGAATTTTTTTTCAAATCGGAGTTTTAGGAGCAGAAAACGCAATTTACCATTGTGCGCTCCAGCAGAAAGTCTATGATTTACTAGAAAATTTTGAATTTATAGGAAAAACATTTCGCATCGGAAACACTATCCAACAAAGAGGAATTTTTCAAATCGGACTTTTAGAAGTACAGATATTTACAAAAATAAGATTGCCGCCCCGGTGGCGCAGTGGTCTAAGGCGTTGGCCTCTGATCATTCGTCCGTAAGGGGTCCGGGTTCGAATCCCGGTCAGGCATGGATGTTGTGTTTGTCTTACGGCACTGGCTCTCTCCCTTCCCTGGAACCAGTGACCCTAAATTAGGGACGGGCGACTGCTTATAGCCCATTGAGTTGCTCACGGTGGTCGTTAAACCTCCAAACAACACAAAACAAAAACAAAAATAAGATAAACATCTACGACCCTGGCGTAGAAACCACGCATTATTTCAAGAAGGAAATTTTCCTAAAATGTTTGTCGACATGAGTAGTATCGGTTCACAAAAGACTTTTTTCAATCGAGATTTTAGAAGCTAATATTTTGCTGCAAATACATCAGAAGCGGAAATTAAGGTTTACGCCACCTGGTGGCCAAACCATTTTTTTCACAAAAATTAGAAATTATGTGCAAACGATTTCCCATCAAGAGCTATATCCGGTGCAGAAAGAATTTTTCAGATCGGAGATTTCGAAGCAGAGATATAGGGGAAAACACAATTTGCCTTTACGCCCCCTAGAGAAAAGTCTGTGAATTACTTGAAAATTTTGAAATTATATGAAAAACATGCGACACGGAAAACACTATCTAACAAAGAAGGAATTTTTTAAATCGGAATCCTAGAAGTCGTGATATTGACAAAAAAGCGATATACATCTACGCCCCCTGGCGGAAAACTGTGCAATATTTTAGGAAGAAAATATCTCGAAAAGGTTTATCGATGTGTGTGGCGTCAGTCCACGAAAGAATTTTTTGAATCGATATTTTAGAAGCTCAGATTTTATGGCAAATACATCAGAAGCGAAAATTAACACTTACGCCCCCTGGTGGCTAAAGTATTCTTTACCAAATATTTGGAATTACATGCAAAAGATTTTCCATCTGGAGGTGTATCCGCTGAAGAAAAGATTTTTTGAATTGGAGTTTTAGAAGACGAGTTACCGGGAAAAATGTAATTTACATTTACGCCCTCTAGCGGAAAATCTATGCGTAATTTGAAAAAAGTAACTATATCTAAAATACTCTTCGACATAAATGGAATCGAAAGATAAAAGAAGTTTTTCAATCGGATGTTTAGAAGCCAATGTGTGGAATAAAACGTATTTTTGAATTCGACATCATCTGCATTTACGCCCTCTAGCGGCGAAATTATTCATCGTAAAAAAACGACATGAAGGATCATCATTCGCATATTTCAAGTTTCCCAATGAAAACAGAATTTTTTAAATCGGACTTATAGTTGCAGGATGTCGTGGATACAGACGGACGGACAAACCGGTAACATAAGCACGTTCTTTTTTTACAAAAGACGTGCTAAAAATTGTTGTACTGGAAAAAAATAAGAGTTATATGCGTACAAAATTTATCAAATATCTGGGGGGAAGAGGGAACAACGCTATGTGAATATAGTGTACTCATCCATTTGTTAAATACACAAGATGAGAGGAATTCAGTGCTAAAAATAGCAACAAGTAAAATACTGTAAAATATATTTTCCTCTTAAGAGCAAATGTAGCTTCGGACCGCGGAAAGGAAAGGTGCAAAGTTAAAAATGTCATAGAATGTGACATGGACTGGTAAATATATTAATTACACAATCTCCTTTCAAGACCACAAGGACAGCACAAAACTTTGGAAAGCGCCTTTAAGTTGGTTATCTCATTGAAAAGGAGTGAAGTTCCCTTAAGGTAAATAAAAACAATCGTTACGGTGAAAAAATAAATTTATGAATCATATGAAACGGGCATTTATGAAAAATACCTCGCAGTATTGTAAAATTAAAACGATAATTCTTCGTCGCACATCGCGCAGGAGGCTCAGCTTCAAGAAAAGGGTTGTTCGTGGCAAACTAGTGCAGTGGATAGAGCGCCCGCTTCCCAAGCACACTATCGTTGGATCGTTTCAAGTCAGATGCAAACGGGCGTTTTTCAGGAACTGTTGCTGTTGAGAAAATTTCCCCTGCGTCATGAAGAAGTTTCGTAGAGGGGAAAAAGTGGTTGTATCTTTGGGAAACTACGGTTATCTTTTTTTTTTTTTTTTTATGACTACTACTGGGAAATTGGCGGACAAGATTCGGCAAGCCATCAGGACGTCATGTGATTGCCGTCTACAAGCGGACCACATTAGGCTAGCCATCATTTATGACACGTGCTTGCAGGGCCTCTTGTGGCTGCTAATGCCTGTGATGGATAACTGATGGCCCTGTTCTGGCATATGACAACTGATGGGGGTATGGTGGCCACCGGGACATTTTATTGACGTTTGTGCAGCGGCAACATAGTGCTGGGCCACTGATGGCTTGAGTGCTGTCCCAGCAACACTATTTTTACTGGATACAAATGTGGCATTAAGTTTTCGTATTCCCAGAATCTTCGCGCAGAAACTCAGGCTAAACTTGTTGATGCCCACAGACTCAGCCAAAAGCCTCACTGTAATTCGTCGATCTTTCTTTAACTGTTTCCGCACCTCTTCGATTTTTTGCGCTGTCTGCACACTGGAGTTATCCGCAGATCTAGGATCATCCTCACAGAATTCGTACCCGTCAGTAAACCGTACATACCATTCGAAGACTCTGCTGCGATATACACTGAAGTGCCAGAAAAACTGGTACGCCAGTGTAATACTTGGTATGTCCCCACGGGGGCGCAGGACTGCAGAAATACAACGGTGCATGGACTCCACTATCGTCTGGAAATATGCTGTAAGCAATGCACAACATACTTCTTGCAGAGCTTTCCACAATTCGGGTGTAATCCCATGCTCTGCTCTGATTAATGGCTGGCCCGGAACAAATATATGACCCTTACCTGTATTATTACCATCCGGACTGTGTTTGTGAGGAGATATTTTCATATGATCTCTCTGATGCAATCGACAAAGTTGGTATGTCACTCTTACATATCAATATTCAAAGCATTAACTCTAAATTTGATAAGCTTCAAATTTTTTCTATCACAATTGAATCATGATTTTTCTGTAATTGCACTTAGCGAAACTCATTTAATTAATAAGAAACAAAAGGAGTTTTTTAATCTCAGTAACTATAATTTTGAATGCAAAGCTAGAAATCGGAATAATTCATTACTGAATATAAGGGATTCTGGTGAAGTAGGCCTATACCTGAAGTCTCACATCACCTACTTTATTCGTGATGACTTGAATAATATGTCCCTTGTACTTGATTCCTGTGAAATGTTTTGGATTGAAATCAAAAGTCCCAAGTCCAAAAACCTAATTATTGGCGTTATCTACAGATCGCCAAGTAGTGATCGAAAAACCTTTTGTGAATGCTTTGACAATATCTTAAACAAAATAAATAGCGAAAATAAAAATTGCATTTTTCTGGGAGATATTAATATTAACATTAACAACCTATCTCTAAGTGAAATCTATCTTAATATGCTATCAGGCAAATTTTTCCAGATGTGCATTTCTTTACCCACTCGTAATGCCAAAATTCTAGACCATATTGGTATTAACTTACTTAATACTGCTTTAAAGTCCGGAGTGATTGATTTTAGTATTAGTGATCACAACCCTGTCTTCATTCATGTTCCAGTTTTTACAAATTACCATTACTCAATTTACCACAAAACAATCTCCTATTGTGACTACACCACGTTAGCTGACCTAGTCTCAAATTTTTGACTGGGACAAGTTGGGTATCTTCAATACAACTTGTCCAACTATAGCCATCGAAATTTTGCAAGGCATTTTGAATGATTTCCTTGAGATCACAACCGTTCACAAGGTAGTTAACCCTAAATATGACATTAAGATCCAACCTTGGATGACCAATGGAATCATTAGATCAATAAAAAAAAAGGATAAGCTTCGTAAAAAAAGTAGAAAGAATCCTTATAACAGTCACTTACGTGATAAGTATAAAAGGTATAATTATGTCCTAAGAAATGTTATTCAACATGCGAAAGTTGCTTATTACAACCTCGCTATTTCAGATGCAGGAAATAACTCATATCAAAAATGGAAAATAATCAAATCAGCAATTAACAAACGGTCCTGTTCTACTGAAACCCGCTGACGTTAAAAGGAAATTCTGGTAATTTTACAGTTGATTCAGAATCAGTCGCTGATGAATTCAACAATTACTTCATTAACATAGGTCATGATTTAGCATCTCAGCAAAACTTGCCCACAAATACTAAAGGTTATGCTTCTTTATCCAAAATTAAGGAAGTTCCTTTTTCAATGTTTCTACGCCCTTTGGATGATACTGAAACCTATAATATTATCATTTCATTGTCTCTAAAAAGAAGTGCTAGTTAAGACAATATTAATAGCAGAGTCATAAAAGACTCGATGTATATTTCAGTACCACTTGTAACACACATTATTAATCTGAGTTTTTATTCAGGTCAGTTTCCTGACAGTCTGAAAATTGCTAAGGTTATTCCTATTTTTAAAAAAGGAGACAGGGAATCTACCTGTAATTACAGACCGACATCTTTGTTACCCGTTTTGAGTAAGATTTTTGAAAGGTCTATTCACAGCAGAATGGTTGATTTTTTACACACCCATGGTATGCTCTCTTTGGAACAGTTCGGTTTCCAAAGAAGCAGATCTACTGAAATGGCTGTTGCTAAGTTGTCAAACTTCATTTCCGAAGCACTAGATGGCAGTTATTATACTATTTGTTTTTTTATTGATTTCCAAAAAGCTTTCGACACGGTGAATCACGGCATTCTGTTACATAAATTATTAAAATACGGTTTTCGTGGCAAAATTCTTTCCCTCTTAATGAGCTACCTCTCTCATCGCAAACAGTATGTCACTGCAAATAAAATAAACTCCGATCTACTTAATATTTCATGTGGAGTGCCTCAAGGTTCGGTATTGGGCCCGTTACTGTTCCTGTTATATATTAATGACCTTCCTCTGTGCCTGCAATCAACTCATGCTTTGCTATACGCTGATGACACTGTCATTTTTCAAAAATGTCCTGATTTGCATAAGTTACAGATAATGATCAATAATGATCTATCAAATTTATCTCGTTGGTTATGCTCTAACAAATTATCACTTAATATTCTAAAAAGCAACGCCGTATATTTCCGAAACGTTCATAAAAGAGAGGACATAAATAAATTTCCATATTAATGATCTCCCCCTTAAAATTGTGGACAAAGTTCAGTATCTTGCTGTTTGGTTTGATGAATTCTTTAACTGGAATACGCATGTTCAGTTTGTTTTAAAAAAAGTTTCCTTACAGGTTGGCCTGCTTGGTAAAATTAAGCATCTCTTCCCTATCAATGTCCTAAAAACATTTTACTATGCTTTTATTTATACCCATCTCTCCTAGTGTCTGGAATCTTGGTATTCAAATATAAGTGCAAACAATAAGTTATGCTTGCTCAAATTACAGAAGAAATCTGTTCGCTACATGCTGAACACAGATTACATGTCCCATTCAAAACCATTATTTCTAAAACTAAATATTCTAAAAATTCATGAAATTTTAACCTTGAAACTAGGCATCATGTTTTTTTATAATAATGCATCTTAAACTGCCTATTTTTCAATCTGACATCAAATATCTGGAATATTCTATCTTCACCAGATCTGTTGCTAACAACAAATTATGTCAGCCGTGTGTTAGACTTAATTATGGTTTAAATAGCATACTGTATAAAGATATTATCCTATGGAATAATCTCCCAGAGAGCATCAGATCCATGGAAAATATCAAAAAGTTTTCTTTGTCTCTGCGAAATTACATTGTAAATCACCCTGATCTCCATAACGAATCTCAACCCTATCATTAAATTGTAGTTCCAAGCATGCTGCTAACAGTGGTGCTTCTGTTATAACCATCTTACTTGCTTTCATATATGCCATATGTTTTATTATTTTTCTTACATCTGATAGTGGGAATCGCCTTACAACCAATGTGTTCAGATTCCTCCTGGTATATTGCATTTTCATATAACTGTAAGTTTTAAATGTGTGCAATAAATAATTGTGTTGTATATTGTATTGTCTCGGATTCCTGCGTTCGATAGCGCGTTGCATGACATCCCAAATGTGTTCTATCACGTTCAAATCTGGGTATTTGGGTGGGATAGGCAACACCCCAAACTCAGATGGATGTTCCTCTAGCCATAATGTGGCGTCCCAGCACTTGTGTGGAGGTGCATTGTCCTGTTGGGACAGGCCCAACCCATCAGCATGAATGCAGGACATGAACGGGTGTACCTCGTCAGAAAGGATGCGGACATAGCGTTGGCCGGTCACAGACGTTTGTAGACATACCAGGGGTCCCAGTGAAGTCCAGCTAAACACACCCCATACCGTTACGGACCCACCACCAGCCGGTACAGATCACTGTTAACAGGTGGGATCCGTGGCTTCACAGGGTTTGCGCCACACACGAATCCTTCCATCTGCCCGATATAGTTGGAACGCGACTCGTCAGACCAGGTTACTTGTTTCCAGTCATCAAGTGTTCAGTGGCGGTGTTGCCGTGCCCAAGCGAGGTGTACAGCTCTGTGTCGTGCACCCATCAAGGGGAATCGAGTTGGGCGTTGGCTCCCAAAGCCCATATCGTGCAGGGTACGTTGTACAATCCGGACGCTGATGCTTGTTGAGGCCTCCAGCATTGAATTACGATTATACCTGCGAGAGTGTCGCGTGAAACGATTCTTGACAGCTGATGATGGTCACGTTCACTCAATGTCGCTTGGTGACGCTGCTTGGGCCCTTGGATGTAATTTGCTTTGGCGTTTCCAAGCGGTTGGTCTGTAAGAGCATGGATATTCTAGGTCGACCTCGGATATTCTAGGTCGACCCCGGATATTCTAGGTCGACCATGGATATTCTAGATCGACCCTGGGTATTCTAGGTCGATTGCGGATGTTCTAGGTCGACCACGGATATTCTAGGTCGACACAGATATTCTAGGTCGACACAGATATTCTAAGTCGACTCCAAATATTCTAATTCGAACCCGGTTATTCTAGGTCGACCCCGGGTATTCTAAGTCGACCCCGGATATCCTAAGCCCACCCCGGATATTCCAAGTCGACCCCGGGTATTCTAGGTCCACCCCGGATATTCTAGGTAAACTCTGGATATTCTAAATCGATCCCCGATACTCTAGGTCTATCCCGGATATTCTAGGTCGAGCCGGGATATTCTAGGTCTATCCCGGATATTCTAGGTCGACGCCGGATATTATAGGTTGACCCCGGATATTCTAGCTCGACCCGGGTTATTCTAGGTCGACCCCGGATATTCTAGGTCGAGCCGGGATATTCTAGGTCTATCCCGGATATTCTAGGTCTATCCCGGATATTCTAGGTCGACGCCGGATATTCTAGGTCGACCCCGGATATTCTAGGTCGACCTAGGTGATCAGTTGCATGTGTTCTGCCACCGCTTGCTCTCTTTGCGCAGGTACGTCCGCCTGTGGTATACTCCAGGTACACGCTTGATACCGTTACCCTCGAGAAGGGTACAGCTTTTACCACTTAGGCGATAGAATGACCCATCTGTCCTGCGCCGATAATAATCCGTCCGTGAAAAAAGTCTCTCAGATCTCCCCGTTAACTCATGTTCGTCGATTGAGTTACACAGTTAGAGAGCTCTGCTGTCCGCCTATGTATCGCCTGCGCTCACTTTGAAGCTGTTCCACCCCACTCGGTGGATGTCCATCTCAACTGCCGATCACCAATATTATGAAAACACAAATTTGTCCCTCACTCCGGTGTAAGTTGATCTCCCAATTAAGCAACACAGGCGGAATTATCGCTCCAGATTTGTCGTTTTGACACATGCTATACCCTCTGTAGTACGTTACGATATCTCTAATGTTGTGTCTACAGTGCGAATTTAGTTAAGATTGTCTTTGAATGAGTGTTAGGGTTCGTCTCGTGCGATAGATGGCGCAAAAAACCACTCCTTGAGCGTGGCTTTTACGACTGGAGGGACTGTTCCAGAAGTTGGCTTCAGCGAATCACTGCAGATCTCACCATATATGGAATGGAAGCGTCCTCTCGTTGGCCACACAATAAAAAGACGAAATACGCTCTGTTGTGTTTGAACCAATCACGTTATTTGGGTGTTGGAGCTCAGTAAGGCGGAGTTTCTATCTAAATTCAGGGGTCTCTGCTAACGTACACATTTTCCCTTAAGAAAATGAACGTACAGTAGGATTTAAGATGATTTATCGAAGACAATATTCCAGTCTCAATTTTGGCCCCATTCAATGATTTCTACGTGGCCTAGACAATTAAAAAATCAAACAGAATTGAGCGATTTCGTTGCTTTCAGACAAAAGCACTGCCAAGCTAACTTATTGCGCCATTTAGCCCAAAATTGGAATACTTTCGAGTCAGATACAGAAAAATTGAATTAAAAAAAAACATTCTCACAATTTTTTCGGAATAATAACTGTGGCATACACTGAAGAGCAATTGAATTAAATATACCTGTCTGGTAACTTATGGCACCATCTTTCGTCCTGATGACGGCGGCGATTCGTCTCAGCATGGACTCGACAAGACACCGGAAGCGCTGGAAAGCCATACGGATCCACGACCCCTGAACAAGCTCCCACAGTTCACGAAGATTTGATTGAGACGGGGGTCATCTCTCTCGATGGCATCACAGATGTGCTGAGGTCAGGTGACCTAGCTGGCCAAGAAAGCGATGTCACGTCGGTGGAGTGTTCATCCAACCATTCGGATACAATTCGGGAGCTGCATTGTCTTGTTGCAGGATGAGGTCCCCAGTGGGATGTTGAAGACGCACAAACGGGAGCAAATGGTCGTACAGGGTATACCGGCAACGTTGACCTGTGAGGGACGATGTCACAAGTACCAGGGGTCCGATTTCAGTCTACGTAAACAGTCCCCAGACAGGAATGCAACCCCCACCAGCTTGAAGATTACCCCGAGTATCCATCGCTTCATATGGTTTGCGCCGTACTCGTATCCTGCCATCTGCATGTACCAACGTGAATCTCGACTCATCAGTCCAGGCAACATTTTTCCACATGTCTAGGGTCCAGTGGCGATGTTCCCGCGCCCATGCTAATCTTTGCACCCTGTGATGTGCGGTCAGCAGCGGTATCCTCGTGGGACGATGGCTTCTGTACACCATTGCGAGGAGATGGTTCTGGATGGTGTGGCTGCTTACACGTTTTTGTGCACCAGCGTTAAATTGCCGAGTGATTTCTTGCACTGTGGCCCGTCTATCCGCTGTTACAATGCGAGCTAGCCGACGATGACCCCGCTCATCCACACGCTGTTGTCCACGGCAGTTGGCCCTTGCAGGGAAGATTTTACCGGATTCGATGTACTCACGGTGCACCCGTGACACACTGGCTCGTGAAAATCCCAGTGCCTGCACGACTTCCAAGATGGAGTAACCCATTCTTCGGGCCCCGACAATTTGTCCACGATCAAATGCGCTTAGATCCTTCGTCTTAACCATACTGCGTCCGACTGTTACTGATTCCCGTCGCATCACTCTTTATAATGTCGGATTGCGGCATACGTTATGTCGTTTCCGTTTACAGAGCCGCCCACAGCGCCACATTTGCATAAAGCCAGCTGTCACTAATTCAATTGCTCTTCCGTGTATATTAGCAATTTGTCGTTTATATTTGTGCTCAATATTTCAAGCACTACAAAGTAATATTCTTCGAGAAAATGTGCACAAAAGAGTGTACATTGCAGATATAGAATGCGATAGGGATTATTCGTTCACTCAATTATAGCCGTGTTGACGAAATTAAGTTGTAATGTCTTCAATCAAGGTACAAATTTTACTCACCTTGTAAGAAAGTGACGGTAATTATTTCCCATAGTGTCATCATGGCCGACGTGTAACTCATGTAGGTGGGAGGAGTTTCCATCTGTATCGGGGACTGCTCCACAGCTGCCGCAGCGGCCTCATCTTTAAAGAAGCCCGCAAGTGGGCATTCCCAAGTGCAGGAGGACAAACAAGTTTCTTCTCATATGCAGAGACAGAACACCAGAAAATTTATCTAGGGAGAAAAAAATAGAACAGAGTTTATTAACATAACGTAAAATTTGGTAATTGTAACATATACACTATCTACCAACAAGCAATTGGACACCCTTGCAATCGACGATATCTGCGGTCCTGATGCACGTCACGGCCGCCGCCGTTAAATATCGTGTGGGAAACAACAACGCAACCAGTCGCATGCAAGATGCCACGCAGTTCGGAGCTCTCTGATTTCGAGAAAGGTGTAATCGTCGGGTATCACAGAAAAAACCGATCCATACGTGACATATCCAGCGAGTTGAAGTACCCAAAATCGACAGTGGCCTACGTGATTGGGAAGTGGAAGATGAGAGGTGACTATCGGAATGTGCCCCGATCCGGCAGACCCACAAAACTGGGAGTTAGAGACCGACGGGTGTTGGCCAGAGAAATTCGGAAGAACCGCACCAAATCGATGGGACTCATCCGCGAGGATTTTCAACAGACATCCGGGAGTGTTCTTTTGATGAATACCATCCGTAAGGAAGCCCATCTGCTCGGTTATCACGGACGTGCTGCCGCCCACAAACCTTTTATCACCAAACCCAATAGCGCTGCTCGGCTTACGTGGTGCAAAGAACGTCGACAATGTGTACCGTTCAACAGTGGAAACAGGTTCTCTGGAGCGACGAATCAAGGTTCACCCTCTATCGTTCGAATGGCAGGGTCTGGGTTTGGCGTCTGCCTGGAGAACGCCTTCTGCCGGAATGTATTGTTCCAACTGTGAAGTTCGGCGGCGGTGGAATTATGCTATGGGGTTGTTTCTCCTGGTATGGCACGGGACCCTTAGTCTCAATTCCTTGTAGACTCAACGCCGAGACCTACTGCACCATTTTGGATGACCATGCGCTTCCTACGTTGTGGCAGTTTTACAGGGTGGACGCATGTTACTTTCAGGATGACAATACCACCTGTCATGTTGCGAGGTCCACCATGGCTTGGTATGGTGACAATGAGGATAATCGATTGGACTGGCCTGCGCAGAGCCCGGACCTTAACCCTATCGAGCACTTCTGGGACGAGTTGGAGCGTCGACTTAAGGGCTGCCCCCACCGTCCGAAATCGGTGAAAGTACTGATCTGTCTTCTCCAAGCCGAGTGGAAGGAAATACCGCTAGCCGTCGTACAACGGCTGGTTGAGAATATGCCCCGGGGGTCGCAGCTGTAATCGCCGCTCGTGGAGACTCCACCAACTATTGAAGGTGAATAAACTTCGTTTTCCTTTGCTATCACAGGTGTCCAATTACTTGTTGGTAGATAGTGTAGGTAAATAACTCATTTTTGTAAAAAAACTTGCGTTGACAGGAGTTAGAAATCTTAAACACTTTCTTTTGAATACTTCTCGGATGGCATGCTCGTCAGGTTTCCATCAGATTTGAAGAAGAAGAATGAAAATTCTCTGAAACTCCCAGAACACAGGATCGTTTATTTTTAGAATTTCATTCGAAACGAAATGATTTGTGTAGGATGCAATGATCAAAAACTTTCGTCTTAGCTGAATTAAATCTAAAACTCTTTTGTGTGTAATCATAAAAAGAACAAAGCACGAAGCTTTAATTTCTCTTATTGAAATTTTCAGAAATTGCATTGTTTGTTTAGAAAATGAAAGAAATTCCAATTCTTGTTTATTCTCTTCTCCGCTGTTTTCTCTTTTTTTCCTTTTTCGCTTTCGAATATGCAAGGAAAGATAAATGAACTCTGGATTCTAAAGGGCATGATGCTTATTTCGCTTTTATTTGAAGAGTTTCTAGCTTCCGTGCGAACAAATAGAAAAATAAAATATCGACGGAACATGTACACAAATAGAAAATTACTATTTTTGAATTTTTTCTGTTATTCACGAATACGTTCGTTCATGCAAACTCAGCCGCAAATCAAAATTAGTAGTCCAGAGTGTTATCCTGATACCAAAAATATATTGGGTCGTTTCATAATTTAAAATACACTGACGGAAAAAAAAATCCCAACACCGCGAAAAAATAGTTGTAGAGGAATGAAATGGCGACAATACATTTGTATAGGTAACATATTTAATCGATTAAGGTTTCAAGATCACAGCTTAATGTAAGCGCGAGAAGAGCCATTTTAAATGTGAAATGCTGGTACATTAATAACCGGTGTAACCGCCAAAATGTTGAATGTAAGCACGCAAACGTTCATGCATTGTGTCGTACAGGTGTTGGATGTCAGTTTGTGGGATGGAGTTCCATGCCTGTTGCACTTGGTCGGTCAATACAGGGACGGTTAAGACTGGTTGGGGGTGACGCTGGAGTTGTCGTCCAATGATGTCCCATACGTGCTCGATTGGTGAAAGATCTGGTGATCTAGCAGGCCACGGCAACATGTCGACACTCTGTAGAGCATGTTGGGTTACAACAGCGGTATGCGGGCGAGCGTTATCCTGTTGAAAAACACCCCTGGAATGATGTTCATGAATGGTAGCACAAGAAGTTGGATCAACAGACCGACGTACAACTGTGCCGTCAGGGTGCGTGGGATAACCACGAGAGTGCTCCTGCTGTCATAGGAAATTGCTCCCCAGACCATAACTCCAGGTGTGGGTCCAGTGTGTCTCGGCCGCAGACAGGTTGGTTGCAGGCGCTCACCTGGCCTCCTTCTAACCAACACACGGCCATCACTGGCACCCAGGCAGAACCGGCTTTCGTCAGAAAACACAACAGATCTCCAGTCCGTCCTCCAATGAGCTCTAGCTTGACACCACTGACGTCGCAAACGGCAGTGGTTTGGAGTAAGTGGAATGCACGCTACAGGGCGTCTGACTCGGAGCTGTCCTTGAAGTAACCGAATTGTAACAGTTCGTTGTGTCACTGTGGTGGCAACTGCAGCTCGAATTGCTGCCGCAGACGCGGTACGATGCGCCACGGCCATACGCCGTAAACGGAGGTCTTCCCTCTCAGTAGTGCCACGTGGCCGGCCGAAACCCGGTCTTTTTGAGGCAGTACCTTCCCTTGACCACCGCTGCCAACAATCATGCACAGTGGCTACATTTCTGCCAAGTCGTTCTGCAATATTGCGGAAAGAAAATCCACCTTCTCGTAGCCCACGACCTCGTTCAAACTCCGCGAGCTGTTGATAATGGCTTCTTCGTCTTCTTAAAGGCATTCTTGACTAACATCAACACACTACGTCGAATCTCAACGATAACTAACGCTCACGAACGTTACAGCGCGTATTTACAGCAAACCTGCTTTGCATGTTCCGAGGGGCGCTACTAGCGCCACACCTATGCGCCGAGCGCGAAATTTGGATAGACGTCATCTTACAGATGTACTCTCACCGCCTACCAACTGTCGTTTATCTAACACAGCCCCTTCTTGGTGTTGGAATTTTTTTCCGTCAGTGTAGTATAACTATATTATTAATCCGAATTTCTTGATTTATATGTCGAGAAAGTCAGAAACAGTCATACTAATCTTTCTACGCAGCAACTACGCTACATGGGCTCAATTCCATACATACCAAATGTTTCTTATCAGCTCAAGAAAGCGCTCAAGAAAATGAACCTTTGTGTTGGCATCAGATCTCCGATATCTTTATATGCCATGCTTCAGAGAAACTCTGACAAGTCCCCGCTTTCTAATGAGGCAGGTGTTTATGCCATCCCTTTACAATATCCGGACGGCTCCAAGCGATACTACATTGGAATGACTAAGCGTTCGTTTGGAACTAGAATCAACGAGCATAAAAGGGGCATAAAGAACTGTAAAGTAATAACAGCCCTATCCAGAGAAGTCCAACTGAAGTCCGCTACTCCTATGTGGGATGACGTAAAGAAATTAGCCTCCTACTCCACCCCAAAATCTACCGCCGTTCACGAAACTTTAGAGATCATCACCAACAGTAAATCATGCAATGACAACCTCTCGCTGGAGTTGCCACGAGTTTGGAACCAGTTCTTCAAATAATGAATGCATTTCGTTTTCTTCTATGATTCCGCGTGTTAACGAGCATGACGCCTCCAGTCTTTAGATGAATAATTACTAAGCGTCTGCTCGTTTATGTCAAGTCAAGTCATCGCGTTCAAATTGTTGAAGCGTTCTATTATTCAGTTTGTTCAAATCATATACAGTTGATTGACAGCTGGTTTCCCAGGTAATACCTACGAATCACGTGATTTTTGTCCGTTAATGTCATGTTTTTTACTTTGTTTGGACATGAGTTTGGGTGGCTCCCCTATATCGAGCTACGGCGCTGTTCGCTTCTATAACGAAGCAAATTTCTCCCTCATTTTTGGTCTACGCCGGGAATCGAACCCGAGTCCGCTTATTCCGGAACAAGTCGCTCTACCAAATGAGCTACGCAGACGTTCATTCTGATTGCTATGTGCCTTTATGTCGTGTGCGTCCTGCTGGCAGGTACGTCACATCTCCCCCCCCCGAAAGAGGGCCGGGGGCATGGCCCACGGGTCAGCCGTCACCATGAATCGTTGCAGGCATCCATCCACTTTAGAACGTGCACTTGAGAACACCCAGTCAATTCGGTGTGTGGAATGCAACGTCACACACATTTATTTTTCGAAGCGCTGGAGAAGGGATTCTCTGATTTTTCCTATCTCGCGGTGTGGAAATAACATCACATTATTGCGAGATTTTGAACGGTCGGGTCATCCGGATAGTTCGGGCGCCATTATAACGAAGCAAATTTCTCCCTCATTTTTGGTCTACGCCGGGAATCAAACCCGAGTCCACTTATTCCGGAACAAGTCGCTCTACCAACTGAGCTACGCAGACGTTCATTCTGATTGCTATCTGCCTTTATGTCGTGTGTGTCCTGCTGGCAGGTACGTCACACTTCCTTTTGTCAAGAGAAGACACTGGCTGTATTAAGCTGAAACTCATGACGTCATGAAGTCGACTGCAGCACACCAGTGACCTAAAACAGAACTACAGTTGATAGACAGCTGGTTTCCCAGGGAACACCCAAGAACCACGTGATTTTGGTCCGTTAATGTCATGTTTTTTACTTTGAGTGTTGACTTTGGCTTGCCATACGGCAGTGTTGAAGATTCTTTTGGTTTTCATTTCCTCTAGCGTTCTAATAAGTGGTATTATTTTGCTTATTACTTACTGATCGTATACGTTTCCTTACAGAATTCATAACTTTTGGATTTTTACGTGACTGTTCATTTGATTGTTTCTTCCATACCCATTCTGCTTCACTTTCAATTCTAATTTGTGTTCAATTGTCATCTGCTTCAACATCTACGTTATTGGCTTCGTTAGCTTTTTGGCTTATCTTTTTTTTACTCGGCATTTGTGTAGCCTGTATTTCCATAATTGGCCAACATTTGTGAAAATTGTTTTCCATCTTCATAATTTTTTTTTGTTATTTCTGAAGTAAAGGCATGTCTTGCAAGATGATGCGGTGGCGCTGCTGTCGACTGCGCTGGGTTGCCGTAGCAACTATTGCCGACGTCACGGGGTTACGTCACATTTTGCTTCTGTTTTAGGTCCGTGGGGGCGCCACTTTCTATGGGAGGAGTTTCCATGGGCTCCTATGTCTGTTTCCACTCTATAGATCCTTCCTTTATGGTTTGCAGTTTGCTGTCTACCTTCCTTGAGAAAGCCATCTGGTTGATGTGCGAAAGCTTAGAAACCTTGATTTGTATTCTACACCAAGAAATTCGGATTAATAATATAGTTCTACTATTTTAAGTGTGATTGGTGTGCAGTTCCTCGTTATTATCTCTTTTCATAATTATTGGCCGATTCGGACACAAAGAAACAAACAGCAGTAACAGACGAGGAAATGCATTTTATTCCGAGAAATTTCTGCCCTCGGCAGCAATACACTGTGCACAACGTGTCTTCAGTGCAAAAATGCCACGGTGGCAGAAGCTGGCATCACAGTGCTTCGACGAATCGCTAACGGCGGAAACCACAGCATGTTTGTTAGCGAACCGTTTGCCTCCTCAAGAAGTGGTCGAAATGGCGAAACATGTGAAAATCTGAGGGGGCCAAGACAGGTGAATAAACAGGGCGAGAAAGGACCTCGTACCCCAAGGCGTCGATTTTTCGCATGCTTCCAATAGACACATGCGGTTGTGCGCCATCCTGAAGCCGTATGGGACCCAAACGATTGACGAGCAATGGTCGTTTGTTGCATAATTTCTGGTGACATTCGTCCAGCTGACGGCAGTGCACGTCCGTTGTGATTTTTTGACCTCACAGCAAAAACTCTTAATGAACCACAGTCTTGGCAGCCAACCACATACAGATCAGAACCTTTGGTGGGTGCAACTCGGGTTTGGACATGTGTTTGGGTGGTTCCCCTTTATCGAGGCACGAAGCTGCTCGCTTTCTTTTGTCATAAAGCACCCATATTCCATCAACCGTAAGGATCCGATGCAAAAAGGGAGCCCTAGCCTCACGTTTTTGGAGGGCAACGCATGTTTCCAGACACCGTATCTGCTGCTGTTCGGTGATCATCATCATATTTAGATGATTTTAGGAAGGGAGTGTCTGACCCCAGGTCTTAAACAACCTTCGAAATAAGAAGCTAGGAGATTTGGGCTAGATTGCGCAACAGGAAAGTGACACGGAAGCGAAGTAGAAAGGGAGAGGAAGACGCCCTTATTTATTACCGGGGGACCAGTACCCGGGGTCCGACGGATTAACGTGCCCATCCGACGCACGGCGGATATTTAGTGGATCGAGCGTTCGTACCCGCCTGGAATCGAACCTGAGGTCCCTCCCACGGCAATCACGAACGTTGCCCAATAGGCCACCCGCGGCCCTGCTGTTCGGTGAGTTTGTGTGAAGCCCAGATATCCAGTTTTTAACCTTGTCCATAGCTGCCAGGTGTCTGGAAACTGTCGCTGATGATACGACAAGTTCGGCACTGAGCTCATGTACTGTGGACGTTGGTTTTTCTTCCGATTTCCACCTTAAACGTACACTGTCACACAGAACCGGGCTCCTGGCTTATGGTCGATGGCAACATCACCGGCATGGAACTTGGAAAACAGTCTACCGACAGTTATGTCACTCGTCGTTTCGACACCCCACGCGTTATTGACATTTGAGACCGTTTCGGACACATTCCGGCCAAGTTTGAATTCGTGCAAAATCACTGATCGCACGTCGGGTTGCTGCATCACGTCCCCAACTGATCTGTCTGAAATACCGTTTTATACTCGTGTACTGAACTGATTCAATTTGCATGGGTGTTTGGTAGTTCCTTATTCGAGGCGTCCCTTGTAACCCGCTATGTGAAGTCGCCTTGTCGGCATCGACCAATAATTATGAAACGACCCAATGTAATCATCTTGAGGAGGATGCTGATTTAGTCGACAGTGTTAAAAAGGAAAATGAATGTCCTAGAAATATACTAGTAAACATTGTATACACTGATCATTAAGACCACCCCAGCCTAGAGAAATGAGCGCCTCAAGACCAAACGGTGGCGCAGATGAAGTTCACAGAGTAGCATATATACAACCAGAGAACCTGCTTTCCGTTAGTAGAGAGTACGGAGTCAGAATGGTAAAAGATGCCGATTTATCGGAGTTTGATACAGCACAAAGGCAATGCGCCTCGGAACAACGATCTCGGAAACGGCCGCGGCTTGTGGGTTGTTCACGTGACTCTGTAGTGAGTACGTATCAAAAGTGGTGCACATATAGCCAAAGGACGAACCGTCGTTCAGTCGTGTGTCGTCCGCAGCTCATTGGTGCCAGAGGGGTGCGGAGACTGTCGCGCATTATTCACAGCAACCGCAGGGCCACAATGCGACAAATAACACGCAGCTATACAGCTATAGTGATCAGGGCAATGCGTCACACCACACAGTTCAACGCAGCTTTCTGCGCATGGGCATGCGTAGCCGAAAACCCAGCAGGGTCCCAATGCTCATTGCACGTCGTGGCCAACTACGCATGAAATAGGCCCAAGATCATCGAGATTGGATCGTGCATGATTGGAAGAAAGTACTTGTAGCCTGGTCTGACGAATCGTGATTCCTGCTGCAGACGGCCGAGCGCCATTATGCCGATTACCAACAGAGGTTATGGCACCTGGATGTACTATTGGGTGGAAACAGGATGGCGGCGGCGGAGTTATGCTGTGGGCGATGTTTTCTTGGGACAATGTAGACCCCATTATTCCAATCGCACAATCCCTGACGGGTTTCAATTATCAGAACATCGTTGAGGACCAAGTTCACCCATTCATAGCAACTGTGCTCCCTGCTGGTGATGGGGAATACCAATAGGATAAAGAGTGCGTCATGTCACGCTTCCAGAAGCGTCAAGGAGTGGTTCGAGGAATAGACTGGTAACTTTCTGTTAAGGCTGTCTTTGAATGAGGGTAAGAGAAATTCTATCCTATATCCACCATGTAAATTATTTTGTACACATTTTCTCAAAGACTATTACTTTGTAGTGTTTGAAATTTTCAGCACAAATGAAAACGACCGATAGCTAATACACTGTTGGCTACCCAAAATGCAACACCAAGAAGGACACGAGATAGCAAAGCCATATTTACTGGACACATAACAACAGATACAAAGATGAAGCGATTGAGCTTACAGGCCCGTGCGACTTGCAGAACACGCAGACATCAATAGTTCGTGTGGCCCCCATGGCTGGCAATAACGGCCGCTACACGCCCCGGCATCGAACGAAAGAGGCTTTGGATGTGGGCTTGGGGTATGTCGGTCCAGGCTGCCTCCACACGTTGTCACAGTTCATCAGGCGTAGCCGCGAGTGGTGCTGGCAGGGCCACTCGGTTGCCGATCAGCGACCAGACGTGTTCCATGGGCGACATATCGGGAGAACAGGCTGGCCACGGTAGCAGTGACACCTGGTGGGCCGTGAAGAATTGTTGCACGATGCGTGCAGCGTGCAGGCGCGCATTGTACTGTTGAAACGTGGCCGGTGGCAAGTCCTGCAGGCAAGGGAGGACTACAGGCTCCAAAACGTCGGAGATGGTGCGGTGGCTGTTGAGTGTTCCGGCGATGCCTACCAGAGGGGTGCGGGTGTCATATCTAATTGCGCCCCAAACCATAAGGCCAGGCGACGGACCGGTATGGCGATGCATAATGCAGGCGTCATACAGTCTCTCGCCCCGGTGCCGCCACATGCGGATCTGACCATCGTGGTGTTGGGGGAAGAAGCGGGATTCGTCAGAGAAGACAATGTCGTGCCATTCCGTAATCCAGGTGCGGCGTTTAAAAGCCCACTGCCACCACACTCGCCGGTGGTATAACGTCAATGGTAATCGGAGCAATGGGCGCCGTGCGACAAGTCCCCGCACCTGCAGACGACGTCGAACGGTACGTGCTGACACAGATTGTTGCGCAATACACCCTAGTTCCTGCGCTAACGTTCGTGATGTGGCGGTGCCAGCCGTCAATGCCCGCCGCACAACATGCCGGTCCTCGCGTTTGGTGTTGTGCCGCGGATGCGACAATCGCTCACGTCGGTCCGTCCGTCCCTCCTGCACCCACCGAATCCATACGCGCATCACTGTAGCTGGATGTTGTCCCACACGGGCGCCGATGTCTGGGTACAATAAACCGCTGTCGCGATAAGCCACTGTTCGTCCTCTGTCGAACTCCGAAACGTGCTGGAATGACTGCCGTATTCTGCGACGAGGCATCAGGAAGCTTCCCACGTACAGGTCCGGCAGCGCAACACACTTCCACTACTTACACCCCGCCTTCTGTGCACCCTTCTTATAGTGCTTCTTGGTGGCGTGCCGGGCGCACATGATTTGCATATGCCCTGCAATGCTAATCGTTTACATGTCCTCTCGCGGGCGACGCTTACTGCGAATTTCAGGCCAATCGGATGCTTCCTTCTTGGTGCTGCATTTTGGGTGGCCAGCAGTGTATAATCCTGTAATTATAGCTTATAGTTAATTATATCGTATAGTATATTTGTACGCATCACATACATGCACATTGTATTTCCACACCCACCACGTTTTCCTGGTCTGCACTGTTGAAGTTTTGTCGTGTATGGAAATAAATACCTGTGGTTACGGTAGTCCATATTGCATTCTTACAGAGTGCACTGTAAACATTTTTCTGAAATTCACGGACAAGTTCCTGTCATTTCTTTCGTGAATTAACGAAGCATGATTCAGATACAACCTTTTCTGTGAAATCACGGGAAAAAAACCTGAATTTAACGGACTTTTTGTGCAACGGGAAAATTCTGAATTTTCAGAAACCTTTCCGCAGTTTCTTTCTTATATTGACGGTAAATTACCGTTTTAGAGGTGTGTTAACGGAAAATTCTAAATTTTCAGAAACCTTTCCGCAGTTTCTTTCTTATCACCATCATCATCATTGTCAACCATTACAAATCCACTGCTGGACGAAGGTCTCCCCAAGTTTCCTCCACAACGGTCTGTCTTGTGCCAGTCTCCTCCATGTCACCCCTGCATACTTTCGAATTTCATCCACCCATCTCCCATGTGGTCTTCTTCTGGGTCTTTTCCTGTCCCTTGGAATCCAATCTAAAATTTCGGCTGTCCATCGATGATCTGTCCTTCTGGCAGTATGTCCAGCCCATTGCCATTTCAGGGATATAACTCTGATCATGATGTCTTCCACTCTTGTCATTTTTCGGATCCACGAGTTCCTCTTCTTATCTCTCCTGGTTACACCAAGTATGCACCTCTCCATGCTTTTTTGAGTTGTCTGCAGCCTTTGTATGTCTCTTTTAGTTAAGGTCCACGTCTCTGCACCATACGTAAGCACTGGAAGGATGCATTGATCAAACACTTTCCTTTTAAGACATAATGGCATATTGCTCTTGAAAATTATGCTATTTATTCCAAAAGCTCTCCAGGCAAGTTTTGTACGCCGATTAATTTCTTCATCAATGTGACCCTCACTTGATATCTGCTGTCCAAGATAAACGTACGTGTCTGTTATCTCCAGCTTTTCTCCATCAATCGATAAATCTTCATTTCTTGTAAAAGCATTTAACATCACTTTTGTCTTCTGAAAGTTCATTTTTAATCCCACTTCTTTACTCTTGTCAGCAAGTTCCTGGATCATACTCTGCAGCTCTGATGGGGTAGTTGCAAAAATGACTACGTCATCAGCAAAACGAAGGTGGGTTAGATAATCTCCATTAATCTTTATCCCCTTGTTTTCCCAGCTGAGTGACTGAAAAACCCCTCCAATTTGGCATTAAAGAGCTTCGGAGATATGGTGTCACCTTGTCTCACTCCCTTTCCAATTTTTATGTGTGTTGTATTTTCAAACAGCCTAATCTTTGCACTTGCATTTTCATAGATGTTATTAATAATATTAATGTATGCATCTTCAATACCGCAGGTTTTCAGAGCCATTGTAACTGCTGATGGTTTCACCGAATCAAAGGCTTTTTCATAATCGATAAAAGCCATGCACAATGGAAGTTCATATTCCCTCGCTCTTTCAATTAGTTCTCTCAGCACCTGGATATGATCTATTGTGCTGTAGCCACTCCTGAATCCAGCTTGTTCTCTCGGTTGAGCCATGTCCAGTGTTACCTTCAAGCGGTGTGAAAGAACTTTAGTGAAGATTTTATAAACTACTGATAGGAGGCTGATAGGTCTGTAGCTTCCGAGATCCTCAATGTCACCTTTCTTATGTAGCAGGATCATTGTAGCGGTGTTCCAATCCTCAGGAATCTTTCCTTCATTTAGGCATCGAGTGAAAATTTGGGCGAGCACTGTTTCGATTTCTCCACTTGCTTCTTGTATTATGTCTACAGTAATTCCATCTTCTCCTGGAGCTTTTCCCCGCTTCATGTTCTTGATTGCATGTGCAACTTCTGCTGGAAGGACTGGAGGAACTCTGGTACTGGTATCTTTCATGATGTCTGGAGTGCATGTATCATCCCTTTCATATAATTTGGAGTAGAAATCTTTCACTCTTGTCAAAATTTTGCCTCTATTTCTTGTTACAGAACCATCTTCTTTTCTCAGTGCCATAATCTGTTTTCTTCCCTTACTGAGATGTCCCTTTGCTATCTTTAGGCTTTGGTTGTTTTCAATTGCTTTCCTCACTAGTTCACAGTTGAATTTTCTTACGTCTTCAGTGATACTTTTTCGTTTTTCGTACTGTCTTGCATAGCTCTATATATTCCACTTTGGAAGTCACATCTTCTTTAGTTGTCCTCATCTCTCTTCTTTTTTGTATCAACATTTTCGTTTTTCCTGATAATTTATTTACATGCAACTTGCTTTTAGACCCAGCTAATTTTGTTGCTGTTTCCATAAGAGCTTTGGTTACTTTTCTGTTAACTTCAGAGATGTCCACTTCTTCCGATGTTAGGCCTTCTAAAGCAGAGAACCTGTTCTTCAGTTCCAACTTGAAGGTATTATGGTGTTTTTAGGTTGGTTATGTCAATAGATTTTGTTTGTCTTATGAGCTTGCCACGTTCTTTCTTATATTGACGGTAAATTACCGTTTTAGAGGTGTGTTAACGGAAAATTCTGAATTTTCAGAAACCGTTCCGCAGTATCTTTCTTATATCTACGGTAAATTACCGTTTAAAGGTGTGTTAACGGAAAATTCTGAATTTTCAGAAACCTTTCCGCAGTTTCTTTCTTATATTGACGGTAAATTACCGTTTTCAGAGGTGTGTTTACGGAAAATTCTGAATTTTCAGAAACCTTTCCGCAGTTTCTTTCTTATATTGACGGTAAATTACCGTTTTAGAGGTGTGTTAACGGAAAATTCTAAATTTTCAGAAACCTTTCCGCAGTTTCTTTCTTATATTAACGGTAAATTACCGTTTTGAGGTGTGTTAACGGAAAATTCTGAATTTTTACAAACCTTTCCTCAGTTTCTTTCTTTAATTGACGGTAAATTACCGTTTTAGAGGTGTGTTAACGGAAAATTCTGAATTTTCTGAAACCTTTCCGCAGTTTCTTTCTTATATTGACGGTAAATTACCGTTTTAGAGGTGTGGTAACGGAAAATTCTGAAGTTTCAGGAACGTTTCCGCAATTCTTTTCGTATATTAACGGAAAAATCTCCGTTCTGACGTTTTCCATATCCGTATGACGAGAAATTCCCGCTAATAGTAGTGTATCGTGGAAGTATTTGAGGTTTGATTAACTTTCAAATTTCAATCGTCTGTCGAAATTTGAAGTTCCGTAGCGAGATCGGAATTGCGGATACCATATCGAATATATTTTTTTTGTTTTTTGTGGCACAGGATATTCCTTCTCCTTTTCCCTATTTAGTGCACCAGCTCTATATTATATAATGTATTACTGCAAGAAACCTAGTACTTATTCTACCGATGATTATACGATGTCGTTTATCAGTCTTTGGACAACTTAAGACAAAAGGTATTATAGCTATCAAGAGTAAATTACATATTTAGTTTTTTTTGGTGTGTGAAATAATACTATAAAAAGCACATTTCACCTTTTTTAAAGATAAATGAAAGTCATTGTCAGTTTAAAAAAATCACATTGCAAAGCATTTCGTTGCTTCGAAAAACCACGATGAAAAATGATTAATTTTTGAAAAGTCCTCCTATAGGGAAAAAAATTACAAACCTATTCAGAAAAATAATAAGCTCCAACAGAAAATAACATGACTAAATCACTCACATCAGTGGCGCCCCGAGGAATTCCTGCTGTGCTGAAGAGGGCTGTATATATACAGGGCGATTCCTAAAGTCCTTAGTCACCTCAATAACTTGGGAACAAAGGCAGCTAGAGCTATGGAAGTAAGGTATGGTATAGTAAAATAACCATGCGCTGTCGGATGAGAGTGTTTGCAGCGCCCCTAGTGACAAAATGTGGAAGTTAGCAATCCTATCTCGGAAACCATGAGATATACGGGAAAGAGATCCATTAGAAACTTGTAGGGCATCAACGAATTAGTCCCAGGCAGCACAGCCTTGCTCTCTAACGTAGGCCCAACACTGAGCCGACGTCTTTTAGGAATAGAAGACGGTGGCTCAGTGTTGGGCCTACGCTAAATTGCAAGACTGTGCTACCTGGGGTAGGAAACGACATATGGTAGAAACGGCTGGGGTAAGTAGAAGGCTGGAAACACGAACTTGTGCGAAGTCGGTTTGTGTCGTTGTCGCGGTAAGAGTCTAGCAGAGAGAAATGTATGACGTATGCTACCGCACTCCTGTGAGTGTCGTATGCAAATTCTGGTGTAACATAACGCCTCACCTGCCGTATCAGGCGCGGCGTGGCAATGTATAAAGGATCGTCGGTCGGCGTGGCAATGTATAAAGGATCGTCGGTCAGGATTCGTCGGTCGGCGTAGCAATGTATAAAGGATCGTCGGTCAGGATTCGTCGGTCGGCGTCGCAATGTATAAAGGATCGTCGGTCAGGATTCGTCGGTCGGCGTGGCAATGTGTAAAAGATCATCGGTCAGGATTCGTCGGTCGGCGTAGCAATGTATAAAGGATCGTCGGTCAGGATTCGTCGGTCGGCGTCGCAATGTATAAAGGATCGTCGGTCAGGATTCGTCGGTCGGCGTGGCAATGTATAAAGGATCGTCGGTCAGGATTCGTCGGTCGGCGTGGCAATGTATAAAGGATCGTCGGTCAGGATTCGTCGGTAGGCGTGGCAATGTATAAAGGATCGTCGGTCAGGATTCGTCGGTCGGCGTGGCAATGTATAAAGGATCGTCGGTCAGGATTCGTCGGTTGGCGTGGCAATGTATAAAGGATCGTCGGTCAGGATTCGTCGGTCGGCGTGGCAATGTATAAAGGATCGTCGGTCAGCAAGATGTACGCTCAATATGTATTGAGCATGACTTCACTCCGGCACATCAACAAACAGCGGTACAGCACTTCCTGTCCACACTTTCGGGCAGCAGATCATCGGTTGTGGTGGTCCCGTAGCGTGGCCACCACGATCCCCGGATCTAACTCCCATGGATTTCTTCTTCTGGGGTTACCTAAAAGATCACGTGTACAGGGCGGAACCGACGAGTCTCCGTGATCTCCGACTGCGTGTCGTCGCTGCGTGTGAGAGCGTGACATCTGTTATGCTGTCGAACGCACAAGGGGAAGTTCTGTCTCGCATTCAAATGTGTATTGTGGCCATATTGAACCCGATTTACGTTAAACGCAACGTTATGTAAGTACCACTGTTGCATTCAATACGACCAATGTACTCCATTTGTAGTCATGTCTGAGTATAATAAACCTTGTGTTTCCCTCACGTTTCCAGCCTTCTACTTACCCTAGCCGTTTCTACCATAAGTAATTTCCTACTAATTCGCTGATGCTCTACAAATTTCTAATGCATCTCTTTCCCGTATCTCTCATGGTTTCCGAGATAGGAGTGATAACTTCCACATTTTGCCACTAGGGGCACTGCAGTCACTCTCATCCGATAGCGCATGGTTGTTTTACTATACCATACCTTACTTCCATAGCTCTACCTGTCTTTGTTCCCAAGTTATTGAGGTGACCTAGTCTGTAGCAATCACCCTGTATATAATATATACAAAATGTGCGTACATGTATATATAGTGTACGCCTATAATTTATACGTGGTTGTGACGTACGTCACTCTTGATCTCTTTAGGGTTTTGTGAAGAAGACACCATGTAATAGAAGACACTATGTAATTTTTTGAACATGTAAAATAATATTTTTGAATGTTTAATTTGTAAAGTACGTCACTCCTAATCTCTTTGGGAAGTAAACACCATGCAATAGAAGACACTATGTCAGATACTATGTAATTTTTTGAGCATGTAAACTATTTTTGAATGTTTAATTTGTGACGTACGTCACTCTTAATCTCTTTGGGGCTTTGGGAAGAAGACACCATGTAATAGAAGACACTATGTCAGATACTATGTAATTTTTGGAACATGTAAAATATTTTTGAATGTTTAGGTTGTGACGAACGTCACTCTTAATTTCTTTGGGCCTTTGGGAAGAAGACACCATGTAATAGAAGACACTATGTAATTTTTTGAACATGTAGAATATTTTTAAGTGTTTAATTTGTGACGTACGTCACTCTTAATCTCTTTGGGGCTTTGGGAAGAAGACACCATGTAATAGAAGACACTATGTAATTTTTTGAACGAGTAAAATAATATTTTTGAATGTTTAATTTGTAAAGTACGTCACTCTTAATCTCTTTGGGGCTTTGGGAAGAAGACACCATGTAATAGAAGACACTATGTAATTTTTTGAACGAGTAAAATAATATTTTTGAATGTTTAATTTGTAAAGTACGTCACTCTTAATCTCTTTGGGGCTTTGGGAAGAAGACACCATGTAATAGAAGACACTATGTCAGATACTATGTAATTTTTGGAACATGTAAAATATTTTTGAATGTTTACGTTGTGACGAACGTCACTCTTAATTTATTTGGGCCTTTGGGAAGAAGACACCATGTAATAGAAGACACTATGTAATTTTTTGAACGAGTAAAATAATATTTTTGAATGTTTACTTTGTAAAGTACGTCACTCCTAATCTCTTTGGGGCTTTGGGAAGAAGACACCATGTAATAGAAGACACTATGTCAGATACTATGTAATTTTTGGAACATGTAAAATATTTTTGAATGTTTACGTTGTGACGAACGTCACTCTTAATTTCTTTGGGGCTTTGGGAAGAAGACACCATGTAATAGAAGACACTATGTAATTTTTTGAACATGTAAAATAATATTTTTGAATGTTAACCCATGCATTAGAAGACACTATGTCAGATACTATGTAATTTTTTGAACATGTAGAATATTTTTAAGTGTTTAATTTGTGACGTACGTCACTCTTAATCTCTTTGGGGCTTTGGGAAGAAAACACCATGTAATAGAAGACACTATGTAATTTTTTGAACGAGTAAAATAATATTTTTGAATGTTTAATTTGTAAAGTACGTCACTCTTAATCTCTTTGGGGGTTTGGGAAGAAGACACCATGTAATAGAAAACACTATGTAATTTTTTGAACGAGTGAAATAATATTTTTGAATGTTTAATTTGTAAAGTACGTCACTCTTAATCACTTTGGGGCTTTGGGAAGAAGACACCATGTAATAGAAGACACTATGTCAGATACTATGTAATTTTTGGAACATGTAAAATATTTTTGAATGTTTACGTTGTGACGAACGTCACTCTTAATTTCTTTGGGGCTTTGGGAAGAAGACACCATGTAATAGAAGACACCATGTAATTTTTTGAACATGTAAAATAATATTTTTGAATGTTAACCCATGCAATAGAAGACACTATGTCAGATACTATGTAATTTTTTGAACATGTAGAATATTTTTAAGTGTTTAATTTGTGACGTACGTCACTCTTAATCTCTTTGGGGCTTTGGGAAGAAGACACCATGTAATAGAAGACACTATGTAATTTTTTGGACATGTAAAATAATATTTTTGAATGTTTAATTTGTAAAGTACGTCACTCTTAATCTCTTTGGAGCTTTGGGAAGATGACACCATGTAATAGAAGACACTATGTCAGATACTATATAATTGTTTAAACATGTAAATTAATATTTTTGAATGTTTAATTTGTAAAGTACGTCGCTCTTAATCTCTTTGGAAAGAATACACCTTGCAATAGAAGACACTATGTCAGATACTATGTAATTTTTGGAACATGTAAAATATTTTTGAATGTTTAATTTGTGACGTACGTCACTCTTAATTTCTTTGGGGCTTTGGGAAGAACCAGTAATAGAAGACGCTATGTAATTTTTTGGACATGTAAAATAATATTTTTGAATGTTTAATTTGTAAAGTACGTCACTCTTAATCTCTTTGAAGCTTTGGGAAGATGACACCATGTAATAGAAGACACTATGTCAGATGCTATATAATTGTTTAAACATGTAAATTAATATTTTTGAATGTTTAATTTGTAAAGTACGTCGCTCTTAATCTCCTTGGTGGGGGCTTATGCCACCAAAGCCCGCTCCGTGGGTGCACCAATGACTCACATTGACAAAAAACAAAATTTCTTTGTCGCGGAATTCGTTTTACCATGTATGTGAGTCAGGTTGTTAAGCGTTTATGGCTCAGTTGGTTAAGGAGCAAGTTATCTGTTCCATTCTGACCTCAACGGAAGAATTATCTGCGGGTAAGCTCTGTACAGGGTTGTTCATTTTGCGGAATTTTAGTTTAAATACGGAAAAACCAGAAATGGACTTTTCTGAAATAAACGGAATTTCTGTTTACGAAAATATTTGTGAAAATACGGAAGTAAAAATGAACGGGCACTTGTAAAAACGGAAATTTCTGAAACAGACGGATTGCTGCACGTTGTTCACACCACTTATTTTGTACAGTGATGGAACACTGAGTATTGCATTTGTATGAAACCATGACCAGTAACGATCCCTAAAATTCTTATAGTTATTAACCTTAACCATTGAAGTATATTTTTCCGAATTCGTTTGTTGCAATGAAATGTACACTGAAAAGCCGAAAAAACTGGTACACCAGTCTAATACTTGGTAGGTCCCCCACGGCAGCGCAGGACTGCATAAATACGAGGGGGCATGGACTCCAGTAGCTTCTGGAAATATCCTGTACGCAATGCACACCATACGTCCTGCAGAGCGTTCCACAATTCGGATGTACTCCGAGGTCTCGGACTCCTGTGTTCGATAGCGCGTTGCACGGCATCCCAAATGTGTTCTATCACGTTCAGATCTGGGGTCGTGGATGGGAATGGCAACACCCCAAACTCAGATGAATGCTCTTCTAACCATAATGCGACATCCCGACACTTGTGTGGAGGTCCATTGTCTGTTGGAACAAGCCTAACCCATCAGCATGAATGCAGGACATGAACGGGTGTACCTCGTCAAAAAGGATGCGCACATAGCGTTGGCTGGTCAAAGCTGTTTGTAGACGTACCATGAAGTCCAGCTAAGTACACCCCATACCATTACGGATCCCCCACCACCCGCTTGACAGGCGGGATCCATGGCTTCATGGAGTTTGCGCCACACACGAATCTTTCCATCTGCCCGATACAGTTGGAAACGCGAATCGTCAGACCATTCTACCTGTTTCCAGTCATCAAGTGTCCAGTGGCGGTGTTGCCGTGCCCAAGCGAGGCGCATAGCTCTGTGTCGTGCACTCATCAAGGGGACTCGAGTTGGGCGTCGGCTTCCAAAGCCCATATCGCGCAGGGTACGTTGCAAAGTCCGGATGCTGATGCTTGTTGAGGCTCCAGCATGGAATTCCAATGATACCTGCGAGAGTGTCGCGTGAAACGATTCTTGACAGCCGACGATGGTCACGTTCACCCAATGTCTTTTTCCGGCCACGCTGGTATCGTAGGTTGGAGGTTTTGCCAGAATTCTTGTAGTCACGGTACACCCTTTCAATGGTCGTCCGTGAAAATCCGAACTTCGTTTCTACCTCCGAAATACTATGGCCCATCTCACGAGCGCCAACTATGACACCGCGTTGAAAATCGCTTAAATCGGTATTACTTGTGATTCTCATGCCAAAAACAGCTCTGACAGCTGGCAAGGATGTCTATCGCTTTATATACGCACTGGCGGACGCAACCGAGTACGCGCATAGGTGACGTTGCTATGTATTTTGCATAAGCTCGACTGTACCAGTTTTTCTGGCACTTCAGTGTATATTAATGTTCATGCATCGGTTCACGCATCCGTGTTAATCCTGTTTGGATGATTGATAACCTAGCAGTTTACGTGCTCCAAAAATTACTTAAAAAGTTAAAAAAATACAGGGCTCTAGGACCCCATTCCACTTTTCCAGGCATTCTCCCTGCCTTCCTAATCCCCATCTATTACCCCCCCCCCCTCCCGAAAAAACATATACTCCCTCGGGTTGGAATTCCTGGGGAAATTAGAAATTACTGTGCTATGGGCGCCGAAGTAAAACTTGCGGGAGGGGGGGGGGTGGTACTTTTATAGTTACGTCACTGCTTATACAGTGTATCCGTAATAAATGTGCAAAGTTCTAAAGTGACTTTGTGGACACCCTGTATTTTTTTCAATAGCATGATCCCTTTCCAGAACCAGATAGAACAGCTATTAACGCACTTTGCATATCATGAAAATATCGTTAAAAAATTGTCGAAGCGAGATAACTAATATTATAAGGTCGTCACTTTAATTTATTTTGACAGAAATTCGTTCATTTATACTTTAAAGCAGTTTCCATTATTAATTTACTTTCCGCAGAGTTAAAATAATATCCATTTTGCGTAGGATTACGAAACTTACTTGAAGTACCAAAAATTTATCTTTATTAATGCATCTCGTGTAATTTTAAATAGTGTCGCCTCAAACTATAATTGCAATTTAAAAGTTCTTCATCCAGGTCGTCTTCAAATTTAATTTAATCAGTGTATTTTTGCGGAAAACAGGCAGTTTTTATGTTAGCTAATTTGCAGTTCTAAAGCACTCGGCTGTAATAACTATCTTCACTAATGAAAAGTGTTTCTCCTTTAAGCGATAACACTTGTGGGTCGAGCTTCGTTTCCTTAAATAGTTTTTTTGGTATCAAAAATTTAAACCTTTGAAGCAGCAACAATCTTTTAGAATCGCGAACAAAAATCGGCGCAAATTGACGCAGCTGAAGAGGAGTCTGACTTACCTTCAGAGATAAAACAATTTTATATACACCGCTAAACACAGAAAGTGCCACATCAGGAATTATTGTATCACCCGGAAAGCAACGGCTTTTTTACGCTTTCCATCTGTAGGTTGAGGAAGCGTATATGCTCCAGCTTTGTCTGTCTGTCTATCAGCACGATAACTCGCGTAAAAACGATTCGATTTCGATGAATTTTCACTAAGTGGTAGGAGAAAACCTGGGGACGAACCCTATTGAAAATGAGCGAAATGAGGTCAAAGGTCAGGGCACAGGAGCGGCATCGATTCCACCGCCCTTATGCGTTGTAACTTAGGTAAAAATGTTTCCATTACGACAAAACTTTAGTATATTGTTCCGGAGGTATACTGAACCAATTCTACTTAATATCATCGAAATGGGGTCAAAAGGTCAGGCTACAGGAGCGAGATATATTCCACGGCCATTATCCTCATAACTTGACTAAAAACGATTCTTATGCGTTAAAACTTTAGTATATTGTTCCGGAGGTTAACTGAACGAATTTTGTTTAATATAATCGAAATGGGGTCAAAGGTCAGGTCACAGGACTGAGATTTATTCCACAACCATTATCTTCATAACTTGACTAAAAATGCTTCTATTGAAACAAAAGTTTGGTATGTTGTTCCGGAGGTATACTGAATCGGTGCTGCTTAATATCATCGAAATGGGGTCAAAGGTCAGGGTTTGGAGCGAAATTTATTCCACAGCCATTATCCTCATAACTTGACTAACAATGCTTCTATTGCGACAAAACTTTAGTATGTTGTTCCGGAGGTATACTGAACCAATTATGCTTAATATCATCGAAATGGGGTCAAAGGTCAGGGTGCAGGAGCGATATTTATTCCACAGCCATTATACTCATACCTTAAATAAAATTGCTTCTATTGCGACAAAACTTTAGTATGTTGTTCCGGAGGTATAGTGAACCAATTTACTAAAAACGATAACTTGACTAAAAATAATGCTTCTATAATCATCATAACTTGACTAAAAATGCTTCTATAATCATCATAACTTGACTAAAAATGCTTCTGTTGCGATAAAACTTTAGTATGTTGGTCCGGAGGTATACTGAACCAATTCTGCTTAATATCATCGAAATGGGGTCAAAAGTTCAGGATACAGGAGCGAGATATATTCCACGGCCATTATCCACGTAACTTGACTAAAAGTGCTTCTATTGCGACAAAACTTTACTATGTTGTTCCGGAGGTATAGTGAACCAATTTACTAAAAACGATAACTTGACTAAAAATAATGCTTCTATAATTATCATAACTTGACTAAAAATGCTTCTGTTGCGACAAAGCTTTAGTATGTTGGTCCGGAGGTATACTGAACCAATTCTATTAAATATAATCGAAATGGAGTCAAAGGTCGGGGTGCAGGAGCGAGATTTATTCCTAAGCCATTATCCTCATAACTTGACTAAAAATGCTTGTATTGCGACAAAACTTCAGTACGTTGTTCCGGAGGTATACTGAACCAATTAACTAAAATTGATAACTTGACTTAAAATAATGCTTCTATAATCATCATAACTTGACTAAAATGCTTCTATTGCGACAAAATTTTGCTATGTTGTTACGGGGGTATAATGAATCAATTCTATTTAATGTAATCGAAATGGGGTCGAAGGTCAGGGTGCAGGAGCGAGATTTATTCCTAAGCCATTATCCTCATAACTTGACTAAAAATGCTTGTATTGCGACAAAACTTCAGTACGTTGTTCCGGAGGTATACTGAACCAATTAACTAAAATTGATAACTTGACTTAAAATAATGCTTCTATAATCATCATAACTTGACTAAAATGCTTCTATTGCGACAAAACTTTGCTATGTTGTTACGGAGGTATACTGAATCAATTCTATTTAATGTAATCGAAATGGGGTCGAAGGTCAGGGTGCAGGAGCGAGATTTATTCCACATCTATTATCCTCATAATTTGACTAAAAATGCTTATATTGCGTCAAAGCTGTAGTATGTTTTCCCGGGGGTATACTGAACCAATTCTGTTTAATATCATCGAAATGGGGTCAAAGGTCAGGGTACAGGAACGAGATTTATTCCACAGCCATTATCCTCATAACATGACTAGAAATGCATTTATTGCGACAAAACTTTAGTATGTTGTTTCGGAGGTATACTGAACTAATTCTGTTTAATATAATCGAAATGGGGTCAAAGGGCAGGGTACAGGAACGAGATTTATTCCACAGCCATTATCATCATAACTTGACTAAAAATGCTTTTATTCGCAATTTACATGCCACCGTGGAGTACTGTATATAAGGAAAAGAATACGAAGAAACTTCCCAAACCCAAGCAGTTCTTTTTACACTGAGCCTGTTAACCTCAAGTGACGTTTCCCATGAAAAGAGTGATTATTCGTTTAGCTCGTCAATTGTTCAAAGTTTCGAAGCTGCCATTTGACAAAAACTGAGCGCTTCAGAACAAGTGAAAGTAAAACGGATGATTATGAAGTCATAACCTTAACAATTTAAATATATTTTGCTGAAATTCTTCCTTGCGATAAAATGTATATTCATGTTCATGCATGGGTCTGTGCACTGTTTTAATCCTGATTGGCTGATTAATAACCTTACACAGTATTTCTGTTTCAATAGTTATTCAAAGAGTAAAAATTAGAGGGTTCTAGGTACCCCCCCCATTACTTTGGCAGGCACTTCCCCTATCTTCCTGATCCCCCCCCCCTCTGAACCACTCCCTCGTGTTCCAAATTCTGGGAAATTTTTGTGCTTAGGGGCGTTGAAGTAAATCTTGAGGGGGGGGGGGGCACACGTTGTGCTAGTTACGCTACTGTTCTGGACGATGCGTGGAACAAACGTCACACATTTTTCGAGGAACCCACCAGCCAGTACATACGTTCGGGCTTCAATGCAAAAAATACATATTTGTCCTTAATAGAGATCGTAACCGCGCCCCCTCACTCTGGAGTAAGTTGTTCTTCCAACTAAGCTACACGGACGGAATGTGCCCCTGCAAATTTCTCGTTTTAACATGTGATTCATTTCTGTAGTACGTCACATTTCCGACCTCTTTTTCTTCTGCTTCTTCTTCTCTTTTTTTTTTTTTTATGCGAAGAACGAATTTTTATTAATTCTAGACGATGTGTGGAAAAAACGTCGCACATTTTTTTCGAAGAACTCAACGGTAAGCACATGCGTTTTTACGTTCCGGCGCCAATGTGAAAACACAAATTTGGCCGTGACGGGGATCCAACACGCTCTCTCCGGATTAAGTTGCTCTTTCAACTAAGCTACACCGCTGCAGATTTGTCGTCTTGATACGTGCTTTACACAGGGCAGCGGAGAGCGAGCTCGGGCCCCAGTGCAATAAAATCTCCGGGCTCCTCCACTAACCACATAATCCATATTTCCGTTTCCTCACCAACCCCCACCCACCATTCCCTTACTTCCCGACAACCCGACCGGTTGAAACTTTTCAATCTGTTTCTTGCGGTGGATAATTTTTAATATTCTCCCCTCCGTAAACGAACACTCCCTTTCGAGAAAAGAGTTTCCTCAGAAAACTCTTGAACGCCATCTTACGACAGACATTCTTATTTTTCTTAGTACTTTTTCATAATCATCACATTTTTTACCTTTTATTTTTTGAGTGTAATATACGTCTAAAGATGCAGCCTCTGGGAAAGTAACCACAAAGAGTACTCGTAAGTAAACATTAAAATTTGTGTTTTCTCTTTTAAGTTGCCGCTGTGAACAGGATGACTTCAACGGTCATTGGAATAAAGGAAAATAAACGAAGTCGGAATTACGCACAAAGACACTATATTCCTTTATAAAAACTGCCGCAATGCGAAAATAAGGAGTTAAAATAAAAAGAAAAAAGATGCCAGCTTCTGATAGGAAACACAAAGTGACCAAATCCACATGATGAAAATTGTCTGCAGCCTTTGATGACTAGCAATAACGTTGTATATCATACCTAATGATCTGTGTCGGCGAGTAGCAAAGCAACACAGAGAACCCAATGTGTGGTGTCGGCGTGACGTTGGAAAGGAAAGAATAAATGAAAAACGTAATATGGAGAGCTCGTTTTATTTGCAGCAGGTAGCCCACGGACGTGTTGCAGTTAGCCTGGGAACTCGAGTAACATTGTAACACTTCGTTTTTTTTAGCACGTCTTTTGTAAAAAAAGATCGTGCTTATGTTACCGGTTTGTCCGTCCGTCCGCCTGTACCCACGATATCTCTGCAACTATTAGTCCGATTTGAAAAATTCTTTTTGCATTGGGAAGCCTGAAATATGCAAATGATGATCCTCCATTTCGTTTTTTTTACGATGTACAAATTCGCCTCTAGAGGGCGTAAATGTAGATGATGTCGAATTCAAAAATACGTTTTATACCACATATTTGCTTCTAAACATCCGATTGGAAAAATTATTTTATCTTTCGATTTCATTTATGTCGAAGAGTATTTTAGATGCAGTTCCTTTTTCAAAATACGCATAGTTTTTTCGCTAGGGGGCGTAAAAGTAAATTACACTTTTTCCCGATAACTCTTCTTCTAAAACACTGATTCGAAAAATAATTTCTTCAGCGGATACATCTCCTGATGGAAAATCTTTTGCATATAATTTTTAATTTTTGGTAAAGAATACTTTGGCCACCAGGGGGCGCAAGTGTTAATTTGCCATAAAATCTCAGTTTCTAAAATAACGATTGGAAAAATTATTTCGTGGATTGATGCCTCTCACATCGATAAACCTTTTTGGAATATTTTTTCCTAAAATATTCCACAGTTTCTTCGCCAGGGGGCGTAGATGCATATCTTATAGAGTCCGATTTGAAAAATTCCTTCTTTGTTGGATAGTGTTTTCAGTGTGACATGTTTTTCATATAATTTCAAAATTTTCAAGTAATGCATAGCCTTTCCGCTAGAGGGCGTAGCGGTGAATTGCGGTTCTCCCTATATCTCTGCTTCTAAATCTCCGATTTGAAAAATTCTTTCTGCACCGGATACATCTCCTGGTGGGAAATCGTTTGCACATAATTTCTGATTTTTGTAAAAAAATTGTTTGGCCACCAGGGGGCGTAAATCTTAATTTCCGCTGCTGATGTATTTGCAGCAAAATATGAGCTTCTAAATTCTCGATTGAAAAAAAACGTCGTTGACCGATACTACTCATGTCGGAAAACCTTTCAGGAAAATTTTCTTCTTGAAATAATAGATGGTTTCTACGCCAGGGGGCGTAGATGTATACCTTATATTTGTCAATATCTCTACTTCTAGGCGTCCGATTTGAAAAATTCCTTCTTTGTTGGATAGTGTTTCCAATGGGAAATGCTTTTACTATAAATTCAAAATTTACAAGTAAATCATAGATTTTCCGCTAGGGGGAACAAAGGTAAATTGCGTTTTCTGCGTTATTTCTGCTGCTAAAACTCCGATTTGAAAAAATCTACCTGTATCGCATACAAGACCTGATGGAAAATATTTTTCACATAATTTCTAATATTTGGTAAAGAATGGTTTGGCCACCAGGGGTCATAAGCGTTAATTTCTGCTTCTCATGTATTTGTAGCAAAATTTAGGATCCTGAAAACTCGACTAAATTTTTTTCTTGGACCGATACCGCTTATATGGATAAACCTTTTGAGAATAGTTTCTTCCTAAAATAATGCATGGTTTTCCCACCAGGGGACGTAAAGTTACATCTTATTTTTGTCGATATCTCTGTTTCTAAGAGTTCGTAAGCTCACGATTCCATTTACAGCAATATCTGGGGGATTAAAAACCCGACTGAAAATTTTCTTTCTCTCTTCAGATACTATTGTTTTCCATACCGGTTCCTTTGACTATGAATAGCTTTGATAAATTTAATTTGCGTTAGATCGGATTCAAAAAACGTGCTTATTACACCAGAAAACTCGGTGTCATCTTTCTTGTATTTTTCTTGGACCGATACCGCTTACATGGATAAACCTTTTGAGAATAATTTCTTCCTAAAATAATGAATGGTTTTCCCACCAGGGTACGTAAAGTCACATCTTATTTTTGTCGATATCTCTGTTTCTAAGAGTTCGTAAGCTCACGATTCCATTTACAGCAATATCTGGGGGATTAAAAACCCGACTGAAAATTTTCTTTCTCTCTTCAGATACTATTGTTTTCCATACCGGTTCCTTTGACTATGAATAGCTTTGATAAATTTAATTTGCGTTAGATCGGATTCAAAAAACGTGCTTATTACACCAGAAAACTCGGTGTCATCTTTCTTGTATTTTTTCTTGGACCGATACCGCTTACATGGATAAACCTTTTGAGAATAATTTCTTCGTAAAATAATGAATGGTTTTCCCACCAGGGTACGTAAAGTCACATCTTATTTTTGTCGATATCTCTGTTTCTAAGAGTTCGTAAGCTCACGATTCCGTTTACAGCAATATCGGAGGGATTAAAAATCCGATTGAAAATCTTCTTTCTTTCGTCAAATCTATTGTTTTCCATACCGGATCCATTGACTTTGAATAGCTTTGATAAATTTAATTTGCGTTAGATCGGATTCAAAAGACGTGCTTATTACACCCGAAAACTCGGAGTCATCTTTCTTGTATTTTTCTTGGACCGATACCGCTTATATGGATAAACCTTTTGAGAATAATTTCTTCCTAAAATAATGAAGGGTTTTCCCACCAGGGTACGTAAAGTCACATCTTATTTTTGTCGATATCTCTGTTTCTAAGAGTTCGTAAGCTCACGATTCCGTTTACAGCAATATCGGAGGGATTAAAAATCCGATTGAAAATCTTCTTTCTTTTGTGATATCTATTGTTTCCCATAACGGTTCCATTGACTTTGAATAGCTTTGATAAATTTAATTTGCGTTAGATCGGATTCAAAAGACGTGCTTATTACACCTAAAAACTCGGTGTCATCTTTCTTGTATTTTTTCTTGGACCGATACCTCTTATATGGATAGACCTTTTGAGAATAATTTCTTCCTAAAATAATGAATGGTTTTCCCACCAGGGTACGTAAAGTCACATCTTATTTTTGTCGATATCTCTGTTTCTAAGAGTTCGTAAGCTCACGATTCCGTTTACAGCAATATCGGAGGAATTAAAAATCCGATTGAAAATCTTCTTTCTTTCGTCAGATCTATTGTTTTCCATACCGGATCCATTGACTTTGAATAGCTTTGATAAATTTAATTTGCGTTAGATCGGATTCAAAAGACGTGCTTATTACACCCGAAAATTCGGTGTCGTCTTTCTTGTTTTCTATTGAATTTAAAGCAAGTTTTGAATTTATTACATTTTTTACATTTATGACAAAAATAACGCATTTTTACGCGTATTTTACACTTCACGTAGAGAATATTTTTTTACGCGTAACTTCCCAATCCTGGTGACGGTATCGCTTGAAAAATAATCAGACACCGTAAAATAATAATTAGAGAAAAACATAGTTTAGAACCGTCTCTGGGGCCCTTTAGGGGACAGGGCGCCGGTGTGCCCCCTCCCCCTCGTCAGGCATGGCTTTACCGCTGTAGTTCGTAACGACCGGAGTTTGTTTTGCCAAAATTTCTGAGAACCACTGCAAAATGTATGCTCCCCATCGAGCTTAGACCCCTAATAGTCTACCCAGTTCCGTGCGGCAGGCATCGCCACAAAATTGCAATTATATCCTAATGCAAATCCTTATGCCTTTGTGAAGAGCGTGTTATTATGTTCAGCATAAACAGTATTGGTAGATTCTCATCTTCCGTGAGCGCGTGGGAAGGAAACTGTTTGTTCAGTTGCGCAGTTGCGCCTGGGAGAAAGTATTTTTCGCGCTTTTTCTTAAGTCCTAATGTTGGGAAACATATTTTCATTTTAAGAGATTCCGTGGTGTGGTTTCATGATCTCCATCGTTGATTCCCCTGTTACTATCTGCCCGAGCGCAATTTTTCTGTTAGCAAAGGCCTCCTCCTCTTCGCCCGCGTTCCTCCTCTTTCATGCTGCTCTCGCAGTCTATCTTCCATTAGATAATGGTGGTGGATAGCGAGTCTGTGGGCTTTTAAGAAAATGAAGAATATGCGGCGATCCGTTGGGCGAGACTGTTGCATGGGAGAGGGGATGGATTGGGAGACAGCGAGCCGCTCTCTCTTCCTCAACCTCCCACTCGTAGCTGCCAAGTTCCATTTCCGAGCTCCGGTGGGCTAATTAACAACTTTCCAAAATACTACGCTTTAATAATACAACTGACACCCCCTCTAGCAAGCGAGCATTCATCACGCTGAGACTACAGAATAGTTTAGTATTTTTTTTTTTTTTCTTCTTCCCTCCTCCCAATTTCACTCTCGCTTTCTTTTTGTCTACCTGTTCTAAAGTGCATTTCGGTGTACTCTACTCTGTTAGTTAATTATTCACGATTTGAACAGCGGCAATTAAACTAAAGTTTGTTTAGGAGAAACTTTGTCATCAGGACCGTAATTCTTGTTTGTTTCCAGTTACTGAAGCGAAGCGAGGGGAAGTTAAAGAAAAAAAAAAAAAACTTTGCTGTAAAAATGAGCATATTACGAAGCACTGATTTAGGAGGACTATTCCAAGATTTATAGGTGCAAGCAGGTCTTGTCTAATTACAACACGCGTCGCCGAGAGGAAGAATTAAAGAAAAGGGGGATAGCGAATTTAGTTTAAAAATTGTTTTCCGCCATTTATCATTCGAGTCTAACGTAATGATTTAGGAATGAACACACAGTGATGATGGAACAAATTTAGGTTTGGGTTTTCTCTGAAAAAATTCACTTGGAAACAATGCTTGGAAAATAAAAGCTACTTTTTTTCTTATTTTACGAAAATAAGATTATTTATGCCGAGTTAAATTTGCATATTTCGCTGAGTGTTATTACCTGAGACAAGATATTCTGATTCTAAGGGTGCAACTAGAATGAATTGCATAAACTCTTAAACATTTATTAAAAAATATAAATTCATGAATATTTTCAGGATGTTGAATTGCGTGTCAAAAGTTCTCAGCAGAAAAAATGGAAGATAGATAATGATGCGAGAAATAAAATAAAGTTAGCTTAGGAAAGGGAGTTGTTTTTCGTTCAATTATCATAATTCATACAAAGCATTGTAGCATCAAGACATCTGCTCAAATTTAAATTTTTTAGCATAAGACAGCAGATAAATTTTTAACTAAGAGTAATAGTTCACCATTTAACACAACCTCGGTGCTAGGTTACTTCAAAAAGTCATGGAATTTTAATCACAAGTCGGATAAATCCAATATTTCGTTTTTGTGTCACACACAAAATCAAACAAACAAAAAAAAACCAGTAATTTTGTTTTAAAGTACAACACCTTGATCTTATATGACGACACACAGCAACCATTTGGGGTAGCATTTTCAAATAAATAAAAATAAATACATAACAGTTTCAAATCAATAAAAAATAAATGCATAATAATTAAATAATTGAAAACGATGAATAATTACATAAAAATTAAATAAATAAAAATGAAAACTAAATAAAATGAAACTACTGTATAACGTAGTACACAAGTGATTCGTTAAATAAAAATGGAAATTTAATAAAGGAAAGAAAAAGAAAACTAAATACATAAATACTTTTAATACATGAAAACAAAAAATAAATAATGGAAAAGGTAAAAACGAAAATTAATACATAATCAATAAATAAATAGAAATAAATAAGTAAATAAAAAAACGGAAACTAAGCAATCCAATAAATGAAAATGAAAAATAAATAAACAAACCAAAACTTGAATATATAAATTATTGAATACGTGAAAAATAAGTAAAAAAATAAAATAAAATAGAAACGAAATATATCGATATATCATTAAATTAAATAAAAAATAAAGAAAGAAAGAAAAGAAATTCAGACGTGATTATTTATTTATTTCTAATATTGTTCTGCTTTAGTTATTTATATAGATATTGACATTTAACTTAAAAAAAGTGTTCTCTAAAAAAATCACATGGAAACATGGCTTAAAAAATTAAAGCAACTTATTTTTGCCTTCTGTTATGAAAACAAGGTAACTCACGTCGAGTTAAATTTGCATTTCCGCTGAGTTATATTACTTGAGACAAGATATTTGAATTGTTAGGGTGCAACAAGAATGAATTGAATAAACTCTTAAACAGTTATTTAAAAATATATGTTCGTGAATATTTCAGGGATGTTGAATTCCGTGTCTAAAGTTCTCACCAGAAAAAAAAATGGAAGATAGAGAATGATGGACGAACCAAAATAATGTTTACTTAGTAAAGGGTGTTTTTTCGTTCGGTTTTTATAATTCATACAAAGAATGGTAAAATGAAGACACCAGACTACGCCTACTGAAATTTAAATTGTTTGGCATCAGACAGGAGTTAAATTTTTAATTAAGAATAATCTTTCAGCATTTTACAGAGCCTCGGTGCTGGTATTACTTCAAGAATTCATGGAATTTCAATCCTAAGTCGCATAAATCCAATATTTCGTTTTTGTGTCTTATAAGAAAAACTAAGAAAAAATAGGAAAACAATAACTTGAGTCACAGCAAATAAATAATAACACAAGGAACTTTACACCAACTATACATAATATACACTATCTACCAACAAGTAATTGGACACCTGTGATAGTAAAGGAAAACTAAGTTTATTCACCTTCAATAGTTGGTGGAGCCTCCACGAGCGGCGATTACAGCTGCGACCCTCCGGGGCATACTCTCAACCAGGCGTTATACGACGGCTAGCGGTATCTTCTTCCACTCGGCTTGGAGAAGACAGGTCAGTTCCTTCACCGATTTTGGACGGTGGGAGCACCCCTTAAGTCGACGTTCCAACTCGTCCCAGAGGTGCTCCATAGGGTTAAGGTCCGGGCTCTGCGCAGGCCATTCCATTCGATTAACCCCATTGTCACCATACCAAGCCATGGTGGACCTCGCAACATGACAGGTGGCATTGTCATTCTGAAAGTAACATGGGTCCACCCCGTAAAACTGCCACAACGTAGGAAGCGCATGGTCATCCAAAATGGTGCAGTAGGTCTCGGCGTTGAGTCTACCAGAAATTGAGACCAAGGGTCCCGTGCCCTACCAGGAGAAACACCCCCATAGCATAATTCCACCGCCGCCGAACTTCACAGTTGGCACACTACATTCCGGCAGAAGGCGTTCTTCAGGCAGACGCCAAACCTAAACCCTGGCATTCGAACGGCAGAGGGTGAACCTTGATTCGTCGCTCCAGAGAACATGTTTCCACTGTTCAACGGTCCACTGTCGACGTTCTTTGCACCACGTTAGCCGAGCAGCGCTATTGGACTTGGTGATCAAAGGCTTGTGGGCGGCAGCACGTTTATGATAACCGAGTAGATGGGCTTCGTTACGGATGGTATTGATCGAAAGAACACTCGCGGATGCCTGTTGAAACTCCTCGCGGATGTGGCCCATCGATTTGGTGCGGTTCTTCCGAATTTCTCTGGCCAGCACCCGTCGGTCTCTAACTCTCAGTTTTGTGGGTCTGCCGGGTCAGGGCAAATTATGACAGTCACCTCTCATCTTCCACTTGCCAATCACGCAGGCCACTGTCGATTTTGGGTACTTCAACTCGCTGGATATGTCACGTATGGATCGGCCATTTCTGTGATACCCGACGATTACACCTTTCTCGAAATCAGAGAGCTCCGAACTGCGTGGCATCTTGCATGCGACTGGTTGCGTTGTTGTTTCCCACACGATATTTAACGACGGCCGTGACGTGTATCAGGACCGCAGATATCGTCGATTGCAGGGGTGTCCAATTACTTGTTAGTAGATAGTGTAGTATAACTGTACTAGTGACCCGAATTTATTGGCATGGATAAAAATGAAAAATTCCAAGCTTTTGCACATCAACCAGATTGCTTTCTCAAGGAAGTTAGACAGACAACTGCAAACTGGATAATAACGCTTCAATAGTTTTCTGTCTACCTTCTTTGAAAAAGCCATCGGGTTGATCTGCGAAAGCATGGAAATTTTGATTTTTATCTACGCCAATAAATATGGATCACTTGTATAGTTACAATATCTTACAAATAATAATAAATACATAATATTTTCAAGTCAATAAAAATAAATGCATATTAATTAAATAATTGAAAAATATAATTAATTAATTGAATTATTGGAAAAGTTACGTAAATAAATACATAAATAATTAATAATTAAATAAATGAAAATAAAAAATAAATAAAAGGAAACTTAATAAATAAATGATTCGTTAAATGAAAATAAATTTTTAATAAAGAAAAGAAAAAGAAACTAAATGCATAAATACTTACAGTAAATTAAAATGAAAAATAAATTAAGAAAATTGTAAAAACGGAAATTAATACACAATCATTAAATAAATGGAAGTAAATGGGTAAATAAAAGAAAACGGAAACTAGATATATAAATAATTATATAAATGAAAATGAAATTTAATTAAAGAAAACGAAAGCTGAATACATAACTTATTAAATAAGTGAAAAATAAGTAAACAAATATAATAAAATGGAAACTAAATACATAATATAATTATTTAAATCAAATTAAAAAATAAAGAAAGAAATAAAACAAATACAGAGTGCTAATTTATTTATTTAATTCTAATGTTCTTCAGCTTTAGTTCTTTATATTTCTTTTGATAATTAACTTTAAAATTGTTCTCTTAAAAAATCACATGAAGGCTTAGAAAATTAAAGCTACTTATTTTTTTCTGTTACGAAAATAATGTTACTTATGTCGAGTTAAATTTGCATATTTCGTTGAGTGTTATTAACTGAGACAAGACATTCGAATTCTTAGGGTGTAACAAGAATGAATTGCATAAACTTTTAAACATTTATTAAAAAATATAAGTTTATGAGCATTTCCAGTATGTTGAATTGCGTGTCGGAAGTACTTACCAGAAAAAAAATGGAAGATAGATAATGATGAGAGAAATAAAATAAAGTTAGCATAGAAAAGAAAGGTATTTGTTCAATTATCATAATTCATACGAAGAAGGAAAGCATCAAGATAACCATATCTCCCAAAATTCAAATTGTTTGGCATCAGACAACAGTAAAATTTTTAGCTAAGAATAATATTTTAGCATTTAACAGAACCTTGATGTAGTGTTATTTCAGGAAGACATGGAATTTTAATCATCAATCTGATAAATCTAATATTTCGTTTTTGTGTTCAACGAAAAAAACTAAAACATAAAAAGTTTTGTGTGTTGAAGTACACTTTAAATCCTTGCCCACAGCCAGGATTTGGCCAAATATCTTCAAATAAATGAAATAAAACTATAAATAAATACATACATAATTAAATAAATGAAAACTAAATAGAAGGTTTAAATAATACACTGCTGGCCATCCAAAATGCAACACCAAGAAGGAAATATCCGATTGGCCTGAAATTCGCAGCATGCGTTGCCAGCGAGAGGACATGCAAACGATTAGCATTGCAGGGCATATGCAAATCATGTGCGCCCGGCACGCCACCGAGAAGCACTATAAGAAGGGTGCACAGAAGGAGGGGTGTAAGTAGTGGAAGTTTTTTGTGCTGTCGTACCTGTGCGTGGGAGGCTTCCTGATGCCTCGTCGCAGAATACGGCAGTCATTCCAGCACGTTCGGAGTTCGACAGAGGACGAATAGTGGCTTATCGCGACAGCGGTTTTTTATCGTACCGAGACATCGGCGCCCGTGTGGGACGACATCCAGTCACAGTGAGGCGAGTATGGATTCGGTGGGTACAGGAGGGACGGACGGACTGACGTGAGCGATTGCTGAAGTCGCGGCACACCACCGAACGAGAGAATGTTGTGCGGCAGGCATTGGCGACTCGCACCGCCACATCACGAACGTTAGCACAGGAATTAGGGTGCGTTGCGCAACAACCTGTGTCAGCACGTACCGTTGGACGTCGTCTGCAGGAGTGGGGACTTGCCGCACGGCGCCCATTGCTCCAATTACCATTGACGTCATACCACCGGCGAGTGCGGCGGCAGTGGGCCGTTGAACGCCGCACCTGGACTACGGAATGGCACGACATTGTCTTCTCCGACGAATTCCGCTTCTGCCTGCAACACCACGATGGTCGTATCCACGTGTGGCGGCACCGCGGCGAGAGACTATATGACGCCTGCATTATGCATCCCCATACCGGTCCGTCGCCTGGCGTTATGGTTTGGGGCGCAATTGGATATGACATCCGCACCCCTGTGGTACGCATCGCCGGTGCACTGAACAACCACCACACCATCTCCGACGTTTTGGAGCCTGTAGTCCTCCCTTACCTGCAGGACCTGCCAGCGGCCACGTTGCAACAGAACAATGCGCGCCCGTGCGTGGCACGCATTGTGCAACAGTTCTTCACGGCCCCTCAGGTGTCAATGCTGCCGTGGCCCACCTGTTCTCCCGATATATCGCCCATCGAACACGTCGGGTCGCTGATCGGGAACCGAGTGGCCCGGCAAGCACCACCCGCGGCTACGCCTGATGAACTGTGGCAACGTGTGGAAGCAGCCTGGACTGACATACCCCAGGCTCACATCCAAAGCCTCTTTCGTTCGATGCCGCGGCATGTAGCGGCCGTTATTGCCAGCCATGGGGGCCACACGAACTATTGATGTCTGCGTGTTCCGCAAGTCGCACGGGCCTGTAAGCTCAATCGTTTCATCTTCGTATCTGTTGTTATGTGTCCAGTAAAGCAGGCTTTTGCTATCTCGTGTCCTTCTTGGTGTTGCATTTTGGGTGGCCAGCAGTGTATTAACTAAAATTATTTAAACAATTCGTTAAATGAAAGCGATACCATAATAAAGCAACAAAACAAAGAGAAAACTAATTACAGCCAACTCTGGATAAAGTGAGCTGTGTTGTGGTGAACATTCGGCTGTAGTGAATCTAAATCATTGGTCCCAACCAACAACATCGGAAATATACATTAAAATTTTCGTTTATAGTGAACGCTCAACTTCGGTTGTAGTCAACCTAAATGATAAATCTTCAAAGAAAAGAATGTTCTTGTAACATGGAATTGTAACTAATTTCAAAGCAAACCTTCTTCTAAAAATTTGAAAGAATGTGTTGAGAACAATATTTCAGGCCAACTACTCCTTAAATGCATTAAAGGGCAAAAGTAGAATTAAAAACCTCAGCAACATCGAGCTGGTGTTCCTGCCTGCCAACACCACGTCAATCCTCCACTCCATGGAGCAAGGTGTGATTCGCAGCTTTAAAACCCATTAGAGAAGGGAAGTAACGCTTCATTTAATCCGTTTGGGTTGTCGTGCTACCATACCCACTTTTCATCAAAGAGTGGGGAAACCTTTACATGTAGGAAGGCCGCAATAAATTAGTTGTAATCGTTAAACCCCAAACAAAGTAATCATTCATCCAACATGCGTAGGAGTTTGAATTCCGGATCTGGCCTGTATGTTGTGCATGCCTTACGGCACTGCCTCTCTTCCTACCCTGGAGCCAGTGACCCTTAAGTTGTAACGGGTGACTGTTTATAGTCCACTGAGTTGCTCCACGTGGTCGTTAAACCCCAAACAAAGTAATCATTCATCCAACATGAGTCGCAGTTTGAATCCCGGATGAAGCTTGGATGTTATGTTTATCTTACGGCACTGTCTTTCTCCCTTACCTGGAACCAGTGACCCTAAATTTGGGACGGGTGACTGTTTATAGTCCGTTGAGTTGCTCCACGTGGTCGTTAAACCCCAAACAAAGTAATCATTCATCCAACATGAGTCGTAGTTTGAATCCCGGATGAAGCTTGGATGTTATGTTTATCTTACGGCACTGTCTTTCTCCCTTACTTGGAACCAGTGACCCTAAATTAGGGACGGGTGACTGTTTATAGCCCATTGAGTTGCTCACGGTGGTCGTTAAATCCCAAACAAAGTAATCATTCATCCAACATGCGTCGGAGTTTTAATCCCGGATCAGGCCTGTATGTTGTGGAAGCCTTACGGCACTGGCTCTCTTCCTACCCTGGAGCCAGTGAACCTTAAGTTGGGACGGGTGACTGTTTATAGTCCATTGAGTTGCTCAACGTGGTCGTTAAACCCCAAACAAAGTAATCATTCATTCAACATGAGTCGCAGTTTGAATCCCGGATGAAGCTTGTATGTTATGTTTATCTTACGGCACTGTCTTTCTCCCTTCCGTGGAACCAGTGACCCTAAATTAGGGACGGGTGACTGTTTATAGCCCATTGAGTTGCTCACGGTGGTCGTTAAATCCCAAACAAAGTAATCATTCATCCAACATGCGTCGGAGTTTTAATCCCGGATCAGGCCTGTATGTTGTGGAAGCCTTACGGCACTGGCTCTCTTCCTACCCTGGAGCCAGTGAACCTTAAGTTGGGACGGGTGACTGTTTATAGTCCATTGAGTTGCTCAACGTGGTCGTTAAACCCCAAACAAAGTAATCATTCATCCAGCATGAGTCGCAGTTTGAATCCCGGATGAAGCTTGTATGTTATGTTTATCTTACGGCACTGTCTTTCTCCCTTCCGTGGAACCAGTGACCCTAAATTAGGGACGGGTGACTGTTTATAGCCCATTGAGTTGCTCACGGTGGTCGTTAAATCCCAAACAAAGTAATCATTCATCCAACATGCGTCGGAGTTTTAATCCCGGATCAGGCCTGTATGTTGTGGAAGCCTTACGGCACTGGCTCTCTTCCTACCCTGGAGCCAGTGAACCCTATATTTGGGACGGGTGACTGTTTATAGTCCATTGAGTTGCTCAACGTGGTCGTTAAACCCCAAACAAAGTAATCATTCATCCAGCATGAGTCGCAGTTTGAATCCCGGATGAAGCTTGTATGTTATGTTTATCTTACGGCACTGTCTTTCTGCCTTCCGTGGAACCAGTGACCCTAAATTAGGGACGGGTGACTGTTTATAGCCCATTGAGTTGCTCACGGTGGTCGTTAAATCCCAAACAAAGTAATCATTCATTCAACATGCGTCGGAGTTTTAATCCCGGATCAGGCCTGTATGTTGTGTATGCCTTACGGCACTGGCTCTCTTCCTACCCTGGAGCCAGTGACCCTTAAGTTGGGACGGGTGACTGTTTATAGTCCATTGAGTTGCTCAACGTGGTCGTTAAACCCCAAACAAAGTAATCATTCATTCAACATGAGTCGCAGTTTGAATCCCGGATGAAGCTTGGATGTTATGTTTATCTTACGGCACTGTCTTTCTCCCTTACCTGGAACCAGTGACCCTAAATTTGGGACGGGTGACTGTTTATAGTCCGTTGAGTTGCTCCACGTGGTCGTTAAACCCCAAACAAAGTAATCATTCATCCAACATGAGTCGTAGTTTGAATCCCGGATGAAGCTTGGATGTTATGTTTATCTTACGGCACTGTCTTTCTCCCTTACTTGGAACCAGTGACCCTATATTTGGGACGGGTGACTGTTTATAGTCCGTTGAGTTGCTCACGGTGATCGTTAAACCCCAAACAAAGTAATCATTCATCCAGCATGAGTCGCAGTTTGAATCCCGGATGAAGCTTGTATGTTATGTTTATCTTACGGCACTGTCTTTCTCCCTTCCGTGGAACCAGTGACCCTAAATTAGGGACGGGTGACTGTTTATAGCCCATTGAGTTGCTCACGGTGGTCGTTAAATCCCAAACAAAGTAATCATTCATTCAACATGCGTCGGAGTTTTAATCCCGGATCAGGCCTGTATGTTGTGTATGCCTTACGGCACTGGCTCTCTTCCTACCCTGGAGCCAGTGACCCTTAAGTTGGGACGGGTGACTGTTTATAGTCCATTGAGTTGCTCAACGTGGTCGTTAAACCCCAAACAAAGTAATCATTCATTCAACATGAGTCGCAGTTTGAATCCCGGATGAAGCTTGGATGTTATGTTTATCTTACGGCACTGTCTTTCTCCCTTACCTGGAACCAGTGACCCTAAATTTGGGACGGGTGACTGTTTATAGTCCGTTGAGTTGCTCCACGTGGTCGTTAAACCCCAAACAAAGTAATCATTCATCCAACATGAGTCGTAGTTTGAATCCCGGATGAAGCTTGGATGTTATGTTTATCTTACGGCACTGTCTTTCTCCCTTACTTGGAACCAGTGACCCTATATTTGGGACGGGTGACTGTTTATAGTCCGTTGAGTTGCTCACGGTGATCGTTAAACCCCAAACAAAGTAATCATTCATCCAACATGAGTCGTAGTTTGAATCCCGGATGAAGCTTGGATGTTATGTTTATCTTACGGCACTGTCTTTCTCCCTTACTTGGAACCAGTGACCCTATATTTGGGACGGGTGACTGTTTATAGTCCGTTGAGTTGCTCACGGTGATCGTTAAACCCCAAACAAAGTAATCATTCATCCAACATTAGTCGGAGTTTGAATCCTGGATGAAGCTTGGATGTTGTGTTCCCTTACGGTACTGTCTATCTCCCTTACCTGGCATCAGTGACCCTAAATTAGGGACGGGTGACTGCTTATACGAGTGACGGTTAAGGATGGTTGTCATACCGCTAAAAAAATAAGATGTAGGCATGCAAAAGATACATATGTTATCTATGCAAAGTACAAGGGTGTCCCTCGATTTTTTAAATTTTATTTTACCCTCAGGAATTAATGGTATTTTTGAGAAAAAGGTGCAATTTTAAAAAAAACAATGGAGAAAATATTTGAAAAAAACATTTGAAAAACAAAACAAATATTTGATAAACACAGCTGATTGATTTAAGGTAAATTTTTGTTATAAATATATCGGTTGGATGTAAAGAATTTTAGTAAGAGAACTCCTATAAGCACTAAATTTTCGTCGAATGCAAATATGTTGTCGCACATCGAAGTATGAAGCTAGCACATATGATAAATTAGATGGCTCACTAATCACCAATAAAATTTGTCACGGTTAAAGCATTTTCTTAATCCAACCTACGAAACTGAGGAATCGTTGACCTAAAGTGCAACATTTACACTCATAGACAATGAAATTTGCGCACCTAGAAGAAACTTTGCAAATATCTAGAGTGCGTGCTGGTATGCAAATGATCCACGTTTGGTGCGATTCCGCATGGCCGCGCACCCTGTGGTTGCGCTGCAAGCACGAACCGGTAGCCTTATAAACCGGCGTGTAGTCGATGCCCCATGAAAGCGAAAAGAACCGGCAGACGCAAACAAGAGTTCAAAGTGACAAGAATGCCGGGTAGACGCCAGAGACGTGGATTTACGCAAATTACGGACTTTGTGAAAGGCCTGATCATTGGGCTGAAAACCGCAGGGTGGTCTGCGCGCAGTATAGTCCGCCACGTGACTCGTTCAGACCATACCGTCCGAATGTGTTGGGAGCAGTGGACACGTGACCGCACTGCCACACGGCGGAGCGGTTCTGGACGTCCCAGGAGGATCATAAGTAGAGGGGATCGACGGATCGTGCGCCAGGCACGAATCCCACTGGGACCAGGTCCGTTATACAGGATGATGTTGCGACTCCTGCGTGCCCGTGAACCATATCCCGACGCCTTGCGGAAGCGAATCTGCGATCCCAGCGCCTCTTACGTGTGCTTCCATTAACACCGGAACATCGTCGTCTCCGTGTGCAGTGGTGCCAGGCCAGAGTGACGTGGAACGTCACAGACTGGCGACGTGTGGTGTTTAGCGACGAGTGCCACTTCGTTTTGGGGACAGATGATCATCGTGTCCGGTTGTGGTGGAGGTCCCCGGATGAACGGCACAATCCCAACCTTGCTATCGGGCGCTGCACCTCCCCTACTGCAGGTAGTATTGTCTGGGGAGTCATTGCCTACCATAGTCGATCAGCTCTAGTATTGGTATGTGGATCATTGATGGGTCAGTGGTATGTTGATGAGATCCTACGGCCCCATGTACTCTCATTCCTGGACAGGATTCCAGATGCGCTATACCAGCAAGATAATGCCAGTCAGCACACGGCTAGGGTTGTCCAGTACTGCCTACGTCGTGTCCAAACACTTCCATGGCCTTCCCCCTCCGCGGACATATCTCTTATCGTGCATGTGTGAGACCAGATGAAACGCCAGCGATGGCGCTGTGCCGCACTATCCGTGATTTGGAGCACACCGTCCAACACGCGTGGAACAGTCTTCCGCAGGACAGCATCAGGCGTCTGTTCGCCTCCATGCCGAACTGTATTGAAGCATGAATCGCCGCACGAGGCGGTGCGACGCGCTGCTGAAGATGACCGGACTGCGTGCCACAGATCCCTCTGCAATTGTCTCTGTTTTTGCCATCATGTGTATCATTCATCTGTATCATTACGTCCATAAAATTTCAGTTCAATCCGATGCTTCCTTCTTGGTGCGCAGATTTCCTTCTCCGTGAGTGTAAGCCAGCTTTTAATTGAAAAGATAGAAAGGACGAGGAAAATCGCGATCCGGCAAAAATAAATTTTCAAAGCAAAAGTTCTGAACTAAAATAAAGAACAACTTGTGATTAAGCAAAAATATTTTTCAAAGCAAAATTTTAGGATCTCCGTTCTGAAAAATCACAGGAAGTTACGTAACCGCAGAGAAATTCGTTTGCATCACTGTAACACAAATTCGCATAAATCAGAAAAAAAAGAGAGTTAAAATCAAGGAGAGCATTTCTCAAATAAATTTCCTTTCAGCAGTATTTTGCAGCTTCTGAAAGAATTAAAGATAAGAACTTAACTAATTCAGCTATAGGCCTGTTTATATTTCGTTTAAATACCAAAAAACTAACTTGTAGAACTCCATTATTTTTTGTTGAGGCTCTTTATTTATTTTTCTTTTTGAATCAACCGTGATGAAAAAGTGTGGTAAAGCAATTAATCACTTTGCCTATTGAAGCGCGTGTAACAGTTTTTGTTTAATCCTAACGTTTTCCACTTTAATTCTTTCCTGATAGAATTAAAGGATTTGTAAAACCTTTAATTGCGAGATTTTTTTAAAATCCGGCTTGAAAGTTATCGGTAGAAGCGTTGAGAGTCAAGAAGATTAAAAACAAAAATGGAAACATGAAAAAACTCCTACTAAATTTTTTTCTGGGAATATCTATGAAACAAACGCACGTTGGCTTCTGATGCCGTATATAAATTGATTAGAAAGTTAAATAATCGATTTCCCTTCAACAGATATTAACACTATTTTTTGGGAGGAGTTTTTACCCTCTGATATATTTATTTTTCTGCTGTATAATAAAAATTTTTTAAAACTATTTTTTGAAGGATCTTCGAAATAAACCATGATCTTATTATTAAAAGCAAAGAAAAATTATAAGTTATCTGAAACACCGAGTGCGACAATTAAGTTATTGAGAATGAATTAAAAAAAAAACAAGTTAGTAAAGTCATGCAATGCATTGATTATGACACGCTTTATAACATACCAGACATCATTACCCACGTTATGAGAATAATAGCTGCGGAATAAATCTCGCTCCTTTGCCCTGACCTTTGACGCCATTTCGATTATATTAAACATAATCAGCTCAGTATACCTCCGGAACAAAATGCTAAAGTTCTGTCGCAATAGAAGCATTTTTAGTCAAGTCATGAGGGCAATGGCTGTGGAATAAATCTTGCTCCTATGCCCTGACCTTTGACACCATTTCGATGATATTCAACAGAACCGATGCAGTATACCTCCGGAACAACATACTAAATTTTGTCGTAATAGAAATAATTTTAGTCAAATTATGAGGATAATGGCTGTGGAATAAATCTCGCTCCTGTGTCCTGACCTTTGACCCCATTTCGATTATATTAAACAGAATTGGTTCAGTATACCTCCGGAGCAACATCCTAAAGTTTTATCGCAATAGAAACAATTTTAGTCAAGTTATGAGGATAATGGCTGTGGAATAAATGTCGCTCCTGTGTCCTGACCTTTGACCCCATTTCGATTGTATTAAACAGAATTGGCTCAGTATACCTGCGGAACAACATGCTAAAGTTTTGTCGCAATAGAAACAATTTTAGTCAAGTTATGATGATAATGGCTGTGGAACAAATCTCGCTCCTGTGTCCCAACCTTTGACCCCATTTCGATTATATTAAACAGAATTGGTTCAGTATACCTCCGGAACAACATCCTAAAGTTTTGTCGCAATAGAAACAATTTTAGTCAAGTTGTGAGGTTAATGGCTGTGGAATAAATCTCGCTCCTGTGTCCTGACCTTTGACCCCATTTCGATTATATTAAACAGAATTGGTTCAGTATACCTCCGGGACAACATACTAAAGTTTTGTTGCAATAGAAACAATTTTAGTCAAGTTATGAGGATAATGGCTGTGGAATAAATCTCGCTCCTGTGCCCTGACCTTTGACCCCATTTCGATGATATTAGACAGAACCATATCAGTGTACCTCCGGAAAAACATACTAAAGTTTTGTTGCAATAGAAACATTTTTAGTCAAGTTATGAGGATAATGGCTGTTGGAATAAATCTGGCTCCTGTGTCCTGACCTTTGACCCCATTTCGATGATATTCAACAGGATCGGTTCAGTATACTTCTGGAAGAACATACTAAAGGTTTGTCGCAATAGAAGCATGTTTACGGAAGTTATGACGCACAAGGGCGATGGAATGGATCCCGCTCCTATGTCCTGACCTTTAACCCCATTTCGTCCATTTGCAAAAGGGTTTGTTCTCAGGTGGTCCCCTACCACAAACTAAAATTTCATCGAAATCGAACCATTTTTACACTAGTTATCGTGCGGACGGACAGACGGAAGAAGCTGGAGGACACACGCTTCTTCTACCTACGGTTGGAAAGCGTAAAAATTGGAAAAGCAAGAAAGGTTCATCATCATCATTAACCATGGGTACAATTCCCGGAGGTGTCTGTTACCATTTTAAATATATATTGTCTCATTGAAGTCTGTTCATTGCAGAGTGTCGCAGTTCTTGAACAGTTCCACCGCATCAGTCCTTTATATCGTCAGTCCAAACATGGTGAGGGTGTCCTCCTGCATTTCTTCCGTTCATTAAGCCAAACACCAATGTCTTTACCTTTAAGCCATTTTCCATTCTGTACATCTGTCCAGGAAGTCTTAGTTTTCTCTGTGTGATGTTTTGAAAAAATGTTTCTTTCAGTTGTATTCTTCAGTACCCTTCTTCACTTTTTATAACCTGCGTCCATCCGATTCGTAAGATTTTACGATAGCACTTTCTATCAAAACAAGTGTTCTTCTCTCTGATTCATTTGTCAGTGTCCAAGTCTCTCATCCATATAGCATGTTGTTGAAGATGCATGTCTCAAGAATGCTTAACTTGATTTTGAGGCTAATAAATTTGGTCTTCCAAAGTGTATTCGTGGCTTTTAATAGTACTTTAGCCTTTACAATTCTAATTACTATTTCTTACAAAGCTTACTCAGGAAAGCTTACTCGAATACGTTTTATTCTAAGTACATTTCTCCTGCGTTAATGCAAGAAGTGGCACGATCAGCTAAAGAAAGGAAGGGCTTGCAGAGATCATCTATTGGTATGGCATGACGAGCTGATGTCACAATTCTTTATATGTCTTCATATTTATTCGAAGCACATTCCTCCTGTGTTAATACAAGAACTGGCACGATCAGCCAAGGAAAAGAACAACTTATAGAGGTCATCTTTTGTAATGAAGTTAAGAGCTGATGTCACAGTTCTTTGTATGTCTTCATATTTATTCGAACTACATTCCTCCTGTGTTAAAACAAGAAGTGGCACGATTTGATAACGAAAGGAAGGACTTGCAGAGGTCATCTTTTGTTATGGAGTGAAGAGCTGATGTCACAGTTCTTTGTATGTCTTCATATTTATTCGAAGTACATTCCTCCTGTGTTAAAACAAGAAGTGGCACGATTTGATAACGAAAGGAAGGACTTGCAGAGGTCATCTTTTGTTATGGAGTGAAGAGCTGATGTCACAGTTCTTTGTATGTCTTCATATTTATTCGAAGTACATTCCTCCTGTGTTAATACAAGAACTGGCACGATTTGCAAAAGAAATAAAGGACTTGCAGAGGCCATCTTTCGGTATGGACTGAAGAGCTGATGTCACAGTTCTTTGTATGTCTTCATATTTATTCGAAGTACATTCCCCCTGCGTTAATACAAGAAAAGACACGATCAGCCAACGAAAGGAAGGACTTGCAGAGGTCATCTTTTGGTATGGAGTGGAGAGCTGATGTCACAGTTCTTAGTATGTCTTCATATTTATTCGAAGTACATTCCTCCTGTGTTAATACAAGAAGTGGCACTATCAGCCAACGAAAGAAAGGACTTGCAGAGGTCATCGTTTGGTATGGAGTGAAGAGCTGATGTCACAGTTCTTTGTATGTCTTCATATTTATTCGAAGTACATTCCTCCTGTAATAATACAAGAAGTGGCACGATCAGCCAACGAAAGGAAGGACTTGCAGAGGTCATCTTTTGGTATGGAGTGAAGAGCTGATGTCACAGTTCTTTGTATGGCTTCAATGTCTTGAAAAGCTTTTCCTTTTAAAAGCAGCTCTAATTTAGGGATGAAAATTAGCCACACGGTGACAAATCTGGAGAATAGGGGACATGGTTTAGTACACACATTTGTTCACGTGCCAGAAAGTGCTGTACACTTAGTGCCCCGTGAGCGGGTGTGTTATGCTTAAAAAGGAAGCATTGCCCATTTTTGACACGAACAATCTTCTCCCACAATTGTTCCAAAATGAATGAGTAAGATTGCCCGTGACAGTTATACCTTCGGGAATGAATATATGTTGCAGCATTCCTATGCTGTCGTAAACTCACAGACTAGTATTGTCTTGAATTTGGACTTTTGTAATATGATGTTCTATCTTTTAGGTGACAGTGGCGACTTCCACTGGGCACTCTGACTCTTCGTTTCAGGATCATAACGAAAGAACCATGTCTCGTCATCTGACACAATGCTTTTCCCTTGCTGTCGTAAAAGCAGCCAAGCATTGTCTTGATTTTGGACTTCTGTAACCTGATCTTCTTTTCTTTGAGTGACTGTGGTGACTTCCACTCAACACTCTTACGCTTCATATCAGGATGTCACCTGCCACAATGCTTTTCCCTTGCTGTCATAAAAGCACCCAAGCATTGTCTTGATTTTGGATTGCTGTAACCTGATCTTCTTTCCCTTGGGTGACTGTGAACACTTCCACTGAGCACTCTGGTGCTTCGTTTCAGGATCATAACAAAAATACCACATCTCGTCACCTGCCACAACTATTTAAAAAATTTATATTGTTTCTGCAGTCTGTAGACTGCCTTTTGCGTACTCCACTCGTGCATGTTTATGGTCGTCTGGCAAAGCATGTGGAACAAGACGAGCACAAACGCTTCCCTCTCAAATCATGCACCAATACTTGACCATTATTCTCGTTATTCAGACCAAAGTCACCCAACGATTACTTTTTGTTCTTTCGCGAACTTAATGAGATAAGACGTGAGCACTGAAATTTGAATATGGGCCTTTCGTCATTTTCTAAATCTTTCCGCCCATCCTTGAAACGTGCATACCATCGGAATATTTGTGCACGTGATAGAAGATTAGCCTCGTACACATAACGCAACAATTTAAATGTCTCAGATGCAGTTTTACCGATTTTCAAACAGAACGGGGAGTAGATGGCATATCTGCTGAGATGCTAAAATACGGTAGTTAATCTGTGATTGACTGGTTAAATGATATTACACTGTTTTCGCAGTTCAATGATTCAAAGACATTGTGCAATGTGGCGTTGAAGAGTTTGGGAGATGTGGTGCCACCTTATCTCACTCCCTTTACAATTTTTATTGGAGCTGTATTCTTAAACAACCGAACCTCTGCACTTGCATTTTCATAGATGTTACTAATAATGCTAATGCATGCATGCATCTTCAATACCGCAGGATTTCAAATCCTTTGTAACTACTGATGGTTTTACGGAATCAAAGGCCTTTTCATAAACGATGAAAGCCATACAGATACATATTGGGAGTTCATAAAAAAAAAAAAGTTGGCATTGAGGATCTTGGAAACTACAGGCCCATCAGCTTCCTATCAGTGGTTTATAAATTTTTCACAAAGATTCTTTCACATCGCTTGAAGGTAACACTAGATATGGCTCATCCAAAAGAACAAGCTAGATTCAAGAGTGGTTACAGCACTATAGATCATATCCTTGTATTCAGAGAACTCATTGAAATTTAATGTATTAAATTAATAAGAAAGATGACTCCGAATTTTCGGGTGTAATAAGCACGTCTTTTGAATCCGTTCTGACGCAAATTAAATTTATCAAAGCTATTCAAAGTCAATGGAACCGGTATGGAAAACAATAGTATCTGACGGAAGAAAGAAGTTTTTTCAATCGGGTTTTTGATCCCTCAGATATTGCTGTAAACGGGATCGTGAGCTTACGCTCTCTGGTTGCAGACTTGTGCGTTAAGAAAAATATGAATTTATATAAGAAACATATCGCACCGGAAACGCTCTCCAACACAGAAATAATTTTTTAAATCGGACTCTTAGAAACAGAGATATAACAAAAAATGAGATGTGACTTTACGTCCCCAGGTGGGAAAACCATGCATTATTTTAGGGCGGTATCGGTCCGAGAAAAAAAAAAAAAATTAGTGGATTTTTCAAGAACCCAGATTTTGCTACAAATTCATCAGAAACAGAAACTAACACTTATGCCTCCTGGTGGGCAAACCATTCTTCACCAAACATTAGAAATTATGTGAAAAATATTTTCCATCAGGTCTTGTATGCGATACAGGAAGAATTTTTCCAATCGGAGTTTTAGAAGCAGAAATAACGCAGAAAACACAATTTACCTTCGTGCCCCCTAGCGAAAAGTCTATGATTTATTTGAAACTTTTGAATTTATAAGAAAAACATTTCGCATGGGAAACACTATCCAACAAAGAAGGAATTTTTCAAATCAGACTCCTAGAAGAAGAGATATTGACAAAAATAAGATATATATCTACGCCCCCTGGCGTCGAAACCATGCATTATTTTAAGAAGAAAATGTCTCTAAAAGGTTTGTCGGCATGAGTATTATCGGTCTACTAACGACGTTTTTTTCAATAGAGAATTTAGAAGGTCATATTTTGCTGCAAATACATCAGAAACGGAAATTAAGATTTACGCCCCCTGGTGGCAAAACCATTTTTTTTTTTACGAAAATTAGAAATTATGAGCAAACGATTTCTACATCTAAAATACTCTTTGGCATAAATGGAATTGAAAGATAAAATGATTTTTTCAATCGGATGTTTAGAATAAATGTGTAGAATAAAACGCATTTTTGAGTTCGACATCATCTGCATATAGCCTCTAGCGGCGAAATTGTACATCGTAAAAAAAGAAAAAAAAACGAAATAAAGGATCATCATTCGCATATTTCAAGCTTCGCAATGCAAAAAGAATTTTTGAAATCGGAGTAATAGTTGCAGAGATTTCGTGGGTACAGACAGACGGACAGACGGACAAACCGATAAGATAAGCACGATCTTTTTTTACAAAAGACGTGCTAATAAAAATTACGGACATGTTAAGTGAGAAGTTCTGGGTCTTGGGTAAGATGTGATCAAGCGCTATGGTTAGCTTCATTGCCATCCTTCGAAGGATTGAACTTATAATTCATGTGTACACCACTCCCCTACCCCTAACGGTTCCCACACAGCTGTTTCTTAAGGGCACGAGGCACATAAGGTTTCTTTGTTTAAAAACGCGCGCTCGTAAGCAAGGTGCAAAAAAAAAAAAAAAAAAAAAATCATTTCTGCAGTTCTCACTACTAATATTAAGAGTCGGTATGTATTGGGTTGATGTACCTTGCCCTGGACAATCTCACTGTAAAAGAACGCAAAGGAAGTATCTTTTTATATGGTGTCGGTGTGTTGTCTGACGTCGGTCGGTGGAAGTCTTCGTTGCTTTAAGAAAGAGACGACAATATTTTTGCATGGCAAATCATTTTTCACTCAGTGGACTTTTTCAAATCGGAGATTTAGAAGCAGAGATATAGGGGGAAACGCAATTTATCTTTGTGCCCCCTAGCGGAAAGTCTATGATTAATTTTAAAATTTTGAAATTATACGAAAAACATGTCTCGCTGAAAACAGAGATTTCGTGGGTACAGAATTCCACAATGAGCATTTTTCTTTGGATTATATTTTTCTCTTTTCAAAAATTAAACGGGGATAAAACCGGGTGAAGAACACTTTGACCAGACCCGTTGACCCGTTTCCATCACTAGCTGTAATCAAACCCTCCGACTCCATCAAATAATGTTCTAAAAAGTAGCTTACAGGATAAATGCGCTTCATCTGTTTGCTGTAGGAACACGCACGTGTTTAAGAAATATTCCAATTCCTAAATGTGTTTTGGAGACTCACGCATAAGTTCTTCAGCGCATACTGCGTTTAGCAATCCCGGAGGAAAAAAAAAAAAAAAACGCTCCGTGTAATATTTGACACGCTTTACGGAAATTATCACACCGCTGCCGAGTTTCTGTAATATTATCGGTATGTATTATTGCATCATGCATTGAATTTCCGTATTTCCCCGTTATTTTCTGCCCTCCGATGATTCAAAGGTAACTCTTTCGCGGTTAAAACGTTCATGACATCATGTAATACTTTTCGCTTTCATGCAAATACATCGCTGATGAACCTTCGTGTCCAACGAAGGGTGGAGAAAATCTGCATTTCGTGTGGCCTTTATGGTATAAATAGGGGGGGGGGGAGGAAGAGAAGAAAAAAGAGCGGGGGTGCGGTGAAAAAAAAAGAAGAGTTGTAGCTATCTTCTTCTTTTTTTTTTTTTTACGATCGGAACAGGTCGAACTGCTCTTTACGGGCTGTAATAACAAAACCCGCCAATTATCTTCTTTGATGTAGAGCATACTTTGAAAATGATGTGGCGTGACTTGTTAAGAGCACGATAGTTTTCGATAAAGGCAGGAAAAAAACCTTGCTAACATCGCCTAAAAAAGGAAATGTCGTTTCGTGACGCTTGGCGAACTTCTCCTACAAGAGGGAAAGGAAATTTTAATGGGAATTTCTACGGAAGGTTAGCGTTGTACCCGTACAAATTCTAAAATAGTAATTCTTCCACGTGTTATATCTAAAGTACATGGTTTAGGAGCGATACAGAAAACCGAACAACTTCGTTCTCTGTTGGAAGCAAATTTCACCTATTAGTTTTCAAGAGAAATAATATAGAAACATGGTAACCTTTAAAAAAAGAAAGACAATATATGCGTGCGACAAATATAACACAAATCATAATCGCAATGGGCACCATCTCGCTGCTGGAAGGAGTTCGGCTTCGCATTACATTGGTAAACAAAATTAAAAATTGTTCTTGGCAAACGAAGGAAAATACTGTTCTTAATAGAAATTTGCACGGTGAATTAAAAAATGTTGGCAATTTTTCTCCATCGCCTATGTTTTTTTTTTTTGACACCCCTGTTAAGTGTGAAAGAAATTTACATACACTCAGAACATAATTAAACTCCCCTAAAATGTGACAGCTGCTGATTTCCTTCTGTGTTTAGCATCTGGAATATCCCTCTTCAGCGTCCAACAGTAATCAGCAAGCAATATTGGACTCCATTGCTCCTGGTACCTCTCAATCTCACGGTAGTTTTGGGCTTTAAAATTTACTGAAAAGTCTTGCGAAACCCAATGAGCGACTTAAACCCCATTGAGTATCTGTGGGATCACCTCGATCGTGTTGCGCGCTCTATGGATCCTCCACCACGCACCCTCCAGCAGCTGTCAGATGTATGGCTCCACATACCTGTGAACACCTTCCAGCATCTCATTGAGTCGCTCCCAGCCCGTCTAGCTGCTGTCCGCGCTGCACACGGCGGTTACTCTGGATATTAGCTGGTGGTCACATTAGTGTGACTCCACCGTGTATATATATATTGACAAAAGTCTCTGGACACCTAGAAAAGAAACACAACATATCATTTATTGGCATACGTTAATACGGTGTCGGTCCCCCTTTGGTCTTAATGCATGCACTGACCCTTCGAGACATGCTTTCCACAAGGTTTTGGAACACACCGATAGGTATGAGCTTCGATTCAATACATAATGCTGCTGCTAACTGTTACTTAGTAGTAGGCCTTCGTTCCAAACTTCTTATACAGCACTCTAATTCATCCCATAGATGCTCTACGGGATTAAGATCAGGGCTCTGTGCTGGCCAGTCCTCACACGATACGGAATTATCGTCAAACCACGCCGTAACAGTCCTTGTCGTACGGCTGGGTGCATTATCCTGCTGGTACTTAAAAGGCTGGATTCCATAGTATTGTCACAGAGTAGGCAGGGCATAATTGTCCAGAATATCGAGGTAAATGTGCTGGTTAACAGGTTTGTCCTCGATAACCAATGGGCCGGAACCATACCACGAAAAACACTCCTACACGAGTACACTGCCAGCTCCAAACTTGACCGTAGGAACAGTACACTGTGGTAAATAGCGTTCCCCCAGCTGACGCCATACCCACACATGATCCATCAGATTGATGGATTGTGTATCTGGATTCATCAGTCCATAGGACCAGTTTCCATTGTTCTACGTCCACGAAAAATGTTCTTTATACCATGGTAAACGACGAGTAGCATTCCGAGTGGAGATGAAAGGTTTATGAACAGCGCAACGACCACGGTAACCCATGCAATAAAGTTTTCTGCGAATAGTAAGTGTAGATACTGAGGTTCCAGCATTTTTACTCACCTGTACACTGAGGTAAAAGTTATGATGCCCGACGAAAGGGTCACTCCATCTCGGAAGTCGTGCACGCACTGGGATTTTCACGAGCCACTGTGTCACAAGTGCACTGTGAGTACATCGAATCCGGTAAAACCATCCCTGAAAGGGCCAACTGCCGTGGACAACAGCGTGTGGATGAGCGGGGTCATCGTCGGCTAGCTCGCATTGTAACAACGGATAGACGGGCCACAGTGCAAGAAATCACTCGGCAATTTAACGCTGGTGCACAAAAACGTGTAAGCAGCCACACCATCCAGAACCATCGTCTCGCTATGGGGTACAGAAACCATCGTCCTACGAGGGTACCGCTGCTGACCGCACATCACAGGGTGCAAAGATTAGCATGGGCGCGGGAACATCGCCACTGGATCCTAGACATGTGGGAAAATGTTGCCTGGACTGATGAGTCGAGATTTACGTTGGTACATGCGGATGGCAGGAAACGAGTACGGCGCAAACCCCATGAAGCGATGGATCCTTCTTGCCAGCAGGGTTCTCTTCAAGCTGGTGGGGGTGGCATTCTCGTCTGAGGATTGTTTACGTGGACTGAAACGGGACTCCTGGTATGTGTGACATCGTCCCTCACAGGTCAACGTTACCGGGATATCCTGGACGACCATTTGCTCATGTTTGTGCGTCTTCAACATCCCACTGGGGACCTCATGCAGCAAGACAATGCAGCTCCCGAATTATATCCGAATGGTTGGATGAACACTCCACCGACGTGACCTCGCTTCCTTGGCCAGCTAGGTCACCTGACCTGAATCCCATCGAGCACATCTGGAATGCCATCGAGAGAGATGTTCGAGGCTCTGACCCCCTCCATGAAATCTTTGTGAACTGTGGGAGCTTGTTCAGGGGTCGTGGATCCGTATGGCTTCCCAATGCTTCCGGTGTCTTGTGGAGTCCATGCCGAGACGAATCGCCGCCGTCATCAGGGCAAAAGGTGGTGCTACACGTTACTAGACAGGTATCTCTAATTCAATTGCTTTTCAGTGTATAAACGCCACCACTTTACCCAATGGAGAGCGGACTGCGTTGAATCTGTGAAAAGGTAAACAACTCGTAATACGACTGTTGTTGTTTTTGAAACAGCTGTCGTGTGTTATATTTTTTATTGCGATTTTACAAAGTTTATTAAAACTATAATGTTCAACGTAGTAAATATGTAACAGTAACATGCTGATGTCACAAGTATCTTTCAAATACGTAACAGTTATGTAACGAAGTTACAAATATCTTTCAAATACGTAACAGTTATGTAACAAAGTTACAAATATCTTTCAAATACGTAATAGTAACATGAAATTGGTATGTTGAAGTTACAAAGACTTTTCACTGTAACGTATCGGTTATGTTTCAATGTTATGTAACGTTTGAGGACATTTTGACGTAACTGTAAGGTTTCTGAAGCATTACTGTTACATTGCGCAACGTATCTGAAAAGGTTCAATGTTTCAGTGCTACGTACTTGTAACACATACGAAATATTCTGTGCTGTGCGGGTATAGGTACCTTCCAAATGTGTAATTGTACTACATATAGTGTAGATTTTTTTTTATTATTTATGTGCATACATACATACTGTACTGAAAATAAACTGGAATGCACCATGATTGGAATGTAACAATTCAGAGTAAGTAATTTATAAAAATTATGAAGTAGTTTACAAAAGTTTAATGTCAAAACACTTCATTAGATATGCCATTAAAATCTTCTTTATTTAGCACCACACTTTTTTATAAGAAACAGCAGTGGTCAGAGAGGTATCTTTAGAGAGGTATCATTGTATACACATTCCTTAGGCCGAATGCTAAATCAGTGAATAGCTAATTTTCATACAACGAACTAAATTTTATTAATCATTGATTATTTTTAGTTTGGTGTTTTGCCTGGTTGACGGACTATTTATTTTATTTTACTTATTTGGTTTATTTGTGTTTTCAAGAGTGGCGTAAATTTTATTTATTCATGCTGAGCAGGGTCTGGTGCACTTAAATTTAATTAATTTCGTTATTAACTAAGCTGGGATCTTAATTTATTTTGATTTGTTGCGTCTTGCTCTTTTAAATACAATGTCTTATGTTATTTTATTTTTCATTTAAATGAATATTGATATTTATGGGTATGGAGTTCATTTATATTTAATAAGTTATTTTGTTATGAATATGGATGCTGCAATTTGTGCCTTTCTTTTAAGCCCCAAGCAATTGTTATTTTCGATTTTTTTATTGTTTCTTCAGAATGAAACAATATTTTTCAGTTTTTTCTGTGTTCTTTGTCGGATGTTATTCCTATTAGCTCAATTTAATTTCTGAACATTTCTTCCTGTTGCCGTGTATTGCTGTGTTGTAATAAATAGTCATGAAACATTTTTACATTACAATTCAATTTAACTTGTACTTAGAGTTACTCTGACATCAAGATCTGTTTTTATTTCAGTTTTTGTGGGAGAGTTTACTAATTAAACTGTTTGCTTTATGTCTTCTTGGTTTATAAACTAACCAATTGCCTTTCCTCATATTAATTTGTAGTTTCTTGCTAACTTTATTTTTGTGTGTGTGAAAGCACGAGAAAGTCCTAGAACACAAAAACATTTAACTTGTACCAGGCATTCCTCTGACTGCAAGATTTCATTTAATTTATTTTTCGTTATGAGGTTACATTTGACCATTTTACATTTCAATCTTGATTTTATAACATATAATGTTAAGAAGAAAACATATACACTGAGTGGATTCCTTATTATGACCACCCCATCAGTACTTCGTCGATTCTTCGTGGCATGGACTCCACGAGATGTTGATAGGTGGTTTGTGGAATCTGAGACCATGCTTGATGAATAGCACTTTCCAGGAGTGTGAGATTGCAGGGTTGTGGATCCTGCTGTCTGAAGGCTCGTTCAACTTCATCCCACAAATTCTCAATGGGGTTGAGATCTGGAGATTGTGGAGGCCACCTAAGCAAAGTAAATCACCGCCATGTTCCTGAAACCAATCCTGTACAATGCGAACACTATGGCAGGACACATTATCTTGTTGAAAGTAGCCATCGCCACTGGGATAAACCATCCACAAGACAGGATGCACTTGGTCCGCAACGACGTTTAGATATGATGTGCCAGTCAGACACGAATTAAATGGCACAAAGCATGCCAGGAAAATATTCCCCAAACCATAACGTTGCCTCCACTAGCTTGAAGGGTAGTAGCAATGCATTTGGGGTCCATGCTTTTCGTGCTGTTTCCGCCAAATTCTCACTCGGCCATCGGCATGGTGCAACTGAAAACGTGATTCATCGTACCACATAATTTGTTTCCAATTATCGACTGTCCAATCCTTGTGCTCCTGTGCGAACTGGAGACATTTTCTCTTGTTAACTGCAGACAGCAAAGGTGTTCGAACTGGCTTTCGGCTGCCATATCCCATCCGATACAGTATGCGGCGAACAGTGCGTGCAGAGATCATTTGAGGGGATCCTTGATTAAGATGGTCTGTAACTTGCTGCACTGTTGCCCTTCTGTTGTCTGTTACCAGTCTGGACACTCTCCGTTCCGCCCGAGGAGTCACTAGTCGATGACGACCACACGTTGCACGTAGAGACCCAATTTTTTTGGCTGATAGTCCAGTCTTTAAACACTTTAACAACAGCTGCTCTGGAACATTTCGCGAATGCGGCGGTTTCGGTGATACTCGCTCCATGGCTCCGAGCTCTTACAATCATCCCACGTTGAAAGTCCGTCAAATCGCATTTTTTACCCATCTCGTCACCCAAAAATCACTTCTACTACTCTCGCAAGTACTAAGCTTTCCCTTTTTATACTAGCCTCGCCCTCTGGTGGCAGCAGAGTGCAGCCATAGCTCATTTGCTTAAAACTTTCTGGTGATCATAATAAAGTGACCACTCAGTGTATATACACTGTATTGACAAAAGTCACCTGACACCCCTTCAAACGCAAATGAACGGATCCGCTGCGTTGTTAAGATGTGCGGTACAGCTTCAAACAGAATAAAAACGAGCGTGCAGCTGACAGTCGCACTGTGAGATTGAGCTATAAAGTGCCTTTTATTTCGTGTAATATTTGGGTCTGGATAGCATTTGGAATGCTTGATTTTTTTTAAGTGATATTACTCTTTAGATTTCAAAGAGTGTTGATTTTTTTCAAAAGTGGGGTGTTTATTGGGTTAATTTTATTTGTTTTAATAATTTTAATTACTCTGAGACAAGCATGCCGAGGCAGAAATCCAATTTTCTAAGTCTTCGTAGAAACGAGAGAATGTTACCCATGCTGGCCCTTGAATATGCCATGGCCGGCATTCTTATGATTTCTGCCTTTTTTCCTGCTCATTTTCCTAGTAGCTTATTATTTTTTTGGGGAGGGGGGGGTATTATACCGGCTCTTATTTTACCTATTCAACCTGATTATTCGTATCAGCTGCTTTAGCGATTACATTTCCTTGGATTTGCAATTATGTGGGGTATTTGTTGATTTTCAGTATATATATATATTTAGAAATCGAAACAGTACTCCCCAAATTTTCACTCGATGCCTTAATGAAGGGAAAATTCCTGAGGATTGGAACAACGCTACAATGATCTTGCTACATAAAAAAGGTGACATTGAGGATCTCAGGAACTACAGACCTATCAGCCTCCTATCAGTGGTTTATAAAATCTTCACTAAAGTTCTTTCTCACCGCTTGAAGGTAACACTGGACATGGCTCAACCGAGAGAACAAGCTGGATTCAGAAGTGGCTACAGCACAGTAGATCATATCCACGTACTGAGAGAACTAATTGAAAGAGCGAGGGAATATGAACTTCCATTGTGCATGGCTTTTATCGATTATGAAAAAGCCTTTGATTCGGTGAAACCATCAGCAGTTGCAATGGCTCTGAAATCCTGCGGTATTGAAGATGCATACATTAATATTATTAATAACATCTATGAAAATGCAAGTGCAAAGATTCTGCTATTCGAAAATACAACACACATAAAAATTGGAAAAGGAGTGAGACAAGGTGACACCATATCTCCGAAGCTCTTTAATGCCGCATTGGAAAATGTGTTTCAATCACTGAACTGGGAAAACAAAGGCATAAAGATTAATGGAGATTATCTAACCCACCTTCGTTTTGCTGATGACAAAGTCATTTTTGCAACTACCCCATCAGAGCTACAGAGTATGATCCAGGAACTTGCTGACAAGAGTAAAGAAGTGGGATTAAAAATGAACTTTCAGAAGACAAAAGTGATGTTCAATGCTTTTACAAGAAATGAAGATTTATCGATTGATGGAGAAAAGCTGAAGATAACAGACACGTACGTTTATCTTGGACAGCAGATATCAAGTGAGGGTCACATTGGTGAAGAAATTAATCGGCGTACAAAACTTGCCTGGAGAGCTTTTGGAAGAAACAGCATAATTTTCAAGAGCAATATGCCATTATGTCTTAAAAGAAAAGTGTTTGATCAATGCATCCTTCCAGTGCTTACGTATGGTGCAGAGACGTGGACTTTAGCTAAAAGAGACATACAAAGGCTGCAGACAACTCAAAGCAGCATGGAGAGGTGCATGCTTGGTGTAACCAGGAGAGATAAGAAGAGGAACACGTGGATCCGAAAAATGACAAGAGTGGAAGACATCATGATCAGAGTTAAATCCCTGAAATGGCAATGGGCTGGACATACTGCCAGAAGAACAGACCATCGATGGACAGCCGAAATTTTAGATTGGATTCCAAGGGACAGGAAAAGACCCAGAAGAAGACCACATGGAAGATGGGTGGATGAAATTCGAAAGTATGCGGGAGTGACATGGAGGAGACTGGCACAGGACAGACCGTTGTGGAGGAAACTTGGGGAGACCTTCGTCCAGCAGTGGATTGATAATGGTTGACAATGATGATGATGATGATATATTTATACGGTCGAGTCACAATATTATGACCACCAGCTAATATCCAGAGTAACCGCCGTGTGCAGCGCGGACAGCAGCTAGACCGGCTGGGAGTGACTCAATAAGATGCTGGAAGGTGTTCACAGGTATGTGGAGCCATACATCTGACAGCTGCTGGAGGGTGCGTGGTGGAGGATCCGTAGAGCGAAGAACACGATCGAGGTGGTCCCACAGATGCTCAATTGGGAGCCAGAAACGTACCTTGAGGTCTTCATCGTGATCTTCCAACCACTGTTGGACATTTCTAGCTGTGTGGCAAGTCGCATTGTCGCGCTGGAAGATCCATTCCGCCCAATGGAAGACAATCAGCATGTATAGGTGTTGTTTTTTTTTTTTTTTTTTTTGATTGGAGGTATAACGACCACCGTGAGCAACTCAATGGGCTATAAGCAGTCGCCCGTCCCTAATTTAGGGTCACTGGTTCCAGGGTAGGGAGAGAACCAGTGCCGTAAGACAAACACAACATCCATGCCTGACCGGGATTCGAACCCGGACCCCTTACGGACGAATGATCAGAGGCCAACGCCTTAGACCACTGCGCCACCGGGGCGGCCATGTATAGGTGTACGTGGTATGCAAGGATGGATTCATAACGACTTCGGTTCATAGTGCCTTCCAAAGGCATGAGTGGACCCAGAGAATGCCTCAAAAATATTCCCCAAACCATAACGCTGCCCACACCAGCTTGTGTTCTGCAGCAAAAGAGTATTGGTTCTCTTAGATTTCTCGCCTTATACGCCAACTTTCTTCCGTTCGATTAAGCAGAAAACGTGGCTCATCAGAGAAGGCAATTCTTTACCAATCAACGGAAGTCCAATTCCGATACTGCTGTGCAAATCTAAGTCTTTTCTGCCGATGCAATTTCGTTAGCATAAATGCCGTGGCGATCCGTCTTCATCGGAGCCATGTTCGTAGCAGGGTTTGCTGAACTGTCGTTTTAGACACACTTCCGGTAGCCCTCTGGTTCATTCGGTCAGTGAGTTGCGCTATTGTAGCGTGTCGATCGGCCCTCACTCGCCTTCGCAGCCGACGTTCGCCTCTCACATCAATGGCACGTGGTGCTCCGCAGTTTCCACTTCGCTTATCCACAATGGTGCCATTTCTACAATCATGATACGCTTCAACCACAGCAACAACGCGAACAGTTCACAAAATGCGCAGTTTCAGAAATACTGCCACCCTTGGCCCGAAACCCGATAAGCATCGATTTTTGCAAATCTGATGAATCACTCATTTTTTATTTATGACGGCAACGAGTGAAATGTTTTCAGAATGCCTGCACGGCCCTTTATTTATCCTTCAAGCTCTCTCATGACACGTGCCTTCATTAATTTGGATATGCACTGTTGACGTCCAAAGTAGGATGTGATCACAATAATGTGAGTCGACTGTGTGTCTACATACACTATATTCACAAAAGTCACCGGACACCTAGAAGAGCAACAAAACATAGCATTTATTGACAGACATTAGTACGGTGTCGGTCCCCCTTTCGCCTTAATGCATGCTTTGACCTTTCGAGACATGCTTTCGACAAGGTTTTGGAACACAGCGATAGGTATGAGCTTCCATTCAGTAAATAATGCTGCCGCTAACTGTTGCTTAGTAGTAGGCCTTGATTCCAAACTTCTTATGCGGCGCCCTAATTCATCCCATAGGTAATCTATGGGATTCAGATCAGGGTTCTGTGCTGGGCAGTCCGCACACGATATGGAATTATCGTCAAACCACGTCGTAACAGTCCTTGTTTTATGGCTCGGTGCAGTGGCACCAACAAGGCTCGGTTCCATAGTATTGCCACAGAATTTGTAGAGCATAATTGTCCAGACTATCGAGGTAGACGTGCTGGTTAACAGGTTTGTCCACGATAACCAATGGGCCAGGACCATACCACGAAAAACACCCCAAACGAGTACACTGGCAGCTCCAAACTTGACCGCAGGGACAGTACACTATGGTAAACAGCGTTCTCCCGGTTGTCGCCATACCCACACACGGCCATCAGATTGATGAATCGTATATTTGGATTCATCAGTCCATAGGACCCGTTTCCATTGATCTACGGTCCACGATAAATGTTCTTTACACTATGCTAAACGACGATTAGCATTCCGAGTGGAGATGAAAGTCTTATGAGCTAGCCGCACGACCACTGCAATCCATGGAATGAAGTTCTCTGCGAATGGTACGTGTACATGCCGAGGTTCCAGCATTTTTACTCATCTGTACACTGAGTTCTTGTGCAGTACTCCTTCGTTTAGCTGTAACGACTCTCATGAGGCTTCGGCGTCCTCTATCCGTGATTATCTTTGGTCTGCCGGTACGTTTCGCTGCTTCAGGCACGCCATGTGCCTGCAACGTATTCAGTACATCCAAAACAGTTGACCTGGGTATGTTTAAACGCTTCTCGGTTTCTCTTATGGACAACTCACTAATATAACACCCAACAATCTTCCCTTTCTTAAAGTCAGTTCTCTCCCGCCGCGACATTTTCACTCAACTTGACAGTTCGATATGATCGCGGTCAGCTGCAGGCTTGTTTCTATACCGTCTGCAGCTGTACCGCGCATCTTAACAACGTTCATTTGCTTTGGAAGGGGTGTCCCGTGACTTTTGTCAATATAGTGTATATATAAGGCCAGAGCTGGAAACGGGTTCCAAATTTTTGGCCCGTTTCCAACTCTGGCCATGATTTCATCAATACACAGGCAATGACTTTCGAATCACCCTAATAAAAACATTAATACGCATTCCGTATATTTTAACGTTTAATTGTTTCAATTGCATTTCTTTCCTTTGTTGACAACGAATTCCCTATTGTAAAATTCTTTAGCTGAGTTTTCTCTCTCCTTTAAGTTTGCGTAATTAAATGCAATGAGTGTAAAGATACTTTGTTATTCGCAAATATCCGATGATATTTATGGAACAGTTTATCGATTACTTGAACTCTTCTTCTGTTTAGCGGGAAAATGTCGTTTTTAAATCTTTCTGTACTACCTCTCTACGAATTGTTCAGGAACCTCTCACCTTCTTTCCTTTGCTGTCTTAATTTCATGCGCCATGCCCTTACAATAATAATAGCGTGTTGTGCCACTTTAGCAAACAGTGCTTGAACAAACATTACCGGCGGTGATGCTGATATTTGCGTTTGCATTCAAATGTCAATATTATGGGTAGAAGTTTAAAAGGAAGGCTTGCCCCGTAAACGGGTCGAGTTTACGCTGGGTCTGACATTCTCGTGTACTGACGCCATATGAACTACACGCCTAGAATCAAAATCTGGAGAGGTACCATGAAAAACAAAAACGGCTCAAGGTTTAATTAAAGGTTGGGAGTGTTTTTGGTTCGTTGATGTAATAAATACGGAAGCATACGTGTGTCAAACGCAATAAAGGGATATTAAAAGATCCAAAACGTGCACTAAACAAACAAGAAACATAAAAATAGTACACCTATATTAGGAATCCGAATTTTTTGGCGTAGAATAGAAATCAAAGTTACTAAGCTTTCGCACATAAACCAGATGGCTTTTTCAAGGAATATAGAAAACTAACTGCAAATTCAACAAGTTAATAAAATCATGCAATGCATTGATTATAATACGCTTTCCAACATACCAGAAATCATTACTCAAGTTATGAAGATAATGGCTGTGGAATAAATCTCGGTCTGTGCCCTGACCTTTGATCCCATTCCGATGATATTCAACAAAACCGGTTCGGTATACCTCCGAAATAACATGATAAAGTTTTGTCGCAATGGAAGCATTTTTACGTAAGTTATGATGCATAAGGGCTATGGAATAGATTCCGCTCCTGTGTCCTAAACTTTGACCCCATTTCGCCCATTTTCAATAGGATTCGTTGACCCCATTTTGTCCATTTTATAGGCAGGCAACTGCAACATACTAACATTTCATCCAAATCGAAGAATTTTTACGTAAGTTATGACGCATAAGAGCAATGGAATGCATCCCACTCCTATGTCCTGACCTTTGACCCCACTTCACCCATTTTCAATAGGGTTCATTCCCAGGTAGTCCCCTACAATATATTAAAATTTCATCGAAGTCGAACCATATTTACGCCGGTTATGACGCATAAGGGCAATGGAATGGATCCCGCTCCTATGCCGTGACCTTTGACCCCATTACGTCCATTTTCAATAGGGTTCGTCCCCATGTGGTCCCCTACCACATACGAAACGGTCATCGAAATCGAACCATTTTTGCGCGAGTTATCGTGCCGACAGGCGGACGGACAAACCTGGAGCATATACGCTTCTTCAACCTACGGTTGGAAAGCGTAAATAATAAAAGGAAAGGTCGAAAAGTAAAGCACAGCAATTTTAGCACGTGTCTTTTGTTAAAAAAGATCGTGCTTATGATATCCGTTTGTCCGTCCGTCCTGTGGAAACCATATCTCTGCAATATTAGTCCGATTTGAAAAATCCTTTTTGCATTAGGAAGTTCGGAATATGCGAATGATAATCCCTCATTTTGTTTTCTTTTTATGATGTACATTTTCGCCGCTAGAGGGCGTAAATGAAAATAATATCGAACTCAAAATATATTTCATTCCATATATTTGCTTCTAAACATCCGATTAAAAAATTCTAAAATTTTGGATTCCATTTATGTCGAAAAGTGTTATAGGTATAGACACTTTTTCAAGTTACGCATAGATTTTCCGCTAGGGTGCGTAAAAGTAAATTGCGTTTCCTCCGATATCTCTACTTCAAAATCTCCGATTTGAAAAATGTTTTCTTTAGAGGATACAGCTCCTGATGGAAAATATTTTGCATATATTTTCAAATCTAGGGTTTGGCCACCAGGGGCCATAAATCTTAATTTCTGCTTCTGACGTCATCATCATCATCATCATTGTCAACCATTATCAATCCACTGCTGGACGAAGGTCTCCCCAAGTTTCTTTTTTTTTTTGATAGGAGGTTTTACGACCACCGTGAGCAACTCAATGGGCTATAAGCAGTCGCCCGTCCCTAACTTAGGGTCACTGGTTCCAGGGAAGGGAGAGAGCCAGTGCCGTAAGACAAACACAACATCCATGCCTCACCGGGATTCGAACCTGGACCTCTTACGGGCGAATGATCAGAGGCCATCGCTTAGACCACTGCGCCACCGAGGCGGCTGCCCCAAGTTTTCTCCACAACGGTCTATCTTGTGCCAGTCTCCTCCATGTCACTCCCGCATATTTACGAATTTCATCCACCCATCTCCCATGTGGTCTTTTTCTGGGTCTTTTCCTGTCCCTTGGAATCCAATCTAAAATTTCGGCTGTCCATCTATGGTCTGTCCTTCTGGCAGTATGTCCAGCCCATTGCCATTTCAGGGATTTAACTCTGATCATGATGTTTTCCACTCTTGTCATTTTTCGGATCCACGAGTTCCTCTTCTTATCTCTCCTGGTTACACCAAGCATGCACCTCTCCATGCCTCTTTGAGTTGTCTGCATCCTTTGTATGTCTCTTTCAGTTAAGGTCCACGTCTCTGCACCATACGTAAGCACTGGAAGGATGCATTGATCAAACACTTTTCTTTTAGGACATAATGGCATATTGCTCTTGAAAATTATGCTGTTTCTTCCAAAAGCTCTCCAGGCAAGTTTCAAACCCCGATTAATTTCTTCATCAATGTGACCCTCACTTGATATCTGCTGTCCAAGTTAAACATACGTGTCTGTTACCTCCAGCTTTTCTCCATCAATCGAGAAATCTTCATTTCTTGTAAAAGCATTGAACATCACTTTTGTCTTCTGAAAGTATGTGCCATTAAATATGAGCATCTAAAGTCTCGATTGAAAAAATTTGTTCGATGCTACTCACGTCGATAAACCTCTTCGGAATAGTTTCTTCTCAAAACACTGCATGGTTTCTCCGCCAGAAGGCGTAGATTGATATCATATTTTTGTCAACGTCTCTTATTCTTATGGTCCGATTTGAAAAATTCCTTCTTTATTGGATAGAGTTTCGGTGCGACATGTTCCTCATATAATTCCAAAATTGTCAAGTAATTCATAGACATTCCGCTACGGGGGCGTAAGGGTAAAGTGTGGTTCCCCCGATATCTCCGCTTCTAATGCTAAGATTTGAAAATTTCTTTCTGCAACGGATACGGCCCTTCATGAGAAATCTTTTGCAGATAATTCTAAGTTGGTAAAAAAGGTTTGGGCACTAAGCAGCGTAAGCGTTAATTTCTGCTTCGGATGCATTTGCAGTAAAATCTAAGCTTCTAAAATATCTAATGAAAAAACTTCGTTTGTGGACCAATACTACTCACGTCAATCAACCTTTTTGGAATATTTTCTTCATAAAATAATGCATGGTTTCTCCGCCAGGGGGCGTAGACGTATATCGTATTTTCTTATTTTTGTCAACAGCTCTATTTCTAAGAGTCCTATTAAAAAAAATCCTTCTTTGTTGGATAGCGTTTCCTTTGCGAAACGTTTTCCATGTACTTTCAAAATTTTTAAGTAGCTCATAGACTTTCCGCTAGGGGGCGGTTAGACAAATTCCGTTTTCAACGATATGTTTAATAAAACTCCGATTTGAAAAATCCTTACTGTATCGCATACAGATCCCAATGAGAAATGTTTTGTATTTAATTTCTAATATTTGGTACGGAATGGTTTGGCCACCAGGGGGAATAAGTGTTAATTTCTGATTCCGATGTATTTACAGGAAAATCTGAGCTTCTGATAACACGACTGAAAACATTCCTTTCTGGACCGATACCTCTCACATCGAAAAACCTTTAGAGAATACTTTCTCTTCTTGAAATAATGCGTGTTTTTCTCGCCAGGGGGCGCATATGCATATCTTATATTTTTCGATATCTCTGCTTCTGAAAGTCCGAATTGAAAAATTCCTTTTTTGTTGGAGAGCGCTTTCGCTTCGAAATGTTTCGCACATAATTTCAAATCTTTCTTAACGCACAAGTCTTCAACCAGAGGGCGTAAGCTCACGATTCCGTTTACAGCAATATCTGCATGATTAAAAATTCTATTGAAAAACCTCTTTCTTCGGTTAGATAATACTGTTTTCCATACCCGTTCCATTGACTTTGAATAGCTTTGATAAATTTATTTCGCGTCAGAACGGATTCAAAAGACGTGCTCATTACAACCGAAAATTAGATGTCATCTTTCTCGTTTTCTTTCTGCAGAAACTGCAGCGAACATTCCAAAATATGGAGTCTCGTGTTGAAGCTTCTATCGATGCACAAGGCGGACACTTTCAACATCGCTTATGATATGGTTCTGTTTACCATGGATGAAGGTTTGTTCTTACCAAGTATCATTCAATTACTGTAATTATTCCGAAATATGGATTCTCGTGTTGAAGCTTGTCTCGATGCACAGGGCGGACACTTTCAACATCGTTTATGATATGGTTCTGTTTTCCATGGATGAAGGTATGTTCTTAGCAAGTATCATTCAATTACTGTAATTATTCCGAAATATGGATTCTCGTGTTGAAGCTTGTCTCTTATGATATGGTTCTGTTTTCCATGGATGAAGGTATGTTCTTACCAAGTATCATTCAATTACTGTAATTATTCCGAAATATGGATTCTCGTGTTGAAGCTTGTCTCGATGCACAGGGCGGACATTTTCAACATCGTTTATGATATGGTTCTGTTTTCCATGGATGAAGGTATGTTCTTAGCAAGTATCATTCAAATACTGTAATTATTCCGAAATATGGATTCTCGTGTTGAAGCTTGTCTCTTATGATATGGTTCTGTTTTCCATGGATGAAGGTATGTTCTTACCAAGTATCATTCAATTACTGTAATTATTCCGAAATATGGATTTTCGTGTTGAAGCTTGTCTCTTATGATATGGTTCTGTTTTCCATGGATGAAGGTATGTTCTTACCAAGTATCATTCAATTACTGTAATTATTACGAAATTTGGATTCTCGTGTTGAAGCTTGTCTCGATGCACAGGGCGGACACTTTCAACATCGTTTATGATATGGTTCTGTTTTCCATGGATGAAGGTATGTTCTTAGCAAGTATCATTCAATTACTGTAATTATTCCGAAATATGGATTCTCGTGTTGAAGCTTGTCTCTTATGATATGGTTCTGTTTTCCATGGATGAAGGTATGTTCTTACCAAGTATCATTCAATTACTGTAATTATTCCGAAATATGGATTCTCGTGTTGAAGCTTGTCTCTTATGATATGGTTCTGTTTTCCATGGATGAAGGTATGTTCTTACCAAGTATCATTCAATTACTGTAATTATTCCGAAATATGGATTCTCGTGTTGAAGCTTGTCTCGATGCACAGGGCGGACACTTTCAACATCTCTTATGATATCGTTCTGTTTTCCATGGATGAAGGTATGTTCTTACCAAGTATCATTCAATTACTGTAATTATTCCGAAATATGGATTCTCGTGTTGAAGCCTGTCTCGATGCACAGGGCGGACACTTTCAACATCGTTTATGATATGGTTCTGTTTTCCATGGATGAAGGTATGTTCTTAGCAAGTATCATTCAATTACTGTAATTATTCCGAAATATGGATTCTCGTGTTGAAGCTTGTCTCTTATGATATGGTTCTGTTTTCCATGGATGAAGGTATGTTCTTACCAAGTATCATTCAATTACTGTAATTATTCCGAAATATGGATTCTCGTGTTGAAGCTTGTCTCGATGCACAGGGCGGACACTTTCAACATCGTTTATGATATGGTTCTGTTTTCCATGGATGAAGGTATGTTCTTAGCAAGTATCATTCAATTACTGTAATTATTCCGAAATATGGATTCTCGTGTTGAAGCTTGTCTCTTATGATATGGTTCTGTTTTCCATGGATGAAGGTATGTTCTTACCAAGTATCATTCAATTACTGTAATTATTCCGAAATATGGATTCTCGTGTTGAAGCTTGTCTCTTATGATATGGTTCTGTTTTCCATGGATGAAGGTATGTTCTTACCAAGTATCATTCAATTACTGTAATTATTCCGAAATATGGATTCTCGTGTTGAAGCTTGTCTCGATGCACAGGGCGGACACTTTCAACATCGTTTATGATATGGTTCTGTTTTCCATGGATGAAGGTATGTTCTTAGCAAGTATCATTCAATTACTGTAATTATTCCGAAATATGGATTCTCGTGTTGAAGCTTGTCTCTTATGATATGGTTCTGTTTTCCATGGATGAAGGTATGTTCTTACCAAGTATCATTCAATTACTGTAATTATTCCGAAATATGGATTCTCGTGTTGAAGCTTGTCTCTTATGATATGGTTCTGTTTTCCATGGATGAAGGTATGTTCTTACCAAGTATCATTCAATTACTGTAATTATTCCGAAATATGGATTCTCGTGTTGAAGCTTGTCTCTTATGATATGGTTCTGTTTTCCATGGATGAAGGTATGTTCTTACCAAGTATCATTCAATTACTGTAATTATTCCGAAATATGGATTCTCGTGTTGAAGCTTGTCTCTTATGATATGGTTCTGTTTTCCATGGATGAAGGTATGTTCTTACCAAGTATCATTCAATTACTGTAATTATTCCGAAATATGGATTCTCGTGTTGAAGCTTGTCTCTTATGATATGGTTCTGTTTTCCATGGATGAAGGTATGTTCTTACCAAGTATCATTCAATTACTGTAATTATTCCGAAATATGGATTCTCGTGTTGAAGCTTGTCTCTTATGATATGGTTCTGTTTTCCATGGATGAAGGTATGTTCTTACCAAGTATCATTCAATTACTGTAATTATTCCGAAATATGGATTCTCGTGTTGAAGCTTGTCTCGATGCACGTGGCGGACACTTTCAACATCGTTTATGATATGGTTCTGTTTTCCATGGATGAAGGTATGTTCTTAGCAAGTATCATTCAATTACTGTAATTATTCCGAAATATGGATTCTCGTGTTGAAGCTTGTCTCTTATGATATGGTTCTGTTTTCCATGGATGAAGGTATGTTCTTACCAAGTATCATTCAATTACTGTAATTATTCCGAAATATGGATTCTCGTGTTGAAGCTTGTCTCTTATGATATGGTTCTGTTTTCCATGGATGAAGGTATGTTCTTACCAAGTATCATTCAATTACTGTAATTATTCCGAAATATGGATTCTCGTGTTGAAGCTTGTCTCTTATGATATGGTTCTGTTTTCCATGGATGAAGGTATGTTCTTACCAAGTATCATTCAATTACTGTAATTATTCCGAAATATGGATTCTCGTGTTGAAGCTTGTCTCGATGCACGTGGCGGACACTTTCAACATCGTTTATGATATGGTTCTGTTTTCCATGGATGAAGGTATGTTCTTAGCAAGTATCATTCAATTACTGTAATTATTCCGAAATATGGATTCTCGTGTTGAAGCTTGTCTCTTATGATATGGTTCTGTTTTCCATGGATGAAGGTATGTTCTTACCAAGTATCATTCAATTACTGTAATTATTCCGAAATATGGATTCTCGTGTTGAAGCTTGTCTCTTATGATATGGTTCTGTTTTCCATGGATGAAGGTATGTTCTTACCAAGTATCATTCAATTACTGTAATTATTCCGAAATATGGATTCTCGTGTTGAAGCTTGTCTCTTATGATATGGTTCTGTTTTCCATGGATGAAGGTATGTTCTTACCAAGTATCATTCAATTACTGTAATTATTCCGAAATATGGATTCTCGTGTTGAAGCTTGTCTCGATGCACGTGGCGGACACTTTTAACATCGTTTATGATATGGTTCTGTTTTCCATGGATGAAGGTATGTTCTTAGCAAGTATCATTCAATTACTGTAATTATTCCGAAATATGGATTCTCGTGTTGAAGCTTGTCTCTTATGATATGGTTCTGTTTTCCATGGATGAAGGTATGTTCTTACCAAGTATCATTCAATTACTGTAATTATTCCGAAATATGGATTCTCGTGTTGAAGCTTGTCTCTTATGATATGGTTCTGTTTTCCATGGATGAAGGTATGTTCTTACCAAGTATCATTCAATTACTGTAATTATTCCGAAATATGGATTCTCGTGTTGAAGCTTGTCTCTTATGATATGGTTCTGTTTTCCATGGATGAAGGTATGTTCTTACCAAGTATCATTCAATTACTGTAATTATTCCGAAATATGGATTCTCGTGTTGAAGCTTGTCTCTTATGATATGGTTCTGTTTTCCATGGATGAAGGTATGTTCTTACCAATTATCATTCAATTACTGTAATTATTCGGAAATATGGATTCTCGTGTTGAAGCTTGTCTCGATGCACATGGCGGACACTTTCAACATCTGTTATGATATGGCTCCGTTTTCCATGGATGAAAGTATGCCCTTACCAAATATCATTGAATTAGTGTAATTATTCACCATGTTATTATAAACAAGACGGATGACACCGGATTTTCGGATGTGATAAGCTCACCATTTGAATACGTTCTGACACGTATTAAATTTATCAAAGCTATTCAAAGTCGGTGAAACCGGTTTGGAAAACGGTAGTATCTGACCGAAAAAGAAGTTTTTCAATCGGGTTTTTAGTCGCGCAAATATTCCTGTAAACGAAAACGGGAGTTTATATCCTGTGGGCGGCAGGCTTGTGCAAGAAGAAAAATCCGAAATTATATAAAAAAATATTTCGCAGTAGAAACGCTCTCCAACAAAGAAAGAAAGTTTTCAAATCGGGCCCTTAGAAGCAGAGGTATGGGCAAAAATAAGATATGCATCTACGCCCCTTGGCCAATACACCATGAATTATTTTGGAAAAGTATTCTCAAAAGGTTTTTCCATGTGAACGGTATCGGTCCACGAAAGAATTTTTTCACTCGAGTTTTCAGGAGCTCAGAGTTTGCTGCAAATGCATCAGAAGCAGAAATTAATACTTGTGTTCCCTGGCAGCCAGACTATTCTTTACCAGATATTACAAATTATACAGAAACATTTCCCATCGGAAGCTGTATGCGACACTGGAAGAATTTTTCAAATCGGAGTATTAAAAGCAGAGATATAGGAAGAAACGCAATTTACTTTGATGCCCTCTAGCGGAAAGTCTATGAGCGACTTAAAAAATCTGAAAATTGTGACGTGCTTGCCCAGCAGGACACACACGACATAAAGGCAGATAGCAGCGACAACGAACGTCCGGGTAGCTCAATTGGTAGAGCGACTTATTCCGTAATGAGGGGACTCGGGTTCAAGCCCCGGCGTGGATAAAAATGACGGAGAAATTTACTTCGTTATAAAATACATGAAAAAGTTTCGCACAGAAAACTCTATCCAGCAAAAAAGGAATTTTTAAAGTCGGACTTTTAGAAACAGAAAATAGATATACACCTACGCCCTCTGGCGAAGAAACCATGCAGTATTTTAAGAGGAAGATTTTCCGAGAAGGTTTATCGACGTGAGTGGAATCGATCAACGAAAGAATTTTTCCAGTCAATATTTAAGAAGCTCATATTTTGCTGCAAATGCATCAGAAGCAGAAATTAACGCTTACGCCCACTGGTGGCCGAACAATTTTTCACGAAAAATTAGAAATTATATGCGAGAGATTTACTGTCAGGAGTTGTATCGGCTGCGGGAGGATTTTTTCAAATAGGTGTTTTAGAAGCAGAGGTATTGGAGAAAACACAGTTTAATGTTACGCCCCTAGCGGAAAATCTATGCGTAACTTGAAAAAAATTACTATGCCTAAAATAGTCTTCGACGTAAATGGAATCGAAAGGTTAAAAAAATTTCCAATCGGGTTTTTAGAAGCAAATATGTGGAACAAAATGTATTTTGAATTCGGTATCATCTGCATTTACGCCCTCTAGCGGCGAAATTGTGCATCGTAAAAAAAAAAAAAACGAAATGAGGAATCATCATTTGCACATTTCGTGCTTCAAAATTTAAAAAGAATTGTTTAAATCGAACTAATAGTTGCAGAGGTAGGGTGTCCACAGACGGACGGAAAGACAGACAAACCTGACAGACAAGCGATAGGCAACAAACGACGCATTTTCAAAACCCTGGAAGAATCCCTAAAAATGCAAGTTTTTGGACGATTATTCCTCAATGGCACGGAATTTCGGGAATCGGAAGGCGTCAAAACCTAGCGATGGATGATGTGCACTAGCATGCAAAAAATCGCGGTGATCGGATGTGTTTTCTCGTACCTATGCCCAAACAACTAATTATCTCGAGTCTCGTATAAAGAGCGGAGTTTTTTAATTATTATTAAAATTGGTCAGTCTTTTAATGGTCATTATTTTTATACGACAAGCTCATTCATCATGATACCAACCCCATGTCACTCACCATATCGTTCCCTTTCTCTGTAGCAAGTGTCACCGAGATCGGCTGAAGATCTTTGGAGGAGGTAGGTAGCAAACGACTCCTTCTCAAAACCCGGAAAACCTCCCTAAAAATGAAAGTTGTTGTACGATTATTCCTCAATGGCACGGAATTTCGGGAATCGCAAGGTGTCAAAACCTGATCATGGACGATGTCCAATCGCATGCAAAAAATCACGGTGATCGGATGTGTCATCTCGTAACTATACCCGAACAACTAATTTTCTCAGGTCTCGTGAGGAGAGCTCCGCTCAACAACGTGATCTGGATTAATATGTATACTAGCTGTAAAGCCCGTTGATATAAGAATACAAGGAGCTCTAGAAATCACTTATTGCTATTCAAGCGTTTATCATTATCTTTTGCGGAGTCATCGTAAATAATGAGTGTGCATTGAAATATACCATGGATGTGCTTCATTGTTCATGTATAGAAATACAAAATACGGAAGCGTTTGCCGGATGATAATCCTCGCTTGGTAAGAGATAATCCTCCCTTGGTAAGAGACGTGGACTCCTTTTTGCGTGCCACCCCATGAAGTCAACGACGTTGGAAAATATTTTTGTACACGATATTTTTTGTAAATATCTTGTCGGAATCTGAAAGTATTAGGTGTAGAAATAACTTTTAAAGCGTTTTAAGACAACGCAACATGTTATCTGAGAGAAAACAATACCTTTGCGAATCAAAATATGCGTCGTCATTATCTATCACCTTCCGCCATCGGTCGGGCAGCTGACGGATTCCAGCCACTTCGTCGTGTGACGCGATGAAGTCGTCAACCCATTTTTGCACTTCGTCACATGTCCGGGATCGTACAGCAGGTAAACCGTGTTGCCTCGATCGGAACAAATGATAGTCTAAATGGGCCATGTCGGGACTGTACGCCGGGTGCTCCAAAACTTCCCAGCCAAGCGTCAATAGCGTTTCTTTGACGGATTTCGGGACATGCGGCATGGCGTTGTCAAGAAATAATTACACGGGACGCAATCCTTTGCCTGTGAATGGACGTTTCCCACAGATTTCCTGGTTCAATCGCAGCAATTGTTGCTTGTAGCGATCAGCAGTAACAGTTTGACCCTGTTCCAATAGTTCATAATAGAGCACACCCTTCATATCCCATGCACCAGATGCATAGCAGAACTTTCTTGGAATGAATATTGCGTTTTGGTGTCGTAGTCGTTGCTTCACCGGGGTCTACCCAGTGTTCTTTGCGTTTGGAATTATCGTACCATATCCACTTTTCATCACCCGTAACGATTTTCCACAGGAAAGACTTTCTGTGTTGTTTATTCAACATATTCAAACACTTCATGACACACTCATCCTTCTTCCTCTGGCTCAGGTCATGTAGCACCCATTTTCTTCCTTCTGAATCTTTCCCATTGCGCGTAAACGATTGGAAATGGTTTGTTGAGTTACCCCCAGTTGTTCAGCTAGTTCTTTTTGCGTTTGAGACGAATCTTCATCCAGCAATGCTTGCAGTTCCTCATGTGCAACTTTCCGCTACGTTCTCGGTCGCTAACATCAAAATCACCTGCTTTAAACCGTCTAAACCAAAACTCAGACGTGTTGTTCGATACAATATTCTCCCCCATCGATGCATATGCTTTTGCAGTACTTTTGGCTTGATGAAATTCGTAACGAATGCAGTGTCGAATAAATGCAGTATCGCTTGCCATCTTTCACCTACCGATGTGCAAGTGCCTTTGACTGTTGGGCAAACTTCTGTGTCACATTTTATACTTTGGACCAGTTATGGTCACATGACAACAACGAGGGGGAATGTCGGATATATAAATTAGCGGTATACGTCATACAAAAAACTCTTTAAAACTTATTTGTACGCCTGATATTTTTCCTTGTTCAGGACCATGGACTACTTTAACTGAGACATCATCAAACCGTCGAACTCTTGACAATGAAACATAAAGTTGTCCACAGCTAAACACTGTTCCAGGAATACCTACTTTCTCGAATGTTTGACCTTGAGAGTTATTAATGGTCGTTTTACAACCTGCACAACTGTATGTTTCCACTTCCATCACACCCGAAAAAACCCCTTCGAAATGAAGAAAAAGGATGTAAACAAAACATTAAACAGAAACGGTTACGGATAGCACGGTTTGAACACTGGAATAGAAATGTTCGTCTTCTTCTATTAAACAGCGTACGTAGTTGCTTGTTTATGATTAAAAATCGATTAACGTTATCACACGTCTTGCCTTTTATATAGAAAGATTCTTAGACAGCTTTTTTTGATTGAAGGTTTAACGACCACCGTGAGCAACTCAATGGGCTATAAGCAGTCGCCCGTCCCTAATTTAGGGTCACTGGTTCCAGGGAAGGGAGAGAGCCAGTGCCGTAAGAAAAACACAACATCCATGCCTCACCGGGATTCGAACCCTGACAACGTTCGGACGAATGATCAGAGGCCATCGCTTAGACAACTGCACCATCGTAGCGGCAATTGAAGGTTTAACAACCACAGTGAGCAACTCAATGGGCTGTAAGCAGTCGCCCGTCCCTAAATTAGGGTCACTGGTTCCAGGTAAGAGAGAGAGCCAGTGCCGTAAGACAAACACAACATCCATGCCTCACCGGGATTCGAACCCGGACCCCTTTCGGACGAATGATCAGAGGCCATCGCTTAGACAACTGCACCATCGTAGCGGCAATTGAACGTTTAACAACCACAGTGAGCAACTCATTGGGCTGTAAGCAGTCGCCCGTCCCTAATTTTGGGTCACTGGTTCCAGGGAAGGGAGAGAGCCAGTGCCGTAAGACAAACACAACATCCGTGCCTCACCGGGATTCGAACCCGGACCCTTTTCAGACGAATGATCAGAGGCCATCGCTTAGACAACTGCACCATAGGAGCGGCAATTGAAGTTTTAACAACCACATTGAGCAACTCAATGTGCTGTAAGCAGTCGCCCGTCCCTAATTTAGGGCCACTGGTTCCAGGGAAGGGAGAGAGCCAGTGCCGTAAGACAAACACAACATCCATGCCTCACCGGGATTCGAGCCCGGACCCCTTTCGGACGAATGATCAGAGGCCATCGCTTAGACAACTGCACCATAGGAGCGGCAATTGAAGTTTTAACAACCACATTGAGCAACTCAATGTGCTGTAAGCAGTCGCCCGTCCCTAATTTTGGGTCACTGGTTCCAGGGAAGGGAGAGAGCCAGTGCCGTAAGACAAACACAACATCCATGCCTCACCGGGATTCGAGCCCGGACCCCTTTCGGACGAATGATCAGAGGCCATCGCTTAGACAACTGCACCATCGTAGCGGCAATTGAACGTTTAACAACCACATTGAGCAACTCAATGGGCTGTAAGCAGTCTCCCGTGCCTAATTTAGGGCCACTGGTTCCAGGGAAGGGAGAGAGCCAGTGCCGTAAGACAAACACAACATCCATGCCTCACCGGGATTCGAGCCCGGACCCCTTTCAGACGAATGATCAGAGGCCATCGCTTAGACAACTGCACCATAGGAGCGGCAATTGAAGTTTTAACAACCACATTGAGCAACTCAATGTGCTGTAAGCAGTCGCCCGTCCCTAATTTAGGGCCACTGGTTCCAGGGAAGGGAGAGAGCCAGTGCCGTAAGACAAACACAACATCCATGCCTCACCGGGATTCGAGCCCGGACCCCTTTCGGACGAATGATCAGAGGCCATCGCTTAGACAACTGCACCATAGGAGCGGCAATTGAAGTTTTAACAACCACATTGAGCAACTCAATGTGCTGTAAGCAGTCGCCCGTCCCTAATTTAGGGCCACTGGTTCCAGGGAAGGGAGAGAGCCAGTGCCGTAAGACAAACACAACATCCGTGCCTCACCGGGATTCGAACCCGGACCCGTTTCAGACGAATGATCAGAGGCCATCGCTTAGACCACTGCGCCACCGGGGCGGCTCAGACAGTTGCAGAAATTATGTTTAAGATTTCTTTTTTTCCCATTTGGACATAACGTTTGGAAGAAGAATTAAAAGGGAAACAACTTTTAATCTGATTTACGTTTTTGTGTATTTCAATGGGATCGTACAGATATAAATAGGTCGCGGCATGTTACTCCAATAGAGAAGAGCTCTCTGTCTAACTGAAAGACATTGAATGAGTTTCTAGAATCTGAAAAGTAGCCAAAAAGGTATTGATTGCTGCGCTGATATATTTTCAGAAACCTCCATGAATATTTCAAAATATTGACATTCCCTTTGTATGGAGATCCCGGAGTTTACTTAAGAATATGTTTTTGACTGAAGCTGTAGGAAGCGGAACACATTATTCACGCATATCACGTTCTTCTATCCGCAACTGCTGTTCTAAGCTTTGTTGTGAATTCGTTCGCTCGCAAAAGAAGCATGCATTAAGAGCTGCCATTTCCGCATAGGCAAAGTTTAGTAATTCAGTACACGTTTGCACAGAGTGGCTATTATATTCAGAATATCCTCATATTAAGTCTATAGTAAACCCTACCAACCACGAATTTTCCGTTCTTGAAAAGCCTCGCGTTAAGGGAAACTAAAAACCATATGGTGAAAACAGAGTTTGGAGAACTGATGCTGCAACTCCTCCAATCGCAACTTTCGAAAGTATTTAAATACTAGACATAAAACCTCATGGATCTCTTGTTTCCCTTCACATGAACGTTCTAAAGCTTTAATTAATAATGCTGATCCGCAGATTTGGATTTCGCTCCCACCAAATTGTTGGCTATTAATAATTATAATTTGTTTAAAAAAAATTAAGCAATACTTATTATCCTGAAATCAGAGTCGTGATGCCCTTATTATTCCCATTTCCTGAACGGGATGTTTTTTTTTTTTTGATTGGAGGTTTAACGACCACCGTGAGCAACTCAATGGGCTATAAGCAGTCGCCCGTCCCTAATTTAGGGTCACTGGTTCCAGGGAAGGGAGAGAGCCAGTGCCGTAAGACAAACACAACATCCATGCCTCACCGGGATTCGAACCCGGACCCCTTTTGGACGAATGATCAGAGGCCATCGCTTAGACCACTGCGCCACCGCGGCTTAACGGGTTGTACGGTGTGTCTGGCTTGCTTTGTTTTCGAAGATTTTTTATATTCAGTCATCAAACAGAAATAATCGCTCTTTCTACGTTTTATAAGTGAGTCACGGAAAAATTCTCATCGGACGCTACCGTGAATCGAACCCAGGGTCTTCCAGTTACGCGCCGGACATGCTACCACTGCACCACAGCAACCTCGAATTCTCCAGACTCGCAAACACTAACTACCAAAGCACATGGCAGGTTGCTTCTTGGAGCCCCGCACAATGCTGGGGATTCACCAAAGATGGAAAGCAGCAAATGAACAAATAACTAGGAGGCGAATGAATGATTAATACATACAATTGACGTGGATTAGAAACATCAAGCAAAAGTCCACGTTTATAAGTAAGTTATGGAAAAATTCGACACCGGGAACCGCACCTAGGGTATTCCAGTTACGCGCCGGACATGCTACCACTGCACACTAGGTTCGATTCCCGGTGGCTGCCAATGATAATTTTTCCATGACTCACTTATAAAACGTGGAAAGAGCTACGGCTTCTGTTTGATGTTCCTAATCCACGTCAATTGTGTATGTATACGCCGCCCCGGTGGCGCAGTGGTCTAAGGCGCTGGCCTCTAATCATTCGTCCGTAAGGGGTCCGGGTTCGAATCCCGGTCAGGCATGTATGTTGTGTTTGTCTTACGGCACTGGCTCTCTCCCTTCCCTGGAACCAGTGACCCTAAATGAGGGACGGGCGACTGCTTATAGCCCATCGAGTTGCTCACGGTGGTCGTTAAACCTCCAATCAAAAAAAAAAAAAAAAATTTTGTATATTAATGTGTTCAGTCGTCACTCTAAATACAATAAAGCCCGAAACTGTCTGTTGTTTCACTTCTTTGTTTAGTAACAGCAATGGTGACTCAAGGAGACTCATGTTGATCTTTCATAGGTCGTGCCAATTTAATGAAACGTTAAGGGTAGGAAATCTGACTCATTCTAGACAGGCGTTTCGGGTGGCTATGGTCATTTGTATGTACGGGTGTTTTGGGCGTTATGATCGTTAAAGGGTTAATCCTTTCAGTCTGATTACCATTTCCTCTAATAATTCTACAAAAAGGGGCGATGAACCTAAGGAAGAAGAGAAAAGATGTTGGAGTAACTTATTTCCTACTCAATGGCATGATGTCTGTGTTCGGGGGACTACTCGCTTCGAATCATTCCTTGTGTAATGAAATTGAGAGTAAGGGACTATAATGGTATAAGACTACACGCTGTAAAACTAAGGACTCTAAGGGATAACTTACAAACAGCAACATGTTTATAATCGATGCGCATGAGATGAAATAAGGAAAGGAATTGTTTAGCTGTAGCTTTCCTATAAACCGTTATATCTGAGAATACTTCTGCTTGAGGAGCACTGGAAAATATGGGAAACGTTTGGTTCAGGGACATCGACCGCTTAAATAGTTAATGGATATTTAGAGCACGGAGTGGAATGAACGTGATCCGCATTGGACCTTGAGTGGAATTGAAGACATGCCAAACAACTTTCCGAGCTGAGCTGTTGCTAAGATGGCATCCTATCAGTGTGCTACATTGAAAATCACTGAAGTCTGGCGTAAGGCCATTTTGTTAGCTAGGATACGTGAGTCTTTTTAAAATGAGTTAGCCTCCACCAATGAGCTATTCCATTATGGCCACCCCCAGCCAAGGGAAATGAGCGCGCCCAACCGAACGGTGGCGTAGGTGAAGTTCGCAGAGTAGTGCATATACAACCCTAGGACCGGTGTTCGGTTAGTAGAGTGTTCGGAGTCAGAATGAGAAAAGGTGCCGATTTATCGGAGTTTGGTAAAGGACAAATTGTGATGGAACTGCGCTTCGGAACTACGATTTCGGAAACGACGCGGCTTGTGAGTTGTTCACGTGCCGCTGTAGTGAGTACGTATCTAAAGTGGTGCACAGATCGCCAAACGACGAGCCGTCGTCTAGTCGTGTGTCGTCTGCAGCTCATTGGTGCCAGAGGGATAGCGGAGCCTGTCGTGGATTGCAACAGTGGCGATGAACGCAATGTGTCACAGCACACAGTTCATCGCAGCCTTCTGCGCATGGGCCTGAGTAGCAGAAGACCCAGCCGGGTCCCAATACTCACTGCACGTATTCGCCAACAACGCATGAAATGGGCCCAAGACCATCGAGATTGGAATAAAGTGGCCTGGTTTGACGAATCAAGATTCCTGGTGCATCACGTAGACGCGCGTGCGCGGATACGCTGATTACCAACGGAGAGTATGGCACCTGGATGCACTGTTGGACGGAAACACGGTTCTGGTGTTATGCAGTGTGCGATGTTGTTTTGAGACACTTTAGGCCCCGTTATCAAAACAGCACAATCTCTGACAGCTGTCAGGTATTTGATTATCGTTACGGGCTAAGTTCTCCCATTCATGGCACCTGTGTTCCCTGCTGGTGATGGCCATTACCAACAGAATAATGCGCCATGCCACACTGCCAAAATCGTCAAGGAGTGATTCGAGGAACATGCTGGTGACTTTCAGTTAATGCCCTGGCCTCCAAATTCACCTGACATGAACCCAATCGAACATTTGTGGTTCGACTTGGAAAAGCGGGTTCGCGCTAAATCACCACCACCCCGAAATGGACGGGAACTGGAGGACCTACTATTAACATTGTGGCACTGAAGCGATGAAAGATTTCCGTCTTTCGCGCGATTTAAAAGATTAAAAGATAAGAAATATATACAATTAAAACCATGAGCACTTTCGAGGCAGCGGCTGCCTCTTCTTCAGATGTAATAAATAGATACACATTTAATCTATATATAATATAGATCATTGCATTGTGGGAAGCATGGTAAGTTATTAGCCAATAGTAATCTACATGCGCCAAAAATGTTGCGTATACTATTGGCCCAATGGTCTGAGGAAAACATGGAAATATATTATAGAAATAAATGGTGTAGGGTGGGGTGAACATTCAATTTTAAGTTTATATTACAATTTATAATTTACATTTTTAATAAGGGATTTCCAAACATTATGTAACTCATAGGGGGCATGTTCATTACAACATTGCTCACCGGAGGCCTCTATATACACACTTTCAGCAATTAAAAGATCACCAGGTTTACTAAGATCATTTTGTATAACATATTTGGCTAGCGATGTACAATACATGACTGTTTTAACATTGTATTTGTGTTCTTTAATTCGTAATGGAATATTGCGTTTTGTAGAACCCACATAATTAGAAGCTGCTTGTCCTGTAGTTGCCTTAACCAGAGGGATATTGTAAATACCCCACTGTCCCACTTTGCTACTCTGTTCACGATCCTTAGGAACTACAGAAAATAAGTTTTGTGCTCGTGAACCAAATTTCAAGCCATATGGTTTACATAGTTGTGTTAAGGTTCTCGTTAAAGGTGGATTATATTCCATAGAACCAACATATATGGAATTGCAGTTGGAGTTTCTTAACAGGGTAGTATGTAGGGCATATTTGACCTTGCCAAACACTTGCCTAATCAGATATTTAGGGAACTCATATTGCTCAGCCAAACCAAAAATGCAGTTAACTTCTTGCTGAATTATTTCATTTATGCTGCTGAATTATTCATTTAGGGTGCTATCAGAGGAATCGTCAACGGCATTTGTGCGTAAGACGACATAGATAACATATTTATTAATTTATTTTAAATTTTTTTTTGTGTGGGATTAACGACCACCGTGAGCAACTGGGTGGACTATAAGCAATCGGCTGTCCCTAAATTAGGGTCATTGGTTCCAGGGAAAAGAGAGAGAAATTTGTTTTTATTACAACTGCTTCCTTTCATTACGCAAAACATCTGGGATATTGTGTATCTTAAATAACGCACATCATTTTCGCTATGGAAGTAAAACCGTTGTTTCGCATTGTTCTCTTGCTTTTCCCAAAACTCTTGATTAAAGAGTTCCTATTATATCGGAATAGATTAAAACGATTGCTCGATAAAACTTGAATTTCAGTATCATCCTATACTGCATTAAATTTTCCGTGCATTTTTGTCACAAAGCACGTCTACTCAGTTTTAACTTTAGGCAGTCTGTCTAACTTCTTAAGAAACTCATATTGCTCTTCTGTGCTTTCTAACATCACCTTGACACTATTTCCTTGCCCGACTCTCTTCTTTTTCTTTCTAGTTTGTTGCCTGTTTCTTAGCTCCCAATGCTTCCTTTTCGTCTTTTCTTTCCGCTGCGTTTCTCTCCCATTTGCCTCGATTTTGGGAACTTTCTCATGTTTCATATCGACGAAGAAATCTACGTCGCGTCTGATCCCCGAAATATACCTTGTGTTTTCTATTTTTAACATGACTTTAAGTGGACTTTATCTTTGCCTCGCGAACTCTGTGAATGTGCAGGCGAACATCATGATTTATTTTTCCAATCCATTCACCTTGAATAAATTGGGGATGACTTTGTGAACCTAAACTCCACGATAATACTTCACGTCGCCTCTGTGGAACAGTGCCCTAGACGATATCTTCTGATCATTCGTCCGAATTCATTTTTTTTTACGCTTTCCAACCGCAGGTTGAAGAAGCATATATGCTCCAGCTTTGTCTGTCTGTCTGTCCGTCCGCACGTCCGCACGATAACTCACGTGAAAATGGTTCGATTTCGACGAAAGTTTAGTATGTGGTAGGAGACCTCCTGGGGACGAAGACTATTGAAAATGGGAGAAGCAGAGTCAAAGGTCAGGACATAGGAAGGGGATCCATTCCATGGCTCTTATGCGTCATAACTTGCGTAAAACCTGTTCGATTTCGATGAAATTTTAGTATGTGGCAGGGAACCAACTCGATGCGAGCCCTATTGAAAATGAGTGAAATTGGGTCAAAGGTCAGGACATAAGAGCGGGATCCATTCCATTGCTCTTATGCGTCATAACTTGCGTAAAAATTGTTCGATTTCGATGAAATTTTAGTATGTGGTAGGGAGCCACTGGGGACGAACCCTATTGAAAATGGGCGAAATGGGGTCAAAGGTCAAGACACTGGAGTGGGATCCATTCCGTCGCCCTTGTGCATCATAACTTACCAAAAATGCTTGGATTGCGATAAGACTTTTATCATGTTATTGCGGAGGTATAGTGAACCGTTTCTGTTGAATATCAACGAAATGGAATCAAAGGTCAGGGCACAGGAGCGACATTTATTACACATCCATTATCCACATAACTTGAGTAATAATTTCTGGTACGTTGGAAAGCGTATCGTAATCAATGCATTGCATGATTTTACTAACTTGTTTTTTTCTGTTTTTTGATTAGAGGTTTAACGACAATTGTGAGCAATTCACTAGGCTATCAGCAGTCGCCCGTCCCTAATTGAAGACCACTGGTTCCAGGGAAGGGAGAGAGCCAAGGCCGTAAGACAAACACAACATCCATGCCTCATCGGGATTCGAACACGGACCCTTCACTGACGAATTATCAGAGGCCTTCGCTTAATAAAGTATAATAAACCCATGAACTCGGAAAACAAAGGAACAAAGATTAATCACTGAGCTGGAAAAACAAAGGGATAAAGATTAATGGAGATTATCTAACTCACCTTCGTTTTGCTGATGACGTGGCCATTTTTGCAAGTACCTCATCAGAGCTGCAGAGTATGATCCAGGAACTTGCTGACTCAAGTAAAAAGTGGTATTAAAAATGAACTTTCAGAAGACAAAAGTGACGTACAAAGCTTTTACAAGAAATGAAGATTAATCGATTGATGGAGATAAGTAGGAGATCACAGATACGTACGTTTATTTTGGACAGCAGGTATCAAGTGAGGGTCACATTGATTAAGAAATTAATCGGTGTGCAAAACTTGCCCGGAGAGCGTTTGGAAGAAACATCATAATTTTCAAGAGCAATATGCCATTAGGTGTTAAAAGAAAAGTGCTTGATCAATGCATCCTTCCAGTGCTTACGTATGGTACAGAGACGTGGACCTTAACTAAAAGAGACATACAAAGGCTGCAGACAACTCAAAGCAGCATGGAGAGATGCATGCTTGGTGTAACCAGGAGAGATAAGAAGAGGAACTCGTGGATCCCAAAAATGACAAGAGTGGAAGACATCATGATCAGAGTTAAATCCCTGAAATGGCAATGGGCTGGACATACTGCCAGAAGGACAGACCATCGATGGACAGCCGAAATTTTAGATTGGATTCCAAGAGACAGGAAAAGACCCAGAAGAAGACCACATGTGAGATGGGTGGATGAAATTCAAAAGTATGCGGGAGTAACATGGAGAAGACTGGCACAAGACAGACCGTTGTGGAGGAAACTTGGGGAGACCTTCGTCCAGCAGTGGATTGATAATGGTTGACAATGATGATGATGATGAAACCCATGAAGAGAAAAAAAACTTTGAAGACACGAAGAAAATAAATCAAATTTTTCATTTTGCAAGATAAAAACATGAACAAAGATTCTGTAGAAAAATCTCAATTACTGAAAACAACATGTTGCATAGAATATTCATGAAGAAGAAACTAGTAAGTCTTCTTATACAAAACAGAATTATAATAAACTTTAACACAAACAAGTAATGTTAAAGGCGTTAAGAAAATAAAATTCTTCATTTTACAAGAGAAAAATATGACCGAACATGATCGAAAGGAGATCTCAATTACTGAAAACAACATGTTGCATAGAAAAAGTTACGAAAAAAGATTTCATAGGTCCTCCGATTGAAAAAATTAAATTATACAGAGAACCCATACAGAAAAAATATTTCTAAAACGTTAAAAAAAAAAGTCATTCACTTCGCAAGAAAAAAAAAAAAAAAAAGTCCTTCACTTCGCAAGAAAATGTACCCCCTTCACGAAGCGCTCAACAAGTGTCTGGAAACACACAGTCTCGACTCCTCCGAAAGAAGTCCGCCAAACCAAATCAGCTGGGAAGATGATGATGATAATTTTATTTGATCATAAAGGTGTAGTCTACCAGCATGCCGTTCCTCCATAAATTACTGTCAATGCGCAGTATTACATTTCAAGCGTCTACGACGATACACATCTATTAAGCTACCGGAACTGGTGGACAAGTGGACCCTACACCACGATAATGCCCTCCCAAATGTGGCTGCTTGTGTTCAAGAGTTTCTTACAAAATGCAGTATTGATATCATGCCACAGCCTGCCTACAGTCCTGATCTCGCCCCGTGCAATTTCTGGTTGTTTCCAACAATGAAGGAGAAGTTCCGTGGCGCAACATTCAACACAGATGCTGACGTTTTTCAAGCTGTACATGGGTCGCTAAAGCAGATTCCACAAAATGCCTTCGCCACATGCTTTGAAAAGTGGACTGAACGATGGGACCGTTGAATATCATCTGAGGGAAGACACTTTGAGAAAGTGTAACATACACTGCTGGCCACCCAAAATGCAACACCAAGAAGGATACGAGATAACAAAGCCTGATTTACTGTAATCATATCAACAGATACAAAGATGAAACGATTGAGCTTACAGGTCCGTGAGACTTGCGGAACACGCAGACATCAATAGTTCGTGTGGCCCCCATGGCTGGCAATAACGGCCGCTACACGCCGCGGCATCGAACGAAAGAGGCTCTGGATGTGAGCTTGGGGTGTTTCGGTCCAGGCTGCTTCCACACGTTGCCACAGTTCATCAGGCGTAGCCTTAGGTGGTGCTGGCCGGGACACTCGGTTGCCGATCAGCGACCAGACATGTTCGATGGGCGACATATCGGTAGAACGGGCGGCAGTGCCACCTGGTGAGCCGTGAAGTATTGTTGCACGATGCGTGCCACGTGCGGGCGCGCATTGCCCTTTTGAAACGTGGCCGCTGGCAGGTCCCGTTCTGAAACTAGTCGGTCGGTAAACGTTGTGCAGTTCACTAAATGCAAAAAAAAAAAAAAAAAACGTTTTGAGTTACGTAAGCACAAAGTCTGGAGCATCGCATCTTAAGCGGCACAAATGTGCTCCCTCAACACACACGAGATACATATTGGGTTCCGGCGAAATGATATGCCAGTAGAGATAGGTGCAGTTTATGAAGCCATAATATCTTCTCTCAGTAAAACGATCGGACTCATAATTCTGGATATTTTGTACTTTTCGAATTAATCTCCCTCACCCCTCCCTCCCTATCCCCAAGGATATTTCCGAATGATAATTTGAAAACACAGAAAATTTGAAAAGCATGGAAATTGTCCTTTTCATGCAAATTTTTTTAGTATACAAGCCCCCTCCTCCTCCTCGGACGTCACGTGACTTATATAGAGTCTCAGAAATATAGAAATATTCTGAATTAACGTTTATTGTAATAGAATACGTGTAGCAAATAAGAAAACGAAAACTCTTCAGGAGTCAAATGACCGAGCGCACCAGGTATCAAATTTGTGTTTTGGTAATTGTTGAAATTTTACGTGCCAGCCCGGGCCTTGGAAACAGGAGAAATATACGGGCCGGGCTGGGCTTTCCAAATTAAGGCCCATGCAGACCTGTAGTTGAAAGTGTCCTCCTTGGGCATCGAGACAGGCTTGAACACGAGACTCCATATTTCGGAAAGTACGCCCCAGTTGCTCCGGCGTAATCGATGGCACTACCTCGAAGCTGTTGTTCTTCAATGCCTCATAGGTTGTCGGCTTGTTTCTAAACACCACTGATACCCCAGATAAAGAAACCAAGATGTGTTAGGTCAAGAGTTCGTAAACCTTTAGAAATGATGCTATCTCTAAAGCTTGGCTCAATTTCGGCCGTATTCGCATGTGATGTATGGCAAGTTGCCCCATCTTGTGGAAAATATCCATAGGTCAGCTCTTCAGCGTGCAGATGGTTAACGAATTCCTGAAAATTTTTCATGAAGACGGCTGCATCCTGAGAGCCGATGCGCTTAACGATCTATCCATGTGACAGAGTGCCCCACACCACAATTTTTTGTGCATGAAGTGGTCTCTCTATAAATGTGTGAACATTTTCCGCTGTCCACATTCGCGCGAGTTTTTGCATCTATGTATCACGATAAGTGAATCCCCGCTACGTCGGAAAAAGTGGCAGCGATTAAGCTGGCGCGAACTTTCGGAAATATGGAATCTTCAAGCCTGTCTCGATGCAGAGGGCGGACACTTTCAAATTCTCTTATAATATGGTTCTGCTTTCCATGGATGAAGGTACTAGGGTTATAATAGAAGTTCTCCAAACGTTAATCTAAAACGGAAGCGCATGATGTAATTATGAAAATGATTGCGTCATGTCAAGGTCAGGCCCTCAGCAACGTAGTGGTGTCAGAACGACGCGCTATCATTCGCTGTGTGGGCGTGGTAGGGTCTGGAAATGGATGCGTGCAGCTCCTCAGGTCGAGTCACATGGTTAGACTAGCCTTCGTACATGAAAATAGAAACACTGTGTGGACGTAGGAGGGTTTGGAAATGAAAGCGTGCAGCTCCTCAGGTCGAGTCACGACGTTAGACCAGCCCTCGTACATGAAAATAGAAACACTGTGTGGACGTGGGAGGGTTTGGAAATGAAAGCGTGCTGCTCCTCAGGTTGAGTCACGAGGTTTGACCAGCGCTCGTACATGAAAATAGAAACACTGTGAGGACGTTGGTGGGTTTGGAAATGAAAGCGTACAGCTCCTCAGGTCGAGTCACAGCGTTAGACCAGCCCTTGTACATGAAAATAGAAACACCGTGTGGACGTGGGAAGGTTTGGAAATGAAAGCGTGCAGCTCCTCAGGTCGAGTCACAGCGTTAGACCAGCGCTCGTACATGAAAATAGAAACACTGTGTGGACGTGGGAGGGTTTGGAAATGAAATCGTGAAGCTCCTCAGGTCAAGTCACGGAGTTAGACCAGCCCTCGTACATGAAAATAGAAACACCGTGCGGACGTGGGAGGGTTTGGAAATGAAAGAGTTCAGCTCCTCAGGTCGAGTCACAGCGTTAGACCGGCGCTCGTGCATGAAAAAAGAAACAATGTGTGGACGTGGGAGAGTGTGGAAATGAAAGCGTGCAGCTCCTCAGGTCAAGTCACGGAGTTTGACCAGCCCTCGTACATGAAAATAGAAACACTGCGCGGACGTGGGAGGGTTTGGAAATGAAAGCGTGCAGCTCCTCAGGTCGAGTCACGGCGTTAGACCAGCCCTCGTACATGAAAATAGAAACACTGCAAAAAAAAAATTCCGACGCAGATTCACACTGCCTTCTAGGAAATTTGTAGGGTAGGAACTCCTGATCGAAACACAATTTCTTGCTGGGCATCGCGCTTTCGTGAGGGCCGAAGCAGCAACGAAGATGATCACCGCTCAGATATCCGTCAACATTGTTACCACTCTTCTTGAAAAGAATCGCCGTTTGATGGTCGAGGAGATTGCTTATCAAACCGATTTGTCCATCATGTGTCTTCACCAGATTTTGATCGACTTACTGGGGGAAAAAGTCATGCAGTGTCTTTCCCATCAACTCACCCCCAAGCAGAAGGCAGTCAGAGTGAGCACCGCACAGCATTACCTCCACAGGTTCGAAAGGGGTGGGCGCGCGACACCATCTTAAACAGAACTGTCGGCATTCATAAGACTTGGTCCCGTGATTTTGAGCCGTAACTGAAGTCACAACCAGCGGCATCCAAGTTCCACACGTGTCGTCAGCAACATCATAGTAAACAAATGCCCAAGTTTCTGTGGTCTCTGATCGAGTGCCGGTAGTGGAAAATGTCAACGCGCAACATTATCGTGACTTCTGAGAACAAAGTTGAGACCAAAAATTCGTGAAAATCGGCCCAGCTTGTTGTAAGCGAGGGGCGATCTTGCTGAATGGCAACGCATCGTGTCATGGTGCAACGTCGGTACGGAGACTTTTGTCGAAATATGGCTGGGAAACATTATCCGATCCACCATACAGCCCTGATCTCAGTCCACCTGACTTTGACCTTTTCCCAAAGGTCAAAAACTCGGCTCCGTGGCATCCACTACGAATCGCTGGGTGAATTGTCATTGAAGTGACCCGAATAATACCACAGCTGAACAAAGATGGCCTACTACGGGGCATCCAGAACCTACCTCACTGCTGGCAAGCTGTCGTTAGCAGCGGAGGGGAGCACATAACGTAAGTTTTCTCCGTTACTTCACAGTTTTGTCAACAAGTTAGTGAAATCATGCAATGCGTTGATTTGATACGCTTTCCAACATACCAGAAATCATTACTGAAGTTATGAGAATAATAGTTGTGAGTTAAATATCGGTCCTGTGTCCTGGCCGGTGACCCCATTTCAATTATATGCAACAGAACCGGTTCAGTATAGTTCCGGAACAACATGATAAAGTTTTGTCACAATCGAAGCATTTTTACGCATGTCATGAGACATAAGGGCAATGGAATGGATCCCACTCCTAAGTCTTAGTTTTTGATCCCATTTCGTCTATTTTCAATAAGATTCATTCCCATGTGGTCCCCTACCACATACTAAAATTTCAACGAAATCGAAGCATTTTTACGCATGTCATGAGGCATAAGGGCAATGCAGAGGATCCCACTCCTATGTCTTGACCTTTGATCCCATTTCTTCCACTTTCAATAGAAGTCATTCCCATGACGTCCTCTACCACATACTAAAATTTCATCGAAATCAAAGAATGTTTACGCATGTCATGAAGCATAAGGGCAACGGAATGAATCCCACTCCTTTGTCTTGACTTTTGATCCCATTTCGTCCATTTTCAACAGGATTCATTCCCATGTGATCCACTACCACATACTAAAATTTCATCAAAATCGAAGCACTTTTAGGAATGTCATGAGGCATAAGGGCAATGGAGTGGATGCCACTCCTATGTCTTGACCTTTGATCTCATTTCGTCCATTTTCAATAGGATTTATTCCCATGTGGTCCCCTACCACATACACTGCTGGACAATTGCTAAGGACGGATCATAAACGGTTATATAGCGCATAAAAAAATAAGTGTGGTTGGATGCCAAGTGAAATAAAATAATGTCAGAATGCCAGGACATTACAAGAAAGACAATTTATTGTGCTCTGAAATCCAGAAGGCTTTGGAACGTGTTCAAGGGACAAACAGGCCATTTTGTGCAGAATACGTAAACGTGAAAAAAATGAAATTACCGTCCGCAGGCGTTCCGGCGTAAGATGTCAATACGGGATATGGCCACCATGGAGGGCGATGCAAGATTCCACACGTCGTGTCATGCTTTGCACAACATTATCAAGCAGCTGTTGGGGTAATTTATCCCATTCCTCTGTCAGTGCACGGATGAGGGTGTCCTTGTTTATTGGAAAGCATTGGCGACCAGCAAGACTCCTCCCCAAAGCATCCCACACATTTTCAATGGGATTCAGATCTGGAAAACGTGCTGGCCATACGAGGCGTTGAATATCCTCGCTGTCAAGACACTCATGGACAGCGACTGTTTGATGACATGTTGCGTTGTCGTCCATGAAAAGGAATCTATTACCGACAGCACCACGGAACATGAGAACATGAGGTAGCAGAACATCATTAATGTATCGTTGGCCAGTCATAGTCCCAGTTGGAAGCACATAGAGGGACGTACGGCCATTGATCATGATGCCAGCCCATAACATGACACTACATGTCGGATATCGGTCCCTTTCCTGTATGTTTACTGGACAATATGCAGTGCCACTATCACGCCAGATCAGTTGTCGTCGACAATCAGACGATAGACTGTATCTACTCTCATCTGAGAAGAGGACAGCAGACCAGTCGTTATCAGTCCAATTGCGATGTTGATGGCACCATTGCAAACGGGCGGTACGGTGACGTCTGGACAATGGGATGCACACAACAGGACGGCGGGCGTATAGTCCTCCTTGATGCAAACGTCTGGCGACAGTTTTTCGGGGGATCCGCTTGCCAGTAGCAGCCATAAACTGATTTGCTACCTAACTTGCTGTGCTGCGCCGGTGTCTTTTTGTTGATAGCACTATGTACCGATCTTTTGCAGGTGTCGTAGTGCGAACACGACCTCCCCGTGACGTTTGCTACACTCTCCATTTGTTTGAAATGATTTCCAAAGCCTTGAAACAACACTGTGGCTGACGTCGAACTCCCTGGCAACATCTGTTATTTTTCGCCCTTCTTCAATCTTGCCAATAATACGGCCACGCGTAAAATCATCTAGGTGATGTCGGGAAGACATACTGAAAATTGCAAGTTCGTCAATTGATTCTTTCTCTTTTAACTTTGCGTTTGAAAAACAACGGTCAATACGCGTCAAATCTTTTATATCTCTTATCAGCACGAACAAGTTCGGCAATCAAAAATTTGCATACGCGCAGCACGTCTTACTGTATCCCGCACTTATGCTAATTTCCACATTTTCCTGCCTTCCATTTTAGGGTTGCTACCGTTGCTACTGTCATCCGTCCTTAGCAATTGTCCGGCAGTGTATTAAAATTTCATCGAAATCGAAGCATTTTTACGTTAATGGAATAGACCCCACTCCTATGTCTTGACCTTTCATTCCATTTCGTCCATTTTCAATAGGGTTCATTCCCACGTGATCCACTACCACATACTAAAATTTCATCAGATTCGAAGCATTTTTACTCATGTCATGAGGCATAAGGCCAATGGAATGGATCCCACTCCTTTGTCTTGACTTTTGTTCCCATTTCGTCCATTTTCAATAGGATTCATTCCCATGTCGTCCTTTACTACATACTAAAATTTCATCAAATTCGAAGCATTTTTACTCATGTCATGAGGCATAAGGCCAATGGAATGGATCCCACTCCTTTGTCTTGACCTTTTGATCCCATTTCGTCCATTTTCAATAGGATTCATTCCCATGTCGTCCTCTACTACATACTAAAATTTAATCGAAATCGAAGCATTTTTACGCATGTCATGAGGCATAAGGGCAATGCAATGGATCCCACTCCTATGTCTTGACCTTTGATCCCATTTCGTCCATTTTCAACAGCATTCATTCCTATATCGTCTCCTACCACATACTAAAATTTCATCGAAATCGAAGCATTTTTACGTCAATGGAATGGATTGCACCCCTACGTTTTGATGTTTGATCCCATTTCGTCCATTTTCAATAGGATTCATTCCCATGTGATCCACTACCACATACTAAAATTTAATCGAAATCGAAGCATTTTTACGCATGTCATGAGGCATAAGGGCAACGGAATGGGTCCCACTCCTATGTTTTGACCTATGATCCCATTTCGTCCGTTTTCAATAGGGTTCATTCCCGTGTGGTCCCGTACCACATACTGAAATTTCATCGAAATTGGATAATTTTTACCCGGGTTATCGTGCGGATGGACAGACAGACAGACAAACGGACAAAACTATAACATATACGTTTTCCAACCTTAGGTTGAAGAAACGTATATGATCCACCTTATTCCGTGTCTCTGTCTGTTTGTCTGCACGATAACTCACGTAAAAATGGTTCGATTTCGATGAAATTTTAGTATCTGGTAGGGTACAACGTGTGAAGGAACCCTATTAAAAATGGGCGAAATGGGGGTCAAAGGTCAGGACATAGCAGCGCGATCCATTCCATCGCTCTTATGCGTCATAACTTTCGTAAAAATGCTTCGATTGCGACAAAGCTTCATCATGTTGTTCCGGAGATGTACTAAATCAGTTCTGTTTAATATCATCGAAATGGGGTCAAAGGTCAGTGCACAGGAGCCATATTTATTCCACAGCCATTTTCCTGATAACTTGTGTAATGATTTCTGGTATGTTGGAAAACGTATCATAATCAATGCGTGGCATGATTTTACTAACTTGTTTTTTCAAAAGATTTAGAAAAAGTCGCGGAGGCCATTTCCGTGTGAGACCAGCGGATACAATTCGAAAGCGTGCAGGCATGACATACAAGATTGTTGTACAATAGGGAAAAAAATGTGCAAGAGACTTTAAAAGTCCTTCATCCAGCAGTGGATTGCGAATATATGAGGATGATGATATAGAATTCATATCAAACGTTATTCTGGGCAGAGTGAGGTATAGTTCACGTAGCGATCAATAAATAGAAAATTGTTTCTCTAAGCGAGCTCACGTTTTTTTGTATCACGTTTTTTATGCATCCACTACGAGATCAATTAATCCAATTACTCTAAGTGAAGGGCACGGATTTCTCACTGGACACATATAGCATTGTGCTCGATTAGTCTTTCCAGGTCATCAAGATATGTCACGTGATGGGGAACGACGTCTTCAGCTTTTCGGTCGGATTCTAATAAATCATTTTAGGATCCCACGATATCGCGTGGCTAGATAGGGTAATTACAGTAATTATCGTATTTCGATGCACATGGTAATTATCGTTGTCCAACAAATTATTTTGAAGCGTTATTAATCTAAGGAACATGCTAATAAAATTTATCTACACTTGTAGCAATAAAAACAATGCTTTCTTTTCTAAGCATCCTATCGTAGATACCAGAGAAGAGCTTCTTGTTCTAAAGCATGAAGGATCTAACTTTTTTTAATGAGGAAAGAAAACAATTAAACTGCCAGACTGCTTTTCTTAAAATTTAAGAGAAGACAAGATAAAACGTTGATGTGTTGCCTGATGAATTTCATTCATGATGGGTGAAATGGAGAATCGCTGGTTGAGTGCATTTTGGAGTACCATAATCAGGACAAATATACACATCCCGGCCGCTGAATTAGTAACTTTTATTAAATACCGGGATGGACATCCTTTTGGCCGAATTACATACACTACGTATGCCGTATGTCATCTCTTAAATTTCTTAGATTTGACGGAGAAGGATTTTGCTCCACGATTTATTTTTCCAAAATGTGCCATGCATTTTAAATGGGGCTCAGATCAGAGACACGGAAGAAGATGAAAGTCACTGTTATGCTTGCTGAACATATCTTGTGTTATGGACAGACCATTGTCGTCCATGATACACCCGCCACCAGCTCGCTAAAGGTTCGCTATAACTTTGTCCTTTTTTATTTCTTCCACCAATTACTTTGTCCAATTCATTTCGTCCAGGTTCACTCCAGTTCATTTTGTCCACCGTTAACTTTGTGCAGTTCATTTCGTCCACCGTTAACTTTGTGCAGTTCATTTTGTCAGGTTCACATAGTCCAGATCATTTCATCCATCGTTCGTTTGGCACAGTTAATTTCGTCCACCTTTCACTTTGTCCAGTTCATTTCATCCAGGTTCACTTAGTGCAGTTCATTTCGTCCACCGTTCACTTTGTTCAGTTCATTTCGTCCACTGTTCACTTTGTCCAGTTCATTTCGTCCTCCGTTCACTTTGTCCAGTTTATTTCGTCCACCGTTCACCTTGTCCAGTTCATTTCATCAAGGTTTACTTGGTCCAGTTAATTTCATTAATCGTTTACTTTGTCCTGTGCGTTTCGTCCACCGTTAATCTTGTCCAGGTTTACTTTTTCCAGTTCATCTCGTCCACCGTTCACTTTGTCCAGTTCATTTCGTCCACTGTTCACTTTGTCCAGTTCATTTCGTCCACCGTTCACTTTGTCCAGTTCATTTCGTCCACCGTTCACCTTGTCCAGTTCATTTCATCAAGGTTCACTTGGTCCAGTTAATTTCGTTCATCGTTTACTTTGTCCTGTGCGTTTCGTCCACCGTTAATATTGTCCAGGTTTACTTTTTCCAGTTCATTTCGTTCACCGTTCACTTTGTCCAGTTCATTTCGTCCACCGTTCACTTTGTCCAGTTCATTTCGTCCACCGTTCACTTTGTACAGTTCATTTTCGTCCACCGTTCACCTTGTGCAGTTCATTTCATCAAGGTTCACTTGGCCCAGTTAATTTCGTCCATCGTTTACTTTGTCCTGTTCGTTTCGTCCACCGTTAATCTTGTCCAGGTTTACTTTTCCAGTTCATTTCGTCCACCGTTCCCTTTGTCCAGTTCATTTCGTCCACCAGTTCACTTTGTCCAGTTCATTTCGTCCACCGTTCACTTTGTCCAGTTCATTTCGTCCACCCTTCACCTTGTCCAGTTCATTTCATCAAGGTTCACTTGGTCCAGTTCATTTCGTCCATCGTTTACTTTGTCCTGTGCGTTTCGTCCACCGTTAATCTTGTCCAGGTTTCCTTTTTAGTTCATTTCGTCCACCGTTCACTTTGTCCAGTTCATTTCGTCCACCTTTCACTTTGTCCAGTTCATTTCGTCCACCGTTCACCTTGTCCAGTTCATTTCATCAAGGTTCACTTGGTCCCGTTCATTTCGTCCATCGTTTATTTTGTCCTGTGCGTTTCGTCCATCGTTAATCTTGTCCAGGTTTACCTTTTCTAGTTCATTTCGTCCAGGTTCACTTGGTCCAGTCATTTCTTCCACCGTTCATTTTGGCCAGTTCATTTCGCCCAGGTTCACTTGGTTCAGTCATTTCTTTCACCGTTCATTTTGGCCAGTTCATTTCGTCCAGGTTCACTTGGTCATGTTCATTTCGTCCAGGTTCACTTGGTCGTGTTCATTTCGTCCACCGTTCACTTTGTCCGCTGTTAACTTTGTCCACACTCATTTCGTCCTCAGAATAGGAGGAATTTTCTGTTTTGATGGCATTTTTGTTACTAGGCAGAAACAAAAAGGTCAACATACATTTTTTTTCCTGTTTAAGTTTCTCAATCAAATGTAATGATTCTAAATGTTATTTAAAGTGAAACGAGGAACTGAATTTTGAAGAGCTTATTAACTCATTTATGTGGTACGATGTCAATCCCTACGACATAAATCAAAGTTTATTCTAATGCCCATAAATGTGTTGGATTGAAGAGGAAAATTTTTGACTTTCTTTTCTCCTGTATGTAAAAGTCTCTCTTTTCCTTCCTCACACCGCAAATTCACAGAAAATTATACTTTTATGGCTTGTTTTCTCACGTTAAATAGCTATGACACATATCATCATCATTGTCAACCATTATCAACCCACTGCTGGACGAAGGTCTCCCCAAGTTTCCTCCACAACGGTCTGTCTTGTGCCAGTCTCCTCCATGTCACTCCCGCATACTTTCGAATTTCATCCACCCATCTTCCATGTGGTCTTCTTCTGGGTCTTTTCCTGTCCCTTGGAATCCAATGTAAAATTTCGGCTGTCCATCGATGGTCTGTTCTTCTGGCAGTATGTCCAGCCCATTGCCATTTCAGGGATTTAACTCTGATCATGATGTCTTCCACTCTTGTCATTTTCCGGATCCACGTGTTCCTCTTCTTATCTCTCCTGGTTACACCAAGCATGCACCTCTCCATGCTGCTTTGAGTTGTCTGCAGCCTTTGTATGTCTCTTTTAGCTAAGGTCCACGTCTCTGCACCATACGTAAGCACTGGAAGGATGCATTGATCAAACACTTTTCTTTTAAGACATAATGGCATATTGCTCTTGAAAATTATGCTGTTTCTTCCAAAAGCTCTCCAGGCAAGTTTTGTACGCCGATTAATTTCTTCACCAATGTGACCCTCACTTGATATCTGCTGTCCAAGATAAACGTACGTGTCTGTTATCTCCAGCTTTTCTCCATCAATCGATAAATCTTCATTTCTTGTAAGAGCATTGTACATCACTTTTGTCTTCTGAAAGTTCATTTTTAATCCCACTTCTTTACTCTAGTCAGCAAGTTCCTGGATCATACTCTGTAGCTCTGATGGGGTAGTTGCAAAAATGACTATGTCATCAGCAAAACGAAGGTGGGTTAGATAATCTCCATTAATCTTTATCCCTTTGTTTTCCCAGTTCAGTGATTGAAAGACATTTTCCAATTTGGCATTAAAGAGCTTCGGAGATATGGTGTCATCTTGTCTCACTCCTTTTCCAATTTTTATGTGTGTTGTATTTTCAAACAGCCGAATCTTTGCACTTGCATTTTCATAGATGTTATTAATTATAGTTCATTCGTATGACAATTAATAATGCGGAAATTGTAAACAATTATTAATCAAATTCATGTACTGAAAAGGTAAGAACTTATAAAAACAATATACAAGACGTATTTCAGAACATTAGCAGATTGTTGTAAAACTTTAATTCATGTCATAGTGATTGACATCGTATAACACGAAAGAGTTAAAATTATCTTCAGAATCCAGTTCCTCGTTTTACTTGAAATAACATTTAAAATCGGTGTAATTTAACCAGAAAACTTCAACAGGAAAAGATCGAGTGTAAGCATGGTCCGCTGACCTTAAAAACAAAAAAAAAAACATTCCACTGTATTCCATCCATTCTGAGGTCGAAATACATGTGGATAAAGTGAACGGGGGACAAAATAAAGAGTGGAACTAAATGAACACGGCGCAATTTGAATGGTGGACGAAATGAACAGTGGACAAAATGAACAACGGAAAAAGTGAACGGTGGACAAAGTGAAACGTGGACGAAATGAACTGGAGGAAGTGAACTGTGAACTAAATTAACAGAGGACAAAGTGAACGGTGAACAAAGTGAACGTTGGGCGAAATAAACAGTTGTCTTAATGAACAGCGGACAATGTGAACGGTGGACAAAATGAACCATGGACGAAATGAACGAGACGAAATAAACTGGACGAAATAAACAGTAGACTAAATGAAAGGCAGTCAAAGGGAACGGTGGACGAGGTGAACCGTGGACGAAATGAAAGGTGGGCTAAATGAACCATGGACGAAATGAACGGGACAAAATAAACAGTGGACTAAATGAAAAGCAGTCAAAGGGAACGGTGGACGAGGTGAACCGTGGACGAAATGAAAGGTGGGCTAAATGAACCATGGACGAAATGAAAGGTGGGCTAAATGAACCATGGACGAAATGAACGGGACGAAATAAACAGTGGACTAAATGAAAAGCAGTCAAAGTGAACGGTGGACAAGGTAAACCATGGACGAAATGAACGGTGGACTAAATAAACCATGGACGAAATGAACGGACGAAATGAACGGACCAAATAAACTGGACGAAATAAACAGTAGACTAAATGAAAGGCAGTCAAAGGGAACGGTGGAAGAGGTGAACCGCGGACGAAATGAAAGGTGGGCTAAATGAACCATGGATGAAATGAACGGGACAAAATAAACAGTGGACTAAATGAAAAGCAGTCAAAGTGAACGGTGGACAAGGTAAACCATGGACGAAATGAACGGTGGACTAAATAAACCATGGACGAAATGAACGGACGAAATGAACGGACCAAATAAACTGGACGAAATAAACAGTAGACTAAATGAAAGGCAGTCAAAGGGAACGGTGGAAGAGGTGAACCGCGGACGAAATGAAAGGTGGGCTAAATGAACCATGGATGAAATGAACGGGACAAAATAAACAGTGGACTAAATGAAAAGCAGTCAAAGTGAACGGTGGACAAGGTAAACCATGGACGAAATGAACGGTGGACTAAATAAACCATGGACGAAATGAACGGACGAAATGAACGGACCAAATAAACTGGACGAAATAAACAGTAGACTAAATGAAAGGCAGTCAAAGGGAACGGTGGACGAGGTGAACCGTGGACGAAATGAAAGGTGGGCTAAATGAACCATGGACGAAATGAACGGGACAAAATAAACAGTGGACTAAATGAAAAGCAGTCAAACTGAACGGTGGACAAAGTGAACCGTGGACGAAATGAAAGGTGGGCTAAATGAACCATGGACGAAATGAAAGGTGGGCTAAATGAACCATGGACGAAATGAACGGGACGAAATAAACAGTGGACTAAATGAAAAGCAGTCAAAGTGAACGGTGGACAAGGTAAACCATGGACGAAATGAACGGTGGACTAAATAAACCATGGACGAAATGAACGGACGAAATGAACGGACCAAATAAACTGGACGAAATAAACAGTAGACTAAATGAAAGGCAGTCAAAGGGAACGGTGGAAGAGGTGAACCGCGGACGAAATGAAAGGTGGGCTAAATGAACCATGGACGAAATGAACGGGACAAAATAAACAGTGGACTAAATGAAAAGCAGTCAAAGTGAACGGTGGACAAGGTAAACCATGGACGAAATGAACGGTGGACTAAATGAACCATGGACGAAATGAACGGACGAAATAAACTGGACGAAATAAACAGTGGACTAAATGAAAGGCAGTCAAAGTGAACGGTGGGCAAGGTGAACCGTGGACGAAATGAACGGTGGACTAAATGAACAGCGCACAAGGTGAACGATGAACAAAGTGGAACGTAGACGAAATGAACTGGACGAAGTGAACAGTGGACTAAATTAACAGCGGACAAAGTGAAGGGTGAACAAAGTGAACGTTGGGCGAAATAAACAGTGGTCTTAATGAACAGCGGACAATGTGAACGGTGGACAAAATGGACCATGGACGAAATGAACTGGACGAAATAAACAATGGACTAAATGAAAGGCAGTCAAAGTGAACGGTGGACAAGGTGAACTGTGGACGAAATGAACAACGGACTAAATAAACAGCAGACAAGGTGAACGGTGGACAAAGTGAAACGTGGACGAAATGAACTGGACGAAGTGAACAGTGCTATAAATGAATAGCGGACAAAGTGGATGGTGAACAAAGTGAACGTTGGGCGAAATAAACTGTGGTCTTAATTAACAGCGGACAATGTGAACGGTGGACAAAATGGAGCATGGACGAAATTAACAGTGGACTAAATGAAAGGCAGTCAACGTGAACGGTGGACAAGGTGAACCGTGGACGAAATGAACGGTGGACTAAATGAACAGCGGACAAGGGGAACGGTGGGAAAAGTGAACCGTGGACGAAGTGAACAGCGGACAAAGTGAATGGTTTACTAAAGGAACAATGGACTAAATGAACACCGGACAAACTGAACGGTAGACAAAGTGAGCCGTGGACGAAATGAACACGGAATAAGTGATCCGTCACCCTGGCTAAAATGTCAACATTGAAGGATGGACGTGATAGGAAACAATGTTCAGATAAATCTTGGAGGACATCCGACTTTCCAGGAGCATCAGGGGAACCTTTCTGTACCAGCAGGACGTGCTCCACAGCATGACATCACCTACAGAGCTTCGAGTTGTGTGTTTAATGCAGTCCATTGCTTCATGGGTTCCTCTTACAGAGCAAGGTGTATTTCGACTCTTTCGACCACATGTCTTTTTCCAGTCTTCCAGTGTCCAGTCAGTGTGTTCCGGACACCACTGTAGAAAAACTTTCCGGTTCTTCGCAGAAATCTGTGGTTTCCAAATAGTTAAACATTTAGTTCGCCATCAACCACGAAACATTTTAGTTCTTTATGATAGCTGATAACCACATAAAGATTTCGCTTTTATTTGAGTTTATAACCACGACACATTTTCGTTTTTATGGGTCTCGTAAAAAGAGTTTAAAACCACAAACCAATTTCGTTTTTATGAGTCGCGTAAAAGTACCGAAGTGGCGCGATGGTCTAAGCGCTGGCTTATGACCATTCGTCCGAGAAATGCCTGGGTTCGAATCTAGTGAGGCATGGATGTTGTGTTTGTCTTACGGCACTGGCTTACACCCTTCCCTGGAACCAGTGACCCTAAATTAGGGACGAGCAACTGCTTATAGCTAGGGCAATAATTCTGTCGCGGCGCGAATTTCCGCGAATTTTAGGTGTTTTTCGGTAATTTTGCGAATATCTAATATATCCGCGAATTTTTGATTTTTTACCTGTTTTTGTCAAATTTCTATTATAATTTTGCAATTACTGTATTTATCATAATTAAATAACTGTAATACTGCCTTCTTTGGAATTTACGCGAAAAATATACCGCAAAGTAACTCTACTTGAAAGTCCAAACCAGAGCTTTAAACCTTGAATTACCTCTCAAGATTGTTCGTTACGAAGATACTCTTTTCGAACAAGCTTGAGGGGTAATTCCAGGTCACATGCACTCTGCTGAAGAGTGCACACGTGGTCTTTCGTGATTTCCCCCGCTACTATTGAATGACCTTTGCGACTTGCCAGACTAGTAAACCGGATGTCGTTAGTTGTGTTAGTATTTTTAGCTGGAAAAGTAACTCACAGAAAAGAATGTTTCGCAGACGCTTAGCTTAGAAAATTTGTGCTTTCGTGTGAGTAGTTTATGAAGTTTCTAGATATCGTTTTTTTAATTTTGAGAATGAGGTACGAGAGCATCGCTCGATGGAACTTTCGAAATTAACTGGTGCCTTTTGTGCAGCTAGCTTCCCACTTTCCAAACTGGATAACCCTACATTAAAAAATTACTTGGAAGATTCGTTGAGAGATATTGGTGTTACTGCAAATGCAAATTGGATGCGGAAATATTATTTGCCGGAACTATATGATATTCACAAGCAACAAGTGAAAGATTTTTTTAAAAATCAGTATCCGGTGGAAGCATCGTAGAAGAAGAAACAACTGGTTCAGAAGATAGATACATTTTGAATATTCTTGCTGTTCCATCAGCTGAGCCGAATGTTGAAAGCTGCAATGATGAAAACTGTTTGAGTGCAATCTTCTTGGAGTTCATCACTTTGGAATCCGTAAATTTTAAAGCAGTCAGCGAGGCAATACTTCAGTTGGTTAATGAGTTGTGACGTACCTGCCAGCAGGACGCACACGACATAAAGGCAGATAGCAATCAGAATGAACGTCTGCGTAGCTCAGTTGGTAGAGCGACTTGTTCCGGAATAAGCGGACTCGGGTTCGAATCCCGGCGTAGACCAAAAATGAGGGAGAAATATACTTCGTTATAAAGGCGCCCGAACTATCCGGATGACCCGACCGTTCAAAATCTCGCAATGGTGTGATGTTATTTCCACACCGCGAGATAGGAAAAATCAGAGAATCTCTTCTCCAGCGCTTCGAAAAATAAATGTGTGTGACGTTGCATTCCACACACCAGATTGACTGGGAGTTCTCAAGTGCACGTTCTACAGTGGATGGCTGCCTACAACGATTCATGGTCACGGCTGACCCGTGGGCCATGCACCCGGCCCATCTTTCGGGGAGGGGGGAGATGTGACGTACCTGCCAGCAGGACGCACACGACATAAAGGCACATAGCAATCAGAATGAACGTCTGCGTAGCTCAGTTGGTAGAGCGACTTGTTCCGGAATAAGCGGACTCGGGTTCGAATCCCGGCGTAGACCAAAAATGACGGAGAAATTTACTTCGTTATAAAGTATGAAATACCCTTTGCTAATATCACCGCTTTTGTGGTTGGTTGGTTGGTTGTTGGATTTTATTGGCGCAAGGGCCAGGTTTGGCCAAAGAGCGCCAGACCAAGAACTATCAGCCACAGATTTTTAAAAAAAAACGTGGAAAATGATTAAGCTGTGAAGACAAGGTAGAGAATTAGGTTTATATAAAAATTTATTAATTTACTATTATAATTATAATTTTTTTTTTTTTTTTTTTTTTTTTTTTTTTTCTTTAAACACAACTACACAAAGGATGAGTCACTCTCCTCCCCCCACACTCCTCTGCAATGCTGGCAGAGGGCGGGGACGAACTGTCACTCTCTTCCCCCCCATGTTCCTCTGCAATGTTGTTTGAGGCTGGGGACGAACTGTCACTCTCCTCCCCCTATGTTCCTCGATAATGTTGGTTGAGGGTGGGGACCGCGCTGAGTCCGAGACAGTTGCAAAGTCGGCCATGATGGCCGCGACATGTGGATGGACACTGCACACCTTAGAGGATTGAGGGCCGGCTCTCCAGCACGTGCAGGCCTTCCGCTGGGAACTGGAAGAGTCGGTCGTCTTCAAAAGAGAAGGCGCAGACTCAGCTGGTCGAATAAGCTGGAGCTCGGTGAAATCCACCTGTGTCGCTTGTTCAACTGTAGATCGCTTGGCAAGTGCGGCGAGAGCTACAGGGCGCGGAACAAAGGGCTGCACGGGTGGTGGCTGAGACTGAACAACTGCGGCAAAACTACGCTGTCGGGTGTTGGGAATACCCAACTTGGCTTTGGCAGCAGGGTACGAGAGGCCGTCCAGGGTCTTGAGGCGCTGGATCGCCATCTCGTCCTTCCATTTCATACAGGTGCGGGAGTAAGCCGCATGGGCCTCACCACAGTTAACACAGGAGGCCGCAGAAGTGCAACCTTCCCCGTCATGTTCACTGGAGCCACAATTAGCGCAACGAGCGGGACTCTTACAGAAACGTTGTGAATGCCCGTACCTCTGGCACCGGAAACAGCGCAGAGGACTGGGAATGTACGGGCGAACTGCACAGACCAAGTAGCCTGCTTTGATTTCTGTCGGAACTTTCGGGGGAGTTAAAAGTCAAGATTACATTTTTAGATTTAATCAAAGAGCCATCACACCGGAACATCATACGACGTGCAGCAAGAACACCCTGATCCGCAAGTTCAGTCACCAATTCGTCCTCACAGCATGGCAAGAGATCAAAACTCCGAAATAACACCCCGAGAGGTGTTAAGAAACAGGGTGAGGTGCCACTTTGACAGGAATGCCTTGAAGACTAGTGAGGTTCAGAAAAGTGTTACTCTGAGAAACACTGCAAGTTTGGACAAGCAGGTCCCCAGAGCGAAGCTTCCTCACAGACTTCAAGGGGCCAACTGCAGCGTCCAAAGCTTTAGAAATGAAAAAGGGAGATCTGGTGGACAGTCTCTCATTCGGATCGATGGATTCTACAAGTAAGTGGGTAGCATGCGTAGTCACAGCAATCGAGGGGAGACGACGCTTCGGAGCGACTGGTACAGCTGCCGAAGAAGAAGTTCCACATTCTGGGTCCAGGTCATGGTCTAAAGACCGTTTAAGGGTATGAGACTTGGTAGGTTGAGAAGACGAAGGAGAGTCGTCGTCAACTATCATATTCACAGGTGTCCTAAATCTGGAGTTATGTTTTTTGTTTCTACCCATGGAAAAAAGAAGGAAGATTCGTCTGCAAACTACTCCACCCACCACCGAGCCCCACAAGGGAGAACTGGAGGTCCGCAAGCCAAGAAAATGACGCTGGACACAGTTCTGGAGCTTATACGTTGCAGATATAGTCCGATGGCTGTGATCACACGCACTCGGCGGACACTTCGGCCTCCTGGTACCGTCATGCCAACGCCTTTGGCATGATCCCACAACCCCGGGCTTACCCTGCCGTGCTATACGACAAAAAAGCCGCTAAAGCCCTGTACACAACTTGGTACAAGACTTCTGACTAGAGGTGGGTTAGTCTCTAGCCTCCCGTTTACAGCGAAGCCGGGGTCGAAGAGGAGTGTTGGTACACAGGAGGCACTTATCCAGTCTCCTGCGACCTCAGCCGCCAGACATCCCATTTCCGCCTCACGGGTCTCCGCACGCGGCAAACATGCAGGCAGGTCTAGCACCCAAACCAGTTAAAAGGAAAAAAGAAATCCAAAGAATACAAATCCTGGAAGGGAACCTAAACGGAATCTCAGCAACCTACGAACTGAGCGGTTAATATAATACAGTTAGTGGTGGAGGGTAACAAAAATACAAGACCGGGGTGTTAGTACACAACGTGGTAGAGATTAGGTAGAGAATACAACACGGGCAACTAGCCAGTGGAGAAAATAAATAAAAACGAAAAAGCGAGACACAAGACCAGCTCGGGAACGTGGGGACGCGACTCCCCAACAGCTGGATGAACAGCCGTCCCTGCAAACACCAACAGCACCGAAACAAAAAACAAGCGGTGGCATGACATCAGATGTTGACCAGTCACAAGGTCAGCTCGGGCCGTGGGGGCGCCGCTCCCCAAATAACTGGAAAACCAGTAATCCCCGTGCGGGGCACCGCTTTTGTGACAGACAATGCATTTTACAGGGTGTCCAAAGCGTGGGGGAAAAACCCGAAAGCCATAGTTTTATATTTTGTGCCTTCACAGCTTATCCCTCCTCTAAAGGACGTTTTCGACTATTTTTCCAAGAGAAGGGCGAAATACTTTGCTTACCACCAGTATCTGTGCAGACTAGGTGGAACAGTTGGTTTAAGGCCGTGCTTTTTCACCGCAAACATTTAGAAGGCTACGCAGAGTTTTTTGAAGCAGGTGGAGGTTCATGCGCTGTATACCAAAATGCGGTCCAGTTAAATGGAAATCTTTATCTCGTGCAACGGCGTTGATAACATTGCCAGAATTTGAATGGTATATAAATGTAAGTATCAATTTTAAAAAAACTTATAAAGTTATAATGCTTATTTAATACGTACTAGTCGTTTGCATTACTGCTTCGTAACTTGGTAGACTTTTTTTTTTTTTTTTTGGAAATGTTAGTGTATATCATCGGCCGCGAACTTTTCTCGAAATTTCATAATTTACCTTGCGACCGCCCCGCGAGTTTTGCCGTTTTTTTTCCGCGATAAAATTACTGCCCTACTTATAGCCCATTGAATTGCTCACGGTGGACGTTAAACCTTCAATAAAAAATGTCTCATAGAAAGAATTTAAAACTTAAAACTACACTGGTGTGCAAAAAGTAAAGACGAAGAGGAGAAATTAGCATAACAGCGGAACGAGCAGGCAGAACGGACCGAAAGACCACTCAGGAGATAGACTAGGGTCCGGTACGGTAAGGCATGCGCATATTTGCAGCATGACGTAGGAGGGGGGAGTGTCGGAAGGGTATTGTTACACGGCACTAGCAGTGTTCCTGCCGAGTCGGCCGGTAACGGTGCTTGAGACCTGAAGTACAATTTAGTTGGCCACGGCACCAGGTGAGAATCTCAGGTGCACTGCTGCACTCAAAGATTCACACCAGAACATAAAAAATGAAAAGTTGAAGAATGACCCGAAGCATAAGGCTTGGGTGAATCCACCTTGTGAACAAAATAACAACAACAAATAAAAAATAAAATAATCTAAAAAAAAATGATACTTTGGGATCAGAGTTGTGATGAGGTTCACCCGCAATCACCAATTCGTGACTGAGTGTAGTGGTCCGGATCTTACTCCGGTACATTCAATCCCCAACCAGCCAGTACAACACTCACTTTCGCAAATAACACATGATTCTCAAATACACAACACAACATTTAATAACCTTCTGCGAGATTTAAACAGATACGGCGCTCTCTAGGCGCATAGACAATTGCCCCTCATATGTGGGCAGCATACGGTGTCACACTTTACTGTCGGAAGACACAAGCCGTCTGAGTCTCCACCGGACTATCTGAACAAGAGATACTACTCTTTAACACACTAAATAGAGCTGCAGGTGATATTCATATACAATTGCTTAGAGAATGAAAAAAAAATTATATGCAAACGATCACATTAAAAATACTCGCGACACAAAATACACAAGCACGTTAATTTGCGGTATACGATTATAGGTGCGAAATACTGCCAAATTATTTAACTAAATCTAATAAGCATGCACATGCAGATCCCTGCCCCGCTGACGTTGGTCCTGAACCAAAGTTAAAAGAAACTGTCCCGCCCTGCGGAATTTGTGGCCACACCCTCTCCCTTATTCATGTAAAAAAAATAATCAGGAAATGGGCCCTGTAAGAAATTGAAATCTGTATGTGCAGGTATTTCCTCTGAGGTTCAGTCACTCAGCATTACTGCATCTATGTCCATGCAGCTTTGGGTGTCGGGATGGCACAAGTTCGCAGATGTGCGAAGAAAGAAAAAAAGGAAATATTCATCTACTTACAGTTTCGTGACTTTGCTGTGCAAATCCGTTGTGCATCACATAATATCACACGACAAAAAAAAAAAAAACACGCACACACACACAGACACTTGCAGCATGTGGCAGCACCGATGATTCAACACTTCACTTTGACGCTTGATGTAAATGAAGCACACAATTAAAATAGTAATATCACGCCGCACTTTGTTGCAATGATTAGAGTGCACACTGATCTATTCTCGTGACGATTTGAAGGTGGCCGTTAAGCAAAATAGGCCCTCTCACATCTGCTGTTGCGGTTTCCAAGATTGATTTTCTGTGTTCCTGGGAAATGATTTCTGTTGTCGTGAAGAAATGATTCTGACCATCAACTAATTGGAGAGTGGGACACATTCAATTCCGCTGCTGCTATAGTTGATTCCGTCCGTCGCTACCTTCCGTCCTTTTTGACCGTTCATTCCCAATTCAGTCAGTTCCTTTCCGTTAGCATAACATCTACCCTGCCTGAGTACACAGTTCAAATATGCCTCTCGCAGGTTTTGTTTCCATTTTTTTTTATCGAGTTGCGACCGCCAGCCCTGAGATTAATTTTCTCGGCCGAGCGAAATCAGACGTGCTTTTACCTTAAGCGTATATCAGCAACTCAACATTTCACCTGTATATTTGTTAGGTATCGAAGCCACCGCTCTTACGCTCATATTTTTCTTTCGCCGTGTTTTTATCCCGTCGCACTTACACGTAGTGGCTTCGCTGCTTACGTGACCACACACACGCACACATGGGGCCTCGCTTCTCCCCGTAAGACAAGCGCATCTCTTTACTTCCTCCACAGTAGGGGATGAATGGGGGTGACGATTCCACACTGCAGTGGTTGGCATCCGAACCCGACTTTGCTTGGCTTCGCTTCTCATTGGAATGACCACTGTCCACTCGCAGACTTCTTAATTCCCCTGTAACTTGGCTTTCATTAGGCCAAACAGTCGCTGAGTTCCATTACGCTCCAGCCTAGAAATTTCTGCTTTATCCCGCGGATTTAGGCATTCTGCTGTCTTTATGGCAAACTGGCATCTCCAGCTGCCTCGAGTTGTCTCCATTTCTTACCAAATGCGGGGAGGTTTGCTGCTTCATTTTTCCCAATTCATTTTTTTGCAGATCCAAGGCATCCAGCCTTTCACATCGGAGAGCGCACAGACAACTGAACTTTCTTCCTTATGTTCATGCCAAGTGCGAACTCTTATTTTTCTGCACGGACCACACAGAGAGCAATTGTTCTCGAAAATGCCCCAAACAATCGACGAATTTACGATTATTCGCTAAACCTTTCGTCCCCATCTTCATTCATTTACTCAAGTGGACCCCTCTTCGAAAGGTACCACTTTTCCTTTCCGTGTTGCTTAGGCTTCCTGTCAGCTGCGCCCTGATATTTATGACCTAACAGAGCTATTCTGAGACCACCCAGCCAGAGAGAGAATTCTTCGCCTCTTTTCTTTCCAAACCCCCAGATAAAACTTTATCTGCTGTTTACACTTTTAAACTCCAATCAAGCCTCGAACATAATTAATACTTAATTAATTTCATACATCAACCACGCCCATTAATTACTAAATTAATGGCGGGGGTGGGTCGTAACATCGGCCCCTCCTCAAGAAATCCAGAAGTCCTCTTCTGTGCCTATCGCTTTGCTCTTATCAATTTCCAGAGTAACCATTGAGTGCTACCTTTCCCACAGGTAGAAACAATTCAAAATGGCAAAAATATTGCGTTTCTTGCCTTCAAGAGCATTGGAGCGACTTCCTAATTATCCCGCAATTTTGTTAATTAATTTTAGAGAACAGCCGAAAGAAAAAACAACGTAAATGAGAAATAAATAAAAAAACTGAACTGTAAAAGAACACGTGAGCCTGCCGAACTGTGATTCCTAGCTGCCTCATACAATACGCGACATGGCGGACAAATTTTAAAGTTTTCTTCAGGTTTTAGGATGGGGGGTGTCCACTGTAACAGTATAAAGCACACGGGCGGTGTCCGCTCAGCAATTCGGTGAAAGTTTTGCACGGTGTACATCGGTTTGAACGACGTCGAGTTGCTGCCACCTTGTGATATGGCCAACAGGCAATCCAGTAGACGACATTTGGATGACTTTACCCGAGATCGCGTCATTGGGAAGTTGGAAGATGGTCGAAGTGTGACTAGTGTGGCCGAGGAGTTCGGGATCGCTCACAGCCTCGTTTCACGAGCTTGGAGAGCATTTCAAACGACAGGAACAGCTGTCCGAAAGTTTAGCATTGGTCGTCCACGAGCAACCACGGCGGCGGACGACCGGTGTCCTACAAGCGAGAAGAGACAGACGACAGACAGCGGGAGAAATCGCAAGGCACATGCAACAGACAACTGGACATCCGTTATCGCGTTTTACCATGGCGAAGAGGCTGCACAAAGATGGTCTATTTGCACGACGACCAGTACGGTGTGTGCCGTTAACGCCTGCTCATCGAAGACGGCGGTTTCCGTGGTGCCAGGAACACAAGTACTGGACACATCAGTAATGGGGTCAAGTTCTCTTTACGGATGAGAGCCCATTTAGTCTAACGAGTGATTCTGGACGTATACACATCTGTAGAGAGCAGGAAACACACAATCACACCTCCAACATCATCGAAAGGGACCGGTTTGGAGGTGGCGGAGTCCTTGTTTGGGGCGATATCATGCTTGATAGCCGTACTGCTACACCTCATCGTAGAGTGGCTGTCGCAGAGCTGTTGGAGAGTGAAGATATTCAACGCATGGATTGGCCCGCAAGGTCCCCGGACCTAAATCCAATCGAACACTTGTGGGACCTTCTCGGGAGACGCTCGGCAGCACGTCACCAGCCGCCAGTAACGATTCCAAAGCTGCGATTGGCGCTACAAGAGGAATGGGCCGCGATGCCTCAACAACTCCTTGACAACCTCGTCCTCAGCATGGACAGACGTTGTAAATCCTGCAACGCAGTCAGGGGTGATCATATCCCCTACTAAAGACTGGATTTTTCTTGGCAGCCGCCTGTCACATGGACGTTTCTGTCTTCTGTCCAGTTGTGCTCGAAGCTACCTTTTCAATAAAGTTCCTTTGTATCCTTTGGATTCCTTGTTTGGACGGTTATGCTTACTTGTCTCATATTCTTACATCTTGGGGATCTTAAAGGTGTGATTTGAGTCAATGTGGAGCACTTCTGCACGACGTTACATTCGAAAAACCGTCTCGTCCTTAATTTTTGCACGCCAGTGTACGAAACATTTACGTTTTAACGAGTCCCATAAAAGAAGTTTAAAACCACGAAACATTTTTGTTTTTATGAGTCTCATAAAAAAGGGTTTAAATCCACGAATATTCTTTGGTTGTTATGAGAGTATGTAGCCACAAATTATTCTCTATTTTATGAGAGTGTGTGAACCTCGAAATATTTTCGGCGTGCCGTTGATTCAACAGCGCATGCTCAGATACCCTTCTGGTCACCACTGACGTTAATCAACGCGGTATTCCCAAATGAAATCATCGGATTTTGAACTCACAGCTGACAGCAAGTGCTTTAATCTTCGAATATAATGTTTTAGTGATGTTTAAATTTTTCGTTAGTCAAATAACATATTCTCGAATATATAAATAAGTCGACCGGAGGCTCATTCTCGGCTTTAGAAATTCTCACATGTTTCTGTTCTGCGCATCACTAAGGGATTATAATCTAGTGTGATCGGAAGAATTTTTCGATCTTAGGAGCAGCTAAGAAATAATAACGACTTAAGAAAGGTATATTTGCGCGAAATAAAATCCCAAACAAGGTGAGTGCGTGGAGAGAGCTAAAGGAGCATCTGAAATCGTGTATATGGGCAGGGAGCAACGTGAGCACTCCTGGGAGTAAAGCAACTATAGTCTGATCACTAAAGAAACCATAATAAGCCATAAAAGGTATTGGTTGTGTAAGCTAACACGACGCAGCTCCTGTTTGCACGTAACATTTACGATATGGAATATTTCGACTACCCTCCCTGACTTCCTGCCCCTTACGTTTCACTTCGTGCCGTTTGGATGATTTATTTTTAAAAGATCAGGTTTCTTTTATTTATGAACAACAAATTTGCTATCTTGTTCGCTGCATCCCCGATCATATGACTTTCGTTTTGCTTCTAAAAGCTTTATCGCAAATAGAACGCAGCCCACATGCACATTTCTCCAAAAAAGAAAAAAAAACAAAAACAATTTCGCAACGGAAAAGTTTAGAAATAAAATCACACTGGATTAAAAGAAGAAGACGAAATGGAACGCTGAAATATGATATAGAATTTATGTGCAAATAACTGTTTAAACAGAGCGATAGGATATTATAAAACTGTTTGACCTTCTTGGGGAGTTGTTCTTATTTTTGAGAATAATAACAACGAAAGATTATGCAATTAGGGAGATTTCATCGCGTAAGACTTTTAATAAATATCCATTACAGACATTTGAAAAAGATTAAGACCACCTGTTAGTATTAGGAGATTTCTGACGATTGTGTCAGCTACTGTCTGTATTACTCCACACAGCACAAAACGTTTCAGATATGTATCAATTTGCTACAATATCTTAATTTCGTTACATTTTCAGAGATATCTTACAATTACGTGTTTCAGCAACATCTATTTTGGAAAAAAACTCTTTGTACATTAGGGTTACGTTAAAAATAGCATTCACCGATACTACTGTTTTATAGTTTCCATTGTACGTAGTTGCTACCTTGATGTTGCATTCCGGCGTTATTTAAGATTATCGGTTTGGCAACGGCGTGGATGCGCATGCGCATTTACGCCATTTCCCAGAAGCACTCACTACGTAGTCCTATTTCCACGTGCTGCTGGGATATTCCTTGGTGATCCTGTCGTGTTCGAGTTAGCTGATTTAATATTTCCTTTTTTTTTTTTTTTTCTTTTCTGGGATTCAAGATTATCTGAAAGCAAGTAATTGTTTTGATTAATATAATTTTTAAATTCTAAACAGCATTTTATAAAATCTAAGTAGATGGCTGGGTCGTTGTATTAGTTTACTATACCAGAATTGCTTTTTTTTTTTTTTTTTACTTGAAGCTGAGAAATTTCATATTGGTAGGCATTTAGAGAAATGACGAATTGGATTTTCTTTCTTTTTTGCGCTGAAATATAGTCTATTTCACATGTATAATAGAAATTCGACATCTTTATTTGGGACCGACTTTTATTTCTTTTGTTATCAATACATAAACGCCGCCACTGTTCCCAACGGACAGCGGACTGCGTTGAACCTGCGAAAACGTAAACAAATCGTAATACGACTGTTGTTGCTTTTGAAACAGCTGTCGAGTGTAATATTTTTTTTTTTTGTGTGTGATTTTGCAAAGTTTTTTAAAACTATAATGTTCAACGTAGTAAATATATAACAGTGATATAATGATATCATTTTGGAGGGGTGCCTACGTTTATCTTGGACAGCAGATATCAAGTGAGAGTCACATTAATCGGCGTACAAAACTTGCCTGGAGAGCTTTTAAAAGAAACGGCATAATTTTCAAGAGCAATATGCCATTATGTCTTAAGTGTTTGATCAATGCATCCTTCCAGTGCTTACGTATGGTGCAGAGACGTGGACCTTAACTAAAAGAGACATACAAAGGCTGCAGACAACTCAAAGCAGCATGGAGAGATGCATGCTTGGTGTAACCAGGAGAGATAAGAAGGGGAACTCGTGGATCCGAAAAATGACAAGAGTGGAAGACATCATGATCAGAGTTAAATCCCTGAAATGGCAATGGGCTGGACATACTGCCAGACGAACAGACCATCGATGGACAGCCGAAATTTTAGACTGGATTCCAAAAGGCTGGAAAAGACCCAGAAAAAGACCACATGGGAGATGGGTGGATGAAATTCGAAAGTATGCGGGAGTGACATGGAGGAGACTGGCACAAGACAGACCGTTGTGGAGGAAACTTGGGGAGACCTTCGTCCAGCAGTGGATTGATAATGGTTGACAATGATGATGATGATCATCATCAATTGTTTTTCTTACCTATCAGCATCTGATCATCTACTTTAAGGTCTTCCAGCTGATCTTTTACTTCATATGGCCCTAACTCCAGCATAAATTTTGTCCATCTCAGCGTTGCCATGAGCCCTGCCCATTTCCATTTCTATCAAAGTATGAAGTATGTTTTCTCCAGTATCTAAAAATTTTGTTTTGTCTCTTATTTCCTCATTTTCAGCAGTTCATTTGTAAAAAAAAGATAGCACTTATGTTATCGATTTGTCCGTCCGTCCGTCCGTCTGTCTGTGGATACCATATCCGATTTTAAAAATTATTTTTGATTGGGAAGCTTAAAATATGCGAATAGTGATCCTTCATTTCGTTTTTTTTTTTCTACGATGAACAATTTTGACGCTAGGGATGCAGATTATATCTAATTCAAAATGCATTTTACTCCATATATTTGCTTCTAAACATCCCATAGAAAAATAATATTTTATAATTCAAAATGCATTTTATTCCATATATTTGCTTCTAAACATCCCATAGAAAAATAATATTTTATAATTCAAAATGCATTTTATTCCATATATTTGCTTCTAAACATCCCATAGAAAAATAATATTTTACCATTTGATTCCATTTATGTCGTTGAGTATTTTAGATATAGTCACTATTTCAAGTTACGCATTGATTTTCCGCTAAGGTGCGGAAAAATAAATTGCTTTTCCTCCGATATCTCAACTTCTAAATTTCGATTTGAAAAATGTTCCCTTCAGCGAATACAGCTGTTGATGGGAAATATTTTGCATTTAATTCCTAATTTTTGGAAAAGAATGGTTTGGCCACCAGGGGGCGTAAGTGTTAACTTCTGCTTCTGATGTTTCTGCCATAAAGTCTGAGTTTCTGAAATCCCTGATTGAAAAATTTTTCAGGCACCGATGCCACTGACGTCGATAAACCTTTTCGGAATATTTTGTTCTTAAAATACTGCATGGTTTTTTCGCCAGAAGGCGTAGATATATATCTTATTTTTGTCAGTATCTCAGGTTCTAATGTGCATATTTGAAAAATTCCTTATTTATTGGATATACTTTCCAGTACAACATGCTTTCCATATAATTTCGAAATTTTCAAGTAATTCATAGACATTCCGCCAGGGTGCGTAAATGTAAATTTCACTTCCCCCGATGTATCTGCTTCTAAAACTCCGATTTCAAAAATTCTTTCTGCACAGGATACAGCCGTTGATGGGAAATCTTTTGCATATAATTTCAAATTTTACTTAACATCCAAGTCTGCACCCGAGGGTGTAAGTTCACGATTCCGTTTACAGCAATATCTGTGGGATTAAAAATTCTTTCTTCGGTCAAATACTGCTATTTTCTATACCGTATAATGAAGTAAATTTCTCCGTCATTTTTGGTCTACGCCGGGTTTCGAACCCGAGTCCGCTCATTCCGGAACAAGTCGCTCTACCAACTGAGCTACGCAAACGTTCATCCTCACTCCTATCTGCCTTTATGTCGTGTGCGTCCTGCTGGCAGGTACGTCACATCTTAAAAATTCTTTGACGCACCGTGTATGTCAGAGAATGCCATCTGACTTTGAAGGAAAGCTAGATAGCTTTCTCAAGTACGCCATATCAGTAAGAAAGACGGGCACCATGTTTTAAGCCAGATCGGGAATACTGACCAAACAAAATTGTATCTTGATATGCCATCAAATTACACAGTAGAAAGTATTGGTGCAAAGCAAATTAAAGTCCTAACAACAGGAAACGAGAAGCTTCGGCCGCCCCGGTGGCGCAGTGGTCTAAGGCGTTGGCCTCTGATCATTCGTCGGAAGGGGTCCGGGTTCGAGTCCCGGTGAGGCATGGATGTTGTGTTTGTCTTACGGCACTGGCTCTCTCCCTTCCCTGGAACCAGTGACTCTGAATTAGGGACGGGCGACTGCTTATAGCCCATTGAGTTGCTAACGGTGGTCGTTAAATCTCAAAAAAAAAAAAAAAAAAAAAAAAAGAAGCTTCGAGTGACGGTCATGCTTTCCATTACCGCCGATTGGAACAAGCTACCACCGTATGCTATTTTCAAGAGAAACACATTTCCGAATAAAGACACTTTTCCTCAAAAAATGTATGTCAGAGTTCAAGAAAATAGCTGGATGAGCAAAAAAACTGCTAAAGGACTCGCTTCAAAAAGTGTTCCGACGACCAGGTGCCTGCGGTCCATGCTTGTATTGGATCCATTCAAGGGGCATATAACGAACTTGGTTAAAACCACGACAGTTGAAAACAGAACTGATCTGGTTGTTGTGTCTGGAGGAATGACTTCCCAACTTCGGCATCCCTTGATGTCTGCATAAACATGCCTTTTAAAGCGGCAATTCGATCACGCTATGATGCGTGGCTTACATCGGGAGACACGGAACTGAGAAAAAACTGGATGTGTTAAAAAAACCTTCACTCTCTGTAGTAGCACAGTGGATTGTAGATGCCTGGGAGTTCATAACTAATGATTTAGTTAAGCAACGAAGATTCGTGCTGTGAAATATCTGAGGATGTAGATGGAGAGATGTCTGTGAGCAATGCATAATTTGGAATAATGTGGAATTTAAATAAATTCAAGAATTACCATATTTCGTAAGTTTCATAAGTTTGTATTTCTTTCAAGTTTTCTTGTGTCTTAGTATACGAGTATTAAGAAAGAATACGCATTTTCGTAGCTGAGAACTAAAGCGCGCGTTACATTCGAGTAAATACGGTATTTTTCTGTTAAAAAAACTATTAAATTTTCCAAAAGCCGACCATCCTATTCTTATTCTTCTTTTCTTTTCTTCCATGACACCGTGTTTCTTCGTTGTTATCAGTATTCCTATACACTGAGTGGCCACTTTATTATAACCTCCTGGCAGTTTTAAGAATATGAACTATGGCTGCACGCTGTTGCCGCCAGAGAGCGAGGCTAGTATAAAAATGGAAAGTTTATTGCTTTCGACAGTAGTAGAAGTGATTTTTAAGTGACGAGATGGGTAAAAAATGCAATTTGATGGACCTTCAACGTGGGATGATTGTACGAGCTCGGAGCCATGGAGAGAGTATCACCGAAACCGCCGCATTCGTGAAATCTTCCAGAGCAGCTGTTGTTAAAGTGTTTAAAGACTGGATTGTCAGCCAAAAAACTGAATCTCTACGTGCAACTTGTGGTCGTCATCGACTAGTGACTGCTCGGGCGGAACGGAGAGTGTCCAGACTGGTAACAGACAACAGAAAGGCAATAGTGCAGCAAATTACAGGCCATCTTAATCAAGGATCCCTTTAAATGATCTCTGCAGGCACTGTTCGCCGTACACTGCATCGGATGGGATATGGCAGACGAAGGCCTGTTCGAACACCTTTGCTGTCTGCAGTTAGCAAGAGAAAAATTTCCAGTTCGCAAAGGAGCACAAGGATTCTACAGTCGATAATTGGAAACAAGATATGTGGTCCGATGAATCACGCTTTCAGTTGCACCATGCCGATGGCCGAGGGTGAATTTGGCGGAAACAGCACGAAAGCACGGACCCCAAATGCATTGCTACAACTCTTCAAGCTGGTGGAGGCAATGTTATGGTTTGGAAAATGTTTTCCTGGCATGCTTTATGCCCTTTAATTCGTCATGATCGACGTCTGACTGGCATATCATATCTAAACATCGTTGCGGACCAAGTGCATCCTGTCATGTGGATGGTTTATCCCAATGGGGATGGCTACTTTCAACAAGATAATGCGTCCTGCCATAGTGCTCGTATTGTACAGGATTGGTTTCAGGAAGATGCCGGTGAGTTTACTTTGCTAAGGTGGCCCCCACAATTTCCAAATCTCAACCGCATTGAGAATTTGTCGGATGACGTTGAACGAGCCATCAGACAGCTGGATCCACAACCCTAGAATCTCACACTCCTGGAAATTGCTATTCATCAAACATGGTCTCAGATTCCACAAACCACCTATCAGCATCTCGTGGAGTCCATACCACGAAGAATCGAGGCAGTATTAAAGGTAAAAGGTGGCCGAACGAAATAATGAGGGTGGTCATAATAAAGTGGCCACTCAGTGTATATACATACTCATCTACTATTTTGATTTCTTTATTGTTTACCTTAAAAATATTGACTCTTTCACCGTATCTTATTCAGCTTGTGATTATTTTGGCTTTCTCAGAGTTAATGTTTAATCGAACTTCTGTTGATTTAGTTATTAAATCTTCTATCATTTCTTTTAAATCTTTCATATTGTTTGCAATAATAAGAATGCCATGAGCAGATCTCAGGTTATTCAATTTAAGTCCATTAATGTTGACTCTTTTATTGGATTATTATAGGAGTCAACACAATCTCCGTGATTATTACTATTTATTAGTAAAATTATTATTAACCTATTTTTCAGAGTTGTCTCAACGAAAGCTTTTACAAAATTAAATTGTTTCCACAGGCATAAACAAAACCCAAATCAATCATCTAACACGCAGCTGCCAGTGTCAATTCTTTGAGCTTCTTTTATTTTCTGTAATTTCTTATCAAAAACGTTCTGAAAATATGTGAGCATCCTCTTTAGAACTGTTTAGTTCCAGGGTTGTTCCGAAAGTAATGCAAAAGTGGGCATAAGATTTTTATTAACTGATAGAGGTCGTTTAAATTGCACATGCTGGTAGTAATACTTCTTCTTCATTGCAGATTTGAAGGGGAGAAAGGTGGAAGTCTGCTCTGATCTGCTGGAAGCGTTTGAAACTAATGAAGGCACGATCTGGTGACAAGGTTGGCGTATTTTCTCGATCTGGAAACGACGAATGGAATAGAGTCATACCTCTTCATCAAAGCCTAAGAAGTTCAAGAGCCGGCAATCAGCACAGAAAGTCATTTTGACTATTTTTTGGTTTGAGAGGGGTGTCATTCTCTTTGATTTTCTGGAACGTGCCCGTAGCTTGAATAGTGAGCGGTACATCGAGACACGCAAGAAGCTTAGAGAAGCCATAAGGAGGAAGAGACCGAACAAGAATCTGAAAAGGATTCACATTAACCATGACAATGCTAGATCATTTTGCCAACAAATCAGGCGATCAGCAAATTAGGCTGGTCAATTATCCCCCACAGCCCAGATCTGGTGCCATCCGACTTGCACTCCAATGAAGGACCGTCTCCGGGGACAAGGATTCGATGACACAGGCGAGGTGAAAGTGGCTGTGAAGAATTGGGTACAACAGTCAACCCCTGAATTTTTTTCAAAGAGGATTCGAGAGCTCCCAGCAAAAACACAAATGTTGGGAAACTACTGGCCACCAGCTGGCAGTGATGGGTCACTGCTGGCTGAAATCTGCCGCTCACAACCCGGTAGCGGTCCGTTGGTGGCAGCGTCATCAGTTGGAGAGTCATTGATGGCCCTGCAGCATCGCCGTGAATTGCGGGCCTCAAAGCAAGTGCCACTAGTAGCCCGTAGCTGGCAACCGATGCAACCCCAACATCAGGGGGAAGCAACGGGAATGCGCACGCGCAAAAGCAACGCGTGCTGCGTTTCTCGTGGTACCAGTTAGTTGAAGACGGGGCTGTAGGCATCGTGTTATTTTAGCGGATGTTAAGAAAAAAGCCATATGCGAATTAATTTCCTAATGAAATGACACGTCGACGAAGATATCAGATTAAGCCATCAAGTATTAGATTGCAGCCGTGAAATACACTCACTCTATTCTCATGAATAACAAGAAATAATCTGAAACGGCTTGAAACAAATGTCCTGGAAAAACATTAAAAAAACGTTTCTTGGAGAAAAAATTATACGCGTACAGAATTTATCAATTATTTGAAAGAAAAAAAAACAACGCTCTGTGGATATAATGTACTCATCCATGGGTTGAATACACAAGACTGGAGAAATTCGCTTCTAAAAATAACGAGAAGTAAAATAAAATATATTTCCTCTTTAAAACAAATGTAGCTTCGGACAACAGAAAGGAAAAGCACAACGTTAAAAATGTGACATGAACAGGTAAATATATTAATTCAACAATCGCTTTTCAAAACGGCAAGGACAACACAAAACTTTGGAAAGCGCCTTTAAGTTGGTACACTCCTTTAAATGAGTGAACTTCCCTTAAGGTAAAAAAAAAAAAATACTATCGTTACGTTGAAAATATAAATTTATGAATTATATGAAAGTGACATTTATGAAAAATACCTCGCAATATTGTAAAATTAAAGAGAGAACCGTTCGGTTGCACATTCCGCAGGAAAGAGACTCAGCTTCAAGCAGATGCTCGTGCGTGGTAAATCAGTCCAGTCGGTAGAGCGCCCTCCGGCAGCCCTGGTTCTGTTCCACCCAGATCAAGACGGGCGTTTTTTCGGTTTGTTGAGAAAATTTCCCCAGCGCCGTGCCATAATTTAGAAGTTTCGTAAGAGGTAAAAACAAATATTTGTAGCTTTGGGAAACTGCGGTTTTCCTTATTATTATTTTTTTCTTATGGCTACTACTGGGAAATTGGCGGACAAGATTCGGCAAGCCATCAGTTACGTCACGTGATTGCCCGTTGCCACTGCCGCGAAACTAGCGGACCACATTAGGCTAGCCATTAATTATGGCTAGTGCTTGCAAGACCACTGAAGGGTCACTTGTGGCAGCTACTGCCTGTGATGGATAACTGATGGCCCTGTTGTGGCATATGACAACTGACGGGGTGCCAACTGTTGGACTGAACTGCTGGCCCTTCTGTTGGCCGCCCGGACATTTTATTGACGGTTCGGCAGCGGCAACATAATGCTGGGCCATTGCAGGCCCAGCAAGACTGTTTTTATTCGGATAAGGAGGAATAGACCGAACAAGAATCTGAAAGGGATCCACCTTAACCATGACAATGCGAGACCACACATATCCTTGCCAGAAAATCAAGCGATCAGAAAATTAGGCTGGCCAATGGTGCCCCATCCACCGTACTGCCCAGATCTGGCGCCTTTCCACTTCTACCTGTTCGGTCCAATCTCGCGGAAAGCGCCCGAGTATGCTAACCACTACACCACCCAGAACGACCAAATCTCAAGTTTCCGATTAATTTGAATATAATCATCACAGGAATCGCTAATCGAAGCAACCGGGATTCATTTTTAGCGAAACTGGAGGTTAAGAATTTTATCCCGTGATACCCTGGAGGAGCAGAAAAATCATGAATGGAATACGGGATTACACAATGCAATACAAATTTTGAAGATGTGAATCCGTAGATGTATACACGATTTGAATATACACCAATCCGCATGCACTATGCTGACAAAAGTCACCGGCCACCTAGAACAGAAACACAACATAGCATTTATTGACATACATTATTACGGTGTTGGTCCACCTTGGGCCTTAATGCATGCCCTGACCCTTCGAGACATGCTTTCCACAAGGTTTTGGAACACAGCGATAGGTATGCGCTTCCATTTAGTACATAATGCTGCCGCTAACTGTTGCTTAGTAGTAGGCCTTGGTTCTAAACTTCTTATGCGGCGTTCTAGCTCATCCCATAGATGCTCTATGGAATTAAGATCAGGGTTCTGTGCTGGCCAGTCCACACACGATACGGAATTATTCTCAAACCACGCCGTAAAGTCCTTGCTTTATGGATTGGTGCAATATCCTGCTGGTACCAACAATGCTCGGTTCCATAGTATTGCCACAGAGTTAGTAAGGCATAATTGTCCAGAATATCGAGGTAGACGTGCTGGTTAACAGGTTTGTACACGATAACCAATGGGCCGGGACCATACCGCGAAAAACAACCCCACACACGAGTACACTGCCAGCTCGAAACTTGAGCGTATAGGAACAGTACACTGTGGTAAATAACGTTTCTCCGGCTTCCGCCATACCCACGCACGGCCATCAGACTGATGGATCGTGTATCTGGATTCATCAGTCCATAGGACCCGTTTCCATTGATCTACGGTCCAGGATAAATGTTCTTCACATCATGCTAAATGACGAGTAGCATTCCGAGTGGAGATGAAAGGCTTTTGAGCAGCCGCACGACCACGGTAACCCATCGAATAAAGTTCTCTGAGAATGGTACGTGTACATACTGAGGTTCCAACATTTTTATTCACCTGTTTACTGAGATCTTGTGCCGTAATCAGTCGATGAGCTGTAAAGACTCTCCTGAGTCTTCGACATCCACTATCACTGATTTTCATTGGTCTGCCGGTGCGTTTTGCTGCCAAGTGTCTTCCACTTATTAAGTACATCCCAAAGAGGTGGCTTTGGCATGTTTAAACGCCTCTTGGTTTCTCTTATGGACAACCCACTAATGTAACATCCAACAATTTTTCCTTTCTCAAAGTCAGTTCTCTCCCACCGCGTCATTTTCACTCAACCTCAAAGTGCAATATGATCGCGGTCAGCTGCAGGCGGTTTTATATCGTTCGTAGCTGTACCGCTCATCTTAACAACGCAGCGGATCCGTTCATTTGCTTTTGAAGGGGTGTCCGGTGACTTTTATCCAAATAGTGTATATTTATACAATTTGAATACACATCTATCCGTATATGTATAGATGTGCATTCAAAATAATTGCAAACTTGGAACTTGGTCGTGGTGTAGTGGTTAGAATTCTCTGGCGCTATCCGGGAGATGCGGGTTCGATTCCCGCTCAAGGAAGACGACGTTTTCGTTTATTATCTGACTTAAAAACCATGTCATATGTACACCGTAAAACAGATTCACATCTACAAAATTTGTATTGTATAGTGTAATCCCGTATTCCATTCATCAGCTAAGATTAATTTGGGGAATGTTTACTTTCTATTTTCTCGTGGCTGTCGTTGGCTACCTAATGGAAAAAAGACATTTAAAAGCTTTTTACATCTTTTTTATTTCCAAAAGGATGTTTGTTTGAGGTAAAAAATTGTTCGTCTCGAAAGGAGGAGTTTTCTGGAACCCGGACTCAATTTTTCAGGCGGTTTTTGAAAATACCTTTGTTTTTCTTTCACGTGTCGATAATTGTGTTAAGGATTTACGGTCATGGGTTTTATTAATCCTTTTAAACTTATTTTTCTCGCAGCTCTTGGGTGGGAAGTAACATGAACTTCCAAAAGAAATTCATCCGATTTACTTTTCACGCAAAATGTTGAGAATAATGGACGTTAACAGTAACGATTATCAAACGCTATTTTTGTTATTTTATGAATAAAGCAGTTTAAGGATGATGAAAGAAGAGTTCTTTTTTGGTTGTAAGATTTTTTTAGAACTTCTTTGAAGGAAAGCAAAGCAGAATAAGAAAGAGTACTTTATAAAATCTCTTGGATTATCTTCTTAAATCGCATTTTCCAGATGGTTCATCTTGTTTCGGAAAAGAGATGAAGCAGCTTTTTTCTTTTTGGAATAAGCCAAGGAACTGTGGTGTACTTAGAATAATAATTAAATTATTGCGGAAAATTGTGCTTATCTGCCAACATTCATATGTGTCGAAATGAACATTTCTAAATTCATTTTGGGATATTTTATTTGAAACGTTAGTAAAAAACAAAATGCAAATGGTATTCCTTGGCATTCAAGTCTGACAAATGTTTACATACAATTAGAAATGTTGCATTTCGAAACTTCAGCAAAAATTTAAGTAAAATGAAAGATCGAAATTTCTAATTAAAATGAACATCGCTTTTGTCCCAAAACAAATTCCGATAATAAAATATATAGAAATTAATTAACATTTACCCAGAATGTTCTTTATAAATGTCGGAAGCAAAAACATATTTTTGTCTCAATTTTAGAAGTTTAAGCGTGTCTAAATGGGAGAATATATTTGCTCCCTATTAAAAAATCAACCATGCAGATGATTAAACCTACGAAAATGTACACACAGTGTACAAAAAATGTGTGAAATTTTATGATAAGACATTCGCAGACAAAGAACGGGAACACATGCAAATGTAAGAGTCACGTGAGCTGATGATATTTTGTCTTTTCCTTCTTAATTCCACTCGTAAAATGTTCGGGATCGAATGGGGTGCTTGCCTGGTTTCAGTGGAATTCAGCACACAGTCAGTTGCTGCAAACTTCAATTCTTGTTCTTTCTCTACAATCATTCTCAAAGCACAACAATCACGCCTTTTAATTTGACAGCCAATACTGCTTGATATTGATTAGGATGGTTGTCTAACCTCGCCTCCCAAAAAGAACATACCATTGGAAAAAAACCTAACATCCATGCTGAAAGATAATATTCCCCCCATTTGTACGAGCTTGACTACAATCGAGATCCTGATAAGATATTTCGTGGTTAAACTACTCTGCAGCGGCCGGTTTCTCTTTTCCATGGTAACAGTGACCCTGAATTAGGGATGTACGACACTTAAAACCCTTAAAGTTTGTCAGGATGGCCAGTTAAAATCGCCTTCCCAAACGAGCACGTGAATGGCAGAAAACCAGACATCCATTTTGAAAGACAATATTCACTAACTGTACGAGCTGGGTTCCGGTTCATCGCACGATTGAGATATGCATAGTAATATCAAAGAATGTCTAACTGAAAAGTAGTTAAGGCTAACTAGCACCGGCATATCCTAAGATAGAAGATGAAGTGCACAGAAACGAACATACAGGCTGCCGCAGTATACTGCGCATGCGTATTTCTGTTGACTGCAATTCTGGCAAAGAGTCAGCCCTCAGCCACTAGGATACAAGATGCAGTGCACAGAAACCAACATACAGGCTGATGACGGAGCAAACTGCGCATGCGTATATCTGTTGACTTCTATTCTAGCAAACAGTCAGCCATCAGCCACTAGGATACAAGATGCAGTGCACAGAAACCAACATACAGGCTGATGACGGAGCAAACTGCGCATGCGTATATCTGTTGACTTCAATTCTGGCAAACATCCAGCCCTCAGCTACTAGGATACAAGATGCAGCGCACAAAAACCAAAATACAGCCTGATGCCAGAGCAGACTGCGCATGCGTATATCTGTTGACTTCAATTCTGGCAAACATCCAGCCCTCAGCTACTAGGATACAAGATGCAGCGCACAAAAACCAAAATACAGCCTGATGCCAGAGCAGACTGCGCATGCGTATTTCTGTTGACTTCAATTCTGGCAAACAGTCAGCCCTCAGCTACTAGGATACAAGATGCAGTGCACAGAAACCAAAATACAGCCTGATACCAGAGCAGACTGCGCATGCGTATTTTTGTAGACTTCAACTCTGGTAAAGAACAGTCAGCCGAGCTAATCACAGCACGTGATTGTTACCTCTCGGTAGCATAATCACTTCGCAAATCGCTTATGTTAGTTTTGTTACGCGAATCGGGTTAGTTCGGGCTTTTGTTTGCTCTTCAGAAACATGTTCACTAATGCCACATGCTAGGTATTGTATGTATTTTGTACGGATACATACAATCCCTAGCATGAATATTTGCTAAAATTTAATTTAAATAGTAATACTAATATTATTGCATATTTTCCTTACCAAAATAAGGGATCATCCCCGGTGACAACCGTTATCAGAGAACAGCAACAACAAAAAATCGAAATAAAACTACTCTAAAGAAATAGTAATCAGATCGAAGGAAACCATCGTGGATCAAAGAAAAGCTTCACTGCCGTAGTCCTCTACCGTCTTTTGCTCCTGAATGTATGCTTTCCGGCAGAGCATATGGTCTCTTAGCTTGTGATGGCGCTGTTGTCGCCTGTTTTACGTTATCTCTATGAGAGTTGGCGTTCTTCACGCGAAGCTTTATATTCTTTGGTAATATTGCCCTACAACGTTGTCTCTTTCTCTCTCTCTCTCTCTTTCGTGGCACTAGCGATCTTGAAATCGCTACGGAAGACTGCTTGTACCCCTTAAAGGTTGTTAGAATGGTCACTTAAGCTTGCATCTCAAAAGCAATACGTGAATTGCAGAGAACATGATATCCATTCTGAAAGACAATATTCCCGAGCCCCACAAGCTAGGTCCAAGATCGAGCTCCAAAGGAGATATTATTGGTGAAATCGCCCTAAAGTGATCTCACCATCTTCTCTGGTACCAGCGACACTGGATTATGGACGGAGGACTGTTTATAACCCTTAAACTCGGTCAAGATGTTCTTTAAGCTCACCTTATAAAAAAGACATATGCATGCAAGGAGAGCCGCCCCGGTGGCGCAGTGGTCTAAGCAATGGCCTCTGATCATTCGATCGAAAGGGGTCCGGGTTCTAATCCCGGTGAGGCATGGATGTTGTGTTTGTCTTACGGCACTAGCTCTCTCCCTTTCCTGGAACCAGTGACCCTAAATTAGGGACGGGCGACTGCTTATGGCCCATTGAATCGCTCACTGTGGTTGTTAAACCTTTAATTGCCGCTCCGGTGGCGCAGTGGTCTAAGCGATGGCCTCTGATCATTCGTCCGAAAGGGGTCCGGGTTCGAATCCCGGTGAGGCATGGATGTTGTATTTGTCTCACGGCACTGGCTCTTCCCCTTCCCAGGAAGCAGTGACCCTAAATTAGGGACGGGCGACTGCTTATAGCCCATTGAGTCGCTCACTGTGGTTGTTAAACCTTTAATTGCCGCTCCGGTGGCGCTGTGGTCTAAGCGATGGCCTCTGATCATTCGTCCGAAAGGGGTCCGGGTTCGAATCCCGGTGATGCATGGTTGTTGTGTTTGTCTTACGGTACTGGCTCCTTCCCTTCCCTGAAACCAGTGGCCCTAAATCATGGATGGGCAACTGCTTATAGCCCATTGAGTTGCTCACGGTGGTCGTTAAACCTCCAATCAAAAAAAAATGCAAGGAAACTTGACATCTATTGTAAAAGACAATATCCTCCAGCTGTACAATAGGTACAGTATCGAATTCAATAGACACAGTATCTTAGTAATTTATTTCATGTAATTTATTTAGTTGTCGCATCCAAATCCACGTAGCATAGTTATATTGTCGTGACAATTAGTGATTGTTGAAACAACTTGGAAGAAAGAGGGAAAAGGCCATCATGCCTGACATTGCTCTCTTCTCAATGAAGAGAAAGTCGCAAAAACATTTAATAAAAGACAAACCAGCATGCGACGATATTTAAGGTATCTAAAAGTTTCCGCCGTTTTAAAGAGAAAGGAATAATCAGGAAACCAGTACACATTTTATTCAACGAAAAATTGGCCGTTAGAATCAATAACCGTTTGCCATTTTTTCGGGCAAAAAATGAATGCCCCTGTGATAGAAAGTGCTCGGGTTTTGAGCTGAAGCACGCAGTGACGAAATTTTCCACCTCGGGAACTGTGGCGAACCGCTGTTGGGCGATGTTGCATAGAGCGAAACAGATGAACGTCTGAGTTTGCAATGTCCGCGGAGTAAGGAGGGTGAGGTAAAACCTGCCAATGTAACTGTTCAAGGATTGATTCGTGGTGGAACCGACATGTGTTCTGGCATAATCGTGTAACAGGATGACCCGGGGGGCGTCCTTTACTTGTCCATGGGTGTTTTTGCTCGATTGCGGCGTTCAGTTTAATACTGATTGCTATATCGTTGTGCAGTGATTGTTTCACCCGGTTTGAACAGTTCGAAGTACAGCACTCCATGCATATCCCACCACACACACAACAGCACCTTTTTCCCGTGGATATCCTGTTTTGCAGTGGTTGTTAATGGCTGGCCTGTGTCGACCCAGGATCGCTTGTGTACGGGATTGTCGCAATAGACCCATTTTTCCTCCCCGGTGACAAACTTTCACAAGAAATTCTTCCCTTGAAACCTCTTCAGCAACGACATGCAGATGTCCAAACGTTGACCAATATTACGTTCCATTAAAGTATGCGGAACCCACTTACCAATCTTCTGGATCTTCCCCAAGGCCTGTAGACGCCGTACCACCGTCGAGTGAGCCACTTTCAAACGTTTCGCCAGTTGCGTGGTCGATTGTGTGGCATCCTCTTGCAACGTCCATTCCAGTTCCTCGTCTGCGAGTTCCTGCTTTCTGACTCACGTTGCTTGTCTTCCAAGCTTAGACCACCCCCTTTTCTTAAACCTGGGAAACCATTCTCGACATGTCCGCTCACCCATAACCTTTTCGCTATTCGTCTGATATATTGAACCGTATGCTTCACTCGCAGTTTTCCCTAAATTAAACATGAATAACAAACAGTGCCACAAATTAACTTTATCGACCGCCATGCTTGGCGTTATGTGCGAACTGACAGCACGGGTCGCTGGCAGGTTAGACCCCTACAGTGCTCTCTAGCGGGGACGACGGAAACTTTTGCATACCCCTAATATATATAAAAATATTAACCTCTCCTCCCAAAACGGACACATGAACTGCTGAAAGCCTGACATCTTTTCTGAAAGACAATATTCGTCAGCTGTACGAGCTGGGCTAAAGTAGTTCGAGACTCGATTGAGACAAGCGTGGTGATATTGCTCTACACTGTTGTTTCTCTCTCCTTCCTGGTGCAAGTTGCCCTAAATTAGGGGCGGACGACTGGCTTATACCCCTAACCCTTTAATGACCGTAGCACCCGAAATGCCTTTACATCCAAACTACTACGATTGCCCGAAAACGTCCTCCTAGAGTGAGTAGTATTTCTTATCCCCAGGTGTTCTTTGAATTTACAAAAAATACTCCTAAAGGGGGGATGCTTAATACTCCTATACTTCTAAAGGATTACTCATTACTCCTACACTTCTAAAGGATTGCTCATTACTCCTATACTTCTAAAGGATTACTCCTATATTTCTAAAGGATTACTCATTACTCCTACACATCTAAAAGATTGCTCATTACTGCTATACTTCTAAAGGATTACTCCTATATTTCTAAAGGATTACTCATTACTCCTACACTTCTAAAGGATTGCTTATTACTCCTATACTTCTAAAGGATTACTCCTATATTTCTAAAGGATTACTCATTACTCCTACACTTCTAAAGGATTGCTCATTACTCCTATACTTCTAAAGGATTACTCCTATATTTCTAAAGGATTACTCATTACTCCTACACTTCTAAAGATTGCTCATTACTCCTATACTTCTAAAGGATTACTCCTATATTTCTAAAGGATTACTCATTACTCCTACACTTCTAAAGATTGCTCATTACTCCTATACTTCTAAAGGATTACTCCTATATTTTTAAAGGATTACTCATTACTCCTACACTTCTAAAGGATTGCTTATTACTCCTATACTTCTAAAGGATTACTGATTACTCCTACACTTCTAAAGAATTGCTCATTACTCCTATACGTCTAAAGGATTACTCCTATACTTCTAAAGGATTACTCATTTCTCCTATACTTCTAAAGGATTACTCATTACTCCTATACTTCTAAAGGATTACTCATTTCTCCTATACTTCTAAAGGATTACTCATTACTCCTATACTTCTAAAGGATTGCTCATTACTCCCATACTTCTAAAAGATTACTCATTACTCATATACTTCTAAAGGATCAGGGAAAGTCACACTCCGTCACCATTATTTCTCCTCTGATTACTCCTATACTTCTAAAGGATTAGGGAAAGTAACCCTCCGTCACCATTGCTGCCGCTAAACAAATAAGTTAAGCAGGGGTTGATATCTGCCAAGGCAATATTATTTGCTTTCATGACATCGCATGCCTGCTCCATTGAAGAATGCATTGGTCACTATTGGGAAAGGTCTGGATGTCAATGCATATCAAGACTACAAGCGGGAAGTTTCGTTTAGTGACCGATTACTAATCTTTGTTTTGCTAACTTTTAAAAAGGAGGACAGAAATTCTAAAACGAGAAACCACCCCCGGGTGGCGTAGTGGTCTGAGCGCTGGCTTATGACCTTTCGTCTTACATAGGTCCGGGCTCGAATCTCGGTGATGCATGGATGTTGTGATTTGTCTTACCGCACTGGATTTTTCCCTTCCCTGGAGCCGGAGATACTTAATAAGGGACGGGCTACTGCATATACTCCATCGAGTTGCAGACTGTGGTCGTTAAACCCTTAACTAAAAAAAGGAGAAACAGTCACTTTCGGGCGTTGTGGTAATCTCAACCACACAAGATTCCAGGACCTTGTTCGTTAAAGAGTTAAAGTTGGTCAAGATAACCGCTTAACTGCGCCTCCCCAAACCAACATATAAATGGCAGAAAACCTGACACAATTGTAAAAGATGATATACGAGATGGTCTGAGGTTCCAACCCTGATTACGACATGCGTTGTGAAACTGCCTTACATTGTGATCTCGCTCTAACTCTCCTGAAACCATGGGCCCTAAATTAGGAACAGACAACTGCTTCTGCGCTTAAAGTTAGTGAGCATGATCACTTAATATCGTTGGACCGCTGGTGGCTTAGTAGTCAACGTTCGAGACTGCCACGGAGAAACCTCAGGTTTGATCCCAATCAGGTACGAACGCTCGAACCACTAAATATCCGCCGTGCGTCGGATGGCCACGTTAAGCCATAGGACACCGGGCACTGACCCTCCCCCTCGGTAATAAATAAAGGCGTCTTCTTCCCCCTTTCTACGGTGATTCTGTGTCACTTTTCTATCGGGCACTCTATCCCAAATCTCCTAGCTTCCTGTTTCTACGGATTGTGTAAGACCTGGGGTCAGACATTTAAGGTCGGAATCACCAATTCGTGAGCGCATCTGAGGATGATCCCAAGAGGGATCGAAAGATCTCATGTTGTTTCGATCTGTCATTTAGATCATTTTCATTCCACATTTGGTGTGTACAGCAACATCAGTTCTTTTAACTTTTAGTTATTTTAATTGTGCATAAGACGGGAATCTTTTATTCCATGACTAACTAAGCACAAACTTTCATCTATTTTAACCTTCAAGTCGCTGTTTGGTGCCGTGAGGATACTTGCTACTCACACATTGTGTTCTTTTTCGACCACAACAACATGGACAGAGCTTTCAAGATCTTTTCGGGATTTCGTCAAAACCTGTGTGCGCAAGAGACACATCTTCAATTTTTGTTGAACTGCCGGAGTCTGGGAGTCATTCCTAAATTCTTAACTTTGAGGATCAATCCCCGCTCGAGACCTGATCATCATATTCTACAAACTACGGAAAAAAAGCGCCTCTCTTCCGAGATCAGTTTAAAGAGGGGGCTACATCGATTTCTTAAATAGACGCTCATACTACGCCTTCCTTTTGTTGGCCAGGACTACACCCAGTTGTTTGCTTGATTATTGCCTTGTTGTGATTCATGCTAATCTTCTGAAAGAAGCCAGGAAACTTCAGAGCACTCACATTCACAAACTTCGGAATCTAGTGGCGGACAAGACAAATCAAGCTTTCATCCAAAACCGACCTAAACAACATCCAATCACTATTCAGTCATCTTTCATCAATCTGAGCAGCGTTCAGCTTAGCCAAATTCAAGGGGGCTGAAGTTTTCATATTCGCCTAACCCCCCCACCCAGCTGACTTTTATCCCGCAGGCCGAGGATATAATTTGCAACCTCCCTGCAACTGATCAAGAAGTGGCTAGATTTGAGATTACTAATGCATTGCGGAGACGAAGACAATCGGATGATCCGTCGCTTAAAGTCGAACGTGCTCAGTTGAAGAAATTACGCAGGGATACGAAGCTGGCCATAATTTCAACCAATAAAACAGGACAGGCAGTCATTCTAGACAAACCTACGTACACCCAAAAAATGGAGACTGCTATTCAGGAGATACCACATGATATTGTCACCCGTAACCCAACAAATGCCACGGTAACAGCACTCAGCAGACTTAAAAATTCTGGAAATCTCCTGTCTACAATCTCCTCTTACATGTATCCACCAAATGGGTATAAAGTTCTTGAACTATTCGGAACCTTAAAGACTCATAAAGAATACCAACCCATGAGACCATTGGTATCGGGACATTCTAATCCAACCACCCACTTGAAGCAACCTAATCCAACCCACCCACTTGAAGCAACCTTGGTTTCATTCCTTAAACCCGTAACCCTAACTCAAGGCTTATCGAGGATTCAAACCTTCTGTAGTCAAGGGGCTCCCTTCATTATGGCCTCACTGGACGTTGCGGCCTTATACCCTAGAGTGTCTGTACCTCTAGTTCACTCTCTAATTGAAGACAAACTGAAATAATTAGACATGCCTGTGTCTGAGATCATCGCAATCCTTGGTGCCCTAAGACTTATTCAAAATCGATCATACTTCTGCTTCAACAACATCATTTACAGGCAAAAAGAGGGGGTCCCAATGGGTTCCCCTTTATCACCACTTTTAGCAGAGATATTTATGCAACATCTAGAGCACTTGGCACTGAACCCTTTACCTGAAGATCTGGGTCTACATTTTAAGGTATATCGTTGATATTTTGTTTTTTTGGTTGGGTACTGAAGAAAAATTACTGAACTTTAAAGATTTCACGTCTTCACTAAATCCATCAGTGAATTTTACGTTGGAACTGGAATCTGAAGGAAACTTACCATTTTTGGACATCTTACTAACCAGAAATATTACAAATCATACTATTCAAACCTCCGTTTTCAGGAAGCCTATGTCTGTCCCTAGCATCATCGCTTACAACTCTATGCACCCTCTAAGTCATAAACTTGCAGCCATTATTCGATTCGGGATACAACAAGCCATTACACACTCCTCCAGTAACCAACTGAAAAAACAAGAGATTGCAAAAATTAAAGAAATCGCCCGAAACCATGGCTATGAAGATCATTTGGTGGATTCGGTTTATAAAAGACTCAGAAACTCAACCACGTCCACACTCGTGAGAGAAACTAGGAATAAGAAATTTGTTGGGTCCATGTGCTATGACCCACACGTTACTCGCAGTATGAAAAACGTGTGTCACCATCATAAAATAGATTTTGGCCTCAGAACATCAAATACCTACTCCATTATTCGCAACGAACGCGATCAAATCAAACAGGGATCCCGTCATGGAGTACATAGCATACCTCTTTACAGTACTGAGCCAGATGACCCACCTCTCACTTACATAGGATCTACTCAGAGGACGTTAGATATTAGAATGAAAGAACATATTTATGACACCAAGACTCGAAACAATAAAATTGCATTATCACGCCTTACCAACAAGGGTTCTTATTATCCAGCTTGGCAGGAGGCTTCCGTCGTTACAACACCATGGAACAAAACCTCGTTGCTCTTTGCTGAGAGTTTGATGATATTCATCAAGGGTAATCAATGTTGCAACGACTATATACCAATGTACATCCCTAATCCTTGGAAAAATTTCCTGTCAAGGGACTCAAATAATACTCAGAATGACAACACCTTGAATACCTTAACACCAGATGACATAACCACCCACTCGGCGACCTGGATCCTACCGTGAATAATCCCAGGCATGCGCAGTGAATGCACAGATCGAATCCTGACACCTCCCCTTCTGTTATTTAAGGTCGGAATCACCAATTCGTGAGCACATCTGAGGATGATCCCAAGAGGGATAGAAAGATATCATGTTGTTTTAATCTGTCATTTAGATCATTTTCACCACATTTGGTGTGTACAGGAACATCAGTTCTTTTAACTTTTAGTTATTTTAATCGTGCATAGGACGGCAATCTTTTATTCCATTCTCTTTCACAGTTGGAAACAACCAGAAATCGCATAGGGCAAGGTCAGGACTGTAGGCAGGCTGTGGCATGATTTCAATACTGCATTCCGTAAGAAACTGTTGAGCACAAGCAGCCACATGTGGGCGGGCATTATCATGGTGTAAGGTCCACTTGGCCACCGGTTCCGTTGGCTTAATCGATATGTGTCGTCACAGACGCTTCAAGACTAAAGTGAAATACTCAGCATTGAGAGTAATTTGTGGAGGAACGGCATGCTGGTAGACTACACCTTTATGATCAAAGAAAATTATCATCATCCCCTTCCCAGCTGATTTGGTTTGGGGTACATTTTTAAGAGGAGGCAAGCCTATGTGTTTTCAGGCACTTGTTGCGCGCTTCGTGAAGGGGTCGAAATAGTAAATCCATGTTTCATCGACAGTAATTACTGTGTTTAGAAAGTTTGGATGCTTTGCAATAATTTGTTTCCACTCATGGCTCTCGTCAGGTGATGAAACACCCATCTGGATCACACACGATGCAGGAGTAATTTGTCGCGTAGAATGCGGAATGCCGACGTTTTAGAAATATTAGTTGACGCCGCTATGTCTTCGCACCTCATCCGTCGATTTTCTTGCAGAATTGCCCAAACAGTGTTAACAATTATAACGAAGTAAATTTCTCCGTCATTTTTATCCGCGCCGGGGTTCGAACCCGGGTCCACTCATTCCGGAATAAGTTGCTCTACCAATTAAGCTACGCGGACATTTGTTCTGATTCCTATCTGCCTTTATGTCGTGTGCGTCCTGCTGGCAGGTACGTCACATCTCCTCTCCTGGTACGTTACATCATCTCCCCCTTATTTTTTTTTTTTTTTTTTTTTTTCGAAGTGCTGGAGAAAGGATTCTCTTATTTTTCCTATCTCGCGGTGTGGAAATAACATCACACCAATGCGATATTTTGAACGGTCGGGTCATCCGGATAGTTCGGGCGCCATTATAACGAAGTAAATTTCTCCGTCATTTTTATCCGCGCCGGGGTTCGAACCCGGGTCCACTCATTCCGGAATAAGTTGCTCTACCAATTAAGCTACGCGGACATTTGTTCGGATTCCTATCTGCCTTTATGAAGTGTGCGTCCTGCTGGCAGGTACGTCACATCTCCTCTCCTGGTACGTTACACAATACGCTCCGTAACAACACTAGGGGCGTGCTCTTCCGACAAATTACTTTTTGCTCACTTTTGCAGAGGAGCGAGTTCTGCCGAAAAACGCCCTTTTTTGAAACCGTGGTGCCATCTAAAAATCGTTGACTAACCCAAAGATTTATCCTTTTAATTTTTTTTTTTTCGTTAAATCAACTGTTTCTGCACCCAGACGACAGCAAATTTTCATCGCACAACTCATTTAACTTGTTAACTCTGGAATCTCTCACCTCCATATTTGTATAACCAAATTGCAGACGTACCTTAAACAACTGCGCAATAGCAAAACCAGAATCGTTTGCCACGGCTAATAACTGCTGCCATTGGTATACTTCCTTAATTCAGCTAGTAATCTGCGTGGTTATTTTTCCCCTTTGCGCTGTTGCCAACTCAAAAACGAATTACTTTCTGTTTTTATGGAACGGCCTTTGTGTACGAAAAAAATATGTTTTGAATTCGATGTCATGTGGTTTTTGGGTCCTCTAGCTGCGAAGTTATGCATCAAACAAAACAGAATGCAAGTATAACCTTCCGCAGTGGTCAAGGTCGCTGGCCTCTGATCATTCGTCCGTAAGGGGTCCGGGTTCGAATCCCGGTGAGGCATGGATGTTGTGTTTGTCTTACGGCACTGGTTCTTTCCCATCCCTGGAACCAGTGACCCTAAATTAGGGACGGGCAACTGCTTATAGCCCATTGAGTTGCTCACTGTGGTTGTTAAACCTTCAATTACCGCAGTTGTCTAAGCGATGGCCTCTGATCATTCGTCCGAAAGGTGTCCGGGTTCGAATCCCGGTGAGGCATGGATGTTGTGTTTGTCTTACGGCACTGGCTCTCTCCCTTTCCTGGAAACTGTGATCCTAAATAAGGGACGGGTGACTGCTTATAGCCCATTGAGTTGCTCACTGTGGTTGTTAAACCTTCAATTGCCGCTCCGATGGCGCACTTGTCTAAGCGATGGACTCTGATCATTCGTCCGAAAGGGGTCCGGGTTCGAATCCCGTGAGGTATGGATGTTGTGTTTGTCTTACGGCACTGGCTCTCTCCCTTCCCTGGAACCAGAGAACCTAAATTAGGGACAGCCGACTGCTTATAGCTCATTAAGTTGCTCACGGTGGTCGTTCAATCTCCAATCAAAAAAAAAAAAAAGTATAACCATTCTCATATTTCAAAGTTTGCAATGCAAAAAGAATTTTTAAAATCGGACTAATAGTTGCGCAGAGATGTGGTGTACTCAAACTGAAAGAAAGGACGGATGGTCAAAATGATAACATAAGCGCAATCTTTTTTTTTTTTTTTTTTTTTTACGAATGAAGTGCTAAAAATAACGGTATTTCTAATCTCTTACAATTATGGGGCAGGCACTGGCAACCTTTTAAAAATATTGCGAAATTGTATACTTCTTTATTTTGAATCTCTCTTTCTCTTTAGATGTAACAATCATGCATTTTCTGATGTTCTTTTACTCGGATTAAGCTCGTCCGCTTGTAGCGTACCTAGAACTGATGTGCGCAGCTAAATCTTCGCTCCGTATGTAAATTGCACGGACAAATCTCTTCCTTTGTTTCATTTCCCAACGTTGAATTTCCCCACCAATCTATCGTGCGAGCTCAGTTTTTGCATTTATGTGCTCGGATATGTAAATTGAGCTCCTGGATTGATCTAAATCCTTTGAGTACTCTCCTACATGAGATTGCAACTATGTCATTTCATACAATCCCGCAGAGAACTTCATGGTTATTCCACCAGACTAGACACGGGATATTTGCTCCTAAATCAGCGGAAGTCTGTCACATTCCGAGATATTAAACCTCCGTTTCACTCTCTTACAGGCCTTTTCTTCCTGCTAATATCTGTAAAATGTATAAATTTAATATGAGGGTTGGTGGTGTAAGTTAAAAACAAAGCCATGATTTGCAACGGTAACTATGTTCATAATCGACAGACTCCACATTTAAGTTTATCGTTATTTATTCTTGAATAAACATACAACTAAAACGCTAATGAAAGTTCACGGATATATAATAAACATAGAATGAATAAGCTATTAATCAATAACGAACTTTGCTTTCTACACTGACGGGAAAAAAATCCCAAAACCACGAAAAAATAGTTGTAGAGGAATGAAATGGCGGCAATACATTTGTATAGGTGACATATTTAATCGATTAAGGTTTCAAGATCACAGCTTATTGTAAGCGCGAGAAGAGCCATTTTAAATGTGAAATGCTGGTACATTAATAACCGGTGTAACCGCCAGAATGTTGAATGCAAGCACGCAAACGTTCATGCATTGTGTTGTACAGGTGCTGGATGTCAGTTTGTGGAATGGAGTTCCATGCCTGTTGCACTTGGTCGGTCAATACAGGGACGGTTAATACTGGTTGGGGGTGACGCTGGAGTTGCCGTCCAATGATGTCCCATACGTGCTCGATTGGTAAAAGATCTGGTGATCTAGCAGGCCACGGCAACATGTCGACACTCTGTAGAGCATGTTGGGTTACAACAGCGGCATGCGGGCGACCGTTATCCTGTTGGAAAACACCCCCTGGAATGCTGTTCATGAATGGCAGCATAACAGGTTGAATCACCAGAACGACGTACAACTGTGCCGTCAGGGTGCGTGGGATAACCACGAGAGTGCTCTTGCTTCATAGGAAATTGCTCCCCAGACCATAACTCCAGGTGTAGGTCCAGTGTGTCTCGGCCACAGACAGGTTGATTGCAGGCGCTCAACTGGCCTCCTTCCAAACAAAACACGTCGTTCACTGGCACCCAGGCAGAACCGGCTTTCATCAGAAAACACAACAGATCTCCACTCCGTCCTCCAATGAGCTCTAGCTTGAAACCACTGACGTCGCAAACGGCAGTGGTTTGTAGTAAGTGGAATGCACGCTACAGGGCGTCTGGCTTGGAGCTGTCCTTAAAGTAACCGATTTGTAACAGTTCGTTGTGTCACTGTGGTGGCAACTGCAGCTCGAATTGCTGCCGCAGACGCGGTACGATGCGCCACGGCCATACGCCGTACACGGCGGTCTCTCCTCTCAGTAGTGCCACGTGGCCGGCCGGAACCCGGTCTTCTTGAGGCAGTACCTTCCCTTGACCACCGCTGCCAACAATCATGCACAGTGGCTACATTCCTACTAAGTCGTTCTGCAATATTGCGGAAAGAAAATCTACCTTCTCGTAGCCCTATTACACGACCTCGTTCAAACTCCGTGAGCTGTTGATAACGGCTTCTTCGTCTTCTTAGAGGCATTCTTGACTAACATCAACACCCTACGTCGAATCTCATCGATAACTAACGCTCACGAACGTTACAGCGCGTATTTACAGCAAACCTGCTTTGCATGTTCCGAGGGGCGCTACTAGCGCCACAGGTATGCGCCGAGCGTGAAATTTGCATAGACGTCATCTTACAGATGTACTCTCACCGCCTACCAACTGTCGTTTATCTAACACAACCCCTTCTTGGTGTTGGGATTTTTTTCCGTCAGTGTATTTTTTTTCCGTCAGTGAATCTCATCGATAACTAACGCTCACGAACGTTACAGCGCGTATTTACAGCAAACCTGCTTTGCATGTTCCGAGGGGCGCTACTAGCGCCACAGGTATGCGCCGAGCGTGAAATTTGCATAGACGTCATCTTACAGATGTACTCTCACCGCCTACCAACTGTCGTTTATCTAACACAACCCCTTCTTGGTTTTGGGATTTTTTTCCGTCAGTGTATTTAGTCTGTTTTAAACAGTATTACATAAAATTAATATATAGCAAAGGGACATCTCAAATAGCAAAGGGACATCTCAGTAAGGGAAGAAAACAGATTATGGCACTGAAAAAAGAAGATGGTTCTGTAACAAGAAATAGAGGCGAAATTTTGACAATAGTGAAAGATTTCTACTCCAAATTATATGAAAGGGATGATGCATGTACTTCAGACCTCATGAAAGGTACCAGTACCAGAGTTCTCCCAGTCCTCCCAGCAGAAGTTGCACATGCAATCAAGAACATGAAGCGGGGAAAAGCTTCAAGAGAAGATGGAATTACTGTAGACATTAAACAAGAAACAAGTGGAGAAATCGAAATAGTACTCGCCCAAATTTTCACTCGATGCCTTAATGAAGGGAAGATTCCTGAGGATTGGAACAACGCTACAATGATCCTGCTACATAAAAAAAGTGACATTGAGGATCTCGGGAACTACAGACCTATCAGCCTCCTCTCAGTGGTTCATAAAATCTTCACCAAAGTATTTTCACACCGCTTGAAAGTGACACTGGACATGGCTCAACCGAGAGAACAAGCTGGATTCAGGAGTGGCTACAGCACAATAGATCATATCCACGTACTGAGAGAACTAATCGAAAGAGCGAGGGAATATGAACTTCCATTGTGCATGGCTTTTATCGATTATGAAAAAGCCTTTGATTCGGTGAAACCATCAGCAGTTGCAATGGCTCTGAAATCTTGCGGTATTGAAGATGCGTACATTAATATTATTAATAACATCTATGAAAATGCAAGTGCAAAGATTCGGCTGTCTGAAAATTCAACACACATAAAAATTGGAAAGGGAGTGAGACAAGGTGACACCATATCTCCGAAGCTCTTTAATGCCACATTGGAAAATGTCTTTCAATCACTGAATTGGGAAAACAAAGGGATAAAGATTAATGGAGATTATCTAACCCACTTTTGCTTTGCTGATGACGTAGTCACTTTTGCAACTACCCCATCAGAGCTGCAGAATGTGATCCAGGAACTTGCTGACAAGAGTAAAGAAGTGGTATTAAAAATGAACTTTCAGAAGACAAAAGTGATGTTCAATGCTTTCACAAGATATGAAGATTTATCGATTGATGGAGAAAAGCTGGAGATAACATATACGTACGTTTATCTTGGACAGCAGATATCAAGTGAGGGTCACATTGATGAAGAAATTAATCGGCGTATAAAACTTGCCTGGAGAGCTTTTGGAGGAAACAGCATAATTTTCAAGAGCAATATGCCATCATGTCTTAAAAGAAAAGTGTTTGATCAATGCATCCTTCCAGTGCTTACGTATGGTGCAGAGATGTGGACCTTAACTAAAAGAGACATACAAATGCTGCAGACAACTCAAAGGAGCATGGAGAGCTGCATGCTTGGTGTAACCAGGAGAGATAAGATGAGGAACTCGTGAATCCGAAAAATGACGAGATTGGAAGACATCATGATCAGAGTTAAATCCTTGAAATTGCAATGGGCTGGACATACTGTCAGAAGGACAGACCATCGATGGACAGCTGAAATTTTAGATTGGATTCCAAGGGACAGGAAAAGACCCAGAAGAAGACCACATGGGAGATGGGTGGATGAAATTCGAGATCGAAACGTCCCTGCTTAAACCGCTGAAATCACTTCTTACACGTACTGTAGGACGCAGCAGCCTCACCCAGATCATTTGATGGGCTTCCGTGACACTTTTCTTTCAGCTGAAACGCGAACAGGAGGCAGTGCTTCAAATGTTGCTTCTCGAACGACATTGCTTTCGCAGTCAACTTTCGTCCCTTCTGTCACTACAGGTGTGAGCGGTTGCAGTTGCCTAGAAAGCTGTTGGATCGCGCTGCAATCAGCTATTATCGTACACGGCTATCTGCCTTTGCCGACGTTCTGTGATTGCTTCCGGTTAGAGGTCGAGAATTAAGTTGCATACCTAATACACTATCTACCAACAAGTAATTGGACACCTGTGATAGCAAAGGAAAACGAAGTTTATTCACCTTCAATAGTTGGTGGAGCCTCCACGAGCGGCGATTAGAGCTGCGACCCTCCGAGGCATACTCTCAACCAGGCGTTGTACGACGGCTAGCGGTATTTTCTTCCACTCGGCTTGGAGAAGACAGGTCAGTTCCTTCACCGATTTCGGACCCTTAAGTCGACGCTCCAACTCGTCCCAGACATGATCCATAGGGTTAAGGTCCGGGCTCTGCGCAGGCCATTCCATTCGATTAACCCCATTGTCACCATACCAAGCCATGGTGGACCTCGCAGCATGACAGGTGGCATTGTCATCCTGAAAGTAACATGGGTCCACCCAGTTAAAGTGCCACAACGTAGGAAGCGCATGGTAATCCAAACAGGTGCAGTAGGTCTCGGCGTTGAGTCTACCAGGAATTGCGACCAAGGGTCCCGTGCCATACCAGGAGAAACACCCCCATAGCATAATTCCACCGCCGCCGAACTTCACAGTTGGCACAATACAATTCCATTCACAATACATTCGTTCTCCAGGGAGACGCCTAACCCAGACCCTGCCATCCGAACGGTAGAGGGTGAACCTTGATTCATCGCTCCAGAGAACCTGTTTCCACTGTTCAACGGTCCACCGTCGACGTCCTCTGCACCACGTTAGCCGAGCAGCGCTATAGGACTTGGTGATCCAAGGCTTGTTGACGGCAGCACGTCCATGATAACCGAGCAGATGGGCTTCCTTACGGATGGTATTCATCGAAAGAACACTCCCGGATGCCTGTTGAAACTCCTCGCGGACGTGGCCCATCGATTTGGTGCGGTTCTTCCGAATTTCTCTGGCAAGCACCCGTCGGTCTCTAACTCCCATTTTTGTGGGTCTGCCGGATCGGGGCACATATTGAAAGTCACCTCTCATCTTCCACTTGCCAATCACGTAGGCCACTGTCGATTTTGGGTACTTCAACTTGCTGGATATGTCATCGGCCATTTCTGTGATACCCGACGATTACACCTTTCTCGAAATTAGAGAGCTCCGAACTGCGTGGCATCTTGCATGCGACTGGTTGCGTTGTTGTTTCCCACACGATATTTAACGGCGGCGGCCGTGATGTATATCAGGACCGCAGATATCGTCGATTGCAGGGGTGTCCAATTACTTGTTGGTAGATAGGTTATTTGCTGAAATTTCATGAACTTTTCCGATTAAGTGACATTGCATGTAAGAACTATTTTTAAAACTTTTAAATGAAGAAAATAAACTATACAAAATATTTGATTTTAAATGTGCCATTAATTGAATTAGAGATTTTCATTTAATCTAAAGTCGAACCTCCTTTAGCCAGAATTAAAGAGTGTATGCAACTTGGCATAGATTCCATAAGGTGTGTGAAAACAGGAATATGTCGGCGGAACCCTGGTTTCCTCTCTTCGGAGGTTCTCGTCTTGACACGTTCTTTAACTCTGTAGTACGTCACATCATAAATCTGTTAATATACCGGTGATCCAAAAGTCTTGCACATTTTGAAAACGTAATAACTCACGGAGTTTTGAGAGTAGGGCAACGCGGTTTGCGTAGAAATGATCAGAGTGACATCGGGTTTTTTTATGAAATCACATAAATTTTTGCACATTTTACTTACATTTCTCATCGCCAGATGGCGCCATAGGCGAACAGGTCTGGGATAGTGGGTATAAAAGCAGCAGCTGGGAAGCAACCACAAGTCAAGAGCCGCGAATGGCTGAGTGGTTAGCAGTTCAGACTACCAATGCAAGGTCCTAAGGTTCGATCCTGGGCTGATCTTGCGGAGATGGTGTGATTTGCAAACAATCACTGAATATTCGCCGTGCATCGGACGAACACGTTAAGTGACGGCCACCAGGTTGGACCCTCTGGTTAAATGGGTGTCCTTTCTTATGCACCCCCCTGAAATTCTCTCAGCCCTCTATGTGCAATATCGTACTTGTACGGTGGCGCCATCTACTGTACTGAAATCTCACTACAAACTGCTCTGTCAAAGTCGCTAGACTTGCTCTCATTCCTTCCGTTTCCATGTCCTGCCCAAAAGGCGATCTCGCTGTAGGTGGCTGAGACCTAAACTCTACTCACTGTGGACGGAAGTCCTACAAGAAAATGATAAATATTGTAACTGTAATCGGACGTAAGCAACCACAAGTCCTGGCCGCGGGTAGCCTAGTGGGCAACGTTTGTGACTGCCACGGAAAGGACCTCAGGTTCGATCCCAGAAGGTACAAACACTCGATATCCGCCGTGCGTCGGACGGGCACGTTAAGCCGTCGGACCTCGGGTACTGGTCCCCCAGTAATAAATAAGGGCGTCTTCTACCTCGCTTCTGTGTCACGTTCCTGTCGGGCACTCTAGCCCAAATCTCCTAGCTTCCTATTTCTAAGGGTTGTTTAAGACCTGGGGCCAGACACTCCCTTCCTAAAATCCTCTATATATGATCATCTGATCAACCACAAGTCAGAGCTGTCCGTGTCAGTGTGCTGTCATTACCGGACAAAGCGCTCTTGGTGGAATTGTTCTATTGCAACGCTGAATGTGCGAGTGCTGCGTTGAGAGCCTACCTGTCACTGAAACGTGATAGCAGTGGGAAAGGACCGATGGAAAGTGCTGCGTTGCGGCGAATGGTGAAAAAATTCGAAGAAACGGGATCTTTCGCAGCACGACCACGAAGCGGTAGACCACGAACACGTGTTGCTGCAGCAGAGACGATTACGCAGGAAATGGATGTGATTGCAATGTCATCCGCACATGGCGATTCCAGTGCTCGCCATGTTTCTCGGCAAACAGGCATTCCATACGGGACTGCATGGCGAACACTACGACGGATTCTGAACAGATGCCCGTACAGACTACAACGGCATCACGAACTGCTAGCTGGCGATTTCGCGCAGCGTCGGGAGCCCGCAGCATGGTTTTTTCGACAAACGGATGTCGACGAGAACTGGCTGATGAACGTTTTATGGACGGATGAGGCACACTTTTCCCTAAACGGAGCGGTAAACAACACGCACAACTGCCGCATATGGGCCACGGAGCTTCCCCGAGCAGCCGTTGAAACGCCACTTCATCAGCCGAAAGTGACAGTGTGGTGTGGATTCACGGCTTCCTTCATTATCGGTCCTTTTCTTTTAGAGGTCCGCGGCACCTACTTCGAAACCGTTTCACTGACAGGTGCACGTTATGCGAACATGTTACGAACGTACCTTATCCCCTAGCATGCATTAGCGCGACGCAGTGAATCTGTGCACATTTATGCAGGATGGAGCACCACCCTACATCGCACGTTCCGTTATGCAACTGCTGCAAGAGACGTTTGGCGCAAATCGTGTGTTGAGCCGAAACTTTCCGAAGGTTTGGCCTCCTCAGTCACCAGACCTGACACCCTGCGATTTCTGGTTCTGCGGTTACGTAAATTCACAAGTGTGCAGATGTCACCCCACTTCATTGGCCATGCTGAAAGATGTCATTCGACACCATGTGGCAGCTATACCACCAGACATGCTGTTCAATGTCGTCCATGGTGTTTTCTCTCGTCTGCAGGCAGTGCTGGAACAGGACGGCCATCACATTCAACACCTGGTACAATGAGGTGTCTAATCTGGTACAATCAGGTGTCTGTTTTCCTCGATACTTCCAACCTGTGGTTGCTGCGCCATCTGGCGATGACAAACGTAAGTAAAATGAGTAAACATTTACGTGATTTCATAAAAAAAGAAACCCGATGTCATTCTGATTATTTCTACGCAAACCGCGTTGCCCTTACTCTCAAGACTCCGGGAGTTATTACGTTTTCAAAATGTGCAAGACTTTTGGATCACCGTAGAAATCAAACTGTTCTTTCCATGTAAACATAACCATAGAAATTTGGAAATTTAATCGTCCTGGAACGCGAATCCAACCCTCGAGTATGCTAACCCTAACACCACCCAGGACAATGAAATTCAAACACCTAAGGCAGGGTTCGGCAAATATTTTTTTGTAAGGGGCCAAGTAGTAAATATTTTAGTCTCTGCAGGCCAAGAGACAAACTCGAGGATATTTACATAAGTGTTTATTTATTTATTCTTGTTATGTAAGTAGTATTGAACCGTTCTAGCTGAAAGGCTGATAGATTTAAAAAAAAATCTATTTTCCCTGGACACATTTCTTCTGTTGCTACAATCGAACATGATTTAATTTATTCACCATCAATAAAAGGCTTTCCTTCCTTGGCTAGGAAATGAGCTACTCGTAAACTGCAGCCTCATTTTTCATTTTTCATTTTTGTGAATAAAGCGCGTTGTGATGAAATATTCCGTTTTAGAGTTTCCAATGTTTCTGATCGTTGCGAGTTGTGAATATTGTGCCGAGTGCTTAGTCTGGTAATGACGACGTGTGTTGTGCTCTTTCAGTAAAGCTACGGTGTCACTGCGCAGTAAACACAATGCTTTGTCATCTAAATTCGGTTACAAAATAATTCACACTCCGCTCGGACTTAACCCTTTAACTGGCTGGGACGAATTAACTCGGGGTTAGAAAAAATGGGCTGAAATCATCACAAAATACAGGGTGTCCCGGAACTTCGTGTACAAACTTGGAGGGGAGTTAGAGAACAGCGTTAGGAACCAGAATTAAATAGGAAAGCATGGGCGGAAACGTCACCGTCACGTGACAAAGAGACACAAAGACACAGTAAGGCCACAATACAGAAAGCAGTGATGAAGCAACCTTTTCACGTGACGGGGTGTTCAATACGCACAACGCGCACATGTGGGCCGACCACGAGCCGCACAACAACGCTTCACTGTTAATGTGTAGGCGGGTATCGTGGCGGACAGTTTAGTCGGGGCATACATCTTACCACCTCGACTGGACGCTCGCAAGTATCTCGTCTTTCTTCAGGAGGTTCTTCCGGAAATGCTGCACGATGTTCCCGCACATGTTCGACGCGGAATGTGGTTGCAACATGATGGGGCGTCATCTCATTACGCAAGGTGCGTACGTGACCATTTGGACCGGACATTTGGAGCCAAGTGGATTGGGCGTGGTGGTCCCGTCGAATGACCCCCAGATCACCTGATTTATCTCCTCTTGATTATTATATCTGGGGTGCCATGAAAAGCATTGTGTGCGACACGCCAGTAAATTCTGAAATGGACTTGGTGGCACGAATCTCCATCGCTGCTGCTACGATCCGCGAAACGCCAGGTATCTTCGACAATGTTCGCCAATCCATGTCGCGTAGGTGTCATGCGTGCATCCAGGCCAATGGGCGCAATTTTGAACACTTCCTGTAATGCTTGTAAGTCCTACATTGTACTCTTTTGTTGTGTAATAAAGCGTTTTACACTGCTTTCTGTATTGTGGCCTTATTGTGTCTTTGTGTCTCTTTCTCACGTGAGTGAGACGTTTCCGCCCATGCTTTCCTATTTAATTCTGGTTCCTAAAGCTGTTCTCTACCTCCCCTCCAAGTTTGTACACGAAGTTCCGGGACACACTGTATAATCGCTATCTAAGAAGTTGGCCGAATGCGAATGTAACGAGTGAGCCTCAGCATCCGAAAGCGCTGCTTTTCCCCTTAGTTTCGTCAATCAAAGTGGTGATTTAGGGGGATTATTAACACTCATCCGTTCTCATTGATTACCTGCTAAGAAGACTATGGCGACGAACCAAAGAAAGGAGCGAGAAATGTTTGAGTCACTTGTTTTTGTTGAGTAACACGATGTCCGTGTTGAGAGAACTACCCCTCCCATTGTGCCATGGGTCATGGAAAAGAGAATAAACCGTCCCGATGGCGCAGTTGTCTAAGCACTGACTTCTGACCATTCGTCTGGGATGAGTCCGGGTTCGAATCCCGCCCGGTGAGGTATGAATGTTGCGTTTGTCTTACAGCACTGGCTCTCTCCTTTTCCTGGAACCAAGTGGCTTAAATTATGGACGGTAGACAGCTTATAGCTCATCGAGTAGCTCACCGTGGTTGCTAAGCTCCCAATAACAACAACAAGCACCGGCCGCTTAAAGGGTTAAAAGCACGACGTTTGAAGTCCACTTTTTTGTTCTTTTCTGGTTTTGACAGTGACATGACGGATATGCAAGGGTAATAAAACGAGAACAAAATGTCGCAGAACAGCGATACACGGGGTACTGGAAACGCTGCGGAATTACAACGGCTTGGCGTCGAAGTAGAGGCCACCAAATGTGGAGCTACAGGAGCGCCACATGCGGTCGTATCTCGTAACTCCTCAACTCGGCGGGTGCTTTGATATTTAAAAGACACGTACTTTAATATTTTAAAGACTTTGAAAGAATTTCAAAATGTAAAATTCGTTCTTAGAGCTCGCAGGCCGTACAAAAAGAGGTGGCACGCAATAGTTTGCCGAAACCTGAACTAAGGCATTAATCTGAAACGTCACACTTGGATTTCTCTGCACCGGTCGAAACAGAGGTGTTTCATCGTAGTGCTAAGTTAGACCACCAGCAAATGAGTAAATATCTAGTTGGAAACACATGGAATAATTAACATAGATATAAAAAAGTTTCGTAGTGAAGTAGGAGCTTTTCATCAATCCCAGATGATGTGTGGAACAAACATCACACATTTTTTGAAGAACCCAACCGGCCATTAGGTCCATTTTTACGTTAAGGCGCAAATGTGGAAACAGGTACTTATCGGTGACGAATTTAGAAGTCGCGTGTCTTCGCTCCGGAGTGAGTTGCCCTCCAATCTATGCTACACCGACGGAATGTGTCGCTGGAAATTTGTCGTCTTGACACGGGATTTACCTCACTAGTATGTCATATCATTCCCTCCTACTTTTTTAAGCAAAGAAGGAACCTTTTAAATATTTCAGACGACGTGTGGAATGAACATCATACATTTTTCGAGAAACCCAACCAGCCAGTAGATCCATTTTTACGTTATAACGAAGTAAATTTCTCCGTCATTTTTGTCCACGCCGGGGCTCGAACCCGGGTCCCCTCATTCCGGAATAAGTCGCTCTACCAATTGAGCTACGCGGACGTTCGTTATCGCTGCTATCTGACTTTATGCCGTGTGCGTCCTGCTGGGAAGGCACGTCACAACGTTCCGGAGCCAATGTAGAAACAGGAACTTATCGAAGCCGCATCTCCTCGTTCCGGAGTGTGTTGCTCTAACTAATTAAACTACACCGACGGGATGTATCGCTGCAGATTTGTCGCCTTGATACGTGCTTTACCTCACTAGTACTTCACAACGAATCTAATTCTCGTTCCATAGCATCCCAGAGAGACTGCACAGGGTTTTAAATGCGGGGACTTTGAGGGCAGCTGGATGGTTGTAAACTCAGATGAGTGTTCCTCAAGCCATGTTTGGATGGTTGCTGCGCTGTGGGACGGTGCATTGTTCTGCTGGAACAGTCCATCGGTTGCACTATGCACAAAGGCATCGTGCAACCGATGTCAGTGTGCCGATCTGAGGGCAGGATGTACATCCGCATCCTGCCCTCAGATCATCACACTGACATTGTGATTCATCTAACCACACGACACAGAGCCGCTCTGCATAAGATCAGTTTTGATGTGCCGTAATGTCTAATGACGAGCAGTCAACAGTGGCAGACGAGTAGCGAGTCGACTCCCGTAGCCCAGGGTATGCGTAGTGTGCCGTACTGTCCACCCGCTGACAGTGCTTGTGCCTCCGACATGTAACATGGATCAGATTTGCGCCGTCATTGCCAAGTGGTTAGTCTGTACCAGCCTGGATAGTCTACGTCGACCCCGGTCATCAATGGCGTGAGGAATACCACCGTTTGCGCTGGTACGTCCGTCGATGGTATGCTCCCTGTGCAGCCTTGGTACAGTTGCCCTCGGTATTCCTAGAGTTCTTTTCATTTGGTCGATAAAATGAGCCACTCTCTTGCGTCGACAATGCATCTACGAAAAAGTTGCTCAGATCACCACGTTTGCCCATGTTCGTCTATTGCGATGCACTGTTTGGGAGCCTTGCTGCCCATGTACACCCATATATGGGGGAGGGGGGCAATTGTGGGCATTTGCCCTCCCCTGGAAATTGGATTATGTCCTTGGAAAGTATTACAGAGATTTTCGGGAAAACACTGATCGCTCTTAGGAGTTTCCAATAGAAGAAGCGAAAACTTACTGTAGGTAGCAATAATGAAATTTCCTACTGTTGTTGGGGAGCCCCGTACATACGGTATGAAAACGTATGGTCTGATTTACGGGACGGCATTCGGGTCACGTGCCCAAGGCTCGGACCTATCGAGGGCCTCCCTAACATCTGTACATACAAAACTGAAAACCCTCACTGACTCATCACCATATCTCCGAAACTACTGAACTTAGAACTTTCATATTTCGCAGGAATGTTCCTTTTACAACACAGAGTCGCACTAAGAAAGGATTTTTTCCTACGATAACTTTAAGTGGGACGAAATGGGTTTTTTAAGTAACCCAGCTTTGATAACGCTGAGACGTTTCGCAATGATCGAGCCATTGTTGCCCAGAAACTGAAGCCCCGCCCTAAGTTTTTTTTTTTTTTTTTTTTTTTTTTTTTTGATTGGAGGATTAACGACCACCGTGAGCAACTCAATGGACTATAAGCAGTCGCCCGTCCCTAATTTAGGGTCACTGGTTCCAGGGAAGGGAGAGAGCCAGTGCCGTAAGACAAACACAATATCCATGCCTCATCGGGATTCAAACCCGGACCCCGTTCGGACGAATGATCAGAGGCCAACGCCTTAGACCACTGCGCCACCGGGGCGGCCCCTAAGTTTTGAATGACTTGAGTTGACCTGCTCAGTATATTTGTTTTAAATTCATTTGTTCTGAATTTAGTTAACAAAAAACCTTAAAAATCACGTAAAAAGCGCTATATCATAATATGCTTTGCATTTAAACATTTAATATCGTTTTACATATCAAATATCAAGGTTTTTTGATTTGTTCTAAATTTATTTCACAAAAAAAAACTTTTAAAAATATAACGTAAAAAGCGCTATATCATAAATATCCTTTGCATTTAAGCATTTATATTATCGTTTGACATATCGAATGTCAAGGTTTTTTGAGTCAAAATCAAATTATCAACATTGCTTTTCACCGAAGCAACGGTGACGTCATATAAGTGGTAAGGTGACTGCAATACGTATAAATATGCGGGTAGATTTTCATAGTATTTGAAATTTGAAAAAAAAAAAGGTTTTCCCCTTGAGATATTAGCGATGGCAACAGAATTTTGCTCAACCTTCCAAAAACATCGGACTTGCTAGCTTTTAAATGTACAGTTTCGAACGAAATTGTTTATAAGCCAGGAACTTTTTACATTTATGCTAAAAGTAACAACATGGAGGTAGAAATATCTCCATGGTAACAACGTATTTTGTTCTGTTTTCAATTATTATTTTGTCCTGTTGTCTATTAATATTTTAAAGATGAAAGTGAAGAGCAACGACGTATTTTGATTTGCTTCGTGTGGGCTTGACGTTTTAAATTTACAGTTATGAACGAAATTGCTTATGTGTCGTCTGGCAGAATAAGTCAGGCAGACATGTGGTTTCCAAAAGAGCGAAGAAATATGCAGTATATGGCCATTTCAACTGTATATTATATACCCTGGCGGAAAGTGAAAAAAAACACCGAGAAGGAGACGTCTGATACCAACGAAAGTTATACAGCATAATAACGGAATACAGAGGATAACGTGATCAAAACATTATGGCAAAAAACAGCTGTATTTGCTGGTAAACTGAAAAACAACATTTCCATGTAACATGGTAAGTACGACGTTGAACCGCCATGAACTGCGTCACACTGTGCAATTCTGGCATGCAGTCTGTCGTACAGATGTTGGATATAAGTTTGGGGTACTGAGTTCCAAGCATCCTCAACCTGGACGCGTAAATCGGGGATGGTCATGGCTGGCCGTGGAGACCGGACAAGTCGTTGTCCCATAAAATCCCACACGTGCTCAATGGGGGACAAATCCGGTGAACGTGGAGGCCATGGAAGTTGTCTCACACTCTGAAGTGCATGTTGCGTTGCACGTGCCGTGTGTGGGCGTGCGTTATCTTGCTGGAAAACACCACGATGGACCGACCTTACAAATGGCACAACAAGGGCTGAATGATGTTGTTAATGTAGGAGGTGCTGTTTAACGTACCCGGTACAAACACTAGTTGTGTACGGGAGTGATAGCTGATCGATCCCCACACCAGGAGACCAGGTGTACGCCCTGTGTGTCGCTGGCGGATGCAAGAAGGGTGGAGACGCTCCCCTGTGCCTCTGCGAACACGCATACGGCCATCGGAGGCTCCCAAACAGAATCTGCTTTCATCGCTGAACACGACAGATCGCCATTGCGTTCTCCAGTGCAGACGTTGGCGACACCACTGCAGCCGTTCCTGACGGTGGGCTGGAGTCAGAGGTACACATGCCAGAGGCACACGTGCACGTAGTCCTGCATCCAGTAGACGGTTGCGGATTGTTCGCACAGTCACCTCAGGTGCAACGATAGCTCGGATTTGCGTCGCAGTGGATGTTCTGCTTGACAATGCCGCTCTTCTTATGCGTCGATCGGTCCGCTCATCAGTCCGTCTGTGACTCCCGGTTCCCCGTCTTCTCGTGTGGGAATGTTCCTGGGACCATCTACGCCACCGTCGTACCACCACCGATACTTCCCGTCCAATTCGCTCCGCAATACGACGATACGACCACCCGGCCTCGCGGAGTCCGACTAGACGACCTCGCTCAAAGTGCGATAACTGCTGAAATCGTACACGTCTTTCATGTCCAGACATTGCAGCTTCTTCCGGGTCTTCGCACGTGTCCGTACGCCGACGACTGATCACATTAACTTCGCCGTACTCCTTAAATACCAACGACGATAATTTGCATATTATGCCGTGCTGTGGCGTAAGCGCTCACCGGTTGGTCCCGAACCCCAGTACCATATGTAAATTTCATGATCGTCCGCCAATTCCTTCTTGGTGTTCCTTTTTTCACTTTCCGCCAGTGTATATCATCTGTATAACTGTATTTTAATGTCATCACGTTCGAAGAACGGGTATTTAGCTAGTATAGTTATATATTGCTTGATTTCCATGAAACAGATGCACACGGTTTCCGCCCTCTCTCTTGCACAGGGCCTCAAACATTCCATGCCGGTCCATGGGCGAAGAAATAAAAAATATAACATCTTCTGTAGCAGCTATGCACTGCTATGCAGCGCAGGATCTCTCAAAATTTTTCCCAGAAGTGCACCGATGATCCATTAAATTATAACCACCTACCTAATAAACTGTTCAGGGAGGCATCAATTCGATGAGGTGGAGATAGGTATCCTGCGGTATCAGGTATCATAATGTCAACAGCAGGTTCTCCAGTTCCCGTACATTTCGGGATGGTTGCGATTTAGCGCGAACCCACTTTTCCAAGTCGAACCACAAATGTTCTGTTGGGTTCATATCTGGTGAATTTGTAGGCTAGAGCAATTACAGAAAGTCACCAGCATGTTCCTCGAACCACTTCATGGCAGTGTGGAACGGCTCATTATTCTGTTGGTCATGGCCATCACCAGCGGGGAACACAGTTGCCACGAACTTGGTCCGCAACGATGTTCAGATACCTGACAGCTGTCAGAGATTGTGCTGTTGGGATAATGGGGGCTAAAGTGTCCGAAGGAAACATCACCCACAGCCGCCTGCCTGTTTCCACCCAACAGTGCATCCAGGTGCTATAGCCTCTGTTGGTAATCGGTGTATCTGCGCTCGCCTGTCAACGTGATGCACCAGGAATTTGCACCCAGGTGCTATAGCGTCTGTTGGTAATTAGCGTATCCGCACTCGCCCGTCAATGTGATGCCCCAGGAATTTGCACCCAGGTGCTATAGCCTCTGGTGGTAATCGGCGTATCCGCGCTCGCCCGTCAACGTGATGCACCAGGAATACTAAAATTTCATCGAAATCGAACCGTATTTACGCAAGTTTTGACGTATAAGGACAATGGAATGCATACCGCTTTTATGTCCTGACCTTTGACCCCACTTCAACCTATTTTCAATAGGGTGCGTCCCCAGATGGCCCCCTACCACACACTAAAATCTCATCGACATCGAACCATTTTTATGCAAGTTATGACGCGTAAGGTCAAGGAAATGCATCCCACTCCTATATCCTGAACTTTGACCCCACTTCAGCCATTTTCAATAGGATTTTTCCCCAGCTGGTCTTCTACCACATACTAAAATTTCATCGGAATCGAACCATATTTACGCGAGTTATAGCGCGGACGGACAGACGGACGAAGCTGGAGCGTATACGTTTCTTCAACCTAAGGTTGGAAAGCGTAAAAAGTAAGGAATTTCTTTAACAAGTTAGTAAAATCATGCAATGCATTTATTATGATACGCTTTCCAACATACCAGAAATTATTACTCAAGTTATATGTGGATAATGGTTATGGAATAAATCTCGCTCCTGCGTCCTGACCTTCGACCCCATTTCGATGATATTCAACAGAACCGGTTCACTATATCTCCGCAACAACATGATAAAGTTTTGTTGCAATAGAAGTAGTTTTACGCAAGTTATGAGAATAATGGCTGTGGAATAAATCTGGCTTCTGTGCAATGACCTTTGACCCCATTTCGTTGATATTCAACAGAACCGGAACAACATAATAAAGTTTTATCGCAATCCAAGCATTTTAGGTAAGTTATGATGCACAAGGGCAATGGAATGGATCCCATTCCAGTGTTCTGACCTTTGACCCCATTTCGGCCATTTTCAATAGGGTTCGTCCCCAGTGGCTCCCTACCACATACTAAAATTTCATCGAAATCGAAATATATTTACGCATGTTATGACGCATAAAAGCAATGGAATGGATCCCGTTTTTATGTCCTGACCTTTGACCCATTTCCGCCCATTTTCAACAGGGTTTGACCCCAGGTGGTTCCTTACCACATACTAAAATTTCATCGAAATCGAACCATATTTACGCATGTTATGACAAATAAGGGCAATGGAAAAAATCCCGCTTTTATGTATTGTTACACGGCACTAGCAGTGTTCCTGCCTAGTCTGCCGGTAACGGTGCTAGAGACCTGAAGTACAATTTAGTTGGCCACGGCACCAGGTGAGAATCTCAGGTGCACTGCTGCACTCAAAGATTCACACCAGAACATAAAAAATGAAAAGTTGAAGAATGACCCGAAGCATAAGGCTTGGGTGAATCCACCTTGTGAACAAAATAACAACAACAAATAAACAATAAAATAATCTAAAAAAAATGATACTTTGGGATCAGAGTTGTGATGAGGTTCACCCGCAATCACCAATTCGTGACTGAGTGTAGTGGTCCGGATCTTACTCCGGTACATTCAATCCCCAACCAGTCAGTACAACACTCACTTTCGCAAATAACACATGATTCTCAAATACACAACACAACATTTAATAACGTTCTGCGAGATTTAAACAGATCCGGCGCTCTCTAGGCGCATAGACAATTGCCCCTCATATGTGGGCAGCATACGGTGTCACACTTTACTGTCGGATAACGCAGCCGACTGAGTCTCCACCGGACTATCTGAACAAGAGATACTACTCGTTTACACACTAAATAGAGCTGCAGGTGATATTCATATACAATTGCTTAGAGAATAAAAAAAAATTATATGCAAACGATCACATTAAAAATACTCGCGACACAAAATACACAAGCACGTTAATTTGCGGTATAAGATTATAGGTGCGAAATACTGCCAAAGTTAATTAACTAAATCTAATAAGCATGCACATGCAGAACCCTGCCCCGCTGACGTTGGTCCTGAACCAAAGTTAAAAGAAACTGTCCCGCCCAGCGGAATTTGTGCAGCCACACCCTCTCCCTTATTCATGTAAAAAAAGTAATCAGGAAATGGGCCCTGTAAGAAATTGAAATCTGTATGTGCAGGTATTTCCTCTGAGGTTCAGTCACTCAGCATTACTGCATCTATGTCCATGCAGCTTTGGGTGTCGGGATGGCACAAGTTCGCAGATGTGCGAAGAAAGAAAAAAGGAAATATTCATCTACTTACAGTTACGTGACTTTGCTGTGCAAATCCGTTGTGCATCACATAATATCACACGACAAAAAAACACACACACACAGACACTTGCACCATGTGGCAGCACCGATGATTCAACACTTCACTTTGACGCTTGATGTAAATGAAGCACACAATTAAAAATGGTAATATCACGGCCGCACTTTGTTGCAATGATTAGAGTGCACACTGATCTATTCTCGTGACGATTTGAAGGTGGCCGTTAAGCAAAATAGGCCCTCTCACATCTGATGTTGCGGTTTCCAAGATTAATTTTCTCGGCCGAGCGAAATCAGACGTGCTTTTACCTTAAGCGTATATCGGCAACTCAGCATTTCACCTGTATATTTGTTAGGTATCGAAGCCACCGCTCTTACGCTCATATTTTTCTTTCGACATGTTTTTATCCCGTCGCACTTACACGTAGTGGCTTCGCTGCTTACGCGACCACACACACGCACACATGGGGCCTCGCTTCACCCCGTAAGACAAGCGCATCTCTTCACTTCCTCCACAGTAGGGGATGAATGGGGGTGACGATTCCACACTGCAGTGGTTGGCATCCGAACCCGACTTTGCTTGGCTTCGCTTCTCATAGGAATGACCACTGTCCACTCGCAGACTTCTTAATTCCCCTGTAACTTGGCTTTCATTAGGCCAAACAGTCGCTGAGTTCCATTACGCTCCAGCCTAGAAATTTCTGCTTTATCCCGCGGATTTAGGCATTCTGCTGTCTTTATGGCAAACTGGCATCTCCAGCTGCCTCGAGTTGTCTCCATTTCTTACCAAATGCGGGGAGGTTTGCTGCTTCATTTTTCCCAATTCATTTTTTTGCAGATCCAAGGCATCCAGCCTTTCACATCGGAGAGCGCACAGACAACTGAACTTTCTTCCTTATGTTCATGCCAAGTGCGAACTCTTATTTTTCTGCACGGACCACACAGAGAGCAATTGTTCTCGAAAATGCCCCAAACAATCGACGAATTTACGATTATTCGCTAAACCTTTCGTCCCCTATCTTCATTCATTCCTACTCAAGTGGCTCATTCGATACGTATTCCTCTTTCCCTTTCCGTGTTGCATAGGCTGCCCGTCAGCTGCGCCCTGATATTTATGACCTAACAGAGCTATTCTGAGACCACCCAGCCAGAGAGAGAATTCTTCGCCTCTTTTCTTTCCAAACCCCCAGATAAAACTTTATCTGCTGTTTACACTTTTAAACTCCAATCAAGCCTCGAACAATTAATACTTAATTAATTTCACACATCAACCACGCCCATTAATTACTAAATTAATGGCGGGGGTGGGTCGTAACATCGGCCCCTCCTCAAGAAATCTAGAAGTCCTCTTCTGGGCCTATCGCTTTGCTCTTATCAATTTCCAGAGCAACCATTGAGTGCTACCTTTTCCCACAGGTAGAAATAATTCAAAAATGGCAAAAATATTGCGTTTCTTGCCTTCAAGAGCATTGGAGCGACTTCCTAATTATCCCGCAATTTTGTTAATTAATTTAGAGAACATCCGAAAGAAAAAACAACGTAAATGAGAAATAAATAAAAAAAAAACTGAACTGTAAAAGAACATGTGAGCCTGCCGAACTGTGATTCCTAGCTACCTCATACCATACGCGACATGGCGGACAAATTTTAGAGTTTTCTTCAGGTTTTAGGACGGGGGGGGGGGGGGGGTGTCCACTGTAACAGTATTGTCTGACCTTTGACCCCATTTCGCTCATTTTCAATAGGATTCGTCCCCAGGTGGTCCCCTACTACATAATAAAATTTCGTCGAAATCGACTCATTTTTACGCGAGTTATCGTGCCGACAGACGGACGGACAAAGCTGGGGCATATACGCTTCTTCAACCTACGGTTGGAAAGCGTAAAAAATGAAATCGGTATAAAAATAAAGTTTTTCGAACGAATAGGAGTTCAGAGTTTTGATAAGGAAAAGAGAATGGACGACCAATAAGAGACCAATGCCTCGAGCAGCTGTATAGGCGAAGAATTGTAAGAGTGTCAGAATACAGTTCCAAGGTTTCTTCTAAAGTAATTTTCTTGTAAAAGAAGGCAGAAGAATGATCAAAGTTTCTTGCTGATTTACTTTCTGAGGTTCTGAAAAATTTTCTTGATAAAAGTGGAGAACCTGTACTTTTTTTGGTCCACTTCTCGAATCTTTTCTGTGCATTGGAGCCAATGTAGGAAACAAACAAAACGGAAGAAAAAAATAAGACAGAAGAGAAAACGAGACACACTCTTCTTTGCGTCGGCGAGACAAAATGAGTTCTTTCTTTAGACGAATTTTTCATCAAACGCCATGAGACAAAAGAAATAGGATTAGGGTCTACAAATTACAATCCTAAAGGGCTTTAAAATACTTCTCAGGTGTTAACAAAGTACGATTAATACAAGGTGAGTCAAAAGTCACTGTGCAACTGGCAAGACAATGTACATACAACAACTACAAGCGTACCTGCTACAATGAATGCTAAAATGTCCCCCTCCGAGTGTAGACATGCATCCACGAGTCTGAACATGTTCTCTAAGACACGTGACAGGCCCAACGGAGAAATGTTGCTGATTATTGTGATGATGGTTTCCTGTAGTTCCGGTAGAGAACGGGGATTGTTCTTGTAAACAGAGTTTTACAGTAAACCCAACAGATAATAATCTGAAGGCGTGAGATCGGGGAAACGTGGTGCCCTACTGGTGCAGTTCGTGGATATAATCTGGAAGCGTGAGATCAGATGCACCAGAGTGCCCTACAAGCGTACTTGTACAACAATATCAAGCGTGCCTGCTGCAATAAATGCTGCAAAGGACTCTCTCGTATGAGTAGACATGCATCCACGAGTCCGAACATATTCTCTAAGACGCGTGACAGCCCCAACGGAGAAATGTTGCTGATTATTGTGGTGATGGCTTCCTGTAGTTCCGGTAGAGAACGGGGATTGTTCTTGTAAACCCAACAGATAATAATCTGAAGGCGTGAGATCGGGGAAACGTGGTGCCGTACGAATGCTGCTGTACGGCACACCTGCTCGTTGTGTCAATTTTTGAACCGACGGATTTCTTTGAACTTTTAGTGATGCGAACCGAAATATCCTCCATCTTTTCCTTTGTCAACACTCGTGGTCTAAAGCTTTTCGGAGCATCTCTCACTGATCCGACTTTACGAAACGTTTCAATGAACCGCCTCGCTGCATTGCGATGGGGTGCATCAGTATCGGGAAATTGTTCTTTGTATATACGTTCCACCTCGTTAGTATAGTCACTCGATACTCAAGCGACGACACCATGTTCAACAAGCCACAGTGACACCTCACTACTGACTGATTCAAACACGGCCAGACGCCAAACGCCGAAAATACCGACTGCTTTGTTCAAGGTCAGACGAGAGGATGTGAACAACCCCGCCCCAAACACTCGAATGTTTTCCAATCACGATACAGCATGTACGTGCACGGTAACTACACTCCATATATTTCTCATTATTCTTTCTTATCACATTACGTAAGGTGCACAGAGACGTTTGGCTCACCATTTAACATGAAGCTGGTGCTGAGAAGTCTTTGGCTTCGTAAAGATAACAAGCTACAGGATTGAAAAAAATTATTTACTCTATATATTCTTCCCTGAGCTTCACACTTTTATGACTTCGTTGGTTTAACTTCTTTAACCCACAAAAAAATTATTTACTCTGTATATTCTTGCCTGTGCTCCACACACTTATGACTTCGTTGTTTTAAGTTTTTTAACCCAGAAAAAAATATTTACTCTATATATTCTTCCCTGAGCTCCACACTTTTATGACTTCGTTGTTTTAACTTTTTTAACCCACGAAAAAAATATTTACTCTATATATTCTTCCCTGAGCTCCACACACTTATGACTTCGTTGTTTTAACTTTTTTAACCCACAAAAAAATTTATTTACTCATATATTCTTCCCAGAGCGCCACACACTTATGACCTCGTTGTTTTAACTTTTTTAACAGACGAAAAAAATTATTTACTCTATATTTTCTTCCCTGAGCTCCACACACTTATGACTTCGTTGGTTTAACTTATTTAACCCACAAAAAAATTATTTCGGCTGTGCTGCAAACCACTCGTCCGCAGCTACTGTGGTATCCTCAATGCTTGAATTTTTTCCCCTTGTGGTGTTTTTAGTGTTAGGAAAGTGGTAGTAGTCCGAAGGAGCCAAATCAGGTCAGTAGAGAAAGTTTTTCAGAACTTCAAAGTGTAGATCAGCCAATTTCTGCTCAGAAATGGTCTCTTAATGACGGGAGGCAATGTCGCGAAAAAACAAGATCCCTTTCGAACGCTTGTCTCAACGTTTGGAGACCAATAGTCTTCCTCAAGTATTCCCTGTCAACGGACGGCTTCATCAGGTGGCTGCAACGGAAACAGAATCAAATTAAAATAGACAAATTCGCATAGACATAGTTAAATAAATATGATATGTAGAACACCACGCTCGCGCGTGCCGAACACGTGGGAAAACAAACGAAATGCTATGTTACAACATATGATCAAAGCGTAATAAATAATTAATACATATAGACCGTATGCAATGACGTCACAGCAAGGTAAACCGTCCTAGCAGACGCCTTGGTGATTAACTGGTGTACAAACACTGCTTGGATTTGCATTGTGGAGCGTTAAGGAAGATGGTGTTATGTGCTATTTTCGGCTGCGGTAAGCGAAGTGGGAGACATAATGATGTGTCTTATTAAACATGTGAGTGAGCGAAGTGGGATCAGAATTATAAAAAAATTATTCAGAAGCGCCAAAATTTGTGGTTATCACGTATCAGCAGAGTTGACATTGATGACCCCAAACGAAGGAACAATAGAGTGTGTAGTTTACATTTTGTAACAGGTATGTTTATAAATTTACTGATGCGTTATCTACAAAAACTCTATAAAAAGATCTTTAGACTGGAATTAACCTTTCTTTATGAACGACTTGCACGATTTCACGATTTAACAATATCTCAGTGTTGTATTTGTGGCAAAACCTCAATATTGCTCAGGAAAAATGAGTATGGAATTACGTATGCGTCACCACAATTACCCAATAACTTTAATTTATCAGAATGAAGCTATTTTTGATCACCAGATAACCCACTTACGTAGCCTGTGTAATGCATCTTTGATCCCACTTGTACACCAGTTGTTCTGCAAGAAAGCAGCAGACGAAAAAGTGACGCGAACCGAGGTTTCGTGACGTCAATGCATACGGTCTATAGAATCATTGCATACTGCTTATGCTAAGAAGATGTCTCCAAGCTACAGGGAGCTCAGTTGAAACTTCCGTGTTGCATACATCATGGCGTGTCAATATTTCAATAGTTTCTCTAATAGCCGCTGTTCTGGATTCCTTGTAAGGAGCAATTTTTCGTATGTTCTGCCGTTGCGGCTGCACTTCCTGTACTCAACATGGAAGTTTCAATTGAGCTCCCTCTGGCTTGGAGACATCTTCTTGGCATATGCAGTATGCGATTATTCTATATGCATTAATGTTTTATTACGTTTTTGATCATATGTTGCACCATAACACTTCATTTGTTTTCCCACGTGTTTTGCCCGCGCAAGCGTATCATATTTATTTAATCATGTCGATGCGAATTTGTCTATTTTAGTTTGATTCTCTTTCCGGTGTAACCTCCTGATGAAGCCGCCCGTTGACACGGAAAGCTTGCGGAAGACTATATTGTTTTTCCTACCCCAATAAAACACGGATTTATATTTGTTTGCTAGAATGGCCACATCTTTACTTGCGTGCCCCAAAAATGAACATTTCTTGAAATGATTAGATACGGGTGATGAAAAGTGGGTCATTTACATAAATGTAAAGCGTCAAAGGACTCTATGCCAAATTGGAGAGCTTGATTTGTCGAATTCAAGACAAAGAATATCTGATGAGAAGAAGTTCAGTCTCAGCGAGACGTAACTAGCGCAGCCGTATCTTCAGGGAAAACATGGAGTGCGCAGAAGCCAACATATAGGCTGATCGGCTGATGCCGGAGCAGACTGCGCGTGCGCATTTCTGTTGACTTCAATTATTTGGGTAAAGAACAGTCAGCCGTCACCCGAGCTACTCAGAGTTACAGCACGTGATTGTGACCTTCTCGGTAGCATAATCACTTCGCAAATCGGATATGTTAGTTTTCTTACGCCGACCGCATTAGTTAAGGCTTTCTTTTGTTCTTCAGTTTTTCAGAAATATTTTCAGTAATGCCAAATACTACCCAGCAAAAACACAAGTGCTGGGAAACTGGTGGCGACCAGCTGGCAGTGATGGGCCACTTCTGGCTGAAATCTGCCGCTCACGGCCCGGTAGTGGTCCGTTGGTGGCAGCGCTATCAGTTGGCGAGCCATTGATGGCCCTGCAGCATCGCCGTGAATTGTGGCCCTCCAAGCAAGTGCCACTAGTGGCCCGTTGCTGGCAACCAATGCAACCCCCAACAGCAGGTGGAAGCAACGGGACTGCGCGTGCGCAGAAGCAACACTTGCTGTGTCTCTCATGATACCAGTTTGTTGAAGACGACGCTATCGCCATCGTGTTATTTTAGTGGATGTTAAGAAAAAAATCCGTATGTGGAGAGGCGAATTAATTTCCTAATGAACTTTTACGTCGACGAAGATATCAGATTAAGCCGTGAAATACACCCACTCCATTCCCGTGAATAACAATTTATGGAATGGAGTGGATAATAGCAAGAAAAAATTTGAAACCGCTTGAAACACATATCCTGGTAAACCATTAAAATAGCGTTTGTTGGAAAAAAAAAAAAAGAAATATACGCGTACAAAATTTATTAATTATTTGAAAAAAAAAAAAAAAAGCAACGCTATGTGGGGTACTCATCCATGGGTTGAATACACAAGACTGGGAGGAATTCACTTCTAAAAATAACGAGAAGTAAAATAAAATATGTTTTACTCTTTAAGACAAATGTAGCTTCGGACAACGGAAAGGAAAGACACAACGTTAAAAATGTGACATGAACCCGGGTAAATATATATTTATTCAACAATCTCTTTTCAAGACGGCAGGACAGTACAAAACTTTGGAAAGCGATTCTAAGTATGTACACGCCTTGAAAATGAGTGAAGTTCCCTTAAGGTAAAAAAAGAAAAACTATCGTTTCATTGAAAAAATTAATTTATCAATTATATGAAACTGACTTTTATGAAAAATACCTCGCAATATTGTAAAATGAAAGAGGGAAGCATTCGATTACACATTGCATACCAAACAGACAGCTTTAAGTACATACTCTAGCGTGGCAAATTAGGCCGTTTGGTAGAGAACTCAGCTGGCTCTCGAACAGCCCTGGTTCAAATCCAGTCAGATACAAACGGGCGTTTTTCCGGTCTGTTGGGAAGTCTTTCCCTACCGCAGTGCCTTAATTCATCAAGCTTCGTAAGGGTAGAAAAAGAAATTGTAGCTTTGGGAAACTGCGGTTATCCTCGCATTTTTTTTTATAATTATGGCTACAGCTGGGAAATTGGCGGACAAGATTCGGCAAGCCACCAGTTACGTCACGTGGTTGCTGGCTGCCACTAACGGCACACTAGCGGACCACATTAGGCTAGCCATCATTTCTGTCACGTGCTTGCAGGGCCACTGTAGGGCCATTCGTGGCAGCTACTGCCTGTGATGGACCACTGATGGCCCTGTTGTGGCATATGACAACTAATGGGGTGCCAGTTGTTGGCCTGAACTGCTGGCCCTTCTGTTGGCCGCCCGGACATTTTATTGACGGTTCGGCAGCGGCAACATAGTGCTGAGCCATTGCTGGCAGTGCTGGTTGCTAGCAATGGCCCAGTACTGGCCCAGCAAGACTGTTTTTGCGGGGTAGGGAATGTCTGCATTTTGTACGGATCCTTAGGCCTAACTGCAATATTTGCTGAAATTTAATTTAAATAGTAATACTAATGTTATTGCATATTTTTCTGACTAAAATAAGGATGGGCGGTATATCAGAAAACAACAACAAAAAAAAACAACTGCTCTAAGCAAATAGTCATCAGATCGAAGGAAACCATCGTGGATCAAAGAAAAGCCTCACTGCCGTAGCCCCCCTAACGTAGTTTGCTCCTGAATGTTAACTTTCCCGCAGAGCATATTATCTCTTCAGATGTGGTGGCGCTGCTATCGCCTGTTTTACGTTACTTCTATGAGAGTTGACCTTCTTTAAGCGTTATATATTCTTTGTTCAAGAGGAGGACTGCATTCGAGAAAGGTCTTGTAAAGTGTATCGTGGGATGCAAAGGGGATAATCCACTGGGAATTGCTTGCACCTGACCAAACGACAAATGCCGAACTGTACTGCCAATATTTGAAAAGGCTGAAAGAAAAATTTTAATCGAAGCGTCACGTACTGGTTGATCGAAAAGGCGTCATCTTGCAACATGACAACGCAAGACCTCGTACAGCTTTAGCCACTCAGAGAAAATTAATGGGCATTGGATTGGAAAATGTTATCGAACCCACGTATTCCCCAGATCTCGCACCTTTGGACTAACACCATTTACGATCTCTTCAGAACAACTTGCAATGAAGTTGAAGATGTCGAATCTGCACTACAAGAGATTTTAACTCCAAAACGGAGAAGTTCTACAAAAGATGAATTTAATTACTACTATAAAGATGGCAAGTGATTGTAGATAATAATGGTAATTATGTAAACGAATAAAATGCTATTTATTCAATTTTTGATTTGGAAAAAAACATTAGTACTCACTTTTGAAAAACAAATAATAAAAAAATTATCGTAAGTACTCATTTTTTAAAAATGAGTACTCATGTATAAAACATAACTACCCATTTAAAAAAAAACGGGTACCTTTGCCCACACCAAACAGTAAGCTGCTAGGGCATGATACTAGGGCTAGAAAAAACAACCTAAGTACTCATTTATGAAAAAAAAAATGCTAAAACATTTATCATAAGTATTCACTTTTGAAAACTTTATTGCGAGAAAAAAACATGATACTAGCGGGAGAAAGTACTCATTTATGAAAAAAATGAAAAAAATGACAAAAAAATCATCATAAGTACTCAGTTTCGAAAAATTTATCATTTTTCGAAAATGGGTACTTATGTATAAAACATAAGTACTCATTTTCGGAAAAAACGGGTACGTCTGTCCACAGCAAGCAGTAAATTGCTTGGGTGTGATACTAGGGCGAGAAAAAACATAAGTGCTCATTTGTGAAAAAACATGATAGAAAATGTTTCATAAATACTCATTTGTGAAAAAAATTTATAAAAAATTTATCATAAATACTCATTTTCGGAAAAAACGGATACTTTTGCCCACAGCAAGCAGTAAGCTGCGAGGGCATGATATTCGGGCGAGAAAAAAACAGTAGTACTATTAATGAAAAAAAAGTACGGGTACTTTTGACCACACAAAGCAGTAGGTTGTTAGGGCATGATACTAGTGCGAGAAAAATACATGATACTAGCGCGAGAAAGTACTCATTTATGAAAAAAAGAGAAAAAAAATTATCATAAGTACTCAGTTTCGAAATATTTATCATTTTTCAAAAATAGGTACTTATGTATAAAACATAAGTACTCATTTTCGGAAAAAACGGGTACTTCTGTCCACACCAAGCAGTAAATTACTAGGGTATGATACTAGGGAGAGAAAAAACCTAAGTACTCATTTGTGAAAAAAAATGATAGAAAATGTTTCATAAATACTCATTTGTGGAAAAAAATTATAAAAAAATTATCATAAGTACTCATTTTTGAAAAATGTAACATTTTTCAAAAATTAGTACTTATGTATAAAACATAAGTACTCATTTTCGGAAAAAACAGGTATTTTTGCCCACAGCAAGTAGTAAGCTGCTAGGGCATGATATTAGGGCGAGAAAAAGCAGTAGTACTATTTATGAAAAAAAAAGTAAAAAAAAATATCATAAGTATTCATTTTTGAAAAAATTATCAAATTTCAAAAATGAGTAATTATGAGCACTTATAATACTTATAAATTTATCATATTTCAAAAATGAGCAGTAAATCAGTACTTATGTGTAAAACATATGTACTCATTTTTGGAAAAAAAAAACCGGGTGCTTTTGCCCACACCAAACAGTAAGTTGCTAGGGCATGATACTAGGGCGAGATACGGGTGGAGAGACGAGCCCGTGAAGGTCTCTTCCATCGGGAAGCCAGCGACTCTAAAATTGGAAAGAGGATTATAACCCTAAGAGTTTTCTCATGTCGGTTGTTGAAACCTGGACACAAAAGAAAATAAATAAATAAATGCTTCATACAGATGGTTGTACGAAAAGTAATGCAAAACTAGGCATAACGTTTTTATTAACTGACAGAGGTCGTTTAAATCGCACATGTTGGTGGAGTCCCTCTTCCTGTATAGTAACCCTTCTTCTTCATTGCAGGTAAATAATGGATTCCAAACAGAAGCAACGTGACGTCATTGAGTTCTTGACGAAGGAAGGGTGCAGGCTGTCCGACATCCACAGAAGGCTTCAGAATATTTACGGAGATGACATCATTGACAAGGGCAATGTGCACAGATGGGTGAAGAAGTTTAAAGAAGAGGAAACCAGCATTGAAGACAAACCACGCATCATCTGCGACCCCTGAGACAAATCGTCAGCGAGCAGATGAATTGATTCGCGCGGAGAGACTGGTCACAATCAGTGAGCCTGTTGCACAACTGGACTGTGGTCACAATGTCATACAGAAGATGGTGGAAGACTTAGGGTGCCGGAAACTGTGTGCAAATTGGGTGTCTCGGCAGTTGACACCCAAGGAGAGGAGGGTGGAAGTCTGCTCTGATCTGCTGGAAGCGTTTAAAGCCAATGAAGACACGTTTGCTTACGATCTGGTGACAGCGGATGAAACGTGGATGTATCTTTACAATCCGGAAACAAAGAATCAATCCATAGAATGGCGTCATACATCTTCACCTAAGAAGTTCAAGAGAAAGCGATTAGCACAGAAAGTCATGGTGACTGTTTTTTTTTTGTTTTTTTTGGATGACAGGGGTGTCATTTTTATTGATTTTCTGGAACGTGGCCGTACAGTAAAAAGAGAGTGGCACATTGAGACACTCAAGAAGCTTGGAAAAGTCATAAGGAGGAAGAGACCGAACAAGAATCTGAAAAGCATTCACGTTCGCCATGACAATGTGAGACCACACACATCTTTCGCAACAAAGCAGGCGATGAGAAAAAGAGGCTGATCAGTGGTCCCCCATTCACCGTACAGCCCAGATCTGGCGCCCTCCCGATTTCCACCTGTTCTGTCCAATGAAGGGCAGTCTCCGGGAACAACGATTTGATCACACAGACGAGGTCAAAGTGGCTGTAAAGAAGTCGATACAACAGTCCACAACTGAATATTTTTAAAGAAGATTTGAGAGCTGGGTTCAACGATGGCGCAAACGCATCGCTTGTGATGGATACTACTATACTGTGCAAATTAATTGGGACAAAGTAAAAAATTACTCTTTGTTTTTCCAAAACTATGCCTTTATATCATTCTATGCCTTGATCATCATCATCATCATTGTCAACCATTATCAATCCACTGCTGGACGAAGGTCTCCCCAAGTTTCCTCCACAACGGTCTGTCTTGTGCCAGTCTCCTCCATGTCACTCCCGCATACTTTCGAATTTCATCCACCCATCTTCCATGTGGTCTTCTTCTGGGTCTTTTCCTGTCCCTTTGAATCCAATCTAAAATTTCGGCTGTCCATCGATGGTCTGTTTTTCTGGCAGTATGTCCAGCCCATTGCCATTTCAGGGATTTAACTCTGATCATGACGTCTTCCACTCTTGTCATTTTTCGGATCCACGTGTTCCTCTTCTTATCTCTCCTGGTTACACCAAGCATGCACCTCTCCATGCTTGTTTGAGTTGTCTGCAGCCTTTGTATGTCTCTTTTAGCTAAGGTCCACGTCTCTGCACCATACGTAAGCACTGGAAGGATGCATTGATCAAACACTTTTCTTTTAAGACATAATGGCATATTGCTCTTGAAAATTATGCTGTTTCTTCCAAAAGCTCTCCAAGCAAGTTTTGTACGCCGATTAATTTCTTCACCAATGTGACCCTCACTTGATATCTGCTGTCCAACATAAACGTACGTGTCTGTTATCACCAGCTTTTCTCCAGCAATCGATAAATCTTCATTTCTTGTAAAAGCCTTGTACATCACTTTTGTCTTCTGAAAGTTCATTTTTAATCCCACTTCTTTACACTTGTCAGCAAGTTCCTGGATAATACTCTGTAGCTCTGATGGGGTAGTTGCAAAAATGACTATGTCATCAGCAAAACGAAGGTGGGTTAGATAATCTCCATTAATCTTTATCCCTTTGTTTTCCCAGTTCAGTGATTGAAAGACATTTTCCAATGTGGCATTAAAGAGCTTCGGAGATATGGTGTCACCTTGTCTCACTCCTTTTCCAATTTTTATGTGTGTTGTATTTTCAAACAGCCGAATCTTTGCACTTGCATTTTCATAGATGTTATTAATAATATTAATATATGTATCTTCAATACCGCAGGATTTCAGAGCCATTGCAACTGCTGATGGTTTCACCGAATCAAAGGCTTTTTCATAATCGATAAAAGCCATGCACAATGGAAGCTCATATTCCCTCGCTCTTTCAATTAGTTCTCTCAGTACGTGGATATGATCTATTGTGCTGTAGCCACTCCTGAATCCAGCTTGTTCTCTCGATTGAGCCATGTCCAGTGTTACCTTCAAGCGGTGTGAAAGAACTTTAGTGAAGATTTTATAAACCACTGATAGGAGGCTGATATATCTGTAGTTCCTGAGATCCTCAATATCACCTTTTTTATGTAGCAAGATCATTGTAGCGTTGTTCCAATTCTCAGGAATTTTCCCTTCATTAAGGCATCGAGTGAAAATTTGGGCGAGTACTGTTTCGATTTCTCCACTTGCTTCTTGCATGATGTCTATAGTAATTCCATCTTCTCCTGGAGCTTTTCCCCGCTTCATGTTCTTGATTGCATGTGCAACTTCTGCTGGAAGGACTGGAAGAACTCTGGTACTGGTACCTTTCATGATGTCTAGAGTACATGTATCATCCCTTTCATATAATTTGGAGTAAAAATCTTTCACTCTTGTCAAAATTTCGCCTCTATTTCTTGTTACAGAACCATCTTCTTTTCTCAGTGCCATAATCTGTTTTTTCCCCTTACTGAGATGTCCCTTTGCTATCTTTAGGCTTTGGTTGTTTTCAATTGCTTTCCTTACTAGTTCACAGTTGAATTTCCTTACGTCTTCAGTGATATTTTTTCGTACTGTCTTGCATAGCTCTATATATTCCACTTTGGAAGTCACATCTTCTTTAGTTGTCCTCATCACTCTTCTTTTTTGCATCAACATTTTGGTTTTTCCTGATAATTTGTTCACATGCAATTTGTTCTTAGACCCAGCTAATTTTGTTGCTGTTTCTATAAGAGCTTTGGTTACTTTTTCTGTTAACTACAGAAATATCCACTTCTTCCGATGTTAGGCCTTCTAAAGCAGAGAATCTGTTCTTCAGTTCCAATTTGAAGGAACTGAAGAACAGATTCTCTGCTTTAGAAGGCCTAACATCGGAAGAAGTGGATATTTCTGTGATATACACTGATAAATACCTGTATTAGTATGAAGTATGTCCTCCTTTAGCAGAAATGGCCTCTTGAATTCGTTTTGGCATTGACTCCACTAATTGAGTGCACATTTTTGACTTCATAAACCACACTTTTATAGCATTCGTTATCATGCGTTCTTTGGTTGTACAGTCCATTTTACCTAAACGTGTCTTCAAAATATTCCACAAGTTTTCTATGGGATATAAGTATAATGAATTTCCAGGCCAATCAAGTAAATGAATTTGATTTTCCAGCATGAAATTCTTGACCAATTTCGAATTGTGACATGGGGCGAAGTTATGTTGAAATGTCCCGTCAAAATTTGCAAGAATGGAACAATCCTATGTTGTAATATTTCTACGTACTTGGATGAATTCATCATACCTTGAACAGGAACTAAGCTTCCAGTGCCATTTGATGTGAAAAAACCCCAAAACATCTGTTTCAGAGGGTGTTTTACAGTTTGTTTGACATGCTCAGGTCTTAAGGGTTCACAGTTGCTTCGTCCAACGACATTTGCTTGGTAACCCTGCACAAATAAATGAGTTTCATCATTGAAAATTACCTTTTTCCAGTCGTCAGCAATCCATGATTTATATTTTTTGGCCCATGCTAAACGTTTTATCTTCATTTTCGCACTCAAATTTTGATTTTTCGTTGGTCTTCTTGCTTTCCGGCTAAGTTCCAGAAGCCTATGGCGTACAGTTGAATCACGAACATCACAACCACTAGCCAATAAATCTCTTTGAACGTCGGTGCTTGTTTTTTTTTTTTTTTTTTTTGGATTCATTTTATGATTTCTGATTATACGAGTATTTTTATCGGTTCGTGGAGTTGTTTTTCGTTTTCTTCCACATTTACCTCTTCTTTTTGGAGACGATGATCCAGATGCATTGTATCGCGTAAGCAGTCTTGATATACTTGATTTGCCTACACCAACTGCAGAAGCGATATCTCTCACTGTCATAGAAGTGTGATCCTTCAGAGCAGTTATTTTTGCACGCTTCCTTAGGGAAATATCTATTTTTCTATACACGAAAGCAACACATACTCACAGAGAGCAAAAACTAACTTCCACCTGTCACCACGAAAGCTCACAACTGAAGCTGAAGTGCCTATTTCCTGTTTAAAACCGGTCAAACCACATTCTTAGTATCAAGTTCTAACAGTCACACCATCTCGCAGTTGATAAAACCGGTTTACGTGGGTTTCCGACATCAACTGGCGATCACATTACAATTTTGAGAATAAAATAGCTTGTCCCAATTAATTTCCACGGTATAATATGTTGAGTAGCATAGAGAAAGAGTTACTCTACCAACATGTGCAATTTGAACGACCTCTGTCAGTCAGTAAAAAAGTTAAGCCCACTTTAATTTCGGTACAACTTTGGGTATAACACTCCAATTTGAATTCATAGCGGGAAAACAAATTATTTTAACCTAATTTTTGATAAAAATATTAGTCGATATGTTTGAAAAATTATTTTTTATGCTTTTTTTTCTCAAAACCTGGAGTAACACCGATACAAAATGTTCTATATAGCGTCATTGAAACTTTGGATTAATCCTAAAGTTCAGAAACTAATGCCATCACACCTAGCTACGGATTCATTATTTTGTGATTCGCTTCTACCAAGCTTTTCTTCATTCTTTTATTAGTTGGGATAAAAAAAATGAGGAGAAGTACAGCGTTCGTATCTGGCAACCAGCTGCAAGAGAGGATTCCGTGAGGTGAAAAAAAATGCACAGACGAGAAAGAAAAGAAGTGATGACACGTGAGAGAAACTAAAGTAATATTCGGACCTTCTTCGCCAACCTCTTTTCACTCTACTCGCGGTCTGTGCCGTGAAACTAACGGAAACAACCCCCTCCCAGGATGCACCCGAGAAAATTATCCATCTCTACAAAAGGAAGGACAGTACGCTACTCTATCCCTCTCTCTCTCTCTCTCGCTCACCGTCTCTATGGAAAGCAACCAGAGAATTGTTCATTTTCTACTCTCGGATGTATTTTTTTCTCTCTCTTATTTTTTTCCTTCTCCATCACCAGACGCCCACTACCTTTGTTCTGTTACTATTTTTTTTGTTCCTTTTGTTTCTTACCTCACTTATTTATCCTTTCTACTCCGGTGCTCTGTGGAATCGATATTTTTCAGGCTGAAGAAGTTCTTTGGCTGCTGAAATTCCCATTTGCGAGGTTCGCGTCCCTTCCCGCGAAGGAAAGAATGGATTAATATTTAAGAAAGTAATTAATCAAGGAAGCAGCAGGGAACCAATCAGGTTGTGAAAGTACGTCAGAAATTCTGAATTAGCAGAAATTTTGCCTCTTCCTAAATGCCCTACTAGATGTACGCTGGCTGCCACTTTATTAGATAATGAAGTACTCGGTATTTCCCGGGTATATATTCGTGGAATCATCAAGTTCAGCGGGTGAAATTTTATGAATGAAAAATATATTCCTGTAATTTTCCAGTAAATTTATTTTAATTCGTTTAGAAAGAGCAATAAGGTTATTGCTTTTTGGTAAATTTATTGGTTCTAAAATGAAAACTGTAGATTTTACGAAAATTTTGTACGGGGTCGCTTGACCTCCCCGGTCTCCGACTTCTTCCAAAAACCGTGTACGGTCTCAGTTAGCGTACCATGAGATAATATACGAAATTTGTTTGTTCTAAATTGAAAACTATACAACTTTTTTAAGAAAATATTGTTCAGGGAGCCCTCTGACCCCGGGCTACGACCCCTTCCCCAAACCGTCTACGGTCCAAGTCAGAGTACCATGAGATAATACACGAAATTTGTTTGTTCTAAATTGAAAACTATACAACTTTTTTAAGAAAATATTGTTCAGGGAGCCCTCTGACCCCGGGCTACGACCCCTTCCCCAAACCGTCTACGGTCCAAGTCAGAGTACCATGAGATAATATACGAAATTTGTTTGTTCTAAATTGAAAACTATAAAACTTTTTAAAGAAAATATTGTTCAGGGAGCCCTCTGACCCCGGGCTACGACCCCTTCCCCAAACCGTCTACGGTCCAAGTCAGAGTACCATGAGATAATATACGAAATTCGTTTGTTCTAAATTGAAAACTATAAAACTTTTTAAAGAAAATATTGTTCAGGGAGCCCTCTGACCCCGGGCTACGACCCCTTCCCCAAACCGTCTACGGTCCAAGTCAGAGTACCATGAGATAATATACGAAATCTTTTTGTTCTAAATTGAAAACTATACAACTTTTTAAAGAAAATATTGTACAGGGAGCCCTCTGACCCCGGGCTACGACCCTTTCCCCAAACCGTCTACGGTCCAAGTCAGAGTACCATGAGATAATACACGAAATTTGTTTGTTCTAAATTGAAAACTATACAACTTTTTTAAGAAAATATTGTTCAGGGAGCCCTCTGACCCCGGGCTACGACCCCTTCCCCAAACCGTCTACGGTCCAAGTCAGAGTACCATGAGATAATATACGAAATTTGTTTGTTCTAAATTGAAAACTATAAAACTTTTTAAAGAAAATATTGTTCAGGGAGCCCTCTGACCCCGGGCTACGACCCCTTCCCCAAACCGTCTACGGTCCAAGTCAGAGTACCATGAGATAATATACGAAATTTGTTTGTTCTAAATTGAAAACTATACAACTTTTTAAAGAAAATATTATTCAGGGAGCATTCTGACCCCGGGCTACGACCCCTTCCCCAAACCGTCTACGGTCCAAGTCAGAGTACCATGAGATAATACACGAAATTTGTTTGTTCTAAATTGAAAACTATACAACTTTTTAAAGAAAATATTGTTCAGGGAGCCCTCTGACCCCGGGCTACAACCCCTTCCCCAAACCGTCTACGGTCCAAGTCAGAGTACCATGAGATAATATACGAAATTTGTTTGTTCTAAATTGAAAACTATACAACTTTTTTAAGAAAATATTGTTCAGGGAGCCCTCTGACCCCGGGCTACGACCCCTTCCCCAAACCGTCTACGGTCCAAGTCAGAGTACCATGAGATAATATACGAAATTTGTTTGTTCTAAATTGAAAACTATACAACTTTTTAAAGAAAATATTGTTCAGGGAGCCCTCTGACCCCGGGCTACGACCCCTTCCCCAAACCGTCTACGGTCCAAGTCAGAGTACCATGAGATAATATACGAAATTCGTTTGTTCTAAATTGAAAACTATACAACTTTTTTAAGAAAATATTGTATAGAGAGCCCTCTGACCCCGAGCTCCGACTCCTTCATCAAACCGTCTACGGTCTAAGTCAGAGTACCATGAGATAGTATACTAAATTTGGTGGTTCTAAGTTTAAAACTGTAGACTTGTATAGCGGACAAACAAACATATATACAAACAAACATACACATATCAAAACTTTTACTTTTTTATACACTGATTGGCCACTTTATTATGACCACCTATCAGTTTTAAGCAAATGAGCTATAGCTGCACGCTGTTGCCGCCAAAAGGCAAGGCTAGTGTAAAAATGGAAAGCTTAATGCTTGCGACAGTAGTAGAAGTGATTTTTGGGTGACGAGATGGGTAAAAAATGCGATTTGACGGACTTTCAACGTGAGAAGATTGTAGGAGCTCTGAGCCATTGAGTGAGTATCACCGAAACCGCCACGTTCGTGAAATGTTCCAGAGCAGCTGTTGTTAAAGTGTTTAAAGACTGGACTGTCAGCCAAAAAACTGGGTCTCTACGTTTCACTTAAAACCCAGTCGACTAGCGACTGCTCGGGCGGAACGGAGAGTGTCCAGACTGGTAACAGGCAACAGAAGTGCAACAGTGCAACAAATTACAGGCCATCTTATTTAAGAATCCCCTGAAATGATCTACGCACGCACTGTTCGCCGTACACTGCATCGCATGGGATATGGCAGCCGAAGGCCTGTTCGAACACCTTTGCTGTCTGCAGTTAACAAGAGAAAACGTCTCCAGTTCGCACAGGAGCACAAGGATTGGACAGTCGATAATTGGAAACAAATTATGTGGTCCGATGAATCACGTTTTCAGTTGCACCATGCTGATGGCCGAGTGAGAATTCGGCGGAAACTGCACGAAAGTATGGACCCCAAATGCCTTGCTACAACCCTTCAAACTGGTAGAGGCATCGTTATGGTTTGGGGAATGTTTTCTTGGCATGCTTTGTGACCTTTAATTCGTGTCTGACTGGCGCATCATATCTAAACATCATTGCGGACCAAGTGCATCCTGTCATGTGGATGGTTTATCATAATGGCGATGGCTACTTTCAACAAGGTAATGCGTCCTGCCATAGTACTCGTATTGTACAGGATTGGTTTCAGGAACATGCCGGTGAGTCTACGTTGCTTAGGTGGCCCCCACAATCTCCAGACTGAGAATTTGTGGGATGAAGTTGAACGAGCCATCAGACAGCTGGATCCACAACCCTGCAATCTCACACTCCTGGAAAGTTTTTTTCATCAAGCATAGTCTCAGATTCCACAAACCACCTATCAATATCTCGTGGAGTCCATGCCACGAAGAATCGACGCAGTATTAAAATCTAAAAGTGGCCCAACGAAGTACTGAGGAGGTGGTCATGATAAAGTGGCCACTCAGTGTATATGCATGTTACCGTATAAACACGATATCCGTTACTTCGCGAAATTACTATTGGGTGTGTGCATAAGTTCAACCCGTTTTTGTAGGCTACAAAGAAAGGAAAAGAACACAATAAACAACGCCCCTAGGATTGCACATAATGCCATCATTTTGTATGACCTCTTACCATTTTGCCTATGAATAGGTGAATCCCACGCCGGAAAAATTCCCGTGTTTTACAGTAAAAAAAGTAATGTAATGCTGTTTTCACATCATCGACGATTTGGAGAGCGAAGGCGTTCCGTAAGGATCGAAAAAGGTGGCAGTCCGTAGGTGCCAGATCAGGGAAATACGCCGGGTGAGGTAACACTTCCCAACCAAAGTCCAGTAATTTTTGAGTAGTGAGTAAAGCAGCATGAGGTTTGGCGTTATCATGATGAAGGATCACGCCTTTGCGATTGACGAGTGCTGGCCGCTTCGATGTCAGTTGTTCTCGCAATCTGTCCAACTGTTGGCAGTAGAGGTCAGCATTTATCGTTCGGTTAGGTGCCAACACCTCCCAGTGGATTATTCCCTGGACATCCCACCAAACACTCAACAAAACCTTTTTGGAAAGCAGTCCTCCTTTTGAGGTCGATGGAGCAGTCTCCGCACCTTGGCACACGCTCCGTCGGTACAGTACTACAGCACCCATTTCTCATAACCCGTTACAATTCGTCCCCCAAACGATTCATTTCTGTGACGAGAAAGCAAAGAAACACAGGCACGGATTCTTTCCTCTCGTTGCTTTGCGCAAAGTTGGTGCGGAACCCAGTTATCGAACTTGGTGATGAACCCAAACGCATGCATCCGTCTTTCGACTGTTTTTCTGTGTACCGACAACGTTTCCTCTAATTTCTGAATGGTTGGATGTGGGTCATGTGTTATGGCTTGGCCCACATCCTCGTCGGAAACCACGGATGGACTTCCAGGACATGGTTGAACCACTCCGTCGCGGAGTTTCCCAAACCAACGGCGACATGTGATTTTATCAACTGCATCCTCCCCATACACTTGACAGATGTTGCGGCAAGCCGCGGCTGCAGTGCTGCCATTATCGAACTCGTCTAATGTGCTCCTTATCGCATGCCATGTTACACCGCCCGTGATTTCCGTTACGAATGACTTACTCGGACAAACCTAGTGCATGTATATACTCTACTGCTCCACGCTTTATTGGACGACAATTGGGCATCGCGGCGTCACCTGTGACGTAACTACTCCGATCGCAATCTGCATCTATTACAACAAGTCAGTACGATCATGTAATCCATTGATTATAATACGCTTCCCAACATACCAGAAATCACTACTCAAATTATGAGGATAATGGCTGTGGAATAAATCTCGGTCCTGTGCCCTGACCTTTGATCCCATTTCGATTATATTCAACAGAACCGGCTTGGTATATCTCCGAAATAACATGATAAAGTTTTGTCGCAATCGAAGCATTTTTACGTAAGTTATGATGCATAAGGGCTATGGAAGGGATGCCGCTCCTATGTCCTGACCTTTGACCCCATTTCGCCCATTTTCAATAGGGTTTGTCCCCAGGTGGTCCTCTAGCACATACTGAAATTTCCTCGAAATCGAACTTTTTTACGTTAGTTATGACGCATAAGAGCAGTGGAATGGATCCCGAGCTTTGATAAGAGCAGTGGAATGTCCTGAGCTTTGACCCTATTTCGTTCACTTTCAATAGGGTTCCTTCCCAGGTGATCCCCTTCCACTTACTAAAAGTTCATGGAAATCGAACGATTTTTACGCGCGTTATCGTGCGGCAGGGCATACGCACACAACCCGTGACGTAATGAGGCAGATGGGAATCGCGACCATCTGCTCGAAAAAGGGTGACGTCATAAAACGTAAATAGGTTCCACGCACAACGCGTAACGTAATGAGACAGATGGCGTGACCGCGCGCCAACATCTCAAGCGCGAGATTGTGACGTCATAAGATTTCTAAGCATGGGCAACATTAATGGGACGACGCCGTGGTTATTTAACCCACTAAACGAATTTTCCTAAAGTCGAGATCAAGCTAAATCGTTTTCTAGTACCAGAAAGATGGAACAAAGGGCTGTTATTAAATTTAACGCAAAACTTGGTAAAAAAGCCTCGGAAACGAACCAAATGATGAAACAAGTTTACGGGGAGTTTTGTTTAAGTAGATCAAATGTTTTCCTGTGGCACAAATGTTTTTTGGATGGAAAGAGATGCTAAAAGATGATAAGCATACCGGAAGACCAAGTTCATCTAGAACACCTGAGATTATTGAAAAAGTGCGTGATTTCGTGGCAAACAATCGACGTGCGTCACTAAGAATGATGGAAGAGTCTTTAAACACCAACAAAGAAATCATTCGAACCATCCTGCATGAAGATTTGGGCAAAACAAAAGTCTGTGCTAAATTTGTTCCACACACGTTAACCAATGAACAAAAATCAAGGACAAGTGCACATTGCAGAGACATCATTTCAGCAGCTGAAAATGATCTAGACTTCTTAAAATTTATTGTTACTGATGATGGAACATGGTGTTTTCAATGTGATCCTAAAACAAAGCGACAAAGTGCGGAATGGAAGTCAAAAAACTCGCCAGAAGCCAAAACAAAAACAAGAAACGTTCCATCGAAAATCAAAACAATGCTCATTACATTCTTCGATAGTAAGAGTATTATCCGCAAAGAATTTGTTCCAAGTGTACAAACAATTACTGGCGAGTTTTATTTAAATGTTTTGAGGCGTTTGATGAGCAGAATTCGTCGCATTCGTTAAGAATATCGGGATGAAAACAGTTGGCGTTTGTTGCACGATAATGCACCCAGTCACACCTCTCTTCTTGTTCGTAGATTTTTGGCGAAACATAACGTCTGTGTGTTGAATCACCCACCGTATTTGTCTGATTTAGCAGCTGCGACTTTCTTTGTTCCCAAAACTTAAAATGACGTTAAAATGATGTTTTTTTATGATATTTCGACCATACAAACAGCTTCAACGCGTGCTTTGGAGGCAATTCCGCAAAGTGAACTGGAACAGGCATTCGAATCATTATTAAATCGCTGTAACAAGTGTATTGAAGCCGGAGGGATTTATTTTGAATAACAAAATAAAACAAATTATGATTTCTTGTCTCTATTTCATTTTACAGACCCAGTCTTAAAAATTCTTTGACGCACTGTGTATATCCTGACCTTCGGCCTCACTTCACCCATTTTCAATGGGGTTCATTCCCAGGTGGTCCCCTACAGTATACTAAAACTTCATCAGCATGGAATTATATTTACGTAAGTTATGACGCATAAGGGCAATGGAATAGATCCCGCTCTTATGCCATGACCTTTGACCCCATTTCGTCCATTTTCAATAGGGTTCGTTCCCAGGTGGTCCCCTACCACATACTAAAATTTCATCGAAATCGAACGATTTTTACGCGAGTTATCGTGCCGACAGACGGACGGACAAAGCTGGAGCATATGCGCTTCTTCAAATTACGGTTAGAAAGCGTAAAAAATGGTGTAGACCTTTTGCACACACCCAATAGTAAGAACGCGTAGTGTTCACGAGCATTGGTAACTTAGGGTTTTCGTTAGTGACATCTAGAAATTACTAACATCCTCAGTAAAATGCAGAATAAATAGTTTAAATCGGGTATTTAAAATATTTAATGTTTTAGCCTAAACCCGTTCTCAGTTGACGCGGAACAGTAGAACTGCGAACAGTTGTGTTCGCAAACTGTTTTGACAAAAGAAGAGAGATGATAGTACCCATCAAGAAGAACAATATTTACAATGGAACCTAGGGTCGCATTCCACTCTGAGTGTCAGAAAAGAGTAACTTCGAAATACGTCCAACAAGCACAAGTCGTCACCTCAGACGTCATTTCTTTCGTGCCGGAGAAGTAGCACATCACCAGAGCATCACCGTCAAGCATTCACCGTATGAAAATTGAGAGAGAAAAGACGCAGCATCGACTGTTGCAGCTGATTGGCTTATCAAGGTGCAGTAGACACTTCCTGAATGTCACATATCCCGAAAGATGAATTGGACGCGGCGGACCTGTGGCATGGCTTCCACGCTCACCGGACTTAAACCCACTGGACTTCTTCTTCTGGGGGCACATGAAATCATTGGTTTACGAGACACCTGTGGACTCCGTGGAAGATCTCGTCGCGAGAATCGTTGTTGCAGCGGACAGGATAAACACGACACCAGGTGTCTTCGAGAGGGTGCGCCAGTCTTTTATTCGCCGGTGTGAATTGTGCAACGTCACCCGTGGTCGCCATTTTGAGCATGTACTTTGAGTCTGTCCCTGATCTCCATAAATGGGATTGTGCAACTTATGATGTCGTTAATTCTCTTTCTTTGCACCGTAGAAAGTTCAACTTGGACATCTAACTTTACTCTTTTCTGACACTCAGAGTGGAAGGCGAACCTAGGTTCCATTGTAAATATTGTTCGTCTTGATGGGTACTATCATCCCTCTTCTTTTGTCAAAACAGTTTACGAACACCCTGCACCCAAATAGCGCGCGCCGATGGGTTAATGCAATCATGGGCCATCGATCGTCGGAACATCACGCGGTGCAGCTACAAAGTTAGAACGTTGCCGTGGGTCAAAAAGTAAAGCAGTGAGTTTTATAACCAGTGTTGAGAAACCTTTGAAATCGGTACCATCGGTACTTGACGTAATTTCTTTTTATTGGAGGTTTAACGACCACCGTGAGCAACTCAATGGGCTAAAAGCAGTCTCCCGTCCTTAATTTAGAGACACTGGTTCCAGGTAAGGTAGACAGCCAGTGACGTAAGACAAACACAGCAACATTTATGCCTCACCGGGTATCGAACCCGGATCCTTTTCGGACGAATGATCAGAGGCCATTGGTTAGACCACTGGGCCACACGGGCGGCTTCTTACGATTGATCAAATGCTTATAATTTCCAAACTATAACAAATAGCTGAAATCTAATTACTGACATACTGTAAAAAGAGTAATAACCAATTCTAAAAATATGAACCTCAAGGTCATGCGCATGCGCAAGGAGAGGGAGGCCGTTCGCCATTTTGGGGTCGAATATGCTGAGTCAACGACTTCAAATCAGTATAACTCGAGATCGCGTAGAGATAGGATCGTGATGTTGATCTCAACGATTCGTCTGGATAAGATCTATCTAAAAATCAATATTTCATAAACATTTAATAAGTACTTTATAAGTTATATGTGATAAATGAAAAACATATTTGTGAGAAAATCAAAATGTCTAAATACACTGTTGGCCACCCAAAATGCAACACCAAGAAGGAAGCATCCGATTGGCGTGAAATTCGCAGCATGCGTCGCTCGCGAGAGGACATGAAAACGATTTGAATTGCAGGGCATATGCAAATCGTGTGCGCCCAGCACGCCACCGAGAAGCACTATAAGAAGGGTGCACAGAAGGCGGGGTGTAAGTAGTGGAACTGTGTTGTGCTGCCGAACCTGCGCGTGGGAAGTTTCCTGATGCCTCGTCGTAGAATACGGCAGTCATTCCAGCACGTTTCGGAGTTCGACAGAAGACGAACAGTGGCTTATCGCGACAGCAGTTTATCGTACCGAGACATCGGCGCCCGTGTGGGACGACATCCAGCCACATTGAGGCGAGTATGGATTCGGTGGGTGCAGGAAGGACGGACGGACCGTCGTGAGCGATTGCCGCGGCCGCGGCACACCACCGAGCGAAAGGACCGACATGTTGTGCGGCGGGCATCGACGGCTCCTACCGCCATATCACGAACGTAATCGCAGGAATTGGGGTGTGTTGCGCAACAACCTGTGTCAGCACGTACCGTTTGACGTCGTCTACAGGAGCGGGGACTTGTCGCACGGCGCCCATTGCTCCGATTACCATTGACGTTACACCACCGGCGAGTGCGGTGGCAGTGGACCGTTGAACGCCGCACATGGGCTACGGAATGGCACGACATCTCGGACGAATCCCGCTTCTGCCTGCAACACCACGATGGTCGGATCCGCGTGTGGCGGCACCGCGGCGAGAGACTGTATGACGCCTGCATTATTGATCTCCATACCGGTACGTTGCCTGGCGTTATGGTTTGGGGTGCAATTGGATATGACACCCGCACCCTTCTGGTACGCATCGCTGGTACACTCAATAGCCACCGCACCACCTCCGACGTTTTGAAGCCTGTAGTCCTCCCTTACCTGCAGGACCTGCTAGCGGCCACGTTTCAACAGGACAATGCGCGCCCGCACGTGGCACGCATCGTGCAACAATTCTTCACGGCCCACCAGGTGTCACTGCTGCTGTGACCCGCCTGTTATGCCGATATATCGCCCATCGAACACGTCTCGTCGCTGATCGGCAACCGAGTGGCCCGGCAAGCACCAGCCGCGGCTACGCCTGATGAACTGTGGCAACGTGTGGCAGCAGCCTGGACCGACACACCCCAAGCCCACATCCAAAGCTTCTTTCGTTCGATGCCGCGGCGTGTAGCGGCCGTTATTGCCAGACATGGGGGCCACACGAACTATTGATGTCTGTGTGTTCCGCAAGTCGCACGGGCCTGTAAGCTCAATCGTTTCATCTTTGTATCTGTTGTTATATGTTCAGTAAATCTGACTTTGCTATCTCGTGTCCTTTTCGGTGTTGCATTTTGGTGTCCAGCATTATATATAAAACAAAAGTCCGACTTAAAACACTACAAACGTATATCAGAAGAAAGAAGAACTCAAAAGGAATCGAATAAGCCCAAAACGACTAATGCAGAACGCTGTAGGGCTTTTAGACAGAAGAAGAAATCCTAAACGGTGCAACGCGTGGAGCCACAAACAAAGCACTTCTACAGCTAGTACGTGTGAACCTATGGACTACTTGGCTGTGAGGGAAACTTGGGTGAATGATTCTAATCCCATACATTTTTTCGGTTTCGAATTGAAGGTGAAACGAAACAGGTCAATAGCCCAACACAAACCATCCACTTCCAAGCGTACTACTTCGCACACAAAACAAACTGCATGGGGAGTTGCCATTTGCAGAAACATCAATAGTCTAACAGATTGCCAACCCGTAAATGTCTCAGTCAACAACAGATTTAGAATTGAAGATGACTATGTGGGTGACATGCGTCTAGTTGATGTGACAGTGTCTGCTCAAACTCGCTTCATTCTTGGTTCGGTTTACATTCATCATTGAAGATGACTATTTGGGGTGACATGTGTCTAGCTGATGTGACAGTGTCTCTTCAAACTCGCTTCATACTTGGTTTGGTTTACATTCACCATTGAAGAGGACTATGTGGGGAACATGTGTCTAGTTGATGTGACAGTGTCTGCTCAAACTCGCTTCATTCTTGGTTCGGTTTACATTCATCATTGAAGATGACTATGTGGGTGACATGTGTCTAGTTGATGTGACAGTGTCTGCTCAAACTCGCTTCATACTTGGTTCGGTTTACATTGATCATTGAAGATGACTATGTGGGTGACATGTGTCTAGTTGATGTGACAGTGTCTCTTCAAACTCGCTTCATTCTTGGTTCGGTTTACATTGATCATTGAAGATGACTAAGTGGGTGACATCTGTCGAGTTGATGTGACAGTGTTTCTGCTCAAACTCGCGTCATTCTTGGTTCGGTTTACATTCATCATTGAAGATGACTAAGTGGGTGACATGTGTCTAGTTGATGCGACAGTGTCTTCTTCAAACTCGCTTCATACTTGGTTCGGTTTACATTCATCATTGAAGATGACTATGTGGGTGACATGTGTCTAGTTGATGCGACAGTGTTTCTTCAAACTCGCTTCATACTTGGTTCGGTTTACATTCATCATTGAAGATGACTATGTGGGTGACATGTGTCTAGTTGATGCGACAGTGTCTCTTCAAACTCGCTTCATTCTTGGTTCGGTTTACATTGATCATTGAAGATGACTATGTGGGTGACATGTGTCTAGTTGATGCGACAGTGTCTCTTCAAACTCGCTTCATTCTTGGTTCGGTTTACATTGATCATTGAAGATGACTATGTGGGTGACATGTGTCTAGTTGATGTGACAGTGTCTACTCAAACTCGCTTCATACTTGGTTCGGTTTACATTCATCATTGAAAGATGACTATGTGGGTGACATGTGTCTAGTTGATGTGACAGTGTTTCTTCAAACTCGCTTCATTCTTGGTTCGGTTTACATTCATCATTGAAGATGACTATGTGGGTGACATGTGTCTAGTTGATGCGACAGTGTCTCTTCAAACTCGCTTCATTCTTGGTTCGGTTTACATTGATCATTGAAGATGACTATGTGGGTGACATGTGTCTAGTTGATGCGACAGTGTCTCTTCAAACTCGCTTCATTCTTGGTTCGGTTTACATTGATCATTGAAGATGACTATGTGGGTGACATGTGTCTAGTTGATGTGACAGTGTCTGCTCAAACTCGCTTCAGTGTTGGTTCGGTTTACATTCATAATTAAAGATGACTATGTGGGTGACATGTGTCTAGTTGATGCGACAGTGTCTCTTCAAACTCGCTTCATTCTTGGTTCGGTTTACATTGATCATTGAAGATGACTAAGTGGGTGACATGTGTCTAGTTGATGCGACAGTGTCTCTTCAAACTCGCTTCATTCTTGGTTCGGTTTACATTCATCATTGAAGATGACTAAGTGGGTGACATGTGTCTAGTTGATGCGACAGTGTCTCTTCAAACTCGCTTCATTCTTGGTTCGGTTTACATTGATCATTGAAGATGACTATGTGGGTGACATGTGTCTAGTTGATGTGACAGTGTTTCTGCTCAAGCTCGCTTCATTCTTGGTTCGGTTTACATTCATCATTGAAGAGGACTATGTGGGTGACATGTGTCTAGTTGATGTGACAGTGTCTTCTCAAACTCGCTTCATTCTTTGTTCGGTTTAGATTCATCATTGAAGATGACTGTGTGGGTGACATATGTCTAGTTGATGTTGCAGTGTCTCTTCAAACTCGCTTCATACTTGGTTCGGTTTACATTCATCATTGAAGATGACTATATGGGTGATATGTATCTAGATAATGTGACAGAGTCTCTTCAAACTCGCTTCATACTTGGTTCGGTTTACATTCATCATTGAAGATGACTATATGGGTGATATGTATCTAGATAATGTGACAGAGTCTCTTCAAACTCGCTTCATACTTGGTTTGGTTTACATTCACCATTGAAGAGGACTATGTGGGTGAACATGTGTCTAGTTGATGTGACAGTGTCTGCTCAAACTCGCTTCATTCTTGGTTCGGTTTACATTCATCATTGAAAATGACTATGAGGGTGACATGTGTCTAGTTGATGTGACAGTGTCTGCTCAAACTCGCTTCATACTTGGTTCGGTTTACATTGATCATTGAAGATGACTAAGTGGGTGACATGTGTCTAGTTGATGTGACAGTGTCTGCTCAAACGCGCTTCATTCTTCGTTCGGTTTACATTCATCATTGAAGATGACTATGTGGGTGACATGTGTCTAGTTGATGTGACAGTGTCTCTTCAAACTCGCTTCATACTTGGTTCGGTTTACATTGATCATTGAAGATGACTAAGTGGGTGACATCTGTCGAGTTGATGTGACAGTTTCTGCTCAAACTCGCGTCATTCTTGGTTCGGTTTACATTCATCATTGAAGATGACTATGTGGGTGACATGTGTCTAGTTGATGTGACAGTGTTTCTTCAAAGTCGCTCCATACTTGGTTCGGTTTACATTCATCATTGAAGAGGACTATGTGGGTGATATGTGTCTAGTTGATGCGACAGTGTCTCTTCAAACTCGCTTCATTCTTGGTTCGGTTTACATTGTTCATTGAAGATGACTATGTGGGTGACATGTGTCTAGTTGATGTTACAGTGTCTGCTCAAACTCGCTTCAGTGTTGGTTTGGTTTACATTCATCATTGAAGATGACTAAGTGGGTGACATGTGTCTAGTTCATGCGACAGTGTCTCTTCAAACTCGCTTCATTCTTGGTTCGGTTTACATTGTTCATTGAAGATGACTATGTGGGTGACATGTGTCTAGTTGATGTTACAGTGTCTGCTCAAACTCGCGCCATTCAGTGTTGGTTCGGTTTACATTCATCATTGAAGATGACTAAGTGGGTGACATGTGTCTAGTTGATGCGACAGTGTCTCTTCAAACTCGCTTCATTCTTGGTTCGGTTTACATTGATCATTGAAGATGACTATGTGGGTGACATGTGTCTAGTTGATGTGACAGTGTTTCTTCAAAGTCGCTTCATACTTGGTTCGGTTTACATTCATCATTGAAGAGGACTATGTGGGTGATATGTGTCTAGTTGATGCGACAGTGTCTCTTCAAACTCGCTTCATTCTTGGTTCGGTTTACATTGATCATTGAAGATGACTATGTGGGTGACATGTGTCTAGTTGATGTTACAGTGTCTGCTCAAACTCGCTTCAGTGTTGGTTCGGTTTACATTCATAATTAAAGATGACTATGTGGGTGACATGTGTCTAGTTGATGCGACAGTGTCTCTTCAAACTCGCTTCATTCTTGGTTCGGTTTACATTGTTCATTGAAGATGACTATGTGGGTGACATGTGTCTAGTTGATGTTACAGTGTCTGCTCAAACTCGCTTCAGTGTTGGTTCGGTTTACATTCATCATTGAAGATGACTAAGTGGGTGACATGTGTCTAGTTGATGCGACAGTGTCTCTTCAAACTCGCTTCATTCTTGGTTCGGTTTACATTGATCATTGAAGATGACTATGTGGGTGACATGTGTCTAGTTGATGTGACAGTGTCTGCTCAAACTCGCTTCAGTGTTGGTTCGGTTTACATTGATCATTGAAGATGACTATGTGGGTGACATGTGTCTAGTTGATGTGACAGTGTCTGCTCAAACTCGCTTCAGTGTTGGTTCGGTTTACATTGATCATTGAAGATGACTATGTGGGTGACATGTGTCTAGTTGATGTGACAGTGTCTGCTCAAACTCGCTTCAGTGTTGGTTCGGTTTACATTCATAATTAAAGATGACTATGTGGGTGACATGTGTCTAGTTGATGCGACAGTGTCTCTTCAAACTCGCTTCATTCTTGGTTCGGTTTACATTCATCATTGAAGAGGACTATGTGGGTGACATGTGTCTAGTTGATGTGACAGTCCTCTGCTCAAACTCGCTTCCAACTCTTGTTCGGTTTAGATTCATCATTGAAGATGACTGTGTGGGTGACATATGTCTAGTTGATGTTGCAGTGTCTCTTCAAACCCGCTTCATACTTGGTTCGGTTTACATTCATCATTGAAGATGACTATATGGGTGATATGTATCTAGATAATGTGACAGAGTCTCTTCAAACTCGCTTCATACTTGGTTCGGTTTACATTCATCATTGAAGATGACTATATGGGTGATATGTATCTAGATAATGTGACAGAGTCTCTTCAAACTCGCTTCATACTAGGTTCGGTTTACATTCATCCCAACGTTTCACAAACATTACTAGAGATCTTCATGTTCCGGATGCTATGCGATTACTCTGAAACATAAAAAAAAATCATACCAAGTATGTTATCGGATACACAAGTGCCTGTCATTCTCACTGGTGACTTTAACATCGATGTGAAACAGATCACCAACTTACTCAAGTTCGTGAAAGACAATTTCGGCTTGATTTATATAAATTCTCCACCAACTACCTTGGGCATCGACTTAAACTTTATACGAAACAAAGATGTGAATTGTGCGCCATGTGTTTGTTACTTCTAATATCATCGCCATTTAATAAATACAATTATAGTCGAAGTGCATTCCTTTTTCATTTACAAACCAACTTCTACTTCAAACACCTGCCGCCCCGGTGACGCAGTGGTCTAAGGCGTTGGCCTCTGATCATTCGTCCGTAAGGGGTCCGGGTTCGAATCCCGGTCAGGCATGGGTGTTGTGTATGTCTTACGGCACTGGCTCTCTCCCTTCCCTGGAACCAGTGACACTAAATTAGGGACGGGCGACTGCTTATAGCCCATTGAGTTGCTCACGGTGGTCGTTAAACCTCCAAACAAAAAAAACAAAAAAAAAACAAAAAAAAACTTCAAACCCCTTACTGTCAAACACGTTGCCCTGGGTAATGTAAATGGTCAGTATACTCGAGCGCAAATCAGGACGTGCGGCTTCGATTTCCGTTCCACGACGATGAAATTTTCAAATTTCTGCGGTTATTTTACATGGAAGAACTGCTTGATTTATGCAAATTTTGAAGATGTGTATCCTTTGTTTATGCTTTCCACACGTAGGTTAAAGAAGCGTATATGCTTCAGCTTTGTCCGTTCGCGTATCACCACTATAACTCGCGTAAAAATGGTTCGATTTTGATGAAATTTTAGTATGTGGTAGGGGACCAAGTGGAGACGAAGCCAGTCGAAAATGGGCAAAATGGGGTTAAAAAGTCAGGACATAGGAGCGGGATCCATTCCATTGCTCTTATACGTCAAAACTTGCGTAACAATTGTTCGATTTCGACGAAATTTTAGTATGTGGTAGGAGTCCACATTGGAACGAATGATGTAAAAAATGGGCGAAATAGGGTCAAATCTCAGCACATATAAGCGGGATCCATTCCATTGCGCGTATGCGTCATAACTTGCGCAAAAACTGTTCGATTTCGATTAAATTTCAGTATGTGGTAGAGGATAACCTGGGAACAAACCCTATCGAAAATGGGCGAAATGGGGTCAAAGCTCAGGACACGGAAGCGGAATCCATTGCATTTGCGAAAACAATTGTTCGATTTCAAAGCGTTTTAGTGTGTGGTAGGGGACCACCTGGGCACGAACCCTTTTGAAAATTGACGAAATGGAGTGAAAGGTCAGGACATAGGAGCGGGATCCATCCCATTGCTTTTATGCGTCATAACTTACGTAAAAATGCTTCTATTTCGACAAAACTTCTTCATGCTGTTCCGAAGGTATACTGAACCAATTCTGTTTAATATCATCGAAATGGGATCAGATTTATTTCACAGCCATTATCCTCATAACTTGAGTAATGATTTCTGGTACGCTGAAAAGCTTATCATTTACTAACTTGTTTGGTGTAAATATGACATAGATGGTAAGTCAGATACTATCCGAAAACTTGAACATTTCGTCGTCCTGGAGCGGAAATCGAACCCGCGTCTCCCGGATAGCGCCCGAGTATGTTAGCCAGTTCACCACATCATCATAATTTGTATTGTTTGGTGTAATCTCTTATTCCATTGATGAGGTTGATTTATGTCGGTATAAGCATTATCTTTTTTACAAGCACGTGCTTAAAAACGCCAGTTTCATTAAATGCAGAAATGGCAGCTTTTGTAATAAAAATAACTGCAACAACAGATATTTATAATGGCAACAATGAGTAGTATAGAACTTTTGCATAATTGTTTCAGTAAAAACAATAACTGATTCACTGTTTTACATGAAAAGCAATGTTATCTAGAATTTCCTAATTCTAACCGCTACGTTCTTCGAATAAAAAAGGCGTACTATATATACCAATTGGCAAAATGAAGAAGTTGGATTCGTTTAGCCGTTGACTGAATTACAATACGAGAATAAAAGACGGTGTCTCAAATGAGACAGCTGTCTAAAAATGGAAGGCTTCTTCCAAAATAGAAAAGAAAAAAATTATATATACCACACAAGTATTTCATAAGCATTAGCAACTGCGACGACGAATTCTTTTGTTTCAATTGCCAAGCTGTCGCTAAGAGTTCCATTTCTTTTCAGGCCGACTTTTGGAAAAATTACACATACATGCATAGCGTCAATTTGTCGCTCCGTGCGCCTGTCTCTGGGTAACATAAGCACACCGGACAAAAAATTAGTCACCCTTAAAAGAAATAACAGTAGGAAGTTACCGGTTGCACGGAGGGCGCCGTGATAGCACTGTTGGGAGATAAATAACATTGTACGTTGTCTACAGGATAATTTCTGCCTCGCGCAGTGGTGGAGAGCAACGTGTGTGTTGAATTTAGTCTGCAATGTGAGTCGTAAGACAGACGACGTTACTGAATGGCAAAAGGGCCCACGGACACAAAGTGAATGAAGTCTCCAAATCTGTTGGTGTGTCGGGTCTACAAACTGTGGTGTAGTTCGCAGTCAACTGAAAATCGGCGACGTAACTGTGGGCGGAAAACGATGGCTTAAGCAATGGCTTCTGATCTTTCGTCTGAAAGGGATTCGGGTTCGATTCCCGGTGAGGCATGGATGTTGTGTTTGTCTTACGGCACTGGCTCTCTCCCTTACCTGGAACCAGTGACCCTAAATTAGGGACGGCGACTGCCTATAGCCCGTTGAGTTGCTCACGGTGGTCGTTGAACCTCCAATAAAAAAAGAAAAAAAGACAAACGATTCTCAACGACAGCGACTGCCGTCATGTTTTACGCGTAGTAACTGCAAATCTGTTTCAAACCAGGAAACAATTGCACCCAACAGTCAAAGAATATCTAACTGATAAGAAGGTAAGGCTCAGCGAGACGTAACTAGCGCCACTATATTATGCGGCAAAGAATTACTACACAGAAGCCAACATTACAGGCTGATGCCGCAGGATGCCGAGCAGACTGAGTTAGACTGAGCATGCGTGTTTGTGTTCAAAGAATATAAACGCTTGTTTGTGTTGGCGTTTTGTTCAAAGGTTTTGTTGTTCTCATCTAGATCTGCGTTTATATTACAGCCATGAAATACACCCACTCCATTCCGATGAATAACAATTCATGGAATGGAGTGGATGAATAACAAGAACAAATTTGAAACCGTTTGAAACAAATATCCTGGAAAACCATTAAAACAACGTTTGCTGAAAAAAAAAGCTATCGTTACGTTGAAAAAATTAATTTATCAATTATATGAAACTGACTTTTATGAAAAATACCTCGTAATATTGTAAAATGAAAGAGGGAAGCATTCGATTACACATTGCATATCAAAGAGACAGCTTTAAGGATGCACTCGAACGTGAGGAATTAGTCCGGTCGGTAGAGAGCTCAGCTATCACGCCAACGGCCCAGGTTCGAACCTACTCAGATACAAGCGAATGTTTTTCAGATCTGTTGAGAAAATTTCCCCAGCGCAGTGCGTTTAATTTACAAACTTCGGAAGGGTAGAAAAAAAATTGTAGCTTTGGGAAACTGCGGTTGTCTTTGCTTTTTTTTTTTTTATTATTATGGCTACTACTGGGAAATTGGCGGACAGTGCTGGCCCAGCAAGACTGTTTTTGCTGGGTACCTAATGTTTACGTTTTGTGGGAACCCATTCCTTTGTTTTGCTACTGAAAATTCCATGCAAACAATTTTTAATACGAAGTACCACGAATCCCATGGAAATTCAAAACCAGCCTCAGCATTTTTGACATTTAAGGTATATTGTAAATATGAAATTCATGCCAAGCAACCTGGTATTACTACGGTGCTTAAAGTGAGAATAAAACTGCTAAAATTTCCTTAAAATAATATTAATTGCTAATGTATATATTTGTTTCACCAAAAGAAGGGACAGGAGGGATACTCAGAAAAGAACAACAAAAAAAATGCTTTAGTAGACCCAATGAGACCGAAGGAAACAGTCGCAGATCAAAGCTTAGCTTCCTTTCCGTGAAATAGGCTTCCCGTCCCGTGTCTCCTACGCTTTTTGCGCCTGAATGTTAACTTTCCCGCAGAGCATCTGCGGCCGCATTACATGGTGGCGCTGCTGTCGCCTGTTTTACATTATCTCTACGAGAGTTGAGCTTCTTCACGCGAAGCGTTTATATTCTTTGCAACAGTCATTGAAATTCCACTCCAACCAATTTCCGGAAGGACATCTGGTGCAGAGTACCACGGAAGAGACCTCTTTTAACAACAAGTTACTAAGTCACACGTTATCAATGGGCTCGGAGGTAGAGGTCTGCACAGGCCTGGGCCTTTAATATTTAATGTAAAACAGATACGGGCCGAGCAGGAGTTTTTTCTTTTTTCTTATGAGCAAAACAAATGCGGTACGGTGCCTTTCTCCTTTGAAAATCTCGCAACATACAGCAGCAGGATAATATTGAATAATTTCCGCTGATGGAAAACATAGAAGTTTTACGTCATCCCTCCCCCCTACAAAACAATTGGAGTGGGTCAGCTCCCTTAGTTTTTCACAGCATTTATAAACAGACCCACCCGCTCGCAGAACAGGGCTTTTGCAAACGATATTTTTTACGCTTTCCTACCGTAGGTTGAAGAAGCGTATATGCTCCAGCTTTGTCAGTCCGTCCGTCTGCATGTCGGCATGATAACTTGCGTAAAAATGGTTCGATTTCGATGAAAGTTTAGTATGTCGTAGGGGACCACCTATTGAAAATGCGCGATATGGGGTCAAAGTCCACGACATAGAAGCGGGATCCATTCCAATGCCCTTATGCGTCATAACTTGCGCAAATATAGTTCGATGTCGATGAAATTTTTGTATGTGGTAGGAGACCACCTGGGAAGGAACCCTATTCAAAGTGGGTGAAGTGGGTTCAAAGGTCAGGATGTAGGAGCGGGATGCGTTCCATTGCTCTTATGCATCATAACTTGCGTCAGTATGGTTCGCTTTCGATGAAAGTTTAGTATGTCGTAGGGGACCACCTATTAAAAATGGGTGAAGTGGGGTCAAAGGTCAGGACAAAGGAGCGGGATGCATTCAATTGCTCTTATGAGTCATAACTTGCGTACATATGGTTCGATTTCGATGAAATTGTAGTATGTCGTAGGGGATCACCTGGGAATGAACCCTGTTGAAAATGGGTGAAGTGGGGTCAAAGGTCAGGACATAGGATCGGGATCCATTCCATCGCCCTTATCCTATACTATTAAAGAAGCACTTCTTGTATGTATGTAAATTTTATTTTGGAAACGGCTCTAAGGAATTTGATGAAAGTCGTTAACCTATTGTTTTCTGGTACTAGAGATCGATTTAGCTTAATCTCGACTTTAGGAAAATTCGTTTAGTAAATTCGTTTAAATAACCACCCCAAATTATCACGTTTTGGGTGTCATGGCGTCGTCCCATTAATGTTACTCATGCTTAGAAATCGTATAACGTCACAATCTCGCGTTTTAGATGTTGGCGCGCGGTCACGCCCTCTGTTTCATTACGTCACGCGTTGTGTGTGGATCCTATTAAAGTTTTATGACGTCACACTCTTGCGAGCAGATGGTCGCGATTCCCCTCTGCCTCATTACGTCGCACGTTGTGTGCGTATGCCCGTCCGCACGATAACTCGCGTAAAAATCGTTCGAATTCGATGAAATTTTAGTATGTGGTAGGGAAACATCTGTAAAGGAACCCTCATAAAAGTGAACGAAATGGGGTCAAAGGTCAAGACATAGGAGCGTAATCACTTCCATCGCCATTATGCGTCATAACTTACGTAAAACTGCTTCGATGTAGATGAAATGTTAGTATGTTGTAGGGGCCTGCCTGGGGACGAATCCTATTTATAATGGGTGAAATGGGGTCAACGGTTAGGACACAAGAGGAGATCTATTCCGTAGCCCTTATGCATCATAACTTACGTAAAAATGCTTCGATTGCGAAAAACCCTTATGATGTTATTTCAGAGGTATACTGAACCGGTTTTGTTGAATATAATCGAAATGGGTTCAATGGTCAGGGCACAGGACTGAGATTTATTCCACAGCCATTATCCTCATAACTTGAGTAATGATTTCTTGTATGTTGGAAAGAGTATTATAATCAATGCATTGCATGATTTTACTAACTTGTTCATTGTTCTGGTCAGCGGCATTTTGTTCTCTAGATGTGTGAAATGCTTTAAAGGTGTCTTAAATGGCACGGGAGAAATGGTGTGGCAGAAACTTACTTCTGTGTAGAAATCTGTGCCCTATTTTCCCCATTTGTACTCTCAGGCAGCCGTTTTCAAAACTTCCGTGACACTGATTAGCTGGGCAGTCTGTCGTTGTTTTCCCTTAGCATATTCTCAGTTCAGTGTTGCTGATAAAATACTCTTCCATACTTATTATGGAGTTTAAGAAAGAGAAAGAGTTTCGCGAAAAATTCGCTTCCGGAGAATATGTGCTTTTAGACAATGTAAATGGGAAAAGCGATATCTGGAAATATTTTAAATTACTGTCCCGTCTTGAAACTAGTTGGCCGGTAAACGCTGTTCAGTGCACTAAATGCAAAACCGCTTTGAGTTACGATAGCACAAAGTCTGGAACTTCGCATCTTAAGCGGCACAAATGTGCTCCTCACACACACGCACGAGAGACATATTGGATTCCAGCGATATGATAGGCCAGTAGAGATAGGTGAAGGATATTTCGTACTGTTTAAATTACCCCCACCCCCTTATCCCCAAGAATATTTTCGAGTCCAGCGGTAGGGTATGATATTTCGAAAACCCAGAAAATTTAAAAGGCATGGAAATTATCCTTCTCATGCAATATTTTTGGGTATACAAGCCCTCCCCCCCCCCTCCACACACACACGCCCTCCTCGGACTTCCCATGACTTATACAGAATCTGAGAAATATTCTGAATTAACGTTTATTGTAATAGAATACGTGTAGCAATGAAGAAAACGGAAACTCTTCAGGAGTCGAATGACCGAGTGCACCAGGTGTCAAATTCGTGTTTTGGTAATTGTTGAAATTTTACGGGCTGGCCTGGGCCTTGGAAACAGGAGAAATATACGAGCCGGGTCGGGCGAGACCGGGCTTTCCAAATTAAGGCTCGTGCAGACCACTACTCAGAGGCACCAAAAATTTACTGCGGAGGTTTGGAAACGAGTAATTTGGTCTGATGAGTCTTGTTTCTGTTTGTACTCCAATGATGGGAGGCGATGAGTGCATCGCAGGCCCAATGAAGCGATGAGTGCATCGCTGGCCCAATGAAGCGATGAGTGCATCGCAGGCCCAATGAAGCAATGAGTACATCACATGCCCAATGAAGCGATGAGTGCATCGCAGGCCCAATGAAGCGATGAGTGCATCGCAGGCCCAATGAAGCAATGAGTACATCACATGCCCAATGAAGCGATGAGTGCATCGCAGGCCCAATGAAGCAATGAGTACATCACATGCCCAATGAAGCGATTAGTGCATCTCAGGCCCAATGAAGCGATGAGTGCATCGCAGGCCCAATGAAGCAATGAGTACATCACATGCCCAATGAAGCGATGAGTGCATCACAGGCCCAATGAAGCAATGAGTACATCACATGCCCAATGAAGCGATGAGTGCATCGCAGGCCCAATGAAGCGATGAGTGCATCGCTGGCCCAATGAAGCGATGAGTGCATCGCAGGCCCAATGAAGCAATGAGTACATCACATGCCCAATGAAGCGATGAGTGCATCGCAGGCCCAATGAAGCGATGAGTGCATCGCAGGCCCAATGAAGCAATGAGTACATCACATGCCCAATGAAGCGATGAGTGCATCACAGGCCCAATGAAGCAATGAGTACATCACATGCCCAATGAAGCGATTAGTGCATCGCAGGCCCAATGAAGCGATGAGTGCATCGCAGGCCCAATGAAGCAATGAGTACATCACATGCCCAATGAAGCGATGAGTGCATCGCAGGCCCAATGAAGCGATGAGTGCATCGCTGGCCCAATGAAGCAATGAGTACATCACATGCCCAATGAAGCGATGAGTGCATCACAGGCCCAATGAAGCGATGAGTGCGTCGCTGGCCCAATGAAGCAATGAGTGCATCACAGGCCCAATGAAGCGATGAGTGCATCACAGGCCCAATGAAGCGATGAGTGCATCACAGGCCCAATGAAGCGATGAGTGCATCGCTGGCCCAATGAAGCAATGAGTGCATCACAGGCCCAATGAAGCGATGAGTGCATCGCAGGCCCAATGAAGCGATGAGTGCATCACAGGCCCAATGAAGCGATGAGTGCATATCAGGCCCAATGAAGCGATGAGTGCATCGCAGGCCCAATGAAGCAATGAGTACATCACATGCCCAATGAAGCGATGAGTGCATCGCAGGCCCAATGAAGCGATTAGTGCATCGCTGGCCCAATGAAGCAATGAGTGCATCACAGGCCCAATGAAGCGATGAGTGCATCGCAGGCCCAATGAAGCAATGAGTGCATCACAGGCCCAATGAAGCGATGAGTGCATCGCAGGCCCAATGAAGCATTGAGTGCATCACAGGCCCAATGAAGCGATGAGTGCATCGCAGGCCCAATGAAGCAATGAGTACATCACATGCCCAATGAAGCGATGAGTGCATCGCAGGCCCAATGAAGCGATGAGTGCATCGCTGGCCCAATGAAGCAATGAGTGCATCACAGGCCCAATGAAGCGATGAATGCATCACAGGCCCAATGAAGCGATGAGTGCATCGCGGGCCCAATGAAGCAATGAGTGCATCACAGGCCAAATGAAGCGATGAGTGAATCGCAGGCCCAATGAAGCGATGAGTGCATCGCAGGCCCAATGAAGCAGTGAGTACATCACATGCCCAATGAAGCGATGAGTGCATCGCAGGCCCAATGAAGCGATGAGTGCATCGCAGGCCCAATGAAGCAGTGAGTACATCACATGCCCAATGAAGCGATGAGTGCATCGCAGGCCCAATGAAGCGATGAGTGCATCGCAGGCCCAATGAAGCAGTGAGTGCATCGCAGGCCCAATGAAGCGATGAGTGCATCGCAGGCCCAATGAAGCAATGAGTGCATCACAGGCCCAATGAAGCGATGAGTGCATCGCTGGCCCAATGAAGCAGTGAGTACATCACATGCCCAATGAAGCAATGAGTGCATCGCAGGCCCAATGAAGCGATGAGTGCATCGCAGACCCAATGAAGCGATGAGTGCATCGCAGGCCCAATAAAGCGATGAGTACATCGCAGGCCCAATGAAGCCTTTAATACTGATTGTGTCGAAGGTGTTGAACAAGCTGGAGGGGTTCTCTGATGTTTTGGGATTTCTTTCGTTCCACGAAATGGGCCCTCTCGTTGCAGTGACGATGAATTTCAACAAGCATGCGTGCCTCCGCATTCTGAATGACGTAGTGCTGCCCCTAGCCCATATACATCTCCATGAGCAGCATCCCATTACCACTCCTGTCTTCCAAAAAGACAATTGCCGTGTGCACATGGCTAAAACTATTTCTGAGTGACACGACGAACAATCTGCAAAACTGTCTCACCTCGAATGGACAGCCAAATCCCCAGATTTAAATCCTATTGAAAATATCTGAGATCATTTTGAACAGAAGGTGAAACGCCTGGATTGGACACCCACGTTCTCTGGCAGAACTTCGGGTCCAATTTACGCACCAGTGGCTGCAAATAGATGTTCAAAACACCCACAAATTCGTGAAGTCTTTACCACTCCGGATTCAGGCTGTTACCAAGGCAAGAGACGCCGTCACCCGTTATTAGGTAAATTCTGCCAGGAGTGACTCATTTTTTGTCCGGTGTGCTTATAATATCCTGTGTAACGTCTGTGAACCTGATTTGAAAACTTACTTTTCGATTGGATAGCTTAAACCATGAGTGCTAAGATGCGCGCATTTTAGGACGTCATTTGAAAAGCAAATAGACGTGCTTATGTTATCACTATGTTTGCCACTCCGCTGACACCATATCTCTTCCCCCATCGGTCCGATATAATTTTTTTTTTTTTTTTTTTTTGCTTCAAAATATCCGGTTGAAGAAATTCTTTCTTCCATCCGATACGATTTATAGCGAAGACTATTTCAGGTGTATTTGAGTACACTCTCGTTTTCAACAAAAGAACACTTTTACCGCTACGCGCTGTAAGTTATGATTTCTCCGATATTTCGGCTTCTAAAAGTCCGATTTGAGAAATTGCTTTTACATCGGGTAGAACTCCTGGTGGGAAATGTTCTGTTGATAATTTCAAATTTTTTGGAAAGATTGGTTTTGCCCCTAGAGGACGTAAGTATAATTTATGTTTCTGATGTAATTACAACTACACTGAAGAGCAATTTAATTAGAGACAGCTGGCGTTACGCAAATGTGGAGCTGTGGGCGGCCCTGTAAACGGAAACGACATGACGTATGCAGCGATCCGACAATATAAGGAGTCATGCGACGGGAATCAGGAAGATTCGGATGCAGTATGGGTAAGACGAGGGCTCTAAGCGCATTTAATCGTGGGAAAATTGTCGAGGCTCAACGAATGGGTCACTCCATCTCGGAAGTCGTGCAGGTACTGGGAATTTCACGAGCCACTGTGTCACGGGTGCACCGTGAGTACATCCCGAAGAACCATCCCTGCAAGGGCCAACTGCCGTGGAAAACAGCGTGTGGTTGAGCGTGGTCATCGTCGGCTAGCTCGCATGGCAACAGCAGATAGACGAGCCACAGTGCAAGAAATCACCCGGCAATTTAGCGCTGGTGCACAAAAACGTGTAAGCAGCCACACCATCCAGAACCATCTCCTCGCTATGGGGTACAGAAGCCATCGTCCCACGAGGGTACCGCTGCTGACCGTACATCACAGGGTGCAAAGATTAGCATGGGCGCGTGAACATCGCCACTGGGTCCTAGACATGTGGGAAAATGTTGCCTGGACTGATGAGTCGAGATTCACGTTGGTACATGCGGATGGCAGGATACAAGTACGGCGCAAACCACATGAAGCGATGGATGCTTCTTGCCAGCAGGGTACTCTTCAAGCTAGTCGGGGTAGCAATGTCGTCTGGAGACTGTTTACGTGGATTGAAATGGGACCCATGGTACGTGTGACACCGTCCCTCACAAGTGAACGTTACCGGGATATCCTGGACGACTATTTGCTCCCGTTTGTGCGTCTTCAACATCCCACTGGGGACCTCATCCTGCAATAAGACAATGCGCCGTGCCATCGCTCCCGAATTGTATCCGAATAGTTGGATGAACACTCCACCGACGTGACCTCGCTTCCTTGGCCAGCTAGGTCACCTGACATCAATCCCATCGAGTACATCTGGGATGCCACCGAGAGAGATGTTCGAGGATCTGACCCCCTCCATCAAATCTTCGTGAACTGTGGGAGCTTGTTCAGGGGTCGTGGATCCGTATGGCTTCCCAACGCTTCCGGTGTCTTGTCGAGTCCATGCCGAGACGAATCGCCGCTGTCATCAGGGCGAAAGGTGGTGCTACACACATTACTAGACAGGTATCTCTAATTCAATAGTTCTTCAGTGTATATCTGCACTTTTGAGAGCCTGAGTTAAAAATTTCTTTCGCGGTCAAATAGCGTCCACTGCGGTAACCCTTTTGGGTACACCTTCTGTTCAAAACAGTTAATCATTTTTCCCGGAGGAGGATTACATCGTACATGCAAATCTTATTTTTGTCGATATTTCTGCTTCTAACAGTCCCATTTTAAAAATTCTTTCTTTGCTGGAGAGCGTTTCTGGTGGAAAATGTTTTGCATGTAATTTCAAACTTTTTCTTAACGCACAAGTCTCCCACTACGCGCGTTAAGTTGAATTGTGATTTCTCCGATATTTCGGCTTCTAAAAGTCCGATTATAAAAAATATTTTACATCGAATAGAGCTCCTGGTGGAAAACGTTCTGTATAAAATTCCTTGTTTTTTGTAAAGAGTGGTTTTGTCACTAGGGGGCGTATATATATATTTCTGTTTTTGATTAATTTACAACACATGCATTTCGGAAAACGTGGTTTAAGAATTTCTTTCGCGATCAGATAGCGTTCACCACGACAAATCTTTTGAGCATCCCTTCTTTTCAAAATAGTTAATAGTTTTTCCGCCTGAAGGCGTAAATATACATCTTATTTTTGTCGATATTCCTGCTTCTAACAGTCGGATTTCAAAAATTCTTTCTTTGTTGGAGAGCGTTTTTGGTGCGACTGGTTTTGCATATAGTTTATTTTTTTTTCTTAACGCACAAGTCTGCCATTAGAGGGCGTAAGTTCACGTTTCCGTTTACAGCATATTAGCAGCAAAATCTGCGTGTCTAACAACTCAATTGAAAAAATTCTTTTTCTGTCAGATACTACAAACGAAGAAAATCTTTTGTGTGCATTTATTGACCAGAATAATGCGTAGTATCCCCGATAGGACACACAACAATATTCAATTCGTTTTTTTTTCTTTTTTTTTTTTTATTGGAGGTTTAACGACCACCGTGAGCATCTCAATGGGCTATAAGCAGTCACCCGTCCCTAATTTAGGGTCACTGGTTCCAGGGAAGGGAGAGAGCCAGTGCCGGAAGACAAACACAACATCCATGCCTCACCGGGATTCGAACACGGACATTGTTTGGACGAATGATCAGAGGCCATCGTTTAGACCACTGCGCCACCAATTCGTTTTTTGTCGATATCTTTGCTTCTAAAAGTCTGATTAAGAAATCTTTTTTTTTTTTTTTTTTTTTTTTAACACAGGGCACTATTTGTCTTCTGAAACTCGTAGGTTTTTATAAACAACACAGCAATCACACATCTCTGAATTGACTTATTTTTACTCTCCTCGCGTAATATGACGTCATGACGTATTTTCCACGTATTATGAGAAGAATGTTTCTTCCACGCTATAAGGTGTCCCAGAATTATTGAACACATAAAAAAATTGTGTCCAAACAAAACTATGAGCATTGTCTGTTTTCTATGTCACGTATTACTAACACGGTTTCTATATTTATGTTTTGCCTAATTATTGCATAAATATTTGTATTGCTGCTTGAAAATGCAGAAAAAGAATTCGAAAAATGGTAATCGGACGAATAAACTATTTCGCCTATAATATTTTTTTTCCTTCGCGATGTTTCCCCTGTCTTGTGTTGTTAAATGTTAGTCATTTCCCATCTATATAAAGTTGAATGTTTGTTTGTTTGTTCGCTATGTAAATTTACAGTTTTAAATTTAAATGCATCAAATTTGGTATACTATCCCATGGTACTCTAACTTAGACCGTAAACGGTTTTTGGAAGGGGTCGGAGCCCAGGGTTAAAGGGCCGCCATACAAATTTTTTGCAAAAATTTCCAATTTTTGCACTTTCCAACCGGAGGTTGAAGAAAGGTATATGATCCAGCTTTGTCCTTCTGTCTCTCTGTACGTCCGTCCCTACGTCTATCCGTCTGCTTCTCCTCACGATAACTCACGTAAAACTGATGCGATTTCGATGAAATATTAATACACTGGCGAAAAGTAAAAAAGAACACCAAGAAGGAGACGTCTGATACCAACGAAATTTATACAGCATAACAACGGAATACAGAGGATAACGTGATCAAAACATTATGGCAAAATACAGCTGTATTTGCTGGTAAACTGAAAAATAACATTTCCATGTAACATGGTTAGTACGAGGTTGAACCGCCATGAACTGCGTCACACTGTGCAATTCTGGCATGCAGTCTGTCGTACAGATGTTGGATGTAAGTTTGGGGTATTGAGTTCCAAGCATCCTCAACCTGGACGCGTAAATCGGGGATGGTCGTGGCTGGCCGTGGAGACCGGATAAGTCTTTGTCCCATAAATTCCCACACGTGCTCAATGGGGGACAAATCCGGTGAACGTGCAGGCCATGGAAGTTGTCTCACACCCTGAAGTGCATGTTGCGTTGCACGTGGCGTGTGTGGGCGTGCGTTATCTTGCTGGAAAATACCACGATGGACCGACCTTACAAATGGCACAATAACGGGTTGAATGATGTTGTTGATGTAGGAGGTGCTGTTTAACGTACCCGGTACAAACACTAGTTGTGTACGGGAGTAATAGGTGATCGCTGCCCACACTAGGAGATCAGGTGTAGACCCTGTGTGTCGCTGGCGGATGCAAGAAGGGTGGAGACGCTCCCCTGTGTGTCTGCGGACACGCATACGGCCATCGGAGGCTCCCAACCTGGATCTGCTTTCATCGCTAAGCACAACAGATCGCTATTACGTTCTCCAGTGCAGACGTTCGCGACACCACTGCAGCCGTTCCTGACGGTGGGCCGGAGTCAGAGGTACACATGCCAGAGGCACACGTGCACGTAGTCCTGCATCCAGTAGGCGGTTGCGGATTGTTAGCACAGTCACCTCAGGTGCAACAGCAGCTCGGATTTGCGTCGCAGTGGATGTTCTGCCTGACAACGCCGCTCTTCTTATGCGTCGATCGGTCCGCTCATCAGTCCGTCTGTGACTCCCGGTTCCCCGTCTTCCCGTGTGGGAATGTTCCTGGGACCATCTACGCCACCGTCGTACCACCACCGATACTTCCCTTCCAATTCGCTCCGCAATACGACGATACGACCACTCGGCCTCGCGGAGTCCGACTAGACGACCTCGCTCAAAGTCCGATAACTGCTGAAATCGTACACGTCTTTCATGTCCATACATTGCAGCTTCTTCACGGTCTTCGCACGTGTCCGTACGCCGACGACTGATTACATTCATTTTGCCGTACTCCTTAAATACCACCGACGATAATTTGCATATTATGCCGTGCTGTGGCGTAAGTGTTCACCGGTTGATCCCGAAAGTAACATCACACATCACCGGTTGATCCCGAAAGTAAACTCGATCCCATTAACTTATGTAAATTTCATGATAGTCCGCTAATTCCTTTTTGGTGTTCTTTTTTCACTTTCCGCCAGTGTATATGGTAAGGGACAACGGGGAACGAACCCTATTGGAAATGGGTGAAATGGGGTCAAAGGTCAGGACATAGGAGGGGTATCCATTCCATTGCCCTTATGCGTCATAACTTACCTGAAAATGCAGCGATTGCGACAAAACTTTAGTATGTTGTATCGGAGGAATGCTGAACCGGTTCTGTTGAATATCAACGAAATGGGATCAAAGGTCAGGGCGCATAAGCGAGATTTATTCCACAGCCTTTATCCTCATAACTTGAGTGATAACTTGAGTAATGATTTCTGGTATGTTGGAAAGCGTATTATAATTAATGCATTGCATGATTTTTCTAACTTGTTAATTTTAAATTCGAATTTAATAATTTATGCTGTGATAAGTGCTTTCCAGTGAAGAACTGAAACACAATTCAGCAACGGAACTGAAGTATGTATTTCCATTAATCTTCTTTTCTCTTTATTTCATAAAAGTAAATTAACTAAATATTTTTGTTTTTACTTGTCATATTTGCAGCCATCCTGGCTCAATGACCTAAATGAATTGAAATAAATTTAGTGGGAAATTACAGGAATATCTTTTTCATTCACTAACTTTCACCCGTTGAACTTGGTGATTTCACGAATAGTAAGTAATATTTACTTGCGAAATACCAGGTACCCATGGTATATGTATATAAAACACAGTAAAACGCAAACGGAAAAACTGAAAATGCTGTGTGCCAAATGACTGTACAAAGAATAAAATTCAAATTCAACGAAGAAGTGAAACACAGTATTAGGTACGGTTCATGCCGTTGAAAACTAATCCTTTTCATTTGATTTGTACAAAATTTGGATAAAAAATTATCACCAAAATTTATCGAGCAACGGCGGACAATTAGGTAGTTTTAGAGTGATGTGCTTCAGAAATTAACCTGAACAATTTTGTGATTTACGTAAAGAAATTAATGTGAACCATTCTGCGATTTACATAAAGAAATTAACGTGAACAGTTATGAGATCTACATTAAGGAATTAACGTGAAAAATCTGGGATTTGCATAAAGAAATTAACGTGAACAATTCTGTGATTTACATAAAGAAATTACCGCAAAGAATTATGTGATTTACATAAAGAAATTAACGTGAACAATTCTGCGATTTACATAAAGAAATTAACCTGAACAGTTATGTAATGTACATAAAGAAATTAACGTGAAAAATTATGTGATTTACATAAAGAAACTAACGTGAACAATATGTGATTTATATAAAAAAATTAACGTGAACAATTCTGTGATTTACATGAAGAAATTACCGCGAAGAATTCTGTGATTTACATGAAGAAATTACCGCGAAGAATTCTGTGATTTACATAAAGTAATTAACGTGAACAATTCTGCGATTAACATAAAGAAGTTAACCTAAATAATTCTGTGATTTACATAAAGAAATTAAGGTGAAAAATTATGTGATTTACATAAAGAAATTATCGAGAACAATCTATGATTTACATAAAGAAATTATCCTGAACAATTCTGTGATTTACATAAAGAAATTAACGTGAACCATTCTGTGATTTACACATAGAAATTAAGGTGAACAATTCTGTCAGTCTTGCTACTTCTACGTTTTATTAAGACTGTTTTGCTGCGCATTCTGATTTTTACCTAGTTAAAAAGTTCATCTTTTTTTTCTTCTTCAGTCTCATGTATGGTTATAACATGTTTTCCTGTATATTTTTGCATCTAACTGTTCGACATGAAAATCCCTTTGTCTCTGATACATTCCTTCAGCTATGAGAAACATTTCGTGCACAATTTGTCGATTCTCCTAACATAATTTTCATCTTTATATGAGAAAAAGAAGCCATTTCTACTAATGGTTGTTATTATCATTTGCAAAAACCAGGTCGATTTTTTGCACGACTTTCGTAAAAATGATCGTGCGCATGCTATCGGTTTGTCTGTCTGTGGACACCATATCTCTGCAACTATTGGACTGATGCAGAAGTTCATGCCGTCTTTTTCACCGCACTACAGGAATGTATTACATCAGTAGGGAAAACGGAATCAATCAACTATGTATTCCCCACATTGTTTACGATGGTGTCCCAACGTCTGGATAGATCTGCTATACCATTCTTGAAAAAACGTGCAGGTTTTGCTGCGAAGAAATCGTGAAGGAAATTCAAGAGATCAACATCATTGTTGAACGTTCTGCCACGGAGTGCATTCGACAGAGATCGCAACAGGTGATAGTCTGAAGGAGCGACATCTGGGGGATAGGCCGGATGTGGAAGGATCTCCCATTTCATCTCCTGAATGACCATTTTGGTCACGTTTACACTGTGAGGGCTTTCTTTATCTTGTTGGAAAAGATAACATGGCGACGATGTGGCCGTTTCTGCTGAACTGCTCCCTCCACACTGCGGTGTTTCTCACAATAGAGTGCAGAGTTGATAGTCCGATTCCTCGGCAACATTTCCCAGTGAATAATGCCTTCCATGTCCCATCAGACACACAACATGATCTTCGCAGGATGAAAGTCATGTTTTGAACGTGGTGTGGGCGTCTTGTTTGGGCTTAACCATTCCCTCCGACGCCTGAAATTCACGGAAAGGCACCACTTTTCATCTCCAGTAACAATACGTGACACAAAGGGTTTGTGTTGCTGAGAACTTTCGCGATAACGGGGGAGCAAGGAACCACATATGACAACACGCTGATTCTTGTTGTCCTCTGTGAGAGTGTGAGGCACCCAAGACCCCAATTTCTGGACCTCTCCTTTATGTTCCAGGTGTCGCACCACTGTGGTCTGGTCACAGTCCATCTCAGTGGCCAATTTGCGTGTGGTTTGTCGCGGATCCAAGTGGATGAAATGGTTCAAACGATCCACATCAAAGTGAGATGGGCAAACTGAGCGTGTAAAGTCATCGAGATCGAAATGGCCACCTCGGAACAGTTAAAACCATTTGCGGGATGTCCTCGGCGCAATAGCATCCTCCCCATACACAGCACAAATTTATCTGCGTAGCCTCGGCAGCTGTGGATCCTTTGTTAAACTCGTAGAGGAGCAGATGTCGGAAATGTTCATTTCTCTCTACTTGACACTCCATACTTCCGGACCTGAAAACCAAAAACCATTAGCCACAAACACAGAACGCAATGTGATTTAGATACAAGACATTACTGGCTACATTTTGATATACACTGAAGAGCAATTGAATTTGAGATACCTGTCTAGTAACGTGTAGCACCACCTTTCGCCCTGATGACGGCGGCGATTCGTCTCGGCATTGACTCAACAAGACACCGGAAGCGTTGGGAAGCCATACGGATCCACGACCCCTAAACAAGCTCCCACAGTTCACGAATATTTGATGGAGGGGAGTCGGAGCCTCGAACATCTCTCTCGATGGCATGCCAGATGTGCTCGATGGGATTGAGGACAGGTGACCTAGCTGGCCAAGGAAGCGAGGTCACGTCGGTGGAGTGTTCATCCAACCATTCGGATGTTGTTTGCGCCGTACTCGTATCCTGCTATCCGCATGTACCAACGTGAATCAGGACTCATCAGTCTAAAGGCGATGTTCCCGCGCCCATGCTAATCTTTGCACATTGTGATGTGCGGTCAGCAGCGGTAACCTCGTGGGACGATGGCTTCTGTATCCCATAGCGAGGAGATGGTTCTGGATCGTGTGGCTGCTTACACGTTTTTGCGCACCAGCGTTAAATTGCCGAGTGATTTCTTGCACTGAGGTGTTACAATGCGAGTTAGCCGACGATGACCCCGCTCATCCACACGCTGTTGTTTACGGCAGTTGGCCCTTGCAGGGATGGTTTTTACCGGATTCGATGTACTGACGGTGCAGCAGTGACACAGTGGCTCGAGAAAATCTAAGTGCCTGCACGTCTTCCGAGATGGAGTGACCCATTCGTCGGGCCCCGACAATTTGCCCACGATCAAATACGCTTAGATCCTTCGTCTTACCCATACTGCGTCCGACTGTTATTGATTCCTGTCGCATCACTCCTTATATTGTCGGATCGCTGCATACGTCATGTGGTTTCCGTTTACTGGACCGCCCGCAGCGCCACATTTGCATAACGCCAGCTGTCTCTAATTCGATTGCTCTTCAGTGTACAACTGGCCATCTGCACCGTCATTACTAACCAGGAATAAAACGCCATGAACTTATGCATCAACCCAATATTTATCCGATTTATAATTTTTTTTTTTTTTTTTTGCATTGGGAAGCTTCAAATGAGACTGATGATCCTTGAATTCCGTTTTTTTTTTTTTTCGATGCACAACTTCGCCGCTAGAGCGCTTAAATGCAGATGACATCAAAATCAAAATACATTTTATTGCATATATTTGCTTGCGAATATCCGATTGAAAAATAATTTTTCTTCTATTCGATGCCATTTATATCAAATGGTGCTCTAGGTATACTGACTTTTCTCAAGTTATTCACAGACTTTCCGCTAGGGGGTGTAAAAGTAAATTTATTTTACCCCCATATCTTTGCTTCTAAAACTCCTATTTGAAAAATTTTTACTGCACCGGATATAGCTCCTAATGGCAAACGGTTTGGGAAATGTTTTGCATATAATTTCTGGTATTTGGTAAAGAATAGTTTGACCACCTTGGGACGTAAGTTTTCATTTCGGCTTCTGATATATTTGCAGAAAAATCTGTGCTCCCGAAAACTCAATTGAAAAATGTCTTTTGTGGACCAATTTCGCTCACCTTGACAAAACTTTTGATAATACTTTTTTTTTAAACAATGCATAGTTTTTCCCGCCAGAGAGCGTAGACACATTTCTTATTTTTATCCATATCTCTGCTTCTAACAGTGCTATTTGAAAAAGTATTTCTTTGTTCGACAGGTTTCCGCTGCGAAATGTTTCTCATATTATTTCAAATTTTTGTTAACGTACAAGTCTTTCACCAGAGCGCGTGAGTTCACGTTTCTGTTTACAGTAATATCTGAGTGACTAAAAATCGAATTCGAAAATTTCTTTCTTCGGTCAGGTACTGCTAACTATGCAAACTCTGTGTGCGTATTTTCTTTCCAAAATAACGCACGATTTCTCCGCTAGGGTGCAGAAATATTTAATCTGTTTTTCTTAATATCTCTGCTTCTAGAAGTACGATTTAAAAAATTCTATCAACACCGGATGTGATTTACCTTGTAGAATAGTTTAGGTTAGAATATGAGGAGTTTTGTAGTTCACAGTTGTGTTGGTAGGTGGCGTTTTTGCATTTAGCAGGTGTATCGCCGCTTCACAAATCCTATTGGCAAATTTCAGTTTTACTGTATGCTCTTCGCTACAATAAAGATGTGGAGCATTATCTCTTTAAATGATGCCAAGATTTCCCGCCAGGAGCGTAAAGGTCAAAATCTTCTTCTTTTTTTCTTTTTTTCCCCCATCTCTGCTTCCGAGTGACTTATTTGAAAAGTTACTTTTCCTTGGCATAAATTTTGCTATGAAGAACATTTTTTGCCCATTGTCAATTTTTCCATTATGCAAAATTTTTCCGTTAGCAGGCGTAGACTTATATCATCCCATACAGCACAAAACGTTTTAGATATGTATCAAAAATGTTACAATCTCTCATTTTCGTTACACTTTCAGAGATATCTTACAATTACGTTTCAGGAACACCTATTTTGGAACATAGCTCTTTGCACATGGGTTAAAAATAGCATTCACCGATACTACTGTTTTATAGTTTCAATTGTACATAATTGCTACCTTGATGTTACATTCCGGCGATATTTAAATTTTTTGATTTGGCAACGGTGTGGATGCGCATGCGCATTTATGCCGTTTCACCGAAGCACTCTCGTAGTTGTATTTCCACGCGATACTGGAATATTCGTTGGTGATACTGTCGTACTCGAGTTAACTAGTTAGTTGATTTAATATTTCGTGTCTTTTTTTCTTTTTTTTTTTTTTTGATTCAGGATCATCTGAAAGTAAGTAATTGTTTTGATTATTATATTTTTTTAAATTCTAAAATGCATTTTACAAAATCTAAGTAGATGGCTGTTCTGTTGTATTAGTATACTATACCAGCATGGTTTTTTTTAATTGAAGCCGAGAAATTTCATGATGGTAGGTATTTAGAGAAATGACGAATTTGATTTTCTTTCTTATTTTCGCTAAAATATAATCTATTCCACATGCCTAATAAAAATTCGACACCCTCATTTGGGACCGATTTTTATTTCTTTTGTTATCAATATACAAACGCCGCCACTGTTCCCAACGGACAGCGGACTGCGTTGAACCTGCGAAAACGTAAACAACTCGTAATACGACTGTTGTTGCTTTTGAAACAGATGTGGAGTGTAATATTTTATATTGTGATTTTCAAAATATTAAACTATAATGTTCAACGTAGTAAATACGTAACAATCGTATGATGATGTCACAAATATCTTTCAAATACGTAACAATCGTATGATGATGTCACAAATATCTTTCAAATACGTAACAATCGTATGATGATGTCACAAATATCTTTCAAATACGTAACAATCGTATGATGATGTCACAAATATCTTTCAAATACGTAACAGTAATGTAACGAAGTTACAAATATATTTCAAACACGTAACAGTAACATGAAGTTTGTATGCTGAAGTTACAAAGACCTTTCACTGTAACGTATCGGTTATGTTTCAAAGTTATGCAACGTTTGAGGACGTTTTGACGTAACCGTAAGGTTTCTGAAACATTACTGTTACATTGCGCAACGTATGTTATAATGAATATATCGCTTCTGCTACTGAATTATAATGAATTCATCTTCTTCTAAGCTAATGCTTCTTCTAATGCTTGTTGTTTGTTAATTATATCATGAATAAACTTTCCTGCTAGTAGTGTAGTAATAATAATGAACAAGCTTTTAACTGCTAGTAATGTTGTAGTAGTAATTAAGATGAATAAAGTCTTATGCTGGTTGTTAATAATAATCAACTAATGAAATTAACCTAACAGCCAGACAGAGATATGACAAAACTATGAACTGAGAAAGACGTACTTACTAAAACAATCTTTTATTTGGTAAACTTCTGGCTCTCACATAAACGAAGATCTCTTTACACACGAAACAAAGCTCTCACGCACATAAACAACCGCTCTCTCTATACAACAACAGCTCTCTGACACATAAACAACAGCTCACTTCGTACAACAACAGCTCTCTCCGTACAACAACAGCTCTCTCTGTACAACAACAGCTCTCTGACACATAAACAACAGCTCACTTCGTACAACAACAGCTCTCCCTACGTATCGTTGAAAGCGCCTATTTATACTGGCTACCACCACGTCATGACTTACACTCATTGCCAGATCTCATTCAGCGGGAGAAATAACATCTCGTTCAGTAAGAAGATAATTTACATAGTAAAATAAAATAACCAGAGATAGTAAAAATCAAAAGGAAAGTGAAACTAGAGTATACGTTACAATGTGAAAAGTCACAATGTTTCAGTGCTACGTACTTGTAACATATACGAAATATTTTGTGCTGTGTGGGATGTTTCCTTTTACATTTCTTTTTTTAACTGTTCGATTTGAAAATATATTTGTCTCTGATACCTTCCTTGTGCTATGAGAAACTTTTTGTGCACCATTGGTTAATTTTTGTAACATGCTTTTTAGCCGATGCCAGCACAGCACATAATATTTCGTATATGTTACAAGTATGTAGCACTGAAACATTGAGACTTTTCAGATACGTTCCGCAATGTAACTGTAATGTTTCCGAAAACTTACGGTTACGTCAGAATGTCCTCAAACGTTACATAACTTTGAAACGTAACCGATGACGTTACAGTGAAAGGTCTTTGTAACTTTTTTTTTTTTTTTTTTTTTTTGATTGGAGGTTTAACGACCACCGTGAGCAACTCAAATGGGCTATAAGCAGTCGCCCGTCCCTAATTTAGGGTCACTGGTTCCAAGGAAGGGAGAGAGCCAGTGCCGTAAGACAAACACAACATCCATGCCTGACCGGGATTCGAACCCGGACCCCTTACGGACGAATGATCAGAGGCCAACGCCTTAGACCACTGCGCCACCGGGGCGGCCTTTGTAACTTCAACATACCAACTTCATGTTACTGTTACGTATTTGAAAGATATTTGTGACATCATCATATTACTTTTACGTGATAATAAGGGGTTCTTGTTAAAAGGAAGCCATCCACGTGTTGCCTCAAGGACGGATGTGGCCGATTCCTGGCCAATCTTGACGTTAGTCTCAGCCATTTTGTTTTTCAAGTGATCTTCGCAACCGTCTTCTGTTCGTAATTCCTTCTTTGTATTCAACCATAAGATTTTGTGTGCCACGTGGTCCTACCGAACGTGTTTTTGTTCGCTAATTTGTTTCACCTTCCCACGTGGTCTCACCGGTATCTTCTGTACATCACTTAGTTTTTCCCCACCAGAAAATTTTACGGTGTGACATCACGACGCTAGGGAAATTTTCTTGCCAAGGAAATACAAATCCTCGAAGATCACACCAGGCTCGAACCCCTCTCCAGCGGGTTTCCATGCAGATGCATTACCCCTATGGACCATAGTACACCTCGCGCTTACAGCTTGCTGTAGGAACTAACGAGAAGGCAAATGCTTTGCGAATACGTTATTTAATAGAAATGCTTTATTTTCTCCACGGATCATTTTATTTTTCTGTAGCATGACTGAAATTTCTTCATGATTAATCAACGAAATGCACCTTTTAATGCATATCTTACTCTATTCTTTTTTTCAAAACTTGCGTGGTCGTTAAACTTCTGAATATATCAACATTATTTTTTTTACCTTTCCAAACTAACAACTGCTTTTATAGATACCTTTTTTCTGATTCAAAACCAAGAAACGTACTAAGATATTATACACTGGCTTGCAAAACTTAAGGACGGACACTATTGTACACTAACTAGCTAACTCGAGTACGAGAGTATCACCAAAAAATATCCCAGTAGCATATGGAACGGCTACGAGAGTACTTCGGTGAAATGGCATAAATACGCATGCGCATCCACGCCGTTGCCAAACCAAAAATCTTAAATATCGCTGGAATGGAACATCAAGATAGCAATTATGTACAATGGAAACTATAAAGCAATTGTATGGGTGAATGCTATTTTTAACGTAACCGTAATGTACAAAGAGTTATGTTGCAAAATAGATGTTGCTGAAACGTAATTGTAAGATATCTCTGAAAGTGTAACGAAAATGAGAGGTTGTAACATTATTGATGCATATCTGAAACGTTTTGTGCTATATGTGTGGTGCACTAAGCATCTGTTTCTATTTATGGATGTTTTATCCATTGTAGAAACCGGTTGATTATTTTATAAACCGGTTCTATTAACTTTGATAAATTTAATTCGCCTCAGAACAGATTCAAAACACGAGCTCATTACAACCGAAAAAATTCGGTTTCATCTTTCTTGTTCTGTTTTATGACAGAAATTGGCTAAACTGAACTTCAAAAAGTTGCGTAACATGCTATTCCACAGACTGACGTGCCCTGCCTACCCCAATGGCTTTCTTTTTCCCAGCGCTTAATTTTCTTAGACTTACATAGGCTGGAACGTTGCGTGGCCACCGAAACACGGCAGCATCTCATTCAGAACTTTCATCCGCGTAGGAGGCAAACACCGTCGTAAAAACAAGAGAATCTCTTTTAGGATCTTGTCTTATTTAAGTCTGATATCCCATCACAACGGCCTTTCAGCTCTCCTAAATCAACACAAGAACCGGCGATACTTGAGATAGGGGGACTGGATGCTTGTACCCAAAACATATGTTTTCGCCGAAGTGCACTTACGGCACTATCGAAATGGAAGATTCTTCTCCTCCTCTGGTAAAAGGGACATATCTTTTCAAACGTAGAAAGAAAATAGGGACATTTTGTTCAAAAGCAGAACGCATTTCCCATAAGAAAGAGGGCGGCTCTCCTCGCTGCTTCGACATAAACAACATTAAGGGTCGTCCACAAAGAAAATCTGAATAGAAGACGTCTAAATCGTGGCGTTTCCATCAGAGCATACTTACCTGCGCCGAAGAAGAATATTCAAACGTTAAAAGAAATCCGAATATGTATAGCCGACGTTGCCAAAAGATCGATCCATTTCGGATCAATTCTGTTATTGATCTGTTTCTGTGTCAGGTGGGGGGCATAGCTTAGTCTTTGACCAGAAATAGACGGTTTTACGCGTGCGAATTCTTTAGGCGGTTGCAGGACTCCCTTTCCAGCTGCAGTGAAGTGGAAAGTCTGCAAACGAAGTGAAATGCATTTTTGACTATGTTTCCAACCCTCTTTCAGTTTGCCCCGATCGGGAAATATATATTTTGCACTTCTAATAGGGCCCCATGCCAAACTGATTGATTTATGGCGTGCAGTATCCGACACGCGAAACAATTTTCCAATATCGGTTATGATTAGAAAAAGATGTAAAGCGCAGAGGAATGGCTCCGTATCATGAATTGCAAATAGCAAAGTGGGGGGCTTGTATAAAAAAAAACAAGAAATAGAAAAAGCTGCCAAGGCAGGATTTTTAACACTTCACTGCTGAATTGAATGACGTAGGTTTCTGTCTGTACATTTGTTTCGAACGCTCCTAAAATGAAAGAAAATATGGGTTTCAAGTTTGCAGAAATTCATACATGACTTTAAATCAGACATATTTCAATTCCTACATTAACACAATACACGTATCCGATTTTTATCCGTCTTGTTTTTGACATGAAAATATTCTCTAAGTGAAAGCCCGTCAATAATAACATCAATAATAACAGCATATGCAGAGTACTTTTTTAAAAACCGGGTATTTTTTTTGTCATGCTCAAATGTGGAAGTCCAAAGTCCATCCTGAAAATAATGCCACGTCCCTCATAAGATTTCCTTTTAAATACAAAGGGCATCCTGAAAGTAATGCCTCGTCCCTCATAAGATTTCTTATAAATACAAAGGGCATCTTGAAAGTAATGCCTCCTCCCTCATAAGATTTCCTTATAAATACAAAGGGATCCAGAAAGTAATGATTCGTCCCTTATAAGATTTCCTTATAAATACAAAGGGCATCCTGAAAGTAATGCCTTGTCCCTCATAAGATTTCTTTTTAAATACGAAGGGCATCCTGAAAGTAATGCCTCGCCCCTCATACGATTTCTTATAAATACAAAGGGCATCCTGAAAGTAATGCCTCGTATCTCATAAGACTTCTTTTTAAATACGAAGGGCATCCTGAAAGTAATGCCTCGTATCTCATAGGATTTCTTTTTAAATACGAAGGGCATCCTGGAGTGCCTCGTTCTTCATAAGATTTCCTTTTAAATGCAAAGGGCATCCTGAAAGTAATGCCCCGTCCCTCATAAGATTTCCTTATAAATACAAAGTGCATCCTGAAAGTAATGCCTCGTCCCTCATAAGATTTCTTTTTAAATACAAAGGGATCCAGAAAGTAATGCCTCGTCCCTCATAAGATTTCCTTATAAATACAAAGGGCATCCTGAAAGTAATGTCTCGTCCCTCATAAGATTTTCTTATAAATACAAAGGGCATCCTGAAAGTAATGCCTCGTCCTTCATATGATTTCCTTATAAATACAAAGGGATCCAGAAAGTAATGCCTCGTCCCTCATAAGATTCCCTTATAAATACAAAGGGCATCCTGAAAGTAATGCCTCGTCCTTCATATGATTTCCTTATAAATACAAATGGCATCCTGAAAGTAATGCCTCGTCCCTCATAAGATTTCCTTATAAATACAAATGGCATCATGAAAGTAATGCCTCGTCCCTCATAAGATTTCCTTATAAATACAAAGGGCATCCTGAAAGTAATGCCTCGTCTTTCATATGATTTCCTTATAAATACAAAGGGCATCCTGAAAGTAATGCCTCGTCCCTCATAAGATTCCCTTATAAATACAAAGGGCATCCTGAAAGTAATGCCTCGTCCCTCAAACGATTTCCTTATAAATACAAATGGCATCATGAAAGTAATGCCTAGTCCCTCATAAGATTTCCTTATAAATACAAAGGGATCCAGAATGTAACGCTACGTCCCTCATAAGATGTCCTTATAAATACAAAGGGCATCCTGAAAGTAATGCCTCGTCTCTCATAAGATTTCTTTTTAAATACAAAAGGCATCCTGAAAGTAATGCCTCGTCCCTCATACGATTTCCTTAGAGATACAAAGGGATCCAGAAAGTAATGCCTCGTCCCTCATAAGATTTCTTTTTAAATACGAAGGGCATTCTAGAATGCCTCGTCCCTCATCAGATTTCCTTTTAAATACAAAAGGCATCCTGAAAGTAATGCCTCGTCCCTGAAAAGATTTCTTTTTAAATACAAAGGGCATCCTGAAAGTTATGCCTCGTCCCTCATAAGATTTCCTTATAAATACAAAGGGATCTAGAGAGTAACGCTTCGTCCCTCATAATATTTCCTTATAAATACAAAGGGCATCCTGAAAGTAATGCCTCGTCCCTCATACGATTTCCTTATAGATACAAAGGGATCCAGAAAGTAATGCCTCGTCCCTCATAAGATTTCTTTTTAAATACGAAGGGCATTCTAGAATGCCTCGTCCCTCATAAGATTTTCTTTTAAATACAAAAGGCATCCTGAAAGTAATGCCTCGTCCCTCATAAGATTTCTTTTTAAATACAAAGGGCATCCTGAAAGTTATGCCTCGTCCCTCATAAGATTTCCTTATAAATACAAAGGGATCTAGAAAGTAACGCTTAGTCCCTCATAATATTTCCTTATAAATACAAAGGGCATCCTGAAAGTAATGCCTCGTCCCTCATAAGATTTCTTTACAAATACAAAGGGCATCATGAAAGTAATGCCTCGTACCACAAAAGATTTCTTTATAAATACAAAGGGCATCCTGAAAGTAATACCTCTTCCCTCATAAAAGTTTTTTTTTAAATATGAAGGGCATCCTGGATTGCCTCGTCCCTCGTACGATTTCTTTTTAAATATCAAGGGCATCCTGAAAGTAATGACTCATCCCTCATAATATTTCTTATAAATACATAGGGCATCCTGAAAGTAATGCCTCGTCCCTCATAATATTGCCTTATAAATACAAAGGGATCCAGAAAGTAACGCTACGTCCCTTATCAGATTTCCTTATAAATACAAAGGGCATCCTGAAAGTAATGCCTCGTCCTTCATAAGATTTTCTTATAAATACAAAGTTCATCCTGAAAGTAATGCCTCCTCCCTCATAAGATTTCCTTATAAAAACACTGACGGAAAAAAATCCCAACACCAAGAAGGGGTTCTGTTAGATAAACGACAGTTTGTAGGCGGTGAGAGTACATCTGTAAGATGACGTCTATGCAAATTTCGCGCTCGGCGCATACGTGTGGCGCTAGTAGCGCCCCTCGGAACATGCAAAGCAGGTTTGCTGTAAATACGCGCTGTAACGTTCGTGAGCGTTAGTTATCGTTGAGATTCGACGTAGTGTGTTGATGTTAGTCAAGAATGCCTTTAAGAAGACGAAGAAGCCATTATCAATAGCTCACGGAGTTTGAACGAGGTCGTGTAATAGGGCTACGAGAAGGTGAATCTTCTTTCCGCAGTATTGCAGAACGATTTGGCAGGAATGTAGCCACTGTGCATGATTGTTGGCAGCAGTGGTCAAGGGAAGGTACTGCCCCAAGAAGACCGGATTCCGGCCGGCCACGTGGCACTACTGAGAGGGAAGGCCGCCGTTTACGTCGTATGGCCGTGGCGCATCGTACCGCGTCTGCGGCAGCAATTCGATCTGCAGTTGCCACCACAGTGACACAACGAACTGTTACAAATCGGTTACTTGAAGGACAGCTCCGAGCCAGACGCCATGTAGCGTGCATTCCACTTACTCCGAACCACTGCCATTTGCGACGTCAGTGATGTTAAGCTAGGGCTCATTGGAGGACGGAGTGGAGATCTGTTGTGTTTTCCGATGAAAGCCGGTTCTGCCTGGGTGCCAGTGATGGCCGTGTGTTAGTTAGAAGGAGGCCAGGTGAACGCCTGCAACCAACCTGTCTGCGGCCGAGACACACTGGACCTACACCTGGAGTTATGGTCTGGGGAGCAAATTCCTATGACATCAGGAGCACTCTCGTGGTTATCCCACGCACCCTGACGGCACAGTTGTACGTCGGTCTGGTGATTCAACCTGTTGTGCTGCCATTCATGAACAGCATTCCAGGGGTGTTTTCTAACAGGATAACGCTCGGCCGCATACCGCTGTTGTAACCCAACATGCTTTACAGGGTGTCGACATGTTGCCGTGGCCTGCTAGATCACCAAATCTTTCAGCAATCGAGCACGTATGGGACATCATTGGACGACAACTCCAGCGTCACCCTCAACCAGCATTAACCGTCCCTGTATTGACCGACCAAGTGCAACAGGCATGGAACTCCATCCCACAAACTGACATCCAGCACCTGTACGACACAATGCATGAACGTTTGCGTGCTTGCATTCAACATTCTGGCGGTTACACCGGTTATTAATGTACCAGCATTTCACATTTAAAATGGCTCTTCTCGCGCTCACAATAAGCTGTGATCTTTAAATCTTAATCGATTAAATATGATACCTATGCAAATGTATTGCCGCCCTTTGATTCCTCTACAAATATTTTTTCGTGTTGTTGGGATTTTTTTTCCGTGAGTGTACAAAGGGCATCCAGAAAGTAATGCCTCGTCCCTCATAAGATGTCGTTATAAATACAAATGACATCCTGAAAGTAATGCCTCGTCCCTCATAAGATTTCCTTATAAATACCAAGAGCATCCTGATAGTAATGCCTCGTCCCTCATAAGATTTCCTTATAAATACAAAGAGCATCCTGAAAGTAATGCCTCGTCCTTCATATGATTTCCTTAAAAATACAAAGGGCATCCTGAAAGTAATGCCTCGTCTCTCATAAGGATGCTTCGTCCCTCATAAGGCGCTCCGGAGGATGAATGCTTCGCCCCTCATAAGGCGCTTCGGGGGATGAACTTCGGTGTCGGCATAAGGTCTACGGCATTTTTACATGCGATGCATAAGAGAAATACTGAAAAGACCCCCTCTTCGTAATGAGGCAGGTGTTTATGCTATCCCACAACAACATCCGGACGGCTCCAAGCGTTACTACATCGGAATGACCAAACGTTCTTTGGAATCAGAATCAGCGAACATAACGATACAAAAAACGGAAAAAATAACCACTGATTAATCGAGAGAAGTCAATTTCAAGTCAGCTGACCCTAGGTGGAGTGATGTACAGAAATTAGCTTCATACTCCACACCCAAATCTACTGCCATTCTCGAAACCGTGGAAATCTTGACGAGCAGTGAGGCTTGCAATGATGGCGTCTCTCTGTAGCTGTCACTTATTTGGAATCAATTCTTCAAATAATATTACGTTTTCCACCATGGGATCACATGGCCAATCAAAGTGACCTCGTTTATTCGAATTGTCACATTTGTGCCTACTCATTTATTGTCTCGTCAAGTCACCGCGTTCAAATTGTTGAAACGTTCTATTATCCAGTTCGCAGTTAGCTGTTTACCTTCCTTGAAAAAGCCATCTCGTTGATGTGCGAAAGCTTAGAAAGTTTTATTTCTATTCTGCGCCAAGAACTTCGGATCATCACTATAATTATATTATTTTGAGTATAACTGGGGTACAGTTCCTACTTACAGGGAATGTCCAAAATAATGGAAACACCTTCACTATGTGCTGCGCTTTTTGAGTAAAACGAACATGTAGCTACATTTTTTTTTTGTAAAAATGTGTTGCTTATAGTCTCAAGGGTCTGTGTGATTGCATTCTAAATCGGTGTGTGCATAATTTCGTTCCAGGTGAACGCACAATGAGTGACCTGTCGGAGTACCAAAGAGGGCAGATTGTAGAAGCCCGTCTGGTTGATAACCACAGAGGCACAGGTATTGGGGGTATCGAGAGGTACCGTGTCGAAGGTCATGACAGTATACAATGTTCACGGCCCAACATCATCTGCGAGACACAACTGTGAAAGGAAAACCAAACTCGCTGCGAGAGACAGGAGGACATTAAAGAGGATTGTGACCACACGGAGGAAGACCATGGCGACGAAAGTGACTGTTGAGCTTAATGCACATCTCCAAAACCCAATGTCGACCCATACCGTGCGAAGGGAATTGCATAAGCACAATATTTACGGCAGAGCTGCGATTGCAAAATCCCTGGTGTCACAGGTGAATATGAATCGGAGACTACAGTGGTGCCAGGAACATAAAACGTGGACTGCGGATCAATGGAAACATGTCCTGTTTTCCGATGAATCATGTTTCTTACTATTCCCCGCCACAGGACGAGTTTATGTGTGGAGAACCCCCGCAGAAGCCTACAAACCAGATTGTCTCCTTCCTACATTGAAGCATGGGGACGGTTCCGTAATGGTTTGGGCCATGATCACGTGGTTTGCAGCAGGTCCCATTATCACCTTACACGGACGGATCACTAGCGGTGACCATGTCCTTCTTTCGGCAGACCATGTGCATTCCATGGCGCAGACATTGTTTCCGTCATGGGAATGATTCACAGAAGTCGAACTTTTCAATCATGGTCTGAGGAACATGAGGATGAAGTTGCACACCTTCCCTTGCCTGCACAATCACCGGATTAAAGATCATTGAGCCTCTGTGGTTTGTATTGGAAAACAGAGTGCGATCCCGTTTTCCTCCTCCGACGTCTCTCAAGGAATTGGAGCAGTTTCTGCAGGAATTATGGTACAACATATCACTTACCCCCATCCAGGACATGTATGCGCCCATTCGAAGGAGGGTTAGCAGTTTAATATGCTAAGGGAGCTCCCACACCATATTAGGTGCGTAACACCTATTATTTCAATGTGTTTCCCTTATTTTGGACAAAACCTGTATTAATTATCCGGTTCTGTTTAAAAATCGGTAAAATCCCATCAGATAGGTTTGAATTGTTGCATGATGCGTATGGGGCCAATTAGCTTCCCAGTACACCAATATTTCGATGATTTGAAAGTTTCAAGGATAGCAGGAAGACTTGGAAAATCACGGTATGCCTGACTTTAGTGCGTTTTTCGGTGTAAGAGTCGATGCTCTGTTGCATGAAGAAATGTCATTTCCTTTGCGGCTGTCTGTATCGATTTGGCAGGGGTACGGGAAAAGGCTTCACGAATATATTCGACGTCGCCTATGCATAGCTTCGCCCATCAAGCACACTTTCAGTTTCCAGAAACTTCTTACGTCAAGCTAAGGTGCTATTACGACGTGGAGTATCTCTTACAAATTTTGAGCAAAAATTTCTTTGCACTTGGGAAACAGATTTCGTTTCAAAAACCAACCAACACATATCACCCTCTCTGCTTGAGTAGGCATTTTTGACGTAGAAGTACGTCTTATGGTACGATACAGATTACTAGTAGGCGCGACATAATTGTGTGACCGATTTCAACCCCTAATAACTCAGGTGTTATTGGGGGCGTGGCAACGGCACTAGTATCGTTTGATAGCGCATAGATGACAATAAAAGCTGAGAGTAAAATCACACAAAATGAAGAAATATAAGTAGAGCAAAATATATGTTATTCTTTGTCAAAGTGTCTTCCCTCCGATGATCTGCAACGGTCCCATCATCCAATCAAAGTGTGTGGCGAAGGCATTTTGTGGAAGCTGCTCTAGCGACCCCTGTACAGCTTGAATGACGTCAGCATCTGTGTTGAATGTTGCGCCACGGAACTTCTCCTTCATTATTCGGTTTCATCCTTTTTACGCTTTCCTACCGTAGGTTGAAGAAGCGTATATGCTCCAGCTTTGTCCGTCCGCACGATAACTCACGTGAAAATGGTTCGATTTCGATGAAATTCTAGTATGTGATAGGGAACCACCTGGGGACAAACCCTATTGAAAATGGGTGAAATAGGGTCAAAGGTCAGGACATTGAAGCTGGATCCATTCCATTGCCTTTATGAGTCCTAACGTGCGTAAAAATGGTTCGATTTCGATGACATTTTAGTATGTGGTAGGGAACCACCTGGCCACGAGCCCTACTGAAAATGGGCGGAATGGGGTCAAAGGTCAGGACATAAAAGTGGGATCCATTCCATTGCTTTTATGCGTCATAACATGCGTAAATATTGTTCAATTGTGATGAAATTTTAGTATGTGGCAGGGAACCACCTGGGCACGAACCCTGTTGAAAATGGGTGAAATGGGGTCAAAGGTCAGGCAGGGCATAAGAGCGGGATATATTCCTTTGCCCTTACGTGTCATAACTTGCGCAAAAATGGTTCGATTTCGATGAAATTTTAGTATGTGTAGGGGGCCACTGGGGACGAACCCTATTAAAAATGGGCGAAATGGGGTCAAAGGTCAGGACACTGGAGTAGGATACATTCCATTGCCCTTGCGCATAGGATTGCGACAAAACTTTATCATGTTGTTCCGGAGGTATAGTGAACCGGTTCTGTTGAATATCAACGAAATGGGGTCAAAGGTCATTGCACAAAAGCCAGATTTATTTCACAACCATTATTCTCATAACTGGCGTAAAACTACTTCTATTGAAATAAAACTTTATCATGTTGTTGCGGAGGTATAGTGAACCGGTTCTGTTGAATATCATCAAAATGGGGTCAAAGGTCAGGACACAGGAGCGAGATTTATTCCAAAGCTATTATCCTCATAACTTGAGTAATGATTTCTGGTATGTTGGACAGCGTATCATAATCAAATGCATAGCATGATTTTACTAACTTGTTTTTTCAGGAATCGAAAAGTCCATGATCATGGAGAAAGTGGAATTTCGCAATCTGATCAAGTTCCTTCATCTCGAAGGAAAGACAGCCAACAAAATCCATCAAGAAATGTTGAGTGCACATGGAAATAAGTGTCCAGCATACGAGACTGTGGCAAAGTGAGAAAGAAATTTTCAAAGTGGTCATATGACCATTTTTGATTAACCAAGGTCCGGACGGCCATCTTTGACAGATGACCAGGCAGTTGTGACCAAAGTGAAGTTAATCCTTGAAGATAGGCGTGCAACCATTGAAATACTTTTTCAAGAAGTTCATCTAAGCTATGAGTCAGTGTAGACAATCATACATGACCAATTTGAACATGTCCAAGATCTCAGCGCGATGGGTATTTAGACTTCTCACCCCATTTCAAAAGGAAGCTCGGACACAATCTGCGCAAAAAATGTTAGACCTTTGTAACCCGAATTCCGAAGATTTTTTTGACCCTTTGATTACCCTGGATGAGTGTTGGTTACACCTCTATGATCCAGAAACCAAAGAAATGAGAAAGCAATGGAAACATCCCTCTTCACTACCACCAAAAAAGGCAAAAAGGCAAAAGTCCGCCGCCAAAGTGATACTCTCTATCTTCTGATATAAAAGAGGTATTATTTTAACAGACTACCTTCAGAAAGGGTAGTCTGTTCTTCAAATAATTTCAAAATTTTCAAGTAATTCAGATATTTTTCGCTAGGGGCGTAAGGGTAAATTGCGTTTCTCCCTAGAGATATTTCTGCTTCTAATTCTCGGATTTGAAATTTTTTTTCTGCACCGGATACAGCTCCTGTTGAGAAATCCTTTGCACATAATTTCTAATTTTTGTATAAAATGGTTTGGCCACCAGGGGGCGTAAGTCTCGATTTCCACTTCTGATGTATTTGCAGCAAAATATCAGCTTCTAAAATCTCAATAGAAAAAAAAAGTCGCTTGTGGACCGATACTACTAATGTCGACAATCCTTTTAGGAACATTTTCTTCTTAAAATAATGCATGGTTTCTACGCCAGGGGACATAGATTTATATTTTGTTTTTGTCAATATCTCTACTTCTAGGAGTCCGATTTGAAAAATTTCTTCTTTGTTTGATAGTGTTTCCGATGGGAAATGTTTTTCATATAAATTCAAAAGTTTCAAGTAAATCATAGACTTTCCGCCAGGGGACGCAAAGGTAAATTGAGTTTTTACGCTTTTCAACCGTAGGTTGAAGAAGCGTATATGCTCCAGCTTTGTCCGTCCATCAGTCCGTCTGTCTGTCGGCACGATAACTCGCGTAAAAATGGTTCGATTTCGATGAAATTTTACTATGTGGTAGGTGACCACTAGGGACGAACCCTATTGAAAATGGACGAAATGGTGTCAAAGGTCACGGCATAGGAGCGAGATACATTCCATTGCCCTTATGCGTCATACCTTGCGTAAATATGGTTCGATGTCGATGAAATTTAAACATATTGTAGGGGACCACCTGGGAATGACTCCTATTGAAAATGGGTGAAGTGGGGTCAAAGGTCAGGACATAGGAGTGGGATGCATTCCATTGCCTTTATGCGTCATAACGTGCGTAAAAATGGTTCGATTTCGATGAAATTTTATTATGTCGTAGGGGACCACCTGGGAACGATCTTATGACGTCACAATCTCGCACTTGATATGTTGGTGCGCGGTCATGCCATCTGTCTCATTACGTCACGCGTTGTGTGTGGATCCTATTAAAGTTTTATGGCGTCACACTATCGCGAGCAGATGGTCGCGATTCCCATCTACCTCATTACGTAACGCTTTGTGTGCGTATGCTCGTCCGCACGATAACTCGCGTAAAAATCGTTCGATTTCGATGAACGTTTAGTATGTGGAAGATGATCACCTGGGAAGGTACCCTATTGAACGTGAGCGAAATGGGGTCAAAGGTTAGTACATAGGAGCCGGATTCATTCCCCTGCTCTTAAGCGTCATAACTAACGTAAAAAAGGTTCGATTTCGATTAAATTTTAGTATATGGTAGGGGACCACCTGGGGAAAAGGTCAGGATATAGAAGCGGAATCACTTCCATCGCCATTGTGCGTCATAACTTACGTAAAAATTCTTCGATCTGGATGAAATGTTAGTATGTTGTAGGGGCCTGCCTATTAAATGGGCGAAATGGGGTCAAAGGTTAGGACACAAGAGCGGAATCTATTCCATAGTCCTTATGCATCATAACTTACGTAAAAATGCTTCCATTCCAACAAAACTTTATCATGTTATTTCGGAGGTATACTGAACCGGTTCTGTAGAATATCATCGAAATGGGATCAAAGTTCAGGGCACAAGACCGAGATTTATTCCACAGCCATTATTCTCATAACTTGAGTGATAACTTGTGTAATGATTTCTGGTATGTTGGAAACCGTATCATAATCAATGCATTGCATGATTTTACTAACTTGTTTTGGGTTATTTCTGCTTCTAAAATTCGGACTTGAAAAATTCTTCCTGTATCGCATACAACACCTGATGGAAATAATTTTGCATATAATTTCTGATGTTTGGAAAAAAATCGTAAGTGTTAGTTTCTGTTTCTGATGTATTTTCAGCAAAATCTGGGCTCCTGAATACTCGACTAAAAATTGTTTTCTCTTGGACTGATACCGCTTATATCGAAATACCTTTTGATAATACCTTCTTCCTGAAATAAAGCATGGTTTTCCCACGAGGGGGTGTAAAGGCACATCTTTTTTGTGTCAATATCTCTGTTTCTAAACGGCCGATATGAAAAACTATTTCTGTGTTCGAGAGCGTTTCCGGTGTGAAATGTTTCTCATATAAATTCATAATTTCCTTAACACACAAGTCTGCAAGCAGAGGGCGTAAGCTCACAATTACGTTTACAGCAATATCTGAGGGATTAAAAACCCGATTGAAAAACTTCTTTCTTCCGTCAGATACTATTGCTTTCCATACCGGTTCCATTGACTTTGAATAGCTTTGATAAATTTAATTTGCGTCAGAACGGATTCGAAAGACGTGCTTATTACCCCCGAAAATTCGGTGTCATCTTTCTTGTTAATATAATAATGGTTATATTTTAGCAAGTATTAGGTATCCCATGCTATAACTTAAAGTTAATTTTATCGATGTGCAAATTTTCATCCTTGGGAATACATTTAATTGCGAAGAAAATATGTAAAGAAGTTTCACCATTTTTTTTTTTTTTTTTTTTTTTGATTGGGGGTTTAACGACCACCGTGAGCAACTCAATGGGCTATAAGCAGTCGCCCGTCCCTAATTTAGGGTCACTGGTTCCAGGGAAGGGAGAGAGCCAGTGCCGTAAGACAAACACAACATCCATGCCTCACCGGGATTCGAACCCGGACCCCGTTCGGACGACTGATCAGAGTTTCACCATTGGAAATATGAGCCAGAGATTTCAGGTGGAACCATCTGTAACGTACCAGGAGATGTGACGTACCTGCCAGAAGGACGCACACGACATAAAGGCAGATAGGAATCAGAATAAAACGTCAGCGTAGCTCAATTGGTAGAGCAACTTATTCCAGAATGAGGGGACCCGGGTTCGCATCCTGGCGCGGATAAAAATGACGGAGAAATTTACTTCGTTGTAATGGCGCCCGAACTATCCGGATGAACCGACCGTTCAAAATCTCGCAATGGTGTGATGTTACTTCCACACCGCGAGATAGGAAAAATAAAAGAATTCCTTCTCCAGCACTTCGAAAAAAAAAAAAAAAAAAAAAAAAGGGGGAGATGATGTAACGTACCAGGAGATGTGACGTACCTGCCAGAAGGACGCACACGACATAAAGGCAGATAGGAATCAGAATAAAACGTCCGCGTAGCTCAATTGGTAGAGCAACTTATTCCGGAATGAGGGGACCCGGGTTCGAATCCTGGCGCGGATAAAAATGACGGAGAAATTTACTTCGTTGTACATCTTAAGAGGGTCACGCAAATTTCGAAACGATTTTTTTTCCAATATTTTGCAAAGCGGCGCTGCTACAAATATTTAAACGCAGCGATATCATTGATAAGGGTTTTTTGACATGCTTCCCTCTAACTGCGAACGTCGTTGTATTTTAGGTAATTATGAGTTGTCAGCTTTTTAAACCAGAGGCTTACATATTAACCTCGATACCTTTTGAAAAGGGTATTTACCTTTTGTGGTACGGCAACACTTCCGAAGATAATAAACACTCGAATAGATGCTTCTGTTCCTAGCGTAATTGTTTGGGGTTCAATACATTTGCAATTTATTAAAAGTACAGACGAAGCGGACGTAATTCTGCGAAAGCAATTTGAAAACGAAAACAGGTACCTATTATCTTGCCACACTTAAGCTAGTATTTGTTTCGTGTGAACACTATGTTTTATAGTCTATTGTGTGATGCTAAATTACAGGTTCTCATCGTCCATCATAAGCAGACAAGCTAGAGGTAGTACACCCACACGTAACGAAACTTTAACTTCCGCATGATCGATATGCAATCTTTCCACCACTGCCGAGCCTTCCAACAAATAATCATTTCGGAGCCATTTCGACGAAAATACTATTAGAATAAGAATTCATGCAAATGGATTTCGAGTTGCTGCTATTCTTACGATCACGCGCTAATGGAAAGTGCTTTGCTAGTGATCAGTCAAATTTATGTTAATATCCTCAATGTGTACCATGCGTCTAGATAATGGTCCCTAATTTGCTTACGAACGCAGAAATGTGGGATTGATTTCGAGATGCTTAGTTGCTATTTGTGCCTGAGCATGTCAATGTTTCGTAAAAAAATGTTACATTCCTGAGTAAAAGTTTCATTTGGAGTCCGTAGTTATCGCAATAAATTGCTCTTTCAAGGAACTTGCGAAACGTTCGCGTGAAGTGAAGGTTGTTAAGACTGATAAGCGAGAGAAGAAACGGGGAATGAAAAGGATTATAGAAAAAGAAATGGAAGAGCGGGAAATGTGCCGCTGAAAGCTGAGAGAGGTCGATATAACAAAAATATGGAAGTTTGCAACGTATTAGAATTAAGCACGAGAAGAGAAAGAGCGAAAATGTTCCCCGTCGAAACGCGAAATACTAAAACGCACGAAGGCTGGCGAAAAAAATGTTACAAAATATTGGTAATACAGAGAAACAGACAGATCATACAGAAGGTGGAATACACACACAAGTTAGTAAAATCATGCAATGTATTGATTATCATACGCTTTCCAACATACCAGAAATCATTACTCAGGTTATTACTCAAATTATGAGGATAATGGCTGTGGAATAAATCTCGCTCCTCCTCTAACCTGACCTTTAACCCCATTTCGCTGATATTCAACAGAATTGGTTCAGCGTAGCTCCGGAACAACATACTAAAGTTTGGTCGCAATTGAAGCATGTTTAGTCAAGTTATGAGGATAATGGCTGTGGAATAAATCTCGCTCCTGTGCCCTGACCTTTGACCCCATTTGGATGACATTTAACAGAACCTGTTCAGTATACTTCCGGAACAACATACTAAAGTTTTGTCGCAATAGAAACAATTTATTCAAGTTATGAGGATAATGGCTGCGGAATAAATCTCGCTCCTGTGCCCTGACCTTTGACCCCATTTCGATGATATTAAACAGAATTGGTTCAGCATACCTCCGGAATGACATACTAAAGTTTTGTCGCAATAGAAGCATGTTTAGTGAAATTATGAGGATAATGGCTGTGGAATAAATCTCGCTCCTGTGCCCTGACCTTTGACCCCATTTCGATGATATTAAACAGAATTGGTTCAGCATACCTCCGGAACAACATACTAAAGTTTTGTCGCAATAGAAGCATGTTTAGTGAAGTTATAAGGATAATAGCTGCGGAATAAATCTCGCTCCTGTGCCCTGACCTTTGACTCCATTTCGATGATATTAAACAGAATTGGTTCAGTATACCTCCGGAACAACATACTAAAGTTTTGTCGCAATAGAAGCATGTTTAGTGAAGTTATGAGGATATTAGCTGCGGAATAAATCTCGCTCCTGTGCCCTGACCTTTGACTCCATTTCAATGATATTAAACAGAATTGGTTCAGCATACCTCCGAAACAACATACTAAAGTTTTGTCGCAATAGAAGCATGTTTAGTGAAGTTATGAGGATAATTGCTGCGGAATAAATCTCGCTCCTGTGCCTTGACCTTTGACTCCATTTCGATGTTATTAAACAGAATTGGTTTAGTATACCTCCGGAACAACATACTAAAGTTTTGTCGCAATAGAAGCATGTTTAGTGAAGTTATGAGGATATTAGCTGCGGAATAAATCTCGCTCCTGTGCCCTGACCTTTGACTCCATTTCGATGATATTAAACAGAATTGGTTCAGCATACCTCCGGAACAACATACTAAAGTTTTGTCGCAATAGAAGCATGTTTAGTGAAGTTATGAGGATAATTGCTGCGGAATAAATCTCGCTCCTGTGCCCTGACCTTTGACTCCATTTCGATGATATTAAACAGAATTGGTTCAGCATACCTCCGGAACAACATACTAAAGTTTTGTCGCAATAGAAGCATGTTTAGTGAAGTTATGAGGATAATAGCTGCGGAATAAATCTCGCTCCTGTGCCCTGACCTTTGACTCCCTTTCGATGATATTAAACAGAATTGGTTCAGTATACCTCCGGAACAACATACTAAAGTTTTGTCGCAATAGAAGCATGTTTAGTGAAGTTATGAGGATATTAGCTGCGGAATAAATCTCGCTCCTGTGCCCTGACCTTTGACTCCATTTCAATGATATTAAACAGAATTGGTTCAGCATACCTCCGGAACAACATACTAAAGTTTTGTCGCAATAGAAGCATGTTTAGTGAAGTTATGAGGATAATTGCTGCGGAATAAATCTCGCTCCTGTGCCTTGACCTTTGACTCCATTTCGATGATATTAAACAGAATTGGTTTAGCATACCTCCGGAACAACATACTAAAGTTTTGTCGCAATAGAAGCATGTTTAGTGAAGTTATGAGGATATTAGCTGCGGAATAAATCTCGCTCCTGTGCCCTGACCTTTGACTCCATTTCGATGATATTAAACAGAATTGGTTCAGCATACCTCCGGAACAACATACTAAAGTTTTGTCGCAATAGAAGCATGTTTAGTGAAGTTATGAGGATAATAGCTGCGGAATAAATCTCGCTCCTGTGCCCTGACCTTTGACTCCATTTCGATGATATTAAACAGAATTGGTTCAGTATACCTCCGGAACAACATACTAAAGTTTTGTCGCAATAGAAGCATGTTTAGTGAAGTTATGAGGATATTAGCTGCGGAATAAATCTTGCTCCTGTGCCCTGACCTTTGACTCCATTTCAATGATATTAAACAGAATTGGTTCAGCATACCTCCGGAACAACATACTAAAGTTTTGTCGCAATAGAAGCATGTTTAGTGAAGTTATGAGGATAATTGCTGCGGAATAAATCTCGCTCCTGTGCCTTGACCTTTGACTCCATTTCGATGATATTAAACAGAATTGGTTTAGCATACCTCCGGAACAACATACTAAAGTTTTGTCGCAATAGAAGCATGTTTAGTGAAGTTATGAGGATAATTGCTGCGGAATAAATCTCGCTCCTGTGCCTTGACCTTTGACTCCATTTCGATGATATTAAACAGAATTGGTTCAGCATACCTCCGGAACAACACACTAAAGTTTTGTCGCAATAGAAGCATGTTTAGTGAAGTTATGAGGATAATTGCTGCGGAATAAATCTCGCTCCTGTGCCTTGACCTTTGACTCCATTTCGATGATATTAAACAGAATTGGTTTAGCATACCTCCGGAACAACATACTAAAGTTTTGTCGCAATAGAAGCATGTTTAGTGAAGTTATGAGGATAATTGCTGCGGAATAAATCTCGCTCCTGTGCCTTGACCTTTGACTCCATTTCGATGATATTAAACAGAATTGGTTCAGCATACCTCCGGAACAACACACTAAAGTTTTGTCGCAATAGAAGCATGTTTAGTCAATTGATAAGGTAAAAACGCTGTGTTATGCACGATATAAACGAAGTCTAAAGATGACAGATGTACTTCGTAAAATTACATTTAATGAACTATATAGAAGATTTATTTGACACTATTGAGCTTCACAAGAAGGGTCATCGTGTCCGCCCCCTTGACTCGGTACGCGCCAGCCCCACTTATCCTCTAGAACAGGCGTTGGACCAGTCCCCCTTGCCCATGATCTCATAGTTGAAAAACTCACCACTTTGGCAGTTTACCCGGATGAAGTCATTCAGGCTATTTTAAGGGCTCTTCGCCTCGTCTGTCGGAGGTCTTTTTTCAGGTTTAACGGACAGATTTTCAGGCAGCTTGAGGGTGCCCCAATGGGGTCACCCTCTCCCCATGCACTACTGGCAGAAATTGTTGTGCAGCATTTGGAGCATTCTGTTTTGGCATCTTGACCATTAAGCCTCTATTGTTTTTGCCCTACGTGGAAGACGTGCTCGTCCTATGGCCCAACTCGTTGGGTAATTTATTATAATTTGCAGATTTAACGTCGCCCTTTCTTCCTTCCATCAAATTTACGGTGGAATTGGAGTCCAATGGATCGCTCCCTTTCCTGGAGTTTCTGCTTCGCAGTCATCCGGTTTCCAATCATTTAAGTTTCTCCGTTTCCGGCAAACCTTCTTTTTCACCGGCTATTATTCAGTTTCCCTCTGCACACCCCAACAGCTACAAACTATCTACATTTTATTTTCTCGTCCGCAGGGCTTTCACTCACTCTTCAAATCGTGCGCTTCTATCAGCAGAATTACAGTGGATTTCTGACCTTGCTGCAACGTGTGGGTATCCCAATCATACAGTCAACAGGATCATCGCAAAAAATAGAAGATTGGCATCTACCACTTTAAGGGGTGACCAACCAAAACACCGATTTGTGGGTTCTATGGACTTTGTCCCCGGAGTTACAAACATCTTAAAAAAACATGTGTCATAAGAATAACCTGGATTTCGGCCTTAGAACCAACACTAACTTGGTTCGCAAAGACAGAGATCCGGTGAACCACCTGGAACGATTTGGTGTGTACAAAATTCCTCTGATGCCAGTGGACCCAGAGCCCCCCCCCCCCCCCCATAGATGTATGTTGGTTCCACGATTAGGAATGTCAAACTGCGGTTTTCGGAACATAAATATAACATTAAAGTACATGCTTCATCTACTGCTTTATCTCGCCTCGTCACTTCGGGCACTTACTACCCACGCTGGGAAGAAGCCAGGATTTTGACAACTCCAGCCAGTAAGACTCAAATCCGCTTTACAGAGAGCCTGTACACTCACAGATTTTTTAATATGTGTTACAACGAGGAACACCTACTCAAATTTCCCAGGGCTGGAAAGCCATTGTACCTGTAAAAGGTAAAGATAATTACATTCCACCCTGAAGTCTGGCACAGTGTGTGTATCCTGCTACCTGTGTTTGGTGCAGGCCTCCGATTGCTTGAATTTTTAATTTGCTTCTGTGATTTGAATTAGGTGGCAACAACTACCTTATTTATATGCCATGACAACTTTTTACGCGGTCATTTTAATCTGATGAAGGACTTCGGGTCATGGCATAAGAGCGGGATCCATTCCATTGCCCTAATGCGTCATAACTTATGTAAAAATGCTTCGATTGCGAGAAAAGGTGTCGTTCCGGAGGTATATTAAATCGGTTCTGTTTAATATCATCGAAATGGGGCCAAAGGTCTGGACACAGGAGCGAAATTTATTTCACAGTCATAATCCTCCTAACTTGACTAAAAAGGCTTCTATTGCGACAAAAGTTCAGCATGTTGTTTCGGAGGTATACTGGACCAAATCTCTTGAATGTCATCGAAATGGGGTCGAAGGTCAGGGCACAGGAGCGATATTTATTCCACGGCCATTAACCTTGGGACGAACCCTATTGAAATTGGACGAAATGGGGTCAAAGGTCAGGGCATAAGAACGGGATCCATTCCATTGCCTTTATGTGTCATAACTTATGTAAAAATGCTTCGATTGCAACAAAACTTAAACATGGTGTTCCGGAGGTATACTGAACCGGTTCTGTTGAATATCATCGAAATGGAATCAAAGTTCAGGACACAGGAGCGAGATTTATTCCACAGTGATAATCCTCCTAACTTGACTAAAAATGCTTCTATTGCGACAAAACTTCAGCATGTTGTCCCGGAGGTACACTGAACCAAATCTCTTTAATGTAATCGAAATGGGGTCGAAGGTCAGGGCACAGGAGCGATATTTATTCCACAGCATTGGGACGAACCCTATTGAAATTGGACGAAATGGGGTCAAAGGTCAGGACATAAGAACGAGATCCATTCCATTGCCCTTATGCTTCATAACTTATGTACAAATGCTTCGATTTTGACAAAACTTCAACATGTTGTTCCGTAGGTATTCTGAACCGGTTCTGCTGAATATCATCGAAATGGGGTCAAAGGTCAGGATACAGGAGCGAGATTTATTTCACAGCCATTATCCTCATAACTTGACTAAAAATGCTTCTATTGCGACAAAACTTCAGCATGTTGTTCCGGAGGTATACTAGACCAAATCTCTTTAATGTCATCGAAATGGGGTCGAAGGTCAGGGTACAGGAGCGAGATTTATTTCTCATAACTTGAGTAATGATTTCTGGTATGTTGGGAAACGTATCGTAATCAATGCATTGCATGATTTTACTAACTTGTTACAAACGGTAGTTTACCTGCGGTGTTGGTGGCCTCAAGAGGTCATATATCATACTAACACGCGGTCATAATTTCTTGACTGGATTGTGTACTTCTCTTTCCAAAGTGCAGATTCATATCATCATTAAATGATTTCTTGAAAATTTAAATGAGTTTGCGCAACCTCTGTACAAACAACAGCGACAAAAAATTGCAACAAACCTTTATCAAGCAAAAAATGGAAAAAAAAAAAAAAGAAGGGAATCTCATAGATCACTTAGTTTTTTGCGTTGCCAACAAAAATGTAGTTTTTCTAAATTTTGCTCGCTGAAAGGGAAGCAGCATGTTACAAAGAGAAGCAGGAGGTTTTCACTCTTGAAAAAATAAAAAAAGAGGGGGGGAGGAGAGAGGCAAAAAAAAAAAAAGAAACCTCTTATAATTAATGACGTTTTCCAGATTTTGAAAACGTGACAAACAGAGGCTTGTGCCTAATTGCTGTCGCGGAGATTCCGTTCTCTTGGTTAGGGATATTGGAAAGAATCACGCGATGTAAAAGGGAATGGAGGACTTCTACTCTCTCGCTGCGTGTGTTTTAATGAATTAGCATTCCACATTTCGCCTTCCGTTTCACATATAGCGGATAATGAAACGTTAAAGTATGAAAATGAGAGAAATATTTTCCCTGGCTTCATCAACGCCGAGAAATCAGTTTATTATTCCAGTAGTACTACGCACTTATCTTTAGCATGAAACATACCGAAACTTCCTGGAGATTTTCTTGAACGAGCGATGAATACGAACTAACATGGCAACAATTTCTTCTCATAGATATCGTTGAAATGAAATAAATGAAATTCCGGATGTATCCAATATTCAGATAAACCCTATGGAGCCATTTAAATACCATTCTATATTTAATGACAATCACGCAGTTACCATCGAAACCAATCTTTTTTTAACCGTTTCATGGAAGAAAAGTGACTGCGTGCAGAAAGCAAAATATGTAATGGAACCGAGACATTTGGAAGATTTGTGCACGGCTATCGTGTGGCTCCACTTTTTTAGCATGTTTTTTTTAAATTGAGAGACTACCCTCAGATAATTTATGTCGTTCACATGCCAAGACATTTGTGGGTGTGAAATAAAACGAGTAATTGGGAAGTATGATTTTATTTAAGTGCAATGCACTGCATTTTTTCACGTTACCCAAGATCACGCCGACCCAAAGTATGGTACGCAGTTACTAGGTGGAGTTATGTAAATCATAACAACAAATAATAGGGTTTACTAAATCCTGACATTGAGCCGTACTTAGGTAGGTGGATTAATCTATATATTAATTCTATAAGGTTTAAGACATATTTTGAGAGAACGGCTGAACGTAATAATACACTGCCAGACAATTGCTTAGGACGGATGACAATAGCAACGATAGCAACCATAAAATGGAAGGCAGGAAAATGTGGAAATTAGCATGAGTGCGGGATACAGTAAGACGTGTTGTGCGTATGCAAATTTTGGATTGCCGAACTTGTTCGTGACGTCATAGTGCTGATAAGAGATATAAAGGATTTGACGCGTATTGATCGTTGTTGTTCAAACGCAAAGTTAAAAGGGAAAGAATCAATTGACGAACTTGCAATTTTCAGTATGTCTTCCCGACATCACCTAGATGATTTTACGCGTGGCCGTATTATTGGCAAGATTGAAGAAGGGCGAAAAATAAGAGATGTTGCCAGGGAGTTCGACGTCAGCCACAGTGTTGTTTCAAGGCTTTGGAAATCATTTCAAACAAATGGAGAGTGTAGCAAACGTCACGGGGTAGGTCGTGTTCGCAGTACGACACCTGCAGAAGATCGGTACATAGTGCTATCAACAAAAAGACACCGGCGCAGCACAGCTAGTGAGGTAGCAAATCAGTTTATGGCTGCTACTGGCAAGCGGATCTCCCGAAAAACTGTCGTCAGACGTTTGCATGAAGGAGGACTATACGCCCGCCGTCCTGTTGTGTGCATCCCATTGTCCAGACGTCACCGTACCGCCCGTTTGCAATGGTGCCATCAACATCGCAATTGGACTGATAACGACTGGTCTGCTGTCCTCTTCTCAGATGAGAGTAGATACAGTCTATCGTCCGATTGTCGACGACAACTGATCTGGCGTGATAGTGGTACTGCATATTGTCCAGCAAACATACAGGAAATGGACCGATATCCGACATGTAGTGTCATGGTATGGGCTGGCATCATGATCAATGGCCGTACGTCCCTCTATGTGCTTCCAACTGGGACTATGACTGGCCAACGATAAATTAATGATGTTCTGCTACCTCATGTTCGCATGTTCCGTGGTGCTGTCGGTGATAGATTCATTTTCATGGACGACAACGCAACATGTCATCGAACAGTCGCTGTCCAGGAGTGTCTTGAGAGCGAGGGTATTCAACGCCTCGTATGGCCAGCACGTTCTCCAGATCTGAATCCAATTGAAAATGTGTGGGATGCTTTGGGGAGGAGTCTTGCTGGTCGCCAATGCCCTCCAATAAACAAGGAAACCCTCATCCGTGCACTGACAGAGGAATGGGATAAATTACCCCAACAGCTGCTTGATAATGCTGTGCAAAGCATGACACGACGTGTGGAATCTTGCATCGCCCTCCATGGTGGCCATATCCCATATTGACATCTAACGCCGGAACGTCGGCGGACGGTAATTGCATTTTTTTCACGTTTACGTATTCTGCACAAAATGGCCTGTTTGTCCCTTGAACACGTTCCAAAGCCTTCTGGATTTCAGAGCACAATAAATTGTCTTTCTTGTAATGTCCTGGCATTCTGACATTATTTTATTTCACTTGGCATCCAACCACACTTACTTTTTTATGCGCTATATAGCCGTTTATGATCCGTCCTTAGCAACTGTCCAGCAGTGTATATTTGAGGTATCAAAGTAAAGGCCTTGCCATGCAGTTGTGGCAGTCGAAGAGAAAAATGAGACTGGGGCAGCGGTTCGGGCGTTGTGGGGCGTCACAGTCTATGGGAGAAGCATGCGGGTGACTGAAACAACTCTTGCAAAACACGCGCTGTTAAAGGTGGAAGCATGGAGGGACTGAGATAGTCCTAAGTCTCTTTTCTGAGCGAACCGTTGCGCAAAGCAATGATCCATTCACCTCCATACGCTGATTCATGCTGTCATGGAAACGGTAGGAGGCGATCGTATCGAAGTTCTTTGCATCAGAACAGCAAAGAGTCCCAAAGACATGCTTGCGTTATGCCGTTGGACTATGTGATGCATATATACAATTTAACATTCATTCGATCTAGTTTATTCACTTAGGTAAGACTTTTTCCATTATGTAAAGATGTAAATAAACATTCCGTTGACCACTGTTAGTAAAAATATTTAGAATGTACATATTGAGTTTTTTACTGTGAGACCTATTTTGAGAGAACGGCTGAAAGTAAAATTACGGTTGAGGTATCAAAATAAAGGTCTATAACGAAGTAAATTTCTCCGTAATTTTTGTCCACGCCGGGGCTCGAATACGGGTCCCCTCATTCCGGAATAAGTCACTCTACCAATTGAGCTACGCGGACGTTCATTGTTGCTGCTATCTGCCTTATGTCGTGTGCGTCCTGTGAGACAGGCACGTCACATCTCACCCCCCCCCCCCGAAAGAGGGCCGGGGGCATCGACCACGGGTCAGCCGTGATCATGAATCGCCATATAGGCAGCCATCCGCTGTAGAACGTGCACTTGAGAACTCCCAATCAATCTGGTGTGTGAAATGCAACGTCATACACATTTATTTTTCGAAGCGCTGGAGAAGGGATTCTCTTATTTTTTCCTATCTCGTGGTGTGGAAAGAACATCTCCCCATTGCGAGATCTTGAACGGCCAGGTCATCCGGAAAGTTCGGGCGCCATTATAACGAAGTAAATTTCTCCGTCGTTTTTGTCCATCGAGATGAGTGGACTTCCGTTCTACGACTGAAAAGGGGTGCAGTCGTGATGCGCATCACGAACCTGGCTTGCCCAATGGCGCTCTGGTCTAAGCGCTGATTTATGATCATTCGTTCGTGAAGGGTCCGGGTTTGAATCCCGGTGAGGCATGGATGTTGTGTTTGTTTTACGGCACTGGCTCTCTCCCTTCCCTGGAACCAGTGACCCTAAATTAGGGACGGGCGACTGCTTATAGCCCATTCGGTTGCTCACGGTGGTCATTAAACATTCAGTCAAAAAAACAAAACAAAAAAACCCGAAACTGGGCACAATGCAATGTTTAGTCGATAGCACACGTATGACCGTAAAGTTGCACTTCAAAAATACAATTTTCGGTGGCAATTTCACATCATATTGTTTTTTACGATGACAATAAGAGTGAAGGACAGACACGGCCAGACACTTGCTATACATACCAGAACCGGTCTTCTCACATGGCATGCTCTAAGTTGCCTATCTCGAGCAAGATCAAAGGATTCTGTTGCAGTGAAGATCACTCACAAAGATGCACCCGGATTACCTGTCGCAAATAGATGGACTCAAAATATTGTCTTTACTGAAGTGTTTGAATGAATTTGAATTTGTAACATTTTTTTATCAATTGCAGTTTACATTTGTTGCTTCAAATGATTTTATTCTTTAACAATAAAAAAGGAACCGTCGATTTCGACTGGTTTCGTCTAGTAAGTATTATTTTCCGAGACATTTTGTTTATGCCAAGCCCTTTGTGGGTGTGAAATAAAACGAGTAATCGGAAAATATGCTTTTATTTAGGTGCAGTGCGCTGCAGTTTTTCACGTCACCCACGATCACACCGACCCAAAGTAGCTACTAGGTGGGATTATGTAAAACACAACAACAAAAAATAAGGTTTACTAAATCCTGATACTGAGCCGTACTTAGGCAGGTGGATTAATAAATGCTATTTTCGTAATAAACAATTAAGGAAGATTGTGAAAACACAAGTTTTTCCGCAACGGCATCGGAACCGTGTACCCTCACTCCGGAGTAAGTCGCTCTCCCAACGAAGTTACGCGGACAGAATGTCTCCCTGCAGATTTGTCGTCTTGACACATGTTTTCACCTCTGTAGTACGTCACAAGATATGCGAGTCATCAAAGTAAATATTTAATTAACTATGCGGCAATAGTAAGTAATAGTAAGTATTCAAAAACAATATTTATTGTTATTATTATTATTATTATTATTATTATTATTTAAACGAACATAAAAGCCATCCTGACAGTAATAAATGTGATGTACAATGGAAAAACAAATGAAAACCTTGAAAAAGTTGAAGGTAAATTGCGATTTCCTTAACTCTCCGGTTCTCTGTTCCAGACAATCTTTTGTTCCCCGTCAATTAACACTCCAGCAGGCTGGATTCGCAATCATGAGGGAGTTGTTAATCATGAATACGTTCCATCATGCCACACAATCAAATGACAACGTCAAGTTTTGCCGTGGTTGAGGTTGAAGGACGCCATTCGTTGCAAAAGGCCGGCATTGCACTAGAGTGGCGTGTGGCAACTGCACCATCACAACGCGTTTGCTCATTTATCGCTACTTGTGCAGTATTTTGTTGCTAAGCACCGTATTGCACACGTTTGGTTTGACAGTCACTCCATTCGCAAAAACTCGCACCCTGAGACTTTTCTTTTACTTCTTCAAAATCAAATACCACATGAAACGAAAAAACGTTTGAAGATAATGAGAAGATATAACAGACTTCGACGAAAGAACTGTTCACTATTTCAGAACATGACTTCAAAAAATTCTTCGAGGAGTGGAAACAGCTGTAGGGGTAAGTCTATGGTTTCAGAAGGGAACTACTTCGAAGGCGATTAAGTTTCAAATTTGAAAGCCTTGTACTTTAATTTAATTAATCCAGCCTGGATTAATTAAGATAAAGTACCCAGTCTCGATTAATTAAAATACATGTTTTAAAATAAATACGTACATCCCGGATTAATTAAAGTAAATGTACGTCTAGCCTGGATTAATGAAAATGAATTGCAATAACAGCCTGGATTAATTAAAATAAATTGCACGTCCAGCCTGGATTAATTAATTTAAATTGTAATAACAGCCTGGATTAATTAAAATAAATTGCACGTCCAGCCTGGGTTAATTAATTTAAATTGTAAAAACAGCCTGGATTAATTAAAATAAATTGCACGTCCAACCTGGGTTAATTAATTTAAATTATAATAACAGCCTGGATTAATTCAAATAAATTGTACGTCCAGCCTGGATTAATTTTAAAAAATGTACGTCCAGCCTGGATTAATTAAAATAAATGTACGTCCAGCCAATATTAATTAAAATAAATGTACGTTCCCCCTGAATGAATTAAAATGAATTGTACGTCCAGACTGGATTATTTAAAATAAATTTTACGTTAAGACTGGATTAATTACAAGAAATGTACGTCCTGCCTGGATAAATTAAAATAAATGACACGTCCAGCCTGGGTTAATTACTTTAAATTGTATTAACAGCCTGGATAAATTAAAATAAATTGTACGTCCAGCCTGGATTAATTAAAATAAATGTACGTTCAGCCTGGATAAATTAAAATAAATTGCACGTCCAGTCTGCATTAATTAAAATAAATGTAAATCCAACTTGGATTAATTAAAATAAATGTAAGTGCAGCCTAGATTAATTAAAATAAATGAACGTCCAGCCTGGATTAATTAAAATAAATGTAAATCCAACCTGGATTAATTAAAATAAATGTAAGTGCAGCCTAGATTAATTAAAATAAATGTAAATCCAACCTGGATTAATTAAAATAAATGTAAGTGCAGCCTAGATTAATTAAAATAAATGAACGTCCAGCCTGGATTAATTAAAATAAATGGCACGTCCAGCCTGGGTTAATTATTTTAAATTGTATTAACAGCCTGGATTAATTAAAATAAATTGTACATCCAGCCTGGATTAATTAAAATAAATATACGTCCAGCCTGGATAAATAAAAATAAATGTACGTCCAGCCTGGAATAATTAAAATAAATTGTACGTCCAGTCTGTATTAATTAAAATAAATGTAAATCCAGCCTGGATTAATTAAAACAAGTTGTACGTCCAGCCTGGATTAATTAAAATAAATGTGTTTTACCACACCTGTTACATAGAGTTAGCATAGGTCGTGAATCCCCTCGTTTCCAATTTACGGTTCGGATCTTTCAGCTAGAATCGCATGAAAATGAGCCTAAATTATAATAAGCAATCTCTATTAAAATAGGAATTTTACTTGAGAAGATGACTTAAAAAATGCTTCGAGGACTGGAAACAGCCATGGAAGTAACTGTGTGGCTACGGAAAGAAACCACTGAAGCCAAACATTTTAAGGGAATACTCACTGACAAACTTTGTAGAATGATTTATGAAAATGCAGTCATGGAGATGCATAAATTGCAAAACACTGTATCGAGAGCACGGTGCAGATTTGTTGTCGCGATCTCACATGAAAAAACAATACCCAAATAAAGGTAATAGTTTTGCTTCTCCTGACGCACACGTGACGGGGTCATTTCCATTATTTGCAACTCGCGTCGCTCTATGGCATGTAGGTCACCTATGATTTCTTTCATACGTTACTCGCAAATTCGTCCAAAAGGTGGTAAACATTGCTTCTTGTAAGTACCATTATAGGAATTTCTACTGGAAATATCATCCAGATTTTGAAATATTTACCATATTATACCGATGTCTTAAGTCTACACACATACACAGACATTCGCTTTAAATATCGTAAGTACATACCGCGAGTGTTGCTAATTCCTCAGATCGCATCTGTGTTGCTGAAAGTAATCATGGTTCGAGCTAATTTATATTAACTGTGAAATGCGCAGTCGTATCAGAATAATATGACCACCCCCGGAATCACAGTGTACCCACCCAGGTACGTCACAGAGTGCACGTGACAAGGTCGACCACACGGAGATATAAGCGGCCGACCAGGACAGATGAGCCATAGTGCGTCACGTGAGCACAGTAGGCAGAGGTAGTAATTTGACGGAAGTTCAAAAAGGAATGATCATCGGCTACCGCGCGAAGAGCGGAAGCAACTCAGAAACTGCAGACTTCGTAGGCTGTTCGCGAGGTACGGTACCAAGGGAGTACCAAGAATGGATCACTCGCATACCCAGTACCTTCCGACGTCATAACTGTGAATCCCCAAAGGCTATCAACCTCAGAGGATAAAATCGCCTCCGTTGACTGGTAAAGGGTAATCGACGCGCAAAAGTGCAGCAATTAACGACGCAAACGAACGCTGGGACACCAAGATACGTGCCCCTGATACCAGTACAGCGAACCCTGTTACTCATGGGTCTCCGAAGTCGACGATGTGCCAAGGTGACCATGTTAACCCAGGTCCATGGGCAACGACGCCTGCAGTTAGCATGGGACTACCGTCATTGGACAGTGGAAGAGTGGGAAAAGGTGGTCTTCTTCGACGAATCCAGGTTTCTAATAAGCATAAGTGATACCCGGGGGCACATATGGCGTTAGACATACAAGAACAATCATCTGGACACATTTGTCGGTCAAGTACAGGACGGTGGTGAAAGTGTGCATTTCTGGAGGATGTGTTTCTGGTATGACCTCGGACCGCTGGGACCACAGGATGGGTCCCCGAACGCCAATAGCTACATGTCCGTCCTCGCTGACCACATGCATCCCTTCATGTTGGATGTTTTCCTATTATGGCCTGGGACTGCTGGTACCACTGGATGGGTCCCTGAACGCCATTGGCTACCTGTCCATCCTCGCTGACCACATGCATCCCTTCATGTTGGATGTTTTCCTACTATGGCCTGGGAGTGCTGGTACCATTCGATGGGTCCCTGAACGCCAAAGACTACCAGTCCATTCTCGCTGACCACATGCATTCCTTCATGTTGGATGTTTTCCTAGTATGGCCTGGGACTGCTAGTATCACTGGATGGATCCCTGAACGCCAATGGCTACCTGTCCATCCTCGCAGACCACATGCGTCCCTTCATGTTGGATGTTTTCCTAGTATGGTCTGGAACTGCTGGTACCACTGGATGTGTCCCTGAACGCCCGTGGCTACCTGTCCATCCTCGCTGACCACATGCATCCCTTCATGTTGGATGTTTTCCTAGTATGGCCTGGGACTGCTGGTACCACTGGATGTGTCCCTGAACGCCAATGGCTACCTGTTCATCCTCGCTGAACACATACATCCCTTTATGTTGGATGTTTTCCTAGTATGGCCTGGGACTGCTGGTACCACTGGATGGGCACCTGAACGCCAATGGCTGCCTGTCCATTCTCGCTGAACACATACATCGCTTCATGTTGGATGTTTTCCTAAAATGGCCTGGGACTGCTGGTACCACTGGATGGGTCCTTGAACTCCCGTGGCTACCTGTCCATCCTCGCTGACCACATGCATCCCTTCATGTTGGATGTTTTCCTAGTATGACTTGGGACCGCTGGTACCACTGGATGGGTCCCTGAACGCCAATGGCTACCTGTCCATCCTGGTTGACCACATGCATCCCTTCATGTTGGATGTTTTCCTAGTATGACTTGGGACCGCTGGTACCACTGGATGGGTCCCTGAACGCCAATGGCTACCTGTCCATCCTGGTTGACCACATGCATCCCTTCATGTTGGATGTTTTCCTAGTATGACCTGGGACTGCTGGTACCACTGGATGGGTCCCTGAAAGCCAATGCATACCTGTTCATCCTTGTTGACCACATGCGTCCCTTCATTTTCGATGTTTCCCTAGTATGACCTGGGACTGCTGGTACCACTGGATGGGTCCCTGAACGCCAATGGATACCTGTCCATCCTCGCTGAGCACATGCATCCCTTCATGTTGGATGTTTTCCTAGTATGACCTGGGACTGCTGGATGAATCCCTGAACGCCAATGGCTAATTGTCCATCCTCGTTGACCACATGCGTCCCTTCATTTTCGATGTTTTCCTAGGATGACCTGGGACTGCTGGTACCACTGGATGGGTCCCTGAACCCCAATGGATACCTGTGCATCCTCGCTGACCACATGCATCCCTTCATGTTGGATGTTTCCCTAGTATGGCCTGGGACTGCTAGTACCAGTGGATGGGTCCCTGAACGCCAGTGGCTACCTGTCCATCCTCGCTGACCACATGCATCCCTTCATGTTGGATGTTTTTCTAGTATGACCTGGGACTGCTGGATGGATCCCTGAACGCCAATGGCTACCTGTCCATCCTCGTTGACCACATGCATCCCTTCATGTTGGATGTTTTCCTAGGATGACCTGGGACTGCTGTTACCACTAGATGGGTCCCTGAACGCCAATGGATACCTGTCCATCCTCGTTGACCACATGCATCCCTTCATTTTCGATGTTTCCCTAGTATGACCTGGGACTGCTGGTACCACTGGATGGGTCCCTGAACGCCAATGGCTGGCTACCTGTCCATCCTCGCTGACCACATGCATCCCTTCATGTTGGATGTTTTGCTAGTATGGCCTGTGACTGCTGGTACCACTGGATGGGTCCTGGAACGCCAATGGCCACCTGTCCATCCTCGCTAACCACATGCATACCTTCAAGTTGGATGTTTACCCTGGTGGTGATGGTGTCTGCCAATAGCACAATGCGCCCTGTCACGTCGCTGAGGTTGTGCGTGAGTGGTTCCAGGAACACGACAACGATGTCTTCGTTTGGCCAATGAAATCGTTCATCCTTACCCAGCAAAAACAGTCTTTCTGGGTCAGCAGTATGTTACCGCAGCCGAACCGTCAGTAAAATGTTCGGGGGCCAGTAGAATTGCCAGGAGCTGGCCAACAGTTGGCACCCCCAATCAGTGGTCATATGCCGCAACAGGTCCATTAGTTATCCATCACAGGCAGTAGCTGCCACAAGTGGCCCTTCAGCGGCCCTGCAAGGACGTGCCATAAATGATGGCTAGCCTAATGTGGTCCGCTAGTTTCCCGCAAGTAGCAGCCGGCAATCACGTGACGTAACTAATGGCTTGCCGAATCTTGTCTGCCAATTTCCCTGTAGTAGCCATAAAAACAATAATGGCTAACCGCAGTTTCCCAAAGCTACAACGACTTCTTTTTCTCTCCTTACGAAACTTCTGAGTCATAGCATCGTGCTAAGGAAATTTTCTCAGCAGATCAGGAGAAACACCTGTTTGGATCTTTTTGGAAACGAACCAAGGACTGTTTGCGTATGAAGCGCGCGCTCTGCCAACTGGAGTGATTTGGCACGCACGAGCGTCGCTTGAAGCTGACCATCTTTTCTGCGGAATGTGTAACGAATGGTTCTCTATTTAATTTTACAATATTGTGAGGTATTTTTCATAAATGCCAGTTTCATATAATTCATAAATTTATTTTTTCAACGTACGATTGGTTTTTTTTTTACCTAAATACGTTGTTTGTTTTTTTTAACGTACGATTGTTTTTTTTTTTACCTTCACTTTTTCAACGAGTGAACCAACTTTTGTACGCGAATTCTTTTTTTCTTTTTCTCATAACGTTTTCTTAATGTTTTTCCAGGACTTTTGTTTCAAGCAGTTTAGTGAAAGTTAAAACGAAAGATTACACAGAAATTATTTCTTGTTATTCATGGGAATGGAGTGGGTGTATTTCATGGCTGTAATCTAGTATTTTGTGCCTTAATTTGATATTTTCGTCGACGTGCCATTTCATTAGGAAATTAACTCACCTGTTTACATATGGTTTTTTTTTCTCTTAACATCTACTAAAATAAAACGATGACAATAGCGTCGTCTTCAACTAACTGGTACCACGAGATACACAGCAAGTGTTGCTTCTACGCATGCGCAGTTCTGTTGCTTTCACCCGGTGGTGGGGTTGCATCGGTTGCCAGCTACGGGCCACTAGTAGCACTTGCTTGGTGGCCCGCTATTCACGGAGATGATGCAGGGCCATCAATGGCTCTCCAACTGATAGCGCTGCCACCAACGGACCGCTACTGGGCCGTGAGCGACAGATTTCACCCATCACTGCCAGCTGGTGGCCAGCAGTTTCCCAACACTTGTGTTTTTGCTGGATAATCACACAGAGATTAACCGTTTAACAGGCGGGAACGAATTAATTCGGTGTTAGGAAAATAGGCTGAAATCAGATATATTCACTGTCTAAAAAGAGGGCCGAGAGCGGTTGGGACGAGTCAACTTGAGTTTGAGGAAACTTTGCTTCCCCCTTTAGCTATGTCATTGAAAGTGGTCATTTAGGAGGATGATTGACACTAATCTTTTCTGACTGATTACCCATTAAAATGGCTGTAAGAATGGCAGAGAAAATAAGAAAGAAGAAGAAGAAAGAGGTTAGAATTGCTTGTTACTACTGAGTATTATGATGTCCCCATCATTTCTGGAGAATAAAGAACTTTGAATGCCTATCACCAAGCCAGATACCAATCAGCATGGACTATCACGAAGTTGTAGTGGGATGCATACCACTATAGATACGTGGGATACCTATCAACGATGATGATTTTATGGTCAGTAGTGATATCGTGAGAGGGTTAAATAATTTCCGTAGAACCCGAGCGCTATGTGAATATTTCTGTGTGGGAAACGCGGAAAGTTATGGGCAATATTCGCTTCATAGTCATCGGCCGCTTAGCCCTTTAACGACCATAACGCCCAAAACGCCCGTACATAGAAACGATCTAAAGTGAATCAGATTTCCTACCTTTACCTGTTCTTTAAATTTGCACGACTTATAAGGGATCATCAGGGTGTCACATTCTGTCATCGTTATTGCTACTAAACAAAGAAGTGAACCAAGAGACAGATTTGGGCGTTATGGTACAATATTTTAGAATCATGGTCGTTAAAGGGTTAAGGTTACTTCAAAAATTTAAAGGTTATTTCAAAAATTTTATATTTAAAGGTTATTTCAAAAATTTAATTTAAAGGTTATTTCAAAAATTTAATTTAAATTATTTCAAAAATTTAATTTAACTTATTTTAAATATTTAATTTAAAGGTTATTTCAAAAATGTATCAATCGCGTGGCTGGTTCTACGAACACGACAGCCATTTCCCCCTTAGCCGACGAAACCGCCCATCCTTAATCACAGAGCACTTGTGGGACTATTTAGATCGACAGGTTAGACGTGTCGACACACAACCACGTGATCTCCGAGACCTCCGTGCCCTTCTGTAGTCCGAATGGTCACGTGTTCCTCGGGCAACCTTCCAGGGCCTCATTGCGTCCATGCCCGCCGTCTCGCCGTTGTCATACGGGCAAAAGGTGGTTTTCCCCATTATGAAGTAGATTGCCATATTATTCTGATACGATTGTGTAGAAATGCCTGCTAACGATTGCTTTTACTGCACGAAAAATGCACTCTGATGAATTTATGTTCCAGGAGAGTTCATTAAGGATAACAAAAGAGAAATGCGTGTTATTACACATCGCTATATCAAGACAAATTATTCAAAACTGATAAATTTTAGTTTTGATTTAAAAAAAACCGCATTCTGATGATTAAGAGTCCTCCACAAACCCATTTAAAATATTAAGATAATAAAAGAAAATATCGGTGCGTGTGTGTGTGTGTGTGTGTGTGTGTGTTTGGTGGCAATAACTCAGCGACACATCGTGGAACGTATTTCAAAATTAACATCTGTGAATACTTACCGTATATTACTTTTGCAATAAAAATGAATTTTGAGAAAGCAGGAATATTTCAGATATTCATTTATGATAATAAGAGACAATGTGTGTGTGTGGTAACTCATCAATATATCGTTGCAAATATTTCAAAATTATCATATATAATCCCTAGCTAAGTTTATTTTTCAGACAATAAAAAGTCATGATGCTGAATTAATAACCCTGGAATACTCCATTTATTATAATAAAAGAGAGAGATAGTGTGTGTGTGTGTATGTGTGCATGAGCATAACACATCTGTCTCTCGTCGCTAAATATTTCAATATTGGCATAAATTTCCACCAAAAATTAGTTTTGAGGCAATAAAAACGTATTCTGAGGATTAAGAAATCTCGACAACCCCATTTCAGACATCAAAAGAGAATGTATGTATGCGTGTCAGCGTGCCATGGAGCAGACATTTTTTTCAACTACCCCTTCGGAGCTGCAGAATATGATCCAAGAACTTGCTGACAAGAATAAAGATGTGAGAGTGAAAATGTACTTTCACAAGACGAAAGGATGTACAATGCTTCTAAAAGAAAAGAAGTTATTACTTGATGGAGAAAAGCTTGAAACAACCGGTACCTACATTTATCTTGGGCAGCAGATATCAAGTGAGGGTCACATTTATAAAGAAATTAATCGCCGTATAAAACTTGGATGCAGAGCTTTTGGAAGAAGCAGTACAATTTTTAACAGCAGTATGCCATTATGTCTTAAAAGGAAAGTGTTTAATCAATGCATCCTGCCAGTGTGTACGTATGGAAGAGAGACATGGACCTTAACTGAAAAAGATATACACCGACTGCAGAGAGCTCAAAGCAGCATGGAGAGATGCATGCTCGGTGTAACCAAGAAAAACAAGAAGGATAACGAAAATGACAGGAGTGGACGACATCATGACCAGAGTGAAATTACTGAAATGGCAATGGGCTGGACATGTTGCCAGAAGAACAGACCACCGATGGACTACTGAAATCCTAGACTGGATTCCAAGGGACAGAGAAATACCCAGAAGAAGATCACATCGGAGATGGATGGATGAAATTCGAAAGCATGCCGGAGTGACTTGGAGGAGACAGGCTAAAGACACACCTTTGTGGAAGAGACTTGGAGAGACCTTCATCCAGCAATGGATTGAAAATGGTTGACAATGATGATGATGATGATATATCATAAAACAACAAGTAAAATCCGTCTGATACAACTGAAAAATCTGACGTCTTATAAATAAAGAAAACACCTGCTAAAGGTTTTATATATATACGTATATAGCAAAGTGGTCCTATTATTCAGCAGAGTATGATCCAGGAACTTGTTGACAAGAGTAAAGATGTGCTATTAGAATGAACTCTCTCAAAAGACAAAACTGATGTAGTGATGTATAATGCTTTTTCTAGAAATGAAGAATTTGCAAATGATGGGGAAAAGCTCGAAACCACCAATACTTGCATTTACCTTGGACAGCAGTTTTCTGCTTCATCAATATATCATCATCATCATCATTGTCAATCATTATCAATCCACTGCTGGACGAAGGTCTCCCCGAGTTTCTTCCCCAAAGGTCTGTCTTGTGCCAGCCTCCTCCATGTTACTCCCGCATACTTCCAAATTTCATCCACCCATCTCCCATGTGGCCTTCTTCTGGGTCTTTTCCTGTCCCTTGGAATCCAATCAAAAATTTCGGCTGTCAATCGATGGTCTGTCCTTATGGCAGTATGTCCAGTCCATTGCCATTTCAGGGATTTAACTCTGATCATGATGTCTTCCACTAGTCATTTTTTTGATCCACGAGTTCCTCTTTTTTAATCTCTCCTGGTCACACCATTGCATGCACCTCTCCATGCCTCTTTGAGTTGTCTGCAGCCTTTGTATGTCTCTTTTAGTTAAGGTCCACATCTCTGCAATATACGTAAGCACAGGAAGTATGCATTGATCAAACACTTTTCTTTTAAGACATAATGGCATATTGCTCTTGAAAATTATGCTGTTTCTTCCAAAAGCTCTCCAGGCAAGTTTTGTACACCGATTAATTTCGTCATCAATGTGACCCTCACTTGATATCTGCTGTCCAAGATAAACGTACGTGTCTGTTATCTCCAGCTTTTCTCCATCAATCGATAAATCTTCATTTCTTGTAAAAGCATTGAACATCACTTTTGTCTTCTGAAAGTTCATTTTTAATCCCACTTCTTTACTCTTGTCAGCAAGTTCTTGGATCATACTCTGCAGCCCTGATGGGGTAGTTGCAAAAATGACTACATCATCAGCAAAACGAAGGTGAGTTAGATAATCTCCATTAATCTTTATTCCTTTGTTTTCCCAGTTCAGTGATTGAAAGACATTTTCCAACGTGGCATTAAAGAACTTCGGAGATATGGTGTCACCTTGTCTCACTCCCTTTCCAATTTTTATGTGTGTTGTATTTTCAAACAGCCGAATCTTTGCACTTGCATTTTCATAGATGTTATTAATATTAATATTATATGCATCTTCAATACAGCAGGATTTCGGAGCCATTGTACCTGCTGATGGGGATATAGCAAAGTGGTCCTATGATCCAGCAGAGTATGATCCAGGAACTTGCTGACAAGTGTAAAGATGTGCTATTAGAATGAACTTTCAAAAAACAAAACTGATGTAGTGACGTATAATGCTTTTTCTAGAGATGAAGATTTGCAGCTGATGGGGAAAAGCTCGAAATAACCAATACCTGCTTTTACCTTGGACAGCAGTTTTCTGCTTCATCGACATATATATGTGTGTCGTGAGCTTGCTTGGAGTGTATATAAGGTATTGTGTAGGCGTTCTGAAAACATATCACTCGTGGCTGTCATTGATAGAGGGACTGATTTAACACATTTGCAAAAAGGGATGATTATCGGCTTTCGGGCTAAGGGTGGCAATATTTCTGAAACAGCGCAGTTTGTGAACTGTGCGCGTGCTGATGTGGTTAAAGTGTATCGTGATTGGAGAAATGGCACCATTGCGAATAAGCGACGTGAAAACTCCGGAGCACCACCTGCCATTGATGTGAGAGGTAAACGTCGGCTGCGAAGGTGCGTGAGGGGCAATCCACACGCTACAATGGAGCAACTCACTTGCCGAATGAACCAGGGGGCTACCGGAAGTGTGTCTAAAAGGACAGTTCAGCAAACCCTACTGCTTATGGGGTATGCTAACGAAGGTGCATCGGCAGAAAATGCTTACGTTTGAACGATAGTATCGGAATTGGACCTCCGCTGATTGGGAAAGGATTGCCTTCTTCGATGAGTCACGTTTTCTTCTTCATCGAAAAGGATGGACGTTGGCGTATAAGGTGAGAAACATCGTTGAACAAACACTCTTCAACCATTGCTGGAAGAACACAAGCTGGTGGGTCAGCGTTATGGTCTGCGTAATGTCTTCGTGGCATTCCCTGGGTCTACTAATACCTGTGGAAGGCACTATGGACCGAATTCGTTATGAATCCCTTCTAGCAGACCACGTACACCCATATATTCTGATTGTCTTCCCTTGGGCGGACTGGATCTTCCAGAACGACAATGCGACGTGTCACACAGCTAAAACGGTAGGAGAGTGGTTGGAAGAGGTAGATGAAAATTTCAAAGTACTTCCCTGGCACCTTGATTTCCCAGACCTTTACCCAATTGAGCCTCTGTGGGACCACCTCGAACGTATTGTTCGCTCTTTGGATCTTCCACCACGCACCTTCCAGCAGCTGTCAGATGCACTTCAGTCACAATGGCTCCAAATACCTGTGAAACCCCTTTCAGTACTATATTGAGACACTCCCAGCCTATCTAGCTGCTGTTCGCGCTGCCTACGGCTGTTGCTCTAGATATTAGCAGGTGGTCACAATAATGTGGCTCAACAGTCTATATACACTGCTGGCCACCCAAAATGCAACACCAAGAAGGACACGAGATAGCAAAGCCAGATTTACTGGACACATAACAACAGATAGAAAGATGAAACGATTGAGCTTACAGACCCGTGCGACTTGCGGAACACGCAGACATCAATAGTTCGTGTGGCCCCCATGGCTGGCAATAACGGCCGCTACACGCCGCGGCATCGAACGAGAGAGGCTTTGGATGTGGGCTTGGGGTATGTCGGTCCAGGCTGCTTTTACACGTTGCCACAGTAGCCGGGGGTGGTGTTTGCCGGGCCACTCGATTGCAGATCAGCCACCAGACGTGTTCGATGGGCGATATATCGAGAGAACAGGCGGGCCGTGGCAGCAGTGACACCTAGTGGGCCGTAAAGAATTGCTGCACAATGCGTGCCGCGTGCGGGCGCGCATTGTCCTGTCGAAACGTGGCCGCTGGCAGGTCCTGCAGGTAAAGAAGGACTACAGGCTCCAAAACGTCTGAGATGTAGCGGTGGCTGTTGAGTGTACCGGCGATGCGTACCAGAGGGGTGCGGGTGTCATATCCAATTGCGTCCCAAACCATAACGCTAGGCGACGGACCTGTATGGCGATGCATAATGCAAGCGTCATACATTCTCTCGCCGCGGTGTCGCCTCACGCGGATCCGACCATCGTGGTGTTGCAGGCAGAAGCGGGATTCGTCGGAGAAGACAATGTCGTGCCATTCCGTAGTCCAGGTGCGGCGTTCAAGGGCCGAATGCCGCCGCACTCGCCTGTGGTGTAACGTCATTGATAATCGGAGCAATGGGCGCCGTGCGATAAGTCCCCGCTCCTGCAAACGACGTCGAACGGTACGTGCTGACACAGGTTGCTGCGCAACACACCGCAATTCCAGCGCTAACGTTCGTGATGTGGCAGTGCGAGCCGTCAATGCCCACCGCGCAACATGCAGGTCCTCTCGTTCGGTGGTGTGCCGCGGCTGCGGCAATCGCTCACGTCGGTTCGTCCGTCCCTAATGCACCCACCGAATCGATACTCGCCTCACTGTGGCTGGATGTCGTCCCGCACGGGCGCCGATGTCTCTGTACGATAAACCGCTGTCGCGATAAGCCACTATTCGTCCTCTGTCGAACTCCGAAACGTGCTGGAATGACTGCCGTATGCTGCGACGAGGCATCAGGAAGCTTCCCACGCACAGGTCCGGTAGCACAACACACTTCCACTAATTACACCCCGCCTTCTGTGCACCCTTCGTATAGTGTTTCTCGGTGGCGTGTCGGGCGCACCTGATTTGCATATGCCCTGCATGCTAATCGTTTGCATGTCCTCTCGCGGGTGAGGCATGCTGCGAATTTCAAGCCAATCGGATGCTTCCTTCTTGGTGTTGCATTTTGGGTGGTCAGCAGTGTATATATATATATATATGTGTGTGTGTGTGTGTGTGTGTGTGTGTGTGTGTGTGTGTGTGTGTGTGTGTGTGGCGTGCGTGTGTGTGTGTGGCGTGTGTGTGTGTGTGTGTGTGTGTGTGTCTGTGGCGTGTGTGTGTGTGTGTGTGTGTGTGTGTGTGTACATGTCTTCAGGATGCATTTGTATTGCAGTAAATGTGATTTTTTATAAGTATTTAAGTCCGAAAGATTAGTGTTTCTGTAGAAATTAGCTGCTACCACTTCAATCTAAAAGTAGAAATACTGGACACACATTCTCCTCCATCTGTGGAATTTAATCAGTGAAAGCTATCAATGGAATTCAGTTCATGACGATCAGCGTTATGCGCTATTACAGGTGCTTAGTTGTTAGCCAATCACCGTGCTGATTACGTCTCCACTTGATATGGCGTTAATTGAGATAACCTGCGTGATTGGTGAATGGGGGTCATATCATCCTAAGCTAGCAAGCTGTGAATCGAATCAGAATTCTAAATTCCCTTCGATGTGTGAAAAAGTTAAGTGCGAAAAAGGTGTTTTAAGTAGATTTTTCTTTCGCAGTTATTTGCAGGTAACTGCTAAATACGTAAAGTAGCTAAATTTTACCAACATAATAAAATATTTCATTCCTTTTTACTTGTAGTAAAGCAGTTATTGTAAAGAGTTTTTGTTTCTCTCGAAAACACGACGTTCAGAACAGTTTCATTAAGAATTTCAATCGATATATCTCGTAAAGTAAGAACAGAAAACTTGCCTTTCTGAATGTTGGTGACAATTGTATCAGCTTTAGTAGAAAATCTTTGTTCGAAATATTCTAAACCTAATTAAATGGTCTCGCTCTCCCAAGAATCTTGCTTAATGGATTCCTTTGGAAGGTTTCCTAAAGGGAACAAGTGGAATTTCTTTTTCATTTATTTAAAATGTTCGCGGATCAGCTGTGTAGGTTGAACTAGGTTCATTATCTGAATGAGGACAAGTGTTCTTCAGATTTCGTCAAGCTCGCTAAAGTAGGCTTTTATACGAGTATTGTAGATAGATGAAATGAAGATTTATCGATTGATGGAGAAAAGCTGGAGATAACAGACACGTACGTTTATCTTGGACAGCAGATATAAAGTGAGGGTCACATTGATGAAGAAATTAATCGGCGTATAAAACTTGCCTGGAGAGCTTTTGGAAGGAAAAGCATAATTTTCAAGAGCAATATGCCATTATGTCTTAAAAGAAAAGTGTTTGATCAATGCATCCTTCCAGGGCTTACGTATGGTGCAGAGACGTGGACCTTAACTAAAAGAGACATACAAAAGCTGCAGACAACTCAAAGCAGCATGGAGAGGTGCATGCTTGGTGTAACCAGGAGAGATAAGAAGAGGAACTCGTAGATCCGAAAAATGACAAGAGTGGAAGACATCATGATCAGAGTTAAATCCCTGAAATGGCAATGGGCTGGACATACTGCCAGAAGAACACACCATCGATGGACAGTCGAAATTTTAGATTGGATTCCAATGGACAGGAAAAGGCCCAGAAGAAGACCACATGGGAGATGGGTGGATGAAATTTGAAAGTATGCGGGAGTAACATGGAGGAGACTGGCATAAGACAGATCGTTGTGGAAGACACTTGGAGAGACCTTCGTCCAATAGTGGATTGATAATGGTTGACAATGATGACGATGATGATGATAGACAGATAGCTAATGTCTCAAACTGGCATAACCTGTGTACATAATAACTTTGCTCTCATGAAAGAGTATTGCATATTTAATTCACGGCACAAACATTTAAAATACAGGAGTACCATACAGCAGATTTTAGCCTTAAGCTGGACGGCAAGTAATAATTCTTACTATACTTCCAATGGAAAAAACTTTTGTACACATTTCCTTCACAATTACTGTGTTCCCAAGAATGAAAATTTGAACATCGATTAAAATATCTTCATTTTATAACTTGGAATACTTAATATTTTCTAAAACATAACCACAATTACGCAATCCAACATTTGTATGTCTACTGACGTCATCAAAGTACAGGTCACACCAGCTTTTTTCTGGACAATTAATGCGTTCCCAAGGATGAAAATGTGAACATCGATTAAAATAGCTTCATTTTATAACTTGGAATACTTAATATTTTCTAAAACATAACCACAATTATGCAATCCAACATTTGTTTGTCTACTGACGTCATCAAAGCACAGGTCGCGCCATCTGTTTTCTGGACAATTAATGCGTTCCCAAGGATGAAAATGTGAACATCGATTAAAATAGCTTCATTTTATAACTTGGAATACTTAATATTTTCTAAAACATAACCACAATTATGCAATCCAACATTTGTTTGTCTACTGACGTCATCAAAGCACAGGTCGCGCCATCTGTTTTCTGGACAATTAATGCGTTCCCAAGGATGAAAATGTGAACATCGATTAAAATAGCTTCATTTTATAACTTGGAATACTTAATATTTTCTAAAACATAACCACAATTATGCAATCCAACATTTGTTTGTCTACTGACGTCATCAAAGCACAGGTCGCGCCATCTGTTTTCTGGACAATTAATGCGTTCCCAAGGATGAAAATGTGAACATCGATTAAAATAGCTTCATTTTATAACTTGGAATACTTAATATTTTCTAAAACATAACCACAATTATGCAATCCAACATTTGTTTGTCTACTGACGTCATCAAAGCACAGGTCGCGCCATCTGTTTTCTGGACAATTAATGCGTTCCCAAGGATGAAAATGTGAACATCGATTAAAATAGCTTCATTTTATAACTTGGAACACTTAATATTTTCTAAAACATAACCACAATTATGCAATCCAACATTTGTTTGTCTACTGACGTCATCAAAGCACAGGTCACGCCATCTGTTTTCTGGACAATTAATGCGTTCCCAAGGATGAAAATGTGAACATCGATTAAAATAGCTTCATTTTATAACTTGGAATACTTAATATTTTCTAAAACATAACCACAATTATGCAATCCAACATTTGTTTGTCTACTGACGTCATCAAAGCACAGGTCGCGCCATCTGTTTTCTGGACAATTAATGCGTTCCCAAGGATGAAAATGTGAACATCGATTAAAATAGCTTCATTTTATAACTTGGAATACTTAATATTTTCTAAAACATAACCACAATTATGCAATCCAACATTTGTTTGTCTACTGACGTCATCAAAGCACAGGTCGCGCCATCTGTTTTCTGGACAATTAATGCGTTCCCAAGGATGAAAATTTGAACATCGATTAAAATAGCTTCATTTTATAACTTGGAATACTTAATATTTTCTAAAACATAACCATAATTATGCAGTCCAACATTTGTTCGTCTACTGACGTCATCAAAGTACAGGTCGCGCCATCTTTTTTGTGGACAATTAATGCGTTCCCCAGGATAAAAATGTGAACATCGATTAAAATAGCTTCATTTTATAACTTGGAATACTTAATATTTTCTAAAATATAACCATAATTATGCAATCCAACATTTGTTTGTCTACTGACGTCATCAAAGTACAGGGCGCGCCATCTTTTTTCTGGACAATTAAAGCGTTCCCAAGGATGAAAATTTTAACATCCATTAAAATAGCTTCATTTTATAACTTGGAATACCTAATATTTTCTAAAACATAACCATAATTATGCAGTCCAACATTTGTTCGTCTACTGACGTCATCAAAGTACAGGTCGCGCCATCTTTTTTGTGGACAACTAATCCGTTCCCCAGGATAAAAATGTGAACATCGATTAAAATAGCTTCATTTTATAACTTGGAACACTTAATATTTTCTAAAACATAACCACAATTATGCAATCCAACATTTGTTTGTCTACTGACGTCATCAAAGCACAGGTCACGCCATCTGTTTTCTGGACAATTAATGCGTTCCCAAGGATGAAAATGTGAACATCGATTAAAATAGCTTCATTTTATAACTTGGAATACTTAATATTTTCTAAAACATAACCACAATTATGCAATCCAACATTTGTTTGTCTACTGACGTCATCAAAGCACAGGTCGCGCCATCTGTTTTCTGGACAATTAATGCGTTCCCAAGGATGAAAATGTGAACATCGATTAAAATAGCTTCATTTTATAACTTGGAATACTTAATATTTTCTAAAACATAACCACAATTATGCAATCCAACATTTGTTTGTCTACTGACGTCATCAAAGCACAAGTCGCGCCATCTGTTTTCTGGACAATTAATGCGTTCCCAAGGATGAAAATGTGAACATCGATTAAAATAGCTTCATTTTATAACTTGGAATACTTAATATTTTCTAAAACATAACCACAATTATGCAATCCAACATTTGTTTGTCTACTGACGTCATCAAAGTACAGGGCGCGCCATCTTTTTTCTGGACAATTAATGCGTTCCCAAGGATGAAAATTTTAACATCCATTAAAATAGCTTCATTTTATAACTTGGAATACCTAATATTTTCTAAAACATAACCATAATTATGCAGTCCAACATTTGTTCGTCTACTGACGTCATCAAAGTACAGGTCGCGCCATCTTTTTTGTGGACAACTAATCCGTTCCCCAGGATAAAAATGTGAACATCGATTAAAATAGCTTCATTTTATAACTTGGAATACTTAATATTTTCTAAAATATAACCATAATTATGCAATCCAACATTTGTTTGTCTACTGACGTCATCAAAGTACAGGGCGCGCCATCTTTTTTCTGGACAATTAATGCGTTCCCAAGGATGAAAATTTTAACATCCATTAAAATAGCTTCATTTTATAACTTGGAATACTTAATATTTTCTAAAACATAACCATAATTATGCAATCCAACATTTGTTTGTCTACTGACGTCATCAAAGTACAGTCGCGCCATCTTTTTTCTGGACGATTAATGCGTTCCCAAGGATGAAAATTTTAACATCGATTAAAATAGCTTCATTTTATAACTTGGAATACTTAATATTTTCTGAAACATAACCATAATTATGCACTCCAACATTTGTTTGTCTACTGACGTCATGAAAGTACAGGGCGCGCCATCTTTTTTCTGGACAATTAATGCGTTCCCAAGGATGAAAATTTTAACATCCATTAAAATAGCTTCATTTTATAACTTGGAATACTTAATATTTTCTAAAACATAACCATAATTATGCAATCCAACATTTGTTTGTCTACTGACGTCATCAAAGTACAGGGCGCGCCATCTTTTTTCTGGACAATTAATGCGATCCCAAGGATGAAAATTTTAACATCCATTAAAATAGCTTCATTTTATAACTTGGAATACCTAATATTTTCTAAAACATAACCATAATTATGCAATCCAACATTTGTTTGTCTACTGACGTCATCAAAGTACAAGTCGCGCCATCTGTTTTCTGGACAATTAATGCGTTCCCAAGGATGAAAATGTGAACATCGATTAAAATAGCTTCATTTTATAACTTGGAATACTTAATATTTTCTGAAACATAACCATAATTATGCAATCCAACATTTTTTTGTTTGCTGAGGTCATGAAAATACAGGTCGCGCCATCTTCTTTCTGGACAATCAATACGTTCCCAAGGATGAAAATGTGAACATCGATTAAAATAGCTTCATTTTATAAATTGGAATGCTTAATATTTTCTAAAACATAACCACAATTATGCAATCCAACATTTGTTTGTCTACTGACGTCATCAAAACACAAGTCGCGCCATCATTTTTCTGGACAATTAATGCGTTCCCAAGGATGAAAATGTGAACATTGATTAAAATAGCTTCATTTTATAACTTGGAACACTTAATATTTTCTAAAACATAACCAGAATTAAGCAATCCAACATTTGTTTGTCTACAGACGTCATCAAAGTATAGGTCAAGCCATCTTTTTTCTGGACAATTAATGCGTTCCCAAGGATGAAAATTTGAACATCGATTAAAATAGCTTCATTTTATAACTTGGAATACTTAATATTTTCTAAAACATAACCAGAATTAAGCAATCCAACATTTGTTTGTCTACTGACGTCATCAAAGTACAGGTCGCGCCATCTTTTTTCTGGACAATTAATGCGTTCACAAGGATGAACATTTGAACATCGATTAAAATAGCTTCATTTTATAACTTGGAATACTTAATATTTTCTAAAACATAACCATAATTACATTAAAAACAATAACTTTTCCTTTGGGGGTGTTGAAACCAAAAAAAGATGGCGCGACCTGTACTTTGATGAGATCAGTTATAATGAATTAGCTTTATTTTCTTTCCGCTAAGCTAATTAATATGAATGATGCTCTACCTACCAGCTAGCTAATGATATACTTGTACTAAGCTTCAAATAGAGAATTCAAAAGGGTGTTGTTACTAGTTAATTACGAACGTAAATAAAGTCTTAACTCTGGTTATTTATGGTAAGAAACTAATGTTATAAACCTAACAGCCAGACAGAGGTCTGACAAAAACTATGAATTGAGAAAGACTAACTTACGGCAACTTCTTTATTATAAGACTCTTGGTCATCTAAAGCACACACACAACTTGTTTTACAATAATGAAGAATCTCTCCTCATAACAACACAATCTCTCCTCGTATTACAAACGCTTTCCGTAAACAACAACGCTCACTCATAACAACGACAAAAGCTCTCCTCATAACAACACAAAAGCTCTCCCTAAGTCTCGATGAACGCGCCTATATACTAGCTACCATTACGTCATGACTTACACTCATTGTCAGATCTCATTCAGCGGGTGAAATAATATTTCGTTCAGTAAGAAGATAATTTACATAGTAAAATAAAATAACCAGAGATAGTAAAATCAAAAGGAAAGTGAATATAGAGTATACGTTACACAGTAGACAAGCAAATGTGTGATTGCATAATTAGGGTTATGTTTAAGAAAATATTAAGTATTCCAAGTCATAATATGAAGGTATTTTAATCGATGTTAAAATTTTCTTCCTTGGGAACGCATTAATTGTGAAGAAATTGTGCATAGAAGTTTTTCTATTGGAATTATAGGAAGCGAAATTACTTGACGTCCACCTTAGGACTCATTGCACAAAATGCACGAAAAAATAATAATAAAAAAATATTAGCATGCTTTGTGAACTTTCAAAACGTTTTTGACAGTATTGAACAAAACATCATCTAGGCTGTACTGGAACCATATGGCGTGGATGCCAGGTTGATTCAGCTTCTGAAAGAAATAAACACGAATGACAGGCAGCCGGCAGAATAGGAGACAGATGTAGAACTTGGTTTACCATCAGCATAGCTACAAGACACAGAGGTCCACTATCGCCAAGCATCTTCGTCTCCCACTTGGAGAGACTCTTGGATAAAATCAGGTATGACGAAGCGGAAATTTCTGTTGCAGGACAAAGATTCAATCATCTGTGTCTTTGCAGATGACACTGTGCTGATTGAAGAAAATGAAGTGAAACTGGATCAAATGGTACAAGAACTGAATGCAGAGCTTAATAAAAGATATAGATTAAAGATGAACATAGAAAAGACAAAAACAGTGGTATTTGGCGGAAAAAAGATCAGGAAAAAGATATGTCTGGAAGGCCAAGGACTTGAAAATGTGGAACATTCACTTATTTCGGAAGCTGTATAACCAACGTTCCTTCCACTTTTTGAATGTCGTCTGGAATTCCGGGTAAGGAGAAGTGGCCACTTAAGAACTGGTCACACGGAGAACTGGGCACATTGGAATTTGAGTGCTATAAAATTGTTCTGCATAAACAAATTTCGTGTGGATGTATTCCCACTACTTGAGCAACTATTGCTCATATTTTTTTTTATATATTTTAATTTCAGTAAGAAACTTACACATTTCTATGATTTTGGGGAAAAAGACAAATCGGAGAACTGGCCATCGTAGAATTGACCACCGGAGAACTGGCCACCGTAGAACTGGCCACAAAAATTTTAAGAGGCCCTATAAAAATTATTGCATTCTGTACTGTCCCGTAGCTACGTCTCCCGAGATTGGTTACCTGACACACATACAATTTCCGTAATTTCGTATTTTCTTATTTACGATATTTTTCAAGGTCTACAAATTACAGCTAAACAAATTATCTGCGGGTATGTGCAAACCCAGAAAACTTGTCGGGGATAGGGGGGGCTTAAAACCTAAAATATGTAATGTAAAGTATTTCCGGTCCGATCGGGCTTAAATGTGAAGTATAATGAATTTCAGGTCCGATCGGGAGATTTTCAGCGTTTACATGCTGCAACTCAACAAATTATCTGAGTGCATGTGTCAACCCAGCAAACATTTCGGGAGGGGGGGGGTAATACCAAAAGTGTACAATATAAAGGAATCCTCGTCCGATCCGGAGATTTTCAGCATTTACAAATTACAACTCATCAAATTATCTGAGGGCATGCGTTGCCTCAGGAAACCCGTCGGGCAGGGATAATAACAAAGGTGTAGAACGTAAAGAGTTTATGGTTAGATACGGAGATTTTGAGCGTTTAAAAACTACATCTCAACAAACTCTTTGTGTACATGTGCTGACGCAGAAAACCTTTCTCTGGGAATTCCGCAAGTGTAAAATATAAAGATTTCTGGTCCGATCGGGAGATTTTCAGCATTTATAACCAGAAATACTTGATGATTTATATTCCAGGCATCCTCCCCCCCCCGACAGGTTTCCTTAGGCAGCTCATGCTCTCAAATAATTTGTTGACTAGTGGGTTCTAAATGCTGAAAATCTCCCGATCAGACCAGAAATTGCTTATATTTTACACTTTTGGTGTTTACCTCCCAGCCCCACCCCTGACAGGTTTCCTGAGTCAGCACATGCCCTCAGATAATTTGCAGACTTGTACGTACATTGCAAACTCTGAAATCTTTTGTTGAGTTGTAGATCATAAACATTTTTATAAAGAATTACATTAATTATCGCAATTAAGAAAAGACGAAGTTACGGAAACTTTATAAGACTCAGAAAACCAACCTCTGGGCTGTGGGGATCGTGCCTACGAAGCGGTCAAAACGCAATTTTTATACGGCCCCCTTAAAAATTTTGTGGTCAGTTTTCCGGTGGCCACTTCTCCTACACCCCTGTAATTCTGTTGAAGCACCCCTGCGCAGCTGCAATAAGTTGTTCATTGGTCTCACATTGTCGTCCCCGTAAAGTCTTTTTTAAAATCGAGAACAATCAAAAGTCAGATTGTGACAAGTCTGGACTATATGCAGGTTGGGACATCAACTTAATATTCATTTTCTCCAAATAAGAAATGACAGAACTGGTTATGTGCTGGCTTACATTATCCTGATGTAACACCCAATTCTTTTTCAGGTGTGTTCGTTTTGTTGTCACATGTTTCTGCAGCCTCTGTAGCACTTTTTTTATAGTTTTGGGTTGGTGCGGATGAAATGTCCGGCAAAGGACCAGCCCACGTGGACGGCCGGAAAAGTAGGACAACTTACCTAGTCAAAACAATTCCTCGGCATGGACAGATAGTTGCCATCTGTCCGGCAAGGTCATGATCCTTGAACGAAAAAAGTCTTGCGCCTGGGAACCGAAGAAGTCATCAACTGCAAGTTGAACCTCGATTGTCTGCCGTCAACTGCTTCCTGGATAGGAAGTGATCCAGGAGACGAAACAGATTATAGTCGAACGGAGACAAATCCGGATAATAGGCAGGCAGGATGAGGCCGTGCTTCGTATTCCAAGGCACGTAGTGTCAGCATCGTAAGTTGTGCGACATGAGGGCGAGCGTTGCCATGGAGCTGAAGAACAGCATGTCTGCTGACCAAAGCCGGTTGTTTTTGCACAATTCCCGGTGCATCTGGTGTAATTCAGCACAATAACTTTCTGCAGTAATGGTTTAGCCTCTTGCCAAGGAACTCCGATTAATTATCCAGGCTGTGGACCACCAGACAAAGAGCTTTATCTTTTTGGTGTGTAGAGGTGCCTTAGGATGCCGTCCAGCAGGTTATGCCTTGCTTAACGATTGTGCAGATCGTTTCCTATTATCATAAAGGACCCACTCCTCTTCGCAGGTGACGATTCAATGCAGTAGAGGCTGCTGTTTACTGCTGACAAGAAGCGACGTGCAGACTTCCAAACGCCTAGTCTTGTTGGCACTTGCAGCCACAAGTCCAGCTCTTTGACCTTACCCAGCGCAGCCAGACGCCGAACAACTGTCGTGTGGTGTACACCTACCTCTGCCGCTATCACGCGACACGTTTTTCGGGGCTCCTCTTCAACCACACGTAACAGAACATCGTCAGAAACAGCAACCGGTCCATCACCACGTGCTTCGTTTTGCAGGTCTGCCTCGAAATTTGGCAAACCGTCGCCGAACGGTTCGTTTGTTTACTGTATTCTCCTCAAACGCTTTGTTAACGTTTCGAACGGCAATTCCTGTAGAATGGCCCAGTTTGAATTCATACAGGAAGATGACTCTCAAATCCGGCGTCTTCACGTTTCCTTTGTAAGCCACGTGACGTCCGAACGTACCACGCCTGAACCTTGTTCTTCGCACACGTGCTAGCTATTTATAGTAACTCTGTGACGTAATACCCGCAACACCTGTGGGTGGTTCCATTCCGCTGTGGTGGGGGCCTGTCTCCACTGCTCGTTCGTGCCGGGCATTTCCTCCGTACCGACCAAATAGTTGGCATTTATCTTAGTTTTTGGAGGAACAACGTGTTTATTGATCATATCTTGACAATCAAAGAACATAACCAACGTGATCTTTCCTGTTGATTATGATTGACGAACATTTTTCGCTTTATACGATGATGGCAATTTCCAAACATAGCTTTCTGCTTTGCTGTGTGGATTAAAACCGGGCAGTCAAGCTACGTCGGCTGTAATAACACGTTGCATGACTTCTGTATCTTCGTCTACGCTTTGCTTTATTCGTTGACACAGCTCAACTCGACGATCCAATTGTTCCTTGGTCAAGATATGGGGAACCCAAGTTGAATAAACTCGTTTCGAACCCAAATGCTCTGTTAATATTCTGTGAATTAATAAATGAACAGAATTTTACGTGCTGATTAAACTAAAAACTATGTATAAGAAACCTTCATACACGTAACTCACTCGAAGAAACTCCGTAGGGATTTTTAAGAACTTTTAAGAAAAGTCATACGACTTCGCAATCCGTGAGATCTTTCGGGACACCTTGTTCCCATCTTCAGACAGACTGTCTCAGTCCGGTGCGTCTCCTATATATACACAATGAAGTTACGAGAGGTCCGGTTGAACCACACGTAACAGGTCCGCTTCTTGCACGCTGCTTGTACAAGAAACCTTCACAGACGTAACTCACTCGAAGAAACTCCGTAGGGATTTTTAAGAACTTTTAAGAAAAGTCATACGACTTCGCAATCCGTGAGATCTTTCGAGACACCTTGTTCCCATCTTCAGACAGACTGTCTCAGTCCGGTGCGTCTCTTATATATACACACTGAAGTTACGCGAGGTCCACTTCAACCACACGTAATAGGTCCGCTTCTTGTATGCGGGTTGTACAAGAAACCTTCACAGACGTAACTCACTCGAAGAAACTCCGTAGGGATTTTTAAGAACTTTTAAGAAAAGTCACACGACTTCACAATCCGTGAGATCTTTCGGGACACCTTGTTCCAATATTCAGACAGACTGTCTCAGTCCGGTGCGTCTCCTATATATACACACTGAAGTTACGAGAGGTCCGCTTCAACCAAACGTAATAGGTCCGCTTCTTGTATGCTGCTTGTACAAGAAACCTTCACAGACGTAACTCACTCGAAGAAACTCGTAGGGATTTTTTAAAACTTTTAATAAAAGTCACACGACTTCACAATCCGTGAGATCTTTCGTGACACCTTGTTCCCATCTTCAGACAGACTGTCTCAGTCCGGTGCGTCCCCTATATATACACACTGAAGTTACGAGAGGTCCGGTTCAACCACACGTAACAGGTCCGCTTCTTGTGCGCTGCTTGTACAAGAAACCTTCACAGACGTAACTCACTCGAAGAAACTCCGTAGGGATTTTTAAGAACTTTTAAGAAAAGTCATACGACTTCGCAATCCGTGAGATCTTTCGAGACACCTTGTTCCCATCTTCAGACAGACTGTCTCAGTCCGGTGCGTCTCCTATATATACACACTGAAGTTACGCGAGGTCCGCTTCAACCACACGTAATAGGTCCGCTTCTTGTATGCTGGTTGTACAAGAAACCTTCACAGACGTAACTCACTCGAAGAAATTCCGTAGGGATTTTTAAGAACTTTTAAGAAAAGTCACACGACTTCACAATCAGTGAGATCTTTCGGGACACCTTGTTCCCATTTTCAGACAGACTGTCTCAGTCCGGTGCGTCTCCTATATATACACACTAAAGTTACGAGAGGTCCGCTTCAACCACACGTAACAGGTCCGCTTCTTGTACGCTGCTTGTACAAGAAGCCTTCACAGACGTAACTCACTCGATGAAACTCGTAGGGATTTTTTAAAACTTTTAATAAAAGTCACACGACTTCACAATCCGTGAGATCTTTCGAGACACCTTGTTCCCATCTTCAGACAGACTGTCTCAGTCCGGTGCGTCTCCTATATATACACACTGAAGTTACGAGAGGTCCGCTTCAACCACACGTAACAGGTTGCTGCTTGTACAAGAAACCTTCATACACGTAACTCACTCGAAGAAATTCCGTAGTGATTTTTAAGAACTTTTAATAAAAGTCATACGACTTCACAATCCGTGAGATCTTTCGGAACACCTTGTTCCCATCTTCAGACAGACTGTCTCAGTCCGGTGTGTCTCCTATATATACCCACTGAAGTTACGGGAGGTCCGCTTCAAGCACACGTAATAGGTCCGCTTCTTTTACGCTGCTTGTACAAGAAACCTTCACAGACGTAACTCACTCGAAGAAATTCCGTAGGGATTATTAAGAACTTTTAATAAAAGTCACACGACTTTACAGTCCGTGAGATCTTTCAGGACACCTTGTTCCCATCTTCAGACAGACTGTCTCAGTCCGGTGCGTCTCCTATATCATCATCATCATCATCATCATTGTCAACCATTATCAATCCACTGCTGGACGAAGGTCTCCCCAAGTTTCCTCCACAACGGTCTGTCTTGTGCCAGTCTCCTCCATGTCACTGCCGCATATTTACGAATTTCATCCACCCATCTCCCATGTGGTCTTTTTCTGGGTCTTTTCCTGTCCCTTGGAATCCAATCTAAAATTTCGGCTGTCCATCTATGGTCTGTCCTTCTGGCAGTATGTCCAGCCCATTGCCATTTCAGGGATTTAACTCTGATCATGATGTCTTCCACTAGTCATTTTTTGATCCACGAGTTCCTCTTTTTTAAACTCTCCTGGTTACACCATTGCATGCACCTCTCCATGACTCTTTGAGTTGTCTGCAGCCTTTGTATGTCTATTTTAGTTAAGGTCCACGTCTCTGCACCATACGTAAGCACTGGAAGGATGCATTGATCAAACACTTTTCTTTTAAGACATAATGGCATATTGCTCTTGAAAATTATGCTGTTTCTTCCAAAAGCTCTCCAGGCAAGTTTTGTACGCCGATTAATTTCTTCATCAATGTGACCCTCACTTGATATCTGCTGTCCAAGATAAACATACGTATCTGTTATCTCCAGTTTTTCTCCATCAATCGATAAATCTTCATTTCTTGTAAAAGCATTGAACATCACTTTTGTCTTCTGAAAGTTCATTTTTAATCCCACTTCTTTACTCTTGTCAGCAAGTTCCTGGATCATACTCTGCAGCTCTGATGGGGTAGTTGCAAAAATGACTACGTCATCAGCAAAACGAAGGTGGGTTAGATAATCTCCATTAATCTTTATCCCTTTGTTTTTCCCAGTTCAGTGCTTGAAAGACATTTTCCAATGTGGCATTAAAGAGCTTCGGAGATATGGTGTCACCTTGTCTCAATCCCTTTCCAATTTTTATGTGTGTTGTATTTTCAAACAGCCGAATCTCTGCACTTGCATTTTCATAGATGTTATTAATAATATTAATGTATGCATCTTCAATACCGCAGGATTTCAGAGCCGTGGTAACTGCTGATGGTTTCACCGAATCAAAGGTTTTTTCATAATCGATAAAAGCCATGCACAATGGAAGTTCATATTCCCTCGCTCTTTCAATTAGTTCTCTCAGTACGTGGATATGATCTATTGTGCTGTAGCCACTCCTGAATCCAGCTTTTTCTCTCGGTTGAGCCATGTCCAGTGTTACCTTCAAGCGGTGTGAAAGAACTTTAGTGAATATTTTATAAACCACTGATAGAAGGCTAATAGGTCTGTAGTTCCTGAGATCCTCAATGTCACCTTTTTTATGTAGCAGGATCATTGTAGCATTGTTCCAATCCTCAGGAATCTTCCCTTCATTAAGGCATCGAGTGAAAATTTGGGCGAGTACTGTTTCAATTTCTCCACTTGCTTCTTGTATGATGTCTATAGTAATTCCATCTTCTCCTGGAGCTTTCCCCCGCTTCATGTTCTTGATTGCATGAGCAACTTCTGCTGGGAGGACTGGAAGAACTCTGGTACCTTTCATGATGTCTGGAGTACATGAATCATCCCTTTCATATAATTTGGAGTAGAAATCTTTCACTCTTGTCATAATTTCGCCTCTATTTCTTGTTATAGAACCATCTTCTTTTCTCAGAGCCATAATCTGTTTTCTTCCCTTACTGAGATGTCCCTTTGCTATCTTTAGGCTTTGGTTGTTTTCAATTGCTTTCCTCACTAGCTCACATTTGAATTTCCTTACGTCTTCAGTGATACTTTTTCGTGTTGTCTTGCATAGCTCTATATATTCCACTTTGGAAGTCACATCTTCTTTAGTTGTCCTCAACTCTCTTCTTTTTTGCATCAACATTTTGGTTTTTCCTGATAATTTGTTCACATGCAACTTGTTCTTAGACCCAGCTAATTTTGTTGCTGTTTCCATAAGAGCTTTGGTTACTTTTTTGTTAACTTCCGAAATATTCACTTCTTCCGATGTTAGGCCTTCTAAAGCAGAGAATCTGTTCTTCAGTTCCAACTTGAAAGTATTATGGTGTTTTTTAAGGTTGGTTATGTCAATACATTTTGTTTGTCTTATGAGCTTGCCACGTTCCAGTTTAGTGTTGAGGTGCATCTTACATCTTACCAATCTATGGTCACTACCTGTGTTGAACTTGTTCAGCACACTGCAGTCTTCGATGACGAATTTTTTGTTACACATAATAAAATCAATTTCACTTGTTGTCCCAATTGGATGTCTCCATGTCCATTTCCTGTGTGGCTTTTTCTTGAAAAAGGAATTCAAGATGAAAAATCCTTCTGCCTCTGCAAACTCAACGAGAGTATTTCCACGCTGGTTTCTGTTGCCGTGACCGAATTTACCTACTGAAGTTTCATTCTGTTGCCGGTGAACTATTTTTGCATTGAAATCTCTCATAATTATCTTCAAGTGCTGCTTACCTTTATTATTTAGATGACGAATTTCCTCATAAAATTCTTCAATTTGTTCTTCAGGATGACTTGTGGTGGGTGCATAAGTTTGAATAATCTGAGCCTGGTATCTTCTCGATAGTTGGATAACGAGTCGTGCAGCTCTGTCAGAGGAACTTTTAACTTCTACCACTTTATCCTTCAGTTTTTTGTTTATTATAAATCCAACACCAATAGTTCTGCCAGTATCTGTCCCACGATAATAGAAGACATGTCCACTTTTCAGTTCAATGAGATCTTCTCCTTTTCCCCTTACCTCACTTAGCCCGACGATGTCCCACTTGATCCTTTGTAGTTCCTCTTCCAATTCAAGAAGCCTCGAATCAGAAGATAGGGAGCGTCCGTTGTAGGTAGCCAAGGTCAGCATCAAATGGCAGCCTAGTCCGGTCCTCCGGGGATTCTTAGCACCCTCTGCCTTCATGTCGCACTGGCCGCTGCCTTGGCCAGGTACATTCCAGCTGCCGGAGACTGAGGGCCAAGATTTAAGTTGTGGAGTCATTTTGGAGGGGTTTGGCCATAACTCACCACTCTGGCCAAGCGGGTTGGTGAGTGTGGGATAGCATTTCCTCTGATCCCGATGGTATAGTTATACCGCTACTGGCGGTCGTCAGAGCCCCTTTAGTGGGAACATGATGCACCACGAGAAGGCGGGGTTGATATTTGTCAAGGAGAGGCTGTGATGTTACGCATCACCTGACCTTACATCCCTATATATACACACTGAAGTTCTCCTATATATACACACTGAAGTTACGAGAGGTCCGCTTCAACCACACGTAACAGGTCCGCTTCTTGTACGCTGCTTGTACAAGAAACCTTCACAGACGTAACTCACTCGAAGAAATTCCGTAGGGATTATTAAGAACTTTTAATAAAAGTCACACGACTTTACAGTCCGTGAGATCTTTCGGGACACCTTGTTCCCATCTTCAGACAGACTGTCTCAGTCCGGTGCGTCTCCTATATATACACACTGAAGTTACGAGAGGTCCGCTTCAAGCACACGTAATAGGTCCGCTTCTTGTACGCTGGTTGTACAAGAAACCTTCACAGACGTAACTCACTCGAAGAAACTCCGTAGGGATTTTTAAGAACTTTTAAGAAAAGTCACACGACTTCACAATCCGTGAGATCTTTCGGGACACCTTGTTCCCATCTTCAGACAGACTGTCTCAGTCCGGTGCGTCTCCTATATATACACCCTGAAGTTACGATAGGTCCGCTTTAACTACACGTAACATGTCCGCTTCTTGTACGCTGCTTGTGCAAGAAACCTTCACAGACGTAACTCACTCGAAGAAACTCCGTAGGGATTTTTAAGAACTTTTAAGAAAAGTCCCACGACTTCACAATCCGTGAGATCTTTCGGGACACCTTGTTCCCATCTTCAGACAGACGGTCTCAGTCCGGTGCGTCTCCTATATATGCACCCTGAAGTTACGATAGGTCCGCTTTAACTACACGTAACATGTCCTCTTCTTGTACGCTGCTTGTACAAGAAACCTTCACAGACGTAACTCACTCGAAGAAACTCCGTAGGGATTTTTTAGAACTTTTAAGAAAAATCACGCGACTTCACAATCCGTGAGATCTTTCGGGACACCTTGTTCCCATCTTCAGACAGACTGTCTCAGTCCGGTGCGTCTCCTATATATACACCCTGAAGTTACGATAGGTCCGCTTTAACTACACGTAACATGTCCGCTTCTTGTACGCTGCTTGTACAATAAACCTTCACAGACGTAACTCACTCGAAGAAACTCCGTAGGGATTTTTAAGAACTTTTAAGAAAAATCACACGACTTCACAATCCGTGAGATCTTTCGAGACACCTTGTTCCCATCTTCAGACAGACTGTCTCAGTCCGGTGCGTCTCCTATATATACACCCTGAAGTTACGAGAGGACCGCTTTAACTACACGTAACATGTCCGCTTCTTGTACGCTGCTTGTACAAGAAACCTTCACAGACGTAACTCACTCGAAGAAACTCCGTAGGGATTTTTAAGAACTTTTAAGAAAAATCACACGACTTCACAATCCGTGAGATCTTTCGGGACACCTTGTTCCCATCTTCAGACAGACTGTCTCAGTCCGGTGCGTCTCCTATATAAACACCCTGAAGTTACGAGAGGTCCGCTTTAACTACACGTAACATGTCCGCTTCTTGTACGCTGCTTGTACAAGAAACCTTCACAGACGTAACTCACTCGAAGAAACTCCGTAGGGATTTTTAAGAACTTTTAAGAAAAATCACACGACTTCACAATCCGTGAGATCTTTCGAGACACCTTGTTCCCATCTTCAGACAGACTGTCTCAGTCCGGTGCGTCTCCTATATATACACAATGAAGTTACGATAGGTCCGCTCTAACTACACGTAACATGTACGCTTCTTGTACGCTGCTTGTACAAGAAACCTTCACAGACGTAACTCACTCGAAGAAACTCCGTAGGGATTTTTAAGAATTTTTAAGAAAAATCACACGACTTCACAATCCGTGAGATCTTTCGGGACACCTTGTTCCCATCTTCAGACAGACTGTCTCAGTCCGGTGCGTCTCCTATATATACACCCTGAAGTTACGAGAGGTCCGCTTTAACTACACGTAACATGTCCGCTTCTTGTACGCTGCTTGTACAAGAAACCTTCACAGACGTAACTCACTCGAAGAAACTCCGTAGGGATTTTTAAGAACTTTTAAGAAAAATCACACGACTTCACAATCCGTGAGATCTTTCGAGACACCTTGTTCCCATCTTCAGACAGACTGTCTCAGTCCGGTGCGTCTCCTATATATACACAATGAAGTTACGAGAGGTCCGCTTTAACTACACGTAACATGTCCGCTTCTTGTACGCTGCTTGTACAAGAAACCTTCACAGACGTAACTCACTCGAAGAAACTCCGTAGGGATTTTTAAGAACTTTTAAGAAAAGTCACACGACTTCACAATCCGTGAGATCTTTCGGGACACCTTGTTCCCATCTTCAGACAGACTGTCTCAGTCCGGTGCGTCTCCTATATATACACCCTGAAGTTACGATAGGTCCGCTTTAACTACACGTAACATGTCCGCTTCTTGTACGCTGCTTGTACAAGAAACCTTCACAGACGTAACTCACTGGAAGAAACTCCGTAGGGATTTTTTAGAACTTTTAAGAAAAATCACGCGACTTCACAATCCGTGAGATCTTTCGGGACACCTTGTTCCCATCTTCAGACAGACTGTCTCAGTCCGGTGCGTCTCCTATATATACACCCTGAAGTTACGATAGGTCCGCTTTAACTACACGTAACATGTCCGCTTCTTGTACGCTGCTTGTACAAGAAACCTTCACAGACGTAACTCACTCGAAGAAACTCCGTAGGGATTTTTTAGAACTTTTAAGAAAAATCACGCGACTTCACAATCCGTGAGATCTTTCGGGACACCTTGTTCCCATCTTCAGACAGACTGTCTCAGTCCGGTGCGTCTCCTATATATACACACTGAAGTTACAGCAATGGAGCTTGTCACAAATAAGCATGCGCACACGGTTTTACTCCCCCTCCCAATGCTGTCAGATTAGGTGGAGACCTAAAACATTACAAAATTATAATAATTGTAAACATGCGTACATCTCCCACTCAATTAAATACCATCATTTTAGAACACAGACACACACACAAACACCTGCTACAGAATACACATACTACAAATTCAAACTATAAATTTAAAACATACAAAAAAATCAAAAATTAATATTGGTGTTGCGAACTGGAACAAGTTGTTTCCAGAGCTCCGGTATATCACAAGAGTAATTATCATTATTTTGTGAATTGATGATTTTGAGACGTGAACCATATCTTTGATAACTCTAATTGATAGGTGTCCCTCTTCCCGTATAATAACACCTATCTTAATGATGCTTACCTCTCTAACACACGTTGAAGATCTTTCTCCACGCGCGATTAAAGTCGCTGACTCACGACCATCAATAAATTCGATATGTCGTCTTGAAATTGTTGATTTTTCAAGACAATGATCTTTAAAATCCAAGATAAAAAGTGTCTCAGACAGACTTCTTAAATCGACAGCAAAATTAAATGGGGCATTTTAGTTCCTGTTTCACATCCATTTTTTCGAAAAATAGTGACGGCGTGGAATCACTTGTTAGGGGTTCATTAAACAAAGCTTATTCAACTGCGCACCACTGACGACGCATTCAGGAAAAACAGGTGTGGCCGGTTGCTATGGTTACCACAACGAAAACTATCAAAACAGTTGAAACATACCCAAGTCAACTACCAAAACAGTTGAGTTGGGTATGTTTAAACAGTTCCCGGTTTCTCTTATGGACAACCCCCTAATATAACCCCCCACAATCTTTCCTTTCTGAAAGTCAGTTCTCTCCCGCCGCGACATTTTCACTCAACTTCACAGTGCGATATGGTCGCGGTCAGCTGAAGGCTTGTTTTTATACCATGAAATAAATACGGGATTACGCCATATATTGGCAATCCGATTTTTCGGTGTAAATGTGACAAGGATGGTAAGTCAGATAATATTCGAAAACTTGAAAATTTCATCGTCCTGCAGCGGCACAATGAAATAATGTGATGGTTATATTCAAATTAATCAAAAACTTGAGACTTGGTCGTTCTCGGTGGTGTAGTATTTAGCATACCCGGGCGCTATCTGGGAGACGCGAGTTCGTGTCTTGCTCAAGGACGATGAAATTTTCAAGTTTTCGAATATCATCTAACTTGCAATCCGTGTCACATTTACACCAAAAAAAAAAAAAAAAACGGATTGTTAACTTCAAAATGTGTATTATATGGTGTAATCCCGTATTTCTTTCATGATTTATCTGCTCCTCCGGGCAATCAAGGGATAGGAATCTTAACCTCCAGGTTCGCTAAACATGAATGCCGGTTGCTTCGACTAACGAATCTTGTGATGGTTATATTCAAATTAATCGGAAACTTGAGACTTGGTCGTTCTGGGTGGTGTAGTGGTTAGCATACCCGGGCGATATCTGTCGCTTCCAGTCCCGCTCGAGGACGATGAAATTTTCAAATTTTCGAATATTATCTGATTTACCATCCTTGTCACATTTACACTAAAAATCGGATTGCCATCTTCAAAATTTGTTTTTATACCGTTTGCAGCAGTACCGCGCATCTTAAGAACGCAGCGCATCCGTTCATTTGCTTTTGAAGGGGTGACAGGCGACTTTTGTCAATATAGTGTATAATAACAGTTCATGCAATAAAGCAAATTTAACAAAATTCAACGGGCATCTTGAAAGCAATGCCTCATCCTTAATAACTTGTGTAATTTTGAAGTGATTTTTAAATGAAACTGCCCTGACATGTACTATGATACGTTACCAATATGTAGACATTTTTTTTAGAATCGGAAATAAAGATCTGTGACGTGCCTGCCCAGCAGGACGCACACGACATAAAGCCAGATAGCAGTCAGAACGAACGTCTGCGTAGCTCAATTGGTAGAGCGACTTATTCCGGAATGAGGGGACCCGGGTTCGATCCCCATCGTGGACAAAAATGACGAAAAAATTTACTTCGTTAAAATGGCGCCCGAACATGGACGGATGACCCTGCCGTTCAAAATCTCGCAATGGTGGGATGTTCTTTCCACACCGCGAGATAGGAAAAATAAGAGAATCCCTTCTCCAGCGCTTCGAAAAATAAATGTGTATGACGTTGCATTCCACACCCCAGATTGACTGGGAGTTCTCAAGTACATGCTTCAGCGAATGGCTGCCTACGACAATTCGTGGTCACGGCTGACCCGTGGGCCATGCCCCCGGCCCTCTTGGGGGGGGATGTGACGTTCCTGTCAGCATGACGCACACGACATAAAGCAGTCAGAACGAAAGCCAGCGTAGCTCAATTGGTAGAGCGACTTATTCCGGAATGAGGGGACCCGGGTTCGAGCCCCGGCGTGGACAAAAATGACGGAGAAATTAAATTCGTTATAGATCATGAATGACAGAGAAAAGCAGCTAGCGGTAATTGAATTCCGGGAAAAAGAGGGATGTGAGGTTCCAGAAATCCACAGAAGACTCCAGGCAGTGTATGGAGCTGCCACAATCGATATCAGTAATATCCGAAGAGGGATGGAGAGGTTTTGAGAGGGAGAAAGTTCAGTATCGGGCAAACAACGGAGTGGAAGACCCGCAACTATGCAGTGACATATGCCAACAGGCATCTAGTGAAAGACCTCATCACAGCTTATTGTCGTGTCACCATCCAGGAGTTGTGTGATGCAATTTATTGTGGTCATAGTGGTATGTAAATATTAATTAGGGACCTTGGGCTACAGAAAAAAAATGTTCAAAGTGGATCCCAAGAAACCTAACCCGTGAACAATGTGAGTAAATAGTGGACATGTGCCGGAACCTCTTAGACTGTTGTGAGATGCACGGTAAGGTGTTTTTCTCTAATTTTGTGACAGGGGATGAAACCTGGGTGTTCATTCATTATCCAGAAACAAAAAGTGCATCAATCAAATGTCAACTCATGTCTTTACGTCGGCAGAAAATGGTAAAAACAACTCGTTCCGTAGGGAAAGTGATGGTGATAATTTTCTGGGACAAACATGGTGTTATTTTGACTGATTTCCTTGACCGGAGTGCAACAATAAAGAGTGCTCACTATTTGCAGACTTTGAAGAAGCTAAAGGAAGCTATCCGAAGGAAAAGACTTGACATTCCACTTCATACAGTTGTTTTACACCATGATAACGCACGTCCACACACCTCAATGGAGACTTCACAGGCCATTGCTAAAATGGGGTGGACGGTGATACTACAACAACCCTACAATCCTGATTTGGCTTCCTCAGATTTTTTTCCTGTTTGCCTCTTTGAAAAACACCCTTCGTGGGGAACGTTTCGACGACGTGACAGACGTTAAACTGGCTGTGAACTCATGGCTTAAACAACAGCGTTTTCCAAAATGGATTTTACCAATGGGTTCAAAGATGGCGGAAATGTATAGAAAGTAATGGAGTAAATAAATCCATCGCTCTTTCCACGTTAAGTAACGCACAGAAACCGAAAAATTGTTACTAGGCCGCCGTCGGGGAATCGAATCGCTAATCTCTCGATATCTAGCCGAGCACTTAGCCTTAGACCACAGCGGCCAACAATTCACGGTGCTATGTATGTTTTAGTTTTTCAGCCAGCATCTGACATCATAAATCCGTAAGACGGGCTCAGCTACTGTGACGTCTACACCTGGTGGGAATTAACGGCACTGGCTATATAAACTGAGTGGCCACTTTATTACGACCACCCCCTCAGTACTTCGTTGGGCCACCTCTTGCCTTTAATACTGCGTCGATTCTCTTTCCAGGAGTGTGAGATTGCAGGGTTGTCGATCCAGCTGTCTGATGGCTCGTTCAACTTCATCCCACAAATTCTCAATGGGTTTAGGATCTGGAGATTGTGGGGCCCACCTAAGCAAAGTAAACTCACCGGCATATTCCTGAAACTAATCCTGTACAATACGAACACTATGGCAGGACACATTATTTTGTTGAAAGTAGCCATTGCCATTGTGATAAACTATCCACATGACAGGATGTACTTGGTCCGCAACGAAGTTTAGATATGATGTGAAAGTCAGACGTTGATCAACACGATTTAAAGGGCACAAAGCATGTCAGGAAGACATTCCCCAAACCATAACACCAGCTTGAAGGGTTGTAGCAATGCATTTGGGTTCCATGCGTTCGTGCTGTTTACGCCAAATTCTCACTGGGTCATCGGCGTGGTGCAACTGAAAACTTGATTCATCGGACCACATAATTTGTTTCCTATTATCGACTGTTCAATCCTTGTGCTCCTGTGCGACAAGGAGACGTTTTCTCTTGTTAACTGCAGACACCAAAAGGTGTTCGAACAGGCCTTCGGCTGCCATATCTCATCCAATGTAGTGTACGGCGAACAGTGCGTGCAGAGATCATTTGAGGGGATCCTTGATTAAGATGGTCTGTAATTTGCTGCACTGTTGCCCTTCTGTGGTCTGTTAGCAGTCTGGACACTCTCCGTTCCGCCCGAGCAGTCACTAGTCGATTACGACCACACGTTGCACGTAGAGACCCAGTTTTTTGGCTGACAGTCCAGTCTTTAAACACTTTAACAACAGCTGTTCAGGAACATTTCACGAATGCGGCGGTTTCGGTGATACTCGCTCCATGGCTCCGAGCTCCTACAATCATCCCACGTTGAAAGTCCGTCAAATCGCATTTTTCACCCATCTCGTCACCTAAAAATCACTTCTACTACTGTCGCAAGCACTAAGCTTTCCCTTTTTATACTAGCCTCGCCCTCTGGCGGCAACAGCGTGCAGCCATACCTTATTTGCTTAAAACTGTCTGGTGGTCATAATAAAGTGGCCACTCAATGTATAATTACAGCAATAATCCAAAGTGCGAGATCCAAGGTGAAAATCATCTAAATACGTGATGTCAGTTGAGTAAATATGATCCATCGCTCTTTCCACGTTAAACAACCCACAGCAACCGAAAAATTGTTATTGCTACTGAGACGTCTCCACCATCTTACGGATTTATGATGTCAGATGCTGACTGAAAAAAGAAACGCACATATCACCGTGAAATGTTGGCCGCTGTGGTGTAAGGCTAACTCGCTCGGCTAGATATCGAGAGTTTTGGGATTCGATTTATAGACGGCGGCCGAATAACAATTTTTCGGTTGCTGTGGGTTGCTTAACGTCGAAAGGGCGGCGGGCTTCTTTTACTCAACTGACGCCACGTATTTAGATGATTTTCACCTAAAAAGTAATGGACAATAATTTGAATAGGCTAGCATTATTAACAAAATGCCGAGGTATTTTGCCACGTTTCATATTTTTGCTTCCACAAATAAAAATCTTAAGAGGTACGAAGTATTACTTTCAGGAATCCCACTGTATTACTGTATTTCTCTCATAATGAACTTCATCTGAAACAGTAAGAAAATGTAGCTTCATTACGTAGCTTGTTATTTTTCATTTCAAAACAACTACATGAACTCACAGTTCATTGCACTAACAACTCCACTGTCTGCCCCGAAGGACTATCAAATATGGAAGGCATAATCGAACTCTATTAACGCATAAAACAATCCAGTTACCATGGCAATAAAGAAACTTTTATCCTCAGGGAATTGTAGTTTGACCTGAATGCTAAACGTGTACAAATATTTGCCTTAATAAAACAAGTTTTATGGTTCTTTGCTTTTTCTTAACATAACACACAAAGAAACTTCTCCAAAGAAAAAAATCAAAAGATGGAAAAAACCGATAAATTTTATTATCAAAAACGCATCGCCTAAGTTAAATAGGCCAATAAAAAGGGTTGCTTTCTAATTTATGATTGCAGTCAGAATGATTTCTTGTCTCAGAATAAAGCGTAACAATGCGTGAAATAATGCCATATCGCATAATATTAAAGGAGCAATCCTTGTACCTATGTAAATTTTGTTTTGAAAACGGCTCTAAGCTTTTTGATGAAAGTGGTTAAAATACCGTTTTCTGGGTTCTAGAAATCGATCTAGTTTGATATCGACTTTGAAAAATTTCGTTTAGTGGGTTAAATAACCACCTCGAGTTACCACGTTTTTAGTGTCATGGCGTCGTCCTATTAATATTTCCCAGGCTTAGAAATCTTATGACGTCACACTCTCGCGATTGAGATGTTGGCGTGCGATCACGCCATCTGCCTCCTTACGTCACGCGTTGTGTGTGGAAACCATTAAAGTTTTAAGACGTCACACTCTGCCGACCATCTGCCTCATTATGCCAGGCGTTGTCTGCGTATTACGAATTACTTCTATTTTCCTTCCAGAACAAAAAGTGAGTTGTGCCCGCCCTCTTGGAGTTTCATGCGTAGTACAGTATAAGCAGCGGAACTCTGATTTCGTGTGTTTTTCCCTTCAAAAGGTAAACTGTTAATACAGCATTTTTTTTTGTAACAGTTTTGAATAGTCATTTTTATTCAGCACTATTACCAGAGTGTCGCGTGGACGGTAAACCTGACTATGAAGAAAGCTATGGAAGTTATCCCGACAACATGGAGGACTTAAACACCTCGGCCAAATATCTACAAAATATAATTCGATGAAGAACCCCATGTTAACATTTATTGTTTGGTGTTTCATGTTCGGAAATAGTAAAAACAATTTCAAAAAAATTCTTACTCTAACACAAATAAAAAATTCTCATTCATCTTTGTTTTGATGTTTAGTCTAAATTAATTTGTCTCTAATTCGTCTATCATTATTAATCTTGATGGTTTAGACGTAGCATTAAAATACTTGGGAAAAACATATCAAAATATTAATTTTTTGTGCCCTCATCCCCCTTTACCCGAGTGATGCTCCGTGTTCCTGATGTTGAAATCTAACACATCCATTCGCCGCAATACACAGTGCGTCAAAGAATTTTTAAGATTGGTTCTAGATTTCGTCCTACGGTGGCGCCACCAGTGTAATCGCGAATGCGTTATAAACTGTGACCATCTGCTTGCTTACTGCCAAAAGTACAGCGTAGTTGTTAAAGTAACTCAAACGAAACGGGCGTTCATTAGAGAAGTAAAATTTTTTTCATGTTGAATTATTAAGATGGAACAAAGGACTGTTATTAAATTTAACGCAAAACTTGGTAAAAGTGCCTCGGAAACGTAGCAAATGATGGCGTTTTTTTTGACCGAAGAGATACGCTAAAAGATGATAAGCATACCGGAAGACCAAGTTCATCTAGGACATGTGGGATTATTGAAAAAGTGCGTGATTTCGAGGCAAACAATCGATGTGCGTCACTAAAAATGATGGAAGAGTCTTTAAACATCAACAAAGAAACGATTCGAACCATCCTGCATGAAGATTGGGGCAAAACAAAAGTCTGTGCTAAATTTGTTCCACACACGTTAACCAATGAACAAAAATCAAGCAGAAGTGCACATTGGAGAGACATCATTTCAGCCGCTGAAAATGATCCAAACTTCTTAAAATCGATTGTTACAGGTGATGAAACATGGCGTTTACAATATGATCCTAAAACAAAGCGACAAAGTGCGGAATGGAAGTCAAAAAACTCACCACAAGCCAAAATAACAAGAAAAGTTCCATCGAAAATCAAAACAATGCTCATTACATTCTTCCATAGTAAGGGATATCCACAAAGAATTTGTTCCAAGTGGACAAACAATTGCTGGTGAGTTTTATTTAAATGTTTTGAGGTGTTTGATGGGCAGAATTCTTCGCATTCGTCCAGAATATCGGGATGAAAACAGTTGGTGTTTGTTGCACGATAATGCACCCAGTCACACCTCACTTCCTGTTCGTATATTTTTTGGCGAAAAATAAGGTGTGTTTGTTGAATCATCCACCGTATTCGCCTGATTTAGCACCCTGCGTCTTTTCATTATTCCCAAAACTTAAAATGACGGTAAAATGGTGTTATTTTGATGATATTTCGACCATACAAACAGCTTCGACGCGTGCTTTGGAGGCAATTCCGCAAAGTGAACTGGAACAGGCATTCGAATCATTATTAAATCGCTGTAACAAGTGTATTGAAGCCGGAGGGACTTATTTTGATTAAAAAATCAAAACAAGTAATAATATCTTGTTTCTATTTCATTTTACAGACCCAGTCTTAAAAATTCTTTGCCACGCTGTGTATTATGACTGCCTGAATGCCGTGGTGATTTTTGCTGTCATAGCCACTTCCACCATCCGTCTATTAGCTTGGGGATTTAATAACAAACACGAGTTTCTGAGTGTTCTGTAACCAGTCATCATTCTTCGAGCATTAGAGCGCGCTAGAATCAGAAACATTTATCCTGAAATTTTAAATCAGACGCTCGTATCAGAATAATATGACAACCCCCAGAGTCACAGTGCACTCGTCCAGGCGCGTCACACAGTGCACGTGACAAGTTCGACCACTCGGAGATAGAAGTGTCCGACTACGACAGATGAGCCATAGTGCGTCACGTGAGCACATTGGGAAGAGGTAGTGATCTGACGGATGTTCATAAAATAATCATCATCGGCTACCGCGCTAAGGGTGGAAGCATCTCAGAAGCAGCAAACTTCGTGAACTGTTCACGAGGCGCTGTAGTAAGGGTGTACCAAGAATGGACCGTTGGTACACCTAGTACCTCCTGACGTCATAACTGTGGAGCTTCAAAGGCCATCGACTCCAGAGCAGAATGTAGCCCTCGTGGACTGGTAAAGAGCAATCTACACGCAACGGTGTAGCAAGTGACGACGCAAACAAACCCTGGGCCACAAAGATTCGTGTCCCCGATAACAGGAGAGCTAATTCTGCAACGCATGGATCTCCAGAGTCAACGATGCGTCAAGACGCCCATGTTAACCCAGGTCCATCGACAACGACCTTTGCAGGTGGGGACTACCATCATTGGACAGTGGGAGAGTGGAAAAGTTGGAATTCTCCGATGAATCCAGGTTTATACTCCATAGATGTGACGGGCGGTGGCAAATACGGCGTCAGACACACGAGAAACAACACCCGTATACGCTTGTCCGTCAAGTACAGGCCGGCAGCGTACATCTAGAGTACGTTTCCCTGGTGTGACCCTTAGACCGTGGGTACGCCACCCCGGTGGCGCAGTGGTCTAAGGCGCTCGCCTCTGATCATTCGTCCGTAGGGGGTCCGGGTCCGAATCCCGGTCAGGCATGGATGTTGTGTTTGTCTTACGGCACTGTCTCTCTCCCTTCCCTGGAACCAGTGACCCTAAACTAGGGACGGGCGACTGCTTATAGCCCATTGAGTTGCTCACGGTGGTCGTTAAACCTCCAATAAAAAAACCCCAAAAAAAAACCGTGGGTACCAATGAACGCTTCTCTGAACACCAATGGCTACCTGTCCAATCTCACTGACCACATGCATCCTTCATGTTGGACGTTCGCCCTGGTTGGGATGGTGTCTACCAAAAGGACCATGCGCCGTGTCACGTCGTTAACGGGTGCTTGACGGGTTTCAGGAACACGACAGCGATGTCGCCGTTCTCTCTTAGCCGGCTAAATCGCCCGACATCTATCTCATAGAGCATCTATGGGACAATTTGGATCGACAAGTTTGACGTCCCGACCCACAAGCATATCAACTTCAGGACCTCCGTGGTCTACTGCCATCCAAATTGGCACGTGTGCCTGGGGCAATCTTTTAGGGAATTATTGCATCCCTACCACGCCGTCTTGCCACTGTCATCTTCACAAATGGTAGATATTCCCGTTATTTGGTAGGTGGTCATGATATTCTAATACGACTGTATATGCAGAACATTTACCAGCAGGAGATCTATCCAATGCGGAAAATATTTTTCAAATACTGTTTTTAGAAGCAGAGATATCGGGGAAATCGCAGTTTAACTTTACGCCCCCTAGCTGAAAATCTATGTATCTCTTAATAAAGAAACTACACCCAAAATAGATTTTGGTCTCACAGTACGGATAACCACGGTACATCGTGGGTAAGTTACGGCAACGAATCCAATTATACACTGAGTGGCCACTTTATTATGACCACCTGATGGTTTTAAGCAAATGAGCTATGGCTGCACGCTGTTGCCGCCAGAGGGCGAGGCTAGTATAAAAAGGGAAAGCTTAGTGCTTGCGACAGTAGTAGAAGTGATTTTTGGGTGACAAGATGGGTAAAAAACGCGATTTGACGGATTTTCAACGTGGGATAATTGTAGCAGCTCGGAGCCATGGAGCAAGTATCACCGAAACCGCAGCATTCGTGAAATGTTCCAGAGCAGCTGTGTTTAAAGACTAGAATGTCAGCCAAAAAACTGGGTCTCTACGTGCAACGTGTGGTCGTCATCGACTAGTGACTGCTCGGACGGAACGGAGAGTGTCCAGACTGGTAACAGACAACAGAAGGGCAACAGTGCAGCAAATTACAGACCATCTTAATCAAGGATCCCCTCAAATGATCTCTGCACGCACTGTTCGCCGTACACTGCATTGGATGGGATATGGCAGCCGAAGGCCTGTTCGAAAACCTTTGGTGTCTGCAGTTAACAAGAGAAAACGTCTCCAGTTCGCACAGGAGCACAAGAATTGGACAGTCGATAATTGGAAACAAATTATGTGGTCCGATGAATCACGTTTTCAGTTGCACCATGCCGATGGCCGAGTGTGAATTTGGTGGAAACAGCAGGAAAGCATGGACCTCAAATGCATTGCTACAACCCTTCAAGCTGGTGGAGGCAACGTTATGGTTTGGGGAATGTTTTCCTGGCATGCTTTGGGCCCTTTAATTCGTGTTGATCAATGTCTGACTGGCACATCATATCGAAACATCGTTGCGGACCAAGTGCATCCTGTCATGTGGATAGTTTATCCCAATGGCGATGGCTACTTTCAACAAGATAATGCGTCTGGCCATAGTGCTCGTATTTTGCAGGATTGGTTTCAGGAACATGCCGGTGTGTTTACTTTGCTTAGATGGCCCCAACAATCCCCATTGAGAATTTGTGGGATGAAGTTGAACGAGCCATCAGACAGCTTGATCCACAACTCTGCAATCTCACACTCCTGGAAAGTGCTATTCATTAAGCATGGTCTCAGATTCCACAAACCACCTATCAACATCTCGTGGAGTCCATGCCACGAAGAATCGACGAAGTATTAAAGGCAAAAGATGGCCCAACGAAGTGCTGAGGGTGTGGTCATAATAAAGTGGCCACTCAGTGTATAACAGTGTATAGCACTATTGCGCGATCGAAAAGCAATTAGGTACGTTGCCGTATATCACAGGAATTGTTAACGTGCTGAAGAATGTTTGTAACAAATATAATATAGGCTTTGAGCAAAGTCTGTGAGTGTTCTGTCTTTGGTGAGAAATGATAGGAACCAGGTGGTTGTATTAAACCGTTTTGGTGTCTATTGTATACCAATAAGGGACGAGACCGGGACGGAAGTGGTGTATGTGGGTTCAACGGCTAGAGCGGTACGGTTTAGGATGGTCGAACATCGGTACAGTATCAGCTCGGCCTCAAACGCTGAGGTTCTATCAAGACTCTGTATGAACGACATGCATGTGCCACAATGGGACGAAATTAAAACTTTACCTATACCTAAGTCAAAATCGCAATTATCACTGACTGATAGCATGTATATTTATAAATTAGGTCAAAAATCCTCTAATCAAAATTTTCCATATGTAATAGCAGCACCCGGAAGACAACTTCTCGACAATGGAAAAAGAACACAAGGGTGTGAGAGAACATTGAACTAGACTAGATGCATGCGTACATAATACAGCGAATGCACAGGACATAATCATCATCATCATTGCCAACCAATATCAAACCACTGCTGGACGAAGGTCTCCCCACGTTTCTTCCACAACTGGCTGTCTTGTGCCAGTCTCCTCCATGTTACTCCCGCATACTTTCTAATTTCATCCACCCATCTCACATGTGGCCTTCTTCTGGGTCTTTTCCTGTCCCTTGGAATCCAGTCTAAAATTTCAGCTGTCCATCGATGATCTGTCCTTCTGGCAGTATGTCCAGCCCATTGCCATTTCAGGGATATTACTCTGATCATGATGTCTCGCACTCTTGTCATTTTTCTGATCCACGAATTCCTCTTCTTATCCCTCCTGGTTACACCAAGCATGCACCTTTCCGTGCCTCTGTGAGTTGTATGCAGCCTTTGTATGTCCCTTTTAGTTAAGGTCCACGTCTCTGCACCATACGTAAGCACTGAAAGGATGCATTGATCAAACACTTTTTTAAAGACATAATGGCATATTGCTGTCGAAAACTATACAGTTTCTTCCAAAAGTTCTCCAGGCAAGTTTTATACGCCGATTGATTTCTTCATCAATGTGACCCTCACTTGATATCTGCTGTTCAAGATAAACGTACAAATCTGTTATCTCCAGCATTTCTCCATCAATCGTTTTTTTTGTAAAAGCATTGTACATCACTTTTGTCTTCTGAAAGTTCATTTTTAATCTCACTTCTTTACTCTTGTCAGCAAATTCCTGGATCATACTCTTCAGCTCCAATGGGGTAGTTGCAAAAATGACTACGTCAGCAGCAAAACGAAGGTGAGTTAGATAATCTCCATTAATTTTTATCCCTTTGTTTTCCCAGTTCAGTGATTGAAAGACATTTTCCAATGTGGCATTAAAGAGTTTGGGAGATATAGTGTCACCTTGTCTCACTCCCTTTCCAATTTTTATGGTTGCTGTATTCTCAAATAGCCGCACCGGACATACAGATGTGTATATGTATACATGTATATAGACATTGGTTAGTTGACAAATTGTAGTCTTGATTTTAACGATTTTAATTATTTTAAAGTTAGGTTTCATCTGAGGAAGGGTATATTGTGTACCCGAAAGATCTAATGGAGTAAAGTGTATTTTATACTTAACAGTAAAGTTATTTAATACTTAATAGTAAAGGTATTTTATACTTAAGGTGGACGTCCAGTAATTTTGCTTCCTATATTTCCAAAGGAAAAACTTTTGTGCACATATCCTTCACAATTAGTGTGTTCCTAAGGATGAAAATTTGAATATAGATTAAAATAACTTCATATTATAACTTGGAAAACTTAATTTTTTCTAAAACATAACCGTAATTATATTAAAAATCAATAACTTTTCCTTTGGTGGTGTTGAAACCAGAAAAAAGATGGCCCCACCTGTAATTTGATGACGTCAGTAGACAAACAAATGTTGGATCGCTTAATTTTGGTTATGTTTTAGAAAATATTAAGTATTCCAAGTTATAAAATGAAGCTATTTTAATCGATGTTCAAATTTTCATCTTTGGGAACGCATTAATTGTGAAGAAAATGTGTACAGAAGTTTTTCCATTGGAAGAATAGGAGGCAAAATTAATTGACGTCCGCCTTAATAGTAAAGTTATTTTATACTTAATGGTAAAATTGTTTTGTACTTAATAGTACAGTTTTTTTATATATAATAGTAAAGTTTTTAATTGTGTGTAAGACAGCTGTGTTTTTTATTTGTTTCATTATGAGGTGATAAGATGATAGGTAAGACTATTAATAATAATATCCAGCAATATTTATTTGAATACCTTTGCACGGATGTTTCATGCATTATACAAATGCACTCATAGCACATTTAGCTGTATATAAAAAAATCCTTACAACCCCCGTTCCCCGAAAAAATACAGGTAGTCTCAGTTCCGATCGAGTCGTCAGTTTGGAACGTAGGACTACGACTTGCAGATCGCAGAGTTGAAATGTGATAGTCCAGTATGGTTTCAAAACGTTTATTGAATTTGTTATAGACAGCACAGGACTATGATATGAAAAGTAGCTGACATAATTTTTACAAATAATGCTGGATACATTGCGAACATAAAGCAGATCGATACACGAATTACTTAACGTGCTGCTCTGTCTTCTTGGGCTTCTTACATTCCTCATCACTTGCTCTTGCCTCTCGTTTTAATTTCCTCCTCTTTTGCTTCCCATCATCCTGTGAATTCTGCGGTATTGTCGAAAATGTTAATCCCTTCATACGAAAACAATTTTTAAAATGTTCAGTTCAAACCACTGAGAAATATTCTTCGCATATTTGAATAGATCTCGTCGGGAGCTTTAAAACGATACCACGGAGAGCCGTGTTGCGCTCACTGTTGCCGAGATACTGGCTCAAACGCGGCGGCACCTCCATATATATACTGTATCATCATCATTGTCAACCATTATCAATCCACTGCTGGACGAAGGTCTCCCCAAGTTTCCTCCACAACGGTCTGTCCTGTGCCAGTCTCCTCCATGTCACTCCTGCATACTTTCGAATTTCATCCACCCATTTTCCATGTGGTCTTCTTCTGGGTCTTTCCCTGTCCCTTGGAATCCAATCTAAAATTTCGGCTGTCCGTCGATGGTATGTCCTTCTTGCAGTATGTCCAGCCCATTGCCATTTCAGGGATTTAACTCTGATCATGATGTCTTCCACTCTTGTCATTTTTCTGATCCACGAGTTCTTCTTCTTATCTCTTCTGGTTACACCAAGCATGCTCCTCTCCATGCTGCTTTAAGTTGTCTGCAGCCTTTGTATGTCTCTTTTAGTTCAGGTCCACGTTTCTGCACCATACGTAAGCACTGGTAGGATGCATTGATCAAACACTTTTCTTTTAAGACATAATGGCATATTGCTCTTGAAAATTATGCTGTTTCTTCCAAAAGTTCTCCAGGCAAGTTTTGTACGCCGAATAATTTCTTCAACAATGTGACCCTCACTTGATATCTTCTGTCCAAGATAAACGTACGCATCTGTTATCTCCATCAATCGATAAATCTTCATTTCTTGTAAAAGCATTATACATCACTTTGGTCTTCTGAAAGTTCATTTTTATTCCCACTTCTTTATTCTTCTCAGCAAGTTCCTGGATCATACTATGCAGCTCTGGTGGGGTAGTTGCAAAAATGACTACATCATCAGCAAAAGGAAGGTGGGTTAGATAATCTCCATTAATCTTATCTCTTTGTTTTCCAAGTTCAGTGATTGAAAGACATTTTCCAATGTGGCATTAAAGAGCTTCGGTTCTTTGGTGCCACCTTGTCTCATTCCCTTTCCAATTTTTATGTGTGTTGTATTTTCAAACAGCCGAATCTTTGCATTTGCATTTTCATAGATGTTATTAATAATAATAATGTACGCATCTTCAAAACCGCAGGATTTCGGAGCCATTGTAACTGCTAATGGTTTCACCGAATTAAAGGTTTTTCATAATCGATAAAAGCCATGCACAATTGAAGTTCATATTCCCTATATATATAGATATATATAGTATGTACAATGCTTTTACAAGAAATGAAGATTTGTCGATTGATGGAGAAAAGCTGGAGATAACAGACACGTACGTTTATCTTGGACAGCAGATATCAAGTGAGGGTCACATTGGTGAAGAAATTAATCGGCGTACAAAACTTGCCAGGAGAGTTTTTGGAAGAAACAGCATAATTTTCAAGAGCAATATGCCATTATGTCTTAAAAGAAAAGTGTTTGATCAATGCATCCTTCCAGTGCTTACGTATGGTGCAGAGACGTGGACCTTAGCTAAAAGAGACATACAAAGGCTGCAGACAACTCAAAGCAGCATGCAGAGGTGCATTCTTGGTGTAACCAGGAGAGATAAGAAAAGGAACACGTGGATCCGAAAAATGACAAGAGTGGAAGACATCATGATCAGAGTTAAATCCCTGAAATTGCAATGTGCTGGGCATACTGCCAGAAGGACAGACCATCGATGGACAGCCGAAATTTTGGATTGGATTCCGAGGGACAGGAAAAGACCCAGAAGAAGACCACATGGAAGATGGGTGGATGAAATTGGAAAGTATGCGGGAGTGACATGGAAGAGACTGGCACAAGATAGACCGTTGTGGAGGAAACTTGGGGAGACCTTCGTCCAGCAGTGGATTGATAATGGTTGATGATGATGATGATGATACAGTATGTATATAGATATATAGATATATTTTTTTTATTGAAGATTTTTTTTTGTTTTGTTTTACATTGGTCGTGCTAAACACATACATGTTGAATTCAGACAAGTACAGTATTGTGCGTCAGAGAGTACGAATACTATGCAATACATTGAAATCATCAAAGTACGTATCGAACATGTGATACAGTATGCCAGATTTGTGAATAACAGAGCGAGCCTGTGCCGAAAGACAAACACAGACATCCATGCCTTACGAAGGATTCGAACCCAAACCCCTCCGATGGGCGAAGGATCAGAAGCTATCGCTCAGACCACTGCGTCACAAGGGCAGCTAAATACTGTATTTCTTTTTTTTTTTTTTTGTCTAATTGGAGGTTTAACGACCACCGTGAACAACTCAGTGGGCTATAAGCAATAACCCGTCCCTAATTTAGAGCCAATTGTTCCAGGGAAGGAAGACAGCTTGCGCCGTAAGTCAAACGCAACATCCATGCCTCACTGGGATTCGAAACCGGACCCCCCCCCCTCCTTTTTTTTTTGATTGGAGTTTTAACGACCACCTTGAGCAACTCAATGGGCTAGCAGTTGCACTTGCCTAATTTAGAGCCACTGGTTCCAGGGAAGGTAGAGAACCATAAAGGTAAGACAAACACGACATCCATGCCTCACCGGGATACGAACCCGGACCCTTCTCGGACGAATGGTTGCAAACAAGCGCTTAGCGTACTGCGTCACTGGGACGGTCACAATTAGTGTGCGGCCCGAATTTTTAACACTATAAGGATTGGGACCTATTTTTGTCACAGACGGTCATCTGTAAGTATCTGCAATTTCAATTGGAACCTATCTTTGTCACAGGCGGTCATCTGTAAGTGTCTGCAATTTCAATTCGGACCTATTTTTGTCACAGGCGGTCGTCTGTAAGTATCTGCAATTTCAATTGGGGCCTATTTGTGTCACAGGCGGTCGTCTGTAAGTATCTGCAATTTCAATTGGGACCTATCTTTGTCACAGACGGTCGTCTGTAAGTATCTGCAATTTCAATTGGAACCTATCTTTGTTACAGGCGGTCATCTGTAAGTGTCTTCAATTTCAATTGTTACCTATTTTTGTCACAGGCGGTCGTCTGTAAGTATCTGCAATTTCAATTGGGGCCTATGTGTGTCACAGGCGGTCGTCTGTACGTGTCTGCAATTTCAATTGGGACCTATTTCTGTCACAGGCGGTCGTCTGTAAGTATCTGCAATTGCAATTGGGACCTATTTGTGTCACAGGCGGTCGTCTGTAAGTGTCTGCAATTTCAATTGGGACCTATTTTTGTCACAGGCGGTCGTCTGTAAGTGTCTGCAATTTCAATTGGGACCTATTTTTGTCACAGGCGGTCGTCTGTAAGTGTCTGCAATTTCAATTGGGACCTATTTGTGTCACAGGCGGTCGTCTGTAAGTGTCTGCAATTTCAATTGGGACCTAATTTTGTCACAGGCAATCGTCTGTATCTGCAATTTCAATTGGGACCTATTTTTGTCACAGGCGGTCGTCTGTAAGTATCTGCATAATCCGTTGAGTTGGACGTAGTCCTACGTTAAAATATCTGGACACACCATAATATAATCATATAATTTTTTTTCACAAAAGACGTGATAATCATGTTATCGCGGTGCAATGTTCTATGAAATATAAGGACGTACTTTGATTTTAATGCCATTAACGTTACCGCAGTTATTTTTTGATTTAATGTGTATAGATGGCTGGAGTAAAGCCTGTATAGAACATCAGCTCAGGTGGGAAAATAATTCGGTAGAAAGAGTGGTACGTGTAAACCGCTTTCCTTGGGAATAATACGCGGCATAAATTGACGTGAGGATCAACTCGGCGAAATATACAGAAGCGTTAGGCAGGGAACTCTGGGCGTCTCAAAGGAGATTCCGCTGGATAGACTCTTGACTCGAAGGAGTATCCTCTATTTCGAACAACTCAGGCAATAACACCCTTTGCGAGGGAGATGCGAAAAAAAAGAACAAAGAAAGTAAAGAAAGAGAAAAAAAAAATAACACTCGCACCTAAACGAAAAGTTCCGTCGGCCTTGTGCCAAGACGTTGTTCTTTTTTGTAAGAAATACGAAAAGCATATTTCTCCAATATTATATTCCTTGTAGGATAAAAATAGCAATATTACTTTCAGCAACCAAGTTTGAAGTTGAATTCAGTTGTTTTGGACAAAAGTGGAGCAAGTCAATTTCTTTTCAATTACAAAGTATTCCCAAGGTGCAAGAAGGAAAGTAATAGTCTAAAATTGTTAGACAATATTCGGATAATCCGGCTTGACTAAATTTTAGATACCACACGTTTTCATCAGTGCCGGATTAAAGGCTTTTGAGGACCCAGGCCAAATTTTCTATGCTCTCAAGGCCACCCATATTTGAATTTACTCCTATAAGATTTTCTAACAAACTTTTCTTTAAGTTACGAATATAATAATTGGTAGTAGAACTTTATTATTAAATAGGTATTATTTAAATAAACATTATTTTGATCTAACTTATTATTAAATTAAAGGTTATAAAAAATTATTTGTAAGCATAGACAACACTTTTACATTTAGATGCTTTAAACCTACATTTGAAACCGACTCACAATGCATTCTTATAACACAAAAGTAAACAATAGTATTTCCTGTTTTGATTCTTTAAAATTGCATTACAACAACAAAAAGTAATAAAAAATATAAAAATTAATTGCAAGGTGTTTTGGGAAAGGATATAAACTGACACATTTTTTTACAAGTTTGATTTATTTGTACATAGGAAAAATGAAATCATAAGCTTAAATAAGTAATCTACTACAAGTATGAGTACTCAGCTCTTTCTATACTTTACAAAATGAAAACCTTATTTCTAGCATTTATAAATACAGGGTGTCCGAGAATTATTGGACACATTACAAAATTATGTACAAAAAAACAACAACTATGAGCATTGTCTGTTTTTCTATATCACGTATTACTAACACGGTTTCCACATTTTTGTTTTGCAGAATTGTTATTCCTAGAATCCAATAGATGGCGCTAGGTGTGGCCTGATGAGGAATGTATGAGAAATGCGCAATCAGTAGTCATGTCATCCGTACAGCAGAAGACGATGTGTGTGTTATGGCTTGCGGAATTAAAGTCTGTCATTAAAGTTAAAAGACTGTACCGTTTAGAGTACGGTTGTAATCCTCCATCAACGAATTCAATTAAGCGGTGGATGAAACAGTTTAAAGAAACTGGCAATGCGGAACATCGTGGAGGAGCCGGTAGGCCTAGCGTCAGCGGTGAGACGGTTGACCAAGTTAATGAAAGTTTCCGACGAAGCCCCAGAAAATCCGTTCGTAAAGCAAGCAGAGAACTGTGCATTCCGAAATCGACAGTTCACGATATCTTGCACAAGAAATTAAAGTTTCATGCTTATAAAAATTCAAATAGTGCAAAAGATGCATGTAAGTGACTACACTCTTCGATACGATTTCGCTGTGGATATGTCGAATCGAGTGGAAAACGACGAAAACTTTCTCAGTACTGTAATTTTTAGTGATGAATCCACATTTAATGTATTGTGAATCGTCACAACTGTAGGATATGGGGCAGTGATCCGCCTCATGCTGCTATTGAACTGGAACGTGATTCTCCAAAAGTTAATGTGTGGTGCACCCTATCAAAAAGAGAAGTGATTGGCCCTTTCTTCTTCTGCGAAAAAAACATAAATGGTGACATTTACTTGGATATGCTAGAAAATTTCGCTATACCTTAGATCAAAAGATATGACAACGTCGTTTTCTAACAAGACGGCGCGCCTCCGCATTGATCAACGTGTCTACGTAAGTGCCTAAATGAGCATTTCTCCAACAGATGAATTAGGCGTGGTGGTCCCATTCCGTGGCATCCTCGCTCTCCAGATCTAACTCCATTGAATTATTTCATGTGGGGTTATGTGAAGGATCGTGTCTATCAGACGCCTTGCACTGATTTGCAGGAACTGAAGCAGCGTATTACAGCTGCTATTAATTCCATAACTCCTCAGATGCTTGCCAATACATGGCATGAAATCGAGTATCAATTGGACGTAGTACGAGCAACCAAGGGATCTCACAACGAAATTTATTAAGCTGTGTAGTTACATTGTAAGTTAGTACAGTTAGTTTCTTTCTATCTGTTTAATGTTTTGTTTTATATAATTTTGTAATGTGTCCAATAATTCTCGGACACAATGTACAACTAAACATAATAGACAAAAGTAGTTATGAGTGAGTTAGTACAATAATTAAACAATAAATGAACTGCACGAGCTCAGAGCTGGGTATAGATTAACATTGATCAAACTTCTACTTTAAGGGCTTAAATAGAAGAAAAGCCTTTAATTAGATCATCCAAATCTATATTTTTGAACAATTCTGCGTTGGCAACAAAACTTGCAAAGCTAGATAATTTTGAGTCTGTGTTGGAATTTCTTAAATAGTTTTTCATTCTTTTTAAAATGCTAAAGGACCTTTCCCCTGATGCATTTGCCGTCATCTTGCACAAAAGATTTCTTAAAGCTGTATCCAAGTTCGGAAATAATGTTGTTAGCTGTTTGTCGCGGATATCACTGTTCAACAATGAAATTTTTACAAGAATGGAAGTGTTTTTTCTTTTAAGATCATGAAAGAAATACGGGATTACGCCATATCATACAAATTTCGAAGATGACAATCCGATTTTTGACGTAAATGTGACAAGGATGGTTAAGTCAGATAATATCCGAAAACTTGAAAATTTTCATCGTCCTGGAGCGGGACTCGAACCCGCGTCTCCCAGATAGCGCCCGGGTATGCTAACCACTACACCACCCAGAACAACCAAGTTTCAAGTTTCCGATCAATTTAAATATAACCTTTATAGAATTATTTTATAGATTTTTGGGCGCTGAACACGAAAATACCAGTAAAAATCCTCTCTTAGCTACGGTTCCGAATTAATTTGACCATTCATATTTGTATATATTACATACGTATCCAATCTAAAATTTCGGCTGTCCATCGATTATCTGTCCTTCTGGAAGTATGTCCAGCCCATTGCCATTTCAGGGATTTAACTCTGATCATGATGTCTTCCACTCTTGTCATTTTTTGGATCCACGAGTTCCTCTTCTTATCTCTCCTGGTTACACCAAGTATGCACCTCTCCATGCTGCTTTGAGTTGTCTGCAGTCTTTGTATGTCTCTTTTAGTTAAGATCTACGTCTCTGCACCATACGTAAGCACTGGAAGAATGCATTGATCAAACACTTTTCTTTTAAGACATAATGGCATATTGCTCTTGAAAATTATGCTGTTTCTTCCAAAAGCTCTCCAGGCAAGTTTTGTACGCCGATTAATTTCTTCATCAATGTGACCCTCACTTGATATCTGCTGTCCAAGATAAACGTACGTGTCTGTTATCTCCAGCTTTTCTCCATCAATTGATAAATCTTCATTTCTTGTAAAAGCATTGAACATCACTTTTGTCTTCTGAAAGTTCATTTTTAATCCCACTTCTTTACTCTTGTCAGTGGATTCCAAGGGACAGGAAAAGACCCAGAAGAAGACCACATGGGAGATGGGTGGATGAAATTCGAAAGTATGCAGGGGTGACATGGAGGAGACTGGCACAAGACAGACCGTTGTGGAGGAAACTTGGGGAGACCTTCGTCCAGCAGTGGATTGATAATGGTTGACAATGATGATGATGATGATGACATACGTATAAATTATTCTTAATAAACTGGTTAGGTACAATAATTCTTTGCAGTCCGGTTACGCATAATATTTCAAAGGATCTGGTTAAATACCTTGACTCTTAACAAACCAATCACATGCAATAATTGTAAACAACATACAATAATTGGTCACAAACAATTACTTGACGACATACGAAGTACTTCAAGTTGAGATGATCAGATAATTTGCAGAGCAGAATAACCTTTTCTAAATGATAATTCTAGTTTATAAATAGCTTTCAGAATTAGCTTCCTGATGACTCGTCGCAGAATATGGCAGTCATTCCAGCACGTTTCGGAGTTCGACAGAGGACGAATAGTGGCTTATCGCGACAGCGGTTTATCGTACCGAGACATCGGCGCCCGTGTGGGACGACATCCAGCCACAGTGAGGCGACTATGGATTCGGTGGGTGCAGGAGGAACGGACGGACCGACGTGAGCGATTCCCGCAGCCGCGGCACACCACCGAACGAGAGGACCGGCATGTTGTGTGGCGGGCAACAACCTGTGTCAGCACGTACCGTTCGACGTCTTCTGCAGGAGCGGGGACATGTCACACGGCGCCCATTGCTCGATTGCCATTGGCGTTACACCACCAGCGGGAGCGACGGCAGTGGGCCGTTGAACGCCGCACCTGGACTACGGAATGGCACGACATTGTTTTCTCCGACGAATTCCGCTTCTGCTTGCAACACCACGATTGTCGGATCCGCGTGTGGCAGCACCGCGGCGAGAGACAGTATGACGCGTGCAATATGCATCGCCATACCGGTCCGTTGGGGCGCAATTGGATATGACACCCGCACCCCTCTGGTACGCATCGCCGGTACACTCAACAGCCACCGCTACATCTCCGACGTTTTGGACATTGTAGTCCTCCCTTATCTGCAGGACCTGCCAGTGGCCTCGTTTCAACAGGACAATGCGCGCCCGCACGTGGCACGCATCGTGCAACAATTCTTCACGGCCCAACAGGTGTCACTGCTATCGTGGCCCGCCTGTTCTCCCGATATGTCGCCCATCGAACACGCCTGGTCCCTGATCGGCAACTGAGTGGCCCGGCAAACACCACCCTCGGCTGCGCCTGATGAACTGTGGCAACGTGTGGAAGCAGCTTGGACCGACATACCCCAAGCCCACATCCAAAGCCTTTTTCGTTCGATGCCGCGGCGAGTAGCGGCCGTTATTGCTAGCCATGGGGGCCAAACGAACTATTGATGTCTGCGTGTTCCGCTAGTCGCACGGGCCTGTAAGCTCAATCGTTTCATCTTTGTATCTGTTGTTATGTGTCCAGTAAATCTGGCTTTGCTATCTCGTGTCCTTCTTGGAGTTGCATTTTATGTGGCCAGCAGTGTACAGTAGATGCAAACAATCTGGTTGAAAACAATGAAGTAACGACATACGAAGTACGTTAAGATTATCAGATAATTGCAGAGCAGAATGACCTTTTCGAAATGATAATTCTAGTTCATAAAAGCTTTCAGAATTATTGCCTACCACAATTCTCAACAATCTGGTTGAGTACGATATTTTTAAAACATGTGTTTAAGTACAATAATTCTTAAGAGTCTGGATCATATTTTTAAAAATCTGGTTACGTGCAATAATTTTTTACGACTTACATACGATATTTTGAAAACATATGGTTATACGTACAGTAACGCTTAACAGTCTGGCTACGTAAGGTATTTTTAAAATCTGGTTACGTACAATCAGTCTCAGCAGTCTCGTTACGTAAAAGATTTTTTTAGAAATCTTGTTACGATCAATCATTCTTAAGGAACTGATTACATACAATCATACTTAACAATCTGTTTACAAACAATCACATGACGACACACGAAGTAGCCAGAGTTAAAGTAGTCAGCCGATTTCTAGCGAAGACCGGCCTTTTTCGAAATGATACGAAGCGTGTTCAATAAGTATTGCCTCCGCGCAAGTGACTCGCGCATGTTTTGTTGCCTAGCAACCAGTAAGACAGCAAACGATTCGATGTGCCGTTAGCTTCTATTCACTGAGTAATAAAAATCCAGACTTACAAATTTTACTAATAGACATTGGCCACCAAGACCAAAATTGTTAGTGGCCATAAAAAAAAAAAAAGAACTCAGTGGCCAGACTTTGAAAAAAAATCAAATTGCATATTTCATGCTAAATTATTTTTATAAAATTGCTTAGTATAATATCAGTATGTTTAATTTTCCATATTTCAGTTATAGTATTCTTAAAAGTTGAAACTCAAGTAATAAAACAATGCACGAGAGTGGGAACATCCCGCGGGGAGGGAGTGTGCTTACGGGAGAAATCTTCGCACCGTCCGACTTCCGGTTTTGGAAATTTTCCCGCTATTGTCAAACTGAAATACAAATATTTGTGCAGTTAAATATTACTTAACAAAATACTGGGCAGAGGCAACATCGCGAGAAAAAAGATATTACGATTGCGGAAAAAGTCTGAAATCCGTCGAACTTCCGTTTTCGAAATTTCCGTAAAATGATGGAATTCCGTCCTCCGACGAACATCCCCTGTAAGCCCCCCCTAAAAAAAATTGTGTTCACTGGTTCATTGGTCTCGCGAATGACCAAAATAATAACGATATTTAACTAGTAGACATTGGAAGATAAAGTACTGGGCCAATTCACGAATCAACCGGCACTCCTCTTAAGATACGTGGATGATATGTTGGTCGTCTGGCCTCACTCCATGTTACTTCTGAACGAATTTACCACATGTCTTTCCAACCAATATCCTACTATCACCTTCACAATGGAACTTGAACAAAATGGTATATTACCCTTCCTGGACATTTTATTAACTCGTGACTTGACTTCTAACCTTATCAATTTATCTGTCTATAGAAAACCGACCTTCACACCTTGTCTTATACCTTTTGTCTCTTCCCACCCCTGGAACATAAAGCTTCAGCCTTACGCTTTTTAATTAAACGAGCATTTACTCATTTTTCTACCCGTAAGATACGTCAGGACGAACTAACTCTTATACAGAACATGGCCATATCATTTGGATATTCCGCCTGCTTCTTTCGGGAACTTCTACAGAAATTTCAAAGACTAAGATTTACGACGCTATCAATGGAGGTCGTATCTCCTATATACGTTGGTAAAGTTGACTTCATCCCTCCCGTAGTTTCCATATTGCGAAAGGTATGTCATAAATACAATATTAAATTTGGAATTTGCACCAAAAACATTTTTTCAACCATACGTAACGACAGAGATCAAGTCGCCACTTTGAATAAAGCAGGAATATATCGTATCCCATTGCTTCCCTAGGCTCCTAACGAAGATATCAAATACTACATAGGTTCTACCCTTAGAAGTCTGAACATTAGATTGTCTGAACACAAATATGCACTTCGAACTGACTCCATTTCTACTTCATTTACTACAGCTGTTCGCCAAGGAGGTTACTCTCCCGATTGGCCTAATACAATAGTACTTTCCTCCAATGTTAACAAACAAACCGTCTTTTTTACCGAGAGTCTGTATATAATTTCTTATGGTACTACCTGTTGTAACTTGGACTTACCTGTTTTTGTTCCTAGACTATGGACAAAAATAATTACTTCTCCCATTCAACAAACTGAAAAAGAGGACCTTAATTAATCAATTATATTATTTGTACATATTACTTTCTGTTCTGCTGTTTTCCTCAATTGGCATCACCTGCGTTTTTGAACAAATGTATTGTGGGTCTCCCTGGGGAGACTGGTTATACACTAGTGTGCAAAACTTAAGCAACTTTACTGATATTGGCGTAATTCCGCGAAAACTCACCTGTGAGACATGAAATTCACACTACAGAGGCACAATACAGTACCTAAAGGATGACGAAAGCAGCGTAGCAAACAAATGAATAGAACGCATACACGAAGGCAGGCAGCAGAAAATGGTTTATTGACACCACGGCATTCGTACCTAACCGACAGTCCATGAGGGAGAACAACAATCCAAAGTCCCTTAGTACGGGATATGACCTCCCCGAAGTGCAGTGGTTGCGAGGCACCGTCTGGCCATACTCAACACCAGATGATCCAACAGTTCTTGAGGTAACAGTTCCCACTCCTCGATGAGCATCTGTGTCAGTTGTCTGGTGTTCTCCGCGGGAAACGATCGTGCCGCCAGGCGTCTCCCCAAAACATCCCACACATGTTCGATGGGATTTAAATCAGGGGAGCACGCTGGCCACTCCATTCTGCGAATATCTTCAGAATCTAACAGGTCCTCAACTGCTTGGGACCTGTGTGGGCGAGCGTTGTCGTCCATAAAAACAAAGTCTGGACCAATGGCACCTCGGAACAAACGCACGTGGGGGCGGATGATCTCATCACAGTAACGCGCTCCGGTTACGGAACCTGTGTCGAAAATGTGGAGCTCCGTCCGACCGTTCAGCATAATGCCACCCCACACAAGTACGCCAGGACCACCCCAACGGTCTCGTGGGATGAAAGCGTGTCCCTACCTCTCAGCGCCAGATCAACTGGCGCTGAGAATCGTTTGTCCGACTGAAACGACTCTCATCGGTAAAGAGGACGTGACTCCATTGATCAGGTGTCCAGTGTGCATGTTCGCGACACCACTGTAAACGGTGCCGCCGATGGGCTGCTGTCAATGGTATGCAGCGTTCCGGCCGGCAGGCATATAGCCCACCCTTATGAAGGCGTCTGGACACAGTAAACCGGGATACCTGTCGTCCGATTGCTGTACGCAACCGCTGCGCCATGCTGCCAGCTGTCTGGTTCCGGTCTCCTTTTCGCTTGCACGACGAGATATCGGTCGTCACTCTCCGTTGTTTTCCTGCGGCGACCACCACCTACCTTTCGTACAGCTGTACCTGTCGTTCGGTAGGCTTTCCAAGCTCGTGACACTACACTTTTATCGATTCCAAACTCTTGGGCAACACTCATCACGGTACGCCCCTCCTCCAGCTTGCTGATCATTCTACCACGTGTAAAGGCATCCTGAGGGCTTCTCCTAGCCATATTGCACGATCGATCTCACTTTCACTTGCAGCGAATGTCTGGAAATGTAGGAGAGAATTTGTCATTTTCATGTAGGACTTCCGTCCACAGGTAGTAGAGTTTAGGTCCCAGCCACCTACAGCGAGATCGCCTTTCGGGCAGGAGAGAGAAACGGAAGGAATGAGAGCAAGTCTAGCGACTTTTGACAGAACAGTTTGTAGTGAGATTAGAGTACAGCAGATGGCGCCACCGTACAAGTACGATATTGCACATAGATGGGTGAGAGAATTTCAGGGAGGACATAGGAAAGGATACCCATTTAACCAGTGGGTCCAGCCTGGGGGACGTCACTTTACGTGCTCGTCCGATATTCAGCGATTGTTAGTAAATCACACCATCTCTGAAAGATCAGCCCAGGCTTGAACCTGGGGACCCAGCATCGATAGTCTGAAACACTAACCACTAAGCCATCCGCGGCTCATGTCTGGAAATGCCTCTGTCCGCCGTCTTTTGTAGTCGGCTGGCACTGCGCGCGCTGCCTCCACGCAGTTTACGTGCCCTCACGTCACCTCTGACGTCGAACTCCTGCTATTTGCATATGCATCACCTTTGTCATGAGTTGTTGTTCCCTTGTACAACCCGCAAATCGCCCTTGTCTCCCCTGTCATGACTGTATGCTGTCAAACGACGTTGTTGCTTAAGTTTTGCACACTAGTGTATATTGCGGCGCTTCCGTGTGCTCTGTGGCACTGTTGGGTGGCCTGGGACGGGTGCTATTGTAGTTCCGAAAGATCTTGCCCTTTTAAATATTTTTAAATCATATCTTTTATTGTAATTTATTGTACAGTCCGAGATGGTGGTTTGATGACATCGTACGGAGACAGCACGCCATTAATTAATTATCATATTTAACAATAAAACTTTACACTAAGGCAACATCGGGGAAAAAACCGATTACTCTAACTCCATTCAACTATTTATGAAAGTTTTGAGACACGAAATACCGTCTCCAGACGAAACTCCACCCCCCCCACCCCCCACCCGCAAATTGTCTTCATATTTACGCTGATCCTGAGAACGATATAAATGATGACAAAAAGAAAAAAAATCCGCGGATCTCCGCGAGTCCGCTTAAGAACCTAAAAAAAAAATTTAAAAAAAAAAAGAAAATTCGCAGAATCCGTAGTTTCGACAGCGAGGTCCGTAGCGAGGTCCGTAGTCAGCCAACTAAATCTGTAGAAACTACGGACATTCCGTAGTAGTTCGCAGGTATGGAAATATTATTACAGTCATCATCATCATCATTGTCAACCATTATCAATCCACTGCTGGACGAAGGTCTCCCCAAGTTTCCTCCACAACGGTCTGTCTTGTGCCAGTCTCCTCCATGTCACTCCCGCATATTTACGAATTTCATCCACCCATCTCCCATGTGGTCTTTTTCTGGGTCTTTTCCTGTCCCTTGGAATCCAATCTAAAATTTCGGCTGTCCATCTATGGTCTGTCCTTCTGGCAGTATGTCCAGCCCATTGCCATTTCAGGGATTTAACTCTGATCATGATGTCTTCCACTCTCGTCATTTTTCGGATCCACGAGTTCCTCTTCTTATCTCTCCTGGTTATACCAAGCATGCACCTCTCCATGCTTCTTTTAGTTGTCTGCAGCCTTTGTATGTCTCTTTTAGTTAAGGTCCACGTCTCTGCACCATACGTAAGCACTGGAAGGATGCATTGATCAAACACTTTTCTTTTAAGACATAATGGCATATTGCTCTTGAAAATTATGCTGTTTCTTCCAAAAGCTCTCCAGGCAAGTTTTGTACGCCGATTAATTTCTTCATCAATGTGACCCTCACTTGATATCTGCTGTCCAAGATAAACGTACGTGTCTGTTATCTCCAGCTTTTCTCCATCAATCGATAAATCTTCATTTCTTGTAAAAGCATTGAACATCACTTTTGTCTTCTGAAAGTTCATTTTTAATCCCACTTCTTTACTCTTGTTAGCAAGTTCCTGGATCATACTCTGCAGCTCTGATGGGGTAGTTGCAAAAATGACTACGTCATCAGCAAAACGAAGGTGGGTTAGATAATCTCCATTAATCTTTATCCCTTTGTTTTCCCAGTTCAGTGATTGAAAGACATTTTCCAATGTGGCATTAAAGAGCTTCGGAGATATGGTGTCACCTTGTCTCACTCCCTTTCCAATTTTTATGTGTGTTGTATTTTCAAACAGCCGAATCTTTGCACTTGCATTTTCATAGATGTTATTAATAATATTAATGTATGCATCTTCAATACCGCAGGATTTCAGAGCCGTGGTAACTGCTGATGGTTTCACCGAATCAGAGGCTTTTTCATAATCGATAAAAGCCATGCACAATGGAAGTTCATATTCCCTCGCTCTTTCAATTAGTTCTCTCAGTACGTGGATATGATCTATTGTGCTGTAGCCACTCCTGAATCCAGCTTGTTCTCTCGGTTGAGCCATGTCCAGTGTTACCTTCAAGCGGTGTGAAAGAACTTTAGTGAAGATTTTATAAACCACTGATAGGAGGCTGATAGGTCTGTAGTTCCTGAGATCCTCAATGTAAATATGCGAAAATCCGGACTATTGCAATTCCGAATTTTATAATTTTCCTATGGAATATGCAAGCTTTCAGCAAACATTCATTAAAAATAATAAAAAAGGAAATGCCTAACTTCTAAATTTTTCATCGGATTTTGACGAAATTTCACATGGGAGTTTATTTTGACGTGTCGTGGTTACTGTTAAATTTGCATTCAGTTATTTAAAAAATTGGAAAATTTTGTTTTAAATAAAAATTTCTCCCAGTTGGACTTTTCCGACGCAGACAGTTGAGCTGTCCACCACCGGGTTTCATCCCCACCGCAACCTCGTTCCCAACCATCGGCCTTAGCGCATTCCTTGTGATCAAAAAACCGACGCCCTCGCCTTTTTAACAAACTTTCTTTTTTTTTTTCCTGCTGCTCAAGCAGAATGAAAAAGGTGATGGCCGACTTCCGTACAACTCAAATTTTGTGCCATTTCGTGCGATTTCCGTACATTTGGAGTAAATTTTTTTCAAAAACGTGCGAATTCCGTACAATACAAGTTAAATAAAATAAATGTTTTCCCCGTACAGGTAGCCGAAATTGGCGATTTAATCAAACATTTTTAGTAGCCACGACGATGAAGTTTATCGCCAGTAGCGACCTGGCGACCGTGAGTCTGGATCTTTACTGAGTAACAGAACTCTGTACATCTTTTTTTTTTCGTTTTTTTTTATTAATGATTCTTTTTCAGCTGTGTCAACGAACAACGATTAGTTATACAGATTTTAACTCATGAAAATGTGCCTCCCAAAGAAATTCACGCTATATTAGTGGCAGTTTATAGTTCTGGAACTTTGGGTATCTAAGCACTGTTTGTCTTTGGGTAAAAAAAATCAAAGGTTGGAGGACGCGAGCTGGCCGTAAAGTATCAACCGCGAAGTGGGATGCCCGTAATCACAACTTTTGATATGAACAGGCAAAACGTCGAAGAGATCATCAGGAAAAATGGAAGTATAACTCAGAGAACTATAGCAGGTAAACTGAACATTAGTTTAAGTAGTGCCAGAGAGATTGTTAACGTTTTAGGACACAACAAATTGTGTGCTCGTTGGATACCGCGTGAAATAAAGAAATCGAGGCATGCCAAAAGTTTCTTGCTCTCTATGAAATGTATGGAAGTGATTTTCTTCAACACATTGCGACTGGTAATGAGAGTTGACTGCAATGAGCAGATATACAGTACTTCAAATTAATCAAAAACGGTCACATTCACATCGGTTACAATACTGAACCTTTATCAAGTTAGGTTAGACTTGTTTACATCTAATAAAAACAATAATTCTGGCTGCACTACACCGATGAGCTATTACATTATGACCACCTACCTAATAAGCTGCAAGACCCCCTTTAGCTCGCAAAACAGCGGCCACATGGCAAGGCATCGATTCGATGAGGTGGCGATAGGTATCCTGGGGTATCTGGTACCATAATGTCAAAAGCAGGTCCTCCAGTTCCCGTACATTTCGGGGTGGTGGTGATTTAGCGCGAAACCGTTTTTCCAAGCCGAACCAAAAATATTTAATTAGGTTCATTCCAGGAGAATTTAGAAGAAGGGCATTAACAAAAAGTCATCAGCATGTTTTCCCAGCTACTCCTTGATAATTCTGACAGTGAGGAATGGCGCAGTATCCTTCTGGTAATACCATCACCAGCAGGAAATGCATTTGCCATGAGCAAGTTAACTTAGTCCGCAACGATGTTCAGATACCTGACAGCTGTCGTGGATTGTACTATTACGATAATGGGGCCTAAAGCGTCGCAAGAAAACATCACCCACTGCATAAAACAGCCGCCGTCGGCCTGTTTCCACCCAACAGTGCATTCGGGTGCCATAGTCTCCTTTGGTAATGGCGTATCCACCCTCAACCGTCTACATAATGCACCAGGAATCTTCATTCGTAAGACCAGGCCACTTTAACCCAATCATCCACGGTCCGATCTCGATGATTGGGCCCATTTCATACGTTATTGCCGATGATGTGCAGTGAGCATGGGGACCCGGCTGGATCTCCGGTTACGCAGACCCATGAGCAGAACTCTGCGATAAACTGTGTGCGTGTCACATTGCCCTGATCACCACTCTTGTAGCTGCGGGCGATTTGCCGCACTGTGGCCCTGTGGTCCCTGTGAACAAAACGCGACAGTATCCGTTCTCCTCTCGCATAAATAAGCTGCGGACAACACACGGCTAGACGACGGTTCGTCATTTGGCCATTTGTGCACCACTTTTGATACGTACTCACTACAGCGGCACGTGAACAACCCACAGGCAACGCTGTTTCCGACATTGTAGTTTCCATACGCCGTGCCATCACAACTTGTCCTCTATCAAACTCTTATAAATCGGCAGCTTTTCCCATTCTGACTTCGAACATTCTACTTACTAATCGAAAGCTGGTGCTCGGGTTCTATATACACTGAGTGGCCACTTTATTATGGCCACCTGACAGTTTTAAGCAACTGAGATATGGATGCACGCTGTTGCCGCCAGAGGGCGAGGCTAGTATAAAAGGGAAAGCTTAGTACTTGCGAGAGTAGTAGAAGTGATTTTTGGGTGACGAGATGGGTAAAAAATGCGATTTCACGGACTTTCAACGTGGGATGATTGTACGACCTCGGAGCCATGGAGCGAGTATTACCGAAACCGCCGCATTCGCGAAATGTTCCAGAGCAGCTGTTGTTAAAGTGTATAAAGACTGGACTGTCAGCCAAAAAACTGGGTCTCTACATGCAACGTGTGGTCGTCATCGACTAGTGACTGCTCGGACGGAACGGAGAGTGTCCAGACTGGTAACAGACAACAGAAGGGCAACAGTGCAGCAAATTACAGACCATCTTAATCAAAGATCTCCTCAAATGATCTCCGCACGCACTGTTCGCCGTATACTGTATCGGATGGGATATGGCAGCCGAAGGCCTGTTCGAACACCTTTGCTGTCTGCAGTTAACAAGAGAAAACGTCTCCAGGTCGCATAGGAGAACAAGGATTGAACAGTCGATAATTGGAAACAAATTATGTGGTACGATGAATCACGTTTTCAGTTGCACCATGCCGATGGCCGAGTGAGAATTTGGCGAAAACAGCACGAAAGCATGGACCCCAAATGCATTGCTACAACCATTCAAGCTGGTGGAGGCAACGTTATGGTTTGGGAAATGTTTTACTGTCATGTTTTGGGCCCTTTAATTCGTCTGACTGGCACATCATATCTAACGGACGAAGTGCATCTTGTCATGTGGATGGTTTATCCCAATGGCGATGGCTACTTTGAACAAGATATGCGTCCTGCCATAGTGCTCGTATTGTACAGGATTGGTTTCAGGAACATGCCGGTGAATTTACTTTTTTAGGAGGTCCCCACACTCTCCAGATCTCAACCCCATTGAGAATGTGTGGGATGAAGTTGAACGAGCCATCAGACAGCAGGATCCACAACCCTGCAATCTCACACTCCTGGAAAGTGTTATTAATCAAGCATGGTCTCAGGTTCCACAAACCACCAATGAACATCTCGTGGAGTCCATGACACGAAGAAACGACGCAGTATTAAAGGCAAAAGGTGGCCCAACGAAGTACTGAGGGGGTGGTTATAATAAAGTGGCCACTCAGTGTATACTGCTCTGTGAACTTCACCTACGTCACTGTTCGGTCTCCACGCGCGCTGATTTCCCTACGCTGGGGGTGTGCATAATGTAATGGCACATCGTTGTTATTTACATATCATATATCACAACTACGCAAACCACACCACCATCACAATTTTCGCTGTTTGCTTCAATTTCATATATATCTCGTTCATATTTGTCAACATACATAGATCACACACTCTGACTTCAAGATCGTTGCCAACCACATTCAGCGAGTGAGAAATTATAGCGTTAAGGCAGAAAACGCTTAAAGAGGACGAGCTCAAATTTGCATAGAGACAGAAAGTTAGAATATTCATCATAGTTAGTCTACGCAACTTTCTTTCTTCCTAAATAACATGCTGCTTACCTTTCAGTTCTGATGCGAGTCCTGTAGGAAAACGTACTTCTCCCTTAGAAAGATTCAATAACACTTCTGATTCTGTGAATTAGTTTTTCACATTCCACACCGATTTTAATCCTAAAAGAAAAACCAAACAATCAGATTCGATTTTGAATAACATTTAAAAAAGTTAGAGTAATATTTTTTTAATAAAATAATAAGTCGATTTAACTTGTCGCTGTCATAGTTCGATTCAGTGTAGGGTAATATTATCGGACGACACGAATTAACTTCATTTACTGTACTGGAAGTTTTTCCAAGTTCTTTACCGACATACCCCATACAGCACAAAACGTTTCAGATATGCATCAAAAACGTTACAATCTCTCATTTTCGTTACACTTTCAGATATATCTTACAATTATGTTTTAGGGACATCCATTTTGGAACATAATTCTTTGTACATTACGGTTACGTTAAAAATAGCATTCACTGATACTATTGTTTTATAGTTTCCATTGTACACTGGCGTGCAAAATCTAAGGACGAGACGGTTTTTCGAATGTAACGTCGTGCAGAAGTGCTCCACATCGACCCAAATCATACCATAAGATCCCCAAGATGTAAGAATATGGGACAAGTGAGCAAAACCGTCCAAACAAGGAATCCAAAGGATACAAAGGCACTTTATTGAAAACGTAGCTTCGAGCACAACTGGACAGAAGACAGAAACGTCCATGTGACAGGCGGCTGCCAAGAAAAAACCAGTCTTTAGTAGGGGATATGATCACCCCTGACTGCGTTGCAGGATTTACAACGTCTGTCCATGCTGAGGACGAGGTTGTCAAGGAGCTGTTGAGGCATCGCGGCCCATTCCTCTTGTAGCGCCAATTGCAGCTGCGGAATCGTTGCTGGCGGCTGGTGACGTGCTGCCAAGCGTCTCCCGAGAAGGTCCCACGCGTGTTCGATTGAATTTAGGTCCGGGGACCTTGCTGGCCAATCCATGCGTTGAATATCTTCACTCTCCAACAACTCTGCGACAGCCACTGTAAGATGAGGTGTAGCGTTGTCGTCCATGAAGAGGAACTCAGGACCCACAGCACCTCTAAACAGACGCACGTGAGGCAGGAGAACCTCGGTACAATAGCGGACACCAGTGACTGAACCTCCTTGGAAGATGTGGAGGTCAGTACGGCTACCAAGCATGATACCGCCCCGAACGAGAACTCCGCCACCTCCAAACCGGTCCCTTTCGATGGTGTTGGAGGTGTGACTATCTATTCCCTGCTCTCTCCAGATGTGTATACGTCCAGAATCGTTCGTCAGACTAAATCGACTCTTATCCGTAAAGAGAACTCGACCCCATTGCTGATGTGTCCAGTACTTGTGTTCCTGGCACCACAAAAACCGCCGTCTCCGATGAGCAGGCGTTAATGGCACACACCGTACTGGTCGTCGTTCAAATAGACCACCTTTGTGCAGCCTCCTGGCGACGGTAAAACGCGATACCGGACGTCCAGTTGTCTGTTGCATGTGCCTTGCGATTTATCCCGCTGTCTGCCGTCTGTCTCTTCTCTCCTGTAGGACAATATACCGGTCGTCCGCCGCCGTGGTTGCTCGTGGACGACCACTGCTAAACTCTCGAACAGCTGTTCCTGTTGTTTGAAATGCTCTCCAAGCTCGTGAAATGATGCTGTGAGTGATCCCAAGCTTTTCGGCCACACTAGTCACACTTCGACCTTCTTCCAACTTCCCAATGACGCGACCTCGGGTAAAGTCATCCAGATGTCGTCTACTGGATTGCCTGTTTGCCATATCACACGGTGGCAGCAACTCGACGTCGTTGAAACCGATGTAAACCGTGCAAAAGCTTTCACTGAATTGCTGAGCGTACATCGCCCGTGTGCTTTATACCCTTTCGACACTACCCACCCCCTACGTCATGCTGAATATATGCGCATGCCCTACCGTACCGGACCCTAGTCTATCTCCTGAGTGGCCTTTCGGTCCGTTCTGTCTGCTCGTTTCGCTGTTATGCTAATTTCTCCTCTTCCTCCTTAATTTTTGCACACCAGTGTGCATAACTTCTACCTTGATGTTGCATTCCGGCGATATTTAAGATTTTTGGTTTGGCAACGGTGTGGATGCCCATGCGCATTTATAACCTTTCACTGAAGCACTCTCGTAATCGTATTTCCACGTGTTACTGGGATATTCTTCGGTGATACTCTCGTATTCGAGTTAGCTAGTTAGTTGATTTAATATTTCATCCTTTTTCTTTCTTTTTCGGGATTCATGATCAACTGAAAGTAAATAATTATTTTGATTATTATATTTTTTTTTAATTCTAAGAAGTATTTTATATAATCTAAGTAGACGGTTGTGTTGTTGTATTTGTATACTATACCAGCATTGTTTTTTACTTGAAGCTGAGAAATTTCATATTGGTTGGTATTTAGAGAAATGATGAATCTGATTTTCTTTTCTTTTTCTCGCTGAAATATAGTCTATTCCACATGTATAATAGAAATTGGGAACCGATATTTATTTCTTTTGTTATCAATATATAAACGCCACCAGTTTTCCCAATGGACAGCGGACTGCGTTGAACCCGTGAAAACGTAAACAACTCGTAATACGACTGTTGTTGCTTTTGAAACAGCTGTCGAGAGGAATATTTTTTATTGTGATTTTACAAAGTTTATTAAAACTATAATGTTGAACGTAGAAAATACGTAACAGTAATATGATGATGTCACAAATGTATTTCAAATACGTAACAGTAATGTAACGAAGTTACAAATACATTTCAAATACAGTCATCATCATCATCATCATTGTCAACCATTATCAATCCACTGCTGGACGAAGGTCTCCCCAAGTTTCCTCCACAACGGTCTGTCTTGTGCCAGTCTCCTCCATGTCACTCCCGCATATTTACGAATTTCATCAACCCATCTCCCATGTGGTCTTTTTCTGGGTCTTTTCCTGTCCCTTGGAATCCAATCTAAAATTTCGGCTGTCCATCTATGGTCTGTCCTTCTGGCAGTATGTCCAGCCCATTGCCATTTCAGGGATTTAACTCTGATCATGATGTCTTCCACTCTTGTCATTTTTCGGATCCACGAGTTCCTCTTCTTATCTCTCCTGGTTATACCAAGCATGCACCTCTCCATGCTTCTTTGAGTTGTCTGCAGCCTTTGTATGTCTCTTTTAGTTAAGGTCCACGTCTCTGCACCATACGTAAGCACTGGAAGGATGCATTGATCAAACACTTTTCTTTTAAGACATAATGGCATATTGCTCTTGAAAATTATGCTGTTTCTTCCAAAAGCTCTCCAGGCAAGTTTTGTACGCCGATTAATTTCTTCATCAATGTGACCCTCACTTGATATCTGCTGTCCAAGATAAACATACGTATCTGTTATCTCCAGTTTTTCTCCATCAATCGATAAATCTTCATTTCTTGTAAAAGCATTGAACATCACTTTTGTCTTCTGAAAGTTCATTTTTAATCCCACTTCTTTACTCTTGTCAGCAAGTTCCTGGATCATACTCTGCAGCTCTGATGGGGTAGTTGCAAAAATGACTACGTCATCAGCAAAACGAAGGTGGGTTAGATAATCTCCATTAATCTTTATCCCTTTGTTTTCCCAGTTCAGTGATTGAAAGACATTTTCCAATGTGGCATTAAAGAGCTTCGGAGATATGGTGTCACCTTGTCTCACTCCCTTTCCAATTTTTATGTGTGTTGTATTTTCAAACAGCCGAATCTTTGCACTTGCATTTTCATAGATGTTATTAATAATATTAATGTATGCATCTTCAATACCGCAGGATTTCAGAGCCGTGGTAACTGCTGATGGTTTCACCGAATCAAAGGCTTTTTCAAATACAGTACGTAGCTTTAAACATGTTTATTGAGAAAACCAGGATGGAGGAAACAGTAGGACTGTATTTACGGGAGTGGTTCACTTCGCGTACAATCACTTCGTCGACAACTCATTTAGTCGACGCCATTTCTTCGACACATACAGTATATGCTTTCGTAAAATCTACAGTTTACAATTTTGAACCACCAAATTTGGTATGCTATCTCATTGTACTCTTACACCAACTTAGACTACAGACGGAAGTGGTCGGGGCCCGGGGTCAAGGGGCCCCCATACCTCATTTTCGTAAAATCTACTGTTTACAATTTAGAACCACCAAATTTGGTTTACTATCTCATCGTACTCTTACACGAACTTAGTCCATAAACGAAAAAGGTCGGGGCCCGGGGTGAAGGGGGCCCCATACAACAGTTTCTTAAAATCTATAGTTTTCAATTCAGAACCACCAATTTTGGTATACTATCTCATGGTACTCTAACTTAGCTCGCAGATAGGGTATTGGAGTGCAGAATTGTGTTGCAGTTCTTAAGTAAAAAATGGAAATGTTTTGAGAAAATTTTGTATGAGGCTCTCTTTACCCCGAACCCCGACCCCTTCCAAAAACCATGTACGGTCCCAGGGCAATGAGATAGTACACAAAATTTGGTGGTTTTAAATTGAAAACTGTAGATTTTACGAAACTGTTGTATGGAGCCCCCTTGACCCCGGGCCCCGACTTCTTTCGTCTATGGACTAAGTTGGTGTAAGAGTACAATGAGAAAGTATACTAAATTTGGTGGTTCTAAATTGAAAACTGTAGATTTTACGAAAGCATATACTGTATAGTGTCGAAGAAGTGAGTGTCGACGAAATGTACCTGTCGACGAAGTGATTGTTGACGAAGTGAACCAGACCGGTATTTACAGTGCCAACAGAGACATATTTGACGACATATGTACAATGGTGATGAAAAATGTACATATGCTGATGTGCTATATACAATGACAATAAAAACAAAAAGATAGGTGTCGTAACGGATATAAGTTGAGCTACAAAAATGAGCGGTAACAATGGTGTATGAGCAATGCACTATAGATACACAGTGAAAGAATCAATGTGAGCAATTCTAGTAAAAGATTGTAACAGAGATAAATGTATGATTATAATACTATGTACATTGCTGTACTGACATGAAAAGGTTAAAAGAAAATATGTAGTAAAAAATTAATAAAATTAATATGTACAATGGGTATATAAAGGCAGTAACAAAATACATAGACAGGTAAACACTCTTCACAGAGAGCGGGTGTGTAGATTATGGTACGTCACAAAGACATGGATGATAGAACCTGGAGAAATACAGTAACTGGCAATCGCTCTGTACAGGTACAGAAAGCTTGGTGAGACAGTCAGTAGAGTAATGTAAGAGAACAGTTCTGAAAGAAGGAGTTGCAGATGAACTGTGGGATCAGTAAACCAGGTTCGATATGGTGACCAAACCCGGAAAAAGCGACGTTTCTGAGAGTCAGTTGAGGCAGACGCATATGCGAGGCGCCATCGCGACAGAAGGCTGTTCCGAAAGATACTACACATTGCATCCCCCGCCTGGAAGATGGTGGGTGTTACTGGAACAGATCGAAGCTGTTGATGGTAAAGATAAGTGACGTGGCGGGCTAGGATGAACACACGAGCACTTAAAATAGATGAAAAGTTCGTGCTCAGTTAGTCATGAAATAAAAGATTGCCGTCTTATGCACGATTAGAATAACTAAAAGTTAAAAGAAACTGATGCTCCTGTACACACGAAATGTGGTTGAAAGTGACCTAAATGACAGGTTAAAAACAACATGAGATCTTTCAATCCCTCTTGGGATCATCCTCAGATGTGCACGCGAATTAGTGATTCCGATTTTTAAATAACAGAAGGGGAAGTGTCATGATTCGAACTGCGCGTTCACTGCGCATGCCTGGGATTGTTCACGAGAGGATCCGGGTCGCTGAGTGGGTGATTGTGTCATCTGGTGTTAAGGTATTCAAGGTGTTGTCATTTTGAGTATTATTTGATTCCCTTGGCAGGAAATGTTTCCAAGGATTAGGGATGTACTTTGGTATATAGTCGTTGCAACATTGATTGCCTTGATGAATATTAACAAACTCTCAGCAAAGAGCAACGAGGTTTTGTTCCGTGGTGTTGTAACGATGGAAGCCTCCTGCCAACCTGGATAATAAGAACCCTTGTTGGTAAGGCGTGATAATGCAGTTTTATTGTTTCGAGTCTTGGTGTCATAAATATGTTCTTTCACTCTAATATCTGACGTCCTCTGAGTAGATCCTATGCAAGTGAGAGGTGGGTCATCTGGCTCAGTACTGTACAGAGGTATGCTATGTACTCCATGACGGGATCGCTGTTTAATTTGATCGCGGTCGTTGCGAATAATGGAGTATGTATTTGATGTTCTAAGGCCAAAATCGATTTTATGACGATGACATAAGTTTTTCATGATGCGAGTAACGTGTGGGTCATAGCACATGGACCCAACAAATTTCTTATCTCTAGTTTCTCTCACGAGTGTGGACGTGGTTGAGTTTCTGAGTCTTTTATAAACCGAATCCACCAAATGATCTTCATAGCCATGGTTTCGGGAGATTTCCTTAATTTTTACAATCTCTTGTTTCTTCAGTTGGCTACTGGAGGAGTGTGTAATGGCTAGCTGTACCATGAATCGAATGGCTTCACATTTATGACCCATTTGGTGTGTTAACTTTTAGTTATTCTAATCGTGCATAAGACGGCAATCTTTTATTTCATGACATAAGCGCTTGCTGTAGGTAGCGGAGTTGGGGGTTGATACGAGCTATACAGGGTACTGTAAGCTCCAAATAAAAGGCTGACTGCTCACAGATGTTGTACCACAGCGAACGCAAGACGATGGAGTGGTAGAAGTACCGTACAGATGAGATAAACATGGGGTACATCTGCAAGCATGTGACAGAAGAAGCAGGTTGGAGAAGTGATGAGGGTCATTCGATAGAGCGTGGCTGGTACCGGCAGGCGACGATGTAGAAACAACTAATGGATATTTCTCTCCATCGGTGTAGATAGCATAGATGAAACCGTCGACCAACGGTAAAGCTGTGGGTGGAAAATCTGGAATTGGAAGTGGTACACATGATGATGGAGCACGAAGGAAGCGGTAGAGGGAAGAGACAGAGAAAATGGAAAGCGGGAGAGTAGAGTATTGAAATGTGAGAAAGAAGAGGAATGGAGGGAAGTGCATGGAACGAGTGACAGGTCGGTAGGGGAAGCTAGGCTAGAGTAAAATGTGACAATAGCTGTACGGATGTCAAAGTAGAGTGAAAAAGAAGCAGGAGTGCTGGGGAGCATAGAAGAGTTGCCATAGAAAGGTTTCCACAGGAGATCAGTGGTAAGATGGTCCCGAAGAGTGGGCCCCGGTCCCCGACCCCAAGTTCTTAAAATTTTTATTTTTATTATTGTTGTATGTGAATTGTGAGAGTTTTAGTTTTAGTTTGGATGTGTTAATTTAGTGGGATTCAGGGAATTCTACGGGAAGTTCTTGGTTGATGGTGTATAGAATTTGACTTATATACATATCATCATCGTCAACCATTATGAATCCACTGCTGGACGAAGGTCTCCCCAAGTTTCCTCCACAACGGTCTGCTTGTGCCAGTCTCCTCCATGTCACTCCCGCATACTATCGAATTTCATCCACCCATCTCCCATGTGGTCTTCTTCTGGGTCTTTTCCTGTCCCTTGGAATCCAATCTAAAATTTCGGCTGTCCATCGATGGTCTGTCTTTCTGGCAGTATGTCCAGCCCATTGCCATTTCAGGGATTTAACTCTGATCATGATGTCTTCCATTCTTGTCATTTTTCTGATCCACGAGTTCCTCTTCTTATCTCTCCTGGTTACACCAAGCATGCACCTCTCCATGCTTCTTTGAGTTGTCTGCAGTCTTTGTATGCCTCTTTTAGTTAAGATCCACGTCTCTGCACCATACGTAAGCACTGGAAGAATGCATTGATCAAACACTTTTCTTTTAAGACATAATGGCATATTGCTCTTGAAAATTATGCTGTTTCTTCCAAAAGCTCTCCAGGGAAGTTTTGCACGCCGGTTAATTTCTTCATCGATGTGACCCTCACTTGATATCGCTGTCCAAGATAAATGTACGTGTCTGTTATCTAAGGCTTTTCTCCATCAATCGATAAATCTTCATTCCTTGTAAAAGTATTGAACATCACTTTGGTCTTCTGAAAGTTAATTTTTAATCCCACTTCTTTACTCTTGTCAGCAAGTTCCTGGATCATACTATGCAGCCCTGATGGGGTAGTTGCAAAAATGACTACGTCATCAGCAAAATGAAGGTGAGTTAGATAATCTCCATTAATCTTTCTCTTTTTTCCCAGTTCAATGATTGAAAGACATTTTGCAATGTGGCGTTAAAGAGCTTGGGAGATATGGTATCACCTTGTCTCACTCCCTTTCCAATCCTTATATGTGTTGTATCCTCAAATATCTGAAACTTTGCACTTGCGTTTTCATAGTTTTTATTAATAATGCTAATGTATGCATCTTCAATACCGCAGGAGTTCAAAGCTATTGTTACTGCTGATGGTTTCACGGAATCGAAGGCCTTTCATAGTCAATAAAAGCCATGCATAATGGGAGTTAATATTCTCTTGTTCTTTCAATTAGTTCTCTCAGTACATTCTGATATATATACATAACGGGATGTAAGGTCAGGTGATGCGTAACATCACAGCCTCTCCTTGACAAATGTCAACCCCGCCTTCTCGTGATGCATCCTGTTCCCACTAAAGGGGCTCTGACAACCGCCAATAGCGGTATAACTATACCATCGGGATCAGAGAAAATGCTATCCCACACTCACCAACCCGCTTGGCCAGCGTGGTGAGTTATGGCCAAACACCTCCAGAATGACTCCACAACTTAAATCTTGGCCCTCAGTCTCCGGCAGCTGGAATGTACCTGGCCAAGGCAGCGGCCAGTGCGACATGAAGGCAGAGGGTGCTAAGGATCACCGGAGTACCGGACTAGGCTGCCATCTGATGCTGACCTTGGCTACGTATAATGGACGCTCCCTATCTTCTGATTCAAGGCTTCTTGAATTGGAAGAGGAACTACAAACGATCAAGTGGGACATCGTCGGGCTAAGTGAGGTAAGGAGAAAAGGAGAAGATCGCATTGAACGGAAAAGTGCACAATCTCATCTACTAACGTGGGACAGATACTGGCAGAACTAGTGGTGTTGGATTTATAATAAACAAGAAACTGAAGGATAAAGTTGTAGTAGTTGACAGAGCTGCACGACTCGTTATCCAACTCTCAAGAAGATACAAGGCTTAGATTATTCAAACTTATGCACCCACCACAAGTCATCCTGAAGAAGAAATTGAAGAATTTTATGAGGAAATTCGTCATCTAAATAATAAAGGTAAGCAGCACTTAAAAATAATTATAGGAGATCTCGATGCAAAAATGGGAAAACAGTAACAGAATGAAACTTCAGTAGGTAAATTCGGTCACGGCAACAGAAACCAGCGTGGAAATACTCTCGTTGAGTTTGCAGAGGCAGAAGGGTTTTTCATCTTGAACGCCTTTTTCAAGAAAAAGCTACACAGAAAATGGACATGAAGACATCCAAATGGGACGACAAGTGAAATTGATTTTATTATGTGTAACAAAAAATTCGTCATGGAAGACTGCAGTGTGCTAAACAAGTTCAACACAGGTAGTGACCATAGATTGGTGAGATGTAAGATGCACCTCAACACTAAACTTGAACGTGGCAAGCTCATAAGACAAACAAAATCTATTCACATAACCAACCTTAAAAAACCCCATAATACCTTCAAGTTCGAACTGAAGAACAGATTCTCTGCTTTAGAAGGCCAAACATCGGAAGAAGTGGATATTTCTGAAGTTAACAGAAAAGTAACCAAGGCTCTTATGGAAACAGGAACAAAATTAGTTGGGTCTAAGAACAAGTTGCATGTGAACAAATTATCAGGAAAAACCAAAATGTTGATGTAAAAAAGAAGAGAGATGTGGACAATTAAAGAAGATGTGACTTGCAAAGTGGAATATACAGAGCTATGCAAGACAGTACGAAAAAGTATCACCGAAGACGTAAGGAAATTCAACTGTGAACTAGTGAGGAAAGCAATTGAAAACAACCAAAGCCTAAAGATAGCAAAGGGACATCTCAGTAAAGGAAAGAAAACAGATTATGGCACTGAGAAAAGAAGATGGTTCTGTAACAAGAGATAGAGGCAAAATTTTTTTGACAAGAGTGAAAGATTTCCACTCCAAATCATATGAAAGGGAAGATACATGTACTCCAGACATCATGAAAGGTACCAGTACCAGAGTTCCTCCAGTCCTCCCAGCAGAAGTTGCACATGCAATCAAGAACATGAAGCGGGGAAAAGCTCCAGGAGAAGCTGAAATTACTGTAGACATCATACAAGAAGCAAGTGGAGAAATCGAAACAGTACTCGCCCAAATTTTCACTCGATGCCTTAATGAAGAGAAGATTCCTGAGGATTGGAACAACGCTACAATGATCCTGCTACATAAAAAGGGTGACATTGAAGATCTTAGGAACTACAGACCTATCAGCCTCCTATCAGTGGTTTATAAAATCTTCACAAAAGTTCTTTCACACCGCTTGAAGGTGACACTGGACATGGCTCAACCGAGAGAACAAGCTGGATTCAGGAGTGGCTACAGCACAATAGATCATATCCACGTACTGAGAGAACTAATTGAAAGAGCGAGGGAATATGAACTTCTATTGAGTATGGCTTTTATCGATTATGAAAATGCCTTTGATTCGGTGAAACCGTCAGCAGTTACAATGGCTCTGAAATCCTGCGGTATTGAAGATGCATACATTAATATTATTAATAACATCTATGAAAATGCAAGTGCAGAGATTCGGCTGTTTGATAATACAACACACATAAAAAGTGGAAAGGGAGTGAGACAAGGTGACACTTTATCTCCGAAGCTCTTTAATGCCACATTAGAAAATGTCTTTCAATCACTGAACTGGGAAAACAAAGCAATAAAGATTAATGGAGATTATCTAACTCACCTTCGTTTTACTGATGAAGTAGTCATTTTTGCAACTACCCCATCAGAGCTGCAGAGTATGACCCAGGAACTTGCTGACAAGAGTAAAGGAGTGGGATTAAAAATGAACTTTCAGAAGACAAAAGTGATGTTCAATGCTTTTACAAGAAATGAAGATTTATCGATTGATTGAGAAAACCTGGAGATAACAAACACGTACGTTTATCTTGGACAGCAGATATCAAGTGAGGGTCACATTGATGAAGAAATTAATCAGCGTATAAAATTTGCCTGGAGAGCTTTTGGAAGAAACAATATAAGTTTCAAGAGCAATATGCCATTATGTCTTAAAAGAAAAGTGTTTGATCAATGCATTCTTCCAGTGCTTACGTATGGTGCTGAGACATGGACCTTAACTAAAAGAGACATACAAAGGCTGCAGACAACTCAAAGCAGCATGGAGAGGTGCATGCTTGGTGTTACCATGAGATATAAGAAGAGGAACTCGTGGATCAGAAAAATGACAAGAGTGGAAGACATCATGATCAGAGTTAAATCCCTGAAATGGCAATGGGCTGTACATGCTGCCAGAAGGACATACCATCGATGTACAGCCGAAATTTTAGATTGGATTCCAAGAGACAGGAAGAGACCCAAAAGAAGACTACATGGGAGATGGGTGGATGAAATTCGAAAGTATGCGGGAGGGACATGGAGGAGACTGGCACAAGACAGACCGTTGTGGAGGAAACTTGGGGAGATCTTCGTCCAGCAGTGGATTGATAATGATTCACTATGATTATGATGAAGTTATACATAACAAAAACACCTTTCTCTTCCGGATACCCCGAAATTTGCTGTTTTCTGTATAAAATAATGATTCTTCCCTTGAGTCATATTTGTGTGCTGTAAGCAGTATTAAATATTTCTCGAAATTTATTATTCACTCTGCTCCTCTTTCTTCACGCCGTTAGTTCTCTTCTATTTCTTTATTATATTTAAATTTATCAAATCATCCTTTATAAATTTAGTACACAAATTTTAACTCAAACAATTATGAGGTTTTAACAATTAAAAAAGAATCATTCAATTTGTAAGAATCAATGCAGTTAGAAATATTAATTATAAACATTAAATACTATCAATATTTTAGTATTATAAGGTTGATATCCTTCGAACGATGTGATAATGACGGCTCAGTTTTTCATCCAGTGATGAACTTTTTTCGGATAATGTTAATTGCTGAATTCTTATTTTTTTATTAGATTTATCTGGTTTTCATTAGTTAACTGCGAGCAGATAATGAGGATACAACTTTTTATTCAAGTGAATTAATTACCTTCTCCCCCCCCCCAATAAATCAATTAACACGAATACTGCAAAGAACGCTCCACACTTAATTCCTTGTTTGCAGATTTCTTTTGTGAAATATTACCGTCTAACGCTTTCACTCATCAATTTGTACCTGTATTCAATTTTCCTTATGTTTCTCTTGTAATACAAATTTATTGTTCATCTCATTGCACTTTGTTTTTTAGCTGCAATTCAATTATTCTCTGAAGACAATTGGATTTCACATCAAGATATTTCTCCTTTTATAATTCCGGTTTTACTCCTTCTCTGTTACTGGTATGAAGAACCTCTCAGTTTCATCGTCACTTCAGGCTCTCCTTGGCTCCAAGGGAGGGAGAAAATAATGAAATATATCGTGATAAGTAATACTCATAACCTTTTCATGCTGTGCTTCTTTCCCGATATTTGCAAACACACTGAACGAAAAAATAGTCACCCCTCGCAGAACTTACGTAATAAAGGGTGACTGCGCCTTTTGCCTCGATAACAGCATGAATTCGATATGGTAGAGACACCACGAAGTAGTGAATGTATTGAACATCAATTTGCAACCATTCGTGCGTCGATTGGTCCCGAAATACCGCCAGAGTACGTGGGTGTCTATTCCGGCGTTTCACCTTCTGTTCCAAATGATCCCACAGGTTTTCAATAGGATTTAAATCTGGGGATTTGGCGGGACAGTGTTGCTGATTGTTCGTCGTGCCTCTGATACACCGTTTTAGTCCTATGCATAAGGCAATTGTCGTCTTGGAAGACAGTTGTGGCGATGTGATGCTGCTCCTCGAGATGTAGAGCAAAGGGTAGCACTTTGTCATTCAGAATGCGGAGGTCCACGTGCTGGTTCAAATTCATCCTCGCTGCAACAAGAGGGCCTATTTCGTGGTAGGAAAAACATCGTTGGAGTAGAAAGAAAAACGAGACTCGTCAGACCAAATTATGCGTTTCCAAACCTCCATAGTTAAGGTTTGGTGCCTCTGAGCTCATTTGCAGTTAAAAAAGGCCTTCTTCGGGGTACTCTGCTCCAGATGTCCATCGCACGCAGTTCTCTTCGCAATGTTCTTTCGGAAATCGGTTCAAGTTGGTTTTAATTGACTGTTCGGAGCAATTGTGGCCTGGTTTGAAACCGATTTGCAGTTACTAGGCGCGAAACGCGGTGGCGGTCCCTGTTGGTGAGAATCGTTTTCCGGCCAAAGTTACGTCACCGATTTTCAATTGACTGCGAACGACACCACTGTTTGTAGAAGCGCTGGATAGTACGCTTCGACACACCAACAAATTGGGCGACATCAATCATCCATACTTCTCCAAAATGTCTCTTACTTCCCCATCCATACTTTTCCAGAACATCTCTCACTTAGAATGTCTCCTACTTTCCCATCCATAGTTTTCCAGAATGTCTCTGACTTAGAATGTCTTTTACTTTCCCATCCATAGTTTTCCAGAATGTCTCTGACTTAGAATGTCTTTTACTTTCCCATCCATAGTTTTCCAGAATGTCTCTGACTTAGAATGTCTCTTACTTTCCCATCCATAATTTTCCAGAATGTCTCTTACTGTGCCGTCCATACTTTTTCAGAATGTATCTTTCTTAGAATGTCTCTTACGTTCCCATCCATACTTTTAAGAATGTATCTTACTTTCCCATCCATACTTTTCCAGAATATCTCTTACTTAGAATGTCTTTTACTTTCCCTTCCCTTCTTTTCCAGAATGTCTCTTACTTTCCCATCCATACTTTTTCAGAATGTCTCTTACTTCCCCATCCATACTTTTCCAGAATGTCTCTTACTGTGCCGTCCATACTTTTTCAGAATGTATCTTTCTTAGAATGTCTCTTACGTTCCCATCCATACTTTTCAAGAATGTATCTTACTTTCCCATCCATACTTTTCCAGAATATCTCTTACTTAGAATGTCTTTTACTTTCCCTTCCCTTCTTTTCCAGAATGTCTCTTACTTTCCCATCCATACCTTTCCAGAATGTCTCTTACTTCCCCATTCATACTTTTCCAGAAAGTCTCTTACTTTTCCAGAATGTTTCTTACTGTCCCATCCATACTTTTCCAGAATGTTTCTTCCTTAAAATGTCTCTTACGTTCCCATCCATACTTTTCCAGAATGTCTCTCACTTTCCCATCCATACTTTTCCAGAATATCTCTTAGAATGTCTTTTACTTTCTCTTCCATACTTTTCCAGAATATCTCTTAGAATGTCTTTTACTTTCTCTTCCATACTTTTCCAGAATGTCTCTTACTTTCCGATCCATACTTTTCCAGAATGTCGCTTAGAATGTCTCTTACTTTCCGATTCATACTTTTCCAGAATGTCTCTTACTTTCCCATCCATACATTTCCAGAATGTCTCTTACTTTCCCATCCATACTTTTCCAGAATGTCTCTTACTTTCCCATCCATACTTTTCCAGAATGTCTCTTACTTTCCCATTCATACTTTTCCAGAATGTCTCTTACTGTACGGGCAACATGCGACCTCGCGGTTTTGTGCAAAATGATGATACTAGCTCGAGCAAGTTTGACCTTCTTTGGAGAATCTTTGGGCGCAAAACGTTTCTGGAGTATTTCGCTGTTACAGTGGTCTCCTCGGGCACTCCGTTTGTTGCTATCACTCCAACCTCGCCATAAGCTTTAATCATCATCAGCTTAACCTTGGATTGTTGGCAGCGGATTTTTTTTTTCTGGCGAGGTGATTCTGGATGTTTCCACTGAACAGGCAGAGATTTCAGTACGAAATTGTTATACAATACTAGTAATCCGATTTATTGGAGTAAGAACTACATATATAAGCGTTTCCAAGCTTTCGCACATCAACCAGATGGATTTTTCAAGGAAGTTAGACAGACACTGCAAACTGAAAAGTAGAACGCTTTAACAATTTCAACGCAGTTTGACCTGACAATAAATAGATATGACGTTATATTCATTTGAAGATACGAGGCATCACGTTGATTGTGCGACCGGTATCCTGGTAGAGAGAAGACGTTACTTGAAGACCTGGTTCCAAATTCGTGACAACTCGAGTGAGACACTATCATTGCAAGTATCGCTGTTGGTAATGATCTCCTAGGTTTCTCGAATGGCTGTACCTTTAGAGGTAGAGCATCTAGCTAATTTCTTTATATCATTCCCCAAAAGGAGTAGCGGAACTTTAGTTTCACTTCTCTGGATAGTACCGTGGCTACTTTGCCGTATTTTGTGTCCCTTTTATGCTCGTTGACTCTGATTCCAAACGAACGCTTGGTCATTTCAATGTAGTATCGTTTAGAGCCGTCCGAATACTGTAGGGGGATCGCATAAACACCTGCTTTTTTTTTTTTTTTTTTTTTGATTGGAGGTATAACGACCACCGTGAGCAACTCAATGGGCTACAAGCAGTCGCCCGTCCCTAATTTAGGGTCACTGGTTCCAGGGAAGGGGGAGAACCAGTGACGTAAGACAAACACAACATCCATGGCTCACTGGGATTCGAACCCAGACACCGTTCGGACGAATGATCAGAAGCCATCGCTTAGACCACTACGCCACCGGGGCGGCACACCTGCTTTGCAGGAGAGAGGTGGTTTTTCACTATTCCTCTTTAACATAGTACAAAGATGCAGGAGACCTTATGCCGACGCCATAGTTCATCTTCTTAAGGGGGTCCTAGACACATTTAGCATGTAGGGGATTGAGCCTAAATAACGAAACTGCGGCACAGGAAGATTAGAATGTTTTACCCTGGCTTTTTGGATAAAGCTGCGTATCTGATTCAATTAATATCCAGCATCAGACTAAAACTTGATGACGCTTCCAATTTCGTGTTGGCCGCCCCGGTGGTGCAGTGGTCTAAGCGATGGCATCTGATCATTCGTCCGTAAGGGGTCCGGGTTCGAATACCGGTGAGGCATGGATGTTGTGTTTGTCTTATGGCACTGGTTCTCTCCCTTCCCTGGAACCAGTGACTCTAAATTAGGAATGGGCGACTGCTTATAGCCCATTGAGTTGCTCACGGTGGTCGTTAAACCTCCAATTAAAAAAAACAAATTCGTGTTGTCTAGAATGGATATCGGAGGAAACGGCGAAGGCTCCTCGAATTCGAGAACGGAGGATAGCTGTTTTGTATTCCGCAGAACAGAAAGAGCTGCGGAGCATCAGGTTGGGGACGGACGTGGGTGGTTCCACGAATTTGGAACCAGTTCTTCAAGTAACGCCTTCTACCTACCAGGATACCGCGCGCACAAACGACGTGATGCCTCTTATTTTTAAATGAATATAACGTCGTATATATTTATTGTCAAGTCAAGTTCCCGCGTTCTTTTTTTTTTTTTTTTTTTTTTTGATTGGAGGTTTAACGACCACCGTGAGCAACTCAATGGGCTATAAGCAGTCGCCCGTCCCTAATTTAGGGTCACTGGTTCCAGGGAAGGGAGAGAGCCAGCGCCGAAAGACAAACACAACATCCATGCCTCACCGGAATTCGAACCCGGACCCCTTCGGACGAACGATCAGTGGCCAACGCCTAAGACCACTGCGCCACCGGGGCGGCAATTCCCGCGTTCGAACTGTTAAAGCGTTCTTTTATTCAGTTTGCAGTTTCTGTCTAACTTCCTTGAAAAAGCCATCTGGTTGATGTGCGAAAGCTTGAAAACGCTTATATATCTAGTTCTTACGCCAATAAATCGGATTGCTAGTATTGTATTGCTATTTCGTACATAACTAGTGTACTGTTCCTCGTTATCACTCCGAGATTTCAATTCTGGTTCAAAATCTCGCATCCAGCTTTCGCCAGTAGCAACAATTCTGTCCAAAAACTGTTCGCTTTCTGTCTCGTACTGCTGAATCAAATGTGAACCCTTAGCGAACTGCTTGATACCTTGACTCAGATTATGCGGAACCCATTTTCAGTTAGGATTTTGAAAACCGAAGCGGTTGACACGTTTGCTTCATCTGCAATGGCTTCACATTCCGCCGATCTTTCAAAACGCTGTGGCGCAGTGGTCTAAGCTTGGCTTGTGATCATTCGTCCGAAAAATGGGGCCGGGTTCGAATCTCGGTGAGGCATGGATGTTGTGTTTGTCTTACGGCCATGGCCCTCTCCCTTCCCTACAACCACTGGCCCTAAATTAGGGACGAGCAACTGCTTAAAGCCCATTGAGTAGCTCACGGTAGTCGTTAAACCTCCAATCAAAGAAAAAACAAGAAACATAACACCGAATTTTCGGGTGTAATAAGCACGTCTTTTGAATCCGTTCTGACGCAAATTAAATTTATCAAAGCTATTCAAAGTCAATGGAGCCGGTATGGAAAACAATAGTATCTGACGGAAGAAAGAAGTTCTTCAATCCGGTTTTTAATCCCTCAAATATTGCTGTAAACGAAATCGTGAGCTTACGCCCCCTGGTTGCAAACTTGTGCGTTAAGAAAAACATGAATTTATATGAGAAACATTTCGCATCGTAAACGCTCTCCGACACCAAAAGCATTTTTTAAATCGGACTCTTAGAAACAGAGATATCGACAAAATATAAGATGTGACTTTACGTCCCCTTGAGGTAAAACCATGCATTATTTTAGGAAGAAAGTATTCTCACAAGGTTTTTCCATATGACCGGTATCGGTCCAAGAAAAAAACATTTAGTCGAGTTTTCAAGAGCCCAGATTTTGCCACAAATACATCAGAAGAAGAAATTAACGCTTATGTCCCTTGGTGGCCAAACCATTCTTTACCAAACCTTAGAAATTATGTGAAAAATATTTTCCATCAGGTCTTGTATGCGATACAGGAAAAAAAAATTCATATCGGAGTTTTAGAAGCAGAAATAACGCAGAAAACGCAATTTACCTTTGCGCCCCCTAGCGGAAAGTCTATGATTTACTTGAAAATTTTGAATTTGTAGGAAAAACATTTCGCATCGGAAACTCTATCCAACAAATAAGGAATTTTTCGAATCCGACTCCTAGAAGTAGAGATATTGACAAAAATAAGATATACATCTACTCCCCTGGCGTAGAAACCATGCATTATTTCAAGAAGAAAATGTTCCTAAAAGGTTTGTCGACGTGAGTAGTATCGGTCAACAAACCACTTTTTTTCAATCGAGATTTTAGAAGCTCATATTTTGCTGCAAATACAACAGAAGCGGAAATTAAGATTTACATCACCTGGTGGCCAAACTATTTTTTTACAAAAATTAGAAATTATGTGCAAACGATTTCCCATCAGGAGGTGTAACCGCTGAAGAATTTTTTGTTTTCAAATCGGAGATTTAAAAGCAGAGATATAGGGGAGAACGCAATTTACCACTACGCCCCCTAGCGAAAAGTCTATGAATTACTTGAGAATTTTGAAATTATATGAAAAACATGTCACACTGAAAACACTATCCAACAAAGAAGGAATTTTTCAAATCGGACTCCTAGAAGTAGAGATATTGACAAAAATAAGATATACATCGACGCCCCTGGCGGAGAAACTGTGGAATATTTTAAGAAAAAAATATTCCGAAAAGGTTTATCGATGTGAGTGTTATCAGTCCACGAAAAAAAAAATTTCAATCGATATTTTAGAAGCTCAGTTTTATGGCAAATACATCAGAAGCAAAAATTAACACTTACGCCCCCTGGTGGCCAAAGTATTCTTCACCAAAAAATTGAAATTATATGCAAAAGTTTTCCATCAGGAAGTGTATCCGTTGAAGTAAGGATGTTTCAAATCGGGTTTTAGAAGAAGAGTTATCGTGGAAAATATGATTTACTTTTACGCCCCCTTGCGGAAAATCTATACGTAATTTGAAAAAATAACTATATCTAAAATACTCCTTGAAATAAATGGAATCGAAATTAAAAATAAGTTTTTCAATCGGATGTTTAGAAGCAAATATGTGGAATAAAACGTATTTTTGAATTCGACATCATCTGCATTTACGCCCCCTAGCGGCGAAATTGTGCATCGTAAAAAAAAAACGAAATAAATGATCATCATTCGCACGTTTCCAGCTTCCCAATGCAAAAAGAATTTTTCAAATCGGACTAATAGTTGCCCAGATATCGGGGGTACAGACGGACGGACGGACGGACTGACGGATAGACAAAGCAATAACATGAGCACGATCTTTTTTTTTACAAAAGACGTGCTAAAAAATGCTGCTGATGATAACAACAGAAGTCCCGTCCGTTGAATCTGATGGTTGGCCGCATCTTAAGTCGGCTTCGATGCTTTCCCGACTTTGGCGGAAACGATAAACCCACCGTGACATTATGCCACGATCCAGGATCCACTACACTAACCCCACAAACTTCCCACAAAACTTCATGAATTTCAGTAAGGGAATTTCCTCGCAAAATTATTTCAATTTTAATGTGGGATCGCTGGTCCCTACGCGAGATCTGACGTCACGCACTTTCTTCCTCCATTTCTAGGCAGAATGCTTCGGAACATACTGTTAAAAATTGGTACTTAGAAATTAGCAAGATGTACTCGTTTTTGAGTACAATCTGGGCTTTCAATAGCTTCGAGTACTTGTGTCTCATTTTTGGAAAAGACACGTACTCCTTTTGAGTACATATAATCAATTGTGAGTGTATCTGGTATTTCTAATTTGAAATATATGTACTCATTTATGTACTCGTATATGTGAAAAAAATTCCATATATTTCAGATATATGTGCTCTAACTTGATTAAGTTCCTGCGCCATTTCGGCCAGGGCACAGAAACTGGAGGAAATCAGGGCTAATCTAGCGATTCTGACAGGATATTTTGTAAGTGAGAGAGAGCACACTAGATGGCGCCATCGTACAAGGGTACGAATGTAACGTCACTTAACGTGCTCGTCCTATGCACGGCGGATATTCAGTGATTGTTAGAAATTCACACTACCACGCAGAGCCCCCAGGTTTGACACTCGGGTCCCTTCATCAGTAGTCTCAATCTCTAACCACTAAGCCATCAGTTTCAATCTTTTTTTTTTCTTCATACGTAGAGGATTTTAGGAAGGGAGTGTCTGACCCCAGGTCTTAAACAACCCTTAGAAATAGGAAGCTAGGAGATTTGGGCTAGAGTGCCCGATAGGAAAGTGACACGGAAGCGAGGTAGAAGACGCCCTTATTTACTACCGGGGGGCCAGTACCCGGGGTCCGACGGCTTAACGTGCTCATACAATGCTATAGTAGATCAGATCAGATCATATGTAGAGGATTTTAGGAAGGGAGTGTCTGACCCCAGGTCTTAAACAACCCTTAGAAATAGGAAGCTAGGAGATTTGGGCTAGAGTGCCCGATAGGAAAGTGACACGGAAGCGAGGTAGAAGACGCCCTTATTTACTACCGGGGGACCAGTACCCGGGGTCCGACGGCTTAACGTGCTCATACAATGCTATAGTAGATCATATCAGATCATATGTAGAGGATTTTAGGAAGGGAGTGTCTGACCCCAGGTCTTAAACAACCCTTAGAAATAGGAAGCTAGGAGATTTGGGCTAGAGTGCCCGATAGGAAAGTGACACGGAAGCGAGGTAGAAGACGACCTTATTTACTACCGGGGGCCAGTACCCGGGGTCCGACGGCTTAACGTGCTCATACAATGCTATAGTAGATCAGATCAGATCATATGTAGAGGATTTTAGGAAGGGAGTGTCTGACCCCAGGTCTTAAACAACCCTTAGAAATAGGAAGCTAGGAGATTTGGGCTAGAGTGCTCGATAGGAAAGTGACACGGAAGCGAGGTAGAAGACGCCCTTATTTACTACCGGGGGCCAGTACCCGGGGTCCGACGGCTTAACGTGCTCATACAATGCTATAGTAGATCAGATCAGATCATATGTAGAGGATTTTAGGAAGGGAGTGTCTGACCCCAGGTCTTAAACAACCCTTAGAAATAGGAAGCTAGGAGATTTGGGCTAGAGTGCCCGATAGGAAAGTGACAAGGAAGCGAAGTAGAATACGCCCTTATTTACTACCGGGGGGCCAGTACCCGGGGTCCGACGGCTTAACGTGCTCATACAATGCTATAGTAGATCAGATCAGATCATATGTAGAGGATTTTAGGAAGGGAGTGTTTGACCCCAGGTCTTAAACAACCCTTAGAAATAGGAAGCTAGGAGATTTGGGCTAGAGTGTTCGATAGGAAAGTGACACGGAAGCGAGGTAGAAGACGCCCTTATTTACTACCGGGGGCCAGTACCCGGGGTCCGACGGCTTAACGTGCTCATACAATGCTATAGTAGATCAGATCAGATCATATGTAGAGGATTTTAGGAAGGGAGTGTCTGACCCCAGGTCTTAAACAACCCTTAGAAATAGGAAGCTAGGAGATTTGGGCTAGAGTGCCCGATAGGAAAGTGACACGGAAGCGATGTAGAAGACGCCCTTATTTACTACCGGGGGGCCAGTAGCCGGGGTCCGACGGCTTAACGTGCTCATACAATGCTATAGTAGATCAGATCAGATCATATGTAGAGGATTTTAGGAAGGGAGTGTCTGACCCCAGGTCTTAAACAACCCTTAGAAATAGGAAGCTAGGAGATTTGGGCTAGAGTGCCCGATAGGAAAGTGACACGGAAGCGATGTAGAAGACGCCCTTATTTACTACCGGGGGCCAGTAGCCGGGGTCCGACGGCTTAACGTGCTCATACAATGCTATAGTAGATCAGATCAGATCATATGTAGAGGAATTTAGGAAGGGAGTGTCTGACCCCAGGTCTTAAACAACCCTTAGAAATAGGAAGCTAGGAGATTTGGGCTAGAGTGCCCGATAGGAAAGTGACACGGAAGCGAGGTAGAAGACGCCCTTATTTACTACCGGGGGCCAGTACCCGGGGTCCGACGGCTTAACGTGCTCATACAATGCTATAGTAGATCAGATCAGATCATATGTAGAGGATTTTAGGAAGGGAGTGTCTGACCCCAGGTCTTAAACAACCCTTAGAAATAGGAAGCTAGGAGATTTGGGCTAGAGTGCCCGATAGGAAAGTGACACGGAAGCGATGTAGAAGACGCCCTTATTTACTACCGGGGGGCCAGTAGCCGGGGTCCGACGGCTTAACGTGCTCATACAATGCTATAGTAGATCAGATCAGATCATATGTAGAGGAATTTAGGAAGGGAGTGTCTGACCCCAGGTCTTAAACAACCCTTAGAAATAGGAAGCTAGGAGATTTGGGCTAGAGTGTTCGATAGGAAAGTGACACGGAAGCGAGGTAGAAGACGCCCTTATTTACTACCGGGGGCCAGTACCCGGGGTCCGACGGCTTAACGTGCTCATACAATGCTATAGTAGATCAGATCAGATCATATGTAGAGGAATTTAGGAAGGGAGTGTCTGACCCCAGGTCTTAAACAACCCTTAGAAATAGGAAGCTAGGAGATTTGGGCTAGAGTGTTCGATAGGAAAGTGACACGGAAGCGAGGTAGAAGAAGCCCTTATTTACTACCGGGGGCCAGTACCCGGGGTCCGACGGCTTAACGTGCTCATACAATGCTATAGTAGATCAGATCAGATCATATGTAGAGGATTTTAGGAAGGGAGTGTCTGACCCCAGGTCTTAAACAACCCTTAGAAATAGGAAGCTAGGAGATTTGGGCTAGAGTGCCCGATAGTAAAGTCACAGGGAAGCGAGGTAGAAGACGCCCTTATTTACTACCGGGGGGCCAGTACCCGGGGTCCGACGGCTTAACGTGCTCATACAATGCTATAGTAGATCAGATCAGATCATATGTAGAGGATTTTAGGAAGGGAGTGTCTGACCCCAGGTCTTAAACAACCCTTAGAAATAGGAAGGTAGGAGATTTGGGCTAGAGTGCCCGATAGTAAAGTCACAGGGAAGCGAGGTAGAAGACGCCCTTATTTACTACCGGGGGCCAGTACCCGGGGTCCGACGGCTTAACGTGCTCATACAATGCTATAGTAGATCAGATCAGATCATATGTAGATGATTTTAGGAAGGGAGTGTCTGACCCCAGGTCTTAAACAACCCTTAGAAATAGGAAACTAGGAGATTTGGGCTAGAGTGCCCGATAGTAAAGTCACAGGGAAGCGAGGTAGAAGACGCCCTTATTTACTACCGGGGGGCCAGTACCCGGGGTCCGACGGCTTAACGTGCTCATACAATGCTATAGTAGATCAGATCAGATCATATGTAGAGGATCTTAGGAAGGGAGTGTCTGACCCCAGGTCTTAAACAACCCTTAGAAATAGGAAGCTAGGAGATTTGGGCTAGAGTGCTCGATAGGAAAGTGTCACGGAAGCGAGGTAGAAGACGCCCTTATTTACTACCGGGGGCCAGTACCCGGGGTCCGACGGCTTAACGTGCTCATACAATGCTATAGTAGATCAGATCAGATAATATGTAGAGGATTTTAGGAAGGGAGTGTCTGACCCCAGGTCTTAAACAACCCTTAGAAATAGGAAGCTAGGAGATTTGGGCTAGAGTGCTCGATAGGAAAGTGTCACGGAAGCGAGGTAGAAGACGCCCTTATTTACTACCGGGGGCCAGTACCCGGGGTCCGACGGCTTAACGTGCTCATACAATGCTATAGTAGATCAGATCAGATCATATGTAGATGATTTTAGGAAGGGAGTGTCTGACCCCAGGTCTTAAACAACCCTTAGAAATAGGAAACTAGGAGATTTGGGGTAGAGTGCCCGATAGTAAAGTCACAGGGAAGCGAGGTAGAAGACGCCCTTATTTACTACCGGGGGGCCAGTACCCGGGGTCCGACGGCTTAACGTGCTCATACAATGCTATAGTAGATCAGATCAGATCATATGTAGAGGATCTTAGGAAGGGGTGTCTGACCCCAGGTCTTAAACAACCCTTAGAAATAGGAAGCTAGGAGATTTGGGCTAGAGTGCTCGATAGGAAAGTGTCACGGAAGCGAGGTAGAAGACGCCCTTATTTACTACCGGGGGCCAGTACCCGGGGTCCGACGGCTTAACGTGCTCATACAATGCTATAGTAGATCAGATCAGATCATATGTAGAGGATTTTAGGAAGGGAGTGTCTGACCCCAGGTCTTAAACAACCCTTAGAAATAGGAAGCTAGGAGATTTGGGCTAGAGTGCCCGATAGTAAAGTCACAGGGAAGCGAGGTAGAAGACGCCCTTATTTACTACCGGGGGCCAGTACCCGGGGTCCGACGGCTTAACGTGCTCATACAATGCTATAGTAGATCAGATCAGATCATATGTAGAGGATTTTAGGAAGGGAGTGTCTGACCCCAGGTCTTAAACAACCCTTAGAAATAGGAAGCTAGGAGATTTGGGCTAGAGTGCCCGATAGGAAAGTGTCACGGAAGCGAGGTAGAAGACGCCCTTATTTACTACCGGGGGCCAGTACCCGGGGTCCGACGGCTTAACGTGCTCATACAATGCTATAGTAGATCAGATCAGATCATATGTAGAGGATTTTAGGAAGGGAGTGTCTGACCCCAGGTCTTAAACAACCCTTAGAAATAGGAAGGTAGGAGATTTGGGCTAGAGTGCCCGATAGTAAAGTCACAGGGAAGCGAGGTAGAAGACGCCCTTATTTACTACCGGGGGGCCAGTACCCGGGGTCCGACGGCTTAACGTGCTCATACAATGCTATAGTAGATCAGATCAGATCATATGTAGATGATTTTAGGAAGGGAGTGTCTGACCCCAGGTCTTAAACAACCCTTAGAAATAGGAAACTAGGAGATTTGGGCTAGAGTGCCCGATAGTAAAGTCACAGGGAAGCGAGGTAGAAGACGCCCTTATTTACTACCGGGGGCCAGTACCCGGGGTCCGACGGCTTAACGTGCTCATACAATGCTATAGTAGATCAGATCAGATCATATGTAGAGGATCTTAGGAAGGGGTGTCTGACCCCAGGTCTTAAACAACCCTTAGAAATAGGAAGCTAGGAGATTTGGGCTAGAGTGCTCGATAGGAAAGTGTCACGGAAGCGAGGTAGAAGACGCCCTTATTTACTACCGGGGGCCAGTACCCGGGGTCCGACGGCTTAACGTGCTCATACAATGCTATAGTAGATCAGATCAGATCATATGTAGAGGATTTTAGGAAGGGAGTGTCTGACCCCAGGTCTTAAACAACCCTTAGAAATAGGAAGCTAGGAGATTTGGGCTAGAGTGCTCGATAGGAAAGTGTCACGGAAGCGAGGTAGAAGACGCCCTTATTTACTACCGGGGGCCAGTACCCGGGGTCCGACGGCTTAACGTGCTCATACAATGCTATAGTAGATCAGATCAGATCATATGTAGATGATTTTAGGAAGGGAGTGTCTGACCCCAGGTCTTAAACAACCCTTAGAAATAGGAAACTAGGAGATTTGGGCTAGAGTGCCCGATAGTAAAGTCACAGGGAAGCGAGGTAGAAGACGCCCTTATTTACTACCGGGGGCCAGTACCCGGGGTCCGACGGCTTAACGTGCTCATACAATGCTATAGTAGATCAGATCAGATCATATGTAGAGGATTTTAGGAAGGGAGTGTCTGACCCCAGGTCTTAAACAACCCTTAGAAATAGGAAGCTAGGAGATTTGGGCTAGAGTGCCCGATAGGAAAGTGACACGGAAGCGAGGTAGAAGACGCCCTTATTTACTACCGGGGCCAGTACCCGGGGTCCGACGGCTTAACGTGCTCATACAATGCTATAGTAGATCAGATCAGATCATATGTAGAGGATTTTAGGAAGGGAGTGTCTGACCCCAGGTCTTAAACAACCCTTAGAAATAGGAAGCTAGGAGATTTGGGCTAGAGTGCCCGGTAGGAAAGTGACACGGAAGCGAGGTAGAAGACGCCCTTATTTACTACCGGGGGCCAGTACCCGGGGTCCGACGGCTTAACGTGCTCATACAATGCTATAGTAGATCAGATCAGATCATATGTAGATGATTTTAGGAAGGGAGTGTCTGACCCCAGGTCTTAAACAACCCTTAGAAATAGGAAACTAGGAGATTTGGGCTAGAGTGCCCGATAGTAAAGTCACAGGGAAGCGAGGTAGAAGACGCCCTTATTTACTACCGGGGGCCAGTACCCGGGGTCCGACGGCTTAACGTGCTCATACAATGCTATAGTAGATCAGATCAGATCATATGTAGAGGATCTTAGGAAGGGGTGTCTGACCCCAGGTCTTAAACAACCCTTAGAAATAGGAAGCTAGGAGATTTGGGCTAGAGTGCTCGATAGGAAAGTGTCACGGAAGCGAGGTAGAAGACGCCCTTATTTACTACCGGGGGCCAGTACCCGGGGTCCGACGGCTTAACGTGCTCATACAATGCTATAGTAGATCAGATCAGATCATATGTAGAGGATTTTAGGAAGGGAGTGTCTGACCCCAGGTCTTAAACAACCCTTAGAAATAGGAAGCTAGGAGATTTGGGCTAGAGTGCTCGATAGGAAAGTGTCACGGAAGCGAGGTAGAAGACGCCCTTATTTACTACCGGGGGCCAGTACCCGGGGTCCGACGGCTTAACGTGCTCATACAATGCTATAGTAGATCAGATCAGATCATATGTAGATGATTTTAGGAAGGGAGTGTCTGACCCCAGGTCTTAAACAACCCTTAGAAATAGGAAACTAGGAGATTTGGGCTAGAGTGCCCGATAGTAAAGTCACAGGGAAGCGAGGTAGAAGACGCCCTTATTTACTACCGGGGGGCCAGTACCCGGGGTCCGACGGCTTAACGTGCTCATACAATGCTATAGTAGATCAGATCAGATCATATGTAGAGGATCTTAGGAAGGGTGTCTGACCCCAGGTCTTAAACAACCCTTAGAAATAGGAAGCTAGGAGATTTGGGCTAGAGTGCTCGATAGGAAAGTGTCACGGAAGCGAGGTAGAAGACGCCCTTATTTACTACCGGGGGGCCAGTACCCGGGGTCCGACGGCTTAACGTGCTCGTACAATGCTATAGTAGATCAGATCAGATCATATGTAGAGGATTTTAGGAAGGGAGTGTCTGACCCCAGGTCTTAAACAACCCTTAGAAATAGGAAGCTAGGAGATTTGGGCTAGAGTGCTCGATAGGAAAGTGTCACGGAAGCGAGGTAGAAGACGCCCTTATTTACTACCGGGGGCCAGTACCCGGGGTCCGACGGCTTAACGTGCTCATACAATGCTATAGTAGATCAGATCAGATCATATGTAGAGGATCTTAGGAAGGGGTGTCTGACCCCAGGTCTTAAACAACCCTTAGAAATAGGAAGCTAGGAGATTTGGGCTAGAGTGCTCGATAGGAAAGTGTCACGGAAGCGAGGTAGAAGACGCCCTTATTTACTACCGGGGGCCAGTACCCGGGGTCCGACGGCTTAACGTGCTCATACAATGCTATAGTAGATCAGATCAGATCATATGTAGAGGATTTTAGGAAGGGAGTGTCTGACCCCAGGTCTTAAACAACCCTTAGAAATAGGAAGCTAGGAGATTTGGGCTAGAGTGCCCGATAGTAAAGTCACAGGGAAGCGAGGTAGAAGACGCCCTTATTTACTACCGGGGGCCAGTACCCGGGGTCCGACGGCTTAACGTGCTCATACAATGCTATAGTAGATCAGATCAGATCATATGTAGAGGATTTTAGGAAGGGAGTGTCTGACCCCAGGTCTTAAACAACCCTTAGAAATAGGAAGCTAGGAGATTTGGGCTAGAGTGCCCGATAGGAAAGTGTCACGGAAGCGAGGTAGAAGACGCCCTTATTTACTACCGGGGGCCAGTACCCGGGGTCCGACGGCTTAACGTGCTCATACAATGCTATAGTAGATCAGATCAGATCATATGTAGAGGATTTTAGGAAGGGAGTGTCTGACCCCAGGTCTTAAACAACCCTTAGAAATAGGAAGGTAGGAGATTTGGGCTAGAGTGCCCGATAGTAAAGTCACAGGGAAGCGAGGTAGAAGACGCCCTTATTTACTACCGGGGGCCAGTACCCGGGGTCCGACGGCTTAACGTGCTCATACAATGCTATAGTAGATCAGATCAGATCATATGTAGATGATTTTAGGAAGGGAGTGTCTGACCCCAGGTCTTAAACAACCCTTAGAAATAGGAAACTAGGAGATTTGGGCTAGAGTGCCCGATAGTAAAGTCACAGGGAAGCGAGGTAGAAGACGCCCTTATTTACTACCGGGGGCCAGTACCCGGGGTCCGACGGCTTAACGTGCTCATACAATGCTATAGTAGATCAGATCAGATCATATGTAGAGGATCTTAGGAAGGGGTGTCTGACCCCAGGTCTTAAACAACCCTTAGAAATAGGAAGCTAGGAGATTTGGGCTAGAGTGCTCGATAGGAAAGTGTCACGGAAGCGAGGTAGAAGACGCCCTTATTTACTACCGGGGGCCAGTACCCGGGGTCCGACGGCTTAACGTGCTCATACAATGCTATAGTAGATCAGATCAGATCATATGTAGAGGATTTTAGGAAGGGAGTGTCTGACCCCAGGTCTTAAACAACCCTTAGAAATAGGAAGCTAGGAGATTTGGGCTAGAGTGCTCGATAGGAAAGTGTCACGGAAGCGAGGTAGAAGACGCCCTTATTTACTACCGGGGGGCCAGTACCCGGGGTCCGACGGCTTAACGTGCTCATACAATGCTATAGTAGATCAGATCAGATCATATGTAGATGATTTTAGGAAGGGAGTGTCTGACCCCAGGTCTTAAACAACCCTTAGAAATAGGAAACTAGGAGATTTGGGCTAGAGTGCCCGATAGTAAAGTCACAGGGAAGCGAGGTAGAAGACGCCCTTATTTACTACCGGGGGCCAGTACCCGGGGTCCGACGGCTTAACGTGCTCATACAATGCTATAGTAGATCAGATCAGATCATATGTAGAGGATTTTAGGAAGGGAGTGTCTGACCCCAGGTCTTAAACAACCCTTAGAAATAGGAAGCTAGGAGATTTGGGCTAGAGTGCCCGATAGGAAAGTGACACGGAAGCGAGGTAGAAGACGCCCTTATTTACTACCGGGGGCCAGTACCCGGGGTCCGACGGCTTAACGTGCTCATACAATGCTATAGTAGATCAGATCAGATCATATGTAGAGGATTTTAGGAAGGGAGTGTCTGACCCCAGGTCTTAAACAACCCTTAGAAATAGGAAGCTAGGAGATTTGGGCTAGAGTGCCCGATAGGAAAGTGACACGGAAGCGAGGTAGAAGACGCCCTTATTTACTACCGGGGGCCAGTACCCGGGGTCCGACGGCTTAACGTGCTCATACAATGCTATAGTAGATCAGATCAGATCATATGTAGATGATTTTAGGAAGGGAGTGTCTGACCCCAGGTCTTAAACAACCCTTAGAAATAGGAAACTAGGAGATTTGGGCTAGAGTGCCCGATAGTAAAGTCACAGGGAAGCGAGGTAGAAGACGCCCTTATTTACTACCGGGGGCCAGTACCCGGGGTCCGACGGCTTAACGTGCTCATACAATGCTATAGTAGATCAGATCAGATCATATGTAGAGGATCTTAGGAAGGGGTGTCTGACCCCAGGTCTTAAACAACCCTTAGAAATAGGAAGCTAGGAGATTTGGGCTAGAGTGCTCGATAGGAAAGTGTCACGGAAGCGAGGTAGAAGACGCCCTTATTTACTACCGGGGGCCAGTACCCGGGGTCCGACGGCTTAACGTGCTCATACAATGCTATAGTAGATCAGATCAGATCATATGTAGAGGATTTTAGGAAGGGAGTGTCTGACCCCAGGTCTTAAACAACCCTTAGAAATAGGAAGCTAGGAGATTTGGGCTAGAGTGCTCGATAGGAAAGTGTCACGGAAGCGAGGTAGAAGACGCCCTTATTTACTACCGGGGGGCCAGTACCCGGGGTCCGACGGCTTAACGTGCTCATACAATGCTATAGTAGATCAGATCAGATCATATGTAGATGATTTTAGGAAGGGAGTGTCTGACCCCAGGTCTTAAACAACCCTTAGAAATAGGAAACTAGGAGATTTGGGCTAGAGTGCCCGATAGTAAAGTCACAGGGAAGCGAGGTAGAAGACGCCCTTATTTACTACCGGGGGGCCAGTACCCGGGGTCCGACGGCTTAACGTGCTCATACAATGCTATAGTAGATCAGATCAGATCATATGTAGAGGATCTTAGGAAGGGGTGTCTGACCCCAGGTCTTAAACAACCCTTAGAAATAGGAAGCTAGGAGATTTGGGCTAGAGTGCTCGATAGGAAAGTGTCACGGAAGCGAGGTAGAAGACGCCCTTATTTACTACCGGGGGCCAGTACCCGGGGTCCGACGGCTTAACGTGCTCATACAATGCTATAGTAGATCAGATCAGATCATATGTAGAGGATTTTAGGAAGGGAGTGTCTGACCCCAGGTCTTAAACAACCCTTAGAAATAGGAAGCTAGGAGATTTGGGCTAGAGTGCTCGATAGGAAAGTGTCACGGAAGCGAGGTAGAAGACGCCCTTATTTACTACCGGGGGCCAGTACCCGGGGTCCGACGGCTTAACGTGCTCATACAATGCTATAGTAGATCAGATCAGATCATATGTAGAGGATTTTAGGAAGGGAGTGTCTGACCCCAGGTCTTAAACAACCCTTAGAAATAGGAAGCTAGGAGATTTGGGCTAGAGTGCCCGATAGTAAAGTCACAGGAAGCGAGGTAGAAGACGCCCTTATTTACTACCGGGGGCCAGTACCCGGGGTCCGACGGCTTAACGTGCTCATACAATGCTATAGTAGATCAGATCAGATCATATGTAGAGGATTTTAGGAAGGGAGTGTCTGACCCCAGGTCTTAAACAACCCTTAGAAATAGGAAGCTAGGAGATTTGGGCTAGAGTGCCCGATAGTAAAGTCACAGGGAAGCGAGGTAGAAGACGCCCTTATTTACTACCGGGGGGCCAGTACCCGGGGTCCGACGGCTTAACGTGCTCATACAATGCTATAGTAGATCAGATCAGATCATATGTAGAGGATTTTAGGAAGGGAGTGTCTGACCCCAGGTCTTAAACAACCCTTAGAAATAGGAAGCTAGGAGATTTGGGCTAGAGTGCCCGATAGGAAAGTGTCACGGAAGCGAGGTAGAAGACGCCCTTATTTACTACCGGGGGGCCAGTACCCGGGGTCCGACGGCTTAACGTGCTCATACAATGCTATAGTAGATCAGATCAGATCATATGTAGAGGATTTTAGGAAGGGAGTGTCTGACCCCAGGTCTTAAACAACCCTTAGAAATAGGAAGGTAGGAGATTTGGGCTAGAGTGCCCGATAGTAAAGTCACAGGGAAGCGAGGTAGAAGACGCCCTTATTTACTACCGGGGGCCAGTACCCGGGGTCCGACGGCTTAACGTGCTCATACAATGCTATAGTAGATCAGATCAGATCATATGTAGATGATTTTAGGAAGGAGTGTCTGACCCCAGGTCTTAAACAACCCTTAGAAATAGGAAACTAGGAGATTTGGGCTAGAGTGCCCGATAGTAAAGTCACAGGGAAGCGAGGTAGAAGACGCCCTTATTTACTACCGGGGGCCAGTACCCGGGGTCCGACGGCTTAACGTGCTCATACAATGCTATAGTAGATCAGATCAGATCATATGTAGAGGATCTTAGGAAGGGGTGTCTGACCCCAGGTCTTAAACAACCCTTAGAAATAGGAAGCTAGGAGATTTGGGCTAGAGTGCTCGATAGGAAAGTGTCACGGAAGCGAGGTAGAAGACGCCCTTATTTACTACCGGGGGCCAGTACCCGGGGTCCGACGGCTTAACGTGCTCATACAATGCTATAGTAGATCAGATCAGATCATATGTAGAGGATTTTAGGAAGGGAGTGTCTGACCCCAGGTCTTAAACAACCCTTAGAAATAGGAAGCTAGGAGATTTGGGCTAGAGTGCTCGATAGGAAAGTGTCACGGAAGCGAGGTAGAAGACGCCCTTATTTACTACCGGGGGCCAGTACCCGGGGTCCGACGGCTTAACGTGCTCATACAATGCTATAGTAGATCAGATCAGATCATATGTAGATGATTTTAGGAAGGGAGTGTCTGACCCCAGGTCTTAAACAACCCTTAGAAATAGGAAACTAGGAGATTTGGGCTAGAGTGCCCGATAGTAAAGTCACAGGGAAGCGAGGTAGAAGACGCCCTTATTTACTACCGGGGGCCAGTACCCGGGGTCCGACGGCTTAACGTGCTCATACAATGCTATAGTAGATCAGATCAGATCATATGTAGAGGATCTTAGGAAGGGGTGTCTGACCCCAGGTCTTAAACAACCCTTAGAAATAGGAAGCTAGGAGATTTGGGCTAGAGTGCTCGATAGGAAAGTGTCACGGAAGCGAGGTAGAAGACGCCCTTATTTACTACCGGGGGCCAGTACCCGGGGTCCGACGGCTTAACGTGCTCATACAATGCTATAGTAGATCAGATCAGATCATATGTAGAGGATTTTAGGAAGGGAGTGTCTGACCCCAGGTCTTAAACAACCCTTAGAAATAGGAAGCTAGGAGATTTGGGCTAGAGTGCTCGATAGGAAAGTGTCACGGAAGCGAGGTAGAAGACGCCCTTATTTACTACCGGGGGCCAGTACCCGGGGTCCGACGGCTTAACGTGCTCATACAATGCTATAGTAGATCAGATCAGATCATATGTAGAGGATTTTAGGAAGGGAGTGTCTGACCCCAGGTCTTAAACAACCCTTAGAAATAGGAAGCTAGGAGATTTGGGCTAGAGTGCCCGATAGTAAAGTCACAGGGAAGCGAGGTAGAAGACGCCCTTATTTACTACCGGGGGCCAGTACCCGGGGTCCGACGGCTTAACGTGCTCATACAATGCTATAGTAGATCAGATCAGATCATATGTAGAGGATTTTAGGAAGGGAGTGTCTGACCCCAGGTCTTAAACAACCCTTAGAAATAGGAAGCTAGGAGATTTGGGCTAGAGTGCCCGATAGTAAAGTCACAGGGAAGCGAGGTAGAAGACGCCCTTATTTACTACCGGGGGCCAGTACCCGGGGTCCGACGGCTTAACGTGCTCATACAATGCTATAGTAGATCAGATCAGATCATATGTAGAGGATTTTAGGAAGGGAGTGTCTGACCCCAGGTCTTAAACAATACTTAGAAATAGGAAGCTAGGAGATTTGGGCTAGAGTGCTCGATAGGAAAGTGTCACGGAAGCGAGGTAGAAGACGACCTTATTTACTACCGGGGGGCCAGTACCGGGGTCCGACGGCTTAACGTGCTCATACAATGCTATAGTAGATCAGATCAGATCATATGTAGAGGATTTTAGGAAGGGAGTGTCTGACCCCAGGTCTTAAACGACCCTTAGAAATAGGAAGCTAGGAGATTTGGGCTAGAGTGCCCGATAGGAAAGTGACACGGAAACGAGGTAGAAGACGCCCTTATTTACTACCGGGGGGCCAGTACCCGGGGTCCGACGGCTTAACGTGCTCATACAATGCTATAGTAGATCAGATCAGATCATATGTAGAGGATTTTAGGAAGGGAGTGTCTGACCCCAGGTCTTAAACAACCCTTAGAAATAGGAAGCTAGGAGATTTGGGCTAGAGTGCTCGATAGTAAAGTCACAGGGAAGCGAGGTAGAAGACGCCCTTATTTACTACCGGGGGCCAGTACCCGGGGTCCGACGGCTTAACGTGCTCATACAATGCTATAGTAGATCAGATCAGATCATATGTAGAGGATTTTAGGAAGGGAGTGTCTGACCCCAGGTCTTAAACAACCCTTAGAAATAGGAAGCTAGGAGATTTGGGCTAGAGTGCTCGATAGGAAAGTGTCACGGAAGCGAGGTAGAAGACGCCCTTATTTACTACCGGGGGCCAGTACCCTGGGTCCGACGGCTTAACGTGCTCATACAATGCTATAGTAGATCAGATCAGATCATATGTAGAGGATTTTAGGAAGGGAGTGTCTGACCCCAGGTCTTAAACAACCCTTAGAAATAGGAAGGTAGGAGATTTGGGCTAGAGTGCCCGATAGGAAAGTGACACGGAAGTGAGGTAGAAGACGCCCTTATTTACTACCGGGGGCCAGTACCCGGGGTCCGACGGCTTAACGTGCTCATACAATGCTATAGTAGATCAGATCAGATCATATGTAGATGATTTTAGGAAGGAAGTGTCTGACCCCAGGTCTTAAACAACCCTTAGAAATAGGAAACTAGGAGATTTGGGCTAGAGTGCCCGATAGTAAAGTCACAGGGAAGCGAGGTAGAAGACGCCCTTATTTACTACCGGGGCCAGTACCCGGGGTCCGACGGCTTAACGTGCTCATACAATGCTATAGTAGATCAGATCAGATCATATGTAGAGGATCTTAGGAAGGGGTGTCTGACCCCAGGTCTTAAACAACCCTTAGAAATAGGAAGCTAGGAGATTTGGGCTAGAGTGCTCGATAGGAAAGTGTCACGGAAGCGAGGTAGAAGACGCCCTTATTTACTACCGGGGGCCAGTACCCGGGGTCCGACGGCTTAACGTGCTCATACAATGCTATAGTAGATCAGATCAGATCATATGTAGAGGATTTTAGGAAGGGAGTGTCTGACCCCAGGTCTTAAACAACCCTTAGAAATAGGAAGCTAGGAGATTTGGGCTAGAGTGCTCGATAGGAAAGTGTCACGGAAGCGAGGTAGAAGACGCCCTTATTTACTACCGGGGGCCAGTACCCGGGGTCCGACGGCTTAACGTGCTCATACAATGCTATAGTAGATCAGATCAGATCATATGTAGATGATTTTAGGAAGGGAGTGTCTGACCCCAGGTCTTAAACAACCCTTAGAAATAGGAAACTAGGAGATTTGGGCTAGAGTGCCCGATAGTAAAGTCACAGGGAAGCGAGGTAGAAGACGCCCTTATTTACTACCGGGGGCCAGTACCCGGGGTCCGACGGCTTAACGTGCTCATACAATGCTATAGTAGATCAGATCAGATCATATGTAGAGGATCTTAGGAAGGGGTGTCTGACCCCAGGTCTTAAACAACCCTTAGAAATAGGAAGCTAGGAGATTTGGGCTAGAGTGCTCGATAGGAAAGTGTCACGGAAGCGAGGTAGAAGACGCCCTTATTTACTACCGGGGGCCAGTACCCGGGGTCCGACGGCTTAACGTGCTCATACAATGCTATAGTAGATCAGATCAGATCATATGTAGAGGATTTTAGGAAGGGGAGTGTCTGACCCCAGGTCTTAAACAACCCTTAGAAATAGGAAGCTAGGAGATTTGGGCTAGAGTGCTCGATAGGAAAGTGTCACGGAAGCGAGGTAGAAGACGCCCTTATTTACTACCGGGGGGCCAGTACCCGGGGTCCGACGGCTTAACGTGCTCATACAATGCTATAGTAGATCAGATCAGATCATATGTAGAGGATTTTAGGAAGGGAGTGTCTGACCCCAGGTCTTAAACAACCCTTAGAAATAGGAAGCTAGGAGATTTGGGCTAGAGTGCCCGATAGTAAAGTCACAGGGAAGCGAGGTAGAAGACGCCCTTATTTACTACCGGGGGGCCAGTACCCGGGGTCCGACGGCTTAACGTGCTCATACAATGCTATAGTAGATCAGATCAGATCATATGTAGAGGATTTTAGGAAGGGAGTGTCTGACCCCAGGTCTTAAACAACCCTTAGAAATAGGAAGCTAGGAGATTTGGGCTAGAGTGCCCGATAGTAAAGTCACAGGGAAGCGAGGTAGAAGACGCCCTTATTTACTACCGGGGGCCAGTACCCGGGGTCCGACGGCTTAACGTGCTCATACAATGCTATAGTAGATCAGATCAGATCATATGTAGAGGATTTTAGGAAGGGAGTGTCTGACCCCAGGTCTTAAACAATACTTAGAAATAGGAAGCTAGGAGATTTGGGCTAGAGTGCTCGATAGGAAAGTGTCACGGAAGCGAGGTAGAAGACGACCTTATTTACTACCGGGGGCCAGTACCCGGGGTCCGACGGCTTAACGTGCTCATACAATGCTATAGTAGATCAGATCAGATCATATGTAGAGGATTTTAGGAAGGGAGTGTCTGACCCCAGGTCTTAAACGACCCTTAGAAATAGGAAGCTAGGAGATTTGGGCTAGAGTGCCCGATAGGAAAGTGACACGGAAACGAGGTAGAAGACGCCCTTATTTACTACCGGGGGCCAGTACCCGGGGTCCGACGGCTTAACGTGCTCATACAATGCTATAGTAGATCAGATCAGATCATATGTAGAGGATTTTAGGAAGGGAGTGTCTGACCCCAGGTCTTAAACAACCCTTAGAAATAGGAAGCTAGGAGATTTGGGCTAGAGTGCTCGATAGTAAAGTCACAGGGAAGCGAGGTAGAAGACGCCCTTATTTACTACCGGGGGCCAGTACCTGGGGTCCGACGGCTTAACGTGCTCATACAATGCTATAGTAGATCAGATCAGATCATATGTAGAGGATTTTAGGAAGGGAGTGTCTGACCCCAGGTCTTAAACAACCCTTAGAAATAGGAAGCTAGGAGATTTGGGCTAGAGTGCTCGATAGTAAAGTCACAGGGAAGCGAGGTAGAAGACGCCCTTATTTACTACCGGGGGCCAGTACCCTGGGTCCGACGGCTTAACGTGCTCATACAATGCTATAGTAGATCAGATCAGATCATATGTAGAGGATTTTAGGAAGGGAGTGTCTGACCCCAGGTCTTAAACAACCCTTAGAAATAGGAAGCTAGGAGATTTGGGCTAGAGTGCCCGATAGGAAAGTGACACGGAAGTGAGGTAGAAGACGCCCTTATTTACTACCGGGGGCCAGTACCCGGGGTCCGACGGCTTAACGTGCTCATACAATGCTATAGTAGATCAGATCAGATCATATGTAGAGGATTTTAGGAAGGAAGTGTCTGACCCCAGGTCTTAAACAACCCTTAGAAATAGGAAGCTAGGAGATTTGGGCTAGAGTGCTCGATAGGAAAGTGTCACAGAAGCGAGGTAGAAGACGACCTTATTTACTACCGGGGGGCCAGTACCCGGGGTCCGACGGCTTAACGTGCTCATACAATGCTATAGTAGATCAGATCAGATCATATGTAGAGGATTTTAGGAAGGGAGTGTCTGACCCCAGGTCTTAAACAACCCTTAGAAATAGGAAGCTAGGAGATTTGGGCTAGAGTGCTCGATAGTAAAGTCACAGGGAAGCGAGGTAGAAGACGCCCTTATTTACTACCGGGGGCCAGTACCCGGGGTCCGACGGCTTAACGTGCTCATACAATGCTATAGTAGATCAGATCAGATCATATGTAGAGGATTTTAGGAAGGGAGTGTCTGACCACAGGTCTTAAACAACCCTTAGAAATAGGAAGCTAGGAGATTTGGGCTAGAGTGCTCGATAGGAAAGTGTCACGGAAGCGAGGTAGAAGACGCCCTTATTTACTACCGGGGGCCAGTACCCGGGGTCCGACGGCTTAACGTGCTCATACAATGCTATAGTAGATCAGATCAGATCATATGTAGAGGATTTTAGGAAGGAAGTGTCTGACCCCAGGTCTTAAACAATACTTAGAAATAGGAAGCTAGGAGATTTGGGCTAGAGTGCTCGATAGGAAAGTGTCACGGAAGCGAGGTAGAAGACGACCTTATTTACTACTGGGGGGCCAGTACCCGGGGTCCGACGGCTTAACGTGCTCATACAATGCTATAGTAGATCAGATCAGATCATATGTAGAGGATTTTAGGAAGGGAGTGTCTGACCCCAGGTCTTAAACAACCCTTAGAAATAGGAAGCTAGGAGATTTGGGCTAGAGTGCTCGATAGGAAAGTGTCACGGAAGCGAGGTAGAAGACGCCCTTATTTACTACCGGGGGCCAGTACCCGGGGTCCGACGGCTTAACGTGCTCATACAATGCTATAGTAGATCAGATCAGATCATATGTAGAGGATTTTAGGAAGGAAGTGTCTGACCCCAGGTCTTAAACAATACTTAGAAATAGGAAGCTAGGAGATTTGGGCTAGAGTGCTCGATAGGAAAGTGTCACGGAAGCGAGGTAGAAGACGACCTTATTTACTACCGGGGGCCAGTGCCCGGGGTCCGACGGCTTAACGTGCTCATACAATGCTATAGTAGATCAGATCAGATCATATGTAGAGGATTTTAGGAAGGGAGTGTCTGACCCCAGGTCTTAAACAACCCTTAGAAATAGGAAGCTAGGAGATTTGGGCTAGAGTGCTCGATAGGAAAGTGTCACGGAAGCGAGGTAGAAGACGCCCTTATTTACTACCGGGGGGCCAGTACCCGGGGTCCGACGGCTTAACGTGCTCATACAATGCTATAGTAGATCAGATCAGATCATATGTAGAGGATTTTAGGAAGGAAGTGTCTGACCCCAGGTCTTAAACAATACTTAGAAATAGGAAGCTAGGAGATTTGGGCTAGAGTGCTCGATAGGAAAGTTTTACGGAAGCGAGGTAGAAGACGACCTTATTTACTACCGGGGGCCAGTACCCGGGGTCCGACGGCTTAACGTGCTCATACAATGCTATAGTAGATCAGATCAGATCATATGTAGAGGATTTTAGGAAGGGAGTGTCTGACCCCAGGTCTTAAACAACCCTTAGAAATAGGAAGCTAGGAGATTTGGGCTAGAGTGCTCGATAGGAAAGTGTCACGGAAGCGAGGTAGAAGACGCCCTTATTTACTACCGGGGGGCCAGTACCCGGGGTCCGACGGCTTAACGTGCTCATACAATGCTATAGTAGATCAGATCAGATCATATGTAGAGGATTTTAGGAAGGAAGTGTCTGACCCCAGGTCTTAAACAATACTTAGAAATAGGAAGCTAGGAGATTTGGGCTAGAGTGCTCGATAGGAAAGTGTCACGGAAGCGAGGTAGAAGACGACCTTATTTACTACCGGGGGCCAGTACCCGGGGTCCGACGGCTTAACGTGCTCATACAATGCTATAGTAGATCAGATCAGATCATATGTAGAGGATTTTAGGAAGGGAGTGTCTGACCCCAGGTCTTAAACAACCCTTAGAAATAGGAAGCTAGGAGATTTGGGCTAGAGTGCTCGATAGGAAAGTGTCACGGAAGCGAGGTAGAAGACGACCTTATTTACTACCGGGGGCCAGTACCCGGGGTCCGACGGCTTAACGTGCTCATACAATGCTATAGTAGATCAGATCAGATCATATGTAGAGGATTTTAGGAAGGGAGTGTCTGACCCCAGGTCTTAAACGACCCTTAGAAATAGGAAGCTAGGAGATTTGGGCTAGAGTGCCCGATAGGAAAGTGACACGGAAGCGAGGTAGAAGACGCCCTTATTTACTACCGGGGGGCCAGTACCCGGGGTCCGACGGCTTAACGTGCTCATACAATGCTATAGTAGATCAGATCAGATCATATGTAGAGGATTTTAGGAAGGGAGTGTCTGACCCCAGGTCTTAAACAACCCTTAGAAATAGGAAGCTAGGAGATTTGGGCTAGAGTGCTCGATAGTAAAGTCACAGGGAAGCGAGGTAGAAGACGCCCTTATTTACTACCGGGGGCCAGTACCCGGGGTCCGACGGCTTAACGTGCTCATACAATGCTATAGTAGATCAGATCAGATCATATGTAGAGGATTTTAGGAAGGGAGTGTCTGACCCCAGGTCTTAAACGACCCTTAGAAATAGGAAGCTAGGAGATTTGGGCTAGAGTGCCCGATAGGAAAGTGAGACGTAAGCGAGGTAGAAGACGCCCTTATTTACTACCGGGGGCCAGTACCCGGGGTCCGACGGCTTAACGTGCTCATACAATGCTATAGTAGATCAGATCAGATCATATGTAGAGGATTTTAGGAAGGGAGTGTCTGACCCCAGGTCTTAAACAACCCTTAGAAATAGGAAGCTAGGAGATTTGGGCTAGAGTGCTCGATAGTAAAGTCACAGGGAAGCGAGGTAGAAGACGCCCTTATTTACTACCGGGGGCCAGTACCCGGGGTCCGACGGCTTAACGTGCTCATACAATGCTATAGTAGATCAGATCAGATCATATGTAGAGGATTTTAGGAAGGGAGTGTCTGACCCCAGGTCTTAAACAACCCTTAGAAATAGGAAGCTAGGAGATTTGGGCTAGAGTGCCCGATAGTAAAGTCACAGGGAAGCGAGGTAGAAGACGCCCTTATTTACTACCGGGGGCCAGTACCCGGGGTCCGACGGCTTAACGTGCTCATACAATGCGATAGTAGATCAGATCAGATCATATGTAGAGGATTTTAGGAAGGAAGTGTCTGACCCCAGGTCTTAAACAACCCTTAGAAATAGGAAGCTAGGAGATTTGGGCTAGAGTGCTCGATAGGAAAGTGTCACAGAAGCGAGGTAGAAGACGACCTTATTTACTACCGGAGGGCCAGTACCCGGGGTCCGACGGCTTAACGTGCTCATACAATGCTATAGTAGATCAGATCAGATCATATGTAGAGGATTTTAGGAAGGGAGTGTCTGACCCCAGGTCTTAAACAACCCTTAGAAATAGGAAGCTAGGAGATTTGGGCTAGAGTGCTCGATAGTAAAGTCACAGGGAAGCGAGGTAGAAGACGCCCTTATTTACTACCGGGGGCCAGTACCCGGGGTCCGACGGCTTAACGTGCTCATACAATGCTATAGTAGATCAGATCAGATCATATGTAGAGGATTTTTAGGAAGGGAGTGTCTGACCCCAGGTCTTAAACAACCCTTAGAAATAGGAAGCTAGGAGATTTGGGCTAGAGTGCCCGATAGTAAAGTCACAGGGAAGCGAGGTAGAAGACGCCCTTATTTACTACCGGGGGCCAGTACCCGGGGTCCGACGGCTTAACGTGCTCATACAATGCTATAGTAGATCAGATCAGATCATATGTAGAGGATTTTAGGAAGGAAGTGTCTGACCCCAGGTCTTAAACAACCCTTAGAAATAGGAAGCTAGGAGATTTGGGCTAGAGTGCCCGATAGGAAAGTGACACGGAAGCGAGGTAGAAGACGACCTTATTTACTACCGGGGGGCCAGTACCCGGGGTCCGACGGCTTAACGTGCTCATACAATGCTATAGTAGATCAGATCAGATCATATATAGAGGATTTTAGGAAGGGAGTGTCTGACCCCAGGTCTTAAACAACCCTTAGAAATAGGAAGCTAGGAGATTTGGGCTAGAGTGCTCGATAGTAAAGTCACAGGGAAGCGAGGTAGAATACGCCCTTATTTACTACCGGGGGCCAGTACCCGGGGTCCGACGGCTTAACGTGCTCATACAATGCTATAGTAGATCAGATCAGATCATATATAGAGGATTTTAGGAAGGGAGTGTCTGACCCCAGGTCTTAAACAACCCTTAGAAATAGGAAGCTAGGAGATTTGGGCTAGAGTGCTCGATAGTAAAGTCACAGGGAAGCGAGGTAGAATACGCCCTTATTTACTACCGGGGGCCAGTACCCGGGGTCCGACGGCTTAACGTGCTCATACAATGCTATAGTAGATCAGATCAGATCATATATAGAGGATTTTAGGAAGGGAGTGTCTGACCCCAGGTCTTAAACAACCCTTAGAAATAGGAAGCTAGGAGATTTGGGCTAGAGTGCTCGATAGTAAAGTCACAGGGAAGCGAGGTAGAATACGCCCTTATTTACTACCGGGGGCCAGTACCCGGGGTCCGACGGCTTAACGTGCTCATACAATGCTATAGTAGATCAGATCAGATCATATATAGAGGATTTTAGGAAGGAGTGTCTGACCCCAGGTCTTAAACAACCCTTAGAAATAGGAAGCTAGGAGATTTGGGCTAGAGTGCTCGATAGTAAAGTCACAGGGAAGCGAGGTAGAAGACGCCCTTATTTACTACCGGGGGCCAGTACCCGGGGTCCGACGGCTTAACGTGCTCATACAATGCTATAGTAGATCAGATCAGATCATATGTAGAGGATTTTAGGAAGGGAGTGTCTGACCCCAGGTCTTAAACAACCCTTAGAAATAGGAAGCTAGGAGATTTGGGCTAGAGTGCCCGATAGTAAAGTCACAGGGAAGCGAGGTAGAAGACGCCCTTATTTACTACCGGGGGCCAGTACCCGGGGTCCGACGGCTTAACGTGCTCATACAATGCTATAGTAGATCAGATCAGATCATATGTAGAGGATTTTAGGAAGGAAGTGTCTGACCCCAGGTCTTAAACAACCCTTAGAAATAGGAAGCTAGGAGATTTGGGCTAGAGTGCTCGATAGGAAAGTGTCACAGGAAGCGAGGTAGAAGACGACCTTATTTACTACCGGGGGCCAGTACCCGGGGTCCGACGGCTTAACGTGCTCATACAATGCTATAGTAGATCAGATCAGATCATATGTAGAGGATTTTAGGAAGGGAGTGTCTGACCCCAGGTCTTAAACAACCCTTAGAAATAGGAAGCTAGGAGATTTGGGCTAGAGTGCCCGATAGGAAAGTGACACGGAAGCGAGGTAGAAGACGCCCTTATTTACTACCGGGGGCCAGTACCCGGGGTCCGACGGCTTAACGTGCTCATACGATGCTATAGTAGATCAGATCAGATCATATGTAGAGGATTTTAGGAAGGGAGTGTCTGACCCCAGGTCTTAAACAACCCTTAGAAATAGGAAGCTAGGAGATTTGGGCTAGAGTGCCCGATAGTAAAGTCACAGGGAAGCGAGGTAGAAGACGCCCTTATTTACTACCGGGGGGCCAGTACCCGGGGTCCGACGGCTTAACGTGCTCATACAATGCTATAGTAGATCAGATCAGATCATATGTAGAGGATTTTAGGAAGGGAGTGTCTGACCCCAGGTCTTAAACAACCCTTAGAAATAGGAAGCTAGGAGATTTGGGCTAGAGTGCCCGATAGGAAAGTGACACGGAAGCGAGGTAGAAGACGCCCTTATTTACTACCGGGGGGCCAGTACCCGGGGTCCGACGGCTTAACGTGCTCATACAATGCTATAGTAGATCAGATCAGATCATATGTAGAGGATTTTAGGAAGGGAGTGTCTGACCCCAGGTCTTAAACAACACTCAGAAATAGGAAGCTAGGAGATTTGGGCTAGAGTGCTCGATAGGAAAGTGTCACAGAAGCGAGGTAGAAGACGACCTTATTTACTACCGGGGGGCCAGTACCCGGGGTCCGACGGCTTAACGTGCTCATACAATGCTATAGTAGATCAGATCAGATCATATATAGAGGATTTTAGGAAGGGAGTGTCTGACCCCAGGTCTTAAACAACCCTTAGAAATAGGAAGCTAGGAGATTTGGGCTAGAGTGCTCGATAGTAAAGTCACAGGGAAGCGAGGTAGAATACGCCCTTATTTACTACCGGGGGCCAGTACCCGGGGTCCGACGGCTTAACGTGCTCATACAATGCTATAGTAGATCAGATCAGATCATATATAGAGGATTTTAGGAAGGGAGTGTCTGACCCCAGGTCTTAAACAACCCTTAGAAATAGGAAGCTAGGAGATTTGGGCTAGAGTGCTCGATAGTAAAGTCACAGGGAAGCGAGGTAGAAGACGCCCTTATTTACTACCGGGGGGCCAGTACCCGGGGTCCGACGGCTTAACGTGCTCATACAATGCTATAGTAGATCAGATCAGATCATATGTAGAGGATTTTAGGAAGGGAGTGTCTGACCCCAGGTCTTAAACAACCCTTAGAAATAGGAAGCTAGGAGATTTGGGCTAGAGTGCCCGATAGTAAAGTCACAGGGAAGCGAGGTAGAAGACGCCCTTATTTACTACCGGGGGGCCAGTACCCGGGGTCCGACGGCTTAACGTGCTCATACAATGCTATAGTAGATCAGATCAGATCATATGTAGAGGATTTTAGGAAGGAAGTGTCTGACCCCAGGTCTTAAACAACCCTTAGAAATAGGAAGCTAGGAGATTTGGGCTAGAGTGCTCGATAGGAAAGTGTCACAGAAGCGAGGTAGAAGACGACCTTATTTACTACCGGGGGGCCAGTACCCGGGGTCCGACGGCTTAACGTGCTCATACAATGCTATAGTAGATCAGATCAGATCATATGTAGAGGATTTTAGGAAGGGAGTGTCTGACCCCAGGTCTTAAACAACCCTTAGAAATAGGAAGCTAGGAGATTTGGGCTAGAGTGCCCGATAGGAAAGTGACACGGAAGCGAGGTAGAAGACGCCCTTATTTACTACCGGGGGGCCAGTACCCGGGGTCCGACGGCTTAACGTGCTCATACGATGCTATAGTAGATCAGATCAGATCATATGTAGAGGATTTTAGGAAGGGAGTGTCTGACCCCAGGTCTTAAACAACCCTTAGAAATAGGAAGCTAGGAGATTTGGGCTAGAGTGCCCGATAGTAAAGTCACAGGGAAGCGAGGTAGAAGACGCCCTTATTTACTACCGGGGGCCAGTACCCGGGGTCCGACGGCTTAACGTGCTCATACAATGCTATAGCAGATCAGATCAGATCATATGTAGAGGATTTTAGGAAGGAAGTGTCTGACCCCAGGTCTTAAACAACCCTTAGAAATAGGAATCTAGGAGATTTGGGCTAGAGTGCCCGATAGGAAAGTGACACGGAAGCGAGGTAGAAGACGCCCTTATTTACTACCGGGGGGCCAGTACCCGGGGTCCGACGGCTTAACGTGCTCATACAATGCTATAGTAGATCAGATCAGATCATATGTAGAGGGATTTTAGGAAGGGAGTGTCTGACCCCAGGTCTTAAACAACCCTTAGAAATAGGAAGCTAGGAGATTTGGGCTATAGTGCCCGATAGGAAAGTGACACGGAAGCGAGGTAGAAGACGACCTTATTTACTACCGGGGGGCCAGTACCTGGGGTCCGACGGCTTAACGTGCTCATACAATGCTATAGTAGATCAGATCAGATCATATGTAGAGGATTTTAGGAAGGGAGTGTCTGACCCCAGGTCTTAAACAACCCTTAGAAATAGGAAGCTAGGAGATTTGGGCTAGAGTGCCCGATAGGAAAGTGACACGGAAGCTTGAGGTAGAAGACGCCCTTATTTACTACCGGGGGCCAGTACCCGGGGTCCGACGGCTTAACGTGCTCATACAATGCTATAGTAGATCAGATCAGATCATATGTAGAATATTTTAGGAAGGGAGTGTCTGACCCCAGGTCTTAAACAACCCTTAGAAATAGGAAGCTAGGAGATTTGGGCTATAGTGCCCGATAGGAAAGTGACACGGAAGCGAGGTAGAAGACGACCTTATTTACTACCGGGGGGCAAGTACCCGGGGTCCGACGGCTTAACGTGCTCATACAATGCTATAGTAGATCAGATCAGATCATATGTAGAGGATTTTAGGAAGGGAGTGTCTGAACCCTAGGTCTTAAACAACCCTTAGAAATAGGAAGCTAGGAGATTTGGGCTAGAGTGCCCTATAGGAAAGTGACACGGAAGCGAGGTAGAAGACGCCCTTATTTACTACCGGGGGGCCAGTACCCGGGGTCCGACGGCTTAACGTGCTCATACAATGCTATAGTAGATCAGATCAGATCATATGTAGAGGATTTTAGGAAGGGAGGGTCTGACCTCAGGTCTTAAACAACCCTTAGAAATAGGAAGCTAGGAGATTTGGGCTAGAGTGCCCGATAGGAAAGTGACAGGGAAGCGTGGTAGAAGACGCCCTTATTTACTACCGGGGGCCAGTACCCGGGGTCCGACGGCTTAACGTGCTCATACAATGCTATAGTAGATCAGATCAGATCATATGTAGAGGATTTTAGGAAGGGAGTATCTGACCTCAGGTCTTAAACAACCCTTAGAAATAGGAAGCTAGGAGATTTGGGCTAGAGTGCCCGATAGGAAAGTGACAGGGAAGCGTGGTAGAAGACGCCCTTATTTACTACCGGGGGCCAGTACCCGGGGTCCGACGGCTTAACGTGCTCATACAATGCTATAGTAGATCAGATCAGATCATATGTAGAGGATTTTAGGAAGGGAGGGTCTGACCTCAGGTCTTAAACAACCCTTAGAAATAGGAAGCTAGGAGATTTGGGCTAGAGTGCCCGATAGGAAAGTGACACAGAAGCGAGGTAGAAGACGCCCTTATTTACTACCGGGGGCCAGTACCCGGGGTCCGACGGCTTAACGTGCTCATACAATGCTATAGTAGATCAGATCAGATCATATGTAGAGGATTTTAGGAAGGAGGGTCTGACCTCAGGTCTTAAACAACCCTTAGAAATAGGAAGCTAGGAGATTTGGGCTAGAGTGCCCGATAGGAAAGTGACACAGAAGCGAGGTAGAAGACGCCCTTATTTACTACCGGGGGGCCAGTACCCGGGGTCCGACGGCTTAACGTGCTCATACAATGCTATAGTAGATCAGATCAGATCATATGTAGAGGATTTTAGGAAGGAGGGTCTGACCTCAGGTCTTAAACAACCCTTAGAAATAGGAAGCTAGGAGATTTGGGCTAGAGTGCCCGATAGGAAAGTGACACAGAAGCGAGGTAGAAGACGCCCTTATTTACTACCGGGGGGCCAGTACCCGGGGTCCGACGGCTTAACGTGCTCATACAATGCTATAGTAGATCAGATCAGATCATATGTAGAGGATTTTAGGAAGGGAGGGTCTGACCTCAGGTCTTAAACAACCCTTAGAAATAGGAAGCTAGGAGATTTGGGCTAGAGTGCCCGATAGGAAAGTGACACAGAAGCGAGGTAGAAGACGCCCTTATTTACTACCGGGGGCCAGTACCCGGGGTCCGACGGCTTAACGTGCTCATACAATGCTATAGTAGATCAGATCAGATCATATGTAGAGGATTTTAGGAAGGAGTGTCTGACCCCAGGTCTTAAACAACCCTTAGAAATAGGAAGCTAGGAGATTTGGGCTAGAGTGCCCGATAAGAAAGTGACACGGAAGCGAGGTAGAAGACGCCCTTATTTACTACCAAGGGGGCCAGTATCCGGGGTCCGACGGCTTAACGTGCTCATACAATGCTATAGTAGATCAGATCAGATCATATGTAGAGGATTTTAGGAAAGGAGTGTCTGAACCCTAGGTCTTAAACAACCCTTAGAAATAGGAAGCTAGGAGATTTGGGCTAGAGTGCCCGATAGGAAAGTGACACAGAAGAGAAGTAGAAAGAGGGAGGAAGACGCCCTTATTTATTACCGGGGGCCAGTGCCCATCCGATACACGGCGGATATTTAGCGGATCGAGCGTTCGTACCTGCCTGGGATAGAACCTGAGGTCTTTCCGTGGCAGTCACGAACATTGCTCACTAGGCCCCCCGCGGCCCCAGCATAAAATTTGAATACGTGTACTCCATACTTACTTATTCATAGAATCAACTGGAAGTATATTATTCGATGGCACATCTGGGATAATAATAGATGTACTCGTTGTCACATGCTGGGAAAATGGACCGCACAATTTTATGACAAATATAGTGGTGAAGCGACAATACATTATTTATGAGATTGACACAAATATAGTTAATGTAAAAACGTACAGAACGATACTTTATACATAATTAAATTGCATGTGATCAGTGACCTTGTTGTACTAATTATTTATGTGTGTCACTTTACACATTTATTAAATAATTTGTCTTGAAATCTATAATATCTAAAATGAAGTAATACGAGATTATATTCATATGTATGGACGTAGTTATTTGTAAGTACGTATGGTTACTTATCTTAGAGCACGTCATGTACTCCTTTACGTTACGGTTGTACTTAAAAAAAAAAAACAAGTTAGCAAAATCATACAATTCACTGATTATGATACGCTTTCCAGCATACTAGAAATCATTATTCAAGTTATTACTCAAATTATGAGGATAATGGCTGTGGAATAAATATCGCTCTTGTGTCCTCACCTTTGAACCCATTTCGATGATATTCAACAGAACTGGTTCAGTATACCTCCGAAACAACATACTAAAGTTTTGTCGCAATAGAAGCATTTTTAATCAAGTTATGAGGATAATGACTGTGGAATAAATCTCGCTAATGTGCCCTGACCTTTGACTCCATTGCGATGATATTTAACAGAACTGGTTCAGTATACCTCCGGAACAACATACTAAAATTTTGTTTCAATACAAGCATTTTTAGCCAAGTTACGAGGATGATGGCTGTGGAATAAATATCGCTCCTGTGCCTTGACCTTTGACCCCATTTCGATGATATTCAACAGAACTGGTTCAGTATACCTCCGAAACAACATACTAAAGTTTTGTCGCAATAGAAGCGTTTTTAGTCAAGGTTTGAGGATAATGGCCGTGAAATAAATCTCCTGACCTTTGACCCCATTTCGTCCATTTTCAATAGGGTTCCTTCCCAGGCTGTTCCCTACCACATACTAAAATTTCATCGAAATCGAACCATTTTTACGCGTTATCGGGCGGACAGACAGATAGACTGACAAAGCTGGAACATATACGCTTTATCAACCTACGGTTGGAAAGGGTAAAAAAACAAGTAGGTTCAGATTCTCATTTCTAAGCAGATTTGTTTCAACAGTGAAGGTAGAGATTAGCCAGGAAACGTAGGCACAACTTTGTGTTCTAAAGTCTGAATCACAACTGGCGCAAAGATTGAAGCGATTGCATCATTCAAAGGTCAGCCTGCGTAGTGTGCAGAAATTTGGAAATGACCCACATAAGGTGCCTCAAAACATGGTACACAGGTCTAGTATTTGGTAGGTCCCCCACGGGAGAGCAGGACTGCAGAAATACGACGGGGCAGGGACTCCACTAGATTCTGGAAATATGCTGTAGGGAATGCACACCATACTTCCTGCAGAGCGTTCCACAATTCGGGTGTACTCCGAGTTCTCGGATTCCTGTGTTCGATAGCATGTTGCATGGCATCCCAAATGTGTTCTATCACGTTCAGATCTGGGGACTTGGGTGAAAATAGCAACACCTCAAACTCAGATGAATGCTCCTCTAACCATAATGTGGCGTCCCGACACTTGTGTGGAGGTGCATTGTCCGGTTGGAACAGGCCCAACCCATCAGCATGAATGCAGGACATGAACGGGTGTACCTCGTCAGAAAGGATGCGCACTTAGCGTTGGCCGGTCACAGACGTTTGTAGACGTAACAGGGGTCCTAATGAAGTCCAGCTAAACACACTCCATACCATTACGGACCCCCTCCCGAGCTGGTACAGTTCCCTGTTGACAGGCGGGATCCATGGCTTCATGGGGTTTGCGCCGCATACGAATCCTTCCATCTTCCGGATACAGTTAGAAACGCGACTCTCAGACCAGGCTACTTGTTTACAGTCATCAAGTGTCCAGTGGCAGTCTTTCCGTGCCCAAGCGAGGCGCATAGCTCTGTGTCGTGCACCCATCAAGGAGACTCGAGTTAGGCGAAGGCTCCCAAAGCCCATATCGTGCAGGGTTCGTTGCACAGTCCGGACGCTGATGCTTGTTGAGGCTCCAGCATTGAATTCCGATGATACCTGCGAGAGTGTCGCGTGAAACGATTCTTGACAGCCGACGATGGTCACGTTCACCCAATGTCTTTTTACGGCCACCCAGGTATCGTAGGTTGGAGGTTTTGCCAGAATTCTTGTAGTCACGGTACACCCTTGCATTGGTCGTCCGTGAAAATCTGAACTTCGTATCTACCTCCGAAATACTATGGCCCATCTCACGAGCGCCAACTATGACACCGCGTTAAAAATTGCTTAAATCGTTATTACCTGTCATTCTCATACCGAAAACAGCTCTGACAGCTGGCAAGGAGTTCTATCGCTTTATATACGCTCTGGCGGACGCAACCGAATACGCGCCTAGGTGACGTTTTTATGTAATTTGCATAAGCTCGTCTGTACCAGTTTTTTTTTTTTTTGGCACTTCAGTGTATATGATTTGTACTGCATATTTAGTTCCTCTTTAAGATATCTGTGTATAAGTAAATGGTTTATTTAATTGTGACTTCTCGCTTTTGAAAGTTTACACTTTATTTTGTACATGTTGCTTAACTTCTGGACACCGGTGTATATAATGCAAAACTGAACACACGCAGGTCTGTAAAATCACACTGTTGACGAATGATTACCGGACCAAGTCTCAGATAGTGGTCTACCTCGAAGAGCTTGACCCTACATTCTTCCCGTCTTCTTGGCATTCATGCCTCCTTTGTGTGGAACGAGACTCACTTAACGAGGATTGCAAGGAAACGGGACTAAATTTATTTCCGTTGTAATTAGAAGGAGTAACCATTTAAGGTGTCCGTACACCAAACCTCCATCGTGTTCCAGTGCGATACAATGAATTCACTAACTTGGATTACTTAAACTGAGAATGAAAAATTTTCGTCTAATTAAACTCAAGTATATTTCGAATGGTAGCTCCAGCCGTCTACAATAAGAATTCGTTGTCAAATTCTTCAATGCATATTCTTATTTCAGTAAACAAATTGTTTTTGTATGTTTGCCATCTCGCATGTTTATGTCATTGGAAGGTGCAGTAGAGATGAGATTCACACATTTTCAGAACGGTTTTCCAGCAATATAGCTAATCTTTGAAATAATATTTTCTTTCTTAAATGTTCTATCTGACAGCCATTTCTCTGGAATGAACCTACATCTAGATTTCCAAGATAACAGCGCATTTCATAAAATTGATAGCGGTATTTTATTTCACTCCTCTTCCTCTTCTTTCCATAGTCCAATCATTGTTTTAGGTCTAAGAGCTCTTTTTAGAAGTCCGAAGACACAATTGTTCGTTGGTGACACATCAGGGGACTTTGAAGGAATATGAGCAAAATATATACATTTGATACCCGATTCTTTTTCAGGTCAGAGCGCTCTTTTTAGCAGTTCGAAGACACAATAGTCCGTTGGTGACACATCAGGGGACTTTGAAGGATTATGAGCAAATGATATACACTTGATATCCGTCTCTTTATAAGGTCTGAGCTCTCTGTTTAGCAATCCGAAGGTACAATAGTCCATTGGTGACATATCAGAAGACTTTGAAGGAATATGAGCAAAAGGTATACATTTGATACCTGTCTCTTTTTTAGGGCTCAGCGCTCTGTTTAGCAGTCCGAAGGCACAATAGTCCATTGGTGACATTTCAGGGGACTTTTAAGGATTATGAGCAATAGATATACACTTAATATCCGTCTCTTTATCAGGTCTGAGCGCTCTTTTTAGCAGTCCGAAGGCACAATAGTCCATTGGTGGCACATCAGGCGACTTTGAAGGAATATGAGCAAAAGGCATACCCTTGACAGTCGTCTCTCTTTTAAGTCCGAGCGATCTTTTTAGCAGTCCGAAGGCACAATTATCCATTGTTGGCACATCAGGGGACTTTGAAGGATTATGAGCAAATGATATACACTTTATATCCGTCTCTTTATCAAGTCTATGCGCTCTTTTTAGCAGTCCGAAGGCACAATAGTCCATTGTTGACACATCAGGGGACTTAGAAGAAATAGGAGCAAAAGGTATACGCTTGATACCTGTCCCTTTTTTAGGTCTCAGCCCTGTTTTTAGCCGTTCGAAGACGCAATTGTCCATTGTTGACACATCAGGGTACTTTGAAGGAATACGAGCAAAAGGTATACACTTGATACCCGTCTCTTTTTTAAGTCTGAGCGCTCTTTTTAGCAGTCCGAAGGCAAACAAGTCCATTGGTGACACATCAGAGGACTTTGAAGGAAAATCAGCAGAAGGTACAGAATTGATACCCGTCTCTTTTTTAGGGCTGAGCGCTCTTTTCAGCAGTCCGAAGGCACAATAGTACATTAGTGGCACTTCAGGGGACTTTGAAGGATTATGAGCAAATGATATACACTTGATATCCGTCTCTTTATCAGGTCTGAGCGCTCTTTTTAGCAGTCGGAAGACACAATAGTCCGTTGGTGACACATCAGGGGACTTTAAAGGAATAGGAGCAGAGGTTATACACTTGACACCGGTCTCTCTTTTGGGTCTGAGCGCTCTTTTTAGCAGTTCGAAGGCACAATAATCCATTGGTGATACATCAGGGGACTTTGAAGGAATATGAGCAAAAGTTATAGACTTGACACCCGTCACTTTTGTTTTTCGAGAAATACGTTTGGATGTATGACTGGTAACTTATCCTGATCTATTCTTAGAATGCTCTGTGGATAAAGGAATGATATTTCCTCTTTAAATATTGGAGTTAAAACAGTATATTGGTAATATGTAGAATTGATTTTTGCATTCTTCTCAACTTTCGTCAAATTTACGAGAAACCAGCAATGATGATGAACTCTTTACTGAAAATTTCTTTGGATTCTTGGAACCAAGTTTGAAAGTCTGTTTCTACTCCTTTGCGATAGCAAATCGACCTTTTTTCTGCTGCAGACGCTTAGGTGAATTTATGCTTCATCAATAGTCACAATAAATTTCCATCTGTCTTCGGGTAAGTGATTTTCATAAAGAAGACCACACCGTGTTCTGCGTTCAGCCACGTGCCTGGCCAAAAAGCGGAGAACATTTTTTCCAGATTCAAAGCTTTGTTTATTACCTTATTTACAGTTGATACGAAGATCTTTATGACTTAGCGTTTGCTCTTTACGCCGGTTGACTTTCTTTTGAGCCAAGAGACCTTATTTTTGAAATGGTCGTAAAAGTACGTGCCTTCTTTGGATATTCGTTTGGTGTACTTTTTCCTTTTAAAAGCAATGGTTGACGAATTTTTCTGTCCATTATTAAATATATTGGTTTTTTTTTTGCATTTAGAAATGCTGATTCCATGATTTGCTCTGGGCTTTTTACGCTTTCCAACCGTAGGTTGGAAAGCGTAATGCTCCAGCTTAGTCTGTCTGTCCGTCCGCACGATAATTCGCGTAAATATAGTTCGATTTCGATGAAATTTTATTATGTGGCAGAGGACCACCTGGGGACAAATCCTATTGAAAATGGCCGAAATAGGGTCAAAGGTCAGGACATAGGAGCGGGATGCATTCCATTGCCCTTATGTGTCATAACGTGCGTAAAAACTCTTCGATTTCATTGAAATGTTTGTATGTGGTAGAGGACCACCTGTGGATGAACCCTTTTGAAAACGGTCGAAATGGGGTCAAAGGTCAGGTCATAGGAGCTGGATACAATCCATTGCCCTTATGCGCCATACCTTGCGTAAATATCGTTCGATTTCAATGAAATTTTAGTATGTGGTAGGAGACCACCTGGGAACTAACCTTATTGAAAATGGGCGAAGTGGGGTTAAAGGTCAGGACATAGGAGCGGGGTGCATTCCATTGCCCTTATGCGTCATAACTTACGAAAAATGCTTCCAATGAGACAAAATTTTATCATGTTGTTCCGAAAGTATACTTTACCGGTTTTGTTGAATATCAGCGAAATGGAGTGAAAGGTCAGGTCATAGGAGCGAGATTTATTCCACAGTTATTATCTTCATAACTTGAGTAATGATTTCTGGTATGTTGGAAAGCGTATCATAATCAATGCATTGCATGATTTTACCAACTTGTTTAATTACAGAATACGTATATTTCTCTTCGTAAAGAGCAAAGACATAACCATCTATCCACAGCTTGTTTACATGCGCCATCATCTTAGCAGACTATATTTATTGTAACTGCAAAAGATGTTTCTTTTGTGTTCATCGAGCGCAGTGTTGCCAGATTCAGTTATTTGAACTATTTTTATTCTCTATTATTTCTTATCAAAAGCCTGTAAAAAAAATGTACTCGTGTCTCTTTGATTTCTTATCAAAGAGACACGAGTACGATTTGCTCTCAACCTTGATTAAGGGACAGAGTTTATCATAATGACGGGATCACCGACTGAGACTGGTGTCCCATGCAATACAAAGCATTAAAATTACAAGGACGCCGTCACCAGCGATGTGGAGTATATAAATGACTGCAAGACGATTTCGGTTATCAAGTATCAGGTAATCCCAAAAATACTATCGTTTTTTTGAAAGCGTGAAGAAAAGAAAAAACCCGACGTACCTGGAACAGATGTTTTAATCCATGTAATAAGTGCCCCCGGTAGTTACAACCTTCTCCTATCGATCGACAAGGTTTTGAATCCCGGACTTGTAGAATTCCATGGGTTTTCGATGCAAAAGAGGCAGAAAAGGTTCGCCGTACCTCATTCACATTTCGAAGTGTAGTCCCAGAAAGATGGTTTTACAGGCTGCGAAAGAGGCGGTACTCGGAAGCGGCCGATGCCAGGGGAATATATTCGAAGCGGAAGTTTTTTTCCATTCGAAGTCCTGCAACGTGGCACTGGTCATTTTCGCTCTGTGTCATTTCGCGTTGTCCTGATGCAGCAGCAAGCCTTTACGATTCACGAGTGTATAAAGAAATAAATTTCTCCGTTATTTTTGGTCCACGCTGGGGATTGAACCCAAGTCCACTTATTCCGGAACAAGTCGCTCTACCAACTGTTCGTTCTCGCTGCTATCTACCTTTATGTCGTGTGCTTCCTCAGGGGCAGGCGCGTCACATCTCTTGGGGCATGGCCCAACGGTCAGCCGTGACCATGGATCGTTGCAAGCAGCCATCCGCTGTAGAACGTGCACTTGAGAACTTCCAGTCAATCTGGTGTGTGGAATGCAATGTCACACATTTATTTTTCGAAGCGCTGGAGAAGGTTTTCTCATAATTTTCTTGTCCCGTGGTGTGGAGAGAACATCACACCATTGCGAGATCTTTTACGGCCGGGTCATTCGGAAAGTTCGGACGCCATTATAACGAAGTAAATTTCTCCGTCATTTTTGGGTCTGCGTCGGGGATCGAACCCGAGTCCTCTTATTCCGGATCAAGTCGCTCTACCAACTGATCAAGGCAGACGTTCGTTCTTGCTGCTATCTGCCTTTATGTCGAGTGCGTCATGCGGGGCAGACACGTCACGTCACAAGTGCTGGACGTTTATCCTGCAAAGTAGTGCATAGACGCTGCAGCTCCTGACAGTAGACTTCTCCTGTCATTGCTTTGTTGGGTGGTTGCAGCTCGTAATGGATTATGCCTTACATATCCCACCACACAAGCATCAAAACCTTTTGTGGGAAACGCCCTGGTTTTGCCACTGCTGCAGACACATTCACTTTGGGAAACCACTCCCGTTTACGCTTAATGTTGTGAAAAACAATCCATTTTTCATCACCCGTGACAATTCTGTGCAAAAACGGCTCCCATTTTTCACGGGAGAGCAAAAACTTGCAAATGTCCACACGCTGTTGCAGCTGTTGTGAAGTGAGATCATGGGGTACCCACGTATCCAGTTTTGACACGCAACTGAGGTCCTGCAGATGCCGGTGAACAGTGGAATGGGTTAAATGAACAAGTGTGGCCAATTCCTCAACTATTGCCTGCGGATTTCCCTCAACAGCAGCTTTCAACACGTCGTTATCCAGCTCAACAGGCCGTCCGGGTCGCTGCATATCCTTGAGGATTGTGTCCCCCTTCGAAATTTCTGAAACCAGCGTTGACATTTCCTGACCTCCAGGGTACCCGGCCTATGTAAGGCATTGATGTTTCGTGTTGCTACTGTAGCTGAATGTCCATGGTGGAACTCATACAGCATAATGTGCCTAATGTGGTCTTCTAACACTTCCCTTTCCTATGCGGTTTAAGTACACAACGACTTCACCTAGAACTCCCGTTTGCGGTCTCAAATGACTTGAAGGTCTGCCCGCGTGATCCCTTTTATACTCACCGTGGTTGACGTCATAATCCGGGCACCAAGAAACTCACTGCTGTTGGGCTTGCGCAAACCGACATTACTTCTGAGATGACCTGATAGTGACGTCACGGTTGTAGATGAAAAAGCTGTCGTGATCTACAACATAAGATCTCAGCGTCCTCTACAAAGGCGTGATCGTGAAAAGTACAAAGCGGGATCATCGCAGGAGCTTCAGTAACGAGAAACGCAAACGTAGTAGACGTAACACGAAAAATTGTGTTACCAGTTCTGCTGAATGTCATTGAAATGGGATCAAAGGTCAGGTCATAGGAGCGAGATTTATTCTACCGCCATTATCCTCATAACTTAAGTTATAACTTGAGTAATTATTTCTGCTATGTTGGAAAGCGTATCATAATCAATGCATTGCATGATTTTACTAACTTCTACAATGCACTGCCGTTGCTTCTTTCATTTGAACGATCTAATGCAAGGGACGCACAAGTCCGCAGCACTGCAAATAGACCAGTGGGAAGGATACCGTTTCTGTCATAACAAGTCGTCGGAAACTCCATCGTGCAGGTAATTGTGGCCGTTGTTGCGATCAGCAAACTTCTGATTACCGACATCAATACAACAACAAGAAAGATGGCACCGAAGTTTCGGGTGTAATGAGCACGTCTTTTGAATCCGTTCTGAGGTGAATTAAATTTATCAAAGCTATTCAAAGTCAATGGAACCGGTTACGAAATCAATCAACCGGTTTCTCCAACCGACAAAACATTCAGAAATAGAAACAGCTACCCAATTCCACCAGCAGCGACAATAAAGTAATGAATGAAATAAAAAGTAATGAATGAAAAAAATTAATTAATAAAACGCCTCCGGGCAATCAAGTGAATGAATTCTTAACCTCCAGATACGCTATATACGAAAGACGGTTGCTTCGACTACCGAATCCTGTGATGGTAGTATTCAAATGAATCGGAAACTTGAAACTTGGTCTTTCTGGGAGGTGTAGTGGTTAGCATACTCGGGCGCTATCCGGGAGGCGCGAGTTCGATTCCCGCGAGTTGAAAATCCTCCAAATACGTTCACCTTGGATCTCGCCCTTTGTATTTAATTGCTATAATATATATATAGCCAGTGCGGTTGTTAATGCTCACCAGATGGAGACGTCTCAGTAGCTGTCCCCATCTTACGGATTTATGATGTCAGAAGCTGACTTAAAAATACACATAGCACCGTGGATTGTTGGCCACCGTGGTGTAAATGTAATGCGCTCGGTTAGATACGGAGAGATACGTGGTTCGATTCCACGGCGGCGGCTGAAAATAATTTTTCGGTTGCTATGTGCTTCTGGAACGTGGAAAGAGCGAAGTATTTATTTATTTACTGACGCCACGTATTTGGAGGATTTTCACCTTAAAGGTAGCATTTTTCAAATCGGACTCTTAGAAGGTGAAATATCGACTAGAATAAGATATGCATCTACGCCCCCTGGAGGAGAAACCATGCATTATTTTAAGAATAAAATGTTCCGAAAATGTATATCGACGTGAGTGGCATCGGTTCACGAAAGAATATTTTCAGTCGAGAGTTTAGAAGCTCAGATTTTGCAGCGAACACATCAGATGCAGAAATTAACTCCTACGCCCCCTGGTGGAAAAACCATTTTTTACCGAAAATAAGATATTAGGGGAGCAATTTAATTCTCGGCCCCTAACCGCAAGCGATCATAGAACGTTGGCAAATGCAAATAGCTGTGGGCGATAATGGCCGATCGCAGCGCTATCTAACAGCTTTCCAGGCAACCGCAACCACTCACAGCTGTAGTGACAGAAGGGACGAAAGTTGAAGGTGAAAGCAATGTCGTTCGAGAAGCAACATTTAAGGCAGTGCCTCCTGTTCGCATTTCAGCTGAAAAAAAGTGCCCAGAAAGTAATCTGTGCTGCTTTGCGTGAGGCTGCTGTGTCCTACAGTACGTATAAGAAGTGGTTCCAGCGGTTTAAGCAAGGAAATGTCGATCTCCATGATGCAGAACGTCCGAGACAGCCACAGAAAGTTGAACATGAGGAACTTGAACAACAGTTCGACGCGGATCCTTGTCGCATACAGTCAGAGCTCGCCGAGAAACTCGGCAAGCCATTGCAAAGCGCCTGTACAATCTTGGACTGAATCACAAGGAGGGCCGTTGGGTGCCCCACCAACTTACAGCGGCGAACAAGTCTAGACGCTACGATGTTGCTGTGTCCTTGCTTTTCAGATTCAAGAAGAAGGATTTCCTCCACAAAATTTTAACCTGTGATGAGAAGTGGATCGTCTACGATAATCCTAACCGGCGCAAATCGTGGCTTTATTCCGGTCAGCATACCACCAGTACCTCCAAACCGAAACTCCATGCCAGGAAATTGTTGCTGTGCATATGGTGGAATCAGCTCGGTGTCGTACCCTATGAGTTGCTCAAACCTGGTGAAATGGTCAATGGTGAGCGTTATTGTCAACAACTCATTCGTGTGAGTGACACAATGGAGGCGAAAAGGCCATACACCGGCAAGGGCAGAATGTCGGTCCTGTTGCTTCAGGATAACGCGCTTCCTCACTCCGCGAAAACGATTTTTAAACACGATCACCGACTTGGAATGGGAGATTTTGTTCCACCCGGCGTATTCTCCAGACGTCGGATTATCTCGTCTTTCGCTCCCTGAAACATAACCTGAGTGACACGCACTTTACTTCTGTCGAGGATGTCCACACAAGTATTGATGACTTTATTAACTCGAAACAGCCCTCATTTTTCCGCAGAGGCATTCGGCAGCTCCCTGATCGATGGCTGAAGTGTATCAAACACGAAGGGGATTATTTCCCTGATTAGGTACGTATTCGATTTGCTATAATTTGCTGTCAACGTGTGGTGCCTGTGGCCGAGAATTAAGTTGCACACAATATTATATGCAAAACATTTCGCAATAGGAACTGTATCCGGTGCAGAAGGATTTTTTGAAATTGGAGTTTTAGGAGAAGAGGTATTTGGCAACAGCAAACTTACTTTTACGTCCCCTAGTTGAAAAACTAGGGATAACTTGATTTCATTTCTATTGATAAAGACAGTCCTGTCGCAACGTATACACTAAATTGATTTTCCGTTTTAGGTTCCTGTCATATAAATCTCGAATTTTTCTCTTCACGTATTTTCGGAACTTAACGCTACATTTTATCTCTCGCTGAATGATTTTGTGGCAACCTGACTTTTGGTCAAAAGTTGAAAAGCGTGTGTTAAAAAGGCAGATAAGAATGGTGTTTACGATGAATTAGCGCTCTTGTTATAAGCCTACTAGCTGTTGCGATCGCTGTATTACTCCGGACATAGAGGTTAAGAGAATTTCACCTACCTGCCAGTGATTAATTATTTAACGAAGAACGTTTATATTTCACGCATAGCATAAAGTAAAAAGTAAAACTATAAGGTAGCTGTCTTTGTTGCACGATACATTACAAACCCTAAAAACCCAAAGGAGTTAAAACCTTTACAAGTCCAAACGATTTTATTTGTTTCATTCATCTGAGGATGGGCTTATTGGAAGCCCAAAGTATCTCATGTTTTAAAGTTTTTAAGGTTTTAATAATCAAATAAAATTCTTTGGATTTGTAAAGGTTTTAACTCCTTTAGGGTTTTTATTGTATCGTGCAACGAAGAGAGCTGCCTGATATTTTTACTTTTTAATTATTTAATGTTCAATGTTGCGTTTAGTTTATATTGAAGCACTTAACTGTTATTAAATTTACACAAGAACTGAGAGTATTCAGTATCTTTGACAATCTATTGCATCTCGCTGTTGAAGCACTGTTTGTTATCTCATGCAAATTTTGGTTTATTCTCTTTAAGCATTTTCTGAATTTAACGCTGCATTTCGTTTCTCGCTGAATAATTTTGTGGCAACCTGACTTCAGGTCAGAACTGTATGTTAGCAAGACATATAAGAGTGATGTTTATGATGTATCAGTGCCCCCGTTTGGAAATTTGCACTCTTTTTGAATCTGCTAGAATTTGAGGTCTCCGTTTTGTTTTGGAGATAGAGATTAAGAGAGTTTAACCTACCTATGAATGATTAACTGTTTTACGTAGTGTTGGATTTAGTTGATATAGAAGCATTAAATTGTTGTTTAGTTCCAAACAGTTCCGGTATTACTACATTGACGAAATACACTATACTGATTGACGAAATACACTATACATACTAAAATTTCATCGAAATTGAACCATTTTTACGCGTTATGACGCATAAGAGCAATGGAATGGATCTCGCTCCTATGTCCTGACCTTTGACCCTGTTGCGCTCATTTTCAATAGGGTTCGTCCCCAGGTGGTTCCTTACCACATACTAAAATTTCGTCGAAATCGAACCATTTTCACGAGAGTTATCATGCGGACTGACGGACGGACGGACGGACAAAGCTGGAGCATATACGTTTCTTCAACCTACGGTTGGAAAGCGTAAAAAAGTCTGCAGCTGACCGCGATCATATCGTCCTGTGAGGTTGAGTGAAAATGTCGCGGAGGGTGAGAACTGACTTTGAGCAAGGAAAGATTTTTGGGTGTTATATTAGTGGGTTGTCTATAAGATAAACCGAAAGGCGTTTAAACATACCCAAGTCAACTGTTTTGGATGTACTGGATACGTGGAAGACACATGGCGTGCCTGAAGCAGCAAAACGTACCGGCAAACCAAAGAAAATCAGTGATAGAGGACGTCAAGGCCTCAGGAGAGTCGTTACAGCTAATCGACGCAGTATTGCATAAGACCTCAGTGTACAGGTGAGTAAAAATTCTGGAACCTAGGTACGTACACATACCATTCGCAGAGAATTTCATTCTATGGGTTACCGTGTTCGTGCGTCTGCTCATAAGCCTTTCATCTCCACTCGGAATGCTACTCGTCGTTTAGCATGGTGTAAAGAACATTCATCGTGGACCGTAGATCAATGGAAACGGGTCCTATGGACTGATGAATCCAGATACACGATCAATCCATCTGACGGCCGTGTATGGATATGGCGGTAGCCAGGGGAACGCTATTTACAACAGGGTACTGTTCCTACGGTCAAGTATGGAGCTGGCAGTGTACTCGTGTGGGGATGTTTTTCGTGGAATGGTCCTGGCCCATTGGTTATCGTGGACAAACCTGTTAACCAGCACGTCTACCTCGATATTCTAGATAATTATGTGCTACAAATTCTGTGGCAATGCTATGGAACCGAGCCTTGTTGGTACCAGCAGGATAATGCACAGAGCCTTGTTGGTACCAGCAAGATAATGTACCGACTTTGTTGGTACCAGCAGGATAATGCACCGAGCCATAAAGTAAGGACTTACGGCGTGGTTTGACGATAATTCCGTATCGTGTGTGGACTTGTCAGCACAGAACCCTGATCTTAATCCCATAGAGCACGTATGGGATGAATTAAAACGGCGAAGAAGAAGTATGGAACAAAGGCATACTACTAAGCAACAGTTAGGCAGCATTTTGTAATGAATGGAAGCGCATACCTATCGCTGGTTTCCAAAACCTTGTCGAAAGCATATCTCGAAGGGTCGGTGCATGCATTAAGGCCAAAGATGAACCGACACTGTACTAATGTATGTCAATAAATGCTATGTTGTGTTTTTCTTCTAGGTGTCCGGTGACTTTTGTCAATAGAGTGTGTATCTCGTTCTTACGTTTTGTTCAGAAGCAATGATTCCAGCGTTATATTCGGTTCATTATTTCCCGAAACGAACTTCTGTTTATCTTTAAGACACATTATACCCCCACTAACTATCAGTTTCAACTTAAGAAGAATGTTACTGCGAGCTGCAGATGCCGGAAATTCTGATTTGAAAGAAAACATTTCTACCAATGTTTCTAGAAATAACAAGAAACCCACGCGAATTCTTCTCTTTTGAATACATGGCGTTTGGTCTTTATTTGTGCATGAGATTGTTTGTCTTAAAAGTTTCAAATATAACGAAGTAATATGAAACAAAACCTACATACATATCTTGAATTTGTTATTTTCTTCTTGTAAGTCATTAAAATATAGGCATTTTTCGAAAACTCGGGTTACTGCGACGCGATGATCATGTTCCAAAAATTTTGTTTCTAAGAATCGGAAGAGAAAAATACTTTTAAGAGCATAGTAATAGTTTATAGGTTAATAAGATATATTATATCCATGTCAGAGTTCTGAAAAAGAGTGAGCAACTAAATGCGCTTGCGCAGAATTGGTAGAAGGTTCCACTCTTCATCACGTGTTACCTCACAAAAAAGTTGGGAGTTCAAGGCAAAAATGCAGCATGTCCAAAAATAGAGAAAATGAACAATCTGTTTTCAAAGTTTAACTTAATGAACTTCAGCGTTCTGTCGTTTGCTCTCTGCTTTTTTTACTGAAGATTTTTCTGGGTATATCCTATTTCAAATCGTGTTCGCCTTTATGAAATGATCTTCTCCCCTAACGCATGCATACACAATATACGGGAAGGAGTTTACAAGCCGCATCAGATGCCTTGCAACATATCCGAAAAGAAAACCTAACAAAGATCAAATTACCTAAAATATATTGAAATATCAAATTATTAGGATACGCTATAACAATCAGATACGTCCCATCCTCACTTCCGTACGCAACTATGACGTTGAGATGGCTATATATAAACAGTTACCTGCAAGGGATTGAGACGTGTACGAAGTGAATCTACACTGAAGTAGCTAAGTATTAGGAACACCCAATAGCAATCAGACACGTGTCATCCTCACTTACGTACGCAACAATGACGTTGAGATGGCTTTATATACAGCTCACTGCAAAGGATTCAGACGTGTACGAAGTGAATCTACACTGAAGTAGCAAAGTATTAGGAACACACAATAGCAATCAGACACGTGTCATCCTCACTTCCGTACGTAACTATGACGTTGAGATGGCTATATAAACAGCTCACTGCAAAGGATTCCGACGTGCACGAAGTGAATCTACACTGAAGTAGCAAAGTATTAGGAACACCCAATAGCAATCAGACACGTGTCATCCTCACTTACGTACGCAACAATGACGTGAGATGGCTTTATAAACAGCTCACTGCAGAGGATTAAGAGGTGTACGAAGTGAATCTACACTGAAGTAGCAAAGTATTAGGAACACACAATAGCAATCAGACACGTGTCATCCTCACTTCCGTACGTAACTATGACGTTGAGATGGCTATATAAACAGCTCACTGCAAAGCATTCCGACGTGCACGAAGTGAATCTACACTGAAGTAGCAAAGTATTAGGAACACCCAATAGCAATCAGACACGTGTCATCCTCACTTACGTACGCAACTATGACGTTGAGATGGCTTTATAAACAGCTCACTGCAGAGAATTCAGAGGTGTACGAAGTGAATCTACACTGAAGTAGCAAAGTATTAGGAACACACAATAGAAATCCGACACGTGTCATCCTCACTTCCGCACGCAGCTATGACGTTGAGATGGCTTTATATACAGCTCACTGCAAAGGATTCTGACGTGCACGAAGTGAATCTACACTAAAGTAGCAAAGTATTAGGAACACCCAATAGCAATCCGACACGTGTCATCCTCACTTCCGCACGCAGCTATGACGTTGAGATGGCTTTATAAACAGCTCACTGCAAAGGATTCTGACGTGCACGAAGTGAATCTACACTAAAGTAGCAAAGTATTAGGAACACCCAGTAGCAATCAGACACGTGCCATCCTCACTTCCGTACGTAACTATAACGTTGAGATGGCTTTATAAACAGCTCACTGCATAGGATCAGACGTGTTGTAACGTATACTTTAGATTCAGTTTCTTTTTGATTTTACTATCTCTTGTTATTTTATTTTCCTATGCAAATTATCTTCTCACTTAACGAGATGTTGTTTCTCCCGCTGAATTATATGTGGCAACGAGTGTAAGTCATGACGTGGTGGTATGCAGTATACATAGGCGCGCTCAAATGTACCAAAGAGCTTCGTTTTATATGTGATAGGCTCTTTCTGATTATTGATATGCGATTTACCTGCTTTTCTACAATATTACGATAGTACGAAAGTTCGGGCTATCAGTAGTTGTGTTATTTTGGAGTGTTATCTGAGTAATACCAGGAGCTCCCCGATAAAAGGTTAAAAGTGAGTACGTTTTCTTAGTTCATTTTATTGTCAGACCTCTGTCTGGCCGTTAAGTCCATTTCAATGAGTGTTTACGTTAAGTTCCGAGTTTATTGTGTTTACCGCTCTAATAAGGAGCCTTCAAGGTACTAATGTACTAAAACCGAAGTTATATTACTGATATTTAAGAAAATGAGGAACGCTGAGTAAAAATAAGTTCCATATTCAATGAACTTATTGCACGTGCGTGTCTTACCTAAACAAACTCTAGCAGTTTGAAGATTAAGCACCCTTTAGCTACGTCAAGTAACCTTTCAATAACCCTAACGTGACTTAACGTAAGCTTTCCTGCACTACACGTCCAGTCGGAGAATTTTATTCATTATAGTGTACGAAGTGAATAAACACTGAAGAAGCAAATTATTAGGAACACCCAATAGCAATCAGATACGTGTCATCCTCACTTCCGTAAGCAACAATGACGCTGAGATGGCTTTATAAACAGCTCACTGCAAAGGATTCAGACGTGTACGAAGTGAATCTACACTGAAGTAGCAAATTATTAGGAACACCCAATAGCAATCAGACACGTGACATCCTCACTTCCGTACGCAACTATGACGTTGAGATGGCTTTATAAACAGCTCACTGCAAAGGATTCAGACCTGTACGAAGTGAATCTACACTGAAGTAGCAAATTATTAGGAACACCCAATAGCAATCAGACACGTGACATCCTCACTTCCGTACGCAACTATGACGTTGAGATGAATTTATAAACAGCTCACTGCAAAGGATTCAGACGTGTACAAAGTGAATCTACACTGAAGTAGCAAATTATTAGGAACACCCAATAGCAATCAGACACGTGACATCCTCACTTCCGTACGCAACTATGACGTTGAGATGGCTTTATAAACAGCTCACTGCAAAGGATTCAGACGTGTACAAAGCGAATCTACACTGAAGTAGCAAATTATTAGGAACACCCAATAGCAATCAGACACGTGACATCCTCACTTCCGTACGCAACTATGACGTTGAGATGAATTTATAAACAGCTCACTGCAAAGGATTCAGACGTGTACGAAGTGAATCTACACTGAAGTAGCAAATTATTAGGAACACCCAATAGCAATCATACACGTGCCTTCCTTGCACACGTACGCAACTATGACGTTGAGATGGCTTTATAAACAGCTCACTGCAAAGGATGCAGACGTGTACGAAGTAAATCTACGCTGAAGTAGCAAATTATTAGGAAAACCCAATAGCAATCATACACGTGCCTTCCTTGCACACGTACGCAACTATGACTTTGTGATGGCTTTAAAAACAGCTCACTGCAAAGGATTCAGACGTGTACGAAATGAATCTACACTGAAGTAGCAAATTATTAGGAACACCCAATAGCAATCAGACACATGCCATCCTCACTTACGTACGCAACTATGACGTTGAGATGGCTTCATAAACAGCTCACTGCAGAGGATTCATACGTGTACGAAGTGAATCTACACTTAAGTAGCAAATTATTAGGAACACCCAATAGCAATCAGACACATGCCATCATCGCTTACGTACGCAACTATGACGTAGAGATGGCTTTATAAACAGCTCAATGCAGAGGATTCAGACGTGTACGAAGTGAATCTACACTAAAGTAGCAAATTATTAGGAACACCCAATAGCAATAACACACGTGCCATCCTCACTTACGTACGCAACTATGACGTTGAGATGGCTTCATAAACAGCTCACTGCAGAGGATTCATACGTGTACGAAGTGAATCTACACTTAAGTAGCAAATTATTAGGAACACCCAATAGCAATCAGACACATGCCATCCTCGCTAACGTACGCATTTATGACGTAGAGATGGCTTTATAAACAGCTCAATGCAGAGGATTCAGACGTGTACGAAGTGAATCTACACTAAAGTAGCAAATTATTAGGAACACCCAATAGCAATAACACACGTGCCATCCTCACTTACGTACGCAACTATGACGTAGAGATGGCTTTATAAACAGCTCAATGCAGAGGATTCAGACGTGCACGAAGTGAATCTACACTAAAGTAGCAAATTATTAGGAACACCCATTAGCAATCAGACACATGCCATCCTCGCTTACGTACGCAACTATGACGTAGAGATGGCTTTATAAACAGCTCAATGCAGAGGATTCAGACGTGTACGAAGTGAATCTACACTAAAGTAGCAAATTATTAGGAACACCCAATAGCAATAACACACGTGCCATCCTCACTTACGTACGCAACTATGACGTTGAGATGGCTTCATAAACAGCTCACTGCAGAGGATTCATACGTGTACGAAGTGAATCTCCACTTAAGTAGCAAATTATTAGGAACACCCAATAGCAATCAGACACATGCCATCCTCGCTTACGTACCCAACTATGACGTAGAGATGGCTTTATAAACAGCTCAATGCAGAGGATTCAGACGTGTACGAAGTGAATCTACACTAAAGTAGCAAATTATTAGGAACACCCAATAGCAATAACACACGTGCCATCCTCACTTACGTACGCAACTATGACGTTGAGATGGCTTCATAAACAGCTCACTGCAGAGGATTCATACGTGTACGAAGTGAATCTACACTTAAGTAGCAAATTATTAGGAACACCCAATAGCAATCAGACACATGCCATCCTCGCTTACGTACGCAACTATGACGTAGAGATGGCTTTATAAACAGCTCAATGCAGAGGATTCAGACGTGTACGAAGTGAATCTACACTAAAGTAGCAAATTATTAGGAACACCCAATAGCAATAACACACGTGCCATCCTCACTTACGTACGCAACTATGACGTTGAGATGGCTTCATAAACAGCTCACTGCAGAGGATTAATACGTGTACGAAGTGAATCTACACTTAAGTAGCAAATTATTAGGAACACCCAATAGCAATCAGACACATGCCATCCTCGCTTACGTACGCAACTATGACGTAGAGATGGCTTTATAAACAGCTCAATGCAGAGGATTCAGACGTGTACGAAGTGAATCTACACTAAAGTAGCAAATTATTAGGAACACCCAATAGCAATAACACACGTGCCATCCTCACTTACGTACGCAACTATGACGTTGAGATGGCTTCATAAACAGCTCACTGCAGAGGATTCATACGTGTACGAAGTGAATCTACACTTAAGTAGCAAATTATTAGGAACACGCAATAGCAATCAGACACATGCCATCCTCGCTTACGTACGCAACTATGACGTAGAGATGGCTTTATAAACAGCTCAATGCAGAGGATTCAGACGTGTACGAAGTGAATCTACACTAAAGTAGCAAATTATTAGGAACACCCAATAGCAATAACACACGTGCCATCCTCACTTACGTACGCAACTATGATGTTGAGATGGCTTTATAAACAGCTCACTGCATAGGATCAGACGTGTTGTAACGTATACTCTAGATTCAGTTTCTTTTTGATTTTACTATCTCTTGTTATTTTATTTTCCTATGCAAATTATCTTCTCACTTAACGAGATGTTGTCTCTCCCGCTGAATTATATGTGGCAACGAGTGTAAGTCATGACGTGGTGGTATGCAGTATATATAGGCGCGCTCAAGTATACCAGAGAGCTTCGTTTTATATGTGATAGGTTCTTCTGATTATTGATATGCGATTTACCTGCTTTTCTACGATATTACGATAGTACGAAAGTTCGGGCTATCAGTAGTTGTGTTATTTTGGAGTGTTATCTGAGTAATACCAGGAGCTCCCCAATAAATGGTTAAAAGTGAGTACGTTTTCTTAGTTCATTTTATTGTCAGACCTCTGTCTGGCCGTTAAGTCTATTTCATTGAGTGTTTACATTAAGTTCCGGGTTTATTGTATTTACCGCTCTAATAAGGAGCCTTCAAGGTACTAATGTACTAAAACCGAAGTTATATTACTGATATTCAAGATAATGAGGAACGCTGAGTAAAAATAAGTTCCATATTCAATGAATTTATTACACGTGCGTGTCTTACCTAAACAAACTCTAGCACTTTGAAGATTAAGCACACTTTAACTACGTCAAGAAACCTTTCAATAACCCTAACGTGACTTAACGTAAGCTTTCCTGCACTACACGTCCAGTCTGAGAATTTTATTCGTTATAGTGTACGAAGTGAATAAACACTGAAGAAGCAAATTATTAGGAACACCCAATAGCAATCAGATACGTGTCATCCTCACTTCCGTACGCAACAATGACGTTGAGATGGCTTTATAAACAGCTCACTGCAGAGGATTCAGACGTGTACGAAGTGAATCTACACTGAAGTAGCAAATTATTAGGAACACCCAATAGCAATCAGACACGTGACATCCTCACTTCCGTACGCAACTATGACGTTGAGATGGCTTTATAAACAGCTCACTGCAAAGGATTCAGACGTGTACGAAGTGAATCTACACTGAAGTAGCAAATTATTAGGAACACCCAATAGCAATCAGACACGCAACATCCTCACTTCCGTACGCAACTATGACGTTGAGATGGCTTTATAAACAGCTCATTGCAAAGGATTCAGACGTGTACGAAGTGAATCTACACTCGAAGTAGCAAATTATTGGGAACACCCAATAGCAATCAGACACATGCCATCCTCACTTAGGTACGCAACTATGACCTTGAGATGGCTTTATAAACAGCTCACTGCAGAGGATTCAGACGTGTACGAAGTGAATCTACACTAAAGTAGCAAATTATTAGGAACACCCAATAGAAGTCAGACACGTGCCATCCTCACTTACGTACGCAATTATGACGTTGAGATGGCTTTATAAACAGCTCACTGCAGAGGATTCAGACGTGTACGAAGTGAATCTACACTAAAGTAGCATATTATTAGGTTGGTTGGTTGGTTGGTTAGTGGATTTTAGTGGCGCAAGGGCCAGGTTTGGCCAAAGAGCGCCAGACAAAGAACTATCAGCCACAGAAATTGAAAAGCGTGGAAAATGAGTAAAAGCAGACAGGCTTGGTAAAAGTTGAAAAAGAGTATGAAGAAAGCAGTGAAGAAAAGGTAGTTAATGAAGTTTATTAAAATTCATAAATTTACTAATGGAAAAGGACGAACCGTCACTCTCCTCCCCCACACTCCTCAGCAATGCTGGCAGAGGGCGGGGACGAACTGTCACTCTCCCCCCCCATGTTCCTCCGCAATGCTGGTTGAGGCTGTTGACGAACTGTCACTCTCCTCCCCCCCATGGTCCTCTATAATGTTGGTGGAGGGTGGGGACCTCGCTGAGGCCGAGACAGGTTGATGGACACTGCACACCTTTGCGGATTGAGGGCCGGGTCTGCCGCACGTGCAGGCTGTCTGCTGGGAACCGGAAGAGGCGGGCGTCTGCAAAAGAGAAGGCGCAGACTCAGCTGGTCGAATAAGCTGGAGCTCGGTGAAATCAACCTGTGTCGCTTGTTCAACTGTAGATCGCTTGGCAAGTGCGGCGAGAGCTACAGGGCGCGGAACAAAGGGCTGCACGGGTTGTGGCAGAGACTGAACAACTGCGGCAAAACTACGCTGTCGGGTGTTGGGAAAACCCAACTTGGCTTTGGCAGCAGGGTACGAGAGGCCCTCCAGGGTCTTGAGGCGCTGGATCGCCATCTCGTCCTTCCATTTCATACAGTTGCGGGAGTAAGCTGCATGGGCCTCACCGCAGTTAACACAGCAGGCCGCAGAAGTGCAACCTTCCCCGTCATGTTCACCGGAGCCACAATTAGCGCAACGAGCGGAACTCTTACAGAATCGTTGTGAATGCCCGTACCTCTGGCACCTGAAACAGCGCAGAGGACTGGGAATGTGCGGGCGAACTGCACAGACCAAGTAGCCTGCTTTGATTTCTGTCGGAACTTTCGGGGAGTCAAAAGTCAAGATTACATTTTAGATTTAAGCAAAGAGCCATCACGCCGGAACATCATACGACGTGCAGCAAGAACACCCTGATCCGCAAGTTCAGTCACCAATTCATCCTCACTGCATGGCAAGAGATCAAACTCCGAAATAACACCCCGAGAGGTGTTAAGAAACGGGTGAGGTGTCACTTTGACAGGAATGCCTTGAAGACTAGAAAGGCGCAGAAAAGTGTTACTCTGAGAAACACTGCAAGTTTGGACAAGCAGGTCCCCAGAGCGAAGCTTCCTCACAGACTTCAAGGGGCCAACCGCAGCGTTCAAAGCTTTAGAAATGAAAAATGGAGATCTGGTGGACAGTCTCTCATTCGGATCGATGGATTCTACAAGTAAGTGTGTAGCATGCGTAGTCACAGCAATCGAGGGGAGACGACGCTTCGGAGCGACTGGTACAGCTGCCGAAGAAGAGGTTGTACATTCTTGGTCCAGGTCATGGTCGAAAGAACGTTTAAGGTTTTGAGACTTGGTAGGTTGAGAAGACGAAGGAGAGTCGTTTGCAACTATCATTTTCTCAGGTGACTTAAATTTGGAGTGTTTATGTTTGGGTTTACCCATGGAAAAAAAGAAGGAAGATTCGTCTGCAGACTACTCCACCCACCACCGAGCTCCTACAAGGGAGAACTGGAGGTCCGCAAGCCAAGAAAATGACGCTAGACACAGTTCTGGAGCTTATACGTTGCAGATATAGTCCGTTGGCTGTGATCACACGCACTCGGCGGACACTTCGGCCTCCTGGTACCGTCATGCCAACGCCTTTGGCATGATCCCACAGCCCCCGGGCTCACCCTGCCGTGCCATACGACAAAAAAGCCGCTAAAGCCCTGTACACAAGTTGGTACAAGACTTCTGACTAGAGGTGGGTTAGTCTCTAGCCTCCCGTTTACAGCGAAGCCGGGGTCGAAGAGGAGTGTTGGTACACAGGAGGCACTTAACCGGTCTCCTGCGACCTCAGCCGCCAGACATCCCATTTCCGCCTCACGGGTCTCCGCACGCGGCAAACATGCAGGTAGGTCTAGCACCCAAACCAGCTAAAAGGAAAAAAAGAAATCCAAAGAAGACAAATCCTGGCAGGGAACCTAAACGGAATCTCAGCAACCTACGAACTGAGCGGTTAATATAAATCAGTTAGTGGTGGAGGGTAACAAAACCACAAGACCGGGGTGTTAGTACATAACGTGGTAGAGATTAGGTAGAGAACACAACACGGGCAACTAGCCAGCGGAGAAAATAAAGAAAAACGAAAAAGCGAGACACAAGACCAGCTCGGGATCGTGGGGCCGCGACTCCCCAACAGCTGGATGAACATCCGTCCCTGCAAACTCCAACAGCACCAAAATAAAAATCAAGCGGTGGCATGACATCAGATGTTGACCAGTCACAAGGTCAGCTCGGGCCGTGGGGGCGTTGCTCCCCAAATAACTGGAAAACCAGTTATCCCCGTGCGGGGCATATTATTAGGAACACTCAATAGCAATCAGACACATGCCATTCTCACTTACGTGCGCAACTATGACGTTGAGATGGCTTTATAAACAGCTCACTGTAAAGGATTCAGACGTGTACGAAGTGAATCTACACTGACGTAGCAAATTATAATTAACACCCAATAGGAATCAGGCACTTGATATTCTCACTTACGTATGCAACAATGATGTTGAGATGGCTTTATATACAACTCACTGTAAAAGATTCAGATGTGTACGAAGTGAACCTACACTGAAGTAGAAAATTATTAGGAACACAAAATAGCGATCAGACACTTGATATCCTCACTTACGTACGCAACAATGGCGTTGAAATAGCTTTATAAACAGCTCACTGCAAAGGATTCAGACATGTACGAAGTGATTCTAAACTGAAGTAGAAAATTATTAGTAACACCCACTTGCAATCAGACACTTGATATCCTTACTTACGTACGAAACAATGACGTTGAGATGAATTTATGAACAGCTCACTGCAAAAGTATTAGACATGTACGAAGTGAATCTAAACTGAAGTAGTAAATTATTAGGAACACCCAATGGCAATCAGATACCAGCCATTCTCACTGACGTACGAAATAATACGGAACAATTGTACCCAGGTGTGTAAATTTTATTCTGCTGTGTGAATGAATATTTTTGGACGTGCAGGTATGTTTTATTACTCTGAAATTGACGGACGATATTGAGCAAGCCATCAGTAACGTCACGTGATTGCCAGCAGCCACTGCCGTGACATAGACAGACCACATTAGGTTATCCATCATTTATGGTAAGTATTTGCAGGGCCTCTTAACGGAACGTTTGTGGCAGCCACAGCCTGTTATGGATAGCTGATGTCCCTGTTCTGGCACATGACAAGAGATGCGGAGCCAACTTTTGGCCAACTGCTGGCCCATCTGGTGTTCGCCGGAACATTTTATTGACGGTTCAAGTAACGGCGACATAGTGCTGGACCACTGATGGCACTGCTGGCAGCCTGCAGATTCCCAGTGCTGGTCCAGCAAGATTGTTTTTGCTGGGTTGTATAAGGAGCATCCGCTTCCGGTTGTCTTATTATGGTACAGTTGGTTCATTAAGGAGTACATCACATCATCTCCCTCTATATATGCGTTTCTTGAGTATTCACAGTCTGGTGTATTTAAAATAATGACTATTACACTGACTGTCCAAAACAAGAACAGTCAAAAGACTGTCCAAAACAAGCCGTGAATTATTATATTATTTTATAATAACCGATCGACTATTATTGACCAAGAACAGTCATAGAAGAGTCTAAAACAAGATGTGAACTATTATAATATTTTATAATGACTGATGGACTATTCTTAACCAAGAAGAGTCATAGAACAGTCCAAAACAAGCCGGGAATTACTATAATATTCTATAATGACTGATGGACTATTCTTTAACAAAAACAGTCATGGAATAGTCCAAAACAAGACACAAATTATTATAATATTTTATAATAACTGATCGACTATTCTTGACCAAGAACAGTCATAGAACAGTCCAAAACAAGCCGTGACTTTTATAAAATGTTATAATGACTGATGGACCATTCTTGACCAAGAAGAGTCATTGAACAGTCCAAAACAAGCCGTGAACTATTATAATAATTTATAATGACTGATGGACTATTCTTAACCAAGAAGATTCATAGAACAGTCCAAAACAAGCCGGGAATTACTATAATATTCTATAATGACTGATGGACTTTTACAAAAACAGTCATAGAATAGTCCAAAACAAGACACAAATTATTATAATATTTTATAATAACTGATCGACTATTCTTGTCCAAGAACAGTCATAGAACAGTCCAAAACAAGCCGTGAACTTTTATAATATTTTATAATGACTGATGGACTATTCTTGAACAAAAACAGTCATAGAACAGTCCAAAACAAGCCGTGAACTATTATAATATTTTACAATGACTGATGGACTATTCTTGACCAAGAACAGTCATGGAACCGACCAAAACAAGCCGTGAACTATTATAAATATTTATAATGACTAATGGACTGGTCTTGACCAAGAAGAGTCATAAAACCGTCCAAAACAAGCCGTGAACTATTATAAAATGTTATAATGACTGATGGACTATTCTTGACCAAGAAGAGTCATTGAACAGTCCAAAACAAGCCGTGAACTAATATAATATTTTATAATGACTGATAGACTATTCTTGACCAAGACGTATCATAGAAGAGACGAAAACAAGCCGTGCACTAATATAATGTTTTATAATGAGTAATGGACTATTCTTGACCAAGAAGAGTCACAGAACTGTCCAAAACAAGCCGTGAACTATTATAATATTTTATAATGACTGATGGACTGTTCTTGACCAAGAATGATCATAGAACAGTCCAAAACAAGCCGTGTACTATTATAATATTTTATACTGACTAATGGACTATTCTTGACCAAGAAGAGTCATAGAACAGTCCAAAACAAGCCGTGAACTATTATAATAATTTATAATGACTGATGGACTATTCTTGACCAAGAAAGATCATAGAACAGTCCAAAACAAGCCGTGCAATATTATAATATTTTATAATGACTAATGGACTATTCTTGACCAAGAAGAGTCATAGAACAGTCCAAAACAAGCCGTGAACTATTATAATATTTTATAATGACTGATGGACTATTATTGACCAAGAAGGATCATAGAACAGTCCAAAACAAGCCTTGCACTAATATAATATTTTATAATGACTAATGGACTATTCTTGACCAAGAAGAGTCATAGAACAGTCCAAAACAAGCCGTGAACTATTATACAGTAATATTTTATAATGACTGATGGACTATTCTTGACCAAGAATGATCATAGAACAGTCCAAAACAAGCCTTGCACTATTAAAATATTTTATAATGACTGATGGACTATTCTTGACCAAGAAGAGTCATAGAACAGTCCAAAACAAGCCGTGAACTATTATAAAGTAATATTTTATAATGACTGATGGACTATTCTTGACGAAGAAGGATCATAGAACAGTCCAAAACAAGCCGTGCATTATTATAATATTTTATAATGACTGATGGACTATTCTTGACCAAGAACAGTCATAGAACAGTCCAAAACAAGCCGTGAACTCTTATAATATTTTATAATGACTGATGGACTGTTAGTGACCAAGAAGAGTCATAGAACTGTCCAAAACAAGCCGTAAACTATTATAATATTTTATAATAACTGAAGGACTATTCTTGAACGATTCGTTCACGACAATGACACTTCATCGATAATGGTTTGCTCTTATTACTGTGAATCATCATTCAGTCTAACATAAATATAACGCATACTGAAGTAGCTGCACGTTAAACGTCTGATCGCCCCATAGATTCTGAAAACATTTCGCTATAAGAACAGTAGAGTCAAGAATTATTAAGTGTCAATCCCTATGTCAGTCCGCCGTCAGCAAAGAAATAATGGTGAAATTTGGGAATGCAAAAGATACGTGAATGCCATTCATTTGGATGGTAATCAAATTATTCGCGACACACCTGCTTGTGGTGAATCGTTCATCGTGATTGGTTAAATGGCTATCGCCCTTTAGTGCACTTTGTCAAAAAGGGCTGTTGCCTTGAAAGCGTAACACTGTATCCTTGTGACAAATGATTTACTCATAGAGCACGGTAGTTTCAATGATTATTCGTGAATGACTCCTTCGCGTGAATGATGAATGAACTCACGAGAAGAAAAGATTTATGTCGTCACCAGTAAACACGAGATTCCAACGGCAAACGATTTAATCAATGAGCGTTCTGGCAACCCGGAATTTGAATGGTCATTCTTGAATGACTCTTTTCCGTGAATGATGAATGAACTCCCAATAAGAAAAGATTCATGCCATCACAAGAAAACTCGAGATCCCTACTGAGAATGATTTAATCAATGTGCTTAGTGAAAACCTGGGAATTGAATCGTGAATGACTCTTTTCCGTGAATGATGAATGAACTCCCAAGAAATGTTTTATGCTATCACTAGTAAACACGAGATCCCTAATGAGAATGATTTAATCAATGAGCATAGTGACAACCTTGAAATTGAATGGTCATTTATGAATGACTCTTTTGCGTGAATGACGAATGAACTCCTAAGAAGAAAATATTTATACCATCACAAGTAAACACGAGATCCCTACTGAGAACGATTAAATGAATAAGCGTGGTGCGAACCTGGGAAATGAATCGTGAATGACTCTTTTGCGTGAATGGCGAATGAACTCCCAGGAAGAAAATATTTATGCTATAACTTGTAAACACGAGATCCCTACAGATAATGCTTTAATCAATGAACATAGTGACAACCTGGTAATTGAATGGTCATTCGTGAATGACTCTTTTGCGTGAATGATGAATGAGCTCCTAAGAAGAAAAGATGTATGCTATCACTAGCAAACACGAGATCCCTACTGAGAATGAGTTAATCAATGAGCATAGTGACAACCTGGAAATTGAATAGTCATTCGTGAATGAGTCTTTTGCGTGAATGATGCATGAACTCCAAAGAAAATAGGATTTATGCCATGACAAGTAAACATGAGATTCCTACCGAGAATGCTTTAATCAATGAGCATAGTGACACACTGGGAATTGAATGGTCATTCGTTAATGACTCTTTTGCGTGAATGATGAATGAACTCACAAGAAGAAAGCATTTATGCCATCACTAGTAAACACGAGATCCCTACTGAGAATGATTTAATCAATGAGCATAGTGACAATCTGGGAATGGAATGGTCATTCGTTGATGATAAATGAACTCCTATGGAGTATTTATACTATCACTAATAAATACGGGATATCTGCTAAAAATGATTTACTTAGTGAGCATAGTGACAACCTAGAAACTGAATGGTTAGTTTTTGAATTATCATTCGTGAATGACTCTTTTGGGTGAATGATGAACGGATTCACGAGAAGGAAGGATTTATGCCATCCCTATTGAAGATATGATCCCTACTGCAAATGATTTACTCGGTGAGCGTAGTTAAACTGGAAATTCAATGCTCATTCGTTGTCCAGAATTCATAACTATCACCGTTAAGGGAGTGATTCATGTGCAGGTAGCTATGACATCAGATCGACCTAAACATCATAGAAGACCAGCTACATCCTTTCATGGAAATTCCCCTGTAGTAGCGCATTCTTTCAATAGGATAATGCGCCATGCCGTACCATTCAGTAAACAGATAATGATCATGATAATAAACAGATAATGATAATGATAATGTCACCCCATCAGCTGATAATGATAATGATAAGAGATAATATCACCCACAACAGATAATGATTGTGACCGCAAGGAGGAAGACCACGATGTCACTCTCAACAGATAATGATAATGATAACAGATAATGTCACCCCATAATGATAACAGATAATGAAAATGATTTTATATTCGCTTCCCGGAGGTGTCACCCTCAACAGATAATGTCATTATTACAGATAATCTCTTTTATTTACGCTTCCCGGACGTATCAACTCAACAGATAATGATAATGATAACAGATAATGACACCCCATAATGATAATATATAATGAAGACCACGATGTCACCCCTCAACAGATAATGATAATGATAACAGATAATGTCATGTGCTTTCAGTAAACTAATAATGATAATGCGCAGTAAACAGATAATGCCGTACCATTTTCGGATTGCTCGAGAAAGGTTTGCGGAACGTACGAAGTGTTCCACGTTATTTCCCTAGCCTCCCAGTTCTCCAGACATCTATCCAGTCGAGGGGTTTGCATTGGAACAGAGTATCCGAACTGCGGCCGATCCACCACCCAAGTTACAAGAGTGAAAGGATCTGCTGGTACCAGATACCACACGACACCTCTCAAAATCTTGCAGCGTCTACTCCTGCCCGTGTTAGAGGTGTTTTTATGGCACGTCGAGGACCACATAGCATTAGGCAGGCAGTCATAATATTTTCGGTCTTCGGTGTATAATACACGGTGCTGTAATTAAGCTATGGGACTAGCAATATTGAAACGTTCCGGGGATAAAACGAAACGTTTTGTGACGTGTATGCCCCGCAGGACGCACATGAGATAAAGGCAGATAGCAGTGAGAGCACATGCCAGTGTTGCATAGTGGACAGCCCCAGAGCTGCTGAGCCGCGAGTTGCAGGTGTGAATCCTTCCCATGGCATTAAAGTGATGGAGAAATTTTTTTCGTCGTAGTTGCTTTTTTGCTGTTGATATACTGATATGCTGGACATGGCTCAACCGAGAGAACAAGCTGGATTCAGGAGTGGCTACAGCACAATAGATCATATCCACGTGCTGAGAGAACTAATTGAAAGAGCGAGGGAATATGAACTTCTATTGTGCATGGCTTGTATCGATTATTAAAAAGCCTTTGATTCGGTGAAACCATCAGCAGTTGCAATGGCTCTGAAATCCTGCGGTATTGAAGATGCATACATTAATATTATTAATAACATCTATGAAAATGCAAGTGCAAAGATTCGGCTGTTTAAAAATACAACACACATAAAAATTGGAAAGGGAGTGAGACAAGGTGACACCATATCTCCCAAGCACTTTAATGCCAATTGAAAAATGTCTTTCAATCACTGAACTGGGAAAACAAAGGGATAAAGATTAATGGAGGTTATCTAACTCACCTTCGCTTTGCTGATGACGTAGTCATTTTTGCAACTACCCCATCAGAGCTGCAGAGTGTGAACCAGGAACTTGCTGACAAGAGTAAAGAAGTGAGATTAAAAATGAACTTTCAGAAGACAAAAGTGATGTACAATGCTTTTACAAGAAATGGAGATAACCAATACCTACATTTATCTTGGACAGCAGATATCAAGTGAGGGTCACATTGATGAAGAAATTAATCGGTGCATTAAACTTGCCTGAAGAGCTCTTGAAAGAAACAGTATGATTTTCAAGAGCAATATGCCATTATGTCTTAAAAGAAAAGTGTTTGTACAATGCATCCTTCCAGTGCTTACGTATGGTGAAGAGACATACAAAGGTAGCAGACAACTCAAATCAGCATGGAGAGGTGCATGCTTGGTGTAACCAGGAGAAATAAGAAGAGGAACTCGTGGATCAGAAAACTGACAAGAGTGGAAGACATCATGATCAGAGTTAAATCCCTGAAATGGCAATGGGCTGGACATATTGCCAGAAGGACAGACCATCGATGAGCAGCCGAGATCGTAGACTGGATTTTAAGGGGCAAGAAAAGACACAGAAGAAGACCACATGGGAGATGGGTGGATGAAATTCGAAAGTATGCGGGAGTGACATGGAGGAGACTGGCACAAGACAGACCGTTATGGAAAAACTTGGGGAGACCTTCGTCCAGCAGCGGATTGATAATGGTTAGCAATGATGATGATGATGATGATGCTTCACAGGATTCATAATGAAGAAGTCTTCCTTAAACGTGTGTTATTCAGCGATGAGGTAATGTTTCATGTCTCTGGTGTTATCAACAGGCAAAACTGCTGAATTTGAGGGTCTAAAAACCTATATGCCGTTTGTGAGATTGAACATGGCAGCCCTAAGGTTAACGTCTGATGCGGTTTCCTGCACAACCGCATCATATGCCCATCCTTTTTCGCCGAAAACACAGTCACATCCAATGTTTATTTGGACATGCTGAGTGAGTCTGTTACCCCCCAACTGGAGGGCCTGCAACCGGCTATAATCTTCCAGTAGGACGGTCCAACTCCCGCACTTGGCCCTTCGTGTTCGTGAGTTTCTTGATGAAACCTTACAGGAGCGATGGATTGGACACCATGGTGCAAATGCTTGACATCCACGTTCACCTGATCTTACCCCGCAGATATTTTTCTTGTGGGGCTATGTGAAGGACATTGTGTACCGCACAAAAGTTCCGGATGTGGATGAGCTGAAGCACAGGATTAAAGCTGTCATCACAACAATTCCTGAGGACATGCTCAGGAGAGCCTGGCAGGAGGTCGAATACCGTCTCGACGTTATTCGGGCTCATGTGGAGCTCCACTAACATCCCAACAGACTCTGCTAGCTTCCCGACAGACGTTATACGTGCGCATGGGGAACTCTACTGGAATTCCGACAGACGTTATTCCTGCGCATATAGTGCTCTACTAACATCCCGACGGACTCTACTAACATCCCGGCAGACTCTACTGACATCCTGAGAGACTACTAACATCCCGACAGACTACTGACATCCCGACAGACTCTACTGACATCCCGACAGACTCTACTGACATCCCGACAGACTCTAATAACATCCCGACAGACTCTACTAGCATCCCGACAGACTACTAACATCCCGACAGACACTACTGACATCCCGACAGACTCTACTAACATCCCGACAGACTCTACTGACATCCCGACAGACTCTACTGACATCCCGACCGACTACTAACATCCCGACAAACTCTACCGACCTCCCAACAGACTCTACTAACATCCTGACAGACTCTACTAACATCCCGACAAACTCTACTAACATCCCGACAGACTCTACTGACATCCCGACAGACTGTACTGACATCCCGACAGACTCTACTGACATCCCGACAGACTCTACTAACATCCCGACCGACTACTAACATCCCGAGACTCTACCGACATCCCGACAGACTCTACTAACATCCCGACAGACCATACTGACATCCCGACAGACTCTACTAACATCCCGACAGACTCTACTGGCATTGCGACAGACGCTACTAACATCCCGACAGACTCTACTGACATCCTGAGAGACTCTACTAACATCCCGACAGACTCTACTGACATCCTGAGAGACTCTACTAACATCCCGACAGACTCTACTGACATCCTGAGAGACTCTACTAACATCCCGACAGACTCTACTGACATCCTGAGAGACTCTACTAACATCCCGACAGACTCTACTAACATCCCGACAGACTCTACTGACATCCCGACAGACTCTACTGACATCCCGACAGAGTCTAATAACATCCCGACAGACTCTACTAACATCCCGTCAAACTCTACTAACATCCCGACAGACTCTATTGACATCCCGACAGACTCTACTAACATCCCGTCAAACTCTACTAACATCCCGACAGACTCTATTGACATCCCGACAGACTCTACTAACATCCCGTCAAACTCTACTAACATCCCTACAGACTCTACTGACATCCCGACAGACTCTACTGACATCCCGACAGACTACTAACATCCCGACAGACTTTACTGACATCCCGACCGACTCTACTAACATCCCGGTAGACTCTACTGACATCCCGACAGACTCTACTGACATCCCGACTGACTACTAACATCCCGACAGACTCTACCGACCTCCCAACAGACTCTACTAACATCTCGACAGACCGTACAGACATCCCGACAGACTCTACTATTATCCCGACAGACTCTACTATTATCCCGACTGACTCTACTGGCATCACGACAGACACTACTAACATCCCGATAGACTCTACTAACATCCCGACAGACTCTACTAACATCCCGGCAGACTCTCCTGACATCCCGACAAACTCTACTGACATCCCGACAGACTCTACTGACATCCCGACAGACTCTAATAACATCCCGACAGACTCTACTAGCATCCCGACAGATGTTATACGTGCGCATGTGGAGCTCTACTACCATCCCGACAAACTTTGGAATCTGCTGTTCAATGTGCAATAAACCGATTTGTGTTCTCTTATTCCGTTTCTGTTTTATTGAGTATCAAAGTTGAAAAGATAATTTTGGAACACCCTGTATATGAATATTGTGACTTATGCATATCTTACACTGCAGGATTTTTCATCCCGAAATGGATATAGCTACCGAACGGATATAACGACCCCGAGACCTTAGTTATAAGCGGATTCTTCTGTACTTTGGCAGAAGTAAAATTACGCATTTCTAAAGTAGCCTTTGGTGAAGAAATGATTATGTTGTGGAAAAGCATTATAGGAAATGAATCAAATAGTTTTGTTTGTTGGAAGTCTCATTGCAAATCATTTAGCAATCTAAAATACGTGTTGGATTTTTGGAGAAAATAAGCTCTCCGCGTAAGCTGATCAGAAAAATTGGATCTAAGCACTTTCCTTTGTAATTACCATAATCGATTGCAAGATGCAACTTCTTCGTCCGAGTAACAAGACCATAAAGACTGGCATTAACCTAATTTTAGGCTGTTGTCAGGAGGTATTTTCTCCGGATCGGGCACGTAAGATCTCCTTGCAAGGGCGGGCGTTCCCCATTATCGCGGACGCTCAACTCTTCTTTTTTTTCTACCGTGGGTTTTTACTGTCAGCTTTGTTTCTCTGTTGCGGGGAATTAATGCGGGAGATTTCGGAGATTCCAGTTTTTATCTTCTTCCAAAACGAAGAAGGTACGGGTAACCTCGCAAACAGAAAAATTTCATCAACTTCTACTTGCACAAACATGTGCGGAAGCATTACGTGCGAAACATCGTCTCTCTTTTATATATATTTTTTAAAGTTTTCTTAATACTCCAGTAAAGCGCGTTATGTTTTTTTATTTCCAAGTAAATTCTTTAACGAATCCGAAATTCGTTGTCTGTACTTTTACCCACATTGCTCTACAATCGAATATTTTTTTTTCTTTTGAAAAGCGAATTGCACTGGTGTAAAGAAAACGGATTTTTAATTTTTCAAGAGAGCATTACTGGAAGGCGGATTTCAGTTTTGTGTGTCTCTTTCGAGCAATAAAAACTCATTCTAATTCGCTTTTGCTGTAGGTAAGTCTTTTTCGTGGTAAGCAATATGCAAATACCTTCGCTACAAAGTAACAGAAAAAAACCTTGAAGAGGAAAATTAGTTTTCTGCGCATTTCACCATTTTTCAAACTCAAATATTGGAGAACTTTCGGTTTTGAGTTTAATTTTAAATTCATTTTTTCGTTTCTTTTGAGTAAAGTTCGTCAGCTTTTTCTTTTGTTACTTTGAAAAATAGTAAAGGTTAAATTATTAAATACCATATTTCCCGTCTTTCTTTCTCTTAAGAACAGCAGCTTGATAGTTCTCTAAAGTTTTGCCAGGAACGGACTAACACAGGAGGGAATTCAGAGCACCATTGCGACATACACTATATTGACAAAAGTCACCGGACACCCTTTAAAAGTAAATGAATGTATCCGTTGCGTTGTTAAGATGCGTGGTACAGCTGCAAACGGAATAAAAACAAGCCAAAAGCTGACCGCAATCATATCGCACTGTGAGGTTGAGTGAAAATGTCGTGGTGGAAGAGAACTGACTTTGAGAAACGGAAGATTGTTGGGTGTTATATTAGAGGGTTGTCCATAAGAGAAACCGAGATGCGTTTAAACATACCCAAATCAACTGTTTTGGATGTACTGAATAAGTGGAAGACACATGGCGTGCCTGAAGCAGCAAAACCTACCGGCAGACCAAAGATAATCAGTGATAGAGGACGTCAAAGCCTGTGTTTAATTTATATATTCAGCATTTTACTTTCAACTAGGGCCTCTGTGAATCTTGGAGAGGTGCAAGCTAGTTCTGTGTGACATTGGCGAAAAGCCCCACCCTCACTGGGTTTCGCCCGTTGGATTCAACTGCTATAATATATATAGCTAGTGCCGTTTATGCCCACCAGATGGAGACGTCTCAGTAGCTGAGCCCATCTTACGGATTTATGATGTCAGAAGCTGACTTAAAAATACACATAGAACCGTGGATTGTTGGCCACCGTGGCGTAAATGTAACGCACTCGGCGCGATATCGAGAGTTCTGTTGGTTCATTTCCACAGCAGTTGGCTGAAAAACAATTTTTCGGATGCTGTGTGTTTCTGGAACGTGGAAAGAGCGATGTATTTATTTATTTATTCACTGGGTTTTGTTCCAGAATCCTTAGGTTGAATGACCAACTGGAACCCTCAGCTGTGGGCTATTCCCCCACACTGATGCACTTACCTGATTAAAAAGACAAAAAGAAATATTAAGAATGACTCAAGTGTGGGATATGGTGGACCTACCACACTTGAGAAGGACGGTCCACCACGGAATCGACCTGGACTTTGTAAACGGCGTATGAGAAAGAGATCTCGGCTGAGTGAATATAAGATTGGTGTATTTAATACTAGAGGTATAAATGGCAAGATGAGTGAGGTGGTTGAGGAGATGAATAAATATAGACTGGATGTGCTGTGTGTAAGTGAAACCAAAAAGAAGGAAATTGGGGTAGAAGAAATGAATGGCACGGTGAGTGTGTGGTCTGGAGTATTAGATAATATGAGAGGACAGGCTGGTGTAGATGTGATTTTAAGTGAAAAGATGAAGAACAACTTGATTCACTATAGTTGCATAAGTGAGAGAATTCTCTGGATTCGTTTGAAAGTGAAACTTCAGAGAATCGTAATTGCTGTAGTGTATGCTCCTTGTGACTCGGAACCTTCTGATAAGAAAGACGATTTCTGGAATGAGCTAAAAGCTGTTTTGAGCCAGTTTGGTGCTAAAGAAAAAGTTATAATAGCAGTGGATTTCAATGCTAGATTAGGTGTGCAGAATGCAATTTCTGACAATGTTCTGGGTAAGTTTAATGATCCTTGTGTGAATGATAATGGTGAAAGATTAATTGAACTCTGCATTGAGAATGGTTTGTATGTATCTAACACATTTTTCAACCACAAGTATATCCACACATATACTTGGGAAAATCGTACTCTTGGTCAAAAGGGTGTGATAGATTTTGTTGTGTACGATCAGCGTTTGAAACACTTAGTTGTTGACACTCGTGTGATGAGAGGTGCGGATGTTGGTTCTGATCTTTACTTGGTAGTGTCACGAGTGAAACTTAATGTTGGTTGGAGGAAAAGGAATAGGAAGAGACCCAGGATAGAAGAATAAAGGTTGATAGGCTCCTTGAAGATCATCAGCGGTATTCTGACTTACTCAGAGAACGACTGAAGGATCTGAAGTCTGGTGAGAGAGATGTAGAAAAGAAGTGGGAATGTTTTAAGAACTGTGTTGTCACTGCTGCTAAAGAGGTCTGTGGCACCACAATAGTGGGTAACAATAGAGGTGATTCTTGGTGGAATAGTGAGATTGAAGAGGCAGTAAAGAGAAAGAAGGAAGCCTATTTGGGGATGTTGCAAGGTAGAGTCTCTGTGGATGAATATCGCTGTAAGAAGCGTGAAGCTGCTAAGCTGGTTCGCCACAGTAAGGCAAAAGATAGGAAGGAGAAAGTGGAAAGGCATTTCATCCACCCATCTCCCACTTGGTCTGTTTTTGGTTTTTTTCCTGTGCTCCGGAATCCAGTCTAAAATTTCGGTTGTCCGCCGGTGGTGCTTCTACTCACACCGATGGACAACCGAAATTTCAGACTGGATTCGAAAGGACAGGAAAAGAGCCAGAGAAAGACCACGTGGGAGAAAGGAAAACAAAATTCGAAAAACTGTATAGCATGCAGGTGACTGGCTCAAAACAGACCGTTGTGGAAAAAATTTGAGGAAGCGTTCATCCAGCAGTGGATTAATAATGGTTCACAAAGACGGTGGTATACACTAAGTGGCCACTTTATTATTACCACCCTATCAGTATTTCGTTGGGCCACCTTTTGCCTTTAATACTGCGTCGATTGTTCGTGGCATGGACTCCACGAGATGTTGAGTGACCATTTCCACAGTTCAGACTATGAAGATGATATGAAAAACTGCTTGCTTGGACTTACAGAACGTAAATTTCTGAAACCTGCACCTGGGCCAAGTTTGAATTTGGAATGTACAAGATCAACCAGCGTACTTGGTAACGCACGAGAACACTGGAAAATGAAAAGGTATCCACGTCGAAAGCTCTGAATCGAATCACAGGACTTAGTCCCAAAAAAATCGAATCACAGGACTGCGAAAGCTCTGAATCGAATCACAGGTCTCAATTAAATTAATATACAAATGCAACTTGTCGTAATCGAATCACAGGATTTAATTAAATTAATATACAAATGCAACTTGTCGTAATCGAATCACAGGACTTCGAAAGCTCTGAATCGAATCACTGGACTTAGTCCCAAAAAAATCGAATGACAGGTCTGCGAAAGCACAGATCACAGGACTGCGAAATCGAATCTCAGGTCTTACTTAAATTAATATACAAATGCAACTTGTCGTAATCGAATCACAGGACTTTGAAAGCTCTGAATCGAATCACTGGACTTAGTCCCAAAATAATCGAATGACAGGACTGCGAAATCGAATCACAGGCCTTAATTAAATTAATATACAAATGCAACTTGTCGTAATCGAATCACAGGGCTTAATTAAATTAATATACAAATGCAACTTGTCGTAATCAAATCACAGGGCTTAATTAAATTAATATACAAATGCAACTTGTCGTAATCGAATCACGGGATTTAATTAAATTAATATACAAATGCAACTTGTCGTAATCGAATCACGGGATTTAATTAAATTAATATACAAATGCAACTTGTCGTAATCGAATCACAGGACTTCGAAAGCTCTGAATCGAATCACTGGACTTAGTCCCAAAAAAATCGAATGACAGGACTGCGAAAGCACAGATCACAGGACTGCGAAATCGAATCACAGGCCTTAATTAAATTAATATACAAATGCAACTTGTCGTAATCGAATCACAGGGCTTAATTAAATTAATATACAAATGCAACTTGTCGTAATCGAATCACAGGGCTTAATTAAATTAATATACAAATGCAACTTGTCGTAATCGAATCACAGGGCTTAATTAAATTAATATACAAATGCAACTTGTCGTAATCGAATCACAGGACTTCGAAAGCTCTGAATCGAATCACAGGCCTTAGTCCAAAAATAAAATTGCGTGTTAAGAGGACGTTATTTTCAATGAAAAAGAACGTTCAGAAGAAGAAATAACATTTACAATAGTATACATGTCTTGCTCAGAAATGGAAACTAAAAACAAAATTCTCACTGAAAGAGCTATTATGATGGAAAAACAGATAGGCAGCTTAAAGAAGAAAAACGAACATGTTCTCAGACATTTAAGAGCGTTTAAAGAACAACCGTTCAGAGGTTCGTCTTATTACAAAAACACACAGAAAAACAAAAAAAACTACAACATATGGAAATATGCAAACCTTCAGAAATTATTTACGCCATCACAGCTAGAATGCATCGCAATGCAAAAGAAAAGAAACAAGTGGCCAGAAGAAGATATTAATATTTCTCGTGGCATAGTGAGTAGAGCTATTTCTAGGAAAGCTTATGATTTCTGGAAAGATAAAATTTGGATCTTTTTACCAAGTGCAAGCACGATAAAACGATGGTGTGCCAAATTTATTTGTCGTCCTGGAATTCTCCACAACGTTTTGCTTCTTATGAAGAAACGTAGTGAAAGCCTATCAGAAAATGAGAAGCTTTGTGTTATTAGCTTTGAAGAAACACACATTGACAGCAAAATATGCTATGACACAGGAATGGATCGGACTCTGGGTCCATATTCTAAAGTCTAAATTGATCAGATTCTGGGTCCATATTCTAGAGTCTAAATTGATCAGATTCTGGGTCTATATTCCATATTCTGGGTCCAGGTCCATATTCTAAAGTCTGGAAAGGATCAGATGGTGGGTCCATATTCTAAAGTCTCCTAGTCAGTGGAATTTTGTCTCCACAGAAGCAAACAGTTTATTTTGTTTTTCAGCGCGTTATGAATAAAACGCTTCTGTTTGAGATCATTAGGACTTTAGAACAAACTGGCATAATAGCTAAACCAGTGGTTTCAGATTCGGGAGGTTCCATGACGTTATTGGAATTGTTAATTTTGCCTAAAAAAATCGTTTTTCACGTATCCTTTAAACAGCGTCTCAAAGATTTGAATTTTTGTAGACCCGGTTCATTTCTCGAAAAGTTTACGGAACCGCTTCATAAACCAGCTGCATTGCTTTCTAGATTTGCTACATTGCTTTCTATATTACCTTAAGCATTCATTTATTATAATTGAACTTTTAAACAGACACAATATCGGGGAATTAAACTGATAAATCTTATATATAAAACACAAAACGTCTGTTTGTCTGAAGCAGCAAAAACTCTCGAACGCCAAACCGTGGCATCCTGAAATTTGCATAGCTTATTAATACTGGCATTTCTAGGTGAACGCAACTATTTTAAGATCTCTACGTTGTTCCGTTCGCGAGTTACGAATTAATTAATAAACTCATCAATAAAGCCAGCGTCGTTTGCTACGTTATCATTCCAAATCTGAAAGCACGTGACTGCATTCATCGCCGGGGCACATCCACAGGTGTTTCTATTCTTTGAGAGCTGTGCATAAAAAAACGCAAAACCGAACTTTGCGAAATCTTAACGAAACGGGCTGAAATTTTTATCAACACCATAAATTGGTAATAAGAGGAGTCCCTGAAAATTTCACCGGAATCTGGTCAAAACTTTTTAAAATGGGCATGGAATTTTTAATACATCGGTAAACAGAAATATATACGCAGAAACGGTTAATACAATTTTGACAGCTAATTTAAAAACGTTATTTACCGATTCAGGTGAAATGTAGAGGTCATGTTCCTATTAACGATTTATGGTGTTCATTAAAATGTCAGCCAATTTCATAAAATATTCTTAAATATACGTTTTTAACTTTTTTATCCCAGAGATTCACCCCTCAAAGACGTATGAAACTGAAAGCACGGGATGCATTTGATCGTCGATATCAACTTGTTAACGGATTTTGTTCAGTCAGCGTTCTAATGCTGTTTCTCCTGGACGCGTGTTAAATAATTCGTAACGCTTTTTGTCCATTTGATTCTACAGACAACTGTATGTTGGAATGTCAAGAGCAAAGGATCCAACAAATTTATATATTGTCGCCGATGAAGGAGAAACCAAAAATGTTGTGTACGGCCAAGTGCTGAAATAATCACACTTGTGAATCAATAATTTGTAATGACCGAATTTGTGAAATCAGCTTTTTTCTTAATTACAAGCATCAATTTTTTCCCCGATTTTTTCAGTGATGTATAAGGGAATATAAAATTAATAAGCCTAAATCCCGGGCAAAGCCTGGTAACAAAGTTAGTTGTTTATATATACTTAATTTCAAATGCAAATATGCACGCGCCTTCATGTCTCTTTAACTGGGGGGGGAGGTCAGCGTCATTTTCTTGTAGGACTTCCGTCCACAGGTAGTAGAGTTTAGGTCCCAGCCACCTACAGCGAGATCGCCTTTTGGGCAGGACACAGAAACGGAAGGAATGAGAGCAAGTCTAGCGACTTTGACAGAACAGTTTGTAGTGAGATTAGAGTACAGTAGATGGCGCCACCGTACAAGTACGATATTGCACATAGAGGGGTGAGAGAATTTCAGGTGGGGAATAGGAAAGGATACCCATTTAACCAGTGGGTCCAGCCTGGGGGCCGTCACTTAACGTGCTCGTCCGATGCACGGCGGGTATTCAGCGATTGTTAGTAAACCACACCATCTCTGAAAGATCAGCCCAGGCTAGAACCTGGGGACCCAGCATCGATAGTCTGAACTGTTGTGCTGCTGTTGCTTTAATCAGTGTCCTCGCGGTGACGTCACGCTCCCGAGTGAGAGGGGTTCACGTTCGGACCCTCGATGAGCCAGCCCTTACTTAGTCTTTCAGAAACCCTGCGAATTGGTCTCATGGAACCACAAGAAGCTCGCCGATTTTTCTTGCATGGAAGCCATTATCGATGAAATGCTCCAGCAGTAGCGCTCATCTAAAGAACAGAAATTAAAAACTTTATGTGTGCTGGTATATTATGTTGCGAACCATTTTACTTTTACTTACATGGATTTTTTTATATTAATTTTTGTAATGTGGGAAATAACTTTTGTGTTCACCCTGTATTTCTTTGCAGACTTCACCACCTTCAAAGCTTTTACTAGGCGTATCTCCCATTAAGAAGCATTAGAAATTCGTAATTTGTAGAGTTAAGGTGGACGTCAAGTAATTTTGCTTCCTATACTTCCAATGGAAAACCTTCTGTACACATTTTCTTCACAATTAATGCGTTCCCAAGGATGAAAATTTGAACATCGATTAAAATAGCTTCATTTCATAACTTGGAATACTTAATATTTTCTAAAACATAACCATAATTATGCAATCCAACATTTATTTCTCTACTGACGTCATCAAAGTACAGGTCGCGGAATCTTTTTTCTGGTTTCAACTCCACCAAAGGAAACGTCATTCATTTTTAATATAATTATATATAAATGAATGCTTATTTTACTGTAATATTTTATTTGAAATTTTGTTAGAGCTTCTTTAAGCGCTTTCTTAGGCATTTGACTTTAATTATTTTAGACGTTCGAAGTTCCCAATCTACTTTCTGATGCAAAGTGCCTTGTGCTAACGTCCTTTCAGCACCTATTAAAACAAACTTTAATTATTTAAAATGTATTATTTTTTTAATTCTAATTTTTATTATTTTGAATTCAATTCACGACGCATGTGCTGTTGGGAGATAAGAAAAACTAGTTTTAGTTTTGGTACGCCTGATAAGCGTTGAATATTGAATTTGACGCGAGAGAACATACCTCACCAGAGATTTGAATAGATAAGCGACGTTGTTTTTTTTTCCAGATGTTAAGCTTTTGAAACATTAAGCAATGCATCTTCGGGGAGAAACAACACAATGCCGATGATTTTCACACACCCCTACGCTTTTTGAGCGTAATTGCTGTAAATGCTTCCTTCCTGTTTTTTCTTTCTGCCCCTAAGGACTTTAAATCAATATGTTTCAGCGAGCAAGCTGTAGTTAAACGAAACTAAGATAAAAAAAAGTTATGTAGATTTTTATTCTAGGTAAAGGAAGAATTGAGAAAAAAGTGCGATGCAAAGAAATTAATGAAAATATAACATCCTTTTGCTTCAGGTAGTTGTTGAAGTACATTTCGCGAAGATGTTACTTTATTAGTTAAAATTGTTTCTTAACAGTCCTTTCTACTTAAAGTAATCATAAAATTCTTTCTTTCCATTCATTCTTGTTTCAACAATTCTCATTTTTCAAATCCCGATTTTCGACACGAATTACGATTCCTTTTAAACAGGGTTTGTGTGGGCGATATTTTGGGTGTGTGCAAAAGTTGTACAAGTTTTTGTAAAAGCTAATAGTTGCGATTGGAGTAGTTACATCACAGATGACGCTGCGATGCCAAATTTTCGGTCAATAAAGCGCGGAGCAGTAGAGCATATAGAGGCACTAGCTTTGTCTGAGTAAGTCATTCGTAACGGAAATCACAGACGGTGTAACATGGCATGCGATGAGAAGTACATTACACATTGTTTACTGTACGAGTTTAATAAAGGTAGTACTGCAGCCACGGCTTGCCACAACATCTGTGAAGCGTATGGGGAGGATGCAGTATGTTGCCGTTGGTTTCGGAAATTCCGGGACGGAGACAAGAAGCTGTATAAAGCTCAATCACGTCCTGGACGTCCGTTCTTGGTTTCTGATGGATGCATGCGCTTGGGTTTATCACCAAGTTCGATCACTGGGTTCCACACCAGCTTTCTGTAAAGCAACGAGAGGAGAGAATCCGTACCTGTATTTCTTTGCTTTCTCGTCACAGAAATGAACCGTTTGTGGGACGAATCGTAACGGGTGATGAGAAATGGGTACTGTACCTTAATGCAAAGCGTCGACGGAGCGTGTGCCAAGGTGCGGAGACTGCTCCATCGACCTCAAAAAGGAGTACTGCATCCCAAAAAGGTTTTGTTGAGTGTTTGGTGGGATATTCAGGGAATAATCCACCGGGAGGTGTTGGCACCTAACCGAACGATAAATGTTGACCTCTACTCCCAACAGTTGTTGGACAGATTGAGACAACAACTGACATCGAAGAGGCGAGCACTCGTCGGTTTGCGAAAATGTGATTCTTCATCGTGATAACGCTAGACCTCATGCTGCTTTAATCACTCGGCAAAAATGACTGGACTTTGTTTGGGAAGTGTTGCCTCACTCGGTTTATTCCCCTGATCTGGCACCTACGGACTACCACCTTTTTCCGATCGTTACACAACGCTTTTGTTCTCCAAACCTTCGATGATGTGGACGGCATTGCATGACTTTTTTTACCCTAAAACCCAGTATCTTCTTCATCCATTTGCGCACATTGCTCATGTCAATGGTGTCATCTCCGTAAACATTCTGTGGTTGCCGGACAGCCTGCACCCTTCCTTCCTCAAGAACTCAATGATGACGCATTGTTTCTGCTTGGAATCTATTATTTACTTGCAATGAAGAGAAGGGTTACTATAGAGGAAGAGTTACTCTACCAACATGTGCAATTTGAACGACCTCTAGGGGTTAATGAAAGAGTTATGCCCACTTTTGCATTACTTTCGGTACAACCATCGTAATTGTGTATGATCTCAGTCCCCTATAAAAGTTTAGTATACCTATAACTTTTCATTCTTTCAATAAATGTTTGACTAATTTCTGCTTTGTGTCCGCCTGGGTTTTTGTGCGCGCGGGACACATACAATCAGGCCTCGAGTTGTGCTAGTTCTTTTATAATGTTAGTTTATAGCACAAGAACACAAAAATTTAAATCAAGTTTTATGTACGTTATTTCTGTTTCTGTAGTACCTTAAAATACAATATCCAATCTTGAAGAAAACATCGTTACACAAAAAACTGTGGGTGACAAAAAGACTCTGGTTCCGTCTTTGAATACAGAGTGAAGAGTAACGCAAGATGCACATTTAAAGCTTTACGGGACAGAAACTGGGTTTACCAGTGTTATTATTTTGACACCTCTTTCGTTGGAGTAACAGTTAGTCTAAGAATTCACGTCAATATAATGATTACAATACGAATTTTGGAAGATGTGAATCCGTTTTTTGGTGCAAATATGACATGGATGTTAAGTCAGATAATATTCGAAAACTTGAAAATTCTGTCGTCCTGGAGTGGGAATCGAACTCGCGTATCTCGTATAGCGCCCGAGTATGCTGACCACTACACCACCCAGAACGACCAAGTATCAAATGTCTGATTAATTTAAATAAACCCATCACAGGATTCGCTAGTCGAAGTAACCAGCAGTCATATATAGCGAATCTGGAGGTTTTGAATTCATTCCCGTGATTGCCCGTAAGCGCCGAATAGGAATGAATGAATGAAATACGGGATTGCATCATTGTACAAAACAAATTTGGAAGATGTGAATCCGTTTATTGGTGTAAATATGACGTGGATGTTAAATCAGATAACATACGAAAACTTCAAAAATCTGTCGTCCTGGAGTGGGAATCAAATCCGTGTCTCCCTGATAGCGCTCGAGTATTCTAACCACAACGCCCCCAGAAGGTCAAGTTTCCGATTAATCTGAATTACTTTTCGAATGTTTTCTGACTTAACATCCATGTCATATTTACACCAATAAATAGATTTACATCTTCCAAATTTGTGTTGTACAATGGTGTAATCCCGTATTTCATTCACTGATGATTCATTAATAATGATTACAGATCACTTTCTCTAATATAACTAAAACATAATATAGATGCAAACGAAATCGGAAGAAGATTGCGTATACTTTAAGTAAACAAAATAAGACTTTTATCGTTGCCTGGGGTGTTTGTATTAATACACAGTGCGTCAAAGAATTTTTAAGACTGGCGCTAGATTTCAGCCTACGGTGGCGCCACCAGCGTAATCGCGAATACGTTATAAACCGTGAGTATCTGCTTGCTTTCTGCCAAAAGTACTGCGCAGTTGTTAAAGTAACTCAAACGAAACGGGCGTTCATTAGAGAAGTAAAATTTTTTCATGTTGAATCATTAAGATATAACAAAGGGCTGTTATTAAATTTAACGCAAAGCTTGGTAAAAGTGCCTCGGAAACGTACCAAATGATGAAACAAGTTTACGGTGAGTTTTGTTTAAGTAGATCAAATGTTTTCCTGTCGCACAAACGTTTTTCGGACGGAAGATAGACGATAGAAGATGATAAGCATACCGGAAGATCACGTTCATCTAGGACACCTGAGATTATTGAAAAAGTGCGTTGTTTCGTGGCAAACAATCGATGTGCGTCACTAAGAATGATGGAAGAGTCTTTAAACATTAACAAAGAAATGATTCGAACCATCCTGCATGAAGATTTGGGCAAAACAAAAGTCTGCTAAATATGTTCCACAGACGTTAACCAATGAACAATAATCAAGGAGAAGTGCACATTGCAGAGACATCATTTCAGCCGCTGAAAATGATCCAAACTTCTTAAAATCGATTGTTACTGGTGATGAAACATGATCTTTTCAATATTATCCTAAAACAAAGCGACAGAGTGCCGAATGGAAGTCAAACCTCTCGCCACAAGCCAAAAAAAAAAAAAAAAAAAAACAAGAAAAGTTCCATCGAAAATCAAAACAATGCTCATTACATTCTTCGATAGCAAGGGTATTATCCACAAAGAATTTGTTCCAAGTGGACAAACAATTGCTGGTGAGTTTTATTTAAATGTTTTGAGGCGTTTGATGGGCAGAATTCGTCGCATTTGTCCAGAATATTGAGATGAAAACAGTTGGTATTTGCTGCACGATAATGCACCCAGTCACATCTCACTTCTTGTTCGTAGATTTTTGGCGAAAAATAACGTCTGTGAGTTGAATCATCCACCGTATTCGCCTGAAATAGCACCCTGAGACTTTTCTTTGTTCCCAAAACTTAAAATGACGTTAAAAGGGTGTTATTTTGATGATATTTCGACCATACAAACAGCTTCGACGCGTGCTTTGGAGGCAATTCCGCAAAGTGAACTGGAACAGGCATTCGAATCATTATTAAATCGCTGTAACAAGTGTATTGAAGCCGGAGGGACTTATTTTGAATAACAAACCAAAACAAATTATAATTTCTTGTTTCTATTCCATTTTACAGACCCAGTCTTAAATATCCTTTGACGCACTGTGTATTCAGGCATCTGTGTAGTATAAGTAAGAGTTAAGCTAATAATATTTCAAGTTAATGTAATATTTATAGACCATTTTCACTAATTTAACTAAATGATTGTATAGGATGCAATTCAAACCGAAAGAGAACTGCGTATACTTTAAGGTAACATAATAAAACTTGTATGCTTTCCTGGGGGGACCAAGTATTATTCAGACATCTATGTAGTAGATGTAAAAGTTAAGCTAATAATATTTCAAGTTAATGTAATATTTGTACACCATTCTCACGAATTTAAATAACATATTGTATAGGATGCAGTTCAAATCGACAGAGAACTGCTTATACTTTAGGTGAATAAAATAAGACTTTTATGATTTTCCTGGCGGGATGTATTTATTATTCAGACATCTCTGTAGCAGAAGTAACAGTTATGCTAATAATATTTGAAGTTAATGCAATGTTTACAGACCATTATTTTCACTAATTTATATAGGATGCAATCAAAAAAAGACTGCCTATACTTTAGGTGAATAAAACAAGATTTTTATGATTTCCCTGTGGGACCTAATTATTATTCAGACATCTGTGTAGTAAAAGTAAGAATTAAGCTAATAATAGTTCAAGTTAATGTGATATTTATAAACCATTTTCACTAATTTAATTAAAACATTACATAGATGCAATCGAAACCGAAAGACGGCTGCGTATACTTTAGGTGAACAAATTAAGATTTTTATGGTTTGCTGGGGTGTCCTAGTTATTATTCAGACATCTGTGTAGTAAAAGTAAGAGTTAAATTAAGAATAGTTCAAGTTAATGTATTGTGTATAGATCATTTTCAGTAATTTAACTGAAACATGACAGAGTATTTCGTATATGTTACAAGTACGCAGCACTGAAACATTGAGACTTTTCAGATATGTTGCGCAATGTAACAGTAATGTTTCAGAAACCTTACGGTTACGTCAAAGTGTCCTCAAACGTTACATAACTTTGAAACATAACCTATACGTGACAGGGAAAGGTCTTTGTAACTTCAACATACCAACTTCATGTTACTGTTACCTATTTAAAAGACATTTTCGTTACATTACTGTTAGGTATTTGAAAGATATTTGGGACATCGTCATATTACTGTTACGTATTTGAAAGATATTTGTGACATTATCATATTATTGTTACGTATTTGAAAGATATTTGTGACATCATCATATTACCGTTACGTATTTGAAAGATATTTGGGACATCATCATATCACTGTTACGTATTTGAAAGATATTTGTGACATCGTCATATTACTGTTACGTATTTGAAAGATATTTGTGACATCATCATATTACTGTTACCTACTTGAAAAATATTCGTGACATCATCATATTACTGTTACGTATTTGAAAGATATTTGTGACATCATCATATTACTGTTACGTATTTGAAAGATATTTGTGACATCATCATATTACTGTTACGTATTTGAAAGATATTTGGGACATCGTCATATTACTGTTACGTATTTACAACGTTGAACATTATAGTTTTAATAAACTTTGTATAATCGCAATAAAAAATATTACACTCGACAGCTGTTTCAAAAGCAACAACAGTCGCATTACGAGTTGTTTACGTTTTCACAGGTTCAACGCAGTCCGCTGTCCGTTGAGAACAGTGGCGGCGTTTATATATTGATAACAAAAGAAATAAAAATCAGTCCCAAATGAGGGCGTCGAATTTTTCTATTTTGCATGTCGAATAGACTATATTTCAGCGAAAATAAGAAAGAAAATCAAATTCGTCGTTTCTCTAAATATCCACCAATATGAAATTTCTCAGCTTCAAGTAAAAAAACATGCTGGTATAGTATACTAATACAACACAGCCATCTACTTAGATTTTATATACTGCTTTTTAGAATTAACAAATTATAATAATCAAAACAATTACTTACTTTCAGATAATATTGAATCACAAAGAAAAGGTATGAAATATTAAATCAACTAACTCGAGTACGACAGTATCACGAAAGAATATCCCAGTAGCACGTGGAAATACGACTACGAGAGTGCTTCGGTGAAATGGAGTAAATGCGCATGCGCAGCCACGCCGTTGCCATACCAGAAATCTTAAATATCGCAGGAATATAACATCAAGGTAGCAATTATGTACAATGGAAACTATAAAGCAGTTGTATTGTTGAATGCTATTTTTAACGTAATGTTCCAAAATAGATATTGCTGAAAAGTAATTGTAAGATATTTCTGAAAGTGTAACGAAAAAGAGATTGTTACATTATTGATACATATCGGAAACGCTTTGTGCTATATGGGATTACATAGATTCAATCCAAATCGAAAGAGGACTGCGTATACCTTAGATGAATAAAATAAGACTTTTATGGTTTCTCTGAAGCAATCTAATTATTATTCAGACACCTGATCCGTTATTATCTGATTTTTTTTTCGGTAATAAATTAAGTTTCATCTTCGTGACCGAATCGTCTGCAGCAAATGAAGATAGCACGACTTCTGTGAGCGAAAATGAAGGAAAGTTCTTATGTTTTCCTTCTGCTCACGTAATGTAGGAAAAGTTTCTGCGATGTATGCGTGCCTAGAGTAGACCTGCAGAGTGATATGTATGTCCATTCGGTGATCTTCATCACGCCAACTCCCGTGCGCAGTGAAGTGCTGGCTTCCAAAGGAAAGACGTCATCCCTTGGTACACACTAACATGACATGAGAGAGAGCAAAAGGCAGAATGGAAAGAATGACACGTTCGCTCTGAGCGTGTGAAATCCCCTCGGAATATCAGAATAGTCATCCTCGTCAGCTGGGCTCCTTCCTTCTCGCTTTTTTTTTTTTTTTTTTGTTCCACTCTATTTTTTATATTTCCCTTTAGTCGTCGTTTTTTACTTTAGTTTTTGCTTGACTTATTGGAACTGAAATCTGTGTGATAACAGACGACCTTAGAGATCGCTTTGGCAAACAGCAAAAGAGTATCTTGAAGTTTTCTTTCTCCTTTTGAATGAGGAATTGGCGATCAGGTAAAATTTCTGGCTGCCCCCTAATCAATGATTGCGGAGAGACTGCATTTCTTAAATGTTGTCTACACATTTATCGATGAAAGTAAAGAGATGCAATACCTAAAGTATACCTACAATATTTACCGGAAAATTTACAATAATTACTGGTAATAATCTAAATCTTTCTGCAAATGCTTCATTCACCTATACACTGAGAAAAACGTTTTGTTAATTCAAAAAAATGTTGTCGATGTACAGTCAACAAAAGAATTTGCAAAATTATTTTGTTGATTTAACAACATTTATTGTTACTACAGACATTTAACGTGGACCAGGGACATCAAACAAAGATATTCGCTCTTTCCACGTTTATAAGTGAGTCACGTAAAAATTCCCATTGGCCGCCACCGGGAGTCGAACCCAGGGTCTTCCAGCTACGCGCCACCACAGCGGACTCAAATTCCTCCAGACTCACGCACACTAACTGCCAAGCCAATTTGGCAGATGGCTTCTTGGAGCCCCACACAATGCTGGGGATTCACCAAAGATGGTGGTATAGCGGGAGCATATCCAGCGCGTAACTGGAAGACCCTGGGTTCGACTCCCGGTGGCGGCCAATGAGAATTTTTCCGTGACTCAATTATAAACCTGGAAAGAGCGAAGATCTTTGTTTAACATTTATTGTTATCATGACAAAACAGTTTTGTTCATTTAACAAAATTATTAGGTCGATTTTTGGGAATTTGTTTGATCCAACAAAACATATTGTTATCGTCACACAATAAGTTTTGTTGCTATAACAATATGTTTTGCTGCAGCAACAAAACATTTTGTCATGATGACAATATGTTTTGTTGGATCAAACAAATTCCCCCAAATCGACCTAATCATTTTGTTAAATAAACAAAACGTTTTGTCGTGATAACAATAAATTTTGTTAAATCAACCATAATTTTCAACAAAATTATTTCACAAATTCAACAAAATTTTTAGTGACTGTATATCAACAAAAAGTTTTGTTGATTCAAAAAATGTTTGTTGAATTAAAAAAACGTTTTTCTCAATGTAATATAAGCATTGGTCTATGAACCTAAAAATATCGAAGTAACAAAATCTCCAACGGGCATCCTGAAAGCAATGCCTCCTTCTTAATAGCTTTACAAATTTTGAAGTGATTTTAATGAAACTGCACTGACCTGTACTATGATACGTTACCAATATGGGAACAATTTTCCAAAATCGGAAATAAAGATCATGAATGACAGAGAAAAGCAGTGAGCCGTAATTGAATTCCTGGAAGAAGAGGGATGTTAGGCTCCAAAAATTCACAGTAGACCACCTGGCAATGTATGGAGCGGCCACAGTTTATATCAGTAATGCCCGAAGAAGGATGAAGTGGTTTCTAGAACTAGAAAGCTCAGTGTCGGACAAACAACGGAGTGGAAGACCTGCAACTGCAGTGACAGACGCCAACAGGCAACGAGTGAAAACCCGCAGCACAGCTGATCGTCGTGTCACCATTTAACAGTTGCAACAATAAACAGTGCTCACTATGTAGAGGCATTGAAGAAGCTAGTGGAAGCTATCAGAAGAAAAAGGCGTGACATTCCGCTTCATAGTGTTGTTTTACACCATGATAACGCGCGTCCACACACCTCAATGGAGACTTCACGGGGTACTGCCAAAATGTAGTGTGCGGTGATGCCCCAACCTTCCTACAGTCTTGATTTGGCTCCCTCGGACTTTTTCTTGTTCGCCCCTTTGAAAAATACCCTTCGTGGGGAACGTTTCGGCGATGCGACAGACGTTAAACTGACTGTGAACTCATGGGTGAACCGACTGCCTCAAGAATATTTCCAAAATGGATTTTACCAATGAGTTCAAAGATGTCGAAAATTTATAGAAAGTGATGGACAATACCTTGAATTGGCTAGCATTATTAACAATATGTTCAAGTATTTTGCCACCAAGTTTCACTTTTTTGCTGCTACAAATAAAAATCGTATGGGGGACGAGGCATTTTTTTCAGGATGCCCTTTGTATTTATAAGGAAATCTTATGAGGGACGAGGCATTACTTTCAGGATGACCTTTGTATTTATAAGGAAATCTTATGAGGGACAAGGCATTACTCTCATGATGGCCTTTGTATTTATAAGGAAAGATTATGAGGGACGAGGCATTACTTTCAGGAAGGCCTTTGTATTTATAAAGACATCTTATGAGGGACGAGGCATTACTTTCAGGATGCCCTTTGTATTTATAAGGAAATATTATGAGGGTCGAAACATTGCTTTCAGGATGCCCTTCGTATTTATAAGGAAATCTTATGAGAGACGAGGTGTTGCTTTCAGGATGCCCTTTGTATTTTTAAGAAAATCATATGAAGGACGAGGGATTACTTTCAGGATGCCCTTTGTACTTATAAGGAAATCTTATGAGGGACGAGGTATTACTTTCAGGATGCCCTTTGTTTTTATAAGGAAATCTTATGAGGGACGAGGCATTACTTTCAGGATGATCTTTGCATCTATAAATCTTTCTGAAAATGCTTCATTCATTTAAGAAACTTCGTTCCATTCATTTATGAATGTAAAACAAATGGATTTTTATAAGATAAAATCTAAAACTACTGTCAGATGAAAACATCCATGTTTGCAAAACGAATGAATGTCTTAAAATCTATCTGTATACTTTCCAATGAACGTAAAGACATGAGAATCTAAACTTTATCAATCAAGGAATGTACATTTTTCAGCTCCAAAAATCTACGGTGGAGCAGTACTGGCTTCTGACCATCCGTTCGAGACGGGTCAGGGTTTGAATCCAGTGAGGAGTGGATTTTGTGTTTGTCTTAAGGCACTAGCTGTCCCTTTAAAGGAGCCAGAGACTTGCTACTACTTATAGCTAGGCTTTAACCGTTTAACGGCGCGATTTTCAGCGATTTCTTTCACGGAAGTTTTCGGTGGTTTTCGAGAAATTAAATATATCCGCGAGTTTCAAAATTTCCTGCTGTTTTTGCCTAAATTTTATTATAAATTTTAGGTTATTTTTCATGTTTAAATAATTTTAATACTGCCTTCATTAATAATCAACGCGAAAAATATACCGCAAATTAATTCTACTCCAAAGACCAACAAATCAGTAAAATCATGCAATGCATTGATTAACATACTCTTTCCAACATACCAGAAATCATTACCCAAGTTATGAGGATAATGGCTGTGGAATAAACCTCGCTCCTGTGCCCTGACCTTTGACCCCATTTCGATGATATTCAACAGGCCGGTTCAGTATATCTTTGGAACAGCATGGTTAAGTTTTGTCTCAATCGAAGCATTTTTACGTAAGTTTTGACGCATAAGGGCGATGGAATGGTGCCCTCCTATGTCCTGACCTTCGACCCCATTTCATCCATTTTCAACATGAATCGTTCCCAGCTTGTCCTCTACCACATACTAAAATTTCATCGAAAGCGAACCAATTTTAAGCGAGTTATCTTTTGGACGGACGGACGGGCTGACAGACAGACGGACAAAGCTGGGGCATATATTCTTCTTCAAGGTACGGTTCAAAAACGCAAAAAACGAAACCAGATATTTGAACCTTGAATTACCCCTCAAGATTGTTCGTTACGAAGAGAACAAGCAGCCATTTGAACAAGTTTGACGAGTAACTCCAGGTCTCGTGCTCTCTGCTAAAGAATGGTAATTTGGTCTTTCGTGATTTCCACCCATGTTACTGTTTAATGACCTTGGCGACTTCGCGCCCTAGTAAACCGGATGTCGTCAATTTTATTAGTAGTTTTAACTGGGAAAAGCAGCTCACAGAAAAAAGTGTTTGAGTTTCGCAGACTATTGTTCTGTTCGTGGTACAACATACCAGTGGATTAAAATTATTTAAACATGAAAAGCTTCGAAAATTCTTGTGCTTTCGTGTGACTATTTAGTTTATAAAGTTTCTAGATAATGTTTGTTAATTTTGAGGGTAAGACACGTGAGTAAAATAAGTACTTCTGAAAGATGTAAACAGTACAGCAAGAGGGCGTTTCATGTGAGCACGAATCTATTGTTCTGTTCGTGGTACAACATACCAGTGGATTTTCCAAGAAAGGACTATTGTGAAAAGCATTTAGCAAGCAAGATGCATAAAAAATAGTTGTGTCCGAACAGACATCCGAAAGAAAATGTAGAAATGTATTGATGAATTAATTGAGAAGCATCTCTCAACTGAACTTTTGGAATTAACTGGTGCATTTTTTGCAGATAAAATCCCACTTTCCAAGCTGGGAAACCCTATATTAAAAACAATACTTGGAAATTTCGTTGAAAGATATTGGTGTTATTCCAAATGCAAATTGAATACCGAAATGTTATTTGCCGAAAATATATGATATTCACAAGCAACAAATGAAAGTTGTTTTTAAAATCAGTATTCCTTGTAAGCATGGTAGCAGACGAAACAACTGATTCAGGAGACAGATACAAGTTGAATATTCTTGCTGTTTCATCAACTGAAACGAAGTTGAACTGTAATGCTGAAATATCTTTGAACGCAATCTTCCTCGAATGTATCTCTTCGGAATCCGTAAATTTCAAAGCAGTCAGCGAAACAATACTTCAGTGCATCATTAAGTGTGAAATACATTGTGGAAAATATAACCGCTTTTGGCAAAGACAATGCATCTTACATCGCCAAACCGTGGGAAAAGAGCCTGAATGCCGAATATTTGAAAATATACAATATTTTACAAAATTTGGGGGTAAATCCTCAAATTTCGAGAAAACTCACAAACGTTTCGCGAAATTTCACGATTTACCACGCGACCGCCATGCAAATTTTGCCTTTTTTCCCGCGATAAAATGACTACCCTACTTATAGGCCCATTGAGTTGTTTGCGGAGTTCGTTAAAATCTCAGTACAAAAATATCTGTGCATCTATCTATGACTCTAAAGTGATTTAAGTACCAAAAATCTTCGGTACCTTAATCACTTCATCTTGTGAATGCAAAATGAATTCACATTCACTTATTAATGCAAAATGAATGCACATTCACTTATGAATGCGAGATGAATGCAAAATGAATGTACTGTACATTCCCCTATGAATGCAAAATAAATGAACTGTACATTTCCCTATGAATGCAAAATGGATGCACATTCACTTGTGAATGCAAAATGAATGTACTGTACATTTCTCTATGAACGCAAAACGAATGCACATTCACTTATGAATACGAGATGAATGCAAAATGAGTGTACTATACATTCCCCTATGAATACAGAATGAATGCACATTCGCCTATGAATGCAAAATGAATGCACATTCACTTATAAATGCTCATTCATCTATGACTGCACATTCACCTATGAATGCAAAATGAATGCGCATTCACCTATAAATGCAAAATTAATACACATTGACATATAAATGCATATTCACCTATGAATGCAAAATGAATACATATTGTCTTATAAATGCACATTTACCTATGAGTGCAAAATGAATTCACAATTACATATGAATGCAAAATGAATACATATTGTCTTATAAATGCACATTTACCTATGAGTGCAAAATGAATGCACAATTACCTATGAATGCAAAATGAATACACAATCACCTATGAATGCAAAATGAATGCACAGTCACCTATGAATGCAAAATGAGTTCACATTTACCTATGAATGCAAAATGAAGCACATACACCTATGCATGCATGATGTAACAAAGCCTTATTATGTATGCGCAGTAGCTGTTGATTCGTAATTGCTTGTGCCTCAAAAGAATAGAAAATGGCTATTATTCCTCACACGGTTCGCTTATTTGACCACGAGAGTGATTTTTTGAAATTTACCTATTTCCAATGAGAAAACGGACAGATTTTGTCTTTTCCTTCCCATAAATTAAAAAACAAACATATGAATCAAAATTAATATGTATTTACACTGGTGACAAAAGTCATGGGGTAGCACTATGCACATTTTTAACTGGCGCTGCCGTTGTATTAAGGCTGCGAAACCGTAACCGTGACAGTTTGCACGATTTCCCCTTTGATGATCTCAAACGCATGCTGTTTAAGGCTGCGAAACCGTAACCGTGACAGTTTGCACGATTCCCCTTTGATGATCCCAAGCGCATGCTGCGTAACATCTGCATTCTGAATTTCCATTCCATCGATCCATTACAGCCATCCCTGGAGTCCGTTCAATCGGCAAGGTAACTTCTTGGCCACCCTGTATATTAAACGGTGATTAAATAATTCACCCGCATTCTCTTCAAGAGCGTGTACTACGTCCGACATCTAATCCGTGGAAAACCGCATGGCACAGTTTCCATCCATGGTCGAAAAACCTGAGAACTCGCCGGGTGTTGCATCGCTCCCACATTTTTGAGGGATTCCGAGCGTGCGTAACAGTTACTGATGAGCCAATTATTAAATAATTCTCACGAAATTAGGAAATTAATCTATAGATCATTTCCACACTTCTCATCAATTATAATTTGGGATTTCGCGACTAACTAATCTAACATCAAGACGAATGGACGCTACTCCACACTGAGCCCACATAGTGGATGATAAATTAGGCTTTGATACTGCTCGAAAACTAATTATTGGGGTCAGAGTTACCATTGCTCGCTTTTGTGCTAGTAAAGGTTCCTGAGTAAGGAAATGTAATTTTTAAGCACCATGACGGATTTTCAGTATAGATTACGGTTACTGTACCCAATTTTTTTAAACAACACATTTCTTTCTTCCTCAAGATTTCTACCGTGAAATAGGTAACACAGCCCAACCACAACAACAAAAATCTGGTGCTTTGGAAGTTTGACCTACTACTTATTTTTATTTATTTATTTATTCGCTATGTTACAGCAGTTAACTCCATAGCAACGTAGCAGGAAACCAGGGAAAAAGCTAATATTTGCCTGACTATCCCCTGGCCCCTAAAATAAGAAAAAACGTCAAGTGATTACATATTTTTCAACTTATATACACACAAATTTTGAAGATGTGAATCCGTTTTATGGTGTAAGTATGACAAGGCAGGAAAGTCAGATAATAGCCGAAAACTTGAACACGTTTGTCGTCCTGGAGTGGGAATCGAAACCGCTTCTCCCAGATAGCTCCCGGGTATGCTAACCACTACACCACTCAGAACGACCAATTCTCAAGTTTCCGATTAATTTGAATATAACTATCACAGGATTCGCTAGTCGAAACAACCGGTATTCATGTTTAGCGAATATGCAGGATAAGAATTCATTCATATAAGAATTCAACCGGCATTCATGTTTGGCGAACCTGGAGGATAAGATTATATAGAAACCAAGGATAGAATTCTTATCCTCCAAATTCGCTAAACATGAATGCCGGTGGCTTCGACTAGCGTATCCTGTGATGGTTATATTCAAATTTATCGGAAAGTTAAGACTAGATCGTTCTAGGTGGTGTAGTGGTTAGCTTAATCGGGCGCAATCTGGGGGACGCGGATTTGATTTCCGCACCAGGCCAACGAAATTTTCAAATTTTCGGATAAAATCTGACTTACCATCCTTGTCATATTTGCAACAAAAAACGGATTCACAGCTTCAAAATTTGTATTGTATGGTGTTATCCCGTATTTCACTCATGATTTATATACACACATTTGCAATGCGATACAACTAAAATTAATCAAATTTAACTATTTACGTAATACCCCTTTAGTGTTTTTTTTAAACCATACAAAACTGGCAAGTGACTTTTTATGAATCTGCAACCCGCTCCTGAGCCGTGGGGGATTTTTTTTTTTTTTTTTTTTTTTGGTTGGAGGTTTAACGACCACCGTGAGCAACTCAATGGGCTATAAGCAGTCGCCCGTCCCTAATTTAGGGTCACTGGTTCCAGGGAAGGGAGAAAGATAGTGCCGTAAGACAAACACAACATCCATGCCTCACGGGATTCGAACCGGGACCCAACACGGAGTCAGAAGCCATCGCTTAGTTTCAATATTCGCTTTTATTCACGTAAAAGAATTACAACAGAACATCCTTAACCTCACACGCAGTGTGAGAGAAGGGGAGAAATAAAACAAAATGTAGATATTTACAATGAAATGATAATTGTACAGATGAGCAATGACAGGCATTGCATTATTTGCTGTAAACAGCAGTAGCTCTGGGATAAATGTTCATCGAAGTCTTGGAACATCACTGGAGCGAAAAAATTTACAGAAAAAAAAAAAAAAAAAAAAAAAAAAATCTGTGCAGTTCTAGTGACATGGGAATCACTGGTGGTACAGAGTCACTGTGCGGATGAAGAGAACTGTGTACAAAAGGTGACATCAGCGGGAAGCAAACACAATCCAGTTCCAGGAGAAAACATGGTGAGGGAACAGTAAATATTGAAAGTTCCGACGTAGGTTTATTAAAACAGCAGATGAACAGTCTGGGCACTAGAAAACTGAAACCAGGGACGACACGGCGACCATGTTGCGAAGAAGGCAGGTAACCGTGCCGTATCTTTCGCCAAGGAATATTCCAGGGTGAGTCTGGCTTTAACCCTGTTGCGGTAGTGTGCAACCAAGGAGGTAGAGAATGTAATAGGATCTGGATCGTGTAACTGTAGCAGGTGAGAGAAAATAATATATTTAGCTAGAATAAATAAATACGAACAAACTGGTAAAATAGAGCAGAAACTTGTAGAACTGTGGCCGAGGAAACGATAATCTTCTAGGGTGAGATCACTGGTACAAGAAGGATGTGCAAGTTGGAACATACTGTGAAATAGTGGGAGCAGCGTCGGACAGTAAACAAACATGTGTAAGACGTCTCCAACGACGTTACAAAAAGGACAGAGATCTGATGATACTATATTTCTCCGGAACAAAGTCGAAGGGACAGGCAGTCGATTGTGCAAAAACCTCCAATGCGCATTAAGTTCTGAGGAGAGGGCCGGTGAATGTTGGGCAGTAGACCAGACTGAGGTTAGTGCAAAAGAAGGAACAGAGGAATAGGGCAAGGTACCGTAGAAGAAGAACGGAGAAAACGGTACAGGGTGCGGGTGGAAAGACTGTGGAGAGGGAGGAGATCACCGGAAAAGGGAAGGAAGAACGGAAAAGGGAGAGAGGCAGAGGAAACGGAAAGGAGGCCAGAGGAATCGACTAGGGAAGGAAAAAGCGATTGAAGAGCATGTTTAAGTTGGAGGAAGTTATCAGAGAGTTCGGGCGAGGGTGGTAGGGTGGGAAAAATTTCGGAAACGGGTTTCCATGAAAAATCGGGGAGGACCAGTTGGGAAACGGAGACTACACCAGCGTGTAGCCATGCGGGGAAAAAGAAAAAGTTGGCAGTAGGGGGGTGGAGGACGGAGGAGAAAAAAAGAGGCTCGGAAAGAAGATCAAGAGTGGAAGAGGGGGTTGACGAATGAGCGGTAAAGAACGAAGGAACTGAACAGCTTCATGGTAGACTAGAGGAAAACGGGGGGGAATGACAGTGTGAATATCCATCTTGAGAAGAAGATGGACGGTAAGGCAGGGATTAAGGGGGAAGTCAGAACATTAAGCAGAAGAATGGAAGCGGAAGAGTCTGGTTGAACTGTCAAACGGAGGAAATTGAAAATTCTTACAGCTTTATAACGTACGGTAATCTCTGGCATATTGAGGCCACCACAAGTCGAAGGTAGAGACAATACTGAGGAAGATAACCAATGAGTAGATGACCAAACAACGCTGAGCATTGCTGATGTTGTTGCAGTTTGAACGTAGGCTGGTGGCGGTTGTGCAATCCAGGAATGATAAACTAACGAGAGGATGTGGGTGCCAGAAAGCCGTGCACGACTGTGGTAGGTCAAACAGCACTTGAGCTTGGACCAGTAAGCAGCGGTGTGACGTAGTTTCCTAACGAGGGGTCTCCAGGTGGCAGCCGCTGCTGAGACCCGGCTGCCAATGTGCACCCCAAGTATCTTTTGACTGGTGGAAGTCCAATGAGCGCCCCACGGTGTATCGGGGCGATGTCTCCAGGAGCCACACCATAAGCCTGTACACTTTGAAAGGTTTAACGAAGCGCCGGAAGCCGCAGCATACACTTGATACCATGCAAGAACAATTGTGAATTGCCATTCTTCTCGGATGAGAACTGTGATATCATCGGCGTAGGCAGTAAGAACGATAGAATGGTGCCTGGTGCTATGCAGAATGGTGGAGGGGGAGGTTGTAGAAGAGAACGGATAGAGCAAAGAAAAGGCTCAAAGACTAGAGAGAAAAGTTGTCCGGAAAGAGGACATCCTTGACGGATGCCCTTACGAAACGGAATGGGGGCTGTAAGGAAGGAGGCCGTCCGGATATGGACAACTGAGTCCTGGTACAGGGCAAGGAGGGCTGTGATGAAGACAGATGGGAAACCGAAGGCAGAGAGCACAGAGGCAAGCCACTGATGACTCACGTTATCAAAGGCCTGCCTCTGATCAAGATTGAGGAAGGCTAAAGGTTCGGAGGAAAGGTGGGCAAGGCAATATGAGTCACGGAGGAGATTAATATTAGTATGAATGCTTCGGCCAGGGATGGTGTACGTTTGGTCGGGATGTATGACGGTGGGAAGGACAGGGTTCAATCGAAGAGAGAGTATTTTAGTATAAATCTTGTAGTCAACATTAAGGATGGATATAGGACGCCAGTTATCCAACTCCAGCAGACACCCCTTCTTTGGAAGAAGAATGATGTGAGCTAGAGTAAAAGCGGGGGGAAGAACAGATAAGGAAAAAGCAGCTGTAAAGCAAGGCAATAGGAGAGGGTGTAAGAAAGAGGAAAACGTACGAAAGAAATTAACTGTCAACCCGTCAGGACCAGGTGACGAGTGACAGTTAAGTAAGGCAAGTGACTGTACTACTTCTGCTGGGGTGATAGGCATAGAAAGAGATGTAACAAGATGCGATGGAATATGTGGTAAGGCACGAAGAATCGAATCAGCATGCGGAGAACTTGACTGGAACTGAGCAAAACGTGACTGGAAATATGTTCTAACACCGGAGCAAATGAGAGTGGGGTCATTAGTAACAGTTCCGTCGGGTAACTTCAGATTACGGAGGTGATGAGCAGAACGTTTGTGGAATTCCAGTTGTTGAACCTGTTCACATAGATAGTCATTTGGCTGGAGATAGAGGAGCTTGAGGCGGTGAAGAGCTTGTTGGGAGACAGGAAGTAGCAAGGCACGAAGTTCAGCTTGGTAATGAGAAAACAGCGGAGAATCAAGATCTAGGGTGGAAAAAATCGAGCGTGCAGCATCAATCTGCATAGAGGCGGTGGTACGTTTTTCGTGGGAATATTGCTTGGTATAAAGAAGAATTTGGGATTTGACATTTAACCAGTGTTGCAAGGGACAAGAAGCAAAAGGGAGCGTATATAAGGCGTGTTGGAGCTGCGATTGGATGGAATTTACGTAAGTTGAATCAAGTAAAAGATCATCATCAAGGGTCCAAGTACGGTAGTATTGCCGAGGAGATGGACCGGTGTGAAGACACATTACGACACAGCTGTGGTCGGAAGAAACTGTCGGTGTGTGAGAAAGGGAGATAACTGAAGGAAGAAGAATTGAAGAAACATAAAACCGGTCAAGTCGGGCAGTTGTAGGGAGGAAGTGGAGTAGGAGCGCCAGGTGTACGAACGAAGAAATGGGTGCAGGTGTCGAAAAGCATCTTGGAGTTGTAGCTGGTTGATGGCTGTAGAAAGTGCTCTGGTAAGAAAATACCTGGTATCCGTGGAACCGTCCGATCTGTCGAGGGATGGGTCAAGGGTGCAGTTAAAATCACCACCTAAGATGACAATATCAGAGGCCGGAAGACCTTGAACACAGGAAACAAAATGCTCAAAAGACAGTCTGCATACTGTTGATTGCCGGAAACATAGATGTTGAAGATATGGTATCGTAATTGTGAAGTCGGAAAGACAGAAGCTGCAGGAGGTCACGATAAATCGGTTTGACCGTGATATCAGTAATGAAAGAACGAAGACGAAAATTGATGGCCACCGCAAGTCCTGCGTGAAGACTAAGTCGATGGGCATGGTAGAATTGAAATGGCCAGGTTCGCCACCGGTGGTATGGGGTGTTAGGATGGCAGTTAGTCTCCTGTAGCAATAATATATCCGCATCATGCGGTGTAATGTCTTCAAACACTAACGCATTGGTAGGAGGGACGGAGCATCCCTTACAGTTGAAAGAAAGTAATTTTAACTTGAAAAGAGGTTGTAGTGGTTGAATATTACTATCAGCACTTTTGTGAAGACTGGTTACACGTTTCTTGGGTTAGATGTCTGCGCATTAGTGACTGTGTTAATTTTGGCAAAAGAGCAAGTAGATTCTGAAGTTGGGTGATAATAGTGGGAAGCTGAGCAGTACGTGATTGAACGCAGTCTAGCTGCTTGAGAGGACGTGACGGTTGATTGAGTATAATGAGAGCAAGATCAGAGGGCGCCAGCGGCCCGTCTAATGCAGGGAAAGTTTCCAGATATTCAGCGAAAGCTTTTTGATCCAACAATTTTGGAACAGCTGGGGACTTAAGAGATGTAGGAACTGCTGTTGGAGAGAAAGACTGTCGAATTGGCGAACGGGAACGAGAGCAGCGTGGAGAAGACGTCACTGGCGAGATGGAACTCTGTCTGGTACGTTTCAACGTGGGAACGCCGGGAGAAGCTGGTGGGTGTAGGACAGTTAGATCTGACTTCACATTAGGGGATCCAAGGGAAGAAGATGAAGCAACACGACGGAGGGGTTGCCATTCCTTTTCTGAGATAATACCCTCCGAAGAAGGTAGAGGTACCACAGCAGCAAGTGGGTCCAACGATGGAGAGGTGGCCAAAGTACCTGTAGTAGATATCGAAGACTTGGAGACTGATGATGAATCATCACTTGCTGGGGTAGAATCATCTGGAACAACAGTAGAAGGGATCAAGGACGTCTGTGGAGCCGAACTTGGTGTGGCCAGAGAAACTGGTATTGAGGCTGGGGTGTTGACTTTGGGTGGTATGGAAATAGGGGCTTGGCAGATACATGTGGACAACGTGATTGGATGTGGCCATATGCCTTGCATTTAAAACAATGCAAGGCAGTAACGATATCGATCCGGAAAATCTGCTTCCCTACAACCACAGTGAGGTCAGTAGGGCAATCAGCAATGGCATCTTCAGTAGGAAACAGGATCCGTGCTTGGCGACGCAGACCTAAGATGTTCCTGTCATCTGGGTCTGTTGGTGCGGAAGACAGAGTGGAAATGGATCCAACTACTTTTCCACAACGGGAAAGGGCCGCCATTAAGTAATGGTCCTTGATTTCTGGTGGTACGGGGTAGCACGTAACAAGTACGGGGCGCTGCGTGAGCGGGACTCCCAGTAAGGTATGATCCCCAACATGCAGTCCGTCAGATAAGACGCGCTCCACAAACTCTGGCTTCGCAAAATAGATGAGAACAGTTCTAGGCTTCCTCGCCATATGGGTGATCGCTCCCTTAGGGAGGATTTGGCGGACGGCTAAGGAGTATTTCTTAAGGCTGGTGTCCGGGAGGGCATCAAAACATATGCCAAGTTTCTGTGTGCGTAAAACCTCCTGCCCAGCAGCTGAAGTTTCCGGAATTTCGATGCGTAATTTCTTGTTGTCTCTAGTGACAATCATATCAAGAGGCGTTGTACATGGATTCTTCGCTGTAGAGGAAGATGAACTGGTACCCTTCACAACGGAAGCATAAGGTAGAGTTGCCGTAGGAATGGGCGGAGATGGGGAAGGTCGAGACGCAGTGCTCGCAGGAGCAGATGAAGTACCAGAGGCAACGGATACTGAAGAAGTTAATGACGTCACGGTGGTGGAAAATGTCGGGAAATCAACATCCATAAAGTTGGAAGAAGAAGTGGTAACATCAGATAACGCGGCTTGGAAACCAGCTGCGTGTGGTAGTGACGATGACCGAACGTGGCCAGGTGGGGGCGGAGCTTCGCTATCAAGCTTCAGACCTGGCCTATCAGATGCGGTCGCCGCCATTTGCAATGGCTGGCTTGCTAAACCCGACCCTGGGCAAAGCCAGGACGGAAAAAGAGTTAGTACAAGTAAAGTTTTACTTACAGGACGTCAAAATCGGACTCAATCGACACAGGAGGCGTTCACAACACAGAAGATACACAAAATGACGGCACACACACAAAAGAACACCAATAAACGCAGGTCAAACACGGAGCACAGGTCAACACAACCTTTACAAGGCTATCGCTTAGACCACTGCGCCACCGGGGCGGGGACGGGGGTATTGAGCATTAATATTAAAATACAGCGCATTAGTACGAGCTCTTGGAATTAAAAAATTATCATACCCCGCGAGTTTGATAACTACGGGCATGGTAAAATAAATTTATTAAATTGAGATGTTTGTTGGCATAAACACGCTCATGCATTAACAACATAAGTCGAAAACTGTATAATCTCTAAAAGATCAGTAATTATAACGACTGAACACCATTTCCACATTTTCCAATGGACTGAACAAACAAACGATTTTTTTTTTTGTGTGTGTGTGTGTGAAGAAGAAATTCATGAATGTTACATTTAATTGTCCTACTCCAGACAATAAGACAGGTAGGAATAAATAAAATAATAACAGTGTTAATTTATATTAGAGTTCGAATAAATGAAATAATAATAATGTTAATTTCTATTACAGTCACTCTATTAATATTTATTAATAATAATAAATAACATCAGAGTGTTAATTAGTGGTTCTAAATTAGGGACGAGCGACTGTTTATAGCCCGCTGAGTTTCTCATGGTGGTCGTCAAACCTTCAATAAAAAAAAAAAAAAAAAAAAAAAAAAAAACGCAATCTACCTTTACGCATCCCATCGCGAAGTTTATGAATTACTTGAAAATTTTGAAATGATAGGAAAAACATGTCATACCGGAAACTCCATTAAATAAAGAAATAATTTTTCGAATAGGACCATTAGAAGCAGAGATATTGACAAAAATAAGATGTACATCTACGCCCCCTGGCAGAGAAAACATGCAATATTTAAAAAATAAAATATTCCGCAAAGGTTTATCGATGTGAGCGGCATCGGTCCACGAACGAATTTTTTCAATCGAGATATTAGAAGCTCAGATTTTATGGCAAATACTTCAAAAGAAAAAATTCACACTTCCGCCCCTAGTGGCCAAAGTATTCTTTACCGAAAATTAAAAATTATATGCAAAAGGTTTTCCATCAGGAGCTGTATTCGCTGAAGAAAAAAAATTTAAAATCGGAGTTTTAAAGGGAGAGATATCCGGTAAATGTAATTTACTTTTACGCCCCCTAGCGGGAAATCTATGCGTAACTTGAAAAAGTAGCTATACCTGAAATAATACTCTTTTACATAAACGGAATCAAAAGACAAAATATTTTTTTTCAGTCGGATGTTTAGAAGCAAATGTATGGAATAAAATACATTTTGAATTCGATATCATCTACATTTACGCCCTCTAGCGGCGAAACTGTACATCTTAAAAAAGAAACGAAATGAAGGATCTTCAGTCGCATATATTAAGCTTCCCAACGCAGAAAGAATTTTTTAAATCGCCCTAATACACTCACGGACAATTGAGCTCCGCAAGGGCCGGGTCGGGCCAACCGACCCATTCTTTTATGTCTGGGGAAAATATATTTAAATGTCTTTTCCCCAGACATAAAAGAAGACATTTTAATGCCTATTCGCCAGACATTTACGACGGAGCAGGACCAAGCCGATCCGTTCATTTCATTGCAATGGTAAAGAAACAAAAAAGTGGTATTCCTCGATTTCTTAGTGTGTTAAACTATTTCGCTGGCTTTACGTACCTCCGTGACATAGCCCAGAGCGTAATCAGAAAAGCAAGGAGAGACACTCACAGTGTTTTTACCAATCTGCAGATAATAAGATGGTAAAACCATTTTGGGGCTTGTTGACAGCAAAAAGATTCGACTCCGAACGAGTGTGTGTGTTGTGCAGAGTGTGGGACGGAGGGTGTTTTCACTGTGAGGGTGAGGGTGTTTTTGTATAAGCGAGTGGGATGACATGGATTTTTTCTTCTATCCCTAATATGAACAGGGATTGACTTTTGTAGTGATATCTCTTACTAGTTCAGAGAAAGGGACATTCTGAACGCCCTTAGTCTTCCTTTTTCTCTCTTTTTAAATGTTATACACTGAAGTGCTAGAAAACCTGGTGTTGTGGCGGATATCATAGCCACGTTATATTAAGTTATTATCATAGATAGCCAAAGGTAAACCTGAAGGGAAATTTTGAATTTCGACTATAAATTTAACTTTGGGAGATGGGTAGATGCATTTTGAAACAACCAAAAATTAAAATTTATAAGAAGAAACTTTGAGATGTCATATTTGTTATAGCACACACCGGTGATATTGTTTATGTGAATACTGAACATGTTTTTTTTTTCCTGGTTCTTCACACCTGAGGAATAACTACAGCACTGTGTTTTTTGGTACATGTGTAACATATGTGTCAACTCAAAGAGACCGTATTTATGAACTCGTGTTTGTAAGCATGAAAAAAGAAAATATCAGACCGTAATTACTTTACTTATTAGGACATCATCATTATTTTACACAACACCCAAGGGACTTCCTAGCCAACGTCAGAGCGTTGGGTGATGAGAGCCATTGCTCAGAAATTTAGAAGACATTAAGAAACTGAATTGCCACTTCTTACCAAAACTTTGGTTTTTTGAAAGGCTAATGCCTATATTTATTTGTAAAACAATAACAATATGGTATCAAAAAAGGAATATTAGAAGAACAAAACTGTACTGATAGTGTTTCGAGATCACAACCTTTTTCATATGTCATAACAATTCCTGTTGATACATTTTTGCCTGTTTTTGTAGATTTGGTTTCACATGCCTCTCCCATTTTCAGGATTTTTTTTTTGTTGTTGGCTGCGTTCCACTATTTACACCTGATTTTACTGTCCATCTCTTTCGCTCGCCTCGCTTAGTTGAATTTCGGAAATCTTCATGTGTGATCATATTCTCAGCAGGATTGCCTAGTCAGTAAGGAATTCTTCAGCTCATTTGTTCTTTTGGTGACCACCCCTATTAATTCTCCTCCGCCTTTCTTCTGGCCTAGCAAGTTCTGATGGAAAAGGAAATCCGTTAGGAGTCGTTAGGGTTTGTTGCTATTACTGGTGGGCCCACTGTTACCAATCGGCCAGGCTTCAGGGTGTTCCATATTTTTTTCTCACTGCTGGTGTCGTAAGTCCCGATGAAAAAACAAGAAAGGCGTAATTTATGCCCTAACGTTTCTCCTCAAAGGGGAGTTGAAGAAGGTGATTGGATTTTTTTCCCCTTTCAAATTTCTGGGACTTATCGTTGGTGTTCCTCTTGGGTCATTATGAAGTAGACTTCCCGTAGGCTTACGTTTCGCTGGGTATAGGCTCCATGAGTTGAGGCGATACTACCAGACCCAGAGCTCTCGTCGATGGAGTCATCGTCAAATTTTTTTTTCTTTAGAAAAAGCCTCCCGGTTGGAGGGTAGCCGTTCAACATCAATCTGCGCTGGAAAAAAAAGACCATCTGCCCCATTTTCTTTTCACCCAACAGCCACCAACTTTTCTTTCTGCCTTCCTCTAGCAGTTCATTCTTTGCGACCTCTCTCGAAAATCAAAATGGACGCGCAGAACTCCTCTCCCCTTCCATAGGTCAAGCGACCAATCGCATCAGGCCGGGAAGACGCCTGCCATCCCATTTGTTTACAAGGAGAACAGGTGCCGAATAAGGACTGTCACTAGGTTGTATAATACCTGCCTCCAAAAGTTCGTTGATCTGCCTATTGAGTTCGTCTCGAAAAGCATAAGGAACACTATAGGCTCTCTGTCTCACAGGGATTTCATCTGTTAGATGAACCTGATGTAGCAAGGTGTCATACTCACCTAACTCTGCTACATTCTTCGCAAACGTCCTCCTATGCGAGTGCAAAAATGAGGACAATTTTGACTGCTGATCAGGAGGTTAGATGCGACACGTCGAACTCGTTCGCCCATGTGGAACAATCATCAATTTGACTGTCCACTGTTGACACTGAAGTGACCTGAATTGGTTCCACTGTAATCAAATCAGAATGCTTGTTGAGGTAAACCACTAAGTTCGATAAATTGATCACCTTCACCAAGGTAATATCATTTTTGGTGCTATTCACCGAGCGACCTATCCAAAGTGACTCGCACTTGAAGGCATCTGCCTGCTGTAAATGCATAACTTCCCCCAACTCTGCACAGTCTGCAACCCTTACCGAAATTACTGGTACACCAGTCTAATACTTTTTTTTTTTTTTAATTGGAGGTTTAACGACCACCGTGAGCAACTCAATGGGCTATAAGCAGTCGCCCATCCCTAATTTAGGGTCACTGGTTCCAGGGAAGGGAGAGAGCCAGTGCCGTAAGACAAACACAACATCCATGCCTGACCGGGATTCGAACCCGGACCCCTGACGGACGAATGATCAGAGGCCAGCGCCTTAGACCACTGCGCCACCGGGGCGGCGTTTAATACTTGGTAGGTCGCCCAGGGAAGCGCAGGACTGCAGAAATACAACGGGGAATGGACTCCACTAGCTTCTGGAAATATGTTGTAGGCAATGCACACCATACTTCCTGCAGAGCGTTCCACAATTCGGGTGTATTCCGAGGTCTCGGATTCCTGTGTTCGATAGCGCGTTGCATGGCATTCCAAATGTGTTCTATCACGTTCGGATCTGGGGACTTGGGTGGGAATGGCAACACCCCAAACTCAGATGAATGCTCTTCTAACCATAATGTGGCGTCCCGACACTTGTGTGGAGGTTCATTATACTGTTGAAACAGGCCCACCTCATCAGCATGAATGCAGGACATGAACGGGAGTACCTCGTTAGAAAGGATGCGCATATAGCGTTGGCCAGTCACAGGCGTTTGTAGACGTACCAGGGGTCCCAGTGAAATCCAGCTAAGCACACCCAATACCATTAAGGACCCCACCAGCCGGTACAGTGTCCTGTTGACAGGCGGGAGCCATTGATACATGGGGTTTGCGCCACACACGAATCCTTCCATCTGCCCGATACAGTTAGAAACGCAACTCGTCAGACTAGGGTACTTGTTTTCAGTCATCAAGTGTCCAGTGGCAGTGTTGCCGTGCCCAAGCGAGGCGCGTAGCTCTGTGTCGTGCACCCATCAAGGGGAATCGAGTTGGGCGTCGGCTCCCAAAGCCCATAACGTGCAGGGTGATGCTTGTTGAGTGTCCAGCATTGAATTCTAATGATACGTGCGAGAGTGTTGCAGTCCTATCGGGTGAAACGATTCTTGACAGCCGACGATGGTCACGTTCATCCAATGTCTTTTTACGAGTACACTGGTATCGTAGGTTGGAGGTTTTGCCGGAATTCTTGTAGTCACAGTACACCCTTGCAATGGTCGTCCGTGCAAATCCGAACTTCGTTTCTACCTCCGAAATACTATGGCCCATCTCACGAGTGCCAACTATAACACCGCGTTGAAAATCGCTTAAGTCGTTATTACTTGTCATTCTCATGCCGAAAACAGCTCTGACAGCTGGCAAGAATGTCTATCTCTTTACATACGCACTGGCGGACGTAACCGAGTACGCGCATAGGTGACGGTGCTATGTTTTTCGCATAAGCTCATCTGTACCAGTTTTTATGGCACTTCGGTGTATTTCTTGGTAATTGTCAAAGATTGTTAGTATTTTTAGGCTCACATTCAACTAAATATTTTCAATAATATCTCATTTCATTATTTAATTTTCACATTTTAATAAAATACAATATAAAGACAAAATAATACCAAATGGCACATTACAGGCCGGGCTCTCCAAATTTGGCCCGTGCGGACCTCTAGTGTATCCTGCCTGAGTGACCAATTCGATTAAGTTTTTAGTTCTCATTGCCTAGAGTGAATGTCGAAGAAGGCGATGACTCTTCTAAATCGAGAACGCAGGAAAGCTGTCTTGTAAGAATCACGGCATAATGAACTGCGGATAAATTTACACTGCTGGCCACCCAAAATGCGACACCAAGAAGGAAGCATCCGATTGGCCTGAAAATCGCAGCATGCGTCGCCCGCGAGAGGACATGCAAACGATTAGCATTGCAGGGCATATGCAAATTAGGTGCACCCGGCACGCCACCGAGAAGCACCACAAGAAGCTTGCACGGAAGGCGGGGTGTAAGTAGTAGAAGTGTGTTGTGCTACTGGACCTGTGCGTGGAAGCTTCCAGTTGGCCCTGGCATGGATGCTTTTACCGGATTCGATGTACTCACGGTGCACCCGTGACACAGTGGCTCGTGAAAATCCAGTGCTTCCGCGACTTCCAAGATGGAGTGATCCATTCGTCGGGCCCAGACAATTTTCCCACGATCAAATGCGCTTAGATCCTTCTCTTACATATACTGCGTCCGACTCTTACTGATTCCCGTCGCATCACTCCTTATATTGTCGGATCGCTGCATACGTCATGTCGTTTCCGTTTACAGGGACGCCCACAGCGCTACATTTGCATAACGCCAGCTGTCTCTAATTCAGTTGCTCTTCAGTGTACGTACATGGTGACAATACACAGTAGAAGGTTCTACGCATCGTCGTGCGGGGTCTAGAGCTCGAATCACACAACAGAGCGGGGCGACAGATACTTGCACCCTACAGCAGTGACGTCGCGCACAACACCATCCACAACACTTGCGCAGCAATGGATGATGGTCACACATCGTCCGATGTCTGCAAGCAGTATTCTTTATCGATTGCTGCAGTGAGACCACGTTGCTCGCCGTCCATTGCTGTTACTTCCCTTGTCTCTGAACCATAGGCTCCAGTGAGTGCAGTGGTGCTGCAAACGTCGAAACTGGAGTGCTGAATGGAAGAATAGTGTGTTTTCAGACGAGTCCAGATTATATCTAATGCATCACGACGGGAAAATCCTTGTTCGGAGCTACCGTGATAAACGTGATCTGAAAGGTTGCAGTGCCATAGAGGTTCCAACGCCGAGCGTGATGGATTGGGGTGCTATTGCGTTTCATTCACGCATTCGTCTACTACGCATCACAGGCACATTAAACAGACAGCGGTACATCACCGAAGTATTGGAAGTTGAACTTCTTCCCTTGCTTCAGATGAACCCGGGGCCGTCTTTCAACAAGACAATGCCCGACTCCATGTCGCACGTACTGTCCAAGACATACTCTGTGCTCATCAAGTCACTCGACTTTCCTGGTCTGCTCGCTCGCCAGGTTTTTCGCTTATGGGGAACGTCTGGGGTGTCATCGCGAAACGAGTAGCTCGCAGGGATTCGCAAACCAACGAATTGTGGATGCGTGTAGATGCTGAATGAAATGCAACACCGCAGATGACCACCCAAACTCTGTTTCATTAGATCCCAAGGCGTGTGGGGTCGGTTACCTTCGCCCATGTTGGATTTACTTATTACTTATTTTGTGGCCTTAATCATCATGAATCGGTGTGTAATTGTGATTGTTAGCAGCTTGTACTGTACAAATTTTTAAGACGACAATCCGATTTGTGGTGAAAATGTGACAAGGATGATAAGTCAGAAAATATCCGAAAACTTGAAAATTTCATCGTCCTGGAGCGGGGACTCGAACCCGCGTCTCCTAAATAGCGCACGGGTACACTAACCACTACACCACATTGAACGACCAAGTCTCAAGTTTCCGATTAATTTTAATATAACCATCACAGGATTCGCTGGTCGAAGCAACCGGCATTCATGTTTAGCGATTCCGGAGGTTAAGAATCCTATCCCATGATTGCCCGGAGGTGCAGATAAATCATGAAATAAATACGGGATTATACCATAGTATAATACAAATTTTGAAGATAAAAATCCGATTTTTGGTGTAAATGTGGCAAGGATGGTAAGTCAGATAATATCCGAAAACTTGAAAGATGATATCCCAAAACTTGAAAGATAATATCCGAAAACTTGAAACATGATATCCGAAAACTTGAAAGATGAAATCCGAAAATTTGAAAGATGATATCCCGAAACTTGAAAGATGATATCCGAAAACTTGAAAGATGATATCCGAAAACTTGAAAGATAATATCCGAAAACTTGAAAGATGATATCCGAAAACTTGAAAGATAATATCCGAAAACTTGAAAGATGATATCCAAAAACTTACAAGGTGATATCCGAAAACTTGAAAGATGATATCCGAAAACTTAAAAGATGATATCCGAAAACTTGAAAGATGATATCCCAAAACTTGAAAGATGATATCCGAAAACATTTGAAGATAATATCCGAAAACTTGAAAGATGATATCCGAAAACTTGAAAGATGATATCCGAAAACTTGAAAGATGATATCCCAAAACTTGAAAGATGATATCGAAAACTTGAAAGATGATATCCGAAAACTTGAAAGATAATATCCCAAAACTTGAAAGATGATATCCGAAAACATTTGAAGATAATATCCGAAAACTTGAAAGATGATATCCCGAAAACTTGAAAGATGATATCCGAAAACTTGAAAGGTGATATCTCAAAACTTGAAAGATGATATCCGAAAACTTGAAAGATGATATCCCAAAACTTGAAAGATGATATCCGAAAACTTGAAAGGTGATATCCAAAAACTTGAAAGATAATATCCGAAAACTTGAAAGATGATATCCGAAAACTTGAAAGATGATATCCGTAAATCAGAATCCGGGGCTCGGGCGCAATCTGAGAGACGCGGATTCGAGTCCCGCTCCAGGACAATGAAATTTTCAAGTTTTCGGATATTATCTGACTACCATCCTTGTCACATTTACACCAAAAATCGGATTGTCATCTTCAAAATTTGTATTATGTGGTGTAATCCCGTTTTTATTTCACGAGCTTGTACAAAAACTAGTCATTCCCATAAATTTCATTGTTATCGCTTGTTTATTTCTTGGTGTTGCAATTTCTATTAGCAGTGTTGCAATTTCTATTAGCAGCAGTGTATTTTAAGCATAATCGCTGTACAGTTCCTATTTATTAAATACCTTTTCGTGATTTTGTCCCTTATAATGATTTTCCTCCCTAAATCTGAAGTCGACCTACAAATTTTAGGCGATTTTGACCTTGACAAATGCTACACTTCATTGCATAAATGAGAGAGAGAGAGAGCATGGACAAAGCATTGGATGTGTATAGTATCTGCATCTCTCAGTAATATTGTTTCATTCCTGATTTATAATAACGACCTGTCTCTCTAAAACAGGCAAGTCGGAATGTGATTCATTTCCTCTTAAAATAACCGTAAGCGCAGTTGATGCAACATTCATTTCCAGACCGGACTCTTCGTTTGAGTCTAGTTAACCAACCATTATCCGATTCGATTCCAATCTTGTTCCATTACGCTAATGAGCAAGATCACGCGACGATACATGCCAGCTAGAAGTGTCCAGAGCTTATTTCCATTTGTAATTAATAGTTCCATAATGTAGTGCAGCAATGACATCTTCTCCGTCAAAATGTGCGAGAGACTGATGGATTATAGTGATTACTTCACAAATATGAAAGTAAGTATTACCTTTCCTTAGGGCGTGGAGATCAGATGGGGAAATCCGAAACTGTAAAACTCCCATTGCACAATAACTATACGACCTCGTGTATTTTATCGAGATTTTGTTTCACATAACAGTCATTTCCAAAAGTTTAAGATCAGCTGTCATTTTATTGAAAATTAAGATTTTTAAAGAAACAACTAATTACTAATCAGAGATATTTGAAAAACAAGTCAGTAAAATCATGAAATGCATTGATTATTATACGCTTTGCACCATACCAGAAATCATTACTCAAGTTATTACTCAAGTTATGAGGATAATGGCTGTGGAATAAACCTCGCACCTGAACCCTGACCTTTGACTCCATTTCGATGATATTCAACAGAACCGATTCAGTATACCTCCGGAACAATACGATAAAGTTTTGTCGGAATCGAAGCATTTTTATGTACGTTATGACGCATAAGTGCAATGGAATGCATCCTGCTCCTATTTCCTGTCCTTTGACCCCTTTCCTCTCATTTTCAATAGGGTTTGTCCCCAGGTGGTCCCCTACCACATACTACAATTTCATCCAAATCGAAGCATTTTTAGTCAACGTATGACGCATAACGGCAATGGAATGGATCCCGAACCTATGTCCTGACCTTTGAACCCATTTCGCCCATTTCTTTCAGACGGTTCCCTACCACATGCTAAAATTGCATCAAAATCGAACCATTTTTACGCAAGTTATGACGCATAAGAGCAATGGAATGGATCCCGCTCCTATGTCCTGAACTTTGACCTCCATTTCGTCCATTATCAACAGGAATTGTCCCCAGGAGGCCCCCTACCACATACTGAAATTTCATTAAAATGGAACCATTTTTACGCAAGTTATGACGCATAAGAGCAATGGAATGGAGCCCGCTCTTATGTCCTGACCTTCGACCCCATTTCGCTCATTTTTAATAAGTATCGTTCCCAGGTTGTCCCCTACCACATACTAAATTTTCATAGAAATCGAACTATTTTTACGCGAATTATCGTGCGGACGGACAGACAGACAGACGGACGGACAGACAGACAGACGGACGGACAAAACTGGAGCACATACGCTTCTTCAACCTACTACGGTTGGAAAGCGTAAATGACTCCACAGATGATTACTTACATTCTTTAGAACACAAAAAGACCGAAATGAACGCCTTGTGTTGCCACTTTTGCTTTTTATAACGAACAGAATACGATGTGGCATACTCTCAATGAGGGATTTGCAGTAGTCACTTGAAATGTTTTTGCACCACACGTAGTTTATCGCACCAAAGCTTGGGAATTTGATGGTTCTTTCTATGCCAGCTCGTCTTTTAAAATGATCCAGTAATTTTCGATGCGTTAACGTCGGGACTATTACTGGGCCTTCAAGCACTGTTATGTTTTTCCTCTGCAGATAGTTCTTTATTATTTTCTTTGATCTGTGGCATGGAGCACCATCCTGCATAAAGGTTGTGCATCTGTGAACTTCCATATGAGTTAACAGCTTCTCACGTAACATTTCCACAGAAAAAGGTCCTGTCATGGGAGTGCCTGTCGGCAAAAAAGAACGTAACATATGACAGGTAATACCGTAACATGTTGCAAAATGTAATAACCGTAACAAGTGACAGCCTGTAATAAACGCAACATATGACAACACCTAATTACGGTAACATATGATATGTCATTACAGGTAAATGGTCATCAGCTAGTCTTTACCGTATCAGGTGAAAACATGTAATGTGTGTAATATATGACACATTGCGATAGCCGTAAAATGTGCTAATGTACACTCATGGACAATGAAATTTGCGCACCAAGAAGGAAGCATCAGATTAAACTGAAATTTTATAGACGTAATGATACAGATGAATGATACACATGATGGCGAAAACAGAGCTCTAGAACAATTACAGAGGGATCTGTGGCACGCAGTCCCGTCATCTCCGATAGCGCGTCGCACCGCTTCGTGCGGCGATACATGCTACAATACGGTCCGGTATGGAGGCGAATAGACGCCTGATGTTGTCCTGCGGCATACTGGCTCCCACGTATTAGACGGTGTGCTCCAAATCCATGGATGGTGCGGCACGGCGGTAGCTGGAGTTTCAACTGGTCCCACACATGCTCGATAGGGGACATGTCCGGGGAGCAGGCAGGTCATGGAAGTGTCTGGACATGACGTAGGCTGCCTTGTGCAACCCTAACCGTGTGCGGGCGAGCATTATGCTGCTGGTGTAGCGCGCCTGGAGTCCCGACCAGGAATGGGTGCACATGGGGCCGTAGGATCTCATCCACATACCAATGGCCCGTCAATTATCCACGTACCACTACTAGAGCTGATCGGCTATCGTAGGCAATGGCTCCCCAGACCATAATGCCTGCAGTGGCGGAGGTGTGGCGTTTGATAGCGAGGTTAGGGTTGTGCAGTTGACCCAGGGATCTCCACACCCGGATACGATAATCATCTGTCCATAAAACGAAGCGGCACTCATTGCTAAACACCACACGTCGCCACTCTGTGGCGTTCCACGACGCTCTGGCCTAGCACCACCGCACACGGAGCCGGCGATGTTCCGGTGTTAATAGCAGCACACGTAAGGGGCGCTGGGATCGCAGATTCGCTTCCGCGAGGCGTCGGGAAATGGTTCGTCGGCACATAGGAGCCGCTACATCTGCCTTTATAGTGGACCGGGTTCCCGTGGGATCCTTTCGTGGCTGGCTCACGATTCGTCGATCCTCTCTACCTGTTGTCTTCGTGGTCCGTCAGGAGCCGCTCCGCCGTGTGGCAGTGCCGTCACGTGTCCACTGCTTCCAACACAGTCGGACGGTATGGTCAGAATGATCCACGTGGCCAGCTATACGGCGCGCCGACGACACTGCGGTTTTCATCCCGATGATCAGGCCTCTCTCAAATTCCTTAAGCTGCGTAAATCCACGTCTCTGGTGTCTATCCGGCATTTTCTTGTCACTCTGTACTCTTGCTTGCGTAGGCCGATGCTTTTCGCTTACATGGTGCATACGGTGATGAATCTGATCAGATCAGATCATATGTAGAGGATTTTAGGAAGGGAGTGTCTGACCCCAGGTCTTAAACAACCCTTAGAAATAGGAAGCTTGGAGATTTGGGCTAGAGTGCCCGATAGATAAGTGACACGGAAGCGCAGTAGAAAGGAGGAGGAAGACGCCTTATTTATTACCGGGGGGCCAGTACCCGGGGTCCGACGGCTTAACGTGCCCATTCGACGCACGGCGGATATTTAGTGGATCGAGGGTTCGTACCTCGATCCACTCGCGGGTGGCCCACTAGGCCACCCGCGGCCCTTTCATGGTGCATCGACTACACGCCGGTTTATAAGGCTGCCGGTTCGTGCTTTCAGCGCCGCCACAGGGTGTACGGTGATGCGCAATCGCGCCAAACGTGGATAATTTGCATACCAGCACGCACTCTATCTATTTGCAAAGTTTTGCGGTTGTAGCATGTTTTCTTCGAAGCGCGCAAATTTCATTGTCCGTGAGTGTATTTTAAACGCACGCGTAGTATTTTCATTTTACAACAATAGATGGAGATATGAAATAATATTTGTTGGTAGATTCAGATTTTAGGAGCGAGATTAGTAGAAAAGACGAAATTATGAATGGTTACACATTTCCTACTAGCGAATTTCACTGACCTATGGTGTCCAGGTTTGTAAAGCAGTCGAACTTGTGACGTGCCTGCCCCGCAGGACGCACACGAGATAAAGGCAGATAGCAGTGAGAGCACATGTCCGTGTAGCTCAGTTGGGAGAGCAACTTACTCCGGAGTGAGGTGACCCTAGGTTCGGCGCCAGGCGCGGAGAAACTTGTACGTTATAAACTATGGATCGAAATACTGGCCATGTTTCAAGTTTCGGATAAAAACCTGTTTAAAACCTTCTGCTTGATTTGTAAACTTTAAATTAGATTTGTCCTTCAAAGCGAAAAGTACCAAAAAAAAAAAAAAAAAAAAAAATGTTTGGACCCGTCTTTGAAAATTAACATTTGCGTACATCGAAGTCGATTTTTCACTTTGGAACTCACCCTTTGGATTTAACTGCTATAATTAATTTATAGCTAGTGCCGTTAATGCCCAACAGATGGAGACGTCTCAGTAGCTGAGGCCATCTTACGGATTTATGATGTCAGAAGCTGACAGGAGAACACACATAGCGCCGTGGATTGTTGGCCAGCGTGGTGTAAGGCTAACTCGCTCGGCTAGATATCGAGAGATCTGGGTTTCGATTTCCCAGCGGTGACCAAATAACAATTTTTCGGTTGCTGTGTGTTGCTGAAAACGTGGAAAGAGCGAAGCCTTTGTTTAATCCTTTTGTATTTAGAGAATTTTCACTTTCACTTTGCAGAAAAGAATTTGTTTTTCAGATCTGCTTTTTAAAGCGAAACGTATACCAATCAAAGGCATACATCTACAAAATAATAAGGACATTTTTCCAATCTGTCTTTAAAGATTCACATTTGTATAAAAGATATTTTTCTGGTGTGTTTTTAAAGCCAAATATACTAATTAATTATTTACGTTTGCGAAAAAATATATTTGCAAATCGGATTTTTAAAGAGGAATGTATCAAATGAAGATCGGTATTTATAAATAATATTTTTTTTTATTGTGGGTTTAACAACCACCATGAGCAACTCATACGGTTATAAACAGTCGTGCGTACCTAATTTAGGGTCCTTGGCTCCAAGGAAGGGAGAGAACCAGTGCTGTACAACACTACAACAGGCAAAGCACCCATGCCTTTTTTTTTTTTTTTTTTAATTGGAAGATTATCGACCACCATGAGCAACTAGATGGGCTATGGGCAGCCGCCCGTCCCACATTTAGGGTCCCTGGGAAGAGTGAGAGAGAGCCAATGCCGTAAGATAAACATAGCATGCATGCCTCACCGGGATTCGAACCCGGACCTTTTCGGACGAATGATCAGAGGCCATCGCTTAGACCACTGTGCCACAGAGGCGGTAGTACGACTACTACTACTACTAATAATAATAATAATCATAAGAAGAAGAATATTTTCAGTTAGACATGGAAGATTCTCCTTTTCCAAAATGAGTTTTTGAGAGAGAGCCAGTGCCGTAAGACAAACATAGCATGCATGCCTCACCGGTATTCGAACCCGGACCTTTTCGGACGAATGATCAGAGGCTTAGACCTCTGTGCCACAGAGGCGGTAGTACGACTACTACTACTACTAATAATAATAATAATCATAAGAAGAAGAAGAATATTTTCAGTTAGACATGGAAGATTCTCCTTTTCCAAAATGAGTTTTTGAGAGAGAGCCAGTGCCGTAAGACAAACATAGCATGCATGCCTCCCCAGGATTCGAACACGGACCTTTTCGGACGAATGATCAGAGGCCATCGCTTAGACCACTGTGCCACAGAGGCGGTAGTACGACTACTACTACTACTAATAATAATAATAATCATAAGAAGAAGAAGAAGAAGAATATTTTCAGTTAGACATGGAAGATTCTCCTTTACCAAAATGAGTTTTTGAACTCTTCGCTTTAAAGCGAAATGCATCAAACGAAGACCTGTATTTACAAAATCGAAAAAAAAATCAAATCGATCTTCGAAGTTTCTTATTTAGAGAAAGGATTGCTTTAGATCTGTCCTTTAAGGCGAAACGTACTAAAAAAGTCGAGATTTACAGAAAAAAAAATGAAAACCGATTTTGAAGATTCACATTCATAGCAAAGAGTTTCTCAGGTATATCCAGTAATGCGAACTATATCAAGAAAAGCTCTATATTTACAAAAAGAAGAAAGGAAAAATATTTCCATTACTTTTTTTAATGCGAGTTGTACCAAATGAATTTCAACATTCACAGAAATAAATTCACCGAATTTGACGTATAAAATCCTAGACGCCGTATTCACAGCGGAAAGATAGAAAATCAAAGTGATATCCACACATTTAACAAAAGGAGTTCCGAAAAAATATAAATTCGTTGCGTCTCATTTTATTTCTATTCGGAAAGATAGTTGCAGAATTTTTGCGGTGTACACTTACAAAAGCTCAGGTGTTTCTAAAGAAGAGCTTTTCGAGGGAAATTCTAAAAATATCCTTTTCCGTCGGGTATACTTCGCGCTTAAATCGTTAGATATAATCATTAGACATAAACCACCGCGTAGCGAATGGGTAGCTCAGATGACGTTGAAGTAACTGCCAAGCTTTCGTAACACTGATGCGCTGTCATGTGAGTAAAACGAGTTCTCCTCTCAAAGGGAGGCAATTGTGCTCGCAATTTTGTCTTTGTCACGGGTTGATTTGAAACAGTTTATTTCCAGTAATTTGTGCGATATATAACTTACAGCTTTAAGGCGATAATAAACTGGAAAAACCTGGTTTAAGAAAAGTTTTGTTTAATTTAAAAATGTATGGCTCAGAAATATACGTATGAAAATAGCAAGAAAGATGACACCGATTTCTCGGGAGAAATGAACGCATCTTTACCCCGGCTTCTGCCAATAGGGGATCCGAGGGAGGCGATGACTGGAAACAAGTAGCCTTGTCTAACGAGTCGCGTTTCCAGCTGTATCAGGCAGATGGAAGAATTCGTGTGTGGCGCAAACCCCTTGAAGCCATGGATCCCGCCTGTCAACAGGAACTGTACCAGATGGTGGAGGGTCCGTAATGGTATGGGGTGTGTTAAGATGGACTTCACTGGGACCCCTGGTACGTCTACAAACGTCTGTGACCAGCCGGCCAACGCTATGTCCGCATTCTTTCTGACGAGGTACACCCGTTCATGTCCTGCATTCATGCTGATGGGTTATGTCTGTTCCAACAGGACAATGCACCCCGACACAAGTGTCGGGACGTCTCATTATGGTTAGAGGAGCATTCATCTGAATTTGCGGTGTTGCCATTCCCACCCAAGTCCCCAGATCCGAATGTGATAGAACACATTTGGGATGCCATGAAACGCGCTATCGAACACAGGAATCCGAGACCGCGGAATATACCCGAATTGTGGAACGCTCTGCAGAAAGTATGTTTTGCATTGCCTACAGCAGATTTCCAGACGCTAGTGGAGTCCATGCCCCGTCGTATTTCTGCAGTGCTACGCTCCCGTGGGGTACCTACGAGGTATTAGAGAGGTGTACCAGTTTTTCTGGAACTTCAGTGTACGTACGTACCACCGAGCTGTTCTCTGCGATACAGAGGTTAGCTCCACAAAGAAATACAAACTAGCAGATAAATGTTTAACTGATTATTTACTTACTGTTGCCGTATTAAACTTCTCCATTTACAGCGATCTTAGCACGCAACTCGGTTCAATGGCATTTGTCCCACGACATACACAAGGCCTTCTATACTTCATACACAAAATCTTTTCTCATGCAGACACTCCTGAATCTGATCCTTCTATGACTTCCTTGGACTTCTTCTGCCTTTTTTTACTGGCGCTTGGGCTAAAAATATTTTCTTAGTAAGCATCTTATCACTCATTCTTTCAACATGTCCAAACCCCCTAAAAATATTAGTTCCCACTTTAGTAAAAACATTTTGTCTCACATTACACAATTGGAACACATCTTCATTCCTCTCACGATCAGAGAGTGTCTTGCCACAAACTCCCCGTAAGTAACGCAGCACATAATCGACTCCTATATCTCTTCAGCAGTATTCAGGTTTCACTGCCGTACATCAGAGTAGGTACAATTACACTTTCATATACAGCAATTCGGGATTTCCTCGAGAACCCATCATTCCTGTGAAAACCTCCCAAAGCAGCTATGACACTCCACGAAAGCTTTACTCTCGAGATGTGACGTGCCTGCCAGCAGGACGCACACGACATAAAGGCAGATAGCAATCAGAATGAACGTCTGCGTAGCTCAGTTGGTAGACCGACTTGTTACGTAATAAGCGGACTCGGGTTCGAATCCCGGCGTAGACCAAAAATGACGGATAAATTTACTTTGTTATTATATCCGGATGACCCGACCGTTCAAAATCTCGCAATGGTGTGATGTTCTTTCCACACCGCGAGATAGGAAAAAAAAGAGAATCCCTTCTCCAGCGCTTCGAAAAATATATGTGTGTGATGTTGCATTCCACACACCAGATTGAGTGGGAGTTCTCAAGTGCACGTTCTACAGTGGATGGATGCCTGCAACGATTCATGGTCACGGCTGACCCGTGGGCCATGCCCCGGCCCTCTTTCGGGGGGGGGGGGAGATGTGACGTGCCTGCCAGCAGGACGCACGCGACATAAAGGCAGATAGCAATCAGAATGAACGTCAGTTGGTAGAGCGACTTTTTCCGGAATAAGCGGACTCGGGTTCGAATCCCGGCGTAGACCAAAAATGACGGAGAAATTTACTTCGTTATTATATCCGTATGACCCGACCGTTCAAAATCTCGCAATGGTGTGATGTTATTTCCATACCGCGAGATAGGAAAAATAAGAGAATCCCTTCTCCAGCGCTTCGAAAAATAAAAATGTGTGACGTTGCATTCCACACACCAGATTGACTGGGAGTTCTCAAGTGCACGTTCTACAGTGGATGGCTGCCTGCAACGACTCATGGTCACGGCTGACCCGTGGACCATGCCCCCCGACCCTCTTTCGGGGGGAGATGTGACGTACCTGCCAGCAGGACGCACACGACATAAAGGCAGATAGCAATCAGAATGAACGTCTGCGTAGCTCAGTTGGTAGAGCGACTTGTTCCGGAATAAGTGGACTCGGGTTCGAATCCCGGCGTAGACCGAAAAATGACGGAGAAATTTACTTCGTTATACAACGAATTTCACCATCTAATTCGTTCACTCTGTCAAACATGCTTCTTAAATTCGCAAACCCATTCACCTGGTCAATCACTGTACCATTTAGATTCCCACCTATGAACCATTCCATTATGACTACCTCCAGTAGAGAAATGAATGCGCGTGGAGACCGAACGGTGGCTCAGGTGAAGTTCACAGAGCAGTATGCATACAACCCGCGGACCGGCTTCCGGTTAGTCGAGGGTTCGGAGTCAGAACGGGAAAAGCTGCCGATTTATTGGAGTTTGATAAAGGACAAATTATGATATTGCCTCGGAATCACGATCTTGGAAACGGCGCGGCTTGTGGGTTGTTCACGTGCCGCTGTAGTGAGTACGTATCAAAAGTGGCCCACAGATGGGCGAACGACGAACCGTCGCCAAGCCGTGTGTCGTCCGAAAGCTCATTGATGTCTGAGGGGAGAGGAGACTGTTGCGCATTGTTCACAGAGACAGCAGGGCAACAGTGAGACAAATCACCGGCAGCTACAACTGTGGTGCTCAAGGCAATTTGTCACTGCACACAGTTCATCACAGCTTGCTGAATATGAGCCTTCGTAGCCGAAGACCCAGCCGGGTGCCTCTACTCACTGCACGCCATCGCCACGACCATCGAGATTGGACCATGCATGATTGGAAGAAAGTGGCGTGGTCTGACGAATCAAGATTCCTGGTGTATCACGTAGACGGCCGAGCGCGGATAGCCAATTACTAACATTAGGCACCTGGATGCACTGTTGGGCGGACACAGAGTGGAGGCTGTGGTGTTATGCTGTGGGCGATGCTTTCTTGGGACACTTTAGACCCCATTATCCCAATGACACAATCCCTGAGAGATTTCAGGTATCTGAAGATCGTTGAGGACCAAATTCGCCCATTCATGGAAACTTCTGGTGGTGGCCATTACCAACAGGATAATGCGCCATGCCACAGTGCCAGAATCGTCAAGGAGTGCTTCGAGGAACATGCTGGTGACTTTCTGCAAATGCCCTGTCCTCCAATTTCACCTGACATGAACCCAATGGAACATTTGTGGTTCGACTTGGAAAAGCGGGTTCGCGGTAAATTACCACAACCCCGAAATGTACAGGAAATGGAGGACCTGCTGTTGACATTATGGTACCAGATAACCCAGGATACCTATCGCCACCTCATAACATCGATGCCTTTCCAAATGGCTTCTGTTTTGCGGTCTAAAAGGAATACTACAGCTTCATACATGAAAAACTACCAAAAATGACACGATAACTATTTTAACTCCAATGTTAACTTTTTTTAAGGTATAACGACAACCGTGAACAACTCAATGGGCTATAAGCAGTCGGCCGTCCCTAATTTAGGGTCACTGGTTCAAGGGAAGGGAGAGAGCCAGTGCCGTAAGACAAATACAACATCCATGCCTCACCGGGATTCGAACCCGGACCCCGTTCGGACGAATGATCAGAGGCCATCGCTTAGACCACTGCGCCACCGGGGCGGCTTAAAGTATTTAATACATACATTTAAAAAGATGATGTAATAAAATATGTACACACATGAGATCTTTCGGCGCCCAAAGTGGGCACCATCTTCAGATGCTGTTAAAATTCACCAAACGAACGTGACAAGCACTGTGATATTTATATAAGACACACAGTCGTAATGACGTAACTAGTATGAAATGGCCTTAACCACTGAGAGTGAGACAACATTTGTTACTGGTCAAACATAATAGTAATAGGTTAAGTCTATTGATTTATTAATACCTAACCCAACAAACCCAAGTATGTTTACCACGGTACAAGTATAAATTCTGGTAAATCATCATATTCTCATATTTCATAATATACAAACTCTCAACACATTTTAAAGTTGATCTAGCTTTTGTTGCGTTGAGAATTTTAATCTCGTTCCAATGCAGGAAGATAATTACCTTGATTTACAAGTCGTGCTAAAGATGTGGTTGTATCTCTATTTTAAACTTCATATTTATGTTGTTTTAATCTAGTTGATATTGAACGAAAAGTGGAGCCTATGTTCACTTTTAGTTGCTCGTTTTCTGGCTATATAAGCTCCACTTTTGGTTCAAAATAAACCAGATTAAAAGAAGATAAATATGATGTTAAAAATAGAGATACAACCACAGCTTTAGCGCGATTTGTAAACCAAGGTAATTATCTTCCTGCCTGGAACGAGATTAAAATTCTCAACACACAAAAATCTAGATCAACTTTAAGATTTGTTGAGAGTTTGTATATTATGAAATATGGGAATACAGTATTTAACAATATTTTACCAGAATTTATACCTGTACCGTGGAAAACATACTTGAGTTTGTCGGTTTAGGTATTAATAAATCAATAAATTATACCTATTAATTTTATGCTTGAGCAGCAACAAATGTTGTCTCGTACTCTCATTGGTTAAGCCCATTTTATACTAGTTACGTCATTACGACTGTATGTCTTATACAGTGAGTGGCCACTTTATTATGACCATCCCCCAGTACTTCATTGGGCCACCTTTTGCCTTTAATACTGAGTCGATTCTTTTTGGCATGGACTCCACGAGATTTTGATAGGTGGTCTGTGGGATCTGAGACCATGCTTGATGAATACCACTTTCCAGGAGTGTGAGATTGCAGGGTTGTGGATCCAGCTGTCTGATGGCTCGTTCAACTTCATCCCACAAATTCTCAATGGGGTTGAGATCTGGAGATTGTGGGAGCCTCTTAAGCAAAGTAAATTCACCGGCATGTTCCTGAAACCAATCCTGTACAATACGAGCACTATGACAGGACTCATTATCTTGTTGAAAGTCATTGGGATAAACCACCCTCATGACAGGATGCACTTGGTCTGCAACGATGTTTAGATGTGATGTGCCAGTCAGACGTTGATCAACACGAATTAAAGTGCCCGAAGCATGCCAGGAAAGCATTCTCCAAACCATATCGTTGCCTCCACCAGCTTGAAGGGTTGTAGCAATGCATTTGGAGTCCATGCTTTCGTGCTGTTTCCGCCAAATTCTCACTCGGCCATCGGCATGGTGCAACTGAAAACGTGATTCGTCGGACAACATAATTTGTTTCCAATTATCGACGGTCCACTCCTTGTGCTCCTGTGCGAACTGAGACGTTTTCTCCTGTTAAGTGCAGACAGCAAAGGTGTTCGAACAGGCCTTCGGCTGCCATATCTCATCCGATGCAGTGTACGGCGAACAGTGCGTGCAGAGATCATTTGAGGGGATCCTTGATTAAGATGGTCTGTAATTTGCTGCACTGTTGCCCTTCTGTTGTCTGTTACCAGTCTGGACACTCTGCGTTCCGCCCGAGCAGTCACTACTGGATGAAGACTACACGTTACACGTAGAAACCTAGTTTTTAGGCTGATAGTCCAGTCTTTGAAGACTTTAACAACAGCTGCTCTGGAACATTTCACAAATGCGGCGGTTTCGGTGATACTCGCTCCACGGCTCCGAACTCCTACAATCATCCCACGTTGAAAGTCCGTGAAATCGCATTTCTTTACCCATCTCGTCACCCAAAAATCACTCCTACTACTGTCGCAAGCACTATGCTTTCCCTTTTTATACTTGCCTCGCCCTCTGGCGGCAACAGCGTGCAGCCGTTTGCTTAAAACAGTCAGGTGGTCATAATAAAGTGGCTACTCGGTGTATAAATAACATATTGTTTGTCACGTTCGTTTGGTAAATTTTAACAGCATCTGAAGATGGTACCCACTTTGGGTACCGAAAGATCTCATGTGTATATATATTTTATTATGTCATCTTTTTAAATGTATATATTAAATATTTTAACATTGGAGTTAAAATAGTTATCGTGTCATTTCGGTAGATTTTCATGTCTGTCGTTATCGGCACGAGGTAAAATCGAAGCATACTACAGCTTATTAGGTAGGTGGTCATAATGTAATCATCATCATCATCATTGTCAACCATTATCAATCCACTGCTGGACGAAGGTCTCCCCAAGTTTCCTCCACAACGGTCTGTCTTGTGCCAGTCTCCTCCATGTCACCCCTGCATACTTTCGAATTTCATCCACCCATCTCCCATGTGGTCTTCTTCTGGATCTTTTCCTGTCCCTTGGAATCCAATCTAAAATTTCAGCTGTCCATCGATGATCTGTCCTTCTGGCAGTATGTGCAGCCCATTGCCATTTCAGGGATTTAACTCTGATCATGATGTCTTCCACTCTTGTCATTTTTCGGATCCACGAGTTCCTCTTCTTATCTCTCCTGGTCACACCAAGCATGCACCTCTCCATGCTGCTTTGAGTTGTCTGCAGTCTTTGTATATCTCTTTTAGTTAAGGTCCACGTCTCTGCACCATACGTAAGCACTGGAAGGATGCATTGATCAAACACTTTTCTTTTAAGACATAATGGCATATTGCTCTTGAAAATAATGCTGTTTCTTCCAAAAGCTCTCCAGGCAAGTTTTGTACGCCGATTAATTTCTTCATCAATGTGACCCTCACTTGATATCTGCTGTCCAAGATAAACGTACGTGTCTGTTATCTCCAGCTTTTCTCCATCAATCGATAAATCTTCATTTCTTGTAAAAGCATTGAACATCACTTTTGTCTTCTGAAAGTTCATTTTTAATCCCACTTCTTTACTCTTGTCAGCAAGTTCCTGGATCATACTCTGCAGCTCTGATGGGGTAGTTGCAAAAATGACTACGTCATCAGCAAAACGAAGGTGGGTTAGATAATCTCCATTAATCTTTATCCCTTTGTTTTCCCAGCTCAGCGACTGAAAAACACCCTCCAATGTGGCATTAAAGAGCTTCGGAGATATGGTGTCACCTTGTCTCACTCCCTTTCCAATTTTTATGTGTGTTGTATTTTCAAACAGCCGAATCTTTGCACTTGCATTTTCATAGATGTTATTAATAATATTAATGTATGCATCTTCAATACCGCACGTTTTCAGAGCCATTGTAACTGCTGATGGTTTCACCGAATCAAAGGCTTTTTCATAATCGATAAAAGCCATGCACAATGGAAGTTCATATTCCCTCGATCTTTCAATTAGTTCTCTCAGTACGTGGATATGATCTATTGTGCTGTAGCCACTCCTGAATCCAGCTTGTTCTCTCGGTTGAGCCATGTCCAGTGTTACCTTCAAGCGGTGTGAAAGAACTTTAGTGAAGATTTTATAAACTACTGATAGGAGGCTGATAGGTCTGTAGTTTCCGAGATCCTCAATGTCACCTTTCTTATGTAGCAGGATCATTGTAGCGGTGTTCCAATCCTCAGGAATCTTTCCTTCATTAAAGCATCGAGTGAAAATTTGGGCGAGTACTGTTTCAATTTCTCCACTTGCTTCTTGTATGATGTCTACAGTAATTCCATCTTCTCCTGGAGTATCTGATTTTAATACAACTTGGGCTAAATGTAAATTTAAAGGAAAATTGAAAATCCTGTTCGATAGAAATTAAGTTAAAAATAATTTAAGACAACGGTTAAAATCCCTGCTCAATAAAACTTTGGCTACAGAAAAAGTACGGGAAAAGCTCTGCAGCTACAGGAAGAAAAATTCTGTGCGAGAAAGTGGATTATGGGAAAATGTTCGTGTATCAAAAAAATCCAGAACTCAAAACGCGACCATTATCTTTTAAAACCAGTAAGAATCTAATTTTGGATCAAATCCATGGAAATACGTTTGTTTGATATCTTTAATCCTTCAAGCGAACTGTTTTAGATTTTGTTTGGAGTGCATCATTATCTCTGTAATTATGAGAAAAACTGCCGGCCCAAAACCTTTTTCGCGCTATAAAAGTAGGAGAAAAGTCCATACACACGTTGCGGAGTGTCTATCATTTTCTCTTTATTCAGCTTTTAATTCCAATGCCTCCCGGTTATAAAGAGAAGATGTTTCTCAAGGGAGTTTCAGCCGTTCCAGTTAAGTAGAAACAACACGCGAATCTGTAATTTACTGTTCTCTTTTTACGATTCTCATGCTCGAAAATGAGGGACATGATTCATGTGGTGAAAGCAATGAAAACATTACTTCCCTAAAACTTTATTCTTATTGTCAGGATCATAATTTTACACCCGAAGCTTGCGTTTAAATTGGTGTAAAAGCGTTGAATTTTAATCAATGAAGCCACCGAAAGGAATAATTGCAATGCGAAACGTTTAACGTGGCATAATTTTTGTCGCTGGAGAGGAATTGATGATACAATTTGTTTTCTTTCCCAGAATCTGGGAAAACGTTCTATGTATTGGAAGCGTCAGAGTCTGTGATAACTTAATTAGATTTTCTGTGCCGTTTTCGAATGCTTTTACGAAGAAGCATTCACTATTTGAAACACTTAATTATGATAGAGACACGTCACAACTTAAAATGCAATTTAAAGAGATGAATTGTGTGTGTATGTGTTCATGATCGTTGCTCCTTAACATATATGTATACTAGCTAAATACCCGTTCTTCGAACGTGGTGATATTAAAAATATTTCTATAATACAGGATTTCATACCATACCATAATATATTTTGTACCATAAATTAATGTGATAACAAATACACTTGATCGGGTTTTTCTATAATTTTATTATATCATATCTCAAGTGGAAAACTTTTTTTTCAAATTTCAATCACTATGAAAATCTACCCGCATATTTATATTTATTGCCGTCACCTTACAACTTAAATGACGTCACCGCGGCTTCGGTGAAAATGAATGTCTGTAATTTAATTTTGACTCAAAAAAAAAAAAAAAAAAAGAAAACATTTATTTGACGTCCTCTTTGCTTCGGTGAAAACAAATATTGGTAATTTGATTTTGACTCAAAAAAAAAAAAAAAAAAAAAAAAAAAAACAACCCACGTATATCATGTAGCCGTTGCTTCGGTGAAAACGAATGTTGGTAATTTGATTTTGATTCAAAAAAAAAAAAAAAAAAAAAAGAAAACATTTATTTGACGTCCTCTTTGCTTCGGTGAAAACAAATATTGGTAATTTAATTTTGATTCAAAAAAAAAAAACCAAAAAAAAAACCCACGTATATCATGTAACCGTTGCTTCGGTAAAAACGAATGTTGGTAATTTGATTTTGATTCAAAAAAAAAAAAAAAAAAGAAAACATTTATTTGACGTCCTCTTTGCTTCGGTGAAAACAAATATTGGTAATTTGATTTTGACTCAAAAAAAAAAAAAAAAAAAAACAACCCACGTATATCATGTAACCGTTGCTTCGGTGAAAACGAATGTTGGTAATTTGATTTTGATTCAAAAAAAAAAAAAAAAAAAAAGAAAACATTTATTTGACGTCCTCTTTGCTTCGGTGAAAACAAATGTTGGTAATTTGATTTTGACTCAAAAAAAAAAACAAAAAAAAAAAACAACCCACGTATATCATGTAACCGTTGCTTCGGTGAAAACGAATGTTGGTAATTTGATTTTGATTCAAAAAAAAAAAAAAAAAAAAAAGAAAACATTTATTTGACGTCCTCTTTGCTTCGGTGAAAACAAATGTTGGTAATTTGATTTTGACTCAAAAAAAAAAAAAAAAAAAAACAACCCACGTATATCATGTAACCGTTGCTTCGGTGAAAACGAATGTTGGTAATTTGATTTTGATTCAAAAAAAAAAAAAAAAAAGAAAACATTTATTTGACGTCCTCTTTGCTTCGGTGAAAACAAATATTGGTAATTTGATTTTGACTCAAAAAAAAAAAAAAAAAAAAAGAAAAAGAAAACATTTATTTGACGTCCTCTTTGCTTCGGTGAAAACAAATATTGGTAATTTGATTTTGACTCAAAAAAAAAAAAAAAAAAAAAAACAATCCACGTATATCATGTAACCGTTGCTTCGGTAAAACGAATGTTGGTAATTTGATTTTGATTCAAAAAAAAAAAAAAAAAAAAGAAAACATTTATTTGACGTCCTCTTTGCTTCGGTGAAAACAAATATTGGTAATTTGATTTTGACTCAAAAAAAAAAAAAAAAAAAAACAACCCACGTATATCATGTAACCGTTGCTTCGGTGAAAACGAATGTTGGTAATTTGATTTTGATTCAAAAAAAAAAAAAAAGAAAACATTTATTTGACGTCCTCTTTGCTTCGGTGAAAACAAATATTGGTAATTTGATTTTGACTCAAAAAAAAAAAAAAAAAAAACCCACGTATATCATGTAACCGTTGCTTCGGTGAAAACGAATGTTGGTAATTTGATTTTGATTCAAAAAAAAAAAAAAAAAAAAGAAAACATTTATTTGACGTCCTCTTTGCTTCGGTGAAAACAAATATTGGTAATTTGATTTTGACTCAAAAAAAAAAAAAAAAAAAAAAAAAAACAACCCACGTATATCATGTAACCGTTGCTTCGGTGAAAACGAATGTTGGTAATTTGATTTTGATTCAAAAAAAAAAAAAAAAGAAAACATTTATTTGACGTCCTCTTTGCTTCGGTGAAAACAAATATTGGTAATTTGATTTTGACTCAAAAAAAAAAAAAAAAAAAAAAACCCACGTATATCATGTAACCGTTGCTTCGGTGAAAACGAATGTTGGTAATTTGATTTTGATTCAAAAAAAAAAAAAAAAAAGAAAACATTTATTTGACGTCCTCTTTGCTTCGGTGAAAACAAATATTGGTAATTTGATTTTGACTCAAAAAAAAAAAAAAAAAAAAACCCACGTATATCATGTAACCGTTGCTTCGGTGAAAACGAATGTTGGTAATTTGATTTTGATTCAAAAAAAAAAAAAAAAAAAAAAAAAAAGAAAACATTTATTTGACGTCCTCTTTGCTTCGGTGAAAACAAATATTGGTAATTTGATTTTGACTCAAAAAAAAAAAAAAAAAAAAAAAAAAAACAACCCACGTATATCATGTAACCGTTGCTTCGGTGAAAACGAATGTTGGTAATTTGATTTTGATTCAAAAAAAAAAAAAAAAAAAGAAAACATTTATTTGACGTCCTCTTTGCTTCGGTGAAAACAAATATTGGTAATTTGATTTTGACTCAAAAAAAAAAAAAAAAAAAAACAACCCACGTATATCATGTAACCGTTGCTTCGGTGAAAACGAATGTTGGTAATTTGATTTTGATTCAAAAAAAAAAAAAAAAAAAAAAAGAAAACATTTATTTGACGTCCTCTTTGCTTCGGTGAAAACAAATATTGGTAATTTGATTTTGACTCAAAAAAAAAAAAAAAAAAAAACAACCCACGTATATCATGTAACCGTTGCTTCGGTGAAAACGAATGTTGGTAATTTGATTTTGATTCAAAAAAAAAAAAAAAAAAAGAAAACATTTATTTGCTCCTCGCTTCGGTGAAAACAAATATTGGTAATTTGATTTTGACTCAAAAAAAAAAAAAAAAAAAAAACAACCCACGTATATCATGTAACCGTTGCTTCGGTGAAAACGAATGTTGGTAATTTGATTTTGATTCAAAAAAAAAAAAAAAAAAAAAGAAAACATTTATTTGACGTCCTCTTTTGCTTCGGTGAAAACAAATATTGGTAATTTGATTTTGACTCAAAAAAAAAAAAAAAAAAACAACCCACGTATATCATGTAACCGTTGCTTCGGTGAAAACGAATGTTGGTAATTTGATTTTGATTCAAAAAAAAAAAAAAAAAGAAAGAAAACATTTATTTGACGTCCTCTTTGCTTCGGTGAAAACAAATATTGGTAATTTGATTTTGACTCAAAAAAAAAAAAAAAAAAAAAAACAACCCACGTATATCATGTAACCGTTGCTTCGGTGAAAACGAATGTTGGTAATTTGATTTTGATTCAAAAAAAAAAAAAAAAAAAAAAAAAAGAAAACATTTATTTGTCGTCCTCTTTGCTTCGGTGAAAACAAATGTTGGTAATTTGATTTTGACTCAAAAAACCTTGACATTCGTTATGTCAAACGATAATCATCATCATCATCATCATTGTCAACCATTATCGATCCACTGATGGACGGAGGTCTCCCCCAGTTTCCTCCACAACGATCTGTCTTGTGCCAGTCTCCTCCACGTCACTCCCGCATATTTTCGAATTTCATCCACCCATCGCCCATGTGGTCTTCTTCTGGGTCTTTTCCTGTCCCTTGGAATCTAATCTAAAATTTCGGCTGTCCATCGATGATCTGTCCTTCTGGAAGTATGTCCAGACCATTGCCATTTCAGGGATTTAACTCTGACCATGATGTCTTCCACTCTTGTCATTTTTCTGATCCACGAGTTCCTCTTCTTATCTCTCCAGGTTACACCAAGCATGCACCTTTCCATGCTGCTTTGAGTTGTCTGCAGCCTTTGTATATCTCTTTTAGTTAAGGTCGACGTCTCTGCACCATACGTAAGCACTGGAAGGATGCATTGATCAAACACTTTTCTTTTAAGACATAATGGCGTATTGCGCTTGAAAATTATGCTGTTTCTTCCAATAGCTCTCCAGGCAAGTTTTGTACGCCGATTAATTTCTTTATCAATGTGACCCTCACTTGATATCTGCTGTCCAAGATAAACGTACGTGTCTGTTATCTTCAGCTTTTCTCCATCAATCGACAAATCTTCATTTCTTGTAAAAGCATTGAACATCACTTTTGTGTTCTGAAAGTTCATTTTTAATCCCACTTCTTTACTCTTGTCAGCAAGTTCCTGGATCATACTCTGCACCTCTGAGAAGGTAGTTGCAAAAATGACTACGTCATCAGCAAAACGAATGTGGGTTAGATAATCTCCATTAATTTTTATCCCTTTGTTTTCCCAGTTCAGTGATTGAAAGACATTTTCCAATGTGGCATTAAAGAGCTTCGGAGATATGGTGTCACCTTGTCTCACTCCCTTTCCAATTTTTATGTGTGTTGTATTTTCAAACAGCTGAATCTTTGCACTTGCATTTTCATAGATGTTATTAATAATATTAATGTATGCATCTTCAATACCGCAGGATTTCAGAGCCATTGTAACTGCTGATGATTTCACCGAATCAAAGGCTTTTTCATAATCGATAAAAGCCATGCACAATGGAAGTTCATATTCCCCGCTCTTTCAATTAGTTCTCTAAGAACGTGGATATGATCTATTGTGGTGTAGCCACTTTTGAATCCAGCTTGTTCTCTCGGTTGAGCCATGTCTAGTGTTACCTTCAAGTGGTGTGAAATAACTTTATCTACGATTTTATAAACCACTGATAGGAGGCTGATAGGTCTGTAGTTCCTGAGATCCTCAATGTCACCTTTTTTATGTAGCAGGATCATTGTAGCGTTGTTCCAATCCTCAGGAATCTTCCCTTCATTAAGGCATCGAGTGAAAATTTGGGCGAGTACTGTTTCGATTTCTCCACTTGCTTCTTGTATGACGTCTACAGTAATTCCATCTTCATCTTCTCCTGGAGCTTTTCCCCGCTTCATGTTCTTGATTGCATGTGCAACTTCTGCTGGGAGGACTGGAAGAACTCTGGTACTGGTACCTTTAATGATGTCTGGAGTACTTGTATCGTCCCTTTCATATAATTTGGAGTAGAAATCTTTCACTCTTGTCAACATTTCGCCTCTATTTCTTGTTACAGAACCATCTTCTTCTCTTAGTGCCATAATCTGTTTTCTTCCCTTACTGAGATGTCCCTTTGCTGTCTTTAGGCTTTGGTTGTTTTCAGTTGCTTTCCTTACTAGTTCAGAGTTAAATTTTCTTACGTCTTCAGTGATACTTTATAATTTTTTAAATGCAAAGCATATTATGTTATAGCGCTTTTTACGTGATTTTTAAGATTTTTTGTTTAATAAATTCAGAACAAATAAATTTAGAGCAAAATATGTACTGAGTAGGTCAACTCAAGTCATTCAAAACGTAGGGCGGGACTTCAGTTGCTGGGCAACAATGGCTCGATCATTGCAAAATGTCCTAACGTTATCAAATCTGGGTTATTTAAAAAAAAAAACATTTCGACCCCTTAAAGTTATCGCAGGAAAAATTCCTTTCTTAGTGCGCCTCTATGCTGCAAGAGGAACATTCCGGCCAAGTATGAAAATTCTAAGTTCAATAATTTCTGAGGTTCGGTGATGAGTCAGAGAGTGAATCAGTGAGGGCTTTCAGTTTTCTATATACAGATGAGAAAGTACCACTAAAAAAACTGAGCGTTTAAGAAATAGAAATTCATACAGAATAAAGATCTAAACTGAATTTTTATACACTGCTGGACACCCAAAAATGCAACACCAAGAAGGAAGCATCCGATTGGCCTGAAATTCGCAGCATGCGTCGCCCGCGAGAAGTCATGCAAACGATTAGCATTGCAGGGCATATGGAAATTATGTGCGCCTGGCACACCACCGAGAAGCACTATAAGAAGGGTGCACAGAAGGCGAGGTGTAAGTAGTGGAAGTGTGTTGTGCTGCCGGACCTTTGCGTGGGAAGCTTCCTGATGCCTCGTCGCAGAATACGGCAGTCATTCCAGCACGTTTCGGAGTTCGGCAGAGGACGAATAGTGACTTATCGCAAAAGCGGTTTATCGTACCGAGGAATCGGCGCCCGTGTGGAACGACATCCAGCCACAGTGAGGCGAGTATGGATTCGGTGGGTGCAGGAGGGACGGACGGACCGATGTGTGAGCGATTACCGCAGCCGCGGCACACCACCGAACGAGAGCACCGACATGTTGTGCGGCAGGCATTGACGGCTCGCACCGCCACATCACGAACGTTAGCGCAGGAATTAGGGTGTGTTGAGCAAACAACCTGTGTCAGCACGTATCGTTCGACGTCGTCTGCAGGAGCGGGGACCTGTCGCACGGCGCCCATTGCTCCGATTACCATTGACGGTACACCACTGGCGAGTGCGGCGGCAGTAGGCCGTTGAACGGCGCACCTGGACTACGGAATGGCACGACACTGTCTTCTCCGAGGAATCCCGCTTCTGCCTGCAACACCACGATGGTCGGATCCGCGTGTGGCGGCACCGCGGCGAGAGACTGTATGACGCCTGCATTATGCATCGCCATACCGGTCCAGGGCGCAATTGGATATGACATCCGCACCCCTCTGGTACGCATCGTCGGTACACTACACAGCCACCGCTACATCTCCGACGTTTTGGAGCCTGTGGTTTCACCTTACTTGCAGGACCTGCCAGCGGCCACGTTTCAACAGGACAATGCGCGCCCACTTTCCGCTAGGGGGCGGTAAGGAAAGCGCAATCTACCTTACCGCCCCCTAGCGGAAAGTGTATAAGTTACTTGAAAATTTTGAAATTACATAAAAAACATTTTGCATCGGAAACTCTATCCAACAAAGAACGAATTTCTCAAGTAGGACTCTTTGAAAATACAAAAATAAGATGTACATCTACGCTCCCTGGCGGAGAAATCATGCATTATTTTAAGAAGAAAATATTCCAAAAAGATTTATCAAAGTGAGCAGTATTGGTACACAAAAGAAGTTTTTTTCAATCGAGATTTTAGCAGCATAGATTTTGCTGCAAATGCATCAGAAAGGAAAATTAAGAGTTACGTATCTTATTAGCCAAACCATTTTTTTTTTACCAAAAGTTAGAAATTATATGCATAAGATTTCCCACGAGAATATGTACCTGGTGCGGAAATAATTTCTCAAATTGGAGTTTTAGAAGCAGAGATCTCGGAGGCAACGCATTTTAATTTTGCGCCCCCTAGCGGAAGATCTACGAGTAACTTGAAAAAGTGACTATACCTAAAATGTTCTTCAACATAAATGGAATCGAAATGTAAAATATTTTTTCAATCGGATGTTTAAAAGCAAATATACGGAATAAAATGTATTTTGAATTCGATAACATGTGCGTTTACGCCTTCTAGCGGCAAAATTGAGCAATACAAAATGAAAGATGATCATTCGGATATTTCAAGCTTTGCAATGCAAAAAGTATTTTTCAAATCGGTCTAATAGTTGCAGAGATATGGCGTCCATAGGCTACCGGACAAACCGATAACATAAGCACGATCTTTTTTTTTTACAAAAGTCGTGCTAAAATGCTCTTATGGGAAGTGATGTATATTTTAGTTCTTCGGAAAGAATAAGATTTATATAAAAACGAAAAGGCTCAAAAGGAAGGCTAAGTCGAGGTTTACGTCATAGTATGGAAAAATTGTTTAACAACCATGAAACAAAATTTATGTTGCGTAGTAACTATACATCATATTTACAACTCTGCCTTAAAACATTTTGCGTTATCTCAGTTTACCGAGAAAATTCTCAAAATTACTCTTGAGATACAGCCTCTCTTCTCAAACAGGCGCAGCTGGATGAGATGTTTACTTCCAGCAAATAAACAACCGAATGTTTATATTATATAAGAGATAAAATATGATTAATCTCACCAGAAAAAACAATAATAAATTGTAAACTCTGTAAACGTAAGAGTTACACTTCGTGAAGCAACGTTCAATGCGATTTAAGCGAAGCCGAACGAAAGGAGAACCTCAATACAATTTCAAAGTGGTGATGTCTATCAAAATATAAATATTTTCACGTTGCTTATGTTTTAAATATTTCGTCTCCAACAGGAACAGAACATGTTTTTTCTTTTTTTTTCTTTGTGATAAAGGCTCTTTATACTTGCTTTGCAATGAAGATAAACTACAATAAATGGCACTTATGTATATTGATGTTTCTGTGTGCATATCTGTGTATAAAATATATATCCTCTTCGACTTAAACAATGCGTTCAAAGAAATTTTCAATACCTTATTCCTCTCAAAAAGTATCTCTTCTCTAAACAGATTGGTAATTTTCCAAAAATGTTTCTATTCTATCTCTATAAATTGAGATTGGAGGCGAAGCACCTTTTTACACTTTAGGGACAGCTTTTTTTCTCATAGTTCTCCAATTACTTTATGATGCGATGCTCTTTTTCTCATTAATGTGAATGATTTAGTCATTTATTTTCGATTGAAGCTTATTATTTTTCTGAATACGTTTGTAACAAATATATTTTTTCCGTAGGACGACTTATTACAAATTACGTATTTTTTCATCGTGATTTTTCGAAGTAACAGAATGCTTTAGAACTCGAGACCTTCTTAAACTGAAAAGGACTTTTCATTATCTTTAAGAAAAAGGTGCAATGTACTGTTCTGTAGTATTATTTTCAAAAACTCGTAAATATAAAATTTACTCTTGATTGTATATAATTGCTTTTGTTTTAAGGACTCCACAGACTTATACATAGATGTCATACAATCAATTGAAGAGTTCATCAAACAAAAGTATTTCCCCAGAATCATTGCTATTATCGGAGTTTTTTCTGTCATATAGATACAGAAAATATGAATTTTCCATTAATATACGAAAGGAATTGCGGAAAAGTTTCTAAAAATTCAGAATTTTCGATTAATACAAATCAGAAACGGTAATTTACCGCCAATATAAGAAAGGATCTGCGCAAAGATTTCTCAAAATTCAAAATTTCTCATTAACACTTCTTAGAAATGACAGTTTACCGTCTATATAAGAAAGAAATTGCGGAAACGTTTCCGAAAATTCAGAATTTTCCATTAACACTTCTTAGAAATGGCAGTTTACCGTCCATAGAAGAAAGGAACTGCTGAAAGTTTTCTGAAAATTCAGAATTTTTGATTAGAACCATTTACAAACGGCAGTTTACCGTCAATATAAGAAAGGAACTGCGGAGAGGTTTCTGAAAATTCAGAATGTTTCTTTAACACCTCTTAGAAATGGCAGTTTACCGTCAATATAAGAAAGGAACTGCGGAAAGTTTTCTGAAAATTCATAATTTTTTATTAGAACCTTTTATAAACGGCAGTTTACCGTCAATATAAGAAAGTAATTGCGGAAAGGTTTCTGAAAATTCAGAATTTATCTTTAACACTTGCTAGAAATGGCAGTTTACCGTCAATATAAGAAAGGAACTGCGGAAAGTTTTCTGAAAATTCAGAATTTTTTATTAGAACCTTTTATAAACGGCAGTTTACCGTCAATATAAGAAAGTAATTGCGGAAAGGTTTCTGAAAATTCAGAATTTATCTTTAACACTTGTTAGAAATGGCAGTTTACGGTCAATATAAGAAATGAATTACGGAAACGTTACTAAAAATTCAGAATTTTCCACTAACGCCTCTTAGAAATGGCAGGTTACCGTCATTATAAGAAGGTAATTGCGGAAAGGTTTCTGATCTTCCAGAAGTACGAAAAATCCGTGTAATTCAGGTTTCTTTTTCTCATTTCACGCAAATGGTTGTATCAGGAATATGTTTCGTTAGTTTACGAAAGGAATCACGGGAAATGGATAGTGCATTTCAGATTTTTTTACAGTGTATGTGCTCCGACGAATTATCTAACTGAATTTTTTAAAGAGTACTAAAACATGTAGGTATGTCATGTACCTACAGTGGTGCGCAAAAGTACTGTATCACCTGCGAAAATAGTAAATTTTTAAGTTCAACTCTTTTTTTAACTAACTAATTTTCATAGTTATTTCATTATTTATATGTCATTAGATGGACGTTTAATGGAGATTTCAAAAATGTCTTAGTATTTTCTGTAATTACCTCTCTTCTTAAGATATGACATAATAGGGTTTGACAAACACATTGAAATTCACGTTAGCTGCGTATCATTTGTTACAGCCAATCATAGACATTCTTTTACCTGATTGGCTGCTTCCTAATGCTATCCTAATCCTACTCCAGCCTTTATAAAGATTGATGCAGAGCTACTTGAGAACTAGGGCAGCGGGACGCCTAGTGGTCAGCGTTTGTGACTGCCATGGAGATAACCTCAGGTTCTATCCTGGGCAGGCTCGAACCACTAAATACCCGCCGTGCGTCGGGTACTGTCTCCCCGGTAATACATAAGGCGTCTTCCTCCCTCTTTCTACTTCGCTTCCGTGTCACCTTCCTATCGGGCGCTCTAGCAAAAATCTCCTAGCTTCCTATTTGTAAGGGTTGTTTAAGACCTGGGGTCAGACACTCCCTTCCTAAAACCCTCTACATATGATCTGATCTGATCTACTTGAGAACTGCAGTGGTCGCTTCTTGTTGTTATTAGGGTATAATTTGTGTACATTTTCAATAATTGTTAAAACTGCGGAATTTTTCACAGCGAACAGAGTAAAAATAGTTGTTCCGTAAGAAGAGGGATATCGCTGAAAGAGTGGGCTGTAATCAATCTACAGTTATATGGCTACTGAAGAAAGTAAAGGACACTGCTGATATTAAAACTATGCGTCTCAAGAAAGTAGAAGACACTGCTAATTCAAAAAATATGCGTCATCCATTACAACCAGGCAGGACACGGTGCTCAGAAAGCTAAGCTTGCCGCCCAGTGACGCAGTAGTCTAAGCGATGGCTTCTGATCATTCGTCCGAAAAGGGTCCGGGTTCCAATTCCGGTGAGGCATGGATGTCTTACGGCACTGGCTCTCTCCCTACCCTGGAGCCATTGGCCAAAATTAGGGACGGGTGACTGCTTATAACGCATTGAGGTGCTCACGGTGGTCGTTAAACCTCCAATAAAAAAGAAAGCTAAACTTGACAAACGGAAGGTTCAATTCACCTGAATTGCTTCAAAGATGGTCTGAAGTGACTTATGTTATTGTTAGTGCATCTGCTGTTAGGAGGAGGCTGCTTCACTATGAATGATATGGCTGAAAAGGCAGGAGTAAGCCACTGCTGTCTACAAATGAAAGAGAGAGTAGACTTCAGAGGACAAAACAGCATGACTCATGGACAACCAAGCAATGGGAAAATGTTCTTTTCAGTGATGAATCAGAATTTTGCCTTAATGGGAATCAGAATAGTGCTATTTAAGGAAATTTAAGTACACTGGCGGAAAGTGAAAAAAGAACACCAAGAAAGAGACGTCTGATACCAACGAAATTTATACAGCATAACAACGAAATGCAGAGGATAACGTGATCAAAACATTATGGCAAAATACAGCTGTATTTGCTGGTAAACTGAAAAATAACATTTCCATGTAACATGGTTAGTACGAGGTTGAACCGCCATGAACTGCGTCACACTGTGCAATTCTGGCATGGAGTCTTTCGTACAGATGTTGGATGTAAGTTTGGGGTACTGAGTTCCAAACATCCTCAACCTGGACGCGTAAATCGGGGATCGTCGTGGCTGGCCGTGAAGACCGGATAAGTCGTTATCCCATAAAATCCCACACGTGCTCAATGGGGGACCCGGTGGCCATGGAAGTTGTCTCACACCCTGAAGTGCATGTTGCGTTGCACGTGCCGTGTGTGGGCGTGTGTTATCTTCCTGGAAAACACCACGATGGACCGACCTTACAAATGGCACAACAACGGACTGAATGATGTTGTTGATGTAGGAGGTGCTGTTTAACGTACCCGGTAAAAACACTAGTTGTGTACGGGAGTGATAGCTGATCGCTCCCCACACCAGGAGACCAGGTGTAGGCCCTGTGTGTCGCTGGCGGATGCAAGAAGAGTGGAGACGCTCCCCTGTGCGTCTGCAAACACGCATACGGCCATCGGAGGCTCCCAGGCAGAATTTGCTTTCATCGCTGAACACGACAGATCGCCATTGCGTTCTCCAGTGCAGATGTTGGCGACACCACTGCAACCGTTCCTGACGGTGGGCTGGAGTCAATTCACTTCGCCGTACTCCTTGAATACCACCGACGATAATTTGCATATTATGCTGTGCTGTGGCGTGAGCGCTCACCGGTTGGTCCCGAAATTAACATTACACCTACGAAAACTTGACCTCATTAACATATGTAAATTTCATGATCGTCCGCCAATTCCTTCTTGGTGTTCTTTTTTCACTTTCCGCCAGTGTATGTAGAATTCCATCCAAGTTGCTTAGTGACTACTGTTATACATCCGGTGAAGGTCATGGTTTGGAGCTGCATGTGTACAAATGGCGTTGGGAACCTCGCTATTGTCGATGGTACGGTAAAAGCCCAGAAGTACGTCTGGATATTAGAAAACAAGATGCTACCATAATCTAGGAGACTTTATAACGGGAATTTTAGTTTTCGAAGTGACAATTCTCCCTGTCATTGTGGTAAAGTGGCGAAAAAGTGGTTTCAGGAAAAAAATGTCCAGCATCTTGGTTGGCCACCACAGTCAGCGAACTTAAACCCGATCGAACATTTGTGGTTCAGAGTGTCGTATGAACTTTCAAAAAAGAAGCCAACAACAAAAATTCAAACCATTGAAGATGTAATTCAAATGTGTAATCGTATTACAAATTTTGAAGATGACAATCCGATTTTTGGCGTAAATGTGATAAAGATGGTAAGTCAGATAATACCCGAAAACTTGAAAATTTTCATCCTCCTGGAGCGGGACTCTAATCCGCGTCTCCCAGATAGCGCTCGTGTATGCTAACCACTTCACCACCCAGAACGACCAAGTTTCAAGTTTCCGATCAATTTGAATATAACCATCACAGGATTCGCTAGTCGAAGCAACCGGCATTCATGTTTAGCTAATCTGGAGGTTAAGAATCCTATCCCGTGATTGCCTGGAGAAGCAGATAAATCCTGAAAGAAATACGGGATTACGGATATTATCTGACTTACCATCCTTGTCACATTTACGCCAAAAATCGGATTGTCATCTTAAAAATTTGTATTATATGGCGTAATCCCGTATTTCTTTCAGGATTGTAATCGTATTGTTCAATCTAATCTCTTACAAAACCTTGTTCCCAGTACGCCATCAAGATGCAAAGCTGTGATTTAAGCTAAAGGCAACAAACTATTAGGTACATTTTATAAGTTTGCTTCATTATATTTCTGTATTTAAATATCATTTCATTCTTTATAAATAGCTTAGAACTAGGAGGGTTATCTTTATTATTTTCCTTAGTTTTCCTCCACACCATCTACTGGAGTCCTAAGTGACGTACTCCCATCATTTTTAGCCTAAGTGTTCCGATCCATTTGTTCATCCAAATAAGGAAAATGGATATTACGCAAAATGCTAAAATGGTTTCTGGTACTTTTAACTCTTTTTGCCTGTCTGCAACGTCTTCTCAGCTTCCATATAAGTGTTATTACATTATAGAAATTTTAGTAGTGTCTTAATACAGAAAACTTTAAAATCCACCGGGAGATGCAGCGAAGTATCGCGGCGAAGGTTCTGCTCAGACACGGCAGCTATCTTTGCTGACGACCGTCGGTTCTTTGACTTCTGAGGGCTCTTCTGCAAATTGCGTGTGTAACAGTAACCTAGGAATCACAGCCAGGATTCGATCCATTCTTATCTTTTAATTACCGCAAAAATAGGTGTAATACATTAAAACCCAAAGGCAGCGTGTACAATAAACTGCATGCATGCTGATTATGAAAACCTTAAGATGAAAACTAGCTTTATTTTTTCAAGTTGCCTCAATGTTTTACCTGCCGTCAAGGTAATAGCATTTAACAACATGCTCTTTAACATCTAGAAGTGTAAGAAAAGTCTGGTATGCTAAATCATGAACAATTATGTTTACGTAAAAAGAAAAAAAAATGTCTGTCTCTCTCCCTCGCTCTCTCTCTCTCTCTCTCTCTCTCTCTTTGTCTCTCTCGGTCTCCCTCTGTCTGTCTCTCTCTATATCTGTATCTTTCAATATGTCTGTCTCTCTCTATATCTGTATCTTTCAATATGTCTGTCTCTCTCTGTCTATCTGTCCCACTCTGCCTCCCTGTCTCTATCACTCTCTGTGTCTCTCTCACCCTGTTTCTTTCTGTGTGTGTCTCTCTGTGCCTCTTCCTGTCTGTCTCTCTGTGTGTCTTTCTCGCATTCTGTCTGAGTGTCTCTCTCTTGGTGTCTCGTTCTATCTTTTTGTCTCAGTGTATCTGTTACTCTGTCTCTCTCCATGCGTCTCTATGTTTATGTCTCTCTATGCGTCTCTATGTTTATGTCTCTCTATGCAACTCTATGTTTATGTATCTCTCTGTGTCTCTGTGTCTGTCTCTTTCTCTCTGTCTCTTTTCGTGTCTCTCTGTCTGTCTCTTTCGCGCTCTGTCTCTGTGTTTGTGTCTCTCTATCTCTCTGTGTGTATCTCTGTCTGCGTCGTTCTCTCATTCTGACTCTCTCTCTCTCTGTATGTCTGCGTCGTTCTCTCATTCTGACTCTCTCTCTCTCTGTATGTCTGCGTCGTTCTCTCATTCTGACTCTCTCTCTCTCTGTATGTCTGCGTCGTTCTCTCATTCTGACTCTCTCTCTCTCTGTATGTCTGCGTCGTTCTCTCATTCTGACTCTCTCTCTGTGTGTATGTCTCACTCTGTTTCTCTCTATATGTCTCTCTTTGTGCCTCTCTGTGTGTGTGTGTCTCTCCCTCCTTTCTGTGTCTCTGTCTGTGTCTCTTTATCTCTGTGTGTGTGTGTCTCTCCCTCCTTTCTGTGTCTCTGTCTGTGTCTCTTTATCTCTGTGTGTGTGTATCTCTGTCTGCCCCTTTCTCTCACTCTGACTCTCTGTGTGTGTATGTCTCTATCTGTTTCTCTCTGTATCTCTATCTGTCTCTCTTTGTGCCTCTCTGTATGTCTCTTTCTCACTTTGTCTGTGTGTATGTGTCTATTTCTTATTTCTGTTTCTCTGTCTGTCTCTCTATCGCTCTCTGTGTATCTCTGTCTGCCTGTTTCTCTCACTCTGACACTCTCTCTGTGTTTGTTTCTCTCTCTGTTTTTCTCTCTATCTCTCTCTTTGTTTGTCTTTCTCTCACTTTTGCTTTGTATGTCTCTCTCTCTCTCTCTCTCTGTATGAGCCCAATTCCACCCAAGCCTAAACCTTAGTAAATACTATGCATCTCGAGCCCCCGACCCATCTTCCGGTTTGACTGAATTTTAGGGGTCCTCTTCGGGCTTTTGTTTCTTGGATTCGGCTCGCCTAAACTCTGATGGAGACCTCAAACACAGCATACTTGCACGCTGCCAAACAAAATATTCCTTTGTCTTGAAATAATGTGGTAAAATCAATTTTCGGATATATCTGTTAGCCACTTCTCTAAAACGGCAGTGTTTCAGGAAAACGATTTATCATGTTTCAGTTTGAACTGTATAAATGGAGTGAAGAAACAAATAATATTTTAAAGTGAATTTCCTTTTCAATGGTGTGTGAGTGCATGGAAGTACAAAACAAGGAACTCTATGAAATACTTTTTGCAATCTTTCATTTCTGCCACTTGTTAATTTAACATAAGAAAAATATAGGTCATGAGAGTGTCTTCTAGTGGCATCTACAAAGTAAGAAATACAGGAAAGAGCATTGTTGTTCTTTTTAGATTGTTCTCCGAATTTCATCAAGTGAACCTATTCTATTAATCACGAACTAAAATCTGTAGAACTCCAGTTGACGAAAGAAAATTCCTTTTCCGTCGACTCCAACCCCATCATAGATCAGAGACTTAAAATTCCTTTCCAATCTCTATATCATTGTGCGAAGGTGACGTTTCCTCCCCCGGAATTGGCTGGCATCCAAGTGAGCTGCTGTCTGGATCAACGGAACTGCAACGAGTTTAATGCAACAACAACAATCTGCTCGGCGCAAGTAACAGAAAGCAATTTTTCTCCTGCAAGTTAGTTTTCTCCCCAATTGCAGAAATGATAATCACCCGTAGTATCAAGATACTTTCTAAAACGATAAATCAAGCGGATCAAACTGTTAAATGCAGTAAAGGTGCTCGCCAAGGTTGCTGTAATGCATCCATAATGCATTTCATAGATCAAATTACTGATACATGACAAAGCGAGGAATGGACCTCGGAAAATGAAAACCCAGCAAACAGGGGGTGTATAAAAACTGTTTCAAGTATCTGCTCACTCACTCTTAGAACATTTCTATGGAGAAATTATGAATAAAAGATTACGATAGGAAGTCCTGACTTGGAATCGAAATCTTCTCTAAGACGATTGAAGATTGGCATCCACTTTCCACTTGGCTATCTCTCGTAAAATCAGAAGGAATGCCTTTATAGTTCAAAATAAGAAACCTTTCAATTGGTGTAAAGAAGGAAATGTTATTTCAACTAAACGTCTTCATCCGGATCTGAATTTCGGGATTTCTACCACCCCTTCTTACCAACTTAACAGCTCGGGTGAATTATTTCAGTGTACTACTTACAGGGAAATTTAGCCAATCAGCAGTCTGCTAGATATCAGAGTTGGGCAGGAATGCATTACAAAGGAATGGAAGTACACATTACAAGGTAATGCAGTAACAGATAATGCATTACAAGCTATGGCTTACACAAGGTAATGGAATTAATCTGTAATGCATGAAGACGATATAATTCAAGTATTTAATAATGCCAGTCCACCGCAATGGAATTACTTGGTAATGAAATTACACAATTTGCAAATAATAATCACATACTAATAATTTATAGAAACGTACGTGTGCCAAAAGCTATGTTTAGAAAAGTCTGCCATGTAGCATAGCAGACAGAGACCGAAGTGTCGTGTAGAATGCTCTAGAAGCTACAAGAATGGGTTAGACGTTTGTTGAATGTTCCAGAATGATCGGAAGTTGGAGACCTTTATATAAAAATATTCCAAAGGGTTCAGGGTCCTGTCTTCAAGTATATATCAAGGAATCGGTCGCTCGCTAGTCCAGTGTTCGTATCGGACAAGTAATAGACAACAACAACACTTGAGAAGTACGGCAAAAATGTCAAGAGTTCGCAAATTTCTGTAATATTCGGTAGTGTACCCTGAGTTGCTGAACTGTGAGTGTAGTGCCAATATGTGCTTGTGTAATTCTTTTGGACAGTGATACCTATGTAATGGACGAGAATACTGTACTGTAGATGGACGAAATGAGTATCTCTAACCGAAATAAACATCTCACTCGTACTTACTTCATATGTATTATTTCGTTCAAATCACTTTACTTGCGGCGAAGACGGGGAACTACTCATGTCATACACTTACAGTCTCTAATACCTACATACACGTATTTGAGGAGGTGGAGAAATTGTCAAATAACCTACACAACCTGTAAGGGTGTATTGGTTGTTGGTTAATTCACGTTGTATTGTTACCCATACGTTATTGGTTAATTACAAACATATAGTTAACCATTAATTATTACGATTATTAATACATACATTTGATGTGAACCTGGAACAGCAAATAGAGGTAATCGCTCTTTCCACGTTTATAAGTGAGTCACGGAAAAATTCTCATTGACCGCCACCGGGAATCGAACCCAGGGTCTTCCAGTTACGCGCCGGATATGCTTCCACTGCACCACAGCGGCCTTGAATTCTTCCAAACTCACATACACTGACTGCCAAGCCAATTGGCAGATTCCTTCTTGGATTCCCACACAATGCTGGTGATTCACCAAAGGTGGTAAGCAGCAACTGAACAAATAATTACAAGGCGAATGAATAATAAATACACAGCTGACGTGGATTTATTCAGAATTTTTCCCTGACTCACTTATAAACATGGAAAGAGTGATGACTTCTATTTGATGATCCTAATCCAGTCAACTGTGTATTTATTATTCATTCGCCTTCTAGTTATTTGTTCATTTCTTGCTGTTCATCTTTGGCGAATATACAGCATTGTGCGGGGCTCCAAGAAGCAAGCTGCCAAATTGGCTTGGCAGTTAGTGTGTGTGAGTCTGGAGGAATTCCAGGCCGCTGTGGTGCAGTGGAAGTATATCCGGCGCATAACTGGAAGACCCTGGGTTCGATTCCCGGTGGCGACCAATGAGAATTTTTCCGTGACTCACTTCTAAACGTGGAAAGAGCGATGACCCCTGTTTGCTGTTCCAGGTCCACGTCAAATGTCTGTATTAATAATCGTAATAGTTAATGGCTAACTATATGTTGGTAATTAACCAATAACTTATGGGTAACAATACAACGTGAGTAAACTAGCAACCGGTACGCCCTTACACGTTGTGTAGGTTATTTGACAATTTCTCCACCTCCTCAAATACGTGTATGTAGGTATTGGAGACTGTAAGTGTATGACATGAGTAGTTGCCCAGTCTTCGCCGCAAGTAAAGTGATTTGAACGAAATAATACATATGAAGTAAGTACGAATGAGATGTTTATTTCGGTTAGAGATACTCATTTCGTCCATCTCCAGTACAGTATTCTCGTCCATTACATACGCTTCACTGTCCAAAATAATTACCCCACTATAGCCACAGGCACATATTAGCACTACACTTACAGTTCAGCAACTCAGAGTGCAGTGCCGAATATTACAGACACTTGCGAACTCTTAACATTTTTGCCGTACTTTTCAAGTGTTGTTGTTGTTCATTACTTGTCCGATACGAACACTGGACAAGCGAGCGACTGATTCCTTGATATATACTTCAAGACAGGACCTGAACCCTTTGGAATATTCTTGGTTTATATAAAGGTCTCCAACTTCCGATCATTCTGGAACATTCAACAAACGTCTAACCCATTCTTGTCGCTTCTAGAGCATTCTACACGACACTTCGGTCTCTGTCTGATATGCTACATGGCAGACTTTTCTAAACATAGCTATTACTCAAGTTATGTGAACGTACTAAATACGTAACGGTAATATGATGACGTCACAAATATCTTTCAAAAACGTAACAGTAATGTAATGAAGTTACAAATAAGTTTCAAATACGTAACAGTAACATGAAGTTGGTATGTTGAAGTTACAAAGACCTTTCACTGTAACGTATCGGTTATGTTTCAAAGTTATCTAACGCTTGAGGACAGTTTGACGTAACCGTAAGTTTTCTGAAACATTACTGTTACATTGCGCAACGTATCTGAAAAGTCTCAATGTTTCAGTGCTACGTTCTTGTAATATATACGAAATATACTGTGCTGTGTGGGTATGATCAAAATATTGTTCGTGTTCTTTTAAATAACTTTGGAAAAAAGTACCAGGATCCTTACTCTAATACCATAACAAAAGAAGGTACTCCATCTAGGTGGGAGAGGGCAGTATTTTTGCCACAATAACCTTAATGTCATGCGATCCACAGAATCCTATCTTGCGACAGAACTACAAAATCAGGTTCACCAACTAAAGACTGAAATGTAACTCTTAATCAAACTTCAAGTATTCCTGCGAATAACTTTTATTACCAGAAATTATCCGTCATATTGATACGGCAAAAGTGAGAACATAAAATTTTCCATTAATATACGGACGATATCGCGGAAAAGTTACCTTAAAATTCAGGTTTTTTGGATGACACCTCTTGAACACGGAAGATTTTCGTTATTTATCGGAAAAGATTTAGCAGGAATATTTCTCTCAATTTAAATATGACAACTCCGTGATATTGAGGTTCAGTTAATTCGCGAACTAAACCACAGAAATTCTCTTTTGAATTCCGGTATTTTTTTTTACTGCATACGTTAATAATTGGTTGTATAGACGAACGTGTTCGGAGCTGGTATGTTTTCGAATCGAATTCAATGCGAAGAAACGAACACGGGAAAATTAACCTAATTCTTAGGCTTTGAAAATGCATTACGATGTATGTAACGTAGGATATAGTTTGTTGTTTATACAAAGTCAAGTCACATTATTTTTTTTTTATGTAGAGGATTTTAGGAAGGGAGTGTCTGACCCCAGGTCTTAAACAACCCTTAGAAATAGGAAACTAGGAGATTTGGGCTAGAGTGCCCGATAGGAAAGTGACACGGAAGCGAAGTAGAAAGGGGAAGGAAGATGCCCTTATTTATTACCGGGGGCCAGTACCCGGGGTCCGACTGCTTAACGTGCGCATCCGACGCACGGCGGATATTTAGTGGATCGAGCGCTCGACCCTGCCTGGGATCGAACTTGAGGTCTTTTCCCCGGCAATCACGAGCGTTGCCCACTAGGCCACCAGCGGCTCTAGTCACATTATTGTGACCACCTCCTACTTTTGACGTCAACAGCGCGTAGCCAATGAAAGAAGGCACGTGTCGTGAGCTGCCTTAGAGGGTATACACTGAGTGGCCACTTTATTATGACCACCCCCTCAGTACTTCGTTGGACCACCTTTTGCTTTTAATACTGCGTCAATTCTTCGTGGCAGAGACTCCACGAGATGTTGATAGGTTGTTTGTGGAATCTGAGACCATGCTTGATGAATAGCACTTTACAGGAGTGTGAGATTGTAGGGTTGTAGATCAGCTGTCTGATCGCTCGTTCAACTTCATCCCACAAATTCTCAATCGGATTGACATCTGTAGATTGTGGGGTCCACCTAAGCAAAGTAAACTCATCGGCATGTTCCTGAAACAAATCCTGTACAATACGAGCACTATGGCAGGACGCATTATCTTGTTGAAAATAGCCATCGCCATTGGGATAAACCATCCACATGACAGGATGCACTTGGTCCGCAACGATGTTTAGATATGATGTGCCAGTCAGACGTTGATCAACACGAATTAAAGGGCCCAAAGCCTGCCAGGAAAACATCCCCAAACCATAACGTTGCCACCACCAGCTTGAAGGGTTGTAGCAATTCATTTGGGGTCCATGCTTTAGTTCTGTTTCCGGAAATTTCTCACTCGGCCTACGGCATGGTGCAATTGAAAACGTGATTCATCGGATCACATAATTTGCTTCCAATTATTGATTGTCCAATCCTTGTGTTCCTGTGCGAACTGGAGACGTTTTCTCTTGTTAACTGCAAACAGCAAAGGTGTTCGAACAGGCCTTCTGCTGCCATATTCCATCCGATGCAGTGTACGGTGAACAGTTCGTGCAGATATCATTAGGATTTTTTTTTTTTTTTTGGATTGGAGGTTTAATGACCACCGTGAGCAACTCAATGGGCCATAAGCAGTCGCCCGTCCCTAATTTAGGGTCACTGGTTCCAGGGAAGAGAGAGAGCCAGTGCCGTAAGACAAACACAACATCCATGTCTCACCGGGATTCGAACCCGGACCCCGTTCGGACGAATGATCATAGGCCATCGCTTAGACCACTGCGCCACCGGGGCGGCAGATATTATTTGAGGGGATACTTGATTAAGATAGTCTGCAATTGATGCACTGTTGCCCTTCTGTTGTCTGTTTCCAGTCTGGACACTCTCCGTTCCGCCCGAGCAGTCACTAGTCGATGACGACCACACGTTGCACGTAGAGACCCAGTTTTTTGGCTGGCAGTCTAGTCTTTAAACAGTTTAACAAGAGCTGCTCTGGAACATTTCACGAATGCGGCGGTTTTGGTGATACTCGCTCCATGGCTCCGAGCTCCTACAATCATCCCACGTTGAAAGTCCGTCAAATCGCATTTTTTTACCCATCTCGTCACCCAAAATTCACTTCTACTACTGTCGCAAGCACTAAGCTTTCCCTTTTTATACTAGCCTCGCCCTCTGGCGGCAACAGCGTGCAGCCATAGCTCATTTGCTTAAAACCGTCAGAGTGGTCATAATAAAATGGCCACTCAGTGTATAAGCTGTGCTGTATGCCTTCTGAAAAGATATCACTCGTTGCTGTCATAGATAAAAGGAGCGATTTATCAGATTTGCAAAAAAGACATGATTATCGGATTCCGAGCCAAGGGTGGCAGTATTTCTGAAAGAGCGCAGTTTCTGAATTGTTCGCGTACTGCTGTGGTTAAAGTGTATCGTGATTGGAGAAATGGCACCATTGCGAATAAACGATGTGGAAACTGCGCAGCACCACGAGCCATTGATATGAGAGGTGAACGTCTGTTGCGGAGGTGCGTGTGTGCCGATCGACAGGCTACAGTGGAGCAACTCACTGGCCGGATGAACCAGGGGGCTACCATTAATTTGTCTAAAACGACAGTTCAGCGAACTCAGCTGCGTATGGCGCCCTGATGCTAACGGAAGGCGCATCGACAGAAAAGGCTTACATTTGCACTGCAGTATCGGAATTGGACCTCCGCTCATTGGCAAAGGATTGCCTTCTCCGATGAGTAACGTTTTCTGCTTCATCGAACGGATGGACGTTGGCGTATAAGGTGAGAAACATCGGAGAACGAACACTCTTCAACCATTGCCAGAAGAACACAAGCTGCTGGGGGCAGCTTTATGGTCTAGGGAATGATTTCGCAGTATTCAATGGGTTCCCGCATACCTGTGGAAGGCACTATAGACCGAATTCGTTATTAATCCATTCTTGCAGATCACACACACCCTTACATGCTGATTGTCTTCACAGGGGCAGATGGCATCTTCCAGCACGATAATGCGACGTGTCACAAAGCTAGAAATGTCCGAGAGTGGTTGGAAGAGTACGTTGAAGATTTCAAAGTACTTCACTGGCCCCCTAATTCCCCTGACTTAAACGCAATTGAGCATCTGTGGGACCACCTCAATCGTGTTGTTCGCTTTATGGATCCTCTACCACGTACACTTCAGCAGCTATCAGATACACTGCAGTCAGCATGGCTCCACATACCTGTGAACACCTTCCAGCACCATATTGAGTCACTCCCATCCCGCCTAGCTGCTGTCCGCGCTGCACACGGCGGTTACTCTGGATGTTAGCCTGGTGGGGACAATAATGTGACTTGACCGCGTAGTTCCGTTTTGTATCTTCTCAGTGTGATTTATTCCCGATTATGTTTGGTTGATTCATTTTTGTGTTTATTTATTTGATTTTTTTGTTTGTTAATTCATTTGTGTTTTGATTGATTCATTTTTTGAACTGCTTTAAACAAAATGCCATTACTACTTTTACTTCGCATTCTTTAGCATAATTTTGTGTACCTCTCATCTGCCCAACGGACTTAAAATCCGTTCCGTTAATTAGTTATTTTAAATTGCTTTCCTTTCTTTTAAAATCTTATTAGCAGGAACATTAACTATATTTTTTCGGTTTCGATTTTTCTGTTTGTAGGTAGAGCTCTCTCCTCGAATCGTAATGTCTGGAAATATCTTATTTGTTTTATTGTATTGTTCAGGGGAGTATGCGTTGCTGATATACCATATTACAAAGAAGTTCATTGCAGCATTTTCAAAGCGTAAGCTTTAGTCTCTTCTTAAGTGGATGACGAACAGCAGGTAGGCAGTATCTTTAAATTCTCACAGGCTTATAGTGCTGTTGCATAACAAAAAAAAATGGTTCAGCTCATTTATCTTTAGTTGTTTTTCGTATACTGGCATGCGAGATACAATAATTAAATTCGCTGTATAAACTAAGTCAAGAAATGGGAAGAAAGGTAATTGAATTCATCTGCCATTCTTGCTTTTTGTACGGTTACGGAAGACGAAATATTTCATCCGATTTAAATTTCGCATTTGGCACTGCTTTGGTGGTATCCTGAGTAAATAAAAATTGAAGAACGATTGTTCTTCGTTTGTGATTCATACAATTGATAGTAATTAAATTCATTTACATATGCAACTAAACTTCGCTAAACAGCAACCTTTTGTTCATTGCGCTAAACTGCCGTCAAGGAAGGATAGCGGTTTAGAGATGTTCATATAAAAATGAGTAAAACTAATCCAATGACAATATATACACTGAACGGCCACTTTATTATGACCCCCCCTCCTCTCAGTACTTCATTGGGCCACCTTTTACCTTTAATACTGCGTCAATTCTTCATGGCATGGACTCAACGAGATGCTGATAGGTGGTTTGTGGAATCTGAGACTATGCTTGATGAATAGCACTTTCCAGGAGTGTGAGATTGCAGGGTTGTGGATCCAGCTGTCTGATGGCTCGTTCAACTTCATCCCACAAATTCTCAATGGGGTTGAGCTCTGGAGATTGTGGGGGCCACCTAAGCAAAGAAAACTCACCGGCATGTTCCTGAAACGAATCCTGTATAATACGAGCACTATGGCAGGACGCATTATCTTGTTGAAAGTATAGCCATCGCCATTGCGATAAATCATCCACATGACACGATGCACTTGGTCCGCAACGATATTTAGATATGATGTGCCAGTTAGACGTTGATCAACACGAATTAAAGGGCCCAAAGCATTCCAGGAAAACATTCCCCAAACCATAACGTTGTGTCCACCAGCTTAAAGGGTTGTAGCAATGCATTTGGAGTCCATGCTTTTGTGCTGTTTCCGCCAAATTCTTACTCAACCATTGACATGGTGCAACTGAAAACGTGATTCATCGGACCACATTATTTGTTTCCAATTATCGACTCTCCAATTCTTGTGCTCCTGTGCGAACTGGAGACGTTTTCTCTTGTTAACTGCAGACAGCAAAGGTGTTCGAACAGGCCTTCGGCTGCCATATCCCATCCGATGCAGTGTACGGCGAACAGTGCGTGCAGAGATCATTTCAGAGGATCCTTGGTTAAGATGGTCTGTAATTTACTGCACTGTTGACCTTTGTTGTCTGTTAGCAGTCTAGACACTCTCCGTTCCGCCCGAGCAGTCACTAGTCGATAACGACCACGCGTTGCACGTAGAGACCCAGTTTTTTGGCTGACAGTCCAGTCTTTAAACACTTTAACAAGAGCTGCTCTGAAACATTTCACGATAGCGGCAGTTTCGGTGATACTTGCTCCATGGCTCCGAGCTCCTACAATCATCCCACGTTGAAAGTCCGTCAAATCGCATTTTTTACCCATCTCTTCACCCAAAAATCACTTCTACTACTGTCGCAAGCATTAAGCTTTCCCTTTTTATACTAGCCTCGCTCTCTGGCGGCAACAGCGTGCATCTATAGCTCATTTGCTTAAAACTGTCAGGTGGTCATATTAATGTATAAGGAAGAAATACGATAACCACGCAGGGGTTAGAAAGACCGCAGTCAGGGACGTGATTTTTAATGCAGGTGCGTACGTCGCAATACATAGAGATATCCATCACTTTTTGGTTGTAATATGTTTGTTTAGAACCTCCAGGCCCTGTTTAAACGCGTTTAAAGTGTCTTTTTCAAAATTTCTTTCAGGCTAACGAGCAAATGAGCGACCTAACGGACTTGGGAAGAGGGTTTCAATTTTTGGTGGCCAGCTTGTTGGTGCCTCCGTGACAAAAGTCCCCAGGGTAGTACCGGGTAGCGTTGGCTACTGTGTTTACCGTCATTAAACCATACCGTGTTCGTGCCGAAACCGTGTCTGCAAAACACCAGAGCTGCCAGAAAACCACCCTGACTGATAGACACAGGAAATCATTAAAGAGGATTGTTACACGTAATAAGAAGACCACGTCGCCGAAAATTAGTGTGGAGCTCAATCTGCATCAACAGACCTCAGTATTTACGAATGCGCATGACTGAAGTAATTAGTAGGTCCTCATTTTGCTTGTATGTCTAATGGCGAGCCATTAGACATGCAAAGCTGCTACCACAGGGGATTGCATCTGATCATTCATCCGAGATGGTCTGGGTTTGAATCCCGGCGGCTGCCCCGGGGACGTTGTGGTCTAAGCGATAGCTTCTGATCATTCGTCCGAACGGGGTAAGGGTTCGAATCCCGGTGAGGCATGGATGTTGTGTTTGTCTTACGGCACAGGCTCTCTACCTTCCCTGGATCCAGTGACCCTAAATTAAGGACGGGCAACTGCCCCGGTGGCGCAGTGGTCTAAGCGATGGCTTCTGATCATTCGTCCGAACGGGGTCAGGGTTCGAATCCCGGTGAGGTATGGATGTTGTGTTTGTCTTACGGCACAGGCTCTATACCTTCCCTAGACCCAGTGACCCTAAATTAAGGACGGGCAACTGCCCCGGTGGCGCAGTGGTCTAAGCGATGGTCTCTGATCATTCGTCCGAAAGGGGTGCGGGTTCGAATCCCGGTGAGGCATGGATGTTGTGTTTGTCTTACGGCACTGGCTCTCTCCCTTCCCTGGAACCAGTGGCCCTAAAAAATTTCGTCCGAACGAGGTCCGGGTTCGAATCCCGGTGAGGCATGGATGTTCTGTTTACCTTTCGGCACTGGCTCTCGCCCTTCCCTGGACCCAGTGGCCCTAAATTAGAGACATGCGACTGCTTATAGCCCATTGAGTTGCTCACGGTGGTCGTTAAACTTCCAATAAAAAAAAAGAAAAAGGTACAAGCGACTGCTTACCCAGTGAGCTCCTCTTTTTTTTTTTTTTTTTTTGGATTGAGGTTTAACGACCACCGTGAGCAACTCAATGAGCTATAAGCAGTCGCCCGTCCCTAATGTAGGCTCACTGGTTCCTAGGAAGGGAGAGAGCCAGTGTCGTAAGACAAACACAACATCCATGCCTCACCGGGATTCAAACCCGGACACTTCGCGGAGGAATATCCATAAGCCAGTGTTTAGACCACTGCGCCACCGGGGTGGCAGCAACATATTTACAATAATGAACGAAATACGGGATTACACCATACAATACAAATTTTGAAGTTATGAATCCGGGTTATGGCACGAATGGTAAGTCAGAAAATAATCCGCTCTAGCACGAAAGAATATTCAAGTTGTCGGATAATATCTGGCTTACTATTTGTGTCATATTTACACCAAACAAGTCAGTAAAATCATGCAATGCATTGATTATGATACGCTTTCTAACATACCAGAAATCATAACTCAAGTTATTACTCAAGTTATGCGGATAATGGCTGTGGAATAAATCTTGCTGTTCTGCCATGACCTTTGATCCCATTTCGTTGGTATTCTACAGAACCAGCTAACTATACGTCCGAAACATCATGATAAAGATTTGTCGCAATTGAAGCATTTTTACGTAAGTTATGATGCATAAGAGCAATGGAATGGATCCCGCTCCTATGTCCTGACCTTTGACCCCATTTAGCTCATTTTTAGTATTATTTGTCTCCAGGTGGTCCCCTACCACATACTAAAGTTTTATCGAAATCGAAAAATTTTTACGTGAGTTATTGTGCGGACGGACAGGTAGACATACGGACACAGCGGGAGCCTTTACGCTATTTCAACCTACGGTTGGAAATATGTAGTAAAAGTCGGAAAGCGTAAATGATGTAAAGCGTACACCACAGATAAATACTTACATTCTTTATTTTTTTTTTGGATTGGAGGTTTAACGACCACCGTGAGCAACTCAATGGGCTATAAGCAGTCGCCCGTCCCTAATTTAGGGTCAGTGGTTCCAGGGAAGGGAGAGAGCCAGTGCCGTAAGACAAACACAACATCCATGCCTGACCGGGATTCGAACCCGGACCCCGTACGGACGAATGATCAGAGGCCAACGCCTAACACAAAAAGACCGAAATCAGCACCTTGTGTTGCCACTTTTGTTTTTTCAATAGTGTTCGTCCCCAGGTGGTTCGCTACCACAAACTAAAGTTTCATCGAAATCGAACCATTTTTACGCGTTATAATGCACAAGGGCAATGGAATGGATACCGCTTTTATGTCCTATTTGACCTTTGACCTTATTTTTGATAGGGTTAGTCCCCAAGTGGTTCCCCACCACATACTAAAATTTCATCGAAATCGAACGCTTTTTACGTAAGTAATGACGCATAAGGACAATGGAATGGATCTTGCTCCTATGTCGTGACCTTTGACCCCATTTTGCCCATTTTCAAGAGTGTTCGTTCCCAGGTTATCCCCTACCACATACTAAAATTTCGTCGAAATTGAACTCTTCTTACGTAAGTAACGACGCATAAGGACAATGGCATGGATCCCGCTCCTATGTCGTGACCTTTGACCCCATTTCGCCCATTTTCGATAGGGTTCGCCCCCAGGTTGTCCCCTACCACATACTAAAACTTGATCGAAATCGAACCATTTTTACGCGCGTTATTGTGTTAACGGACAGACGGACAAAGCTGGATCGCATACGATTCTTCAACCTACGGTTGGAAAGCCTAAAAAACGGATTCACAACTTTAAAATTTGTAATGTGCAATGGTGTAATCCCGTATTTCATTCATTGATATTCTGCGCCTCCGGGGAATCAAGGGATTTCATTCTAATCCTCCAGATTCGTTATATATGAATGCCGGTTGCTTCGACTAGTGAATCCTGTGGTGACTAGATTCATATCAGATCAGATCGTATGTAGAGGATTTTAGGAAAAGAGTGTCTGACCACAGGTCTTAAATAACCCTTAGGCCCCCCGGTGGCGCAGTGGATAAATTGACTGCTTCTGGCCTCTCGTTCGTCTGAGACGGGTCTGGGTTCGTATCCCGGTGAGGCATGAATGTTGTGTTTGTCTTACGGCACTGGCTCTCTCCCTTCCCTGGAACGACAGGCCTTAAATTAGGGAAGGGCGACTGCTTATATCCCACTGAGGTGCTCATGGTGGTTGTTAAACCTCCAATAAAATGTACCCCTTAGAAATAGGAAGCGAGGAAATTTGGGATAGAGTGCCCGATAGAAAACTCACACGGGAGCGAGGTAGAAAGAGGGAGGAAGACGCCGTTATTTATTACCGGGGGAGGGGAAGTACCCATGGGCCGACGGCTTAAAGTGCCCATCAGACGCACGTCGGATATTTAGTGGTTCCAGCGTTCGTATCCGCCTGGAATCGAACATGAGGTTTCTCCGTGACGAGCACGAACGTTGACCACTAGTCCATTTTGGTTTAAACGGTTTACAGCAAGTGATTTTGATGTTAGCGATCGAGAAGGTAGCGAAAGGTTGCACAGGAGGAACTGCAAGCATTGCTGGATGAAGATTCGTCTCAAACGCAAAACGAACTATAGATGAACAAGAGGGGATAACTCAACAAACCATTTCCAATTGTTTACACGCAATGGGAAAAATTCAGAAGGAAGAAAAATGGGTGCCACATGACTTGAGCCAGAATACAAGGATGAACGTGTCATGACGTGTTTCAGTCTGTTGAATAAACAACACAGAAATTCTTCCCTGTGGCAAATGGTTACGGGTGATGAAAAGTCGACACACACGGTACGACAATCCGAAATGCAAACAAGAAAGATCACACCGAATTTTCGGGTGTAATAAGCACGTCTTTTGAATCCGTTCTGACGCAAATTAAATTTATCAAAGCTATTCAAAGTCAATGGAACCGGTATGGAAAACAATAGATCTGACGAAAGAAAAAGATTTTCAATCGGGTTTTTAATCCCTCAGATATTGCTGTAAACGGAATCGTGAGCTTACGAACTCTTAGAAACAGAGTTATCGACAAAAAATAAGATGTGACTTTACGTCCCCTGGTGGGAAAACCATGCATTATTTCAGGAAGAAAGTATTGGCAAAAGGTTTATCCATATGAGCGGTATCGGTCAAAGAAAAGAAATTTAGTGGAGTTTTCAGGAGCCCAGATTTTGCTTCAAATACAACAGAAGCAGCAATTTACACTTATGACCCCTGGTGGCCCAACCATTCTTTACAAAACATTAGAAATTATGTGAAAAATATTTTCCATCAGGTCTTGTATGCGATACAGGAAGAATTTTTCAAATCGGAGTTTTAGGAGAAGAAAACGCAATTTACCATTATGCGCCCTAGCGGAAAGTTTATGATTCACGTGAAAATTTTGAATTTATGAGGAAAACATTTCGCATCGGAAACACTACCCAACAAAGAAGGAATTTTTCAAATCGGACTCCTAGTAGTAGAGATATTGACAAAAATAAGATATACATCTACGCGCCCCCTGCCGGAGAAACTGTGAAATATTTTAAAAAGAAAATATTCCGAAAAGGTTTGTCGATTTCAGTGGCATCAGTCCACGAAATAATTTTTTCAATCGGTATGTTAGAAGCTCAGATTTTATGGCAAATACATCAAAAGCAAAAATTAACACTTACGCCCCCTGGTGGCCAAAGTATTCTTTACCAAAAAATTCGAAATTACATGGAAAAGATTTTCCATCAGGAGATGTATCCGCTGAAAAAAAAATTCAATTAAGAGTTTTAGAAGAAGAGGGTTCGTGATAAATGTTATTTACTTTTACGCCCCCTAGCGGAAAATTTATGCGTTATTTAAAAAAGAAACTATATCCAAAATACTCTTCGACATAAGTGGAATCGAAAATATGTGGAATAAAACGTAATTTTGAATTCAACATCATCTGCATTTACGCCCTCCAGCGGCGAAATTGTACAGTGTAAAAAAAAAAATGAAATGAAGGATCATCATTCGCATATTTCGAGCTTCCGAATGCAAAAATAATTTTTCAAATCGGACTAATAGTTGCAGAGATACCGTGGGTACAGACGGACGGACATACCGATAACAGAAGCGCGATCTTTTTTTACAAAAGACGTGCTAAAAAACACTGGTGAAGCAACGATTGAACACCGAAACGCAATATTCACTGCAAGAATGTTCTGCTGTGCATCTGGTGAGATATGAAGGGTGTGCTCTATTATGAACTATTGGAACAGGATCAAACTGTTACTGCTGATCGCCACAAGCAACAACTGCTGCGATTCGACCAGAAATTCTGTCGGAAACGTCCATTCACAGGCAATGGATTTCGTCCCGTGAAATTGCTGCATGACAACGCTAGGCCGCATGTCGGGAAATCGGTCAAGGAAACGTTATTGACGCTTGGCTGGGAAGTTTTAGAGCACCCACCGTATAGTCCCGACATAGCACCTTCAGACTCTCATTTGTTTCGATTGATGCAACATGGTTTGTGTGCTGAATGGAACCGGACATGTGACGAAGTGCAAAAATAATTTCACGACTTCATCGAGCCAGACGACGAAGTATTCTTCATGGTTGGAATTCGTCAGCTGTCCGATCGATGGCGGAAGGTGATAGTTAATGACGGCGCATATCTTAATTCGTAAAGGTGTTGTTGTTAAAACGCTTTAAAACTTATTTGTACACCTACTCCAATAAACGGATTCACGACTTCAAAATTTATATAGTTATACACTCAAGAGCAATTGTTAGTTAGTTAGTTAATTGATTTTAGTGGCGCAAGGGCCAGGCTTGGCCAAAGAGCGCCCAAGAGCAATTGAATTGAATTAGAGATACCTGTCTAGTAACGTGTAGCACCACCTTTCGTCCTGATGACGGCGGCGATTCGTCTCGGCATGGACTCGACAAGACACCGGAAGCGTTGGGAAGCCATACGCATCCACGACCCTTGAACAAGCTCCCACAGTTCACGAAGATTTGATGGAGGAGGGTCAGAGCCTGGAACATCTCTCTCGATGGCATCCCCGATGTGCACGATCGGATTGAGGTCAGGTGACCTAGCTGGCCAAGGAAGCGACGACACGTCGGTGGAGTGTTCATCCAACCATTCGGATACAATTCGGGAGCTCCATTGTCTTGTTGCAGGATGAGGTCTCCAGTGGGATGTTGAAGACGCACAAACGGGAGCAAATGGTCGTCCAGGATATCCCGGTAACGTTGACCTGTGAGGGATGATACCGCACGTACCAGGGGTCCCATTTCAGTCCACGTAAACAGTCACTAGACGAGAATGAAGCCGCCACCATCTTGAAGAGTACCCTGCTGGCAAGAAGGATCCATCGCTTCATGTGGTTTGCGCCGTAGTCGTATCGCGCCAACCGCGTGTACCAACGTGAATCTCGACTCATCAGTCCAGGCAACATTTTCCCACATGTCTAGGGTCCAGTGGCGATGTTCCCGCGCTCTTGCTAATCTTTGCACCCTGTGATGTGCGGTCAGCAGCGGTACTCTCGTGGGATGATGGCTTCTGTACCCCATAGCGAGGAGATTGTTCTGGATGGTGTGGCTGCTTACACGTTTTTGTGCACCAGCGTTAAATTGCCGAGTGATTTCTTGCACTGTGGCCCGTCTATCCGCTGTCACAATGCGAGCTAGCAGACGACGAACGCGCTCATTCACACGCTGTTGTCCACGGCAGTTGGCCCTTTGCAGGGATGATTTCACCGGATTCGATGTACTAACGGTGCACCCGTGACATAGTGGCTCGTGAAAATCCCAGTGCCTGCACGACTTCCGAGATGGAATGATGACCCATTCGTTGGGCCCCGACAATTTGCCCACGATCAAATGCACTCAGATCCTTCGCCTTACCCATACTGCGTCGGACTCTTACTGATTCCCGTCGCATCACTCCTTATATTGTCGGATCGCTGCATACGTTATGTCGTTTCCGTTTACAGGGCCGCCCACAGTGCCATATTTGCATAACTGTCTCTAATTCAATTGCTCTTCAGTGTACTCTTTTGTGTATAGTTGGTGTACAGTTCCTGTTTATTAATTACTCTGTACCATTATTTTGTTTTAAATTGTTATGTTGAGCTTTATTCAGCATGCTAGCTTTTGAGAAATCTCTGAAACTGTTTTGTTCTTGAGCAAGCTTCCAACAACGGCCAACTCTTCCCGGACCTAGAAGCGACCGTTATTCGGATATTTCAATATAGGTTCCCATGTTTTTAACGATATTTAGTCGTTCTATTATGTCTGGACCCGGGTGATGTATTTATTTTTCGTTTCTCTCGACAGGAAGAATGAAATAATAAAATATCCAATTTCAGTTCCTTGTGAGCCTGATATATCCGTGTATGTCGAACTGAGAGTTCCTGTTTTAAGCGTCCAAGGTATGAGGCTTTAAGCCAGAGGTCTTTTGTCGCAGTCTTCTATCTGTGCGAAATAGACGACGCAGTATTCATTGCATATTCCATTTATCTGAATGCTCCTGACACTTGATGATTTGTCCAGACGGCTCGTGGCCGTGATAGAAGGCGGTATCACTGAGATGCATTCGACGCGATGTATTCAGCATCAATGAATACTCTGTCATACGACAGAAAATCGTTGGCACACTCGGGCTCACTCAACTGCGCGAGGCAAAGCTGTGAGATACGTCTACGATTCAGCACAGGCGAATTTAAGAGACACAGATCAGAATATCTTAAATGCGCTTTTATAACATTAAATGTTATTCTTCTTTACACAAAAGACGTTCATCTCCTCATTTGCAATTTTATAGATAGTAAAGCGTTTGCCGCAAACAAAATCAAAAACACAGGGTGTTTGAAAAATGACTAAAAACCCTTTCCAAATGGTAATACACAGTGCGTCAAAGAATTTTTAAGACTGGCGCTAGATTTCAGCCTACGGTAGTGCCACCAGTGTAATCGCGAATGCGTTATAAACCGTGACCATCTGCTTGCTTTCTGCCAAAAGTACTACGCAGTTGTTAAAGTAACTCAAACGAAACGGGCGTTCATAAGAGAAGTAAAAATGTTTTCATGTTGAATTATTAAGATGGAACAAAGGGCTGTTATTAAATTTAACGCAACACTTGGTAAAAGTTCCTCGGATACGTACCAAATGATGAAACAAGTTGACGGTGAGTTTTGTTTAAGTAGATCAAATGTTTTGCTGTGGCACAAACGTTTTATGGATGGAAGAGAGACACTAGAAGATGATAAGCATACCGGAAGACCAAGTTCATCTAGGACACCTGAGATTATTGAAAAACTGCGTGATTTCGAGACAAACAATCGATGTGCGTCACTAAGAATGATGGAAGAGTCTTTAAACATCAACAAAAAAACGATTCGAATCATCCTGCATGAAGATTTGGGCAAAAGAAAAGTCTGTGCTAAATTTGTTCCACACACGTTAACCAATGAACAAAAATCAAGGAGAAGTGCACATTGCAGAGACATCATTTCAGCCGCTGAAAATGATCCAAACTTCTTAAAATCGATTGTTACAGGTGATGAAGCATGGTGTTTTCAATATGATCCTAAAACAAAGCAACAAAGTGCGGAATGGAAGTCAAAAAACTCACCACAAGCCAAAAAAAAAAGAAAAAAACAAGAAAAGTTCCATCGAAAATCAAAACAATGCTCATTACATTCTTCGATAGTAAGGGTATTAGAATTTGTTCCAAGTGGAAAAACAATTACTCGTGAGTTTTATTTAAATGTTTTGAGGCGTCTGATGGGCAGAATTCGTCGCATTCGTCCAGAATATCGAGATGAAAACATTTGGTGTTTGTTGCACGATAATGCACACAGTAGCACCTCACTTCTTGTTCGTAGATTTTTGGCTAAAAATAACGTCTGTGTGTTGAATCATCAACCCTATTCCCCTGATTTAGGACCCTGCGACTTTTCTGTGTTCCCAAAACTTAAAATGACGTTAAAAGGGTGTTATTTTGATAATATTTCGACCATACAAACAGCTTCGACGCGTGCTTTGGAGGCAATTCCGCAAAGTGAACTGGAACAGGCATTCGAATCATTATTAAATCGCTGTAACAAGTGTATTGAAGCCGGAGGGACTTATTTTGAATAACAAACTAAAACAAATTATATTTTCTTGTTTCTATTTCATTTTACAGACCCAGTCTTAAAAATTCTTTGACGCACTGTGTATACAGTCGAGTCACATTATTTTGACCATCCACGCTTTTGACATCAACAGCGCGTAGCCAATGAAAGAAAGCACGTGCTGTGAGCTGGGTTGGAGGGTACATAAGGTGTGCTGTAGGCATTCTGAAAACATATCACTCATTACTGTCATGGATAAAAGGAGCGATTTATCAGATTTGCAAAAAGAGATGATTATCGGCTTTAGGGCCAAGGGTGGAAGTATTTCTGAAACAGCGCGGTTTGTGAACTGTTCGCGTGCTGCCATGGTAAAAGTGTATCGTGATTAGAGAAATGGCATTATTGCGAATAAGCAACGTGGAAACTGCGGAATACCACGTGCCTTTGATGTGAGAAGTGAATGTAGGCCGCGAAGGTGCCAAAGGACCGATCGACACACTGCAGTGGAGAAACTCACGGGTCCAATGAACCAGGGGGCTACCGGAGGAAGTGTGTCTAAAACGACAGTTTAGCGAACTCTGCTGAGTATGGGGCTCCGTTGCAGACCGATAGCCACTGCACCTATTCTAACGAAGGTGCATCGGCAGAAAAGGCTTACATTTGCAAGGCAGTATCGGTATTGGACCTCCGCTGATTGGCAAAGTATTGCCTCCTGCAAGTAGTCACGTTTTCTGCTTCATCAAAAGGAATGGACGTTGGCGTATAAGGCGAGAAACATCGGAGAACGAACACACTTCAATCATTGCTGGAGGAACAGAAGCTTGTGGGGCAGCGTTATAGACTAGGAGATGTTTTCGTGGCATTCTCTGGATCCACTCAAGGCACTATTAACCGAATTCGTTATGGATCCATTCTTGTAGACCACATACACACATACTTGCTGATTTTCTTCCCTGGGGCAGACGGGATCTTCCAGCATGACAATGTAACGTGTCACAAAGCTAGAAATGTGCTATAATGGTTGGAAGAGTACGTTCAAGACTTCAAAGTACTTCCCTGGCACCCTAATTTCCCAGATTAAAACCCGATTGAGCATCTCTCGATCGTGTTGTTCGCTCTATGGATTCTCCACCACGCATCCTCCAGAAGCTGTCAGATACACTGAAGTCAGCATGGCTCCACGTACCTCTGAACACCTTCCAGCACCTTATTGAATCACTCCCAGCCCGTCTAGCTGCTGTCCGCGCTGCACACGGCGGTTACTGTGGATATTAGCTGGTGGTCACAATAATGTGACTTGACCGTGAATCATTATACAGTAGAACTTCGGTTATATGTTTTTCTACGGGATGGCCTTAAAAACACATAAATGAAATTTTAAAATGTTAGATACTTAGTGCGAAAAACGTATTATTATTACAGAGGACTTTTGCATATTTTAAAAATGATTTTCAAGCAAGGTAATTAATGTTTACAATAAAGTTATTTCTATTTCTAAATCTCCATCTGATAGCTCTTTTTCTGGACTATGAGCCTACATCTAGATTTCCAAGATAACAGGACATTTCTTAAAACTGGCAGTGGTATTTTATTCCACTCTCTCTGTCTTCCACTGCTTTCCATAGTCTAATCTTTGTTTCATTCCTAGGCGCTAATTTTTAGCAATCCGAAAGCACAATAGCCCATTGATGACACATCAGGGGATTTTCAAGGAATATGAGCAAAAGGTATACACTTGATACCCGTCTCTTTTTTAGGTCTGAGCGCTCTTTTTAGTAGTCCGAAGACACAATAATCAATTGGTGACACATCAGGGGACTTTGAGGGAATATGAGCAAAAGGTATACACTTGATACCCGTCTCTTGTTTAGGTCTGAGCGCTCTTTTCAGCAGTCCGAAGGCACAGTAATCAATTAGTGACACACGAGGGGACTTTGAAGGAATATGAGCAAAAGGTATAAACTTGATACCCGTCTCTTGTTTAGGTCTGAGTGCTCTTTTTAGCAGTCCGAAGGCACAATAATCAATTGGTGACACATCAAGGGACTTTGAATGAATATGAGCAAAAGTTATACACTTGATACCCGTCTCTTTTTTAGGTCTGAGCGCTCTCTTTAGCAGTCCGAAGGCACAATAATCAATTGGCGAGACATCAGGGGACTTTGAGGGAATATGGGCAAAAAGTCTACACTTGATACCCGTCTCTTGTTTAGGTCTGAGTGCTCTTTTTAGCAGTCCGAAGGCACAATAATCAATTGGTGACACATCAAGGGACTTTGAATGAATATGAGCAAACGTTATACACTTGATACCCGTCTCTTTTTTAGGTCTGAGTGCTCTTTGTAGCAATCCGAAGGCACAATAATCAATTGGTGACACATGAGGGGACGTTGAAGGAATATGAGCAAAAGGTATATATACTCTTGATACCCGTCTTTTTTTTTTCATTTTTTTCAAGAAATAGATTTGGACGTATGACTGTTATCCTTATCCTGATGGAGTTCTCCTCTTTGAAGGCTCTGTGGATAAAGGAATGGTATTTCCTTTTTAAATATACAAGATAAAATATTATTTTGGTGATATGTAGAACTGGTTGTAACACACTTTTTAAATTTCGACTTCCCTTCGAACGAGAAACCACTGTTAATCATGAATCCCTTACATAAAATTTGGATTCCTGGAACTAAGTGTGTAATATATTCTTTTTTGCTCTTCTGCGATAGAAAATCGACATTTTTTTACGCTTTCCAACCGTAGGTTGAAGAAGCCTATATGCTCTAGCTTTGTCCGTCCGTCTGTCTGTCTGTCCGCACGATAAATCACGTAAAAATTGTTCGATTTAGGTAAAACTTTATTTTGTGCTACGGACAACTTGCTCACGAAACTTATTAAAAATGGACGATATGAGATCAAAGGTCAGGACATAGGAGCGGGATACATTTCATTGCCCTTATGCGTCATAACGTACGTAAACATGCTTCTATGTCGACAAAATTTTACTATGTTGTTGCAGAGGTATACTGAGCCACTTCTGTTCAATGTCATCGAAATGGGGTCAAAGATCATGGCACAGGAGCGAGATTTATTCCACAGCCATATTCCTCATAACTTGACTAAAAATGCCTCTATTGCTACGAAACTTTAGAATGTTGTTCCGGGGGTATACTAAACTAATTCTGTTTAATATCATCGAAATGGGGTCAAAAGATCATGGCACATTAGCGAGATTTATTCCACAGCCATTATCCTCATAACTTGAGTAATGATTTCTGGTATGTTGGAAAGCGTATCATAATCAATGCATTGCATGATTTTACTAACTTCTACATACACTATCTACCAACAAGTAATTGGACACCTGTGATAGCAAAGGAAAACGAAGTTTATTCACCCTAAATAGTTGGTGGAGCCACCACGAGCGGCGATTACATCTGCCACCCTCCTTGGCATACTCTCAACCAGGCGTTGTACAACGGCTAGCGGTATTTTCTTCCACTCGGCTTGGAGAAGACATATCAGTTCCTTCACCGATTTCGGACGGTGAGGGGCACCCCTTAAGTCGACGCTCCAACTCGTCCCAGAGGTGCTCGATAGGGTTAAGGTCCGGGCTCTGCGCAGGCAGTCCATTCGATTAACCCCATTTTCACCATACTAAGCCATGGTGGACCTCGCAACATGACAGGTGGCATTGTCATCCTTAAAGTAACATAGGTCCACCCCGTAAAACTGCCACAACGCTGGAAGCGCATGGTCATCCAAAATAGTGCAGTAGGTCTCGGCGTTGAGTCTACCAGGCATTGCGACCAAGGGTATCGTGCCATACCAGGAGAAACACCCCCATAGCATAATTCCACCGCCGCCGAACTTCACAGTTGGCACAATACATTCCGGCAGGAGGCTTTCTCCAGGAAGACGCCAAACCCAGACCCTGCCATCTGAACGGTAGAGGGTGAACCTTGATTCGTCGCTCCAGAGAACCTGTTTCCACTGTTCAACGGCCCACTGTCGACGTTCTTTGCACCACGTTAGCCGAGCAGCGTTATTGGACTTGGTGATCAAAGGCTTGTGGGCGGCAGCACGTCCATGATAACCAAGCAGATGGGCTTCCTTACGGATGGATTCATCGAACGAACACTCCCGGATGCTTGTTGAAACTCCTCGCTGATGTGGCCCATCGATTTGTTGCGGTTCTTCCGAATTTCTCTGGCCAGCACCCGTCGGTCTCTAACTCCCAGTTTTGTGGGTCTGCCGGTTCGGGGCACATTTCGACAGTCACCCCTCATCTTCCACTTGCCAATCACATAGACCACTGTTGATTTTGGGTACTTCAACTCGCTGATATGTCACGTAGGGATCGGCCATTTCTGTGATACCCGACGATTACACCTTTCTCGAAATCAGAGAGCTCCGAACTGCGTGGCATCTTGCATGCGACTGATTGCGTTGTTGTTTCCCACACGATATTTAACGGCGGCGGCCGTGACGTATATCAGGACCGCAGATATCGTCGATTGCAGGGGTGTCCAATTACTTGTTGGTAGATAGTGTATTTTAACGGAAAATGTTATATGGAAATATTTAAACTTTAATTAAATTCTAACTTCGATTTATTTTTGTTTGCGAACGCCAGCTAGAGAAATTCACCATCGGCTGAAAAGGAGTTTATCACAGATTCCTTTCTGAGAAAGTCATTCCCTTGTCGACCGTGGGACCTCCCACGAACAAAAGGACATCCCCTATCCCCCGTCGTTGGACACCACTCTCCCTCACAGAGAGCCAGCAATGGACAATGGGAGTAAATAATTAACAGCAAACTTCTTACAAAAGAGCATCTTTCTGGAGGACGGCTCGTGGAAAGGAATGAGGCCGCCCCGGTGGCGCAGTGGTCTAAGCGATGGCCTCTGATCATTCGTCCGAAAGGGGTCCGGGTTCGAATCCCGGTGAGGCATGGATGTTGTGTTTGCCTTACGGCACTGGCTCTCTCCCTTCCCTGGAACCAGTGACCCTAAATTAGGGACGGGCGACTGCTTATAGCCCATTGAGTTGCTCACGGTGGTCGTTGAACCTCCAATCAAAAAAAAAAAAAAAAAAAAAAAGGAATGAGACCGGATAGGAGTCATAATCGAAGAGTCTTGTTGGAGATTTTGAGTGGAGAAAAGGGAAGGATTTTGCTCGGACACAAAGCAGGGGAAACACTTTCGCACGGGATGCAACATAAATAAATTTCGGCGGGAATTACATAGAGGAAGGCACCCGAGAATCTATCAACCCGCTGGAAGTATTTACTATGCATTCAGAAAAACTGATATTTCCCTCCTTCCCAATCTGAAGAATAAATATATGTGCAGTCAAGATCATCTGTCGTTACATTCAATTTGTCTAACTACTTATTTATTTGCTTTCCTGAGAGGAACTGGCAACAAACAACGGTTCTTCTGATTAGTTGGCGTCCACCACAATACATAAAATTAAAACAAGCCAACAAAATAGTAACCTGTTTTTATTTTCGCCCCCATTGCAAGAGGAAAGCCAACACAAAGATAATTCTGTCAGCAAACTTTGCTCGCTTTCCCGATAATTTCGACTTCTAAAAGCATAATTTGTCATCTTCGAATTTAATTATTATCATTTTAAAAGATAGCATAAGTCATTCTTTAGCAGAACTTTAATTACGTAATTCCGCGAAATTAAAAATATAAAAACTTTTACATGACATCGTTTGGATAGCAACCAATTAAATTTTTCAAAGTAATTATTATTCCAAAATTTTACATCTTGGGGAAAACTATTTTTACTTTTGTCAGGCTGATTCTCTAAAAGGTAGAGCGAATTCGGAAACTGGAAATGCGAAACGAGAACGGTAATTACTGGGGAAAAAAAAAAAAAAAGAGGCACGAATAGTGTTAATTTTGCACTGTCAGTTCTTCGAATACAACGTTTGTAAATTAGCGTTACCCCAATTGTTATTTTCTGGAGTGGAAAATGTTCCTTGTTGTTCTAGCTGCTAACACTGGGTTCCATTTAATCCATTTTTCATTTTAACGAAAGTAAATGGGAGTGAAGTTTTGTTTTAATGGTGGTGGCAAGCCCAGCATTAAAATTCTCCTCAGTTCTCGGGGACGAAGAGAGAAAAGACGGCGAGTGCGGGAATGCTCGGAGGTCCCCAAGCACAAAACAAAGAAGAAGAAACTACGAGCCCGCTGGCATTCCCCAATGCAAAGAGAGCGATGGGCGAGCAATTAAAAGCCAATTAGAGATCGTTTACGTCCTAAACGTCGGATATTTCTATTTCCGCTGCTATGACATTAGGAGATTCATTTAACATGGTCGCCGCTGTTGCAACTGCCTCTGTTTTGGAGGCAATACAAAGATAAATAAATGGCCCTATCCACTTTACTCAAATTATTCTTTCGATTGCTGAATTACAGCAAGTATTTGGAGCACATAATACACGGCTCTTCGGAACGTAACACTTGCACTTTATTGCCAATTCTTCAGAACTGACAGATCTTTAACCGTACTATAATATCAACTAGGACAAATCGCCAACGATAACCGATAACTCGTGTACAGTCGGTGAATTTTGAGTGAAGCTATTGCCAAATCTAAGCTCATTAAGGCGTCTATTATAACATATTCCAAAAACGAAATGCCTAAATTTATCATGAACTACACTATCTACCAACAAGTAATTGGACACCTGTGATAGCAAAGGAAAACGAAGTTTATTCACCCTAAATAGTTGGTGGAGCCACCACGAGCGGCGGTTAAAGCTTCGATCCTCCGGGGCATACTCTCAACCAGGCGTTGTACGACGGCAAAGCGGTATTTTCTTCCACTCGGCTTGGAGAAGACAGGCCAGTTCCTTCACCGATTTCGTACGACGGAGACACCCTTTAAGTCGACGCTCCAATTCGTCCCAGAGGTGCTCGATAGGGTTAAGGTCCGGGCTCTGCGCAGGCCAGTCCATTCGATTAACCCCATTGTCACCATACCAAGCCATGGTGGACCTCGCAACATGACAGGTGGCATTGTCATCCTGAAAGTAACATGGGTCCACCCCGTAAAACTGCCACAACGTAGAAAGCGCATGGTCATCCAAAATGGTACAGTAGGTCTCGGGGGTGAGTCTACCAGGAATTGCGACCAAGGGTCCCGTGCCATACCAGGAGAAACACCCCCATAGCATAATTCCACGGCCGCCGAACTTCACAGTTGGCACAATACATTCCGACAGGAGGCGTTCTCCAGGCAGACGCCAAACCCAGACCCTGCCATCCGAACGGTAGAGGGTGAACCTTGATTCGTCGCTCCAGAGAACCTGTTTCCACTGTTCAACGGTCCACTGTCGACGCTCTTAGCACCACGTTAGCCGAGCAGCGCTGTTCGACTTGATGATCAAAGGCTTGTGGGCAGCAGCACGTCCATGATAACCGAGCAGATGGGCTTCCTTACGGATAGCATTCATCGAACGAACACTCCCGGATGCTTGTTGAAACTCCTCGCGGATGTGGCCCATCGATTTGTTGCGGTTCTTCCGAATTTCTCTGGCCAGCACCCGTCGGTCTCTAACTCCCAATTTTGTGGGTCTGCCGTGTCGGGGCACATTCCGACAGTCACCTCTCATCTTCCACTTGCCAATCACGTAGGCCACTGTCGATTTTGGGTACTTCAACTCGCTGGATATGTCACGTATCGATCGGCCATTTCTGTGATACCCTACGATTACACCTTTCTCGAAATCAGAGAGCTCTGAACTGCGTGACATTTTGCATGCGACTCTTTGCGTTGTTGTTCCGCACACGATATTTAACGGCGGCGGCCGTGACGTGTATCAGGAACGCAGATATCGTCGATTGCATGGGTGTCCAATTACTTGTTGGTAGATAGTGTACTTTCCTTCACGCCTTCACGTTGGTTGTGATCAGGTTGCATGATAATAAAGCGGAAAGACACACTCAGATCGAGAATCACGTTTTTCATTTTGCATTACGAAAGACAGACACACGTACACATATTTTCATTTTATTTATGCTTTCCAACCGTAGGTTGATGAAGCGTATATGCTCCAGCTTTATCCGTCCGTCCGCACGATAACTCACATGAAAATGGTTCAATTTCGACGAAACTTCAGTATGTGGTAGGGGACCACCTGGGGACGAAGCCTGTTGAAAATAGTCAGTCAAAGGTCAGTGCATAGGAGCGGGATCCATTCCACTGCTCTTATGCGCTATAACTTGCGTAACAATTGTTCGATTTCGATGAAATTTTAGTATGTGGTAGAGAACCACCTAGGGATGATCCCTATTGAAAATGGGTGAAATTGGGTCAAAGGTCAGGACATAGGAGCTGGATCCATTCCATTGCCTTTATGCGTCATAACTTGCGTAAAAATTGTTGATTTCGATGAAATTTTAGTATGTGGTAATGAACCACATGGGCACGAACCCTATTGAAATTGGGCGAAGTGGGGTCAAAGGTCAGGCAGAACATAACAGCGGGATTTATTCCATTGCCCTTAAGCGTTATAACTTGCACAAAATTGGTTCGATTTCGATGAAATTTTAGTATGTGGTAGGGAGCCACTGATGACGATCCCTATTAAAAATGGGCGAAATGGGGTCAAAGGTCAGGACATAAAAGCGGGATCCATTCCATTGCCTTTATGCGTCATAACATGCGTAAATATGGTTCGAATTCGATTAAATTTTAGTACGTGGTAGGGAACCACCTGGGCACGAACCCTATTGAAAATAAGCGAAATGGGGTCAAAGGTCAGGCAGGGCATAAGAGCGGGATTTATTCCATTGCCCTTATGCGTCATAACTTGCGTAAATATGTTTCGATTTCGATGAAATTTTAGTATGTGTTAGGGAACCACTTGGGCACGAACCCTATTGAAAATAGGCGAAATGGGGTCAAAGGTCAGGACACAGGAGCGAGATTTATTTCACAGCCATTATCCACATAACTTGAGTAATAATTTCTGGTATGTTGGAAAGCGTATCATAATCAATGCATTGCATGATTTTACTAACTTTTTATTATAGATTAAGGTGGACGTCAAGTAAATTTGCTTCCTATACTTCCAATGGAAAAACTTCTGTACATATTTTCTTCACAATTAATGCGTTCCCAAGGATGAAAATTTGAACATCGACTAAAATAGCTTCATATTATACTTTGGAATACTTAATATTTCCTAAAACATAACCACAATTATATTAAAAATCAATAACTTTTCCTTTGGTGGTGTTGAAACCAGAGAAAAGATGGCGCGACTTGTACTTTGATGACGTTAGTAGATAAATAAATGTTGGATTGCATAATTATGGTTATGTTTTAGAAAATATTAAGTATTCCAAGTTATAAAATAAAGCTAATTTAATCGATGTTCAATATTTCATCCTTGGAAACGCATTAATTGTGAAAAAAATGTGTACAGAAATTTTTCCATTGGAAGTACAGGAAGCAAAATTACTTGTCGTCTACCTTGAGGAAGTGTTGAGCTAACAGACGGAGTTTACCATTTCTTCGTTTTTCAATTCAAACGATTTTTTTTTAATTAATGTTAGTGAGCTAATTTTCGTGAAGTACAGGAAGCAAAATTACTTGTCGTCTACCTTGAGGAAGTGTTGAGCTAACAGACGGAGTTTAACATTTCTTCGTTTTTCAATTCAAACGATTTTTTTTAATTAATGTTAGTGAGCCAATTTTCGTGAAGGCCGCCTCGGTGGCCTTCACGAAAATTGCCGCCTCGGTGGCGCAGTGGTGTTAGCGATGGCCTCTGATCATTCGCCCAAAACGGGTCCTGGTTCGAATCCCACTGAGGCATGGGTGTTGTGTTTGCCTTACGGCACTAGCTCTCTGGCTGCACTGGAACCAGTGACTCTAAATTAGGGGCGGGCGACTGCTCATAGCCCATTGAGTTGCTCACGGTGGTCGTTAAAATTCCAATAAAAAAAAAAATAAAAAAAATGTGGCTATACCCGAACAGCTAATTGTCCCGGGTCTCGTATAGAAAACGGATTTTTTCAATTATTATTAAAATTGGACAGTTTTTTAATGGTCATTATTTTCATAAGACATGACCAATCACCATGATACCAACCCCATGTCACTCACCATATCCTTCCTTGAAATACTTAATATTTTCTGCTGTAATATATATAGCCAGTGCCGTTAATGCCCACCAGATGGAGACGTCTCAGTAACTGAGCCCATCTTACGGATTTATGATGTCAGAAGCTGACTTAAAAATACACATTGCGCCGTGGTTTGTTGGCCACCCTTGTGTAAGGCTAACGCGCTCGGCTAGATATCGAGAATTCCGTGACTCAATTCCACGGCGGTGACTGAAAATCAATTTTTGGGTTGCTATGTGTTTCTGGAACGTGGAAAGAGCGATGTATTTATTTATTTATTTATTTATATCCTTCCCTTTTTCTGTGGCAAATGTCACTGCAATCGGCTGAAGATCTTTGGAGGAGATAGGTAACAAACGACCCCTTCTCAAAACTTGGAAAACCCACTAAAAATGTAAGTTTTTGGATGATTATTCCTCAATGACACGGAATTTCGGGAATCGGAAGGCGTCAAAACCTGACCATGGACGATGTCCAATCTCATGACAAAAATCATGGTGAGCGGATGTGTCATGTCGTACCTATGCCCGAACAACTAACTGTCTTGAGTCTCGTAAAGATAGCTCCGCTCAATAAGATGATAACTCTTCCTTAATAACGTTTGAAATTTTGAAGCGATTTAAATAAAACTGCACTGACATATATTATGATGTGCTACCAATGCAGGAACAGTTGTTTTTTTCACAATCGGAAATAAAGATCAGGAATGACAGAGAAAAGCATCGAGAAGTAATTGCATTCCTGGAAAAAAAGGGATGTGAGGCTCCAGAAGTCCACAGAAGACTCCTGGCGGAGTGTGGAGCTGCCACAATCGATATCAGTAATGTCCGAAGATGGTTTAAGAGGTTTCGAGAGGGAGAAAGTTCAGTGCCGGACAAACAACGGAGTGGAAGACACGCAACTGCAATGACAGATGCCAACAGGCAACGAGTGAAAGACCTCATCACATCTGATCGTCGTGCATAATCCAGAAGATGCAGTAATAAACAGTTCTCACTATGTGCGAACATTGAAGAAGTTAAAGGAAGCTATCAGAAGGAAAAGACGTGACATTCCACTTCATGGTGTTGTTTTACACCATGATAATGCACGTCCCCTCACCTCAATGGAGAATTTACAGGCTATAGCCGAAATGGGGTGGACGGTGATGCCCCAACCACCCCACAGTTCTGATTTGACTTCTTCAGACTTTTTCCTGTTTGCCCCGTTGAAAATCACCCTTCGTGGGGAACGTTTCAACGATGTGACAGGCTGTGAACTCATGGGTGATAGGACAACCTCAGGAATCTTTTTGAAAATGGATTTTACAAATGAGTTTAAGGTGTTTCCACCTAAAATCTCTGCCTTATGTTTCCAATGGTAAAACTTCTTTACATATTTTCTTCGCAATTAATGTGTTCCCAAGGATGAAAATTTGCACATCGAAAAAACTAACTTTAAGTTATAGCATGGGATACTTAATACTTTCTAAAACATAACCATAATTAAGCAATCCAATATTTGATTATCTAGTGACGTCATCAATGTTCACTTCGCGCCATCTATTGGCAGATCTGAACATTACTCAAAGAAAAAGTATTGATTTTTAATATAATTATGGTTATGTTTTAGCACGTATTCAGTATCCTAAGCTATAATTTAAAGTTAGTTTTATCGATGTGCAAATTTTCATCCTTGGGAATACATTAATTGCGAAGAAAATATGTTAAGAAGTTTTACCATTGGAAACATAAAAAGAGATTTTAGATGGAACCACCTTAAACATGGCGGAAATGTATCAAATGTGACAGACAATACTTTGAATATGCTCGCATTATTAACAATATGTCCAAAGATTTTGCCACCAAGTTTCACATTTTTGCTGCCACAAATAAAAATCTTATGAGGGACGACGCATTACTTTCAGGATGTCCTTTGTATTTATAAGGAAATCTTATGAGGAACGAGGCATTACTTTCAGGATGTCCTTTGTATTTATAAGAGAATCGTATGAGGGACGAGGCATTACTTTCAGGTTGCCCTTTGTATTTATAAGGGAATCTTATGAGGGACGAAGCATTACTTTCAGGATGTCCTTTGTATTTATAAGAGAATCGTATGAGGGACGAGGCATTACTTTCAGGTTGCCCTTTGTATTTATAAGGGAATCTTATGAGGGACGAAGCATTACTTTCAGGATGTCCTTTGTATTTATAAGAGAATCGTATGAGGGACGAGGCATTACTTTCAGGTTGCCCTTTGTATTTATAAGGGAATCTTATGAGGGACGAAGCATTACTTTCAGGATGTCCTTTGTATTTATAAAAGAATCGTGTGCGGACGAGGCATTACTTCCAGGAAGCCTTTTGTATTTATAAGGAAATCTTATGAGGGACGGCGCATTACTTTCAGGATGCCCTTTGTATTTATAAGGGAATCTTATGAGGGACGAAGCATTACTTTCAGGATGCCCTTTGTATTTATAAGGAAATCTTATGAGAGACGAGGCATTTTTTTCAGGATGCCCTTTTTATTTATAAGGAAATCTTATGAGGGACGAGGTGTTACTCTCAGGATGTCCTTTGTATTTATTAAGAATTCTTATGAGGGACGAGGCATTACATTCAGGATACCCTTTGTATTTATAAGAAAATCTTATGAGGGACGAGGCATTACTTTAAGGATGCCCTTTGTATTTATAAGGAAACTTATGAGGGACGAGGCATTACTTTAAGGATGCCCTTTGTATTTATAAGGAAATCTTATGAGGGACAAGGCATTACTTTCAGGATACCCTTTGTATTTATAAGGAAATCTTATGAGGGACTCTCAGGATGCCCTTTGTATTTATAAGGAAACTTATGAGGGACGAGGCATTACTTTAAGGATGCCCTTTGTATTTATAAGGAAATCTTATGAGGGACGAGGCATTACTTTAAGGATGCCCTTTGTATTTATAAGGAAATCTTATGAGGGACGAGGCATTACTTTAAGGATGCCCTTTGTATTTATAAGGAAATCTTATGAGGGACGAGGCATTACTTTCAGGATACCCTTTGTATTTATAAGGAAATCTTATGAGGGACGAGGCATTACTTTCAGGATACCCTTTGTATTTATAAGGAAATCTTATGAGGGACGAGGCATTACTTTAAGGATGCCCTTTGTATTTATAAGGAAATCTTATGAGGGACGAGGCATTACTTTCAGGATGCCCTTTGTATTTATTAAGAATTTTTATGAGGGACGAGGCATTACTTTCAGGATGCCCTTTGTATTTATAAGGAAACCTTATGAGGGACAAGGCATTACTTTCAGTATTATGCCCTTTGTATTTATACGGAAATCTTATGAGGGACGAGTCATTACTTTCAGGACGCCCTTTGTATTTTTTAGGAAATCTTATGAGGGACGAGGCATTACTTTCAGGATGCCCTTCGTATTTATAAGATATATTATGAGGGACATCAAACGAAGATCTTCGCTCTTTCCACGTTTATAAGTGAGTCACGGAAAAATTCTCATTGGCCGCCACCTCGAGTCGAACCCAGGGTCTTCCAGTTACGCGCCGGATATGCTACCGCTACACCACAGCGGCCTCGAATTCCTCCAGACTCACACACGCTAACTGCGAAGCCAATTTGGCAGGTTGCTTCTTGGAGCCCAGCACAATGCTAAGGATTCACCAAAGATGGTAAGTAGCAACTGAAGAAATAATTAGAAGGCGAATGAATAATTAATACAGACATTTAACGTGGACCAGGAACATCAAACTAAGATTTTCGCTCTTTCCACGTTTATAAGTGAGTCACGGAGAAATTCTCATTTATGAGGGACGAGGCATTACTTTCAGGATGTTCTTTTTATATTTCTACGCTGCATGCAGTGGCACCGGAACGCTCGATCCAGTATATAGACGGCCATAGGAAGTCAATTTTTCGTGCTGAAGGATATTAAGAACACATTTGCCGTCTTTACACGATTTTAAAAAATTACGGTTAAAATGATATATACATTAGAACATGAGCACTTTCAAGTCCACTGTGGACCCGTCATCAGATGGTGTGGTTGCATTATGCCCTGGGAGGGTATATATTATATAGTATGCACACTGACGAAACAGTATGTTTTGTCATGCGCATGCTCACTACACAATCATGTCGTTTCATTAAAGCAGCCGGTATTGTCTCTTTCGCTGTAATAGTTACAAAGTAGTTTCCATGGCAACGGTATAATGATAGGGGGCCGCCCCGGTGGCGCAGTGGTCTAAGGCGTTGGCCTCTGATCATTCGTCCCTAAGGGGTCCGGGTTCGAATCCCGGTCAGGCATGGATGTTGTGTTTGTCTTACGGCACTGGCTCTCTCCCTTCCCTGGCACCAGTGACCCTAAATTAGGGACGGGCGACTGCTTATAGCCCATTGAGTTGCTCACGGTGGTCGTTAAACCTCCAATAAAAAAAAATGATAGGGGGATCGTCGTTACAGCATTTTGCCCTATGTTTATGTATCAAAAGGCGCAGGGGCTAAATATCACATTCACCCCTCACTTTTCTTCTCTTAATTTTGTCAGAAATCGGATAAACATCAGTTTGTAAAGAAAGTTTCCGGAAAATATCGTATGTGGCGTTTGTAATGCAAGATCCTGAGGACCTGCGGTGACGTAAATATCCCAGAGTGCTGTGCGTGAAAAAATAGATTCCAAGGGCGGAACGTACGCTGCTGTGGTGAAGCTTAGTTGCACGATACGATGGCGATATCGAAGGAAGGTGTACGATACGATGACGATACCGAAGGAAGCTGTTTGTGCAATATTGCTCTGTAAATATTTGAATTTCATGAAAGGACTTGGAAAATTGCGAAACGCGCTTGGTGACGATATTATCGGACAGAGTACTTGCTATGACTGTTGAAGAAAATTCGACACGGGTGCACGGGATCTGTCTGGTGCGCCCAGACGTGGCAGACCCATTAAGATGGGAGATAGTATCCTGAAACCCGTGCTACTGTATAACTCTGATGCAACACTACGGTAACTGGCAGAGGAACTGAAGACCTTCCATACCACCAGCAACACCCGATTTCAGAATTTGGGATATTCGGGTAAACTGCGCAAATGTGTACTCCATGCTTTGTCTGACCAGAATCGGATGCGATGCTACTCAATTGCTGTTGCACTGCGTGAAATACGAAAACGGAAGGGCCTTTTGCATCGGATGGTCACGGGTGACGAAAAATGGGTCACATGTTACGCGACAAAGAGCATGGACCAAGCAGGGACAATCCCCACAGAAGGTCACTAAGCCGCTCCTTCATTAATGGAATGCAATGCGGAGTTGCTGGTGGAATTGTCGCAGTGTGATTCACTATGAACTCTAACCGCGGAACAATACCACCACAGCGGATGCTTAAATCCAACATTTGGTCCGCCTCCATGCTGCACTTCAGGAAAAGCGTTCAGCTTTGATTAATTATTATGTAGTTGTTCTTCGCCTGGATAATGCTCGTCCACATATCGCTAGCAAAAATTGCACGAGCTGGAATCCGAAAATATTGTCGCACCCTCCTTATTCTCCGGAGCTTTCCCCGTCCGATTTTCATCTCTTCCGCTCTTTGAGGAATTTTCTCGCTGAGGAAAACTTTGCTAATGCTGCTGATGTGAAACGTTGCAGGGATGACTTCTTCAACTTCTTGTCGCCATACTCTATCGCAATGGGATATTTCAATTCGTAGATCGGTGGAACACGGTCATCATATCCAATGGGTATTACATGGACGTTTAAGTTAAGTACTTTGTACGACTTTTTAAGCTTGATATACGTTCTCTATTTTCCGTAATATCCTTTTTACAAGCTGATAGAATTTTTTTTTAAAATTCGTGTCATTTTAAACTGCGTCTCATAAAACAAATATTCTATATTTTAATTCTTAATTAAGTAGAACTCTGAATTTATATTTCTATTCCTGAGACGCTGATTGAAACTGAAATTCCTGAAAGGTATCGTGTTTCTATATAAGAGTTGCAGGAATGTTTTCTATTTAATTTAGATACGGTAAAATAAGCCTTACTTTAAAGAAAGAAAATGGAAGGGAAAGAGAAAAAAATTAATGATATATACTCGGTCGAGTCACATTATTGTGACCACCAGCTAATATCCAGAGTAACAGCCGTGTGCAGCGCGGACAGCAGCTAGACGAGCTGGTAGTGACTCAATAAGGTGCTGGAAGGTTTTCACAGGTATGTGGAGCCATGCTGACTGCAATGCATCTGACAGCTCTGGAGGATCCATAGAGCGAACAACACGATCCAGGTGATCCCACAGATGCTCAATTGGGTTTAAGTAGAGTAAATTAGGGGGCCAGGGAAGTACTTTGAAGTCTTTATCGTGCTCTTTCAACCACTCTCGGACATTTCTAGCTCTGTGACACGTCGCATTGTCGTGCTTGAAGATCCCATCCTGCCCAGGGAAGACAATCAGCATGTATAGGTGTACGTTTTCTGCATAGATGAATTCATAACGATGTCGAATCAAGTGCCATCCACAAGTATGAGTGGACCCAGGGAATGCCACGAAAACATTCCCCAGACTACAATTTTTGTCCTGGATCTATATTTGTATTCCATATATTTTCTTGATTTGATATATTTAGTAAGGATCTTTCCATTTCACGTTACTTTTTTTTTTTGCAATTTGTTAATGTTTTTTTTTTTTTTGATAAGCCCGGTTTCAGCGCCATACGTCATAATGGGTATGCATTGACTGAAAAGTTTTGCTGTGTTTTCCGAGTTTAGTTTACAAAATAGTATCTTCTTTAAATTCCCAAAAGCTGTCCACCGCATTTTTATTCTTCTGTGCTTCCATAATTCCCCATTTCTTGTTTTCCTAGGTATATGTATTATTCCATATATTCTATTTCTTTATCATTTATTCTAATATTTTCTTGTGCTTTGCTATTATTAAGTTGGTTTGACATTATTTTTTTTATTAATATTGATTTCTAATCCATTTTCTTTGGACAAATCTATTAGTTTTTCTATCTTTTCTCTTAATTCTTTTTTATTTTCTGAAATGAGGACAATGTCGTCTGCAAATCTTAAATTTTTCAACATTTTATGCTGATCCCCTTTTCTAACCAATTTGTTAGTTCTTCTATCATATTTTTTAATTCTTTTTTATTTTCTAAAATGAGGACTGTGTCGTCTGCAAATCTTAAGTTGGTCAACCTTTTATATTGATCCCCTTTTCTAGTTAATTTGTTAGTTTTTCTATCATTTCTTTTAATTCACTTTTATACTGATTTCTTATCCAATTTCTTTTGATAAATCTGTTAGTTCTTCTAACTTTTCTTTTAATTATTTTTTATTTTCTAAAATGATGACTATAAATTGTTCAACCTTTCATGTTGATCCCCTTTTCTAACCAATTTGTTAGTTCCTTTATCATTTTGTTTAATTCTTTTTTACTTTCTGAAATGAAGACTACGTCTTCTGCAAATCTTAAATTGTTCAACCTTTTATGATGATCCCCTTTTCAAACCAATTTGTTAGTTCTTCCAGCATTTATTTTAATTCTATTTTGTTTTCTAAAATGAGGACTATGTCGTCTGCAAATCTTAAATTTTTCAACCTTTTATATTGATCCCCTTTTCTAATAAATTTGTTAGTTTTTCTATCATTTCTTTTAATTCACTTTTATACTGATTTCTTATCCAATTTCTTTTGATAAATCTGTTAGTTCTTCTAACGTTTCTTTTAATTATTTTTTTATTTTCTAAAAATGAGGACTATGTCGTCTGCAAATCTTAAATTGTTCAACCTTTTATATTGATCCCATTTTCTAACCAATTTGTTAGCTCTTCTATCATTTATTTTAATTCTATTTTATTTTCTAAAATGATGACTATGTCGTCTGTAAATCTTAAATTGTTCAACCTTTTACATTGATCCCCTTTTCCAAACAATTTGTTAGTTCTTCTACCATTTCTTTTAATTCTTTTTTATTTTCTAAAATGAGGACTACATCGTCTGCAAATCTTAAATTGTTCAACCTTTTATATTGATCCTCTTTTCTAACCAATTTGTTAGTTCTTCTATCATTTCTTTTAATTCTATTTTATTTTCTAAAATGAGGACTATATCGTCTGCAAATCTTAAATTGTTCAACCTTTTATATTGATCCCATTTTCTAACCAATCTGTTAGTTCTTCTATCTTTTCTTTTAATTATTTTTTTATTTTCTGGAAATGAGGACTATGTCGTCTGTAAATCTTAAATTGTTCAACCTTTTATATTGATCCCCTTTTCTAATTAATTTGTTAGTTCTTCTATCATTTCTTTTAATTCACTTTTATACTGATTTCTTATCGAATTTCTTTTGATAAATCTGTTAGTTCTTCTAACGTTTGTTTTAATTATTTTTTTATTTTCTGAAAATGAGGACTATGTCGTCTGCAAATCGTAAATTGTTCAACCTTTTATATTGATCCCATTTTCTAACCAATTTGTTAGTTCTTCTATCTTTTGATTTAATTCTTTATTGTTTTCTAAAATGATGACTATGTCGTCTGTAAATCTTAAATTGTTCAACCTTTTATATTGATCCCCTTTTCCAAACAATTTGTTAGTTCTTCTACCATTTCTTTTAATTCTTTTTTATTTTCTCAAATGAGGACTACGTTGTCTGCAAATCTTAAATTGTTCAACCTTTTATATTGATCCACTTTTCTAACCAATTTGTTAGTTCTTCTATCATTTCTATTAATTCTATTTTATTTTCTAAAATGAGGACTATATCGTCTGCAAATCTTAAATTGTTCAACCTTTTATATTGATCCCATTTTCGAACAAATTTAATTTGTTTATTATGTGTTCCAGCGTAAATGTAAATAACTCTGGCGAGATAGTATCCCTTTGGCCTATTCCTCTATTTATTTTAAACTTTTCACTTTCTTCATTTAAGATAATATTAGATGTTGCATTCTGGCTGATATACTTGATTAGATTTATATAAGGCTGTTCATCGCCATAATTTTTCAGGCCGTGTATCATTGACTCTGTTTCTATGCTATCAGAAGTTTTTTTTTAATCTATAAATGCTAAATGTAAAGGGATGTTATATTCATTTCAATTTTTAAGTAGAACAGATATTAATGAATGAAATACAGGATTACACTATTGTACAAAACAATTTTGGAAGATGTGAATCCGTGTATTGTTGTAAATATGACACGAATGTTAAGTCAGATAATATCCGAAAACTTGAAAATTTCGTTGTCCTGGAGCGGCAATCGAACTCGCGTCTCCCGGATAGCGCCCGGGCATGCTATCCTGTCATGGTTATATTCAAATTCATGGAAAACGTGAAACCTGCTCGTTCTGGCTGGTGTAGTGGTTAGCATACTCGGACGCTATCCGGGAGACGCAGGTTCGATTCCCGCTCTAGGACGAAGAAATTTCAAGTTTTCGGATATTTTCTGATTTAACCCTTTAACCGTCTGGAACGAATAAACTCGGGGTTAGGAAAATAGGCTGAAATCAGCTCCAACGAATATATTCGCTGTCTTAGAAGGGTCCGCAACAAGTGAACCTGCGTATCAGATAACTTTGCTTTCACCATAGATTTGTTGTTCAAAGAAATTGGTTATTTACGGAAATGACTGGCACTAATCCTTTCTGAATGCCGGTTGCTTCGACTAGCGAATCCTGTGATGGTTATATTCAAATTAATCGGAAACTTGAGACTTGGTCGTTCTGGGTGGTGTAGTGGTTAGCATACCCGGGCGCTATCTGGGAGACGCGGGTTCGAGTCCCGCTCCAGGACGATGAAATTTTCAAGTTTTCGGATATTATCTGACTTCCCATCCTTGTCACATTTACACCAAAAATCGAATTGTCATCTTCAAAATTGGTACTCAAAGGATGATAACAATGACGACGAACCAACTGAAACAGAGATGTTTCAGTTACTTGTTTTAGCCCAGTGGCATGATGTCCATGCCAGAGAGACTATCCCTTCCCCATCATGCTTTGGGTCATGCAGCACATAATATAGGACTAGAGGGGATATCTTCACACGAATGACAGGTTTAAGATTCGTACCGCTGCGATGGGTTGGGGAAAGGAATCGTTTTGCCGTAGTTTTCGTAAAACCCGGCCGCTTAAAGGGTTAATATCCATGTCATATTTCCACCAATAAACGGATTCACATCTTCAAAATTTGTAAGAACACTTATTGTTTGTATATGATTCATTGCGCTAAATTTGTTTCCAAACCCAGCTTGGTCAGGGGATTGCATGAAATCACATTTCTTTTCTGCTCTGTTTGTAATGATTCTCGTAAATAATTTATATATGTGAGACAACAGGTTTGTGGGTCTATAAGTTTCTAGGTTACTTTGTATCTCCTTTCCTGTGTAGTAAGATGATATTTGCATTATTCCACATTTGAGGAATTTCTTCATGTGCGATAATTCATTAAAAGGAACTTTTATTTCTTGTTTCATAGTTGCAGTTGATATGGAGATCCCCAGATAAACTGTTATCTCTAACAACTTCTATCTCTAACAACCCCTATCTCTAATAACCTCTATCTCTAACATTTTCTCTACTGAGTGTACAAAGGGCATCCCAAAAGTAATGCTTCGTCACTCATAAGACTTTTATTTGGAGCATCGAAAACGTTAAACTCAGTGGCAAAATACTTGACATATTGTTAATAATGCTAGCCTATTCAAAGTATTGTCCATCACTTTGTATACATTTCGGCCATCTTTGAACCCATTGGTAAAATACATTTTGGAAAAATTCCTGATGCAGTCGTTTCACCCATGTGTTCACAGCCAGTTTAACGTCTGTCGCATCGTTGAAAAATTTCCCACGAAGAGTGTTTTACAAAGGGGCAAACAGGAAAAAGTCTGAGGGAGCCAAATCAGGACTGTACGGGGGTTCGGGCATCACCATCCACCTCATTTTGTCAATAGCCTGTGAAGTCTCCATTGAGGTGTGGGGACGTGCGTTATCATGGTGTAAAACAACACTATGAGGAAAGATGTCACGTCTTTTCCTTCTGATAGCTTCCTTTAGCTTCTTCAATGTCTACCCATAGTGAACAATGTTTATTGTTGCACACCGTTCAAGGAAATCTGTCAAAATAACACAACGTTTGTCCCACAAAATTGTCAACATCAGTCAAAATGGCACCACGTTTGTCCCACAAAATTGCCAAAATGAGTCAAAATGGCACCACGTTTGTCCCACAAAATTGCCAAAATGAGTCAAAATGGCACCACGTTTGCCCCACAAAATTGTCAAAATCAGTCAAAATGGAACCCCGTTTGTCCCACAAAATTGTCAAAATCAGTCAAAATGGCACCACGTTTGTCCCACAAAATTGTCAAAATCAGTCAAAATGGCACCACGTTTGTCCCAGAAATTTGTCAAAATCAGTCAAAACGACACAACGTTTGTCGCAGAAAATTGTCGAAATCAGTTAAAATGGCACCACGTTTGTCCCACAAGAGTGTTAAAATCAGTGAAAATGGCACCACGTTCGTCCCAGGAATTTGTCAAAATGGCACCACGTTTGTCCCACAAAATTGTCAAAATCAGTCAAAATGTAACCCCGTTTGTCCCACAAAATTGTCAAAGTCAGTCAAAATGGCACCACGTTTGTCCCAGAAAATTGTCAAAATCAGTCAAAATGGCACCACGTTTGTCCCACAAAATTGTCACCACCAATTTCCCTTATGAACGAGTTGTTTTCACCTTTATCTGTCGAGGTGGAGATGTGCGGTGCCATTTCATTGACGCACGTTTTGTTTCTGCGTCATGAAAGAACACCCAGGTTTCTTCCCCCGTCACAACATTAGAGAAAAACACCTAACCCTCCCTCTGATAACAGTCCAAGGGTTTACAGAACATGTCCACCCTTTGCTCACGTTGTTCACGGGTTAGGTTTCTTGGGATCCACCCTGAACAAAGTTTTTCTGTAGCACAGATCCCTAATTAATGTTTCCATTGCACTATGACTACAATGAATTGCATCCCTGGATGGTGACACGACGATCATCTGTAGTGAGGTCTTTCACTCGTTGCCTGTTGGCATCTGTCACTGCAGTTGCGGGTCTTCCACTCCGTTGTTTGTTCGACACTGAACTTTTTATCTCTCGAAAACTTTTCATCCATCTTCGGATATCACTGATATCGATTGTGGCTGCTCCATTCACCGCCAGGAGTCTTCTGTGGATTTCTGGAGACTCTCATTTTTCTTTTTCAAGGAATGCAATTACGGCTCGCTGCTTTGCTCAGTCATTCGTGATCTTTATTTCCGATTCTGGAAAAATATTGTTCGCACATTGGTAACATATGATAGTACATATCAGTGCAGTTTCACTAAAATCACTTCAAAATTCCAAAAGTTATTGAAGAGGAGGCATTACTTTCAGGATGTCCCTTTTATTTGCTATTATTAAAATTTTTTATCTGGGTGGCATTTTATTTCAGCCAAATCCGAAACTCATAGGTGCCCAACAAGAATAAGTAATTTACTTTCCGAACTCTACATTGCTTTTAGGAGCAAAGCGAGGGTAAGGCACAGACATGATGGAAGGGGAAATGTCGACGAACAAAAAGATGAAAAATAGGAAGCTAAATAAATACAAAACCAGTCGAAAGAGGAGACTGAGGTAAAAGAAAAACAGAACAAAAAATAAACCTTTGAAGTTCGGTCATCTTGCGATCACTTTTTCAATTTCCTTTCCTAAAAACGTTACGAAAAACAGTCTACGTCGTTTTTTTAAAACACTCTCAGATGTAATATCAGGTTTCTAGTCATTACGTCAGTTTCGTATGTAATGGAACACTGCATGAATTCAATTCGCATTGTTAGCGGAAGACACAGAACACTAAATTCTGGCAAAAAAAAAATCTCTCAACCGACAGAACAACTCATGTAGAAATTATAAAAGAATACCGAATTGAACATGCCAAAGACGAAAAGAAATGGCATTATTTGGTGGCGATTTAGTCCAGTAAAGCAGAGTAATTATTTTATACTGGACTAAATTATACAAGGTAATATATACTGATTTCATTGTCCCGTTCCGCCAATCTGTCTTGGCTCCACGGGGACTTATTGAGCACCTTGGATGTTATTTTGACATGTTGCGACAATTATCCTGCCTTGAGACGCCGGTTCGGACCCTGGCCACCCCAATGGCCCAGAGAACAGCCCGTGGTGACGTGCTGGCAGGCGACCTAGTATACCTTGTCTGGGTTCCCGCTCTGTCTGGCGGGATAGGTCGTTCATGAATTTAGGGTTTGACTGGAAGATTCCTTGCCCTCGAACTATTTTTGGGGAATAATTTCCCTTTATTTTCTTTTTCAAAACATCTACACACATGTATACACTGTCCTCATGCTTAGGACTCACAACATCAAGAGATAGCAAAAATTTATTTACAGAGTATTTACATTGGTGGTCTCTTCGTCTGCTTGCCCACAGACTTTCGCCCTCATTCCTCTTCCGAATCGCTTTCGGTGTGCACGTTCACCTCCTGCGTTTCGGTCCCCATTTGATTGGGGAAGATCGTATGTTGCTGGAGGGTTAGCCTCTCAACCAAGGCTATTATCCCCCTCCTGTTAACGGAGGATTGGATGAGCAGATCCAATCTTTGCGTTCTTTGCACACCTGGGATCAGTGTGTTTCTCCATTCGGCGAAGCCACTGCATTCAAACACGCAGTGTTCTATGCTTGCCGCTCTATTTCCACAGGGACAAGTGCAGTTCCTGATGGCAAATCTGCCCAGGTATTCAGGGCTGATGCCATGGCCACTGAGTACCTGATTCAGGAGCTTGTTTGTTTGTGCACGTTTGGTCGAGACCTTTGGAAACACTCTGTGTGTCTTCCGGCCTGTCTCTCCCGTGTCCCATCTGACCTGCCATTCGGTCATGGTCTGTCGTGCTAATGCTGCGCGAATACTCTTTCGCGGCGTTCTGCATTGCACGTCAACCGTCTCTTTCAGCGTGGCTGCCCTCGCCAGCTGATCCTCCCTTTCGTTTCCCTGGGTTCCGACATGGCTTCGTACCCAGTGGAAACTGACTGCCCCATCTCCCTCTGCCCTCAATAGGGTTTTGATCCTCTGGACGATGGGGTTTCTTCCCATGAATCTACTCAGAGCCTGCAGTGCTGCCTCACTGTCCGAGTAGAGTTTTATCCTTTCGTCACTACGATTGGGGAGTGCCCAGGTGAGTGCCTTCTCGATCGCCAGAAGTTCTGCCTGGAAGACAGAAGCGTTCTGCGATAATTTCACGCATCTTGCAGTGGCTTCGTTCCCATCCGAGAACGCACAGAAGCCTGCCCCCACTTGTCCCTTCCACTTTGAGCCGTCCGTGAACAGCTCGTGCCCAACTCCCGTGGGTTTCTCCTTGTCCCACGGTGGGCAAATCTCCTCTGCCGGGTGGATCTGCCAATCCACACTTTCCAGCTCCATGTTGGAGGCTCGATGTGGGACACCGAGTAGGTAGGCGTCCTCGCCTGACCTAAGGCAGTGCATTGCTGCCTCCCTTTCCACTACCAGGTCTGCCGGCTCGCATCCCGCCAGCACTTGGAGTGCTAGGGTCGACGTTGTGCGAAAACAGCCGGTTATCCCTAGTAGGGCCAACCTTTGGATTTGGTTTATTATACAAGGTAGTAAAAATTCGAAGAACACCCTTGAATTTTAGAAACTCGAGGGAAAATAAAATATCTCAATACCCCAGCAAAGAATCGGCGAGGGCAGTCCTTTAGGCTATTTCCGGAACATCACCGCCATCTTGAAATCCGCCATATCAGATCAAACTCAATTTTTCAAATGGCAAGGGGGTCATGTTGCATATCAAACATGAACAGAATTTCTTCAGAAATTTATAGCCGTAATTACATCTGACGTGCATTATATTGACAACAGTCACCAAACACCTCTTCAAAAGCAAATGAACAAATCCACTGCGTTGTTAAGATGCGCGGTACAGCTGTAAACGGTATAAAACAAGTCCGCAGCTGACAGCGATCATATCAGACTGTGAGGTTGAGTGAAAATGTCGCGGCGGGAGAGAACTGACTTTGAGATAGAAAAGATTGTTGGGTGAAAGATTGTTAGTCAACTGTTTTTGATGTACTGAATAAGTGGAAGACATATGGTGTCCTTGAAGCAGCAAAACGTACCGGCAGACCAAATAAAATCAGTGATAGGGAACGTCGGACCTCAGGAGAGATTTTGTAGGTATTTTCTATATAGCGAAAAATTGGCAAAAAAGCGTCCCTTAGTGTTACTCAGAAGGTAGAAATCGTGACTTTACACTGAAGAGCAATTGAATTAGAGATACCTGTCCAGTAACGTGTAGCACCACCTTTCGCTCTGATGACGGCGGCGATTCGTCTCGATATCGACTCGACAAGACACCGGAAGCGTTGGGAAGCCATACGGATCCACGACCACTGAACAAGCTCCCACAGTTCACGAAGATTTGATGGAGGGGTCAGAGCCTCGAACAACTCTCTCGATGGCATCCCAGATGTGCTCGATGGGATTAAGGTCAGGTGACCTAGCTGACCAAGGAAGCGAGACGGTGGAGTGTTCATCCAACCATTCGGAAACAATTCGGGAGTTGCATTGTCTTGTTACAGGATGAGGCCCCCAGTGGGATGTTGAAGACGCACAAACGGGAGCAAATGGTCGTCCAGGATATCCCGGTAACGTTGACCTGTGAGGGGCGATGTCACAAGCACCAGGGGTCCCATTTCAGCTCACGTAAACAGTCCCCAGACGAGAATGCCACATCCACCAGCTTTAAGAGTGCCCTACTGGCAAGAAAGATCCATCGCTTCATGTGGTCCTGCCATCAGCATGTACCAATGTGAATCTCGACTCATCAGTCCAGGCAACATTTTCCTACATGTCTAGGGTCCAGTGGCGATGTTTCCGCGCCCATGCTAATCTTTGCATCCTGCGATGTGCGGTCAGCAGCGGTACCCTCGTAGGACGATGGCTTCTGTACCCCATAACGAGGAGATGGTTCTGGATGGTGTTCTGGATGGTGTGGCTCCTTACACGTTTTTGTGCACGAGCGTTTACCGGATTCGATGTACTCACGGTGCACTCGTGACACAGTAGCTCGTGAAAATCCCAGTGCCTGCGCGACTTCCGAGATGGAGTGACCCATTCACCGGGCTCGGACAATTTGCCCACGATCAAATGCGCTTAGATCCTTCGTCTTACCCATACCGCGCCCAACTGTTACTGATTCCCGTCGCATCACTCCTTATATTGTCGGATCGCTGCCTACATCATGTCGTTTCCGTTTACATGGCCGCTCACAGCGCCACATTTGCATAATGCCAGCTGTCTCTAATTCAATTGCTCTTCAGTGTATATCGTGAAGGACACTCCGAACGTGACATAAGCAGAAAGGTGAATCTGAGGAAGACGGCTATTTATAATACGAGCATGAAATATGAAGACACGGGTGAGTTCAGCAAACAAATGAGAAGTAGACGTCCAAGCAAAGCAGCCCCTCGTGATGACAATACCATAAGGCGAATAGTTATGCATGTTAGTATCAGCACTGTTTTCCGACGTCTTAGCAAATATTTTTGATTAAAGCCCTGTAAACCTGCACATCAACCTAGACTAAACTCACTGACGAAAAAGGAGAGACTGCAGTTAGCGAAGCGTCATCAATCGTGGACTGCTGAAAATTTGAGCCAAATTCTTTTTTCCTATGATTCAACTGTGAGTCAATTTGAATCATGTGAAGCACATGTTCGACGACCAAAAGGCAAAAGGTTTGATGAAAAATACACCGTTAGCACCGTGAGATATCCACCTAGTCAGATATTACGTGGTGCTATGTCAGCATCCGGTATTGCTTCAGTATCCTTTTTGCTGACAGGTAATACCTTGACTGGTCCTTTTCATGTGGAAATGTTACGTGAGAAGCTGGTAACTCATATGCAAGTGCACAGATGCACAATTTTTATGCAGGATGGTGCTCCATGCCACAGATCAAAGACCGTAAAGGACTACCTGCAGGGGAAAAACATAACTGAGCTTGATGGTCCAGTAACAGATCCAACCTTAACCGCATCGTAAATTTGTTGACCATTTTAAAAGACAAGGTAGCAGAAAAACAGCCATGAAATTACCAAGCTTTGATTGACGCGATAAAGTACGTGTGGTGCAAAGACATTTCAAGTGACTACTGCAAATCCCTCATTGAGAGTAAACCACATTTTATTCCGTCCGTTATAAATAACAAAGGTGGCCACACAAAGTACTGATTTCGGTCATTTTTGTCTTTTAAAGAATATAAGTATTCATCTGCGGTATCATTTTTCAAAAAATGACACCATAGTACACTCTAACTAGTAATTAGTTACTTCTTTAAAAAATCTTAACTTTGAAAAAATTAACAAGAGGTCTTAAACCTTTGCAGCCGCCTCGGTGGCTCAGTGATCTACGCGATGGCTTCTGATCATTCGCCCAAACGGATGGGTCTTTGTTCGAATCCCAGGTAAGGCATGGTTGTTTGTGTTTGTCTTTCTTGGGTTTATTTGCTGAGTTCCTTGCTCACCTGTGTACATTGCTTTAGTTGAAACAAAAAAATATCTGTACTGCATTTATCTGTCAACCAAGTCCAATATACTGTATGTTGAATATATACACTACATTGACAAAAGTCACCGGACACCTAGAAGAGAAACACAACACAGCATTGATTGACATACATTAGTATTGTGTCTGTCCATCTTTGGCCTTAATGCATGCACTGACCCTTCGAGACATGCTTTCGACAAGGTTTTGGAACACAGCGATAGGTATGCGTTTCCATTCAGTACAAAATGCTGCCGCGAACTGTTGCTTAGTAGTAGGCCTCGGTTCTAAACTTTCTATGCGGCGCTCTAATTCATCCCATAGGTGCTCTATGAGATAAAGATCAGGACTATGTGTAGGCCTGTTTATACACGATGCGGAATTATCGTCAAACTCTGCCGTAACATTCCTTGCTTTATGGCTCGGTGCATTATCCTGCTGGTACCGATAAGGCTCGGTTCCATAGTATTGCCGCAGAGTTGGTAGGGCATAATTGTCCACAATATCGAAGTAGATGTGCTGGTTAACAGGTTTGTCCACGATAACCAATGGACCGAGACCATACCACGAAAAACAACCCCACACGAGTACACTGCCAGCTCCAAACTTGACCGTAAGAGCAGTACACTGGGATAAATAGTGTTCCACCGGCTGCCGCCATACTCACACACTGCCATCAGACTGATGGATCGTGTATCTGGATTCATCAGGCCATAGGACCCGTTTCCATTGATCTACAGTCCACGATAAATGTTCTTTACACCATGCTAAACGACGAGTAGCATTCCTAGTGGAGATGAAAGGCTTATGAGCAGCCTCACGACCACAGTAACCCATGGAATGATGTACTCTGCGAATGGTACGTGTACATACCGAGGTTCCAGCTTTTTACTCACCTGTGCACCAAGGTCTTGTGCAGTACTCCATCGATTAGCTGTAACGACTCTCCTGAGGCTTCGACGTTCTCTATCACTGATTTTCTTTGGTCAGACGGTACGTTTTGCTGCTTCAGGTACGCCATGTGTCTTCCACTTATTCAGTGCATCCAAAACAGTTGACTTGGGTATGTTTAAAGGCCTCTCGGTTTCTCTTATTAACAAACCACTAATATATCATCCAATAATATTTCCTTTCTCAAAGTGAGCTCTCTCCCGCAGCGACATTCACGCTGCGATTGGGTAGCGGTCAGCTGCAGGCTTGTTTTTACACCATTTGCAGCTGTACCACGCATCTTAACCAAAGCAGAAGATCCGTTCATTAGCTTTAGAAGGGGTGTCCGGTGATTTTTGTCAAAATAGTGTATGCCAATAAATGTTATGTTGTGTTTCTCTTCAAGGTGTCAGGTGACTTTTGTCAATATAGTGTATGTCATTGTATGTCTGTCACTCAAGTCTAATAAATAATTTTTAAATCTCCAATCAAAATGAAAAAAAAAACTTCTGCAAATGACTGTACTATCAAACTTTTACTGATTACGTATACTAAGAATATGTGTACATAATTTCTAGTCGACGCACGCGACGTTGATAACAAGTGGTACCTCGTTATAGCTACGAATATGTAAAACCCGGCGTTCCTAATGCAAAACTAAATCAATGTATAGGCAGCACGCTTTAGATTCGCATATCACAAATCACATCGCGCGATTTGTTAATTCATAAATACTCTACTAACTCGCCAAACCCGACATTTCGTCAGCAACAACCTAATATAGTTTGAACTTTGAAAGAAATAGTAACAACCAACGACGCGATTCATATATTGTATTTATTCATTTTGATCCTCAGAGTGGAAACAACGAATAAGAATGCACAACGTCTACCACTTCCAGAAATAATTTCGTTATTGTACGAATTTCTATCTAACAATGTGGCTCCAAGTGTGTTGTAATTACCCCACACAAGCATTACTTCGTCAAAAACCGAACCATTCTCTGTTGAGAACCTATAACTCTGCTAATTACGGTGGTCTGAAAATCATTTGTGAAGGTAATGCTTCGATCTTTTAGAAGTTTAATTCTTTAGTTGTAAGGCGATAGCGTAGAAATTTTAAGAAATACGAGTGCGCTCACTGTTTGTCCGTGTTGAAATTAGAAAGGCGTTATTTCGCACATAACACACACACACTTTGATATCTACGCGCAAGGAGTACGGAAACTCTTAAAATAATTTGAGAAGTGTTTCATATGTATATGTAGAATAAATATTTTCCAAATTAGCCGACATATTTAGCGAAGTTCCGGACTTCTTCCTGGATTTATTCTTTGATGTTTTAAAACGGCGCAGATGTTCGAATTTAAAAAGGATGTCTGCACTTGTTTTCCTACAGTGGATTGAATGCGGCATAATATTACAGTAACAAAATCGCTTTCAACTAAACAAAAGACCAAACCAAGGAAAATAAGACAATTAGGAAAGCAAAGCTGCATTGCTTGATTCAATCAAGGATTGTACGATTTCACGTTTGTAAATATTTTCGAGACAGAGGAAACATTCAAACTCATGGAGGAATGCACAAGTGTTCTTTTGAAGGTGACGACAGAACAAAAGCAGAAAGATGACACCGAATTTTAGGTTGTAATGGGCACGTATTTTCAATCCTATCCAACATAAGAAAAACATTCCAAAGCGGATTCATAGAAAATCAAAAAAATTAGCAAAAAGGAGAATACATACGGAGAAAAACACCTAGGAAAAAGCTGTGGGTAATTTAAAAAGTTGGTAAAATCATGCAATGCATTGATTATGATACGCTTTCCAACATGCCAGAAATAATTACTCAATACACATAGTTGACGTGGGTTACGAATATCAAACAGAAGTCATCGCTTTTTCCACGTTTGTAAGTCAGTCACAGAAAACGTCTCATCGACCAATGAGAATTTTTTCGGGGGGTCTTTAAATTCTCATCGGCCGATGATAATTTTTCTATGACTGTCCACGTCAAATGTCTGTATTAATTATTCATTCGCCTTCTAATTACTTCTTCAGTTCCTGCTTACCATCTTTGCTGAATCCCCAGCATTGTGCGGTGCTCCAAGAAGCAATCTGCCATGTGGTTTGGCAGTTAGTGTTTGTGAGTCTGGAAGAATTCGAAGCCGCTGTGGTGCAGTGGTAGCAAGTCCGGCGCGCAACTGGAAGACCCTGGGTTCGTTTCACGGTGGCTGCCAATGAGAATTTTTCTATGACTTACTTATAAACGTGGAAAGAACGGTGACTTCTGTTTGTTATCATTGCTCAAGTTATGAGGATAATGGCTGTAGAATAAATCTCGCTCCTCTGCCCTGACCTGTGACCGCATTTCGAGGACATTCGACAGAACCAGTTAAGTATACTTCCGGAACCACATGATAAAGTTTTGTCGCAATCGAAGCATTTTTACCCAAATTATGACTCATAAGGGTGATGGAATGGATCCCGCTTCTACGTCCTGACCTTTGACCCCATTTCGCCCATTTTCAATAGGGTCCGTCCATAGGTGGTCCCCTACCGCATACTAAAAGTTCATCGGAATCGAACCACTTTTACGCGAATTATCGTGCGGACAGACAGACACATGGACAAAGCTGGAGCATATACGCTTCTTCAACCTACGATTGGAAAGCGTAAAAAATGCACACTGTGAACGGCATTATTCACAGTGAATGAATGAAGTCGGCTAAAAAATCATACAGATTTCTACATACACCTGCCACTGAATTTGAAAACTGTATGCAGATGTATAGGTATTGAACAGAATAACGCAAATGCCTTGAAAAGGAAGCTTTGCGACTGCTTATAGCTCACTGAGTTGCTCACTGTGGTAGTTAAACCTTCAATAAAAAAAAAACAAAAAAAAAAAAAACAAGTTAGTAAAATCATGCAAAGCACTGATTATGATACGTTTTCCAACATACCAGAAATCATTACTCAAGTTATTACTCACGTTATGAGGATAATAGCTGCGGATTAAACCTCGCTCCCGTGTCCTGACCTTTGACCCCTTTTCAATTATATTAAACAGAATTGGTTCAGTATTTCTCCGGAACACCATACTAACGTTTTGTCGCAACAGAAGCATTTTCAGTCAAGTTATGAGGATAATGGCTGTGGAATAAATCGCGGTCCTGTGCCCTGACCTTTGACCTCATTTCGATAATATTCAACAGAACCAGTTCAGTATACCTCTGGAACAACATACTAAAGATTTGTCGCAATAGAAACATTTTTACGTACGTTATGACGCATAAGGGCAATGGAATGGATCACGCCCCTATGTCGTGACCTTTGACTCCATTTCGCCCATTTTCGACAGGATTCGTTCGCAGGTGGTCCCCTACCACATACTAAAATTTCATCGCAATCGAACAATTTTTACGCACGTTATGACGTATAAGGCCAAATTAATGGATCCCGCTTCTATGTCGTGACCTTCGACACCATTTTGTCCATTTTCAATAGAGTTCATCCCCAGGTGGTCCCTAGCACATACTAAAATTTAAACGAAATCGAATAATTTTTATGCAAGTAATGATGCATAAGGGCAATGGAATGGATCCCGCTTCTATGTCGTGACCTTTGACCCCGTTTCGTCCGTTTTCAATAGCGTTCGTTCCCAGGTGGTCCCCTACCACATTATAAAGTTTCATCGAAATCGAATAATTTTTACGCAAGTTATGATGCATAAGGGCAATGGAATGGATCCCGCTTCTATGTCGTGACCTTTGACCCCATTTCGTCCATTTACAATAAGGTTCCTCCCCAAGTGGTCCTTACCGCATGCAAAAATTTCACGGAAATCGAAGCATTTTTACGCGAGTTATCGTAAGGACGGACAGACGGCAAAGTTGGAGCATATGCGCTTCTGCAACCTCCGGTTGGAAAGCGTAAAAAAGGAAGCAGTTACGTTCTTAGCAACGTGTGAGACAATCTTTGGCATTCAAAAACGCCTGAATCCTTCTTTGAATGGACGCATGCAAATCGTGGATGGTGGTTTGTGATATGTTACACCATTCTTCATGCAGAAACTACTCCAGGTCCTTGAGAAACGCAGAAGGAGGAGAATGGGATCTTTCTGTAATTTCCAACGGAGACCTTAGTGTCTCAAGGATGTTGAAGTCTGGTGTTTGGGGAGGTCAAGGAAGGTGTGAAATCTCGTGCTGATGTTCCTCAAACCATGGCTGGAGATTCCGAGCTTTGAAAATTGGGGGCGTTATCATCTTGATAGATTGCATCCCCTGTAGGAAACAATGCCTGCGCCATTGGATGGACTTGGTTGGCCAAAATTGGTTCATACGCTCTGCCAGTCATCCGTCCTTTCAAGGCGATCAGGGAGCCTGCTGAAAACCACGATATGGCATCCCAGAGCATGACGGAACCACCACCAAACTGCACTGTTGGGAGAAGACAGTCTGGGTTGTACGCTTCCGACGGTGTTCTTCACACGCAAACACGTCCTGCGGTGGGGAAGAGTGTGAATGTAGATTTATCCAACTGTGTGACACGTTCCCATGCATCGGGAGTCAACATTGTATGCTCCTGCCACCACTGCCGTCGCCGCTGTTCATTCACCGGGAACAGCAGAAGTTTTGGCAATAGCAGCTCTGCCATGAATATCTTGTTTATACAGTTCCCTGCGCATTGTTTTTGTTGATACTGGGCTGGAGATGCAGATTGAGCTCCGCATTAATTTTCGGCGCCGTGGTGTTCTTATTATTGGTTAGAATCCCCTTTAATGCTCTCTAGTCTCTATCAGTCGGGGTCGTTTTGCGGCCGCTCTTGTGCTTCGCAGACGAAGTTTTGGCACGAACACGGCATGTTATCAGGACTATAGACCCAGTAGCTCTCGATACACCCACTACCTTGGCGACTCTTGTCAGGGAGGCACCAACATGCCGGATACCAACTATTAGTGTTAACGAAAAATTATGAATTTTCAGAAGCCTATCCGTAATTCCTTTCTTGTACTGACGTTAAATTACTGTTTTCAAGAGGTGCTAACGGAAAATTCTGAATATTCATGAACTTTTCCGCAATTCGTTTCATGTACTGACGGTAAATTACTGTTTTCAAGAGGAGGTGCTCAGAAACCTTTACGCGATGTCTTTCTTATATTGACGGTAAATTACCGTTTTCAAGAAGTGTTAACGAAAAATTCTGAATTTGCAGAAATTTTCTCGCAATGACCTTCTTATATTGTCGGTAAATTACCGTTTTAGAGATGCGTTAATGGAAAATTCTGAATTTGCAAAAACCTTTTTACGCAATTCCTTTCGTATATTAACGACGGAAAATCTCCGTTCTCACATTTTTTGTGTCCGTATGACGAGAAAGTACCGGTAATAAGAGCTGATACAGTTGGTTTGTATTCAACGATAATATGTGGACGTCATTTGAAATTTATATATATGTGCGTAGGGATAAAATAATGAAAATTGTTACTGTTAGGCAGCTACAGGCAATCTTCGCTGCTGATACAGTTGGTTTGTAATCAACACTAATAGGAAGACGTAATTTGAAATGAAAAAAGTGATTCCTGCTAGGCAGAATAAAAGTAATTTATGCCGATGCAGGTTTGTTTTGTTCAAGTATATAAACTGTTTCCTGCTTCACAGGCAATTGCTGCGGTCACAGATTTCTTGATTTTGTCATGCCAAGTTTGTTATTGTACAAACTGCTGACAGCAAACAAAAAAGAGGACGATAAACGCCAGTCAGCAAGTGTAAGACTACACTCCAAAATTTGATAGGTTTTTCGACAACAACAAAAAAAAAAAAAAAATTAAGGGGTAGATGATGTAACGTATACTCTAGATTCAGTTTCCTTTTGATTTTACTATCTCTCGTTATTTTATGTTCCTATGTAAATTATCTTCTTACTTAACGAGATGTTATTTCTCCCGCTGAATAATTTGGCAACGAGTGTAGTCATGACGTGGTTATAGGCAGTATAAATAGGTGCGTTCAACGATACCGAGGAGAGCTTTTTGTTGATGTGCGTAGTGAGAGCTTTGTTTTATGTGTAAAGAGATCTTCGTTTGGTGTAAAGAGAGCTTCGTTTATGTGAGAGGAACTTCGTTATATGTGAGAGCCAGATATCGAGTAGTTCTGTGACCTGTGAAGTGAGTGTGGATAATACCAGGAGTTTCCCTAATAAAAGGTTTTCTTAGTAAGTACGTTTTTCTCAGTTCATAGTTTTGTCAGACCTCTCTGGCTGTTAGGTCTCTTTCATTAAGTGTTACTATTAACAACCAGCATAAGACTTCATTCATCTTAATTACTACTACAACATAACAGCTACCATTATAAAAGCTTATCCATTATAGTACATATATTTTTTTAGGTTTCACAAGTTCTTTAAAAAAAAGGTTAAACCTTTCAAATAATGCAAATGGTAGTATGGTACTCACTCTATATGGGACGAAATACATGAAACGTTCCCTGCCTGCAAATATTTGGAGTTATTTTTTTTCACTACATTTTGTTATCTTGTGAATTCTGTGATTATTCCTCAATTGAAAAATCTGAAGAAACACAAAACACAACTGACATAAATTAATGCTCATATGTTTTAAAGTAAAAATTTTATTTAAGGAGTTTTAACATTTTGCTGTTAATAGTTATGCATTCTATTCTGAGGACATTTTTTTCGTGTGCAATACAATAGTTGACACATTCGTACCTTATTTGGGCATTATTGTGAGTCAAGGGGGTAAACAGAAGCAGGCAGAGTAATGGAATCTTAGGGGTGGGGGGTGTGGTAGGGTCTGAATAGTTGGTCTAATAATGACAGTTTTTTTATTTCATTGTTTGACTTCGGCTACTGGCCCCGCCTGTTTCAGTTGCCACGAACCACCACTGATAGCTATCAAGAGTAAATTTTATACTTGGGAGTTTTATGAAATAATACTGTAAAAACTACATTTGACCTTTCTTTAAAGGTAATTGAAAGTCATTGTCAATTTAGAAAGTTCAGGTTGCAAAATATTTTATTACTTCGAAAAGTCAGGATGAAAAATGTTCAATTTGTGGAAAGTCCTCTACAGAAAAAAAAATCATTACAAACTAATTCATAATAATAATAATCTCCAATAGAAGATAAATGACTAAATCACTGGCATTAATAACAAAGAAAATTTTCGTCGTCGCGAAATTTGTTTTACGATAAACTTGACCTTAATTCCAAAGTGTTTCTGGCTGAAAAAAGGAAGAATATCTACCGAGGCGTGAGACCACCTAAGAAAACCGATGCCAGGGAAAGTAAAAATCTTTTTTTCTTTTTGGTTAAAGGTTTAGTGACCACCGTGAGCAACTCAATAGGCTATAAGCAGTCGTCCGTCACTATTTTAGGGCCACTGGTTCCAGGGAAGGGAGAGAGACAGTGCCGTAAGACAAATACAACATCCGTGCCTTACCGGGATTCGAACCCGGACCCTTCACGAACGAATGATCATAATCCTGCGCTTAGAACACTGCACCACCCGGTCGTCGTAAAGATTGTCCCCCTGAGACTTGCGAATTTTCGTTATTTCGTGAATTAACGAAACATATTTTTGATACAACCTTTTCCACGAAATGACAGGAAGGAACCTGAATCTCACGGATTTTTCGTGCTACGTGAAGGTTCACAAGTTTCAGAAAAAATCCCGCAATACCTTTCTCATAGTGACGGTAAATTACCGTTTTCAAGATGCATTGACGAAAATTTCTGAATATTCAGAAATCTTTCCGCAATTCCTTTCTTATATTGACGGTAAATTACAGTTTTCAAGAGGTGTTAACGGAAAATTCTGAATATTCAGAAACCACTCCGCAATTCGTATCTTGTACTGACGATAAATTACCGTTTTCAAGATGCATTAACGGAAAATTCTGAATATTCAGAAACCACTCCGCAATTCCTTTCTTATATTGACGTTAAATTACTGTTTTCAAGAGACGTTAACAGAAAATTCTGAGTATTCATAAACCACTCCGCAATTCGTTTCTTGTACTGACGATACATTACCGTTTTCAAGATGTATTAATGGAAAATTTTAAATATTCAGAAACCTTTCCGCAATTCCTTTCTTATGTTGACGGTAAATTACTGTTTTCAAGAGGTGTTAACGGAAAATTCTGAATATTCAGAAACCACTCCGCAATTCGTTTATTGTACTGACGGTAAATTACTGTTTTCAAGAGGTGTTAACGGAAAATTCTGAAATTTCAGAAACCTTTCGGCAATTCCTTTCTTATATTGACGGTAAATTACCGTTTTCAAGAAGTGTTAACGAAAATTTCTGAATTTGAAGAAACTTTCTCGCAATGCTTTTCTTATATTGACGCTAAATTATTGTTTTCAAGAAGTGTTAACGAAAATTTCTGAATTTGCAGAAACTTTCTCGCAATGCTTTTCTTTTATTGACGGTACATTACCGTTTTCAAGAAGTGTTAACAAAAAATTTTGAATTTTCAGAAACGTTTCCACAATTTCTTTGTTATATTGACGGTAATTACTGTTTTCAAAATGTGCTTTATTCCTGAGTGTTTCTGGCTGCGTGTTTAAAGTCGCACGTCATTTGTTGAACTAAATAGGGTTAGATCCTGACTACTACGAAATAATTATATGGTGGAAGGGCTGAAAAGTGCAGGTTGCTTGATTTTTGCAAAATTTCAGTTAAAATACAGAAAAACCTGAACCCCTTTCTTCTGAAATAAACGGAATTTCTGATTGCGGAAAAAGTGTGAAAATACGGAAATTAAAATAAACGCCCACTTTTAAAAACTGAAACTTCTGAAAAAGGAGGACGCCTGCTGGTAACTCCGCCGCACTTTTTTTTTTCAGAAATTTTCCATGAATTGACACCACTTATCTTTTACAGAGTATTTTGCTGGAAATCCGAAATTTAAATTTTAGTTTCGGAGTTAATCTTTGATTGGGAGCACGTTATTCAGCAATGCACGCACAAATATATTCATACATGAACACAGTCTTTTCTCAGAAGTAAGAATATCTACGAGGCGTGAGAACACCTAGGAAAAGCGATGCCAACGGAAGAGAAAATCTTCCCCCGGAGACTCTACAGTGTCACTCACTGGCAGAGGCTTCCGCTCGAACAAGGAGCGGAAAATATGTTTTGCAGAATACCGAAAAAGAGACAGCAAACATGGGGCACGTCAGTGAATCGCCGTTCAAGTTAGGAAAATACGAAGAAAAAAACACGAAGGGAAAAAAAGATTGGGGCTCGATGGATATGTCTGTTGTAGAGAAAAGTAGAGTTGGCGTTTCTGCGAGATGTGGCATTAATATTTCAATGACACTTGGAGTTTTACGATTGCAGACAAGCGGTATGAATCACAACGGAAACAGAGAAACAAAGACTTCTCTTTCACTTGAGCGGAACACACTCGGAACTCAGCGAAAAGGGAAGAAAAAAATACAACTCACGACTCCAGTGAAAGAAAAACACGAAGGAAATCGTCAGCTAACATTAAATTCACAGTTCTCGAAAAACGAAAGACGTCGAAGCGTTATACAAAGCGCGCTAGTGAATCTATCACACGTGTTGTTATCTTTTGCATCTAAGAATTATTTAAGGTTTATAAAACGAAATTCTACAGCTTCGTTAATTAGCTTCAAACAGAAATCATCGCTCTTTCCACGTTAATAAGTGAGTCTCGTTAATAATATGGAAAGCAGCAACTGAACAAATAACTACGAGGCGAATGGATAATTAATTCAAACACTCAACGTGGATCAGGAACACCAAAGAGAAATCATCGCTCTTTCCACGTTAATAAGTGAGTCTCGTTAATAATATGGAAAGCAGCAACTGAACAAATAACTAGGAGGCGAATGGATCATTATTTCAAACACTCGACGTGGATCAGGAACAGCAAACAGAAATCATCGCTCTTTCCACGTTAATAAGTGAGTATCGTTAATAATATGGAAAGCAGCAACTGAACAAATAACTAGGAGGCGAATGGATAATTAATTCAAACACTCGACGTGGATCAGGAACACCAAACAGAAATCATCGCTCTTTCCACGTTAATAAGTGAGTCTCGTTAATAATATGGAAAGCAGCAAGTGAAAAAGTAACTAGGAGGCGAATGGATAATTAATTCAAACACTCGACGTGGATCAGGAACACCAAACAGAAATCATCGCTCTTTCCACGTTAATAAGTGAGTCTCGTTAATAATATGGAAAGCAGCAACTGAACAAATAACTTGGAGGCGAATGGATAATTAATTCAAACACTCGACGTGGATCAGGAACACCAAACAGAAATCATCGCTCTTTCCACGTTAATAAGTGAGTCTCGTTAATAATATGGAAAGCAGCAACTGAACAAATAACTAGGAGGCGAATGGATAATTAATTCAAACACTCGACGTGGATCAGGAACACCAAACAGAAATCATCGCTTTTTCCACGTTAATAAGTGAGTCTCGTTAATAATATGGAAAGCAGCAAGTGAAAAAGTAACTAGGAGGCGAATGGATAATTAATTCAAACACTCGACGTGGATCAGGAACACCAAACAGAAATCATCGCTCTTTCCACGTTAATAAGTGAGTCTCGTTAATAACATGGAAAGCAGCAACTGAACAAATAACTAGGAGGCGAATGGATAATTAATTCAAACACTCGACGTGGATCAGGAACACCAAACAGAAATCATCGCTCTTTCCACGTTAATAAGTGAGTCTCGTTAATAATATGGAAAGCAGCAACTGAACAAATAACTTGGAGGCGAATGGATAATTAATTCAAACACTCGACGTGGATCAGGAACACCAAACAGAAATCATCGCTCTTTCCACGTTAATAAGTGAGTCTCGTTAATAATATGGAAAGCAGCAACTGAACAAATAACTAGGAGGCGAATGGATAATTAATTCAAACACTCGACGTGGATCAGGAACACCAAACAGAAATCATCGCTCTTTCCACGTTAATAAGTGAGTCTCGTCAATAATATGGAAAGCAGCAAGTGAAAAAGTAACTAGGAGGCGAATGGATAATTAATTCAAACACTCGACGTGGATCAGGAACACCAAACAGAAATCATCGCTCTTTCCACGTTAATAAGTGAGTCTCGTTAATAATATGGAAAGCAGCAACTGAACAAATAACTAGGAGGCGAATGGATAATTAATTCAAACACTCAACGTGGATCAGGAACACAAAAACAGAAATCATCGCTCTTTCCACGTTAATAAGTGAGTCTCGTTTATAATATGGAAAGCAGCAAGTGAAAAAGTAACTAGGAGGCGAATGGATAATTAATTCAAACACTCGACGTGGATCAGGAACACCAAACAGAAATCATCGCTCTTTCCACGTTAATAAGTGAGTCTCGTTAATAACATGGAAAGCAGCAACTGAACAAATAACTAGGAGGCGAATGGATAATTAATTCAAACAATCGACGTGGATCAGGAACACCAAACAGAAATCATCGCTCTTTCCACGTTAATAAGTGAGTCTCGTTAATAATATGGAAAGCAGCAACTGAACAAATAACTTGGAGGCGAATGGATAATTAATTCAAACACTCGACGTGGATCAGGAACACCAAACAGAAATCATCGCTCTTTCCACGTTAATAAGTGAGTCTCGTTAAAAATATGGAAAGCAGCAACTGAACAAATAACTAGGAGGCGAATGGATCATTAATTCAAACACTCGACGTGGATCAGGAACAGCAAACAGAAATCATCGCTCTTTCCACGTTAATAAGTGAGTCTCGTTAATAATATGGAAAGCAGCAACTGAACAAATAACTACGAGGCGAATGGATAATTAATTCAAACACTCAACGTGGATCAGGAACACCAAAGAGAAATCATCGCTCTTTCCACGTTAATAAGTGAGTCTCGTTAATAATATGGAAAGCAGCAACTGAACAAATAACTAGGAGGCGAATGGATCATTAATTCAAACACTCGACGTGGATCAGGAACAGCAAACAGAAATCATCGCTCTTTCCACGTTAATAAGTGAGTCTCGTTAATAATATGGAAAGCAGCAACTGAACAAATAACTAGGAGGCGAATGGATAATTAATTCAAACACTCGACGTGGATCAGGAACACCAAACAGAAATCATCGCTCTTTCCACGTTAATAAGTGAGTCTCGTTAATAATATGGAAAGCAGCAACTGAACAAATAACTTGGAGGCGAATATATAATTAATTCAAACACTCGACGTGGATCAGGAACACCCGACAGAAATCATCGCTCTTTCCACGTTAATAAGTGAGTCTCGTTAATAATATGGAAAGCAGCAAGTGAAAAAGTAACTAGGAGGCGAATGGATAATTAATTCAAACACTCGACGTGGATCAGGAACACCAAACAGAAATCATCGCTCTTTCCACGTTAATAAGTGAGTCTCGTTAATAACATGGAAAGCAGCAACTGAACAAATAACTAGGAGGCGAATGGATAATTAATTCAAACACTCGACGTGGATCAGGAACACCAAACAGAAATCATCGCTCTTTCCACGTTAATAAGTGAGTCTCGTTAATAATATGGAAAGCAGCAAGTGAAAAAGTAACTAGGAGGCGAATGGATAATTAATTCAAACACTCGACGTGGATCAGGAACACCAAACAGAAATCATCGCTCTTTCCACGTTAATAAGTGAGTCTCGTTAATAACATGGAAAGCAGCAACTGAACAAATAACTAGGAGGCGAATGGATAATTAATTCAAACACTCGACGTGGATCAGGAACACCAAACAGAAATCATCGCTTTTTCCACGTTAATAAGTGAGTCTCGTTAATAACATGGAAAGCAGCAACTGAACAAATAACTAGGAGGCGACTGGATAATTAATTCAAACACTCGACGTGGATCAGGAACACCAAACAGAAATCATCGCTCTTTCCACGTTAATAAGTGAGTCTCGTTAATAATATGGAAAGCAGCAAGTGAAAAAGTAACTAGGAGGCGAATGGATAATTAATTCAAACACTCGACGTGGATCAGGAACACCAAACAGAAATCATCGCTCTTTCCACGTTAATAAGTGAGTCTCGTTAATAACATGGAAAGCAGCAACTGAACAAATAACTAGGAGGCGAATGGATAATTAATTCAAACACTCGACGTGGATCAGGAACACCAAACAGAAATCATCGCTCTTTCCACGTTAATAAGTGAGTCTCGTTAATAATATGGAAAGCAGCAACTGAACAAATAACTTGGAGGCGAATGGATAATTAATTCAAACACACGACGTGGATCAGGAACACCAAACAGAAATCATCGCTCTTTCCACGTTAATAAGTGAGTCTCGTTAATAATATGGAAAGCAGCAACTGAACAAATAACTAGGAGGCCAATGGATAATTAATTCAAACACTCGACGTGGATCAGGAACACCAAACAGAAATCATCGCTCTTTCCACGTTAATAAGTGAGTCTCGTTAATAATATGGAAAGCAGCAACTGAACAAATAACTAGGAGGCGAATGGATAATTAATTCAAACACTCAACGTGGATCAGGAACACAAAAACAGAAATCATCGCTTTTTCCACGTTAATAAGTGAGTCTCGTTAATAATATGGAAAGCAGCAAGTGAAAAAGTAACTAGGAGGCGAATGGATAATTAATTCAAACACTCGACGTGGATCAGGAACACCAAACAGAAATCATCGCTCTTTCCACGTTAATAAGTGAGTCTCGTTGATAATATGGAAAGCAGCAACTGAACAAATAACTAGGAGGCGAATGGATAATTAATTCAAACACTCAACGTGGATCATGAACACCAAAAACAGAAATCATCGCTCTTTCCACGTTAATAAGTAAGTCTCGTTAATAATATGGAAAGCAGCAACTGAACAAATAACTAGGAAGCGAATGGATCATTAATTCAAACACTCGACGTGGATCAGTAACAGCAAACAGAAATCATCGCTCTTTCCACGTTAATAAGTGAGTCTCGTTAATAACATGGAAAGCAGCAACTGAACAAATAACTACGAGGCGAATGGATAATTAATTCAAACACTCAACGTGGATCAGGAACACCAAAAGGGATCATCGCTCTTTCCACGTTAATAAGTGAGTCTCGTTAATAATATGGAAAGCAGCAACTGAACAAATAACTAGGAGGCGAATGGATCATTAATTCAAACACTCGACGTGGATCAGGAACAGCAAACAGAAATCATCGCTCTTTCCACGTTAATAAGTGAGTCTCGTTAATAATATGGAAAGCAGCAACTGAACAAATAACTAGGAGGCGAATGGATAATTAAGTCAAACACTCGACGTGGATCATGAACACCAAACAGAAATCATCGCTCTTTCCACGTTAATAAGTGAGTCTCGTTAATAATATGGAAAGCAGCAACTGAACAAATAACTTGGAGGCGAATATATAATTAATTCAAACACTCGACGTGGATCAGGAACACCAAACAGAAATCATCGCTCTTTCCACGTTAATAAGTGAGTCTCGTTAATAATATGGAAAGCAGCAACTGAACAAATAACTAGGAGGCGAATGGATAATTAATTCAAACACTCGACGTGGATCAGGAACACCAAACAGAAATCATCGCTCTTTCCACGTTAATAAGTGAGTCTCGTTAATAATATGGAAAGCAGCAAGTGAAAAAGTAACTAGGAGGCGAATGGATAATTAATTCAAACACTCGACGTGGATCAGGAACACCAAACAGAAATCATCGCTCTTTCCACGTTAATAAGTGAGTCTCGTTAATAACATGGAAAGCAGCAACTGAACAAATAACTAGGAGGCGAATGGATAATTAATTCAAACACTCGACGTGGATCAGGAACACCAAACAGAAATCATCGCTCTTTCCACGTTAATAAGTGAGTCTCGTTAATAACATGGAAAGCAGCAACTGAACAAATAACTAGGAGGCGAATGGATAATTAATTCAAACACTCGACGTGGATCAGGAACACCAAACAGAAATGATCGCTCTTTCCACGTTAATAAGTGAGTCTCGTTAATAATATGGAAAGCAGCAAATGAAAAAGTAACTAGGAGGCGAATGGATAATTAATTCAAACACTCGACGTGGATCAGGAACACCAAACAGAAATCATCGCTCTTTCCACGTTAATAAGTGAGTCTCGTTAATAACATGGAAAGCAGCAACTGAACAAATAACTAGGAGGCGAATGGATAATTAATTCAAACACTCGACGTGGATCAGGAACACCAAACAGAAATCATCGCTCTTTAAACGTTAATAAGTGAGTCTCGTTAATAACATGGAAAGCAGCAACTGAACAAATAACTAGGAGGCGAATGGATAATTAATTCAAACAATCGACGTGGATCAGGAACACCAAACAGAAATCATCGCTCTTTCCACGTTAATAAGTGAGTCTCGTTAATAATATGGAAAGCAGCAACTGAACAAATAATTTGGAGGCGAATGGATAATTAATTCAAACACTCGACGTGGATCAGGAACACCAAACAGAAAATGATCGCTCTTTCCACGTTAATAAGTGAGTCTCGTTAATAATATGGAAAGCAGCAACTGAACAAATAACTAGGAGGCGAATGGATAATTAATTCAAACACTCGACGTGGATCAGGAACACCAAACAGAAATCATCGCTCTTTCCACGTTAATAAGTGAGTCTCGTTAATAATATGGAAAGCAGCAAGTGAAAAAGTAACTAGGAGGCGAATGGATAATTAATTCAAACACTCGACGTGGATCAGGAACACCAAACAGAAATCATCGCTCTTTCCACGTTAATAAGTGAGTCTCGTTAATAATATGGAAAGCAGCAACTGAACAAATAACTAGGAGGCGAATGGATAATTAATTCAAACACTCAACGTGGATCAGGAACACAAAAACAGAAATCATCGCTCTTTCCACGTTAATAAGTGAGTCTCGTTAATAATATGGAAAGCAGCAACTGAACAAATAACTAGGAGGCGAATGGATCATTAATTCAAACACTCGACGTGGATCAGGAACAGCAAACAGAAATCATCGCTCTTTCCACGTTAATAAGTGAGTCTCGTTAATAATATGGAAAGCAGCAACTGAACAAATAACTACGAGGCGAATGGATAATTAATTCAAACACTCAACGTGGATCAGGAACACAAAAACAGAAATCATCGCTCTTTCCACGTTAATAAGTGAGTCTCGTTAATAATATGGAAAGCAGCAAGTGAAAAAGTAACTAGGAGGCGAATGGATAATTAATTCAAACACTCGACGTGGATCAGGAACACCAAACAGAAATCATCGCTCTTTCCACGTTAATAAGTGAGTCTCGTTAATAATATGGAAAGCAGCAACTGAACAAATAACTAGGAGGCGAATGGATAATTAATTCAAACACTCAACGTGGATCAGGAACACAAAAACAGAAATCATCGCTCTTTCCACGTTAATAAGTGAGTCTCGTTAATAATATGGAAAGCAGCAACTGAACAAATAACTAGGAGGCGAATGGATCATTAATTCAAACACTCGACGTGGATCAGGAACAGCAAACAGAAATCATCGCTCTTTCCACGTTAATAAGTGAGTCTCGTTAATAATATGGAAAGCAGCAACTGAACAAATAACTAGGAGGCGAATGGATAATTAATTCAAACACTCGACGTGGATCAGGAACACCAAACAGAAATCATCGCTCTTTCCACGTTAATAAGTGAGTCTCGTTAATAATATGGAAAGCAGCAACTGAACAAATAACTTGGAGGCGAATATATAATTAATTCAAACACTCGACGTGGATCAGGAACACCAAACAGAAATCATCGCTCTTTCCACGTTAATAAGTGAGTCTCGTTAATAATATGGAAAGCAGCAACTGAACAAATAACTAGGAGGCGAATGGATAATTAATTCAAACACTCGACGTGGATCAGGAACACCCAACAGAAATCATCGCTCTTTCCACGTTAATAAGTGAGTCTCGTTAATAATATGGAAAGCAGCAAGTGAAAAAGTAACTAGGAGGCGAATGGATAATTAATTCAAACACTCGACGTGGATCAGGAACACCAAACAGAAATCATCGCTCTTTCCACGTTAATAAGTGAGTCTCGTTAATAACATGGAAAGCAGCAACTGAACAAATAACTAGGAGGCGAATGGATAATTAATTCAAACACTCGACGTGGATTAGGAACACCAAACAGAAATCATCGCTCTTTCCACGTTAATAAGTGAGTCTCGTTAATAACATGGAAACCAGCAACTGAACAAATAACTAGGAGGCGAATGGATAATTAATTCAAACACTCGACGTGGATCAAGAACACCAAACAGAAATCATCGCTCTTTCCACGTTAATAAGTGAGTCTCGTTAATAATATGGAAAGCAGCAAGTGAAAAAGTAACTAGGAGGCGAATGGATAATTAATTCAAACACTCGACGTGGATCAGGAACACCAAACAGAAATCATCGCTCTTTCCACGTTAATAAGTGAGTCTCGTTAATAACATGGAAAGCAGCAACTGAACAAATAACTAGGAGGCGAATGGATAATTAATTCAAACACTCGACGTGGATCAGGAACACCAAACAGAAATCATCGCTCTTTCCACGTTAATAAGTGAGTCTCGTTAATAATATGGAAAGCAGCAACTGAACAAATAACTTGGAGGCGAATGGATAATTAATTCAAACACACGACGTGGATCAGGAACACCAAACAGAAATCATCGCTCTTTCCACGTTAATAAGTGAGTCTCGTTAATAATATGGAAAGCACCAACTGAACAAATAACTAGGAGGCCAATGGATAATTAATTCAAACACTCGACGTGGATCAGGAACACCAAACAGAAATCATCGCTCTTTCCACGTTAATAAGTGAGTCTCGTTAATAATATGGAAAGCAGCAACTGAACAAATAACTAGGAGGCGAATGGATAATTAATTCAAACACTCAACGTGGATCAGGAACACAAAAACAGAAATCATCGCTCTTTCCACGTTAATAAGTGAGTCTCGTTAATAATATGGAAAGCAGCAACTGAACAAATAACTAGGAGGCGAATGGATCATTAATTCAAACACTCGACGTGGATCAGGAACAGCAAACAGAAATCATCGCTCTTTCCACGTTAATAAGTGAGTCTCGTTAATAATATGGAAAGCAGCAACTGAACAAATAACTAGGAGGCGAATGGATCATTAATTCAAACACTCGACGTGGATCAGGAACACCAAACAGAAATCATCGCTCTTTCCACGTTAATAAGTGAGTCTCGTTAATAATATGGAAAGCAGCAACTGAACAAATAACTAGGATGCGAATGGATAATTAATTCAAACACTCGACGTGGATCATGAACACCAAACAGAAATCATCGCTCTTTCCACGTTAATAAGTGAGTCTCGTTAATAATATGGAAAGCAGCAACTGAACAAATAACTTGGAGGCGAATATATAATTAATTCAAACACTCGACGTGGATCAGGAACACCCAACAGAAATCATCGCTCTTTCCACGTTAATAAGTGAGTCTCCTTAATAATATGGAAAGCAGCAAGTGAAAAAGTAACTAGGAGGCGAATGGATAATTAATTCAAACACTCGACGTGGATCAGGAACACCAAACAGAAATCATCGCTCTTTCCACGTTAATAAGTGAGTGTCGTTAATAACATGGAAAGCAGCAACTGAACAAATAACTAGGAGGCGAATGGATAATTAATTCAAACACTCGACGTGGATCAGGAACACCAAACAGAAATCATCGCTCTTTCCACGTTAATAAGTGAGTCTCGTTAATAACATGGAAACCAGCAACTGAACAAATAACTAGGAGGCGAATGGATAATTAATTCAAACACTCGACGTGGATCAGGAACACCAAACAGAAATCATCGCTCTTTCCACGTTAATAAGTGAGTCTCGTTAATAATATGGAAAGCAGCAAGTGAAAAAGTAACTAGGAGGCGAATGGATAATTAATTCAAACACTCGACGTGGATCAGGAACACCAAACAGAAATCATCGCTCTTTCCACGTTAATAAGTGAGTCTCGTTAATAACATGGAAAGCAGCAACTGAACAAATAACTAGGAGGCGAATGGATAATTAAGTCAAACACTCGACGTGGATCATGAACACCAAACAGAAATCATCGCTCTTTCCACGTTAATAAGTGAGTCTCGTTAATAATATGGAAAGCAGCAACTGAACAAATAACTTGGAGGCGAATGGATCATTAATTCAAACACTCGACGTGGATCAGGAACACCAAACAGAAATCATCGCTCTTTCCACGTTAATAAGTGAGTCTCGTTAATAATATGGAAAGCAGCAACTGAACAAATAACTAGGAGGCGAATGGATAATTAATTCAAACACTCGACGTGGATCAGGAACACCAAACAGAAATCATCGCTCTTTCCACGTTAATAAGTGAGTCTCGTTAATAATATGGAAAGCAGCAAGTGAAAAAGTAACTAGGAGGCGAATGGATAATTAATTCAAACACTCGACGTGGATCAGGAACACCAAACAGAAATCATCGCTCTTTCCACGTTAATAAGTGAGTCTCGTTAATAACATGGAAAGCAGCAACTGAACAAATAACTAGGAGGCGAATGGATAATTAATTCAAACACTCGACGTGGATCAGGAACACCAAACAGAAATCATCGCTCTTTCCACGTTAATAAGTGAGTCTCGTTAATAACATGGAAAGCAGCAACTGAACAAATAACTAGGAGGCGAATGGATAATTAATTCAAACACTCGACGTGGATCAGGAACACCAAACAGAAATGATCGCTCTTTCCACGTTAATAAGTGAGTCTCGTTAATAATATGGAAAGCAGCAAGTGAAAAAGTAACTAGGAGGCGAATGGATAATTAATTCAAACACTCGACGTGGATCAGGAACACCAAACAGAAATCATCGCTCTTTCCACGTTAATAAGTGAGTCTCGTTAATAACATGGAAAGCAGCAACTGAACAAATAACTAGGAGGCGAATGGATAATTAATTCAAACACTCGACGTGGATCAGGAACACCAAACAGAAATCATCGCTCTTTAAACGTTAATAAGTGAGTCTCGTTAATAACATGGAAAGCAGCAACTGAACAAATAACTAGGAGGCGAATGGATAATTAATTCAAACAATCGACGTGGATCAGGAACACCAAACAGAAATCATCGCTCTTTCCACGTTAATAAGTGAGTCTCGTTAATAATATGGAAAGCAGCAACTGAACAAATAATTTGGAGGCGAATGGATAATTAATTCAAACACTCGACGTGGATCAGGAACACCAAACAGAAATCATCGCTCTTTCCACGTTAATAAGTGAGTCTCGTTAATAATATGGAAAGCAGCAACTGAACAAATAACTAGGAGGCGAATGGATAATTAATTCAAACACTCGACGTGGATCAGGAACACCAAACAGAAATCATCGCTCTTTCCACGTTAATAAGTGAGTCTCGTTAATAATATGGAAAGCAGCAAGTGAAAAAGTAACTAGGAGGCGAATGGATAATTAATTCAAACACTCGACGTGGATCAGGAACACCAAACAGAAATCATCGCTCTTTCCACGTTAATAAGTGAGTCTCGTTAATAATATGGAAAGCAGCAACTGAACAAATAACTAGGAGGCGAATGGATAATTAATTCAAACACTCAACGTGGATCAGGAACACAAAAACAGAAATCATCGCTCTTTCCACGTTAATAAGTGAGTCTCGTTAATAATATGGAAAGCAGCAAGTGAAAAAGTAACTAGGAGGCGAATGGATAATTAATTCAAACACTCGACGTGGATCAGGAACACCAAACAGAAATCATCGCTCTTTCCACGTTAATAAGTGAGTCTCGTTAATAATATGGAAAGCAGCAACTGAACAAATAACTAGGAGGCGAATGGATAATTAATTCAAACACTCAACGTGGATCAGGAACACAAAAACAGAAATCATCGCTCTTTCCACGTTAATAAGTGAGTCTCGTTAATAATATGGAAAGCAGCAACTGAACAAATAACTAGGAGGCGAATGGATCATTAATTCAAACACTCGACGTGGATCAGGAACAGCAAACAGAAATCATCGCTCTTTCCACGTTAATAAGTGAGTCTCGTTAATAATATGGAAAGCAGCAACTGAACAAATAACTACGAGGCGAATGGATAATTAATTCAAACACTCAACGTGGATCAGGAACACCAAAGAGAAATCATCGCTCTTTCCACGTTAATAAGTGAGTCTCGTTAATAATATGGAAAGCAGCAACTGAACAAATAACTAGGAGGCGAATGGATCATTAATTCAAACACTCGACGTGGATCAGGAACAGCAAACAGAAATCATCGCTCTTTCCACGTTAATAAGTGAGTCTCGTTAATAATATGGAAAGCAGCAACTGAACAAATAACTAGGAGGCGAATGGATAATTAATTCAAACACTCGACGTGGATCAGGAACACCAAACAGAAATCATCGCTCTTTCCACGTTAATAAGTGAGTCTCGTTAATAATATGGAAAGCAGCAACTGAACAAATAACTTGGAGGCGAATATATAATTAATTCAAACACTCGACGTGGATCAGGAACACCAAACAGAAATCATCGCTCTTTCCACGTTAATAAGTGAGTCTCGTTAATAATATGGAAAGCAGCAACTGAACAAATAACTAGGAGGCGAATGGATAATTAATTCAAACACTCGACGTGGATCAGGAACACCCAACAGAAATCATCGCTCTTTCCACGTTAATAAGTGAGTCTCGTTAATAATATGGAAAGCAGCAAGTGAAAAAGTAACTAGGAGGCGAATGGATAATTAATTCAAACACTCGACGTGGATCAGGAACACCAAACAGAAATCATCGCTCTTTCCACGTTAATAAGTGAGTCTCGTTAATAACATGGAAAGCAGCAACTGAACAAATAACTAGGAGGCGAATGGATAATTAATTCAAACACTCGACGTGGATTAGGAACACCAAACAGAAATCATCGCTCTTTCCACGTTAATAAGTGAGTCTCGTTAATAACATGGAAACCAGCAACTGAACAAATAACTAGGAGGCGAATGGATAATTAATTCAAACACTCGACGTGGATCAAGAACACCAAACAGAAATCATCGCTCTTTCCACGTTAATAAGTGAGTCTCGTTAATAATATGGAAAGCAGCAAGTGAAAAAGTAACTAGGAGGCGAATGGATAATTAATTCAAACACTCGACGTGGATCAGGAACACCAAACAGAAATCATCGCTCTTTCCACGTTAATAAGTGAGTCTCGTTAATAACATGGAAAGCAGCAACTGAACAAATAACTAGGAGGCGAATGGATAATTAATTCAAACACTCGACGTGGATCAGGAACACCAAACAGAAATCATCGCTCTTTCCACGTTAATAAGTGAGTCTCGTTAATAATATGGAAAGCAGCAACTGAACAAATAACTTGGAGGCGAATGGATAATTAATTCAAACACACGACGTGGATCAGGAACACCAAACAGAAATCATCGCTCTTTCCACGTTAATAAGTGAGTCTCGTTAATAATATGGAAAGCACCAACTGAACAAATAACTAGGAGGCCAATGGATAATTAATTCAAACACTCGACGTGGATCAGGAACACCAAACAGAAATCATCGCTCTTTCCACGTTAATAAGTGAGTCTCGTTAATAATATGGAAAGCAGCAACTGAACAAATAACTAGGAGGCGAATGGATAATTAATTCAAACACTCAACGTGGATCAGGAACACAAAAACAGAAATCATCGCTCTTTCCACGTTAATAAGTGAGTCTCGTTAATAATATGGAAAGCAGCAACTGAACAAATAACTAGGAGGCGAATGGATCATTAATTCAAACACTCGACGTGGATCAGGAACAGCAAACAGAAATCATCGCTCTTTCCACGTTAATAAGTGAGTCTCGATAATAATATGGAAAGCAGCAACTGAACAAATAACTAGGAGGCGAATGGATCATTAATTCAAACACTCGACGTGGATCAGGAACACCAAACAGAAATCATCGCTCTTTCCACGTTAATAAGTGAGTCTCGTTAATAATATGGAAAGCAGCAACTGAACAAATAACTAGGATGCGAATGGATAATTAATTCAAACACTCGACGTGGATCATGAACACCAAACAGAAATCATCGCTCTTTCCACGTTAATAAGTGAGTCTCGTTAATAATATGGAAAGCAGCAACTGAACAAATAACTTGGAGGCGAATATATAATTAATTCGAACACTCGACGTGGATCAGGAACACCCAACAGAAATCATCGCTCTTTCCACGTTAATAAGTGAGTCTCGTTAATAATATGGAAAGCAGCAAGTGAAAAAGTAACTAGGAGGCGAATGGATAATTAATTCAAACACTCGACGTGGATCAGGAACACCAAACAGAAATCATCGCTCTTTCCACGTTAATAAGTGAGTGTCGTTAATAACATGGAAAGCAGCAACTGAACAAATAACTAGGAGGCGAATGGATAATTAATTCAAACACTCGACGTGGATCAGGAACACCAAACAGAAATCATCGCTCTTTCCACGTTAATAAGTGAGTCTCGTTAATAACATGGAAACCAGCAACTGAACAAATAACTAGGAGGCGAATGGATAATTAATTCAAACACTCGACGTGGATCAGGAACACCAAACAGAAATCATCGCTCTTTCCACGTTAATAAGTGAGTCTCGTTAATAATATGGAAAGCAGCAAGTGAAAAAGTAACTAGGAGGCGAATGGATAATTAATTCAAACACTCGACATGGATCAGGAACACCAAACAGAAATCATCGCTCTTTCCACGTTAATAAGTGAGTCTCGTTAATAACATGGAAAGCAGCAACTGAACAAATAACTAGGAGGCGAATGGATAATTAATTCAAACACTCGACGTGGATCAGGAACACCAAACAGAAATCATCGCTCTTTCCACGTTAATAAGTGAGTCTCGTTAATAATATGGAAAGCAGCAACTGAACAAATAACTTGGAGGCGAATGGATAATTAATTCAAACACACGACGTGGATCAGGAACACCAAACAGAAATCATCGCTCTTTCCACGTTAATAAGTGAGTCTCGTTAATAATATGGAAAGCAGCAACTGAACAAATAACTAGGAGGCCAATGGATAATTAATTCAAACACTCGACGTGGATCAGGAACACCAAACAGAAATCATCGCTCTTTCCACGTTAATAAGTGAGTCTCGTTAATAATATGGAAAGCAGCAACTGAACAAATAACTAGGAGGCGAATGGATAATTAATTCAAACACTCAACGTGGATCAGGAACACAAAAACAGAAATCATCGCTTTTTCCACGGTAATAAGTGAGTCTCGTTAATAATATGGAAAGCAGCAAGTGAAAAAGTAACTAGGAGGCGAATGGATAATTAATTCAAACACTCGACGTGGATCAGGAACACCAAACAGAAATCATCGCTCTTTCCACGTTAATAAGTGAGTCTCGTTGATAATATGGAAAGCAGCAACTGAACAAATAACTAGGAGGCGAATGGATAATTAATTCAAACACTCAACGTGGATCAGGAACACAAAAACAGAAATCATCGCTCTTTCCACGTTAATAAGTGAGTCTCGTTAATAATATGGAAAGCAGCAACTGAACAAATAACTAGGAGGCGAATGGATCATTAATTCAAACACTCGACGTGGATCAGGAACAGCAAACAGAAATCATCGCTCTTTCCACGTTAATAAGTGAGTCTCGTTAATAATATGGAAAGCAGCAACTGAACAAATAACTACGAGGCGAATGGATAATTAATTCAAACACTCAACGTGGATCAGGAACACCAAAGAGAAATCATCGCTCTTTCCACGTTAATAAGTGAGTCTCGTTAATAATATGGAAAGCAGCAACTGAACAAATAACTAGGAGGCGAATGGATCATTAATTCAAACACTCGACGTGGATCAGGAACACCAAACAGAAATCATCGCTCTTTCCACGTTAATAAGTGAGTCTCGTTAATAATATGGAAAGCAGCAACTGAACAAATAACTAGGATGCGAATGGATAATTAATTCAAACACTCGACGTGGATCATGAACACCAAACAGAAATCATCGCTCTTTCCACGTTAATAAGTGAGTCTCGTTAATAATATGGAAAGCAGCAACTGAACAAATAACTTGGAGGCGAATATATAATTAATTCAAACACTCGACGTGGATCAGGAACACCAAACAGAAATCATCGCTCTTTCCACGTTAATAAGTGAGTCTCGTTAATAATATGGAAAGCAGCAACTGAACAAATAACTAGAAGGCGAATGGATAATTAATTCAAACACTCGACGTGGATCAGGAACACCAAACAGAAATCATCGCTCTTTCCACGTTAATAAGTGAGTCTCGTTAATAATATGGAAAGCAGCAAGTGAAAAAGTAACTAGGAGGCGAATGGATAATTAATTCAAACACTCGACGTGGATCAGGAACACCAAACAGAAATCATCGCTCTTTCCACGTTAATAAGTGAGTCTCGTTAATAACATGGAAAGCAGCAACTGAACAAATAACTAGGAGGCGAATGGATAATTAATTCAAACACTCGACGTGGATCAGGAACACCAAACAGAAATCATCGCTCTTTCCACGTTAATAAGTGAGTCTCGTTAATAACATGGAAAGCAGCAACTGAACAAATAACTATTAGGCGAATGGATAATTAATTCAAACACTCGACGTGGATCAGGAACACCAAACAGAAATGATCGCTCTTTCCACGTTAATAAGTGAGTATCGTTAATAATATGGAAAGCAGCAAGTGAAAAAGTAACTAGGAGGCGAATGGATAATTAATTCAAACACTCGACGTGGATCAGGAACACCAAACAGAAATCATCGCTCTTTCCACGTTAATAAGTGAGTCTCGTTAATAACATGGAAAGCAGCAACTGAACAAATAACTAGGAGGCGAATGGATAATTAATTCAAACACTCGACGTGGATCAGGAACACCAAACAGAAATCATCGCTCTTTCCACGTTAATAAGTGAGTCTCGTTAATAATATGAAAAGCAGGAAGTGAAAAAGTAACTAGGAGGCGAATGGATAATTAATTCAAACACTCGACGTGGATCAGGAACACCAAACAGAAATCATCGCTCTTTCCACGTTAATAAGTGAGTCTCGTTAATAATATGGAAAGCAGCAACTGAACAAATAACTTGGAGGCGAATGGATAATTAATTCAAACACTCGACGTGGATCAGGAACACCAAACAGAAATCATCGCTCTTTCCACGTTAATAAGTGAGTCTCGTTAATAATATGGAAAGCAGCAACTGAACAAATAACTAGGAGGCGAATGGATAATTAATTCAAACACTCGACGTGGATCAGGAACACCAAACAGAAATCATCGCTCTTTCCACGTTAATAAGTGAGTCTCGTTAATAATATGGAAAGCAGCAAGTGAAAAAGTAACTAGGAGGCGAATGGATAATTAATTCAAACACTCGACGTGGATCAGGAACACCAAACAGAAATCATTGCTCTTTCCACGTTAATAAGTGAGTCTCGTTAATAACATGGAAAGCAGCAACTGAACAAATAACAAGGAGGCGAATGGATAATTAATTCAAACACTCGACGTGGATCAGGAACACCAAACAGAAATCATCGCTCTTTCCACGTTAATAAGTGAGTCTCGTTAATAATATGGAAAGCAGCAACTGAACAAATAACTTGAAGGCGAATGGATAATTAATTCAAACACTCGACGTGGATCAGGAACACCAAACAGAAATCATCGCTCTTTCCACGTTAATAAGTGAGTCTCGTTAATAATATGGAAAGCAGCAAGTGAAAAAGTAACTAGGAGGCGAATGGATAATTAATTCAAACACTCGACGTGGATCAGGAACACCAAACAGAAATCATCGCTCTTTCCACGTTAATAAGTGAGTCTCGTTAATAATATGGAAAGCAGCAACTGAACAAATAACTAGGAGGCGAATGGATAATTAATTCAAACACTCGACGTGGATCAGGAACACCAAACAGAAATCATCGCTCTTTCCACGTTAATAAGTGAGTCTCGTTAATAATATGGAAAGCAGCAAGTGAAAAAGTAACTAGGAGGCGAATGGATAATTAATTCAAACACTCGACGTGGATCAGGAACACCAAACAGAAATCATCGCTCTTTCCACGTTAATAAGTGAGTCTCGTTAATAATATGGAAAGCAGCAAGTGAAAAAGTAACTAGGAGGCGAATGGATAATTAATTCAAACACTCGACGTGGATCAGGAACACCAAACAGAAATCATCGCTCTTTCCACGTTAATAAGTGAGTCTCGTTAATAATATGGAAAGCAGCAACTGAACAAATAACTAGGAGGCGAATGGATAATTAATTCAAACACTCAACGTGGATCAGGAACACAAAAACAGAAATCATCGCTCTTTCCACGTTAATAAGTGAGTCTCGTTAATAATATGGAAAGCAGCAAGTGAAAAAGTAACTAGGAGGCGAATGGATAATTAATTCAAACACTCGACGTGGATCAGGAACACCAAACAGAAATCATCGCTCTTTCCACGTTAATAAGTGAGTCTCGTTAATAATATGGAAAGCAGCAACTGAACAAATAACTAGGAGGCGAATGGATAATTAATTTAAACACTCGACGTGGATCAGGAACAGCAAACAGAAATCATCGCTCTTTCCACGTTAATAAGTGAGTCTCGTTAATAATATGGAAAGCAGCAACTGAACAAATAACTAGGAGGCGAATGGATAATTAATTCAAACACTCGACGTGGATCAGGAACAGCAAACAGAAATCATCGCTCTTTCCACGTTAATAAGTGAGTCTCGTTAATAATATGGAAAGCAGCAACTGAACAAATAACTAGGAGGCGAATGGATAATCAATTCAAACACTCGACGTGGATCAGGAACACCAAACAGAAATCATCGCTCTTTCCACGTTAATAAGTGAGTCTCGTTAATAATATGGAAAGCAGCAACTGAACAAATAACTTGGAGGCGAATGGATAATTAATTCAAACACTCGACGTGGATCAGGAACACCAAACAGAAATCATCGCTCTTTCCACGTTAATAAGTGAGTCTCGTTAATAATATGGAAAGCAGCAACTGAACAAATAACTTGGAGGCGAATGGATAATTAATTCAAACACTCGACGTGGATCAGGAACACCAAACAGAAATCATCGCTCTTTCCACGTTAATAAGTGAGTCTCGTTAATAATATGGAAAGCAGCAACTGAACAAATAACTTGGAGGCGAATGGATAATTAATTCAAACACTCGACGTGGATCAGGAACACCAAACAGAAATCATCGCTCTTTCCACGTTAATAAGTGAGTCTCGTTAATAATATGGAAAGCAGCAACTGAACAAATAACTAGGAGGCGAATGGATAATTAATTCAAACACTCGACGTGGATCAGGAACACCAAACAGAAATCATCGCTCTTTCCACGTTAATAAGTGAGTCTCGTTAATAATATGGAAAGCAGCAACTGAACAAATAACTAGGAGGCGAATGGATAATTAATTCAAACACTCGACGTGGATCAGGAACACCAAACAGAAATCATCGCTCTTTCCACGTTAATAAGTGAGTCTCGTTAATAATATGGAAAGCAGCAACTGAACAAATAACTAGGAGGCGAATGGATAATTAATTCAAACACTCGACGTGGATCAGGAACACCAAACAGAAATCATCGCTCTTTCCACGTTAATAAGTGAGTCTCGTTAATAATATGGAAAGCAGCAACTGAACAAATAACTAGGAGGCGAATGGATAATTAATTCAAACACTCGACGTGGATCAGGAACACCAAACAGAAATCATCGCTCTTTCCACGTTAATAAGTGAGTCTCGTTAATAATATGGAAAGCAGCAACTGAACAAATAACTTGGAGGCGAATGGATAATTAATTCAAACACTCGACGTGGATCAGGAACACCAAACAGAAATCATCGCTCTTTCCACGTTAATAAGTGAGTCTCGTTAATAATATGGAAAGCAGCAACTGAACAAATAACTAGGAGGCGAATGGATAATTAATTCAAACACTCGACGTGGATCAGGAACACCAAACAGAAATCATCGCTCTTTCCACGTTAATAAGTGAGTCTCGTTAATAATATGGAAAGCAGCAACTGAACAAATAACTAGGAGGCGAATGGATAATTAATTCAAACACTCGACGTGGATCAGGAACACCAAACAGAAATCATCGCTCTTTCCACGTTAATAAGTGAGTCTCGTTAATAATATGGAAAGCAGCAACTGAACAAATAACTAGGAGGCGAATGGATAATTAATTCAAACACTCGACGTGGATCAGGAACACCAAACAGAAATCATCGCTCTTTCCACGTTAATAAGTGAGTCTCGTTAATAATATGGAAAGCAGCAACTGAACAAATAACTAGGAGGCGAATGGATAATTAATTCAAACACTCGACGTGGATCAGGAACACCAAACAGAAATCATCGCTCTTTCCACGTTAATAAGTGAGTCTCGTTAATAATATGGAAAGCAGCAACTGAACAAATAACTAGGAGGCGAATGGATAATTAATTCAAACACTCGACGTGGATCAGGAACACCAAACAGAAATCATCGCTCTTTCCACGTTAATAAGTGAGTCTCGTTAATAATATGGAAAGCAGCAACTGAACAAATAACTAGGAGGCGAATGGATAATTAATTCAAACACTCGACGTGGATCAGGAACACCAAACAGAAATCATCGCTCTTTCCACGTTAATAAGTGAGTCTCGTTAATAATATGGAAAGCAGCAACTGAACAAATAACTAGGAGGCGAATGGATAATTAATTCAAACACTCGACGTGGATCAGGAACACCAAACAGAAATCATCGCTCTTTCCACGTTAATAAGTGAGTCTCGTTAATAACATGGAAAGCAGCAACTGAACAAATAACTAGGAGGCGAATGGATAATTAATTTAAACACTCGACGTGGATCAGGAACACCAAACAGAAATCATCGCTCTTTCCACGTTAATAAGTGAGTCTCGTTAATAATATGGAAAGCAGCAACTGAACAAATAACTAGGAGGCGAATGGATAATTAATTAAAACACTCGACGTGGATCAGGAACACCAAACAGAAATCATCGCTCTTTCCACGTTAATAAGTGAGTCTCGTTAATAATATGGAAAGCAGCAAGTGAACAAATAACTAGGAGGCGAATGGATAATTAATTTAAACACTCGACGTGGATCAGGAACACCAAACAGAAATCATCGCTCTTTCCACGTTAATAAGTGAGTCTCGTTAATAATATGGAAAGCAGCAACTGAACAAATAAATGGGAGGCGAATTTATAATTAATTCAAACACTCGACGTGGATCAGGAACACCAAACAGAAATCATCGCTCTTTCCGCGTTAATAAGTGAGTCTCGTTAATAATATGGAAAGCAGCAAGTGAACAAATAACTAGGAGGCGAATGGATAATTAATTCAAACACTCGACGTGGATCAGGAACACCAAACAGAAATCATCGCTCTTTCCACTTTAATAAGTGAGTCTCGTTAATAATATGGAAAGCAGCAAGTGAACAAATAACTAGGAGGCGAATGGATAATTAATTCAAACACTCGACGTGGATCAGGAACACCAAACAGAAATCATCGCTCTTTCCACGTTAATAAGTGAGTCTCGTTAATAATATGGAAAGCAGCAACTGAACAAATAACTTGGAGGCGAATGGATAATTAATTCAAACACTCGACGTGGATCAGGAACACCAAACAGAAATCATCGCTCTTTCCACGTTAATAAGTGAGTCTCGTTAATAATATGGAAAGCAGCAACTGAACAAATAACTTGGAGGCGAATGGATAATTAATTCAAACACTCGACGTGGATCAGGAACACCAAACAGAAATCATCGCTCTTTCCACGTTAATAAGTGAGTCTCGTTAATAATATGGAAAGCAGCAACTGAACAAATAACTAGGAGGCGAATGGATAATTAATTCAAACACTCGACGTGGATCAGGAACACCAAACAGAAATCATCGCTATTTCCACGTTAATAAGTGAGTCTCGTTAATAATATGGAAAGCAGCAAGTGAAAAAGTAACTAGGAGGCGAATGGATAATTAATTCAAACACTCGACGTGGATCAGGAACACCAAACAGAAATCATCGCTCTTTCCACGTTAATAAGTGAGTCTCGTTAATAATATGGAAAGCAGCAACTGAACAAATAACTAGGAGGCGAATGGATAATTAATTCAAACACTCGACGTGGATCAGGAACACCAAACAGAAATCATCGCTCTTTCCACGTTAATAAGTGAGTATCGTTAATAATATGGAAAGCAGCAACTGAACAAATAACTAGGAGGCGAATGGATAATTATTTCAAACACTCGACGTGGATCAGGAACACCAAACATAAATCATCGCTCTTTCCACGTTAATAAGTGAGTCTCGTTAATAATATGGAAAGCAGCAACTGAACAAATAACTAGGAGGCGAATGGATAATTAATTCAAACACTCGACGTGGATCAGGAACTCCAAACAGAAATCATCGCTCTTTCCACGTTAATAAGTGAGTCTCGTTAATAATATGGAAAACAGCAAGTGAACAAATAACTAGGAGGCGAATGGATAATTAATTCAAACACTCAACGTGGATCAGGAACACCAAACAGAAATCATCGCTCTTTCCACGTTAATAAGTTAGTCTCGTTAATAATATGGAAAGCAGCAACTGAACAATAAAACTAGGGGGCGAATGGATAATTAATTCAAACACTCGACGTGGATCAGAAACACCAAACAGAAATCATCGGTCTTTCCACGTTAATAATATGGAAAGCAGCAACTGAACAAATAACTAGGAGGCGAATGGATAATTAATTCAAACACTCGACGTGGATCAGGAACACCAAACAGAAATCATCGCTCTTTCCACGTTAATAATATGGAAAGCAGCAACTGAACAAATAACTAGGAGGCGAATTCATAATTAATTCAAACACTCGACGTGGATCAGGAACACCAAACAGAAATCATCGCTCTTTCCACGTTAATAATATAAAACGCAGCAACTGAACAAATAATTAGAATTCGAATGGATAATAATTCAAACACTCGACGTGGATCAGGAACATCAAACAGAAATCGTCGCTCTTTCCACGTTAATAAGTGAGTCACGGATTTTTTCGGGACTCACTTATCAACGTGGAAAGAGCGATGATTTCTCTTTGATGTTCCTGATCCCCGCCCAGTGCTGAAATTCCGGGACTCACTTATTAAGGTGGAGAGTGCGATGATTTCTGTTTGGTGTTTCTCACCCACGTCCAATGTTGAAGTTCCGGGACTCACTTATTGAGGTGGAAATAGCGATGATTTCTGTTTGATGTTCCTGATCCGCGTTCCAGTGTTGAAATTCTGGGACTCACTTATTAACGTGGAAAGAGCGATGACTTCTATTTGATGTTCCTGATCCACGTTCAGTGTTGAAATTCCGGGACTCACTTATTAACGTGGTAGGACGATAATTTCTGTTTGATTTTTCTGATCCACGTCCAGTGTTGAAATTCCGGGACTCACTTATTAACGTGGAAATAGCGATGATTTCTCTTTGATGTACCTGATCTACGTTCCAGTGCTGAAATTGTGGGTGGAAAGAGCGATGACATCTGTTTCATGTTCCTGATCCACGTCCAGTGTTGAAGATCCGGGACTCACTTATTAACGTGGAAAGAGCGATGATTTCTGTGTGATGTTCCCGATCCACGTCCAGTGTTGAATATCCGGGACTCACTTATTAACGTGGTAGGACGATAATTTCTGTTTGATTTTTCTGATCCACGTCCAGTGTTGAAATTCCGGGACTCATTTATTAACGTGGAAATAGCGATGATTTCTCTTTGATGTACCTGATCCACGTTCCAGTGTTGAAATTGTGGGACTCACTTATTTACGTGGAAAGAGCGATGATTTCTGTTTGATGTTCCCAATCCATGTCCAGTGTTGAATATCCGGGACTCACTTATTAACGTGGAAAGGGCGGTGATTTCTGTTTGATGATCGTCGAGTATCATATCAATGATTTGTTCTCGACAACAGTATGAGACCAGAATATCTTCCTGAATTTATACGTTCATGAATCATTAGCGTTAATCTATATCTGTGCAACTGTAAAACAGTTACACAGATATACACTGAAGAGCGATTGAATTAGAGGTACCTGTCTAGTTACGTGTAGCACCACCTTTCGCCCTGATGACGGCGGCGATTCATCTCGGCATGGACTCGAAAAGACACCGAAAGCGTTGGGAAGTCATACGGATCCACGGCCCCTGAACAAGCTCCCACAGTTCACGAAGATTTGATGGAGGAGGTCAGTGCCTCGAACATCTCTCTTGATGGCATGCCAGATGTGCTCGATGGGATTTAGGTCAGTGCACCTAGCTGACCAAAGAAGCGAAGTCACGTCGGCGGAATGTTCATCCAACCATTCGGATACAATTCGGGAGCTGTATTCTCTTGTTGCAGGATGAGGTCCCAAGTGGGATGTTGAAGACGCACAAATGGGAGCAAATAGTCGTCCAGGATATTCCGGTAACGTTGACCTGTGAGGGACGATGTAACACTTACCAGGGGTCCCATTTCAGTCCACGTTAACAGTCCCCGGACGAGAATGCTACCCACACTAGCTTGAAGAGTACCCTACTGGCAAGAAGGATCCATCGCTTCATGTGGTTTGCGTCGTACGCGTATCCTGCCATCCGTATGTACCAACGTGAATCTCGACTCATCAGTAAAGGCAACATTTTCCCACATGTCTAGGGTCCAGTGGCGATGTTCCCGCACCCATGCTAATCTTTGCACCCTGTGATGTGCGGTCAGCAGCGGTACTCTTGTGGGACGATGGCTTCTGTACCCCATAACGAGGATATGGTTCTGGATGGTGTGGCTGCTTACTTGTTTTTATGCACCAGCGTTAAATTGCCGAGTGATTTCTTGCACTGAGGCCCTTCTATCCGCTGTTACAATGCGAGCTAGCCAACGATGACCCCGCTCATCCACACGCTGTTGTCCACGGCAGTTGGCCATTGCAGGGATGGTTTTACCGGATTCGATGTACTCACTGTGCACCCGTGACACAGTGGCTTGTGAAAATTCCCGTGCCTGCACGACTTTTGAGATGGAGTGACCCATTCGTCGGGCCCCGACAATTTGCCCACGATCAAATGCGCTTAGATCTTTCGTCTTGCCCATACTGCGTCCGGCTCTTACTGATTACCGCCACATGACTCCTTATATTGTCGGATCGCTGCATACGTCATGTCGTTTCCGTTTACAGGGCCGCCCACAGGTGTACATTTGCATAACGCCAGATGTCTGTAATTCAATTGCTCTACAGTGTACATATGCGGCGTTAGACACACCAGAACCAACAGATGGACATACTTGCCGGTCAAGTACAGGCCGACGGTGGTGGTATGTATGTCTGGGGTATGTTTTCCTGGTATGATGTGTGACCGCTGGTATCGCTCGATGGGACCCTTAACGCCAATGGTTGTCTATCCACCCTCGTTGACCACATACATTCTTTCATGTTGGAAGTTTACCGTTGTGGGGATGGTGTCTACCAACAGGACAATACGCACCCGACCCCGTCGCTAAAGGGGAGCGAGGCTGATTTCTGAAACAGGGCAGCGAAATCTCCGTTCTCCCTTGACCGACAAAATCGTCCGATCTGAATCCCATGGAGCACTTGTGGGACTATTTCTATCTACAGGTTCAACATTCACCCACGACGTAACTTCTACTACGGGGCCTAGTAGATGAAGCAATACAGGGATGAATTACATTACGTATCAAGACGGCAATTCTGCAGTGCGACATTCCGTCGGTGTAGACTAGTTAAGAGAGCAACTTACTCCGGAGTGAGGAAGGGCGGTTTCGTTACTCGTCGAGGACAAACTTGTTTTTTCATATTCGGGCCCGAACGTAAAAATGAATGTACTTCTTGTTCCGTTTTCCGAAAAATAGGTGAAGTTTGTTCCACACATCATCTGGAATTAATTCCTACTTCGCTTCAAAAAAAAAAAAAAAATGGAAAACATAAGAGCGAAAGGATCTGACGTACTACAGAGGTGAATTCCGTGTCAAGACGACAATTCTGTAGTGGGTTATTCCGTCGGTGTGGCTTGGTTGGGAGAGCAACTTACTCCGGAGTGAGGAAGGGCGGATTCGATCACCGTCATGGAAAAACTTGTGTTTTTCGCATTGGCACTCGAACGTAAAAATAGATCTACTGCCCATGGGTTCTTTGAAAAAATGTGTGATGTTTGTTCCACTCATTGTTTGGAATTAATGAATAATTCCTACTTCACTTCGAAAAAAAAATCATAAGAGTGAGATCATGTGACGCACTATAGGTGTAAATTACGTGACAAGACGACAAATCTTCAGCGGGATATTCGTCGGTGTAGCTTAGTTAGGAGATCAACTTACTCCGGAGGGATGGGGCATGGTTTCGATCAATGTCACGGACAAACTTGTGCTTTCGCATTGGCGCCCGGATGTAAAAATGGAACTACTGGTCCATGAGTGCTCCGAAAACTGCCATGTTTCTTCCACACATCGTCTGGAATTAATGAATAATTCCTACTTCCCTTCAAATAAAAAAGGTAAGAGAGAGAAAATGTGACGTACTACAAAGATGAATGACGGGTGAAGACGACAAATCTGCAGTGGGACATTCGTCGGTGTACTATGCCGTGCAAATTAATTGGGACAAGTTATTTTATTCTCAGAATTGTAATGTGATCGCCAGTTGATGTTGGAAACCCACGTAAACCGGTTTTATCAGCTGTGAGGTGGTGTGACTGTTAGAACTTGATAGTAAGAATGTGGTTTGACCGGTTTTAAACAGGAAATAGGCACTTCAGCTTCAGTTGTGAGCTTTCGTGTGTGACAGGTGGATGTTATTTTTTGCTCTCTGTGAGTACGTGTTGCTTTCGTGTATTGAAAAATGGCTATTTCCCCAAGGAAGCGTGCACAAATAATTCCTCTGAAGGATCACACTTCTATGACAGTGAGAGATATCGCTTGTGCAGTTGGTGTAGGCAGATCAAGTGTATCAAGACTGCTTACGCGATACAATGAATCTGGATCATCGTCTCCAAAAAGGAGAGGTAAATGTGGAAGAAAACGAAAAAAAACTCCACGAACCGATAAATATCTTATCAGAAATAGTAAAATGAATCCAAAAAAAAAACTAAAAAAACATGCGCTGACCTTCAAAGAGATTTATTGGCTAGTGGTTGTGATGTTAGTGATTCAACTGTACGCCGTAGGCTTCTGGAAGTTGGCCGGAAGGCAAGAAGACCAACGAAAAAATAATATTTGAATGCGAAAATGAAGATAAAACGTTTAGCATGGGCCAAAAATATAAATTATGGACTGCTGACGATTGGAAAAACGTAATTTTCAGTGATGAAACTCATTTATTTGTGCAGGGTTACCAAGCAAATGTCGTTAGACGAATCAACTGTGAACCCTTAAGACCTGAGCATGTCAAACAAACTGTAAAACACCCTCTGAAACAGATGTTTTGGGGGGTTCTTTTTTCACATCGAATGGCACTGGAAGCTTAGTTCCTGTTCAAGGTATGATGAATTCAGCCAAGTACGTAGAAATATTACAACGTAGGATTGTTCCACTCTTGCAAACTTTTGACGAGACATATCAACATGACTTGGCCCCATGTCACAATTCGAAATTGGTCAAGAATATCATGCTGGAAAATCAAATTCATTTGCTTGATCGGCCTGGAAATTCACCAGACGTAAATCCCATAGAAAACTTGTGGAATATTTTGAAGAGACGTTTAGGTAAAATGGACTGTACAACCAAAGAACGCATGATAAAAAATGCTATAAAAGTGTGGTTTATGAAGTCAAAAATATGTGCACTCAATTAGTGGAGTCAATGCCAAAACGAATTCAAGAGGTCATTTCTGCTAAAGGAGGACATACTTCATACGAATACAGGTAATTATCAGTGTATATCAAGGCATAGAATGATATAAAGGCATAGTTTTGGAAAAAAAGAGTGATTTTTTACTTTATCCCAATTAATTTGCACAGTATAGTATGTTAGTTGGGAGAGCAACTTACTCCGGAGTGATGAGGCACGGACAAACTTGTGTTTTCACATTAGCGCCCGAACGTAAAAATTGCTCTAGTGGCCGTTGGCTTCTTCGAAATATGTGGGATGTTTGTCCCACACATCGTCTGGAATTAACGAACAATTCCTACTTCGTTTTAAAAAAAAAATCATAAAAGAGAGAAAGATAATGTGACGTGCTACGGAGGTGATCTACATGTCAAGATGAAAAATCTGCAGCGGGACATTCCGTCGGTGCAGCTTAGTTGGGAGAGACACTTACTCCGGAGAGAGAGGTTAAGGGTTCGATGGACGTCACGGACAAAATTCTGTTTTCGCATTGGCGCCCGAACGGAAAAATGGATCTACTTCTTATTTGGTTTTTCAAAAAATGTGTGATGTTTGTTCCACATATCGTCTGGAATTAAAAAAAAATTCCTACTTCGCTTCAAAAAAAAAAAAAAGAAAAAAAAAGAAAACGAAAGAGAGATGATGTGATGTACTACAGGGACGAATTGCGCATAAAGACGACAATTCTGCAGTGCGACATTCCGTCGGTGTAGATTAGTTGAGGGAGCAACTTACTCCGGAGTGAGGAAGTGCGGTTTCGTTACTAGTCGAGGACAAACTTGTTTTTTTTCATATTCGGTATAACGAAGTAAATTTCTCCGTCATTTTTGGTCTACGCCGGGATTCGAACCCGAGGCCGCTTATTCCGGAACAAGTCGCTCTACCAACTGAGCTACGCAGACGTTTATTCTGATTCCTATCTGCCTTTATGTCGTGTGCGTCCTGCTGGCAGGTACGTCACATCTCCCCCCCCGAAAGAGGGCCGGGGGCATGTCCCACGGGTCAGCCGTGACCATGAATCGTTGCAGGCAGCCATCCACTGTAGAACGTGCACTTGAGAACTCCCAGTCAATCTGCTGTGTGGAATGCAACATCACACATTTTTATTTTTCGAAGCGCTGGAGAAGGAATTCTCTGATTTTTTCTGTCTCGCGGTGTGGAAATAACATCACACCAATGCGAGATTTTGAACGGCCGGGTCATCCGGATAGTTCGGGCGCCATTATAACGAAGTAAATTTCTCCGTCATTTTTGGTCTACGCCGGGATTCGAACCTGAGGCCGCTTATTCCGGAACAAGTCGCTCTATCAACTGAGCTACGCAGACGTTTATTCTGATTCCTATCTGCCTTTATGTCGTGTGCGTCCTGCTGGCAGGTACGTCACATCGGGACCGAACGTAAAAGTGAATATACTTCTTGTTACGTTTTCCGAAAAATAGGTGAAGTTTGTTTCACACATCGTCTGGAATTAGTAAATAATTCCTACTTCGCTTTAAAAAAACAAAAGGAAAAAGAAAAAGGGAAGAGAAGACAAAAAGGAAGGAAAACATCAGAGAGAGAGATGGTGTGACGCACTACATAGATGTACTACATAGATGAATTACATGTCGAAACAATAAATCTGTATCGGAGCATTCTGTCGGTGTAGCTTAGTTTGGAGAGCAACTTACTCCGGAGTTAGGATCCCCGTCACGGGCGAACTTGTGTTTTCACATTGGCACCCGAATGTAAAAATAGAGCTACTGCCCATGGGTTCTTAGAAAAAAATGTGTGATGTTTGTTCCACTCATTGTTTGGAATTAAGGAATAATTCCTACGTCGGTTCGAAAATAAAATCATAAGAGGGAGATATTGTGACGCACTACAGATGTAAATTACGTGACAAGACGACAAATCTGCCGCGGGACATTCGTCGGTGTAGCTTAGTTGGGAGAGCAACTTATTCCGGAGTGATGGGGCATGGTTTCGATCAACGTCCCGAACAAACTTGTGTTTTCACGTTGGCGCCCGGATGTAAAAAATGGATCTTCTGGTCGATGAGTTCTTCGAAAAATGTGTCATGTTTCTTCCACACATCGTCTGGACTACTTACCTTCAAAAAAAAAAAAAAAAGTTAAAGGAGAGATGATGTGACGTAGTACGGAGGTGAACTACGTGTCAAGATGACAAATCAACACGGGTAAATTCCGTCCGTGTAGCTTAGTTGGGAGAGCAACTTGCTCCGGAGAGAGAGGGCACGGACAAACTTGTATTTTCACATTGGCACCAGAACGTAAAAATGGATCTACTGGATGTTGGCTTCGACAAATATGTGATGTTTGTTTCACACATCGTCTAGAATTAATGAATAATTCCTACTTCGCTTCAAAAAAAAAAAAAGTGAGGGAATGCGCGACGCACTACAGAGATGAACTACGTTTCACGACGACAATTCTGCCGTAGGGCATTCCGTCGGTGTAGCTTAGTTGGCAGAGCAACTTACTCCGGAGTGATGGGGCACGGACAAACTTTATAACGAAGTAAATTTCCCCGTCATTTCTGTCCACGCCAGGATTCGAACCCGGATCCCCTCATTCCGGAATAAGTCACTCTACCAACTGAGCTACGCGGACGTTTTATTCTGATTCCTATCTGCCTCTATGTCGTGTGCGTCCTTCTGGCAGGTACGTCACGTCGGTGTAGCTTAGTTGGGAGAGCAACTTGCTCCGGAGAGAGAAGGCACGGACAAACTTGTATTTTCACATTGGCAACAGAACGTAAAAATGGATCTACTGGATGTTGGCTTCGACAAATATGTGATGTTTGTTTCACACATCGTCTAGAATTAAATGAATACTTCCTACTTCGCTTCAAAAAAAAAAAAAAAAAAAAAGTGAGAGAATGTGCGACGCACTACAGAGATGAACTACGTTTCACGACGACAATTCCGCCGTAGGGCATTCCGTCGGTGTAGCTTAGTTGGCAGAGCAACTTACTCAGGAGTAATGGGGCACGGACAAACTTTATAACGAAGTAAATTTCCGCGTCATTTCGGTCCACGCCAGGATTCGAACCCGGATCCCCTCATTCCGGAATAAGTCACTCTACCAATTGAGCTACGCGGACGTTTTATTCTGATTCCTATCTGCCTCTATGTCGTGTGCGTCCTTCTGGCAGGTACGTCACGTCGGTGTAGCTTAGTTGGCAGAGCAACTTACTCCGGATTGATAGGGCACGGACAAACTTTATAACAAAGTAAATTTCTCCGTCATTTCTGTCCACGCCAGGATTCGAACCCGGATCCCCTCATTCCGGAATAAGTCACTCTACCAATTGAGCTACGCGGACGTTTTATTCTGATTCCTATCTGCCTCTATGTCGTGTGCGTCCTTCTGGCAGGTACGTCACATCTCCTGGTACGTTACATCATCTCCCCCTTATTTTTTTTTTTTTTGAAGTGCTGGAGAAGGGATTCTCTTATTTTTCCTATCTCGCGGTGTGGAAATAACATCACACCATTGCGAGATTTTGAACGGTCGGGTCATCCGAATAGTTCGGGCGCCATTATAACGAAGTAAATTTCTCCGTCATTTCTGTCCACGCCAGGATTGGAACCCAGATCCCCTCATTCCGGAATAAGTCACTCTACCAATTGAGCTACGCGGACGTTTTATTCTGATTCCTATCTGCCTCTATGTCGTGTGCGTCCTTCTGGCAGGTACGTCACATCTCCTGGTACGTTACATCATCTCCCCTTATTTTTTTTTTTTTTTTGTGAAGTGCTGGAGAAGGGATTCTCTTATTTTTCCTATCTCGCGGTGTGGAAATAACATCACACCATTGCGAGATTTTGAACGGTCGGGTCATCCGAATAGTTCGGGCGCCATTATAACGAAGTAAATTTCTCCGTCATTTCTGTCCACGCCAGGATTCGAACCCAGATCTCCTCATTCCGGAATAAGTCACTCTACCAATTGAGCTACGCGGACGTTTTATTCTGATTCCTATCTGCCTCTATGTCGTGTGCGTCCTTCTGGCAGGTACGTCACATCTCCTGGTACGTTACATCATCTCCCCCTTATTTTTTTTTTTTTTTGTGAAGTGCTGGAGAAGGGATTCTCTTATTTTTCCTATCTCGCGGTGTGGAAATAACATCACACCATTGCGAGATTTTGAACGGTCGGGTCATCCGAATAGTTCGGGCGCCATTATAACGAAGTAAATTTCTCCGTCATTTCTGTCCACGCCAGGATTCGAACCCAGATCCCCTCATTCCGGAATAAGTCACTCTACCAATTGAGCTACGCGGACGTTTTATTCTGATTCCTATCTGCCTCTATGTCGTGTGCGTCCTTCTGGCAGGTACGTCACATCTCCTGGTACGTTACATCATCTCCCCCTTATTTTATTTTTTTTGAAGTGCTGGAGAAGGGATTCTCTTATTTTTCCTATCTCGCGGTGTGGAAATAACATCACACCATTGCGAGGTTTTGAACGGTCGGGTCATCCGAATAGTCCGGGCGCCATTATAACGAAGTAAATTTCTCCGTCATTTCTCTCCACGCCAGGATTCGAACCCGGATCCCCTCATTCCGGAATAAGTCACTCTGCCAATTGAGCTACGCGGACGTTTTATTCTGATTCCTATCTGCCTCTATGTCGTGTGCGTCCTTCTGGCAGGTACGTCACATCTCCTGGTACGTTACAACTTGTGTTTTCACGTTGGCGCCCGGATGTAAAAATGGATCTTCTGTTCGATGAGTTCTCCGAAAAATGTGTCATGTTACTTCCACACATCGTCTGGAATTAATGAATAATTCCTACTTCGCTTTAAAAAAGAAAAAATTAAGTGAGAGAAGATATTACGTACTACAGAGATAAACTACGTGTCAAGACGACAATTCTGCTGTGGGATATTCCGTCTGCAAAGCTTAGTTGGGAGAGCAACTTACTCCGGAGAGAGGGATTTGATCTCTGTCGCGGACAAACTTGTGTTTTAATAAAGTAGATTCCGAAAGTAAAGATTTCCGTAAAAATTTTTTTTTAAAGGAACATGTTTTCTATTTTTTTGGTTAAATAGTTTTCACGAAACAAAGTGTTTTTCAAAGTTCTAGTTTGTTTATTTAGGATTCCAACTTTATGAGAAGCAATCGTTGATCTGATCGCAGATACGTGAAGGAATATCGTCTCCAAATCCAATAAAACGTATAACACACCCAACCTGAGCGATTTCAACAGACAACATTAAGGTATTTCTTTCTTTGATGTCCGTCGGAAACAAAGTCAGTTAACGTGAGTTTAAACGAACCATTTCGTCTGTCTAGACTATCTTGGAGAGATAGTTGAAAAACAAAAACCGAAGCAGATCTGTTTAGAGATTTTTTGTTTTCATCCGACTTCTTCGGTGGGATGAAGTCTGATTGGATTTTCTTTGCAATGCCATTTTTAAAAGTCCCTGTTTTATTTAAAGAAATCCCCAATTCCTCTATAATGCAGAAGGATACCATTCTTTTTGATGGGGCCATCTGAGTTCCATTCGGCAATCAGGAACATTGTCATGGAATTATATTTGAGTATGTTGTTGATAGCTGTCTGTACGATGTAGTAATAGACGTGAGTGACAAAAATGGAAACCGAAACAAATAATACTGAAACGTAATTTACTTTCTATATTTTATCATCCTTTTATTTTGAATTGTTGGAGGAAAGTAGTCCAGAAAATACACTACTGGTCAAAATTTAATTCTGACGAGTGAAGATTAGAAAAAGCGGTTTTACAGTAACTGGTATCGATGATAATAGATAATAGTCAGTGTTTTATTTTTATGCTATTAGGGGCTGCGCCTCTAGGCTCGCTACGCTCGTTTCCAGATTAGGGCTCGGGTCCTGCAGCCCGATCTCCAAATATATCACATGAAATAAAAACTGGAAAATTCATATAAATTTCAATATTTATTGCATGTCTAAGCAAATAAGGCTTGTTATTCTGAAGTTTCAGAGTTTTTTTACTGTCGTTAATTTTTGGAAGGTCAGACTTTTGTCGTTTGAACTTATAGCACTTACTAAATTTACCACTAAGGAAAACAAAAGAGGTACAAAAAGCATTTCCATAAACCGTTATGCTAAACCGTTAAGTTGGACGTCAAGTAATTTTGCTTCCTGTACTTCCAATGGAAAAACTTTTGTACACATTTCCTTCACAAATTAGTGTGTTCCCAAGGATGAAAATTTTCACATCGATTAAAATAACTTCCTATTATAACTTGGAATACTTAATATTTTCTAAAACATAACCATATTTATATTAAAAATCAATAACTTCTCCTTTGGTGGTGTCGGAACTAGAAAAAAGATCATAGCTTTGATGACGTCAGTAGACAAACAAATATTGGATTGCATAATTATGGTTGGGTTTTAGAAAATATTAAGTATTCCAAGTTGTAAAATGAAGCTATTTTAATCGATGTTCAAATTTTCATCCTTGGAAACGCATTAATTGTGAAGAACATGTGTACAGCAGTTTTTCCATTGGAAGTATAGGAAGCAAAATTACTTGATGTCCACCTTAAACAACTGAGATAGCTTTACCAACAAAGCATATGCATAACAAATTCTCGGCGTCACCATGGCAGCAGGTCACGGGACCAGAACGTTGCTCCGTGGTTAACGTGAAGACAGACGAGCCGTTCGTTTCTTTCCTTTGCGTCTTTAAAAAATGCTTAAAATCAGAAAATGACTTTTTCTTAAAAAATGTTTTTGTAAAAAAGGGATGATAGTTGTAAGTATATGCTGTAAAAATTGCAGTGCGTTATGATTTACAGTTTGCCATATATCCGGTTTTTTTTAATGGATCCCATCGCGAAATAGAGAATTTTGTGAAATTTAAAAATTTAATTTATCGTAAACTAAATCGAGATTCAAAAAAAGGGCGACGAGGTGCAAAACGTCGTTCATGGCACTATATGCCTACAACGTTTCTTGGTTCTGTTGCTGTTAGTGGGTCCGAAACGCGACCTGATAGCGCTTTTTGCTTACCTTAAGTTTGAAATACAATAGCTCTTGAAGTATCGCTAGAACCGAAAAACGGTTTATTTCAGCATGCTTTCCACACAATTCTCTACAGACGATGTAAATTTGGTATTTTTGTGTTCAATACGTTTTGCGCTGCGAACTAGGAAAGCAAGAGTGTCGCGAAATTTCTAAAACAGCGGCGGCATTTACTTTTTTAGAATACAGAGATGCATCTTTATCGACAGTACACAGACATGACATAAGTAAATAGACACATGTTGTAATATCATTTTTGCTATGTAGTGGAGTCTACTTTGCATTTACATGCTATAATTCAAATTTATAACGAGGAACAATACACCAATTAAGTAGTAAATAGTAACGCTGTACTAGTGATCCGATTTATTGGCGTATAAAATAAACACATAAGCGTTTCCAAGCTTTCGCACATCAACCAGATGGCTTTTTCAAGGAAGTTAGACAGAAACTGCAAACTGAAAAATAGAACGCTTAACAATTTGAACGCGGGAACTTGACAATAAATAGATGCGACGTTATATTCATTTAAAGATAGGAGGCATCACGTTGGTTGCACGCGGGATCCTGGTAGAGAAAAGGCGTTACTTGAAGAATTGGTTCCAAATTCGTGGCAACTCGAGCGAGACACAATCATTGCAAGCATCGCTGTTGGTAATGATCTCCAAGGTTTCCCGAATGGCTGTACATTTAGGGGTAGAGTAGCTAGCTAATTTCTTTATATCATCCCACATGGGAGTAGCTGACTTGAATTTTACTTCTCTGGATAGTGCCGTGGTTACTTTACCGTATTTTGTGTCCCTTTTATGTTCGTTGACTCTGATTCCAAACGAACGCTTGGTCATTCCAATGTAGTATCGTTTAGAGCCGTTCGGATACTGTAGGGGGGTCGCATAAACGCCTGCTTCGCAGGAGAGAGGTGGTTTTTCACTATTTCTCTTTAGTACAGTATGTAAAGATGCAGGGGACCTTATGCCGACGCCGTTGTTCATCTTCTTGAGGGCGTTTTTGAGTTTGTAAGACACACTTGGAATGTAGGGAATTGAGCCTATATAACGTAGCTGCGGGGCAGGGAGACCGGAATGTTTGGCTCTGGCTTTTTGGATAAAGCTACGTATCTGATTCAATGAATATCCTGCAGCAGTGGCTAGCTTGATGACGCTTTCAATTTCGTGTTGTCTAGAATGGGTATCAGAAGAAACGGCGAAGGCTCTTTGAATTCGAGAACGGAAGATAGCTGCTTTGTATTCTGCGGGACAGAAAGAATACAAAGCAGTATTCTGTCTAACTTCCTTGAAAAAGCCATCTGGTTGATGTGCGAAAGCTTGGAAACGCTTATGTGTTTATTTTATACGCCAATAAATCGGATCACTAGTACAGCGTTACTATTTACTATGCTGTAATTCATTTCATTTCATTTCATGTATTGCATTTTAGTTGTTATAGACGTGGTATTACGTAATCATAAATATATAACACAAATTATATTTTTGTAACAACAGGGAATGTGGAGGGAAAAGGCCTGATAGGCCTGACTTCTCCCAAAGCATCAAAATTTTCAAGAAAGTAAAAAAATTCAAAAAAACATAAACAAGTCAAGTTCACACAGTATCAAACACAGCTAGGCTGGTACTATCAATTAATAAAGGTAATAATACATTATGAGCTTTTGGTCAGTAAGAAATGCCTGAGTTTTCCTTTAAATATATTAATATCATTAAGTAATACAATATCAGTAGGAAATGCATTCCATAATGCAAGAACAATATAATTAACAAATGATCTAAATCGTTCTGTTAGTGGAAACATGGGGATTAGTGTTGTTTTATATCTCGTAGAATAATCATGACTGTGAGTATTTATTGTAATTAAATCTTGGTAATAACCATTTTTAATTCTCAAAAACATTAGTTTACCTATACTATAGATATGCAATTGTTGAATAGTTAGTATATTAAAATCATTTGGGCTGAGTCTAGCCTGAAAGACTGTATTTGAAAATTGAGTATATTGTAATTTAAATTGTAATAGTCTCGTGAATCTATTTTGTAACGACTGAAGTTTTTTCATATTGTATAAAGTAGTCGATCCCCAAACAGATATACTATAGATTAGATGAGACTGAATTAAAGTATAGTATAATAAAATCATTAGTTTTGGGGTTAAATTGGCCACTGCACTACTAATAACCCCTATATTTCTTGAGATTTTATTAGTTAGGTAGTCAACATATGAATTCGTTTTTAAGTCGTGCTGAATAATGATACCAAAATAGTTATGATTTTGAACCATACCTATCTTGGTCCCTTTAACATACACTGCCTGACAAAGAAAATACCACACCACGAAGACGTGAACGCAGCGCCATGCAAATTACAGGGTGGGTGAAAACGTAGAGTTATGCAAATGATTGTATCTGCGAACCAATCGCACGAATGGATATAAGAGCACAACAAGCCCGTGAGGCCATCAATCGAGACGTCATCACCGCCACGAGAAGTGAGTCGTTCTGCTGGAATCGTGTATGGAGAACGAACAAGGGGTGCCAAAGTCGTTAAGAAGGCGTGTTACAAGATTTCGTCAAACAGATGAGTTCACGAGAGGTGTCATCGTAGGCCTTCGTACCGCAAGATGGTTCTTGCGTCGTATTGCGGAAGAAACACAAAGTGATGCCACCACCGTCTGTCGCGTAAGGAGACAGTCGTCATAGGAAGGATTTGTGGACCGTCGTAAGGGGACCAGAGCACGGAGACGGATGTCCGAGGGCACTGATCGTCCCATCGTACCGTAGCGGACCCGCAGGCCACAAAGGGCGGCGTTTTGCGGAGTGTATGGGGAGGCTACGATGCACCGATATCGAAGCGCACAGTGTCGCGCCGATTGACTGCGTCTGGTTTGCCGTCCAGCCGTCCGTTGCCAAGGTTACCCTTAACAGCGAGCCATCGTCGTCACCGCTTGGCGTGGTGTCGCTCCAGAGCTGCGCGGAGTGCCGAATGGAACACTGTGGTGTTCAGCGACGAGTCGCGGTTCTGTCTCACCACGGATGCTCACCGTTTGAGAGTCTGGAGGCGGCGTGGCCAACGGGCGGGTTCTTCCGCCGTTGTGGAGCGCCACGTGGCCGGGCAACGTGGAATCATGGTGTAGGGTGTTACAAGCGCCAACAACCGCTCACCTTTGGTACGCATTACGGAGTACATTGACGGCACGCCGTTATGTTGACAAGAGGCTTCAGCCCGTTTCACTGCAAGGCATCCCAAACGCCGTTTTTCTACAGGATAATGCCCGGTCGCATACCGCTCTAATCAGAGAGAATGCTTTACACGGTGTGCGGATGCTTCCGTGGCCAGCACAATCCCCGACATTGAGCATCTGTGGGACACGATTGCACGTCGGTTGAGTACCCTCCCACCCCCGCAAACTGAAGATGAACTGTGGACTCTGATCAACACCACATGGCCCACGATACCCCAGGAATGTATTCGGACTCTCACTGAGTCGATGCCACGTCGGATTCAACGCTGTATTGCCCAAAAGGAGGGCACACTGCTTATTCATCCTCTTGCATATTCGGACACTGTAGAGTAGTCTGTATGTAACAATTAAATCATTTGTTCAGGACCTACTTGGAGAGTGCAGTTTAGGTCTGCTTTCCAACATTCCTTCATGGTGTGGCATTTTCTCTGTCAGGCAGTGTATTTTGCGGAATAACGTCGGCGCGTAGGTGACACCAAACTAACATGCCTCGACCCAAGGGAGCCGATAAACTAATAAGCAACTTCCAAAGAAGACGAATCGTGAGACAATCGGATCTCGGAGCCAGCCAGCGTCAGATTGCTTCAACCCTGCAGATTCCTCCTGCCACAGTTAATCGAGTGCTAGAGGAATCCAAGAAAGCAGGCAAGGAAGTACCAGGACCATTCACGGGTCGCTCTGGGCAATGTCAGCTATTAAGCGTTCTATGGATACCAATCACCGTAGCAAGGCCGCTGAGGTTGCAGAACAGTTCCAATTGAGTTCCAAAACTGCTCAGCGGCATTTTCATCGACTTGGCTATCATGAAAGAGCGGCTCGACTTAAACCTCTTTTGCCAGAAACAAATAATCGTCGCAGATTGGCATTGGCGATACACGTGATTGGTAGAATTTTAGCAATTCGGCACACTGTCATATTCTCTGATGAGTCCCGATTTGCATGATTTCCAGACATTCGCATGAATGCCCAGCCAAGAATTCAGTTTGAAGCACCTAGAGCCAACTGTGAAACACGGCTGTTTTGTAGTAATAATACGGGGATCCATGTGGATGATTGGTTGTTCAGTCCTAATAAAATGTGAAAACACAGTTTTGTCCACGCCGCATCGAACTCTGGTACCCGCACTCCGGAGTAAGTCGCTCTTCCAACTGAGCTACGCCGACATGTGCTATCACTGTTATCTGAATTTATCTCGTGCGCGTTCAGGCACGTCACAAGTGTTAACAATACGCACCGTAACAAAACTTTCAGGTCGAGAAGCTAGTTCTGCCGACAAACACCTTTTTTGAAATCATGGTGTCATCTAAAAATCGTTGACTGACACAAACATTTATCTTTGTAAGCTTCTTTCGTTAAATCGATTGTTTCTGGAGTGGTTTCACCCAAACGATAGCAAAATTTTATCGCAAAACGCATTTCACTGCTTAACTCTTAATAACTCACGTCCATACCCAGCAAAGACAGTCTTGCTGGCCCAGCACTATGTTGCCGCTGCCGAACCGTCAATAAAATGTCCGGGCGGCCAACAGAAGGGCCAGCAGTTCATGCCAACAGCTGGCACCCCATCAGTTGTCATATGCCACAACAGGGCCATCAGTGGTAGTAGCTGCCACAACTGGCCCTTCAGTGGCCATGCAAGCATGTGCCAGAAATGATGGCTAGCCTAATGTGGTCCGCTAGTGGCAGCCGGCAACCACGTGACGTAACTGGTGGCTTGCCGAATCTTGTCCGCCAATTTCCCAGTAGTAGACATAATAATAAAAAGCAAAGATAAACGCAGTTTCCCAAACCTACATTTTTTCCCTACCCTTACGAAGCTTGTGAATTAATGCACTACGGTGGGGAAATTTTCTCAACAGATCGGAAAAACACACGTTCGTATCTGAGTAGATTTGAACCTGGGCCGTTTGCGTGATAGCTGAGCTCTCTACCGACCGGACCAATTTGCCACGTTTGAGCGTGTGCTTAAAGCTGTCTGTTTGGTATGCAATGTGTAATCGAATGCTCCCCTCTTTCATTTTACAATATTGCGAGGTATTTTTCATAAAAGTCAGTTTCATATAATTGATAAATTAATTTTTTCAACGTAACGATTTTTTTTTTTTTTACCTTAAGGGAACTTCACTCATTTTCAAGGCGTGTACATACTTAGAGTCGCTTTCCAAAGTTTTGTACTGTCCTTGCCGTCTTGAAAAGAGATTGTTGAATAAATATGTATTTACCCGGGTTCATGTCACATTCTGTTACATTTTTAACGTTGTGTCTTTCCTTTCCGTTGTCCGAAGCTACATTTGTTTTAAAGATTAAAGATATTTTATTTTACTTCTCGTTATTTTTAGAAGCGAATTCCTCCCAGTCTTGTGTATTCAACCCATGGATGAGTACACCACATAGCGTTGCTTTTTTTTTCTTTCAAATAATTAATAAATTTTGCACGCGTATAATTCTTTTTTTTTTTCCAACAAACGTTGTTTTAATGGTTTTCCAGGATATTTGTTTCAAGCGGTTTCAAATTTTTTCTTGTTATTCATCCACTCCATTCCATGAATTGTTATTCATGGGAATGGAGTGGGTGTATTTCATGGCTGTAATCTAGTATTTCACGGCTTAATCTGATATCTTCGTCGACGTAAAATTTCATTAGGAAATTAATTCGCCTCTCCACATATGGTTTTTTTTCTTAACATTAACTAAAATAACAGGATGGCGATAGTGTCGTCTTCAACTAACTGGTACCATGAGAGACACAACAAGTGTTGCTTCTGCGCATGCGCAGTCCCGTTGCTTCCACCTGCTGTTGGGGGTTGCTTTGGTTTGCCAGCAACAGGCCACTAGTGGCACTTGCTTGGAGGCCCACAATTCACCGCGATGCTGCAGGGCCATCAATGGCTCGCCAACTGATAGCGCTGCCACCAACGGACCACTACCGGGCCGTGAGCGGCAGATTTCAGCCAGCAGTGACCCATCACTGCCAGCTGGTGGCCAGCAGTTTCCCAGCACTTGTGTTTTTGCTGGGTAATTGTATGGCTAAATGCAGGCGTACCTTAAACAACTGCGCGATAACAAAACCAGAATAGTCGGCTAATAACTGCTGCCACAGATACTTCTTTTACCCTTTAAGCGGCGGATGATTTTGCTGTTAGAAGTTTATTAACCACCGTAAGCAACTCCATGGCTTTTAAGCAGCCGCACGTCCCTAATTTATTCACACTGAGATTGTAGGGCAGGTTGGGAGCCAGTGCCATAAGATAAACCCAACATTCATTCCTCACCGGGATTGGAACCCGAACCCATTCCGGCAAATTAGTCAGAATCCAGCACTTAAACCACTGTGTCACCGCTGCGGTTTATTCTCTCTTCCACAACTTGAGACATGACGGTGACTAGTCCCCTTGACATGGACACCATGCCACTGGACAGAAACAAGTGGTTCAAGCATCTTCTCTCTGCTTTCTTAATTTCGTCGCTATAGCCTTTTTCGCAGGTAATGAAACGAAACGGATTAATGCCATCTCGCTAAATTACCACTTTGAATAACAAAGCTAAGGAGGAAAGCAGTGCCTCATGAGGCGCAGACTCATTTCTTTAATCTGCGTTGGGACGACTTTTTAGGAAGCGAATATATTCGTTGCAGCTGATTTCAGCCCATTTTGCTAACCCCGAGTTAATTCGTTCCAGCCGGCTAATGTCTTGATTCAGTTAGACGTCTTTATGGTTATTTTTCCGTGTTGCAAACTCAAAAAATGCACTCTCCGTTTTTATGGAACAGAAAAAAAGGACAACTCCCAAACTCTTTTTAATGAATAACAAGTTAGTAAAATCATGCAATGCATTGATTATGATACACTTTCCAACATATGAGAAATCATTACTCCAATTATTACTCAAATTATGAGGATAATAGCTGTAAAGCATACTTCCGGAACAACATGATAAAGTTTTGTCTCGATCGAAGCATTTAAAAAACAAAGCGATGGAATGGATCCAGAATCTATGTCCTGACCTTTGACCCCATTTCCCCCATTTTGAATAGGATTCGTCCCAAGGTGGTGCCCTACCACTTATTAAAATTTCATCGAAATCGAACCATTTTTACGTACGTTATGACGCATAAGGGCAATAGAATGCATCCCGCTTCTATTTCGTGACCTTTAATCCCACTTCACCCATTTTCAATAGGTTTTGTGCCCAGGTGGTCCACTATCACATACAAACATTTCATTGAAATCGAACTATATTTACGCAAGTTATGACGAATAAGAGCAATGGAATGGATCCCGCTCCTATGTCCTGACCTATGACCCCATTAACTCCATTTTCAAAAAAGTTTGTACCCAGGTTTTTCCCTACAACATACTGAAATTTCATTGAAATGGAACCATATTTACCTAAGGTATGATGCATAAGGGCAATGGAATGCATCCCGCTCCTATGTCCTGACCTTTGATCCCACTTCACCCGTTTTCAATAGAGTTCGTTCCCAGGTGATCCCCTATCACATACAAACATTTTATTGAAATCGAACGATATTTACGCAAGTTATGACGCATAAGGGCAATAGAATGAATCCCGCTTCTAGGTCGTGACCTTTGACCCCGCTAATCCCATTTTCAATAGGATTCGTCCCCGGGTGGTCCCCTACCACATACTAAACTTTCCTTGAAATCGAACCATATTTACGCACGTTATGACGCATAAAGGCAATGGAATGGATCCCGCTCCTATGTTGTAACCTTTGACCCCATTAATCCCATTTTGAATAGGGTTCGTCCCCAGGTGGTCCCTTACCACATAATAAAATTTCCCTGAAATCGAACCATTTTGACGCGAGTTATCGTGCGGACGGGCAAAGCTAGAGCACATACGCTACTTCAACCTAGGGTTGGAAATCGTAAAATAAAGACAAAATTAACGAGAACGAGAAAGTCATCAAGGCGCTGAAGTTTCCGTTTTTAGAAACGGAAATTTCGGAGATCTTTTCGGCGATCTACCGGTGAATTTGCTGCATGATATTTTCTGGAATTTTTTCCTGAAATCACACCGCATTCTTACATCGTGTAGATCTATTTTATTTTTTTTTGTAAGTGGGGAGAGTTTTGCCTTTCGAGGCAACTTCGAGATATTTCCAATTTAAGTACCTATATGTATATTACACCACGGAAACTAGAAATAAACGTGATGCTTAGAAATAAATGGTTGACGACGTGGTTAGTTTACGACCATCGGTAGTTCGTGAAGGCGCAGCGGTGGGAATCCGGTTACTGCCTGTTTCACGAAGAAGCAGGTTCGACGTAGAAAAAAGCCCGCTGGAGGCTGAAGACATATGAGGAAGAGGCTACATTATCGTCAGAATCGTTATTTCACTACAAGGTCGTCAGCAACTTCATCTATAAATGCATTGCCAATGATTGCTCTTTTCCGATCCAAATTTAGAAGCAGGGTTCTCGCGGCCAGGCTGCACGAGGGGTCCATTACTCGAATAAACCAATTCGCTGCTGAGTGAGTTTCAGCGAGTCGAACAGATTTTTTCCTCGTGCCTTCTCTCCTATTTTTTCGCGCACTCCAGCACGTCAGAGTGAACATTTCTGGCGCATTGGATGGCACTGCAAGGGCGGATATATTCTGATCACGTAGACAACTTAAGTGGTGCCCCCCTTAATGCAGGATAGTAATCTTGGATCGCTCATCCCAAATCGAAACCACCCATCCTTTATAATTCCGTCTAATGGAAATTCATAATTAATATTGACTGCAGGCTCTGCTGAAGTGCCATAGAGAAAGAGAGAGAGAGAGAGAGAGAGCAACATGATAGATATTTATTTCAGTCACATCGCATGAATCTCAGCGGAGCCCAGTAGTCTACCGTACCGCGTTAGTTGTTCGTGATCTAACCTCGAAAAACGTGTAACACCAAAAATTCAAAATTCGCATGTTTATTCCAATCCCGTTACACAGCACACGTGACGAATTTTTGTAGATTAGCACATTCACCCTCTGGAACGAATTAACTCAGGTTTGAAATCAGCTCGAAAGAATACAACACTGCTGTCTAAGAAGCGCGACGAACGCGGCTGAACGAGCGATCCCCGCATACCAGAAAATCGTTACTTTCCACTTAGCTTTGTCATTCAGTGTGCTCATACAGGGTGTTTAAAAACTAACGTAACAAACTTTAAGGGGTGGTAGAGCATACCGAAACAAGCACTTTTCGTCATAGAATGCATAGTCGTAAGTTACGCGGTTAGGGTAGCGCTTGCAGTTTCCTCACACACGCCGTCTTTCGCAACGCAAAGACCCATGTCTTTTACCGGAACGTGTGGATGGGAGGACGTACCTTATTTTCCTTCAGCAAGTCTTGCCTGAATTGTTCCAGCATGTACCAGCAGCAGTCCGCCGTAAAATGTGGTTCCAGCAAGATGGAGCGCCAGCTCATTTCAGCACTCAGGTGCGTTATTACTTGAACGCCAGGCTAATGGATTGGCCGAGGTGAACCCATCGCTTGACCCCCACGATCACCAGATCTGTCCCCTCTGGATTTCGTTTTATAGGGCCATCTTAAGTCCGTAATGTACGACACTCCCATTGATTCCAATGAGGAACTAGTCGCCAGACTTTTAGTCGCTCATGCAGCTGTCCGGGAAATGCCTGGCATTTTCCACAACATACGGGCATCTTTACGTCGGCGTGCATCAGGAGTGGCTGTCGCCCTTTTGAGAAGCTTTTGTAAATGTAATTAATTTCAGTGTTTTCCTATTAATATTTGCAAATTTGATGTAATTTTGTGATTTGTTTTATACACTGCTGGACGATTGCTAAGGACGGATCATAAACGGTTATATAGCGCATAAAAAAGTAAGTGTGGTTGGATGCCAAGTGAAATAAAATAATGTCAGAATGCCAGGACAAGACAAGACAATTTATTGTGCTCTGAAATCCAGAAGGCTTTGGAACGTGTTCAAGAGACAAACAGGCCATTTTGTGCAGAATACGTAAACGTGATAAAAATGCAATTACTGTCCGCAGGCGTTCCGGCGTAAGATGTCAATACGGGATATGGCCACCATGGAGGGCGATGCAAGATTCCACACTTCTTGTCATGCTTTGCACAACATTATCAAGCAGCTGTTGGGGTAATTTATCCCATTCCGCTGTCAGTGCACGGATGAGGGTGTCCTTGTTTATTGGAGGGCATTGGCGACCAGCAAGACTCCTCCCCAAAGCATCCCACACATTTTCAATGGGATTCAGATCTGGAGAACGTGCTGGCCATACGAGGCGTTGAATATCCTCGCTCTCAAGACACTCCTGGACAGCAACTGTTCGATGACATGTTGCGTTGTCGCCCATGAAAATGAATCTATCGCTAACATCACCACGGAACATGCGAACCTGAGGTAACAGAACATCATTATTGTATCGTTGGCCAGTCATAGTCCCAGTTGGAAGCACATAGAAGGACGTACGACCATTGATCATGATGCCAGCCCATACCATGGCACTACATGTCGGATATCGGTCCCTTTCCTGTATGTTTGCTGGACAATATGCAGTACCACTATCACGCCAGATCAGTTGTCGTCGACAATCAGACGATAGACTGTATCTACTCTCATCTGAGAAGAGGACAGCAGACCAGTCATTATAAGTCCAATTGCGATGTTGATGGCACCATTGCAAACGGGCGGTACGGTGACGTCTGGACAATGGGATGCACACAACAGGACGGCGGGCGTATAGTCCTCCTTCATGCAAACGTCTGGCGACAGTTTTTCGGGAGATCCGCTTGCCAGTAGCAGCCATAAACTGATTTGCTACCTCACTAGCTGTGCTGCGCCGGTGTCTTTTTGTTGATAGTACTATGTACCGATCTTCTGCAGGTGTCGTACTGCGAACACGACCTCCCCCGTGACGTTTGCTACACTCTCCATTTGTTTGAAATGATTTCCACAGCCTTGAAACAACACTGTATCTGACGTCGAACTCCCTGGCAACATCTGTTATTTTTCGCCCTTCTTCAATCTTGCCAATAATACAGCCACGTGTAAAATCATCTCGGTGATGTCGGAAAGACATACTGAAAATTGCAAGTTCGTCAATTGATTCTTTCCCTTTCAACTTTGCGTTTGAACAACAACGGTCAATACGCGTCAAATCCTTTATATCTCTTATCAGCGCTATGACGTCACGAACAAGTTCGGCAATCCAAAATTTGCATACGCACAACACGTCTTACTGTATCCCGCACTTATGCTAATTTCCACATTTTCCTGCCTTCCATTTTATGGTTGCTATCGTTGCTATTGTCGTCCGTCCTTAGCAATTGTCCGGCAGTGTACTTGTCTGCAGCTTTGTTTTGATTTGTTGTGTCATTCCTGTCTTTGTTTTACAACGTTTTGTTTTTTATTTTGTCTGCAGTAAAGCTTCGTTTTCATTTGTTGTGCCATTCCTGTCTTTGCGTTGCGAAAGACACGATTTCGATGAAATTTCATCGAAATCGTTCCCCCACACAGGGAACGGAAAGCGCCCTCCAGTGCCTCACAGCGTAACTTGCGATCATTAATTCTCTGACGAAAAGAACTTGTTTCGGTGTCTTCCATCACCCCTTAAAGTTTGTTCCTTTAGTTTTGAAACATCCTGTATACGCAGATGATTGCCACTAGACTGTTGCAACTAATTACAGAGATGTTCACACATTTTTTAGAAGATTTTGGATAAGAAATTACAGAAAATAAAAGACGTTCAAATGAATTGAAACTGGCAACAGCATGTTAAGATGAACACGGAAGAAACATTTGCTGCAGTAAAAAATCGTTTGATAAGAAAATGGTGCACGTAAACAAGCTGTAGATAGGAAATTATGTTTTTGTTCATTATTAAGGGAAAAATTCGTATTCTACATTAAAAAAACGTTGCGGAAATCACGAAATTTGCATTTCTAAAAACAATTTCATTAAAAAATAAGGGAGAAATTATCTATACATCGAACAAGTTAAATCATTTCGCTATTTGGGTCAAATAATTACGGAAGGTGCGAGATGACAAAAAGAAATTAGAATGAGACTGCGGGTACGACCTCTAGAGAGAATCACAAACTACTAATTACAAGAAATATAGATCTAAAAGTTAGTGAAATTATGCAATTCATTGATTATGACACGCTTTCCAACATACCACGAATCATTACTCAATTTCTTACTAAAGTCATGAGGACAATGGCTGTGGAATAAATTTCGCTCCTGTGCCCTGACCTTTGATCCCATTTCGATGATATTAAACAGAACTGGTTCAGTTTACCTGAACAACACCATGTTAAAGCTTTGTCGCAATCCAAGTATTTTTACGTACGTTAAGACGCATAAGTGCTATGGAATTGATCCCACTCCTATGTCCTCACCTTTGACCCCATTTCGCCGATTTTCAATAGCGTTCGTCCTCGGGTGGTCCCCTACCACATACTAAAATTCCATCAAAATCGAGCCATTTTTACGCGAGTTATTGTGTGAACAGGCAGACAGACAGACGGACGGACAAAGTTGGAGCATATATGCTTCTTCAACCTACGGTTGGAAATCGTAAAAAATTGAGGAAGATAATTTTAAAGGCATATGTTTGGTCAGTAGCTCTCTACGGCTCTGATTCGTGGTCATTGAGCAAGAACGAAGTGAAAAGGCTGGAGACATTTGAGATGTGGAGCTATAAGAAGGGAGAGAATGAGTTGGCTTTATAGAAAGGTTAATGAGAAGGTCCTGGAGAAAGTGGGAGAACCCAGGGATCTGACCAACATACTAAAGAGAAGAACAATGTTATACACAGTGCGTCAAAGAATTTTTAAGACTGGCGCTAGATTTCAGCCTACGGTGGCGCCACTAGTGTAATCGCGAATGCGTTATAAACCGTAACCATCTGCTTGCTTTCTGCCAAAAGTACTGCGCAGTTGTTAAAGTAACTCAAACGAAACGGGCGTTCATTAGAGAATTAACATTTTTTCATGTTGAATTATTAAAATGGAACGAAGGGCTGTTATTAAATTTAACGCAAAACTTGGTACCGGAAGACCAAGTTCATCTAGGACACTTGAAATTATTGAAAAAGTACGTGATTTCGTGGCGAACAATCGATGTGCGTCACTAAGAGTGATGGAAGAGTCTTTTAACATCAACAAAGAAACGATTTGAACCATCCTGCATGAAGATTTGGACAAAACAAAAGTCTGTGCTAAATTTGTTCCACACACGTTAACCAATGAACAAAAAACAAAGAGAAGTGCACATTGCAGAGACATCATTTCAGCCCCTGAAAATGATCCAAACTTCTTAAAATCTATTGTTACAGGTGATGAAACATGGTGTTTTCAATATGATCCTAAAACAAAGCAACAAAGTGCGGAATGGAAGTCGAAAATCTCACCGCAAGCCAAAAAAACAAGAAAAGTTCCATCGAAAATCAAAACAATGCTCATTACATTCTTCAATAGTAAAGGTATTATCCACAAAGAATTTGTTCCAAGTGGGCAAAAAATTACTGGTGAGTTTTATTTAAATGTTTTGAGGCGTTTGATGGGCAGAATTTGTCGCATTTGTCCAGAATATCGAGATGAAAACAGTTGGTGTTTGTTGCACGATAATGCACCCAGTCACACTTCACTTCTTGTTTGTAGATTTTTGGCGATAAATAACATCTGTGTGTTGAATCGTCCACCGTATTTGCCTGATTTAGCACCCTGCGACTTTTCCTTGTTCCTAAAACTTAAAATGACGTTAAAAAGGTGTTATTTTGATGATATTTCGACCATACAAACAGCTTCGACGCGTGATTTGGAGGCAATTCCGCAAAGTGAACTGGAACAGGCATTCGAATCATTATTAAATCGCTGTAACAAGTGTATTGAAGCCGGAGGGACTTATTTTGAATAACAAACCAAAAAATATATATAATTTCTTGTTTCTATTGCATTTCACAGACCCAGTCTTAAAAATTCTTTGACTCACTGTGTAGATGAGGCACATATTGCGCCATGCAGGCCTGATTCTGAACGTTTTAGAAGGAAAGATTCAAGGCTAGAAAGGAAAATGGCCGCCAAGGAATAGTTTTGCGACACAGCTACACCAAGACACTAATAGCAGGATATACTATGCCTCGAAGAGAGGGGCGGAGAATAAAGAGGAATGGAGAGACAAAGTACATTTACTGAACAACCATTTCTTGGGCTGACTGTCCAAGAAGAAGAAGAAGAAATCATTAAGCATTGCTTTTAACAGGAAAAAGAACACCAAAGAAGGTACGTACTTTTACGACTATTAAGGTCTCTGATCTTAAAAGAAAATTCACCAACCCAAAGAGCAATCGCTAAGTCGTTAAAAATCTCTGAATCAACTGTAAACAAGGTAATAAACGAATATTTGAATCTGAAAAAGAAAAATTCAAAATGCTCACCACCTTTTGCCCAGGTACGTGACTGAGCGCAGAACACGGTGTAGACTTCTTAATGAAAATCACAGCATTACGCGTTGCTCGCTGCTTATACCACTGCAATCGACGCCGACGATGGTCAGGTGTTAATGGCAGAAAACGTAAAGAGTGCAAATTCGCCTCCTCCAGGCGTCTGGAAATGGTTCTTGCGGACACAGGAGTTCCTTGTACAGCCGCCTCATTTTTCTGGATATTGGAAAAGGACTTCGCTGCACTTGGGGGTGCCGCTCTCACGATACCAGGGTCCTCTCTGCTGGTGGTGTGTCTGAGTCAGTCCAGAGTCAGGGCGCCATGTCTGGGTGACTTCCCGTGTCCATTGCTCCCAATACGATCGCACCGTGCTCTCCGAGCGGCCCAAACGGAGGCCGATTCCACGCGTCGGCCACCCTGGATCTGTTATCCCGACGATACAGCCTCGTCCAAACTCTCTCAGTTGCCCGATCGCACATCCACGGCGGCTCCTCGGCATGTCTATCGCTCATGCATCTCAACTTGCACTTCGTCACGAATGTGGTGTCCCCTGAGCGGCGCCTTATCAGCAGTGTTTCTTTCAGGCATACATCCAGGGGGGCGAAACCCTCCCGGAAGCGACCCCCCCGATTAAATTTTAGGTTACCGAGCCAAATTTTAATAAATTCAGGCTATGATGATAAAGGAGGTTTCGTTTCTTTTTATGCAAAAAATATTTCTCCAAATATATATTTTTAAATATTTGTTCAAATGGTACTAGTTATAGTTTATTTTATTAAAAAGTGTATTACGACGCATGGTATTTATTATTCAAAATATAATAATTAGACTAATCATACCTAATTGTCTGGGAATCGTGATTCAGGAACAAGAGTGCGTTGAATGCATTTTAACAGATAAAAATTTCAAGTCTGCGGAACCTCCTCCTTCCCTTCTTTAGCTGAAAACAATTTGTTATTTCTGAAATGTTTGAAGTAAGTAAGCAAGTACTATATCAGGTATGTATATCAAATTTTTCTTGGGTGGAGGAGGGGGGGGGGCAAAAAAGGGAAGTTTTTGAAATCCACCATCTGGAACAAAATTAAAGTTAATGAAAAATTGAAGAAAAATTAAAGCATTTTTCTTCTAATGTAAGTTGATACATTTTTATTAAATTAAGGTACTTTTTTTCTAATGTAAGTAGCATTTTAACCCAAAACAAAAAAAATGAAGCATTTTCCGGCGGGGGGGGGCTCTAAATGCGCCCCTGTTCTAGATATACAGTAATTACTTCACTGCTTATAAGCCCCCAAGGATTGCGATTGCAGAGCCTGTCTTGCATGCGAAATTACACGAAACTTTTATCATTTGCATGTCTGCCCTCCCCGTAGAAATTCCCAGAGTTTCGCGTTAATCGCCCGGTTTTAACTTGGTGCGCGGATTTTTATGAAAATGAGTGTATCTGCTTGATTATTATAATCGAAAGTTCATTCCTTCTTTTCCTTTAACTAAATCGTTTTACATAAGCCCAAAATAAGCAGCTTTTCGAAGTAGGATCCCAAATTAAATAGCTTGATACAGTGTAATTAATATCAACGCAAAATCCTTGTCACATAATGTGCAAATCTGATATAAATGATACAACCTCGTGGTCCACAAAATGACTTAAGAGGTGTAAAGAGAACTGGACCCGAAGCCACACACACTTACACGCTACACAGGTCGAGAGGGACACTTATACAGATAAAGAGATAAAGAAAGGTGCGAAAGAAAGAGACAAAGAGAAGTGTGTTCTTACAGGAAACAGAGAAGGAGAGAAAGAAATTTTCACAGGAAAGATATAAATGGATAATGATACAAAGAAAGGTGCACAAAAAAGAGATAAAAAAGGGACAGAAAGAAACTTGCGCAGGAAAGGAATCAGAGGGAAGCATAGAAAGACAGCCACGCAGAGGAGGAATAAGAAAGAAATAAAGTCGAACGGGAAAGACAAGAAAATCGCAGAGGTAAGATATAAAAGAGAGTATGAGATAAAGTCGTACAAGAAAGCGCTAAAGAGAGAAGAAGATAAAGAAAGCCGCTCAGAAAAAGATCAAGAGAGAAAGACAAAGTCGAACTGGAAGGAGATAAAGAGTGAAGGACAGAACGGAAATTGTTCAAGACAGATAATGCGAAAACGAGAGACAGAAAGTCAGAAATGGAAGACATATAGTCGAGAGAGAATGTCGCAAAGAAAGTCAGAAATGGAAGACATATAGTCGAGAGAGAATGTCGCACAGAAAGTCACAAATGGAAGACATATAGTCGAGAGAAAATGTCGCACAGAAAGTCACAAATGGAAGACATATAGTCGAGAGAAAATGTCGCACAGAAAGTCACAAATGGAAGACATATAGTCGAGGGAGAATATCGCACAGAAAGTCACAAATGGAAGACATATAGTCGAGAGAGAATGTCTCACAGAAAATCATGAACAGTGATCGAGAGAAAGTCATATAGGAAAGCGATAAAGAAAGAAGAAGAGAAGGAATGTCTAGCAGGAAAAGATAAAGAGAGAAAAAGAAAGTTGAATCGGAAAAAAATAAAGATAAAAGTAGAGAGAGTCTCACAGGAAAGAGAATGAGAGAAGTAGAAACAGGAAGTTGTAAATGGAAGAGGGCCGCCCCGGTGGCGCAGTGGTCTAAGCGATGATTTTGATTATTCGTCCGAAAGGGGTCCGGGTTCGAATTCCGGTGATGCATGGATATTGTGTTTGTCTTACGGCCCTGGCTCTCTCCATCCTCCCTGGAACCAGTGGCCCTAAATTAGGAAGGGCGACTGCTTATAGCCCATTGAGTAGCTCACGGTGGTAGTTAAACCTCTAATCAAAAGAAAAAAGAAAACGGAAGAGATAAATGGAGAAGGAGAGAAAGTCCCACAGGAAAGTGATAAAGAGAGAAGAGAAAGACAGTTGCACGTGAAAAATAAAGCGAGGAAAGGCGAGATAAAATTCGCACAGGTAACAGCAAGGGGAGAGACAGAAATGACGAAAGAAAAGGTAAAACAGTCGTAAAACTAATACCAATGATAAATTTCGCATGATAACTGTAGAATTCCTATACACATGCTGTCTAAACGTACGATTAACACAAACCGTGTCTGCAACTGCAAATTAAAATACATTTATTTACAATTAAAAACACTATTTACAATAAAAAGGCAAGTACTTTCAAGGATCTCTTGTCCCCATCACCAGGCCTAAGTGCCAGGAATCATAAGGAGCTATCCCATATATATACATCACAAAGTATCCCCCGTAACACGTCTCTTTTACATTCCTGTGTTGCCAACTTTACAAACACGAACTGTAATGGTTAACAAATAATTATACAAGTCAAAGTTATATCTAGATTTCATTCTCGATGGAGGCGGGGGGTTACCAGCCGTCTCCATGGGTTTGGTATATAGGTAGGCATGTCAATATTACAACACTTGTTACCATATGAAATGATATGCAAACTTTCGGACACAAATACACTATCTACCAACAAGTAATTGGACACCTGTGACAGCAAGGGAAAACGAAGTTTATTCACCTTCAATAGTTGGTGGAGCCTCCACGAGCGGCGATTACAGCTGCGACCCTCCGGGGCATACTCTCAACCAGGCGTTGTACGACGGCTAGCAGTATTTTCTTCCACTCGGCTTGGAGAAGACAGGTCAGTTCCTTCACCGATTTCGGACGGTGGGGTCACCCCTTAAGTCGACGCTCCAACTCGTCCCAGAGGTGCTAGATAGGGTTAAGGTCCGGGCTGTGCGCAGGCCAGTCCGTTCGATTAACCCCATTGTCACCATACCAAGCCATGGTGTACCTCGCAACATGACAGGTGGCATTGTCAACCTCAGAGTAACATGGGTCCACCCCGTAAAACTGCCACAACGTAGGAAGCGCATGGTCACCCAAAATGGTACAGTAGGTCTCCGCGTTGAGTCTACCAGGAATTGCGACCAAGGGTCCCGTGCCATACCAGGAGAAACACCCCCATAGCATAATTCCACCGCCGTCGAACTTCACAGTTGGCACAATACTTTCCGGCAGGAGGCGTTCTCCAGGAAGACGCCAAACCCAGAGCCTGCAATCCGAACGGTAGAGGGTGCACCTTGATTCGTCGCTCCAGAGAACCTGTTTTCACTGTTCAACGGTCCACTGCCGACGTTCTGTTCACCACGTTAGCCGAGCAGCGCTATTGGACTTGGTGATCAAAGGCTTGTGGGTGGCAGCACGTCCATGATAACCGAGCAGATGGGCTTCCTTACGAATGGTATTCATTGAAAGAACACTCCCGGATGTCTGTTGAAACTCCTCGCGGATGTGGCCCATCGATTTGGTGCGGTTCTTCCGAATTTCTTTGGCAAACACTCGTCGGTCTCTAACTCCCAGTTTTGTGGGTCTGCCGGGTCGGGGCACTTTCCGACAGTCTTCTCTCATCTTCCACTTGCCAATCACGTAGGCCACTGTCGATTTTGGGTACTTCAACTCGCTGAATATGTCACGTATGGATCGGCCATTTCTGTGATACCCGACGATTACACCTTTCTCGAAATCAGAAAGCTCCGAACTGCGTGGCATCTTGCATGCGACTGGTTGCGTTGTTGTTTCCCACAAGATATTTAACGGCGGCGGCCGTGACGTGTATCAGGACCGCAGATATCGTCGATTGCAGGGGTGTCCAATTACTTGTTGGTAGATAGTGTATTGTACTTCTGGTTACATTTGAGCTGAGAACTTTAGCGTTATTCCAGTCGGGGGAGTACCCTCCATGCCCAACAGTGGTAGTAAGTGCTGTGTTAATAGTCCCTGTTCGTAGAGCATATTTATGTTCACTCAATCTTTTATCCAAGGTCCGAAGTGTAGAACCTATATATAGTATTTAATATCCGTATTGGGGTCCTCATGAATAAGTGGAATACCATAGACACCATCTTTACAAAAATCTGAAACCTTATCACGATCATTCCTAATTAGTGAAAAGATATTTCTAGTGCATATACCGAATTTCAAATCATATTTTCGGCATGCCTTTTTGAGGATAGAAATAATGGCGGGGGAATATTCGACCTTACCAACATGCCTAAGAGTCCCGGCCTCCGTAGACAATGTCGTGAATCTCAAATTTGTGAAGTTTCTCAACCACTTACAGAAAACCCGATCTGCAAATACAAACGAACGAGCTATAGCCTTAATAGTAGAAAGTTCCTTATTTCTGGCTCTACAAGTAGAAGAATGAGTGAGAGCTTGTCTTATCAGGAAACGAAGGGCTGAGAAATTTTGTTCAGTAGGGTGTGAAGAATCAAAAGGGAGTAAACGTAGGTTTTTTATAAACTGAATATTTGACTTGATGTGAAGAAGGGTCCCTTGACAACATAAAATCCAAAAAAGGTAATTTTCCGTCTTGCTCCAATTCTCTAGTAAATTTAATAGTGGGAGAACTACTGGGGAAAATAAGAGCCTGGGAGAGACAGTTAGGGAAATGCGGAAGAGGAGAGAAAGATCAGACGAACTTTACTCTGAAAGCGAAACGGCTGCAGAGAGAAAGTAGGGCGTGAAAAGGGTGAGACATAGAGGAAGATTAAAGCCAAGGGGCAAGACCGAATAAGCTAGAAACTGAGGCTGAAGGAAGAAGATACAAAGCTAATAGGAGGAAGATAGAGTGCTAGAAAGAGTGCGAGAGCGAAAAGATTACAAATGTGGAGGAAGTGAGAAATAGAGTGAAAAGTCTAGAGAGAAAGAGAGAGAGAGAAGGGAATAAAAAGAAAGGCAATATCGCAAAGGCTACAGAGAGAGAAAGCCAAAGGGAAACAAGGAAAATAAAAAGGGTACAGAATGAGAAATGGTCAAACAGAGATGGAAAGAAAATAAAGAGAGAATAAATATGATAGAAAAATGAGTGATACATAAATGGAAAGAAAAAAGAAAGAGGCTAGAGAGTTAGAGGAAGGAAGAAAGTTACAGAGCAAAAATAATACACATAGAGAAAGGAAAACACGGAAGAGTAGGAAAGAACGTGCTGCAGAGGGAGGGAGAGTGAGAAATGAAATGACTACTGAGCAAAAGAAAAAGAGAAACAGAGAATGAAATGTCTGCACGGAGAAATATTGAGACAGAGAGAGAGGGAGAGAGACAGAGGAGGGACGGAGAGAAAGAGGCACTATATTAAAGAAATATTGTCTTCGAAACAATAACGAAAAAGAGGAAGAGATCGAAAGAAATAGAAAAAGAGAGAAAGATTCGACAGAGGAATAGGTAGGTAAACAATGAGACAGCAAAAGCAAAACGAAAACGAATATTTACTGTGAGAGAAACGGAAAAAAGAGAGCAAAAAGCTATATGTATTATTATTATATGTACACTGATGTGCAAAAATTAAGGACGAAGAGGAGAAATTGGCCTAACAGCGGAACGAGCAGGCAGAACGGACCGAAAGACCACCCAGGAGATAGACTACGCTCCGGTACGGTAGGGCATACGCATATATGCAACATGACGTAGGGGGAGGGGGGTTCGGAATGGTATAAAGCACACGGACGGGAAACGCTCAGCAATTCGGTGAAAGCTATTGCACGGTGTATATCGGTTTGAACGACGTCGAGTTGCTGCCACGGTGTGATATGGCCAACAGGCAATCCAGTAGACGACATCTGGATGACTTTACCCGAGGTCGCGTCATTAGGAAGATGGAAGAAGATCGAAGTGTGACTAGTGTGGCCGAGGAGTTTGGGATGGCTCACAACATCGTTTCACGAGCTTGGAGAGCATTTCAAACGACAGGAACAGCTGTCCGAGGGTTAACCAGTGGTCGTCCACGAGCAACAATGGCGGCGGACGACCGGTATACTGTCCTACAGGCGAGAAGAGACAGACGGTAGGCAAAAGGGGAAATCGCAAAGCCCATGCAACAGACAACTGGACGTCCGTTATCGCGTTTTACCGTGGCCAGAAGGTTGCACAAAGGTGGTCTATTTGCACAACGACCAGTAAGGTGTGTGCTATTAACGCCTGCTCACCGGAGACGGTGGTTTCTGTGGTGCCAAGAACACAAGAACTGGACACATCAGCAATGGGATCGAGATCTCTTTACGGATGAGAGCCGATTTAGTCTGACGAGCGATTCTGGACGTATACACATCTGGAGACAGCTGTGAACACGCAATCACACCTCCAACATCATCGAAAGGGGCCGGTATGGAGGTGGCGGAGTTCTCGTTTGAGACGGTATCATGCTTGGTAGCCGTACTGACCTCCACATCTTCCAAGGAGGTTCAGTCACTGGTGTCCGCTATTGTACAGAGGTTCTCCTGCCTCACGTGCGTCTGTGTAGAGGTGCTGTGGGTCCTGAGTTCCTCGTCATGGACGACAACGCTACACCTCATTGTACAGCGGTTGTCACAGAGCTGTTGGAGAGTGAAGATATTCAACGCATGGATTGGCCCGCAAGGTCCCCGGACCTGAATCCAATCGAACATGTGTGGAACCTTCTCGGGAGACGCTCGGCAGCACGTCACTAGCCGCCAGCAACGATTCCACAGCTGCGATTGGCGCTACGAGAAGAATGGGCCGCGATACCTCAACAGCTCCTTGACAACCTCGTCTTCAGCATAGACATACGTTGGAAATCGTGCAACGCAGTCAGGGGTGATCATATCCCCTACTAAAGGCTGGATGTTTCTTGGCAGCCCCTGTCATATGAACGTTTCTGTCTTCTGTCCAGTTGTGCTCGAAGCTACCTTTTCAATAAAGTGCCTTTGTATCCTTTGGATTCCTTTTTTGGACGGTTTTGCTCATTTGTCCCATATTCTTAGATCTTGGGGATCTTATGGTATGATTTGAGTCGATGTGAAGCACTTCTTCACGACGTTACATTCGAAAAACCGTCTAGTCCTGAATTTTTGCACGCCAGTGTATAAGAAAAAACACAACAAAGGTAGAAAAGAAGCGAAGTAGAGAGCGAAAGGTCATTAAGGAGAGGTATGAAGACACAAAAAGGAATAAGAAATGGCTGTGGAGATAATGGGACACAGAGAGATACATTAGAAAAAAAGAGAAACAGGGGTGAAAAGGGAGGTTTAGATATATAGTGGAAAGAGAAAGAAAAGACAGTCAGAAATAAAGAGACAAGAAACTAACCATGAAAATTCTGGAAAAGGTGAAGTGGAGAGATAGAAGCTGAATGCTAAATATACTAAAAGACAAATAAAGACAGCCACGAGGAAAGAGAAGGAGAAGGGGAGAGAAAATAAACAGACATTGAGATAGAGCAAGAGAAATTAAACAGTACGGCTGCGATGTTATGCAAATGTCACAAATTTCCTTGGAACGTTATGATTCAAAAAGGACATCTTTTTAGGATGTCCTTTTGTATTTATAAGGGCATCAAATTTCCTTATAAATACAAAAGGCATCCTAAAAGTAATACCTCGTCCTTCATCAGATTTCCTAATAAATACAAATGCGCATCCTGAAAGTAATGCCTCGTCCTTCATAAGATTTCCTAATAAATACAAAGGGCATCCTGAAAGTAAAGCCTCGTCCCTTATCCTTCATAAGATTTCCTCATAAATGCAAAGGGTATCCTGAAACCAATGCCTCGTCCCTCATAAGATATCTTTATAAATACAACAAGGCATCCTGAAAGTAATGCCTCGTCCCTTATCCTTCATAAGATTTCCTTATAAATACAAAAGGCATCCTAAAAGAAATGCCTCGTCCTTCATCAGATTTTTTTATAAATACAACGGGCATCCTGAAAGTAATGCCTCGTCCCATATAAGATTTCCTTATAAATACAAAAGGCATCCTAAAAGTAACGCCTTGTCCTTCATCAGATTTCCTTATAAATACAAAGGGCATCCTGAAAGTAATGCCTCGTCCCTCATAAGATTTCCTTATAAATACAAAGGGCATCCTGAAAGTAATGATTCGTCTCTCAAAAGATTTCCTTATAAATACAAAGGGCATCCTGAAAGTAATGCCTCGTCCCTCATAAGATTTCCTTATAAATACAAAGGGCATCCTGAAAGTTATAATTCTTCTCTCATAAGATTTCCTTATAAATACAAGCGGCATCCTAAAAGTAATGCTTCGTCCTTCATCATATTTCCTTATAAATACAAAGGGCATCCTGAAAGTATTGCCTCGTCCCTCATAAGATTTCCTTATAAATACAAGGGGCATCCTGAAAGTAATCCCTCGTCCCTCATATGATTTCCTTATAAATACAAAGGGCATCCTGAAAGTAATAATTCTTCTCTCATAAGATTTCCTTATAAATACAAGGGGCATCCTGAAAGTAATGCCTCGTCCCTCATAAGATTTCCTTATAAATACAAAGGGCATCCTGAAAGTAATAATTCTTCTCTCATAAGATTTCCTTATAAATACAAGCGGCATGCTAAAAGTAATGCTTCGTCCTTCATCATATTTCCTTATAAATACAAAGGGCATCCTGAAAGTATTGCCTCGTCCCTCATAAGATTTCCTTATAAATACAAAGTGCATCCTGAAAGTAATGACTTGTCCCTTATAAGATTTTTATTTGTAGCAGCAAAAATGTGAAACTTGGTGGCAAAATACTTGGACATATTGTTAATAATACTAGCCTATTCAAAGTATGGTCCATCGATTTCTATACATTTCCGCCATCTTTGAACTCATTAGTAAATTCCATTTTGGAAAGATTCGTGAGGCTGTTGTTTCACCAATGAGTTCACAGCCAGTTTAAAATCCATCACATCGTCGAAACGTTCTTCACGAAATGGTGTTTTTCAAGAAAAACTCTGAGGAAGCCAAATCATGACTGTAGGGGGTTGGAACATCACCGTCCACCCTATTTTGGCAATAGCCTGTGAAGTCTCCATTGAGGTGAGGGGACGTACGTTATCATGGTGTAAAACAACACTATGAAGCGGAATGTCACGTGTTTTCCTTCTGATAGCTTCATTGAGCTTCTTCAATGTCTGCACATAATGAGCACTGTTGCAACTCCTGGATGGTGACACGACGATCAGCTGTGAGGAGGTCTTTCACTCGTTGCCTGTTGGCATCTGTCACTGCAGTTGCGGGTCTTCCACTCCGTTGTTTGTCCGACACTGAATTTGCTCCCTCTTGAAACCTCTTCATCCATCTTCGGACATTATTGATATCAATTGTGGCAGCGCCATACACCACCAAGAGTCTTCTGTGGACTTCTAGAGCCTCACATCCTTCTTTTTCCAGGAATTCAATTACGGTTCGTTGATTTTTTCTGTCATTCATGATCTTTATTTCCGATTCAGAAAAAAAAAACTGTTCCTACATTGGTAAAATATCATAGTACATTTCAGTACAGTTTCATTAAAATCAGTTCAAAATTTCAAAAGTAATTAAGTAGGAGGCATTAATTTCAGGATGCCCCTTGTATTATACAGAAGACTCAGCTCTTGATAATAGAGTAAAAGAGGATGAGAGAAAATAAACAGACTCTTTAACCAGCTGGAACGAATTAACTCGGGGTTTGCAAAATAGGGTGAAATCAGCTCAAACGAATATATTCGCTACCTGAGAAGTGTGCCAAACGTCGTTGGAAAAGGTACTGAACCTGCGCGTCAGAAAGCGTTGTTACCCCCTTGGTTTTGTTATTCAGGTGGTCATTTAGGAGATGATTGTCCCTAATCCTTTATGACTGATTACCTGCTTAAAAGGCTATAACAATGGCTACAAACCTAAGAAAGGAGAGAAAAGATGTTCGAGTCATTAGTTCCTGCACAGTGTAAGGACGTTCAGGTCAGCGGTACTAGTCCATCCCCATCTTTCTGTGGATCGGAAGTGTTGTGGAGCAGATAACTCCTTATCACCTATAACAGGTTTACGGTCGATACTGCTGAGATGAAAAAGTAAAGAATTGTTTAGTCGCAGACTTCGTAAAACCCGGTCGCTATGTGAACATTTCTGTTTGAGAAGCGCAGAAACTTTTGGGTGCTATTTGGTTCATCGGCCGCTTAAAGGATTAAGAGAGAGAGAGAGAGAGAGAGAGCAAGGGTATTAAAAACACTACGGCTGCGATTTCATTTAAATGTCACAAATTTCCTCGGAGCTGCTCTGTGGTTTACCGTACTGCAATTGTAGTTCTTCATTAAAGCACTAGGAAAGCTGATACTGAATTCCACTACTAATTGCACTGCAGTTCCAAATACTTTTTTCATGGTTGGCATACTTATGTTGCTGCATGCACACTACTTGTTACTAATATTCTTTTTTTTTTTTTTTTGATTGGAGGTTTAACGACCACCGTGAGCAACGCAATGGGCTATAAGCCGTCGCCCGTCCCTAATTTAGGGTCACTGGTTCCAGGGAAGAGAGAGAGCCAGTGCCGTAAGACAAACACAACATCCATGCCTGACCGGGATTCGAACCCGGACCCCTTACGGACGAATGATCAGAAGCCAACGCCTTAGACCACTGCGCCACCGGGGCGGCTGTTACTAATTATCCTGTACTAATATGCATTCCAACTGGATTCATACAGTATATACACTATATTGACAAAAGTCACCGGACGCCCCTACAAAAGCAAATGAACGGACCCGCTGCGTTGTTAAGATCCGCGGTGCAGCTGCAAACGGTATAAAAATAAGCCTGCAGCTGACCGTGATCATATCGTACTATGAGGTCGAGTGAAAATATCGCTGAACTGACTTTGAGAAAGGAAAGATTGTTGGGTGTTATATTAGTGGGTTGTCCATAAAAGAAACCGAGAGGCGTTTAAACATACCCAAGTGAACTGTTTTGGATGTACTGAATAAGTGGAAGACACATGGAATGCCTGAAGCAGCAAAACGTACCGGCAGACCGAACAAAATCAGTGATAGAGAACGTGGAAGCTTCAGGAGAGTCGTTACAGCTAATTGACAGAATACCACGTAAGGTGTACAGGTGAGTAAAAATGCTGGAACCTCGGTATGTGCACGTACCATTCGCAGAAAACTTCACTCTATGAGTTACCGTGGTCGTGCGGCTGCTCATAAGCCTTTCATCTCCCCCTCGGAATGCTACTTGTCGTTTAGCATGGTGTAAAGAACATTTATCGTGGACCGTAGATCAATTCAATGGAAACGGGTCCTATGGACTGATGAATCCAGATACCCAATCCATCAGTCTGATGGCCGTGTGTGGGTATGGCGGCAGCCGGGGAACGGTATTTACCACAGTGTACTCTGCCTACGGTCAAGTTTGGAGCTGGCGATGTACTCGTGTGGGGGTTTTTTTGGGGTATGGTCCCTGTCCACTGGTTATCGCGGACAAAGTTCTTAACCAGCACGTCTGCCTAGATTTTCTGGACAATTATGTCTTACCAACTCTGTGGCAATACTATGAAACCGAGCCTTGTTGGTACCAGCATGCTAATGCACCGAGCCATAAAGCAAGAACTCTTATGGCGCGGTTTGACGATAATTCCGCGTCGTGTGTGCACTGGCCAGCACAGAACCCTGATCTTAATCCCATAGAACACCTATGGGATGAATTAGAGCGCCGCATAAAAAGTTTTGATCAAAGGTTTACTACTGAGGAACAGTTAGCGGCAGCATTATGTACTGAATGGAAGCGCATACCTATTGCCGAGTTCTAAAACCTTGTCGAAAGCATGTCTCGAAGGGTCAGTGCATGCATTAAGGCCAAAGGTGGACCGACATCCTACTAATGCATGTTAATAAATGCTATGTTGTGTTTGTCTTCTAGGTGTCCGGTGACTTTTGTCAATACAATATATATATGCCACTTTACGCGCGTAGCGTTACAGCAATCTATAATGCAGAAAACCAATTCATTTGCAAGTCCAAGTCAAGTTAAACATGTAGCTAAAAGTCTATGCTTACTTCATGGTAACTCTTTTAATGTAATAAACTCGCAGTGTCGAGACAGGACTGCGAATTTTAGGCTAATACGTTTAGTTCGTTTTTATGCACAAAGCTCTCTGAGAGAGACATTAAACCTACGAAGCAGGAAAATCAAGTCTCATTTCTGAGCGAGTAATAGAAATTCATAATTAATGTTAATTGCAGGATTCATCTGAAAAGGGAGAAAAAGTTCTCTCGCCACAATAATCCAGTAACAACCTTAAAAGTTCAAACAAATCTTCGATCGAGAGCGTTCAATTTTAATAACGCTGAATTCCAAAACAGTTTTGTTTATACCTATCCAGCGTGTTCTGTACATAGTATAATAATACGAAGTTAAAAATTAATGCCTTGATTTTCTCGTTAAAACACTCACTCTCATGCAGTTTTGGCAAGTGCTCATTTTCGTCAGGAAACTGCTTTATTTGCAGATGAGATAACAATTTTATGTCCATTCCACATAGCTCTTAATTCGTGCATGAATGATCCTCTCATTGCAGTAAGAACATTTAAATTTTATATTTGTTTTTTGAAGCGTTTTATTACTCCCATTAAAAGAACCCTGAAAAAAAAGCCGGATAGATATCAAATATTTAACACATCCGTTTTAGGGAAATAAAACTAAGTGCATATTATTCTCCTAAAACTGCTTCTCAGCTCACAAAGAAATATAAATTACTTTAAAAAATCGCGTTCTCGTTTCCAATTGGTTTCTTTCTCAAATGGTAACCTAGATAGTTTATATTTAAAGAATTCAACATTTATAAATCCTTCATTTGAAAATCAATTATTGCAAACACTTTTTAATCAACTGAAATCATGCAATGCGTTGAATATGAAGCAGTTATGTGACACTATAAAAAATTTATTTTCATCTTATGTTCATAAATAAAAAGTACTTGAAATCTGCATTCTATGGAAAGGGAATACTTACATTCCCCTTGTCTTAATAAGAAATGTTTTCTTTTTATCTTGTATTCGTGAAAGAAGTAGAAAAATAGCACTGAATTCCTGGATTTAATGGCCAAGTCTTTTGAAACCTTTTCGAGAAGAAAAAAGGCTTCAAAGTAGATTTTTAGAAGAAGCAACGAGAAAGAGAATTAATTTCCGTCTCATAACACAAAAACTGCGTATAATTTAAAATTAGCGATGTTTTTCAGAATGAACTAAACTATACTAGCTTCCATAAATTAAGCAAGAAATGGAGAAATCGTGATAACTCAAAAAGTATGCAACCCATTCGGATGAAATTTGCTGGTGAACTTTATCAGACCAAATGCAACAACAACAACAACAATAAAAAAACCGTAAGAACATTGTGGCGTAGAGGTGAAAACATGTGCCAAGACGAGAAATATGCACCGAGACATTCTGTCCGCGTAGCTCAGTTAGGACAGAGAGTTACTCCTGATTGAGGGGACATGGGTTCGATACCCGTCGCGGACAAAGTTGTATTTTCACAACATGTGATGCAAAACATTTGCAATTTGTATGAGTGATGCAAATATGAAAATACAGAAATATAGGTATCAAGATGAAATAGGAAAAGATACTTCAATACGGAATCTGGCTACCCCGACCAGCAATACAGGCCCGAAAGCGATATTTCATGGTGTTGATTAGTGTCGAGAAGTTCCGCGGATAGTTGCATCCATTGCTCGAGCAAAGCAGTGCTGAGCCCCTGCAGGTTTCGGGAAGGGGCTGGACGCCAGCAACACGCCTCCCAAAAGCATCCCAGACATGCTCAAAAGGATTCAGATAGGGAGTGCGTGCTGGCCACTCCGTATGGAGAGGATAGCACGCTCTCTCGTTCCATTTACTCGTGCACGATGCGAATTGTGTGAGGGCTAGCGTTATCTGCCAGCAGTACAAATGTATCGCCAATCGCGGCCGAATGTGGACGAAAAATAGCGTCCAGGATGTCCTCTCTATAATTCTGAGCATTGAGGTTTTCATGTGGCAACACACAGAGGTAGGTACGGCTGCCTAACGATATGATTGCCCCCACCAAAACAACACCAAAACCCATAGGTGTCCTCTTCCTGGATTTTAGATGAAAGATAGCGAGTACCGGTCTCACCCCAGATGTAATCTCAGCGAGAATCGCTCTATAAACAGAATCGCGACTCATCAATGAACAGAACGGACCTCCATTGATTTTGAGTCCAGTTCACATGCATTCGCTCCTAATTGAAACATTCCTTCAGGTGGCGTGGGCTTAGGGTCACACACAGTACAGGTCGCTGAGCATACAGTCCTCCTGTATGTAACCTTCTGCGTACCGTCGAAGCTGATACCGTCCGTCCGGTGGCTGCCGCAAGTACAGATCTGAGATGAGTCGATGCAGCCGTCCTGTTTCGCTGTGCCGGAAGCCTCAAATACCGGTCTTTCGTGGAGGTAATCGCCGTTGGCCTACCTTTGCTGTACATTCGAGAAGCTGTACCCGTAGCTTGGAACTGCTGACCTTAGCATGATCTATGTTGAGCCATCTTGTGACGTCCGCCTGCCCTTTGCCCTGATTGGAGTCGGCCTATCGCTCTGTAGCGTAACTCTGCTGGTAAATGGCGTCTCGAAGCCATGTTGACAAAATCGCTATCTCGAAATCTTGTCATGCACTGCCGCATATGAATTGGCGACTCCCTCTGAAACAGCTGGTTTTAAGCTCTTGCGCATTTGCATAAAAAGCTCCAGTGCCACTTACTTGCCTTCCCTACTTCGACGCTATATACCTTCGCACGTAACATATGCAAATTTTGTGCAATTTTAACTCTATTTCGCCTAATTATCACTATTTTTCAGTCTGTTGCTTAATTTATGGAAACCAGTGTAGTTGCAACGTTAAACAATAACAAGTTAGTAAAATCATGCAATGCATTCATCATGATACGATTTCCAACGTAACAAAAATCATTACTCAAGTTATAAAGATAATGACTATAGAATAAATCTCACTCCTGTGTCCTGACCTTTGACCCCATTTCGATTATATTGAACAGAACCAGTTCAGTATACCTGCGGAACAACATACTAAAGCTCTGTCGCAATAAAAGCCTTTTTAGTCAAGTTATGAGGTTAATGGAACCGGTTCAGTATACCTCCAAAAAAAAAAAACATAACCGGTTCAGCATACCTCCTAAACAACATACTAAAGTTTTGTCGCAATCGAAGCATTTTTAGTAAAGTTTTGAGGATAATGGCTGCGGAATATATCTCGCTCCTGTGACCTGTCCTTTGACCCCATTTCAATAATATTCGACAGAACCGGTTCAGTATACCTCCGCAACAACATGACAAAGTTTTGTTGCAATCGAAGCATTTTTACGTAAGTTATGACACATAAGGGCGAAGGAATGGATCCCGCTCCTATGTCCTGACCTTTTACCCCATTTTGTCCATTTCCAACAGGATTTGTCCCTGGGTTGTCCCCTACCACATACTGAAATTTCATCGAAATCGAACTATTTTTACGCGAGTTATCATGCGGACACACAGACAGACGGACAAAACTGGAGCATATATGTTTCTTCAACCTACGGTTGGAAAGCGTAAAAAATGACACCGAAATTTCAATTCTTACGAGCACGTCTTTTGAATCCGTACCCATGCCAGTAAAATTAATCAACGTTATTCAAATTCAATGAAACTCGTTAGAGACAAAACAAAAATGATGACACCGAATTTTCGGGTGTAATAAGCACATCTTTGGAATCCGTTCTGACGCAAATTAAATTTATCAAAGCTGTTCAAAGTCAATGGAACTGGTATGGAAAACAATGTATCTGACGGAAGAAAGAAGTTTTTCAATCGGATTTTTAATCCCTCAGATATTGCTGTAAACGGAATCGTGAGCTTACGAACTCTTAGAAACTGAGATATCGACAAAAATAAGATGTGACTTTGCGTCCCCTGGTGGGAAAACCATGCATTATTTTAGGAAGAAAGTATTTACAAAAGGTTTATCCATATCAGCGGTATCGGTCCAAGAAAAAAAAATTTAGTCGAGTTTTCAGGAGCCCAGATTTTGCTACAAATACATCAGAAGCAGAAATTAACACTTATGATCCCTGGTGGCCAAACCATTCTTTACCAAACATTGCAAATTATGTGAAAAATATTTTTCATCAAGTTTTGTATGCGATACAGGAAGAATTTTGCAAATCGGAGTTTTAGGAGCAGAAATAACGCAGGAAACGCAATTTACCTTTGTGACCCTAGCGGAAAGTCTATGATTAACTTGAAAATTTTGAATTTATAGGGAAAACATTTCGCATCGAAAACACTATCCAACAAAGAAGGATTTTTTAAATCAGACTCTTAGAAGTACAGATATTTACAAAAATAAGATATATACACTGACGGGGGAAAAATCCCAACACCAAGAAAGGGTTGTGTTAGATAAACGACAGTTGGGAGGAGGTGAGAGTACATCTGTAAGATGACGTCTATGCAAATTTCGCGCTCGGCGCATACGTGTAGCGCTAGTAGCGCCCCTCGGAACATGCAAAGCAGGTTTACTGTAAATACGCGCTGTAACGTTTGTGAGCGTTAGTTATCGTTGAGATTCGACGTAGTGTGTTGATGTTAGTCAAGAATGCCTTTAAGAAGACGAAGAAGCCATTATCAACAGCTAACGGAGTTTGAACGAGGTCGTGTAATAGGGCTACGAGAAGGTGGAATTTCTTTCCGCAAAATTGCAGAACGACTTGGCAAGAATGTAGCCACTGAGCATGATTGTTGGCAGCGGTGGTCAAGGTAAGGTACTGCTTCAAGAAGACTGGGTTCCGGTCGGCCACGTGGCACTACTGAGAGGGAAGACCGCCGTGTACGGCGTATGGCCGTGGCGCATCATACCGCGTCTGCGGCAGCAATTCGAGCTGCAGTTTCCACCACAGTGACACAACGAACTGTTACAAATTGGTTACTTGAAGGACAGCTCCGAGCCAGACGCCCTGTAGCGTGCATTCCACTTAGCCCAAACCACTGCCGTTTGCGACGTCAGTGGTGTCAAGCTAGAGCTCATTGGAGGACGGAGTGGAGAACTGTTGTGTTTTCTGATAAAAGCCGGTTCTGCCTGGGTGCCAGTGATGGCCGTGTGTTTGTTAGAAGGAGGCCAGGTGAGCGCCTGCAACCAACCTGTCTGCGGCCGAGACACACTGGACCTACACCTGGAGTTATGATCTAGGGAGCAATTTCCTATGACAGCAGGAGCACTCTCGTGGTTATCCCACGCACCCTAACGGCACAGTTGTACGTCGGTCTGGTGATTCAACCTGTTGTGCTGCCATTCATGAACAGCATTCCAGGGGGTGTTTTCCAACAGGATAACGCTCGCCCGCATACCGCTGTTGTAACCCAACATGCTCTAGAGAGTGTCGACATGTTGCCGTGGCCTGCTAGATCACCAGATCTTTCACCAATCGAGCACGTATGGAACATCATTGGACGACAACTCCAGCGTCACCCCCAACCAGCATTAACCGTCGCTGTATTGACCGGCCAAGTGCAACAGGCATGGAACTCCATCCCACAAACTGACATCCAGCACCTGTACGACACAATGCATGAATGTTTGCGTGCTTGCATTCAACATTCTGGCGGTTACACCGGTTATTAATGTACCAGCATTTCACATTTAAAATGGCTCTTCTCCGGCTTACAATAAGCTGTGATCTTGAAACCTTAATCGATTAAATATGTTACCTATACAAATGTATTGCCGCCATTTCATTCCTCTACGACTATTTTTTCGTGGAGTTGGGATTTTTTTCCGTCAGTGCATATCTACGCCCCCTGGTGTAGAAGCCATGCATTATTTCAAGAAGAAAATGTTTCTAACAGGTTTCTCGACATGATTAGTATCGGCCAACAAACGACTTTTTTGGCAGTCGAGATTTTAGAAGCTCATATTTTGCTGCAAATACATCAGAAGCCGAAATTAAGACTTACGCCACCTAGTGGCCAAACTATTATTTGCAAAAATTAGAAATTATGTGCAAAGAATTTCCCATCAGGTGCTGTATCCGGTGCAGAAAGAATTTTTCAAATCGGAGATTTAGAAGCAGAGATATAGGGGGAAACGCAATTTACCTTTACGCCCCCTAGCGGAAAGTCTATGAATTACTTGAAAATTTTCAAATTATATGAAAAACGTGCCACACTGGAAACACTATCCAACAAAGAAGGAATTTTTCAAATCGGATTCCTAGAAGTAGATATATTGACAAAAATAAGATATGCATCTACGTCTCCTGGCGAAAAAACTGTGGAATAGTTTAAGAAGAAAACATTCCAAAAAGGTTTATCGATAAGAGTGGCATCAGTCCGAAAAAAATTCAATCTATATTTTAGAAGCTCAGATTTTAAGGCAAATACGTCAGAAGCAAAAATTATCACTTACGCCCCCTGGTGGCCAAAGTATTCTTTATCAAAAATTAGAAATTATATGTAAAAGATTTACCATCAGGAGATGCATCCGCTGAAGAAAAATGTTTTCAAATCGGAGTTTTAGAAGAAGAGTTATCCGGGAAAATGTAATTTATTTTTAAGTCCCCTAGCGGAAAATCTATGAGTAATTTGAAAAAGTAACTATATCTAAAATACTCTTTGACATAAATGGAATCGAAAGATAAAAGAATTTTTTCAATCAGTTGTTTAGAAGCAAATATGTGGAATAAAACGTATTTTTGAATTCGACATCATCGGCGTTTACGCCCTCTAGTGGCGAAATTGTACATCTTACAAAAAAAAAACGAAATGATGGATCATCATTCGCATACTTCAAGCTTCCCAACGCAAAAATAATATTTCAAATCGGACTAATAGTTGCAGAGATATCGTGGGTACAGACGGACGGACGGACAAACCGATAACATAAGCACGATCTCTTTTTACAAAAGACGTGCTGAAAACCCAACCGGATTTCTGCGACCGATATAGAAATAGAAACAGATACTTACACCAAGCGCTAAATAGTATATAACGAAAATTAACGAATAGCGCACAAAAAGTTTTTCATAGCAAAAGGAAGGTACCAAAGACAAAGCTATTTACAAATCAAACAGTTAAAAGAAGAAATACAGAAGGAAACATGATACAACTGTGCGCTTTCTAGAAGAACAATTTAGCAAGAAAACAATCGCTTAAAACCATCTGCAGCCGCCCCGGTGGCGCAGTGGTCTAAGCGATGGCCTCTGATCATTGTCCGAACGGGGTCCGGGTTCGAATCCCGGTGATGCATGGATGTTGTGTTTGTCTTACGGCACTGGCTGTCTCCATTCCCTGGAGCCAGTGACCCTAAATTAGGGACGGGCGACTGCTTAGAGCCCATTGAGTTGCTCACGGTGGTCGTTAAACCTCCAATAAAAAAAAAAAAAAAAAACATCTGCACACTGCGGCAATCTTGACGGCGTGTTGTTCTTCCCTCTCTCGCTCAGTAATGAACCTGTTTCTTCCAGCTTCTCCGCAAATCTTAGAATCGTATTCCTGTCAGGAACATCACGAACACCCTACTTGTGTCGGTAAGCCCTTTGTGTGGCAGTAACAGAATTGGTAAGCCAGTAATTCTTCACGATAAACACGTGCTGCTGCACTGTGTGTGACATCTTACTGCCTGTGGCGGGAATTGACGAGTGAAGGCGGGAAAAGCTGCTTAAGGCCTCACGAACGCAGTCTGCAGAAAACTTGAACGGGTTGGTTGCAGAAACGTTAAAAAGAATACGTTTAAAAAACACCAGGGTATCTAGCTTATAAACGATTATATCAACCATTTGAAAAGCCCATTTTTAACCTTTATGAAACGTTGAAAAGCTGTTTTCTAACGTAGTAACACCGAAAGGTAGATTTTTGGTTAAAAAATGGTTGATGTAGCGTTTCCATTGTACCTTTTTTTTTTTTTTTTTTTTTGAGGTTTAACGACCACCGTGAGCAACTCAATGGACTATAAGCAGTCGCCCGTCCCTAATTTAGGGTCACTGGTTCTAGGGAAGGGAGAGAGCCAGTGCCGTAAGACAAACACAACATCCATGCCTCACCGGGATTCGAACCAGGACCCCGTTTGGACGAATGATCAGAGGCCATCGCTTAGACCACCGCGCCACCGGGGCGGCCCATTGTACCTTGCGGCTTCTGCATTCATATAGCATTTAACAAAGAAAAATTCCTGCAATTAAAGGGATTATTATTGCATGCGATTGTGCACGGTAGATGGTCAATAAAGTCCCTCGGTATACTACCTGCTATGCTTTAAATATGCCAGTACTTATTTTGAAGAAGATTCAAGCCTCATCGTCAGTCTCTACAACAAGACGAAGTTTTCAAGTAGCGGGAGCCAAAACAATTTAGAAGTGCCGTTTTATCCTAGAGAGAAATAATTAATAACATTCCTCGCAAAAAAACACCGCTCAGGTACAAAGCTATTTAAGCAAGACTCACATCCCTTTTAAACAATGCAAAAGGCAGTAGAAAATCTTGTACCAACTGCCAATTTGAAGTTCTGCCACGTGGTTTCCAATAAACGGTTTTTCATGTAGACCAAAACAGGATGCTGGAATATGTTTTATGAAAGGAATTGGAAATAGACGCAAGAAATAAAATATGATGTCTGCGAAAAAATTGAGGGTCTTTCAACACGTAATAGTTCATGTCCTTTTAGAAATTTAGTACTTACGTAAAAAAGTTACCACTTCCTATTAAAATTAGGTGATTTTTTTATGGTAGGTTTAACGACCACTGTGAGCAACTCAGTGGGCTATAAGCAGTATCCTGTCCCTAATTTAGAGCCACTGGCTGCAGGAAAGGGAGAGAGCCAACGCCGTAAGACAAACACAACATCCATGCCTCACCGGGATTCGAGCCCGGACCCATCTCGGACGAATGATCAGAAGCCATCGCTTAGACCACTACGCCACCGGGGCGGCTAAAATTAGGTGCGTTTATCATTAGTTTTTAAGTTTTGTTGATAGATGGAGTTGAGATTTGAGGCTGATATTCAACGTTTTGAAATCGTTTTAAAAATTCCACGATTTCAATACAAATATATCAACTTTACTAAAACGTTTCATAAACGTTCTAAAACGTCCATTCTTTCAACGTGAACCACATATCAACGTTTTAAAAATGTTTTAAACCAACCAGAAACGAATAATCAACTACCGAATCGAAATTCGAACGTTCAAACCACGTTACTGTGCTTATTCTCCCATGATTAACCTCTGATTTACAAGTGGTTACGTTACTGTTTAGTTATAAAGTCTAACGACTGGCTAATTTAAAAAGTGAAACTTCCTGCTGAAACTACCTTTGATTCAACGTTTTGAAATCGACTTAAAAATTCTACGATTTCAACACAAATATATCAACTTTACTAAAACGTTTTATAAACGTTCTAAAACTTCCACTGTTTCAACTTTAACCACATATCAACGTTTTAAAAAAGGGTTTAAACCAACCAGAAACCAATTATCAACTACCGAACCGAAATTCGAGCGTTCAAACCACGTTACTGTGCTTATTCTCCCATGATTAACCTTTGATTTACAAGTGGTTACGTTACTGTTTAGTTATTAAGTCTAACGACTGACTTATTTAAAATGTGGAAATTCTCGCTGAAACGCCCTGTGATTGAGAATATACAGAATTTTTGGTCTCATGCTGATAACATCCTGTATTGACTGCTTTATCAAAGACTGAATTTTAGTTTTTCGATCAGATCTTGTATCTTTTACGCTTCAGATTGCGTACGTTCAACACAATGTATCGACTCGGGATATTTAGGTGATTTTAGCCTACTCTTGAACACCTTCCTAATATTTTCGTTGGCAATTTTTCTCCCGCTCGAAGAACCAGGACGTAATTTTTTGTTCTTCTGAACGATATCGTTACGGAGATTATCGAGGTTGTTTGAGTTGGCTATTCACATCAATTCCGATAAAAGCCTTAGCTCTCGACACAACATCTTTAATAATTCAGATCGTAGGAGACATCGTTCAAAGATATATTATATGACAGCGAAGCTAAATAATAGGTGACAGCGTGTACTTTGTTTCACTCGTGCCTTCTGACCTCATTCTTAAAACAGCTTCTCGGAGAGGTTTTCGTTAATCAAGAATGGCAACGCTTTAAATAAAGAAATTTATTTACCTTGTCTCGACAAGAGGGAAAGTTTCACACAAATCAAATTCACGGACTTTTCATGGTAGACACAGTGGCTCTATACTTAGGTAAAATCATATCGTCTTACCTAAAGAGATGCCGAAACTTACGGAAACAATTCCAAAGGAATGAAAAAATTCATTGCTAGACATTTCCAAAAAACAGTGTCGCCTTTCGAAGGCGTTTGAATGAATTTTACTAAACGAAACCCGTCAGAATCGACGGTATTTTTTTTAAATAATAAACTAATAAGAAACAACAAATGTAAACTTTTTTTGATTGACAAATACATTCAACCACTTCAGTAGAGACAATAGTCCAAGTGCATGATTTTTTTTTTTCGTGACTGAAGATTTAACGACCATCGTGAGCAATTCAATGGGCTATAGGTAGTCGCACGTCCCTAATTTAGGGTCACTGGTTTCAGGGAAGGGAGAGAGTCAGTGCCGTAAGACAAACACAACATCATTGCCTTTCCGGGATTCGAACCCGGTAGACGAAACCCGTATGACTCGACGATAAGCTTTTTTTTTTTTTTTTTTTTTTTGAAAAGGATAAACTTATATGAAAGGTTTATTAACATCTTTACATAATGGGAAACGTCTTACCTATACGTGAATAAACTAGATCGAATGAATGTCAAATTGTATACATACATCGCTCAGTCCAATGGCACAGCGTAATCAGGTCTTCGAGAGTTCGCCGTTTCGATAAGAAGTTTCAAACAAATTCCTGCTAGCGTTGTTTTTCACAACGGTTCGCTGAGAAGAGAGACTTCGGACTTTGGACTATCTTAGTCCCTCCATACCTCTGCCTTCAACAGCGCGTGAGTCAACCGCAGGCGATCGGATGTCAACCGCACGCTTCTCCCATTGACTTTACATGGGAACTTTACCTCCCCATAACGCCCGAACCGTTGCCCCAATCTCATTTTTCTCTTTGACTGGCACATCTGCAAGGTAAGACTTTTATTTTGATACCTCAACAGTATGTTTAAGTTCAGCCGTTCTCTCACAACTGGTCTTACAGTAAAAAACCTTATAGAATTATTATATAGATTATTCAGTGATGAGCGCGAGTATGCAGATACAGGGAATCGCGATTTAACATATCCGAGATCTGGCAATTTCCCGAATTTAACGCTAAAGAATATGTTCACATATTTTTAGAAGGATTTTGCAGTAATATAATTAATATTTAAAATAAATGTCTTTCTTTCTTAAATGTTATATATTATATCCCTTTCTCTGACCTATGAACCTGCAACAATGTATTTGTCCAGATAACAGGGCATATCTTAAAATCGGTTGTGGTATTTTATTCCACTCCTCTTCCACTGCTTTTAATGGTCTAATTATTGTTTTAGGTCTAAGCCTTCTTTTTAGCAGTCCGAAGGCACAATAGTCCATTGGTGACGCATCAGGGGACTTTGAAGGACTATGAACCTACATCTAGATTTCCAAGATAACAGGGCATTTTTTAAAATTGGTAATGGTATTTTATTCCACTCCTCTTCCACTTCTTTCCATAGTTCAATCATTGATTTAGGTCTAAGCCCTCTTTTTAGCAGTCCGAAGGCACAATAGTCCATTGATGACACATTAGAGGGCTTTGATGGACCATGAACCTACATCTAGATTTCCAAGATATAAGAGCATTTCTTAAAATTGGTAGTGATATTTTATTCCACTCCTCTTCCACTTCTTTTCCATAGTCCAATCTCTGTTTTAGGTTTAAGCACTCTTTTTAGCAGTCTAAAGGCACAATAGTCCATTGATGAGACATTAGATGGCTTTGAAGGACCATGAACCTACATCTAGATTTCCAAGATGTAAGCGGGCATTTCTTAAAATTGGTAGTGGTATTTTATTCCACTCGTCTTTCACTCCTTTCCATAGTCCGATCACTGTTTTAGGTTTAAGCGTTCTTTTTAGCAGTCCGAAGGCACAATAGTCCATTGATGACACATTAGAGGGCTTTGAAGAACCATGAACCTACATCTAGATTTCCAAGATAAGAGGGCATTTCTTAAAATTGGTAGTGGTATTTTATTCCACTCCTCTTCCACTGCTTTCCATAGTCCAATCATTGCTTTAGGTTTAAGCCCCCTTTTTAGCAGTCCGAAGGCACAATAGTCCATTGATGACACATTAGAGGGCTTTGAAGGACCATGAACCTACATCTATATTTCCAAGATAAGCGGGCATTTCTTAAAATTGGTAGTGATATTTTATTCCACTCTTCTTTCCACTCCTTTCCATAGTCCGATCACTGTTTTAGGTTTAAGCGTTCTTTTTAGCAGTCCGAAGGCACAATAGTCCATTGATGACTCATTAGAGGGCTTTGAAGAACTATGAACCTACATCTAGATTTCCAAGATAAGAGGGCATTTCTTAAAATTGGTAGTGTTATTTTATTCCACTCCTCTTCCTCTGCTTTCCATAGTCCAATCATTGTTTTAGGTCTAAGCCCTCTTTTTAGCAGTCCGAAGGCACAATTGTCCATCGGTGACACATCAGGGTAGTATGAAGGAATATGAGCAAAAGGTATGGACTTGACACCAGTACCTGTTTACATTTTTTAAAGAAATTTAGTTGTCTTCAACATAAGCCTGGTGCCTGTGAAATTCTGGCTTAGTGGTTAATACGCGCGGCTGCAACCTAAAAGACTCGTGCTCGAACCTCACTACCGGCGCAAAACGATTCTCTCGCGTAATGGCTGAAATATTGAGCGTGTTGGATTTTGCGAAATTTCAGTCTTAATACGGAAAAAACTCGAAAAGTACTTTTCTTCAATAAACGGAATTACTTACTACAGAGGATATTGTGCTGACGTAACGCGCTATGACTCATCTATCCTGGCAGCCTGCTTATCAAATAGTATTTGACGATCCAAATAGTTCCACAAGTGCTCCATGAGATTGAGATCGGGTGATTTAGCCGGCCAAGGGAGAACTGAGGCATCGCTGGCCTGTTCTTGGAACTAGTCATTCACGCCCTTAGCAATGTGGCACGGCGCATTGCCTTACTGGTAGAGGTCATCACCACCAGGGTAAACACCCAAATTAAGGAATGCATATGGTCAGCGAGGATGGACAGGTTGCCTTTGGGGACATGCACCCTGCGACCTATTGTCCGGGTGTTGTGTCTTTCGCCCTATCCGCCGCTTCCCGACATTTTTGTGGAGAAGAAACCTGGATTCGTCGGAGAAGGCCAGCTTTTCCCACTCTTCCACGGTACAATGACGGTAGTCTTGTGCGAACTGCAGGCGTCGTTGCCGATGGAATTGGTTTTATATGGGTTCCTTGACGCAGCGTCGACTCTGGAGACCCATGTGAAACATAGTACGCTGTGCTGTTATCAGGGACACGTACCTGACCTCCACGAGCACTCATTTGCGTTGTCAATTGCTGCACTGTTGAGCGTCGATTGCCCTTTACCAGTGTACGGAGAGGACGTTCTCCTCCGGGATCGATAGCCTTTGGAGCTCCACAGTTATGACGTCGGGAGGTACTCGTTGTGGCAGCGGTCCATTCTTGGTACACCCTTACTACAGCACCTCGCGAACAGCCCACGAAGTCTGCTGTTTCTGAGATGCTTCCACCCTTAGCGCACTAGGCGATGATCATTCCTTTTTGAACGTCCGTCAAATCACTACCATTGCCCATTGTTCTCAGGTTCGCATTATGGCTTATCCGTCCTTGCCGGCCGCTTATACACTGAGGAGCGATTGAATTAGAGAGAGCTGTCTAGTAACGTGTAGCACCACCTTTCGCCCTGATGACGGCGGCGATTCGTCTCGGCACGGACTCAACAAGACACCGGAAGCGTTGGGAAGCCATACGGATCAACGACTCCTGAACAAGCTCCCACAGTTCACGAAGATTTCATGGAGGGGGTCAGAGCCTCGAACATCTCTCTCGATGGCATCCCAGATGTGATCGATGGGATTGAGGCCAGGTGACCTAGCTGGCCAAGGAAACAAGGTCACGTCGGTGGAGTGTTCATCCAACCATTCGGATACAATTCTGGAGCTGCATTGTCTTGTTGCAGGATGAGGTCCCCAGTGGGATGTTGAAGACGCACAAACGGGAGCAAATGGTCGTCCAGGATATCCCGGTAACGTTGCCCTGTGAGGGACGATGTCACACGTACCAGGGGTCTCATTTCAGTACGCGTAAACAGTCCCCAGACAAGAATGTCACCCCCACCAGCTAAAAGAGTGCCCTGCTGGCAATAAGGTTCGATCGCTTCATGTGGTTTGCGCCGTACTCGTATCCTGCCATCCGCATGTACCAACGTGAATCTCAACTCATCAGTCCAGGCAACATTTTCCAACATGTCTAGGGTCCGGTAACGATGTTCCAGCGCCCATGCTAATCTTTGAACCCTGTGATGTGCGGTCAACAGCGGTACTCTCGTGGTACGATGGCTTCTGTATCCCATAGCGAGGAGATGGTTCTGGATGGTGTGGCTGCTTACACGTTTTTGTGCACCAGTGTTAAATTGCCGAGTAATTTCTTGCACTGTAGCCCGTCTATCCGCTGTTACAATGCGAGCTAGCCGACGATGACCCCGCTCATGCACACGCTGTTGTTCACGGGAATTGCCCGTTGCAGGGATGGTTTTACCGGATTCGATGTACTCACGGTGCACCCGTGACACAGTTGATCCTGAAAATCCCAGTGCCTGCACGACTTCCGAGGTGGAGTGACCCATTCGTCAGGGTCCGACAATTTGTCCACGATCAAATGCGCTTAGATCCTTCGTCTTACCCATACTGCGTCCGACTCTTACTGATATCCGTCGCATCACTCCTTATATTGTTGGATCGCTGCATACGTCATGTCGTTTCCGTTTACAGGGCCGCGCACAGCGCCACATTTGCATAACGCTAGCTGTCTCTCATTCAATTGCTCTTCAGTTTATTTTCGCGTGGTGGACCTTGTCGTCTGGGCGAGTGCACTTCGATTCCGCGGATACCGGGCCACCAATTAATCAGTAGTTTTTACCTGGCGTCACCTAAAATATTGTAATTGTCATTTACGATCATATATAGAAATACATGGCCAATTTTAATATTTGTTTACTGTTTTTAATTAGTGTCATCAAAAAGTTACTCTGTTCGAAAAAAAAAAAATTCAGTTTTTGGTCAGAGACCTTTTTTAAGCGGGAAAATTGTGGAGAAATATCTAAATTTAATTTTTTTTTTCAAGATATTTTTCATAAGAGTTTTTCCCGTGTTTTGGGTACAAGTAGTGAGCTGCAATGTACTCGCTCGTCTGTCCATAGAAGCCGACGTGACATCTAGAGGGACTATAGTTATTTGATTAAAAACTTCAGCCACTAGAAAAGTCACAGAATTCTTCTTTTAATAATAGACTTATCTTATAATTACACAGCTATTCTTGTTTATTTAGTTACAGGTCATTTTGAAAAGATAATATTTTGGATTCCAAATTATACCAATAAACAGTGTATTGTATTACATCGTGTATATTTCATATAAATCAATAACACACTACCCAATAATTTTTTTTTTTTTTTTTTTGCTTTGGGATCACATTCACCCCAAGTGAGTGTTTTTATGAGAGAAAAAATATCTATAAACAAGTTAGTAAAATCATGCAATGCATTGATTATGATGTGCTTTCCAACATACCAGAAATTATTACTCAAGTTTTGTGGATAATGGCTGTGGAATAAATCTCGCTCCTGTGTCCTGACCTTTGACCCCATTTCGATCATATTCAACAGAACCGGTTCACTATACCTCCGGAACAACATGATAAAGTTTTGTCGCAATCCAACCATTTTAGGTAAGTTATGATGCACAAGGGAATTGGAATGGATCCCACTCCAGTATCCTGACCTTTGACCCCATTTCGCCCATTTTCAATAGGGTTCGTCCCCAGTGGTTCCTTACCACATATTAAAATTTCATCGAAATCGAACCATTTTTACGCAAGTTATGACGCATAAGGGCAATGGATTATATCCCGCTCTTATGCCCTGCCTGACCTTTGACCCCATTTCATCTAATTTCAATAGGGTTCGTGTTCAATAGGGTTCACATACTATAATTTCATCGAAATCGAACAATTTTTACGCAAGTTATGACGCATAAGGGCAATGGAATAAATTCCGCTCTTATGCGCTGCCTGACCTTTGATCCCATTTCGCCCATTTTCAATAGGGTTCGTGCCCAGGTGGTTCCCTACCACATACTAATATTTCATTGAAATCGAACCATATTTACGCATGTTATGACGCATAAAGGCAATGAAATGGATCCCGCTTTTATATCCTGACCTTTGACTCCATTCCGCCCATTTTCCATAGAGCTTGTGCCCAGGTGGTTCCCTAACACATACTAGTATGTCATCGAAATCGAACCATTTTTACGCAAGTTATGACGCATAAAGGCAATGGAATGGATTCAGCTCCTATGTCCTGAACTTTGACCCAATTTCATCCATTTTCAATAGGGTTTGTCCCCAAGTGGTTTCCTATCACATATTAGAATTTCATTGAAGTCGAACCATTTTTACGCAAGTTATGACGCATAAAGGCAATGGAATGGATTCAGCTCCTATGTCCTGAACTTTGACCCAATTTCATCCATTTTCAATAGGGTTTGTCCCCAAGTGGTTTCCTATCACATATTAGAATTTCATTGAAGTCGAACCATTTTTACGCAAGTTATGACGCATAAAGGCAATGGAATGGATTCAGCTCCTATGTCCTGAACTTTGACCCAATTTCATCCATTTTCAATAGGGTTTGTCCCCAAGTGGTTTCCTATCACATATTAGAATTTCATTGAAGTCGAACCATTTTTACGCAAGTTATGACGCATAAAGGCAATGGAATGGATTCAGCTCCTATGTCCTGAACTTTGACCCAATTTCATCCATTTTCAATAGGGTTTGTCCCCAAGTGGTTTCCTATCACATATTAGAATTTCATTGAAGTCGAACCATTTTTACGCAAGTTATGACGCATAAAGGCAATGGAATGGATTCAGCTCCTATGTCCTGAACTTTGACCCAATTTCATCCATTTTCAATAGGGTTTGTCCCCAAGTGGTTTCCTATAACATATTAGAATTTCATTGAAGTCGAACCATTTTTACGCAAGTTATGACGCATAAAGGCAATGGAATGGATTCAGCTCCTATGTCCTGAACTTTGACCCAATTTCATCCATTTTCAATAGGGTTTGTCCCCAAGTGGTTTCCTATAACATATTAGAATTTCATTGAAGTCGAACCATTTTTACGCAAGTTATGACGCATAAAGGCAATGGAATGGATGCAGCTCCTATGTCCTGGCCTTTGAACCAATTTCACCTATTTTCAATAGGGATGGTCCCCAGGTGGTTCCCTACCACATACTGAAATTTAATCGAAAATGAACCATTTTTACGCAAGTAATGACGCATAAAGGCAATTCAATGGATCCAGCTCCTACGTCCTGACCTTTGACCCTATTTCACCAATTTTGAATAGGGTTTGTCCTCATGTAGTTCCCCATCACATACTAAAATTTCATCGAAATCAAACTAACTATTTTTACGCATGATATAATGCATAAGGCAATGGAATGGATCCCGCTTTTATGTCCTGACCTGTGACCCCTTTTCCGCTCATTTTCAACAGGGTTCGTTCCCAGGTGGTCCCCTACCACATACTAAAATTTCGTCGAAATCGAATTATTTTCACGCGAGTTATCGTGCGGACGGACAGACGGACAAAGCTGGAGCATATACGCTTCTTCAACCTACGGTTGAAGAAGCGTTAAAAACGGGTTTTGGGTTATTGCGATTGCGAATGGCCCCGTTAAGAGCCATCCTCTGGGGCCCCATAAGGGCCGCCACTGCGGGATGATAATATTATTCTGATACAACTGTGTATGTCTCTGTTTGGCTCATTGAACAATGTATCTAAATATGTTTCTTCTTAGTAATTAGCGATCTCTTAGGATTTCCAGATTTCGATACATGTAAACCCCGTAAACATCGATGATAACTCTGACGCAAATTACGCTAAATTCTTTCCTTCCTGTTGAAAAATGCTGCGCAAATTGTTGAGGTGATTGCACGAAATGCGACCTCCTGAGCTCTCCGTGAACAGTGAGTTTTCCATGAATACATTTACATTAAATATTTACAACGATCTCTACAAAAAGAACATGAGCGAAAAATTGCACACAAAGCTGGCGATGCCAAGTAATGAACAACCAGTCCTTTTTTTTTTTTTTTTCTTTACTCGGGAGGGGGTTGGGAGAAAAGAAACATGGCGGTAGCATATTCCTACATTGGTCGAACAGTCTCACGTGACCTTTTCTCTTCGCCCTTTAGGATGCGTGCTCATAAACTCTCCGCAATTTCGAGTGCAACCCGGCGCATCGAAACGCAACCGCGTCCGCATTTACCTTGCGAACCGCAAAAGAAAAGAACGCTTTCTCAAAGAGGAGAGAAAGAGAGAGAATTAAAAAGGAAAAGGAGAGAAATACCCTGCAATCATTTAGCATTCGAAATTCGAACGACATAGCGTGGGAGTTTCAAAATCCCTAATTTCAGCAAGGGTAGAAAGAACGAATGAAGAAAAAAAAAAAAAAGCTTCCGGTTGAGTTTCTGGTGTTTAATGCTCGAATCTGGTGAATACTAATGCACATTTAATGTTCACTGGAATACTAATGTGTTACTTTTAAAACTTCTCCTGAATCTGACCTGTCAGGAAAAAGTATTATATCAAACGGCTTTTTTCGCTTTTTAATTCAGAAATCAGGGAAAAAGAGATTTAATGATATTTTTAATGTTATGTGCGCTTTACCTGGAATAACTTAGTTTCCAGAGATATTATGAGAACGCTATTTACTGAATAAATGAAACAGTATGCGTTCAATTGGAACTAAAAACTAGTAGAGAAAATTTGCTCCACATTTGAAAAGGAGTACATTAAAAACATCAAGGGTTTGGATAGTAAGATGAAAGCTACAGGGGTTGGCCAGGGCAATGTGAACACCTGTAGGAAAAGTAGGTTTTACGTATCTAGTAGGGTTTAAGACCAGTTTTGCTATTCAAAACCTCCTGAATTCCTCCTTGGAATGGACGCATACAAATCCTGGATGGTGATTAGTGGAATGTTACATCATTCTTCATAGGTCATTGAGCGATGAAGGAGGACGATAATGGAATTTTATTCTGTTTCCAACGCAGACCACATTGCAGACTGGACAAAATCATTTCATTTTTATTTTTCAGTTGTGACCATATACACTAATAAACTGGTGTGCAAAAATTAAGGACGAAGAGGAAAAATTAGCAAAACAGCGGAACGAGCAGGCAGAACGGAACGAAAGGCCACACAGGAGATAGACTAGGGTCCGGTACGGTAGAGCATGCGCATATATGCAGCATGACGTCGGAAGGGTATAAAGCACACGGGCGGTGTATGCTCAGCAATTCGGTGAAAGCTATTGCATGGTTTACATCGGTTTCAACGACGTCGAGTTGCTGCCACCGTGTGATATGACCAACAGGCAATCCAGTAGACGACATCTGGATGACTTTACCCGAGGTCACGTCATTGGGAAGTTGGAAGAAGGTCGAAGTGTTACTAGTGTGGCCAAGGAGTTCGGGATCGTTCACAGCATCGTTTCACGAGCTTGGAGAGCATTTCAAACGACAGGAACAGCTGTCCGAGAGTTTAGCAGTGGTCATCCACGAGCAACCACGGCAGCGGACTACCGGTATATTGTCCTACACGCGAGAAGAGACAGACGGCAGACATCAAGAGAAATCGCAAGACACAGACAACTGGACGTCCGTTATCGCGTTTTACCGTGGCCAGAAGGCTGCACAAAGGTGGTCTATTTGCACAACGACCAGTAAGGTGTGTGCTATTAACGCCTGCTCACCGGAGACGGTGGTTTCTGTGGTGCCAAGAACACAAGAACTGGACACATCAGCAATGGGGTCGAGTTCTCTTTACGGATGAGAGTCGATTTAGTCTGACGAGTGATTCTGGACGTATACACATGTGGAAAAAGCAGGGAACACACAATCACACCTCCAACATCATCGAAAGGGACCGCTTTGGAGGTGGCGGAGTTCTCGTTTGCGACGGTATCATGCTTGGTATCCGTACTGACCTCCACATCTTCCAAGGAGGTTCAGTCACTGGTGTCCGCTATTGTACCGAGGTTCTCCTGCCTCACGTGCGTCTGTTTAGAGGTGCTGTGGGTCCTGAGTTTTTCTTCATGGACGACAAAGCTACACCTCATCGCACATTGGCTGTCGCAGAGCTGTTGGAGAGTGAAGATATTTAACGCATGGATTGGGCCGCAAGGTCCCCGGACCTAAATCAAATCGGACACTTGTGGGACTTTCTCGGGAGGCGCTTGGCAGCATGTCACCAGCCGCCAGCAACGATTCCACAGCTGCGATTGGCGCTACAAAACGAATGGGTCGCGATGCCTAAACAGCTCCTTGACAACCTCGTCCTCAGCATGGACAGACGTTGTAAATCCTGCAACGCAGTCAGGGGTGATCATATCCCCTACTAAAGACTGTTTTTTTCTTGGCAGCCACCTGTCACATGGACGTTTCTGTCTTCTGTCCAGTTGTGCTCGAAGCTGCCTTCTCAATAAACTGTCTTTGTATCCTTTGGATTCCTTGTTTAAACGGTTTTGCTCACTTGTCCCATATTATTCCATCTTGGGGATCTTATGGTATGATTTGTGACGATGTGGAGCACGTCTGCACGACGTTACATTCGAGAAACCGTCTCGTCCTTAATTTTTGCAGGCCAGTGTAGTAGTATTAAAACAATAACAATGTAACTAGTGACAACTGGGGAGTACAAGGGAAAAGATCTGAATTGGCCTAACATAGCTCTCGGCACCAGTAATAAAGATCGTACAAGTCAGGAACAGACATAACTGATATTCTGATATCATATGGGTAAATTAGGAAATAGAAATTATAGAGAAAGGCCACCAAGAGTAATTTAGTATCCACGTACTGAGAGAACTAATTGAAAGAGCGAGGGAATATGAACTTCCATTGTGCATGGCTCTTATCGATTATGAAAAGGCTTTTGATTCAGTGAAACCATCAGCAGTTACAATGGCTTTGAAATCCTGCGGTATTGAAGATGCGTACATTAATATTATTCATAACATCTATGAAAATGCAAGTGCAAAGATTCGGCTAATTGAGAATACAGCACACATAAAAATTGGAAAGTGAATGAGACAAGGGGACACTATATCTCCCAAACTCTTTAATGCCACATTGAAAAATGTCTTTCAATCACTGAACCGGGAAAACAAAGGGATAAAGATTAATGGAGATTATCTAACTCACCTTCGTTTTGCTGATGACGTAATCATTTTTGCAACTACCCCATCAGAGCTGCAGAGTATGATCCAGGAACCTGCTGACAAGAGTAAAGAAGTGGGATTAAAAATGAACTTTCAGAAGACAAAAGTGATTTACAATGCTTTTACAAGTAATGAAGATTTATCGATTGAAGGAGAAAAGCTGGAGATAACAGATACGTACGTTTATCTTGGACAGAAGATATAAAGTGAGGGTCACATTCATGAGGAAATTAATCGGCGTATAAAACTTGCCTGGAGAGCTTTTGGAAGAAACAGCATAATTTTCAAGAGCAATATGCCATTATGTCTTAAAAGAAAAGTGTTTGATCAATGCATCCTTCCAGTGCTTACGTATGGTGCAGAGACGTGGACCTTAACTAAAAGAGACGTACAAAGGCTGCAAACAACTCAAAGAGCATGGAGAGGTGCATGCTTGGTGTAACCAGAAGACATAAGAAGAGGAACTCGTGGATCAGAAAAATGACAAGAGTGGAAGACATCATGATCATAGTAAAATCCCTGAAATAGCAATGGGCTGGACATACTGCCATAAGGACAGACCATCGATGGACAGGCGAAATTTTAGATGGGATTCCAAGGGACAGGAAAAGACCCAGAAGAAGACCACATGGAAGATGGGTGGATGAAATTCTAAAGTATGCGGGATTAACATGGAGGAGACTGGCACAAGACAGACCGTTGTGGAAGAGCCTTGGAGAGACCTACGTCCAGCAGTGGATTGAAAATGGTTGACAGTGTGTAACGTACCAGGAGATGTGACGTACCTGCCAGAAGGACGCACACGACATAAAGGCAGATAGGAATCATAATAAAACGTCCGCGTAGCTCAATTGGTAGAGCAACTTATTCCGGAGTGAGGGGACCAGGGTTTGAATCCTAGCGCGGATAAAAATGACGGAGAAATTCACTTCGTTATAATGGCGCCCGAACTATCCGGATGACCCGACCGTTCAAAATCTCGCATTGGTGTGATGTTATTTCCACACCGCGAGATAGGAAAAAATAAGAGAATCCCTTCTCCAGCACTTCGAATAAAAAATAAATAAATAAAAAAATAAAAATAAGGGGGAGATGATGTAACGTACCAGGAGATGTGACGTACCTGCCAGAAGGGACGCACACGACATAAAGGCAGATAGGAATCAGAATAAAACGTCCGCGTAGCTCAATTGGTAGAGCAACTTATTCCGGAGTGAGGGGACCGGGGTTCGAATCCTGGCGCGGATTAAAAATGACGGCGAAATTCACTTCGTTATAAGTGATGATGATGAAGTGGAAATTTATCCCAATTTAATTTTCCTTCCCTTTTCCCTTGCCCCCTTTTCCCATCAGACAGGAGCAAGCACATGAGAAATACAAAAGTAAATCAGTTGGCCTAAAACCAGTTGGTCAAAAGAAAAAGAGATATGCTAGGGCGTGCAGCAGATTGCTGCATAACAGTATTATTGCAGCTGGACCCCGTAAGTGGAACAGACTGCCATTATACATCAGGGAAATAGTGGACTCTGTGGTATTTAAAAAAATGCTACGAGAGTTTTTGTTGTTTGATTGAGTTCCTGTATTCTTTCTTTCACGGTATACTCAACACCGGTCGTATTTCTAACGTTGCTATTTTTATCGTTTTGACCTGACACATCTACCTTTGGTGATCAGGGGCTCGTCAGGCTTAAATTTAAGCCTTTTTCCCTGGCTCCATACTACAGTTCTATAGCACATTACGCTATCTTTGTTTTTTTTTGATGAATTACTTTGTATTGATTTTTTGGTCAATTATAAAGGAGTTTTAGTGCTTGTATGTTTACGATTATTATGCTAGATATATCTGAGGTGGTTTGAGCTCTTGTTTACTCTTGGAAATAAATAGTTAGTACTAAATGTTATTAATTTATATTGAACTTTGTGATATTACTGCGATTCCATGTTTTCATTACATTGTGTTAATATTTAATTTTAGTTTAGTACATATGACAATTTTGATGTTTGTATTTTGTTAAATTTGAAGTACTGTGTTGTGTGGCAGAATTTTCATTAAATTCAAATTCAAATGATAGATCTAATTCTTCCCCGTTAAATCGAGTTTTAGTTTTTTCTTAAAAAGGTTAATATTATTAATAGCAGTAAGACGGTAAGGAAAAGTATTCCATAATTTAGGAGCAGAATAGTTTATGTTATTTTTAAAATTTTCTGTATATGTAAATACCGGTCGTAATTTAAATCTATTTCTTGTTGGATAAGTATGAGTATGGGTATTAATTGTAATCAAGTCATGATACAGGTTATATTTTATTCTTTTAAACATGATCTTTCCTAAATTATATTCAGATAGTTGTTGTATAGTTAATATATTAAATGTATTGGGATGTGTAGTTGTTCTATATGTTAAATTGGAAGATTGAATAATATTAATTTTTAAATTCAATAGCCTGATAAACTTATTTTATAATTTTTGTAATTTAAGAATAATATTATATCGTGTTGTTTTCCCAATGTCAAAATACAGTAAGTAAAATAAATCTGAATGATGGAATAGTATAACGCCATCATTAGTTTAGGGGTTAAATGTCTAAGAGTGTGACTAATAACTCCGATGTTTCTCGAGAGTTTTTTTTTTTTTTTTGATTGGAGGTTTAACGACCACTGTGAGCAACTTATAACGAAGTAAATTTCCCCGTCATTTTTGGTCTACGCCGGGATTCGAAACCGAGTCCGCTTATTCCGGAACAAGTCGCTCTACCAACTGAGCTACGCAGACATTTGCTCGGATTCCTATCTGCCTTTATGTCGTGTGCGTCCTGCTGGCAGGTACGTCACAAACTCAATGGGCTATAAGCAGTCGCCGGTCCCTAATTTAGGGTCAATGGTTCCAGGGAAGGGAGAGAGACAGTGCCGTAAGACAAACACAACATCCATGCCTCACCGGGATTCGAACCCGGCTCCTTTTTGCACGAATGATCAGAGGCCATCGCCTTAGATCACTGCGCCACCGGGGGCGGCTTACTTAGAACTTGCCAGATTAGATAAGTTCTTTTCTTTCTTTCTTTCTTTCTTTTATTGTAGGTTTAACGACCACCGTGAGCAACTCAATGGGATATAAGCAGTCGCCCGTCCCTAATTTAGGGTCACTGGTTCCAGGGAAGGGAGAGAGCCACTGCCGTAAGACAAACACAACATCCATGCCTCACCGGGATTCGAACCCGGACCCCTTTCGGACGAATGATCAGAGGCCATCGCTTAGACCACTGCGCCACCGGGGCGGCCTCGAGATTTTAGTTTAGTTTTATTAGGAGTTGATTCATCATTCACGGAAAAGAGTCTTTCACCATTGATCATTCAAAAGAATGACCCCTTTTACACATTGTTACTAAGCTCACTGTGTGAATCATTCGTTCTAGGTATCTCGTGTTTACAACCAAAGCGCTTTAAAGGCCACAGCTCGTTTTGGCAAATTGGCCCAGAAGAGTGCGATCCTTGCAGCATTCGCGATGAATTATGAGTGGTGTACAAAAATATTGTATGACCTTATGACGTAGAAGTCTTGTCTTACTTCTACGTTATTTTAAAAACATAACCATAAGATGAAATAGTTCCTAAATTAAACCTTAACGGCCAGACGAAACATTTAAACAACAAAAGTCAAGCTTACGGAAAAGATGCTTTATTCAGGATGCAACAAACACATCGTAGCATAGCATGTTGCACTAAACTCTCCACACACCACACAACTCTTAACACAACGCTCAACTTGCAACACTTCTCCAAGCAACGCTCTCTTTTACAACGCTCCGCCAAGTAACAGTTAAGTCGTCCTTTTATATCTCTCGTTCTTATCTTATATCAGACATACGTCACGTTCATTCAACCTCAATTATGTTGCCAACAGTATTCGTTTGAGAGAAAAGATATTACGTTAAGAGTGAAGAATAACTGAGAATAAACTCAAGATTTACATAGGGAAATAAACTAAAAAGGAAAGTTAATTTAGAATATACGTCACAACCTCCAAAAACCGTAAATCTTTAAGCTTAACTCTTTTTTTAACTAATTACTTCTCGCAGTTATTTCATCGTCTATACGTATGCCATTAGATGCGAAATTTAATGGATATTTCTAGTTACTTTACACGGTGTGACTAAAGGACAGCAGCGGTCTAAACGCTTGCCCATGGTGGAGCAGTGGTCTAAACGCTTGCGTAAGGCCCTGGCTCTCTCCCTTCCCTGGAGTCAGTGGCCGTAAATTAAGCAGGGGTGACTGCGTACAGCCCATTGAGTTGCTCACGGTGGTTGTTAAACCTCCAAATCAAACAATGAATCAAGCGATCAAAGTATAGCAGTAGTGACTTACTTATTTCAGCAATTTTTGCTGTAGCTACTTCTGTTCTTACGATACATTAAAAATCCTGACCAATTCGAAAGTACAGGGTGATTCATAACGAAGTATACAGTTTCAACGGACTATAAAACAAGAACAATGTAAGATATTTTATGTTACCTGAAACAGAATTGTAGGGAAATGTTTCAAGTTTAATTTAGAGACAGTCACAGATGTTCTATGTGTGCACCCTTAGTCACACGACACACATTGAGCCAGTAATCCATTTCCACTCAAACGCGAGGTAAGATATCTAAATCAAGTGCAGTGATAGTGGATGTGATCATTTTCAGTGATCATCTTGTATGGAATCACTTTTAGCTTCTTTCTCAAAATTCTCCAGACAGTGGGTTGTGAAATCTGCACTTCACGACTCACCCGTCGCGTTGATTTTCCCGGGCTTCGTTGAATGGCGGTGCAAACACTATCGACGTCTTCTTTCGATACACGTGGTTGTCAAGGACTTTTAAATTTGTACAAACAGCACGTAGTTTCAAATTTTTTATGCCAATCGTAGATAGATTTTCTGGTTGGAGATTCTACTCCGAATCGTAATTCAAAATGCCGTTGCACAACAGTTACAGATTCCGTTTTGCTCAATTCAAGAACACAAAACGCCTTCTCCATTGCAGACGCTGCCATTTTGACTGACTAGTCACGTGACACGCGCGCTGTCGCCTACGTCACTTCCCTCAGTAGAGGGACACAAACTTTATGAGTACATCTACCTAACGGTTCGCAGTTGTGGTCCGTGTCTTCAACTGTTACTGTTTTACAGCTTCTGGAAACTGTATAATTATTTATGAATCCACCTGTATTATGAAAAGGATCATACCGTATATCCAATACTTAAGTTCACAGCAATAAATCGTTTTTGTAATTCATAAGGAATGAAATAACATTTAAATACAGAAATATAATAAAGCAAAGTTTAAAAATGAAACTAATATTTTGTTGCCCAGCCTTTAGCTTTAATTACAGATTTGCATCTTACTGGAATACTATAAACAAGGTTTTGTGTAAGATTGGGCTGGCCAATACTATTATAAATTTGAATTACATCTACAGTGAGTTGAATCTTGGTTGTTGGCTTCTTTTTTTGATAGTTCATACGACACCATTAAACAGAGGTCATCGCTCTTTTCACGTTTATAAGTGAGTCACGAAAGAATTCTCATCGGTTGTTCAGTTGCTGCTTTCCATCTTAGGAGAATTCCCAGCATTGTGCGGGACTCCATGAAGCAACCTGCCATGTGGTTTGGCAGTTAGTCGTATGCAAGTCTGTGGAATTCGATACCGCCGTGGTACAATGGCAGCATGTCCGGCGGGTAACTAGAAGACCGTGGGTTCGATTCCCGTGGCGGACGATGATAATTTTTCCGTGACACTTATAAACGTGGAAAGAGCGATGACTTCTGTTTGATGTTCCTAGTCAACGTCAATTTTGTGTATTAATCATGCGACACTTTCAACCACAAATTGTTCATCGGGTTTATGTCCGGTGACTATGGTATGCAATCAAGAGGCAGAATATATTTTTCCTGAAACTACTTTTTCACTACTTTAGCACAATGACAGGGAGCCTTGCCATTTTGAAAAATAAAATTGTCGTCATAAAGTCTTCTAGATGATGGTGGCATCTTGTTTTCTAATATCCAGATGAACAGGGTGATTCATAAAGAAGTATGCAGTTTCCAGATGCTGTGAAACAATAACAGTTGAAGACACGGACCACAACTGCGAACCGTTAGGTAGATATACTCATAAAGTTCGTGTCCCGCTACTGGAGGAAGTGACGTAGGCAACAGCACGCGTGGCACGTGACTAGTCAGTCAAAATGGCAGCGTCTGCAGTGGAGAAGACGCTTTGTGTTCTTGAATTGAGCAAAATGGAATTTTTAACTCTTGTGCAACGGCATTTTTGATCACGATTCGGAAGAGGACTTCCAACCAGAAAATCTATCTACGACTGGCATAAAAAATCTGAAACTACGGGCTGTTTGTGCAAGCTTAAAAGTCCTTGACGACCGCGTGTATCGGAAGAAGTCGTCGATAGTGTTTGCACAACATGCCTCTAACCGAATGGCCACCCATACGTCCTGACTTAACACTTTGTGACTTTTTCTTGTGGGGGTATGTAAAGGATAAGGTATTCGTCCCTCCCCTTCCTGTTAATCTAGCGGAGCTAAAACAGCGTATCACAGCCACTATCACTGCACTTGTTTCAGATATCTTACCTTGCGTTTGGGCGGAAATTGATTACCGGCTCCATGTATGTCGTGTGACTAAGGGTGCACACATAGAACATCTGTGACTGTCTCTAAAAGAACTTGAAACATTCCCATACAAGTCTGTTGCAGGTAACATAACATATCTTACATTGTTCTTGTTTTATAGTGCGATGAAATTGTGTACTTCTTTATGAATCACCCTGTATTTCAGGGCATTTGCTGTACCATCGACAACATGGAGGTTCCCAACGCGATGTGCCCACATGCAGATTCAAACCTTGACCTTCACCGAATACTTAACAGTAGTCATCAAACAACTTGGATGGAATTTCTTCATGCTTGAATCCCCGTACATAGGTACTACTCTGATCCCCATTAAGGCAAAATTCTGATTCATCACTGAAAGGAACATCTTCCCATTGCTTTGGTGTCCATGAGACATGTTGTTATGCACATCGAAGTCTGCGCTGTCTTTGATTTGTAGTTAACAGTGGTTATCACCTGCTTTTGCAGCCACGTATGTTAGAGGGAAGGAGCCTCCTCCTCCTAACAAAAGATGTACTAACAGTAACATCAGTCCCTGCATACCATCTCTGAAGCAATTCAGGTGGATTGCGTCTTCTGTCTGCAAAGCTTAGCTTTCTAAGCACTCTGTCTTGCCTAGTTGTAATGGATCTGGCCCTTCCACTGCGACGCATGTTTTTAATATCACCAGTGTCTTTTATTACGTGTGCAACTTAATTCTTGGCCACAGGCACGACACTTTGACAGCAAATTACATCAAATCGAATAGGTACCTAATCAGGGAAATAATCCCCGTCGTGTTGGATACATTTGAGCCATCGGGCTGGTAGCTACCGAATGCCACTGCGGAAAAAACAGTGGGCTGTTTCGAGTTGATAAATTCATCAATACTTGTGTGGACCTTCTCGACAGAAACGAAGTGCGTATCACTGAGGTGATTTTGCAGGGAGCGAAAGAGGTGATAATCCGACGGGGCGAAGTCTGGAGAATACGCCGGGTGGGACAAAATCTCCCATCCCAGGTCGGTGATCGTGTTTAAAGTCGTTTTCGCGGTGTGAGGACGCGCGTTATCCTTCTGCTCTTGCTGGTATATGGCCTTTTCGCCTCCATTGCGTCACTCACACGAATGAGATGCTGACAATAACGCTCAGCATTCACCGTTTCACCAAGTTTGAGCAACTCATAGTGTACGACGCCGCGCTGATCCCACCATATGCACAGCAACAATTTCCTTCCATTGATATTCGGTTTCGCGGTACTGGTGGTAGGCTGACCTGAATAAAGCCACGATTTGCGCCGCTTAGGATTATCGTAGAGGATCCACTTCTCATCACAGGTCAAAATCTTGTGGAGGAAATCCTTCTACTTGAAACTGGAGAGCAAGGACACGGGAACATCGTAGCGCCTAGACTTGTTCGCAGCTGAGAGTTGGTGGGGCACCCAACGGTCCTCCTTGTGAATCCGCCCCAGGTTGTGCAGGCGCTTTGCAATGGCTTGCCGAGTTTCTGGGCGAGCTCTTACTGTGTGCGACAGGGATCCGCGTCCAAACAGTTGTTCCAGTTTCCTGTGGCTTTCCCGGACGTTCTGCATCACGGAGATCAACATTTCCCTGCTTAAACCGCTGGAACCACTACTGTAGGACACAGCAGCCTCACCCAAAGCACCGCAGACCATCTTCTGGGCTCTTGGTTTCAGCTGAAACGCGAATCGGAGGCAGTGCCTCAAATGTTGCTTCTCGAACGACATTGCCTTCACCGGCAACTTTCGTCCCTTCTGTCACTACAGCTGTGAGCGGTTACGGTTGCCTGGAAAGCTGTTGGATGGCGCTGCAATCAGCCATTATCGCACAGAGCTATTTGCATTTACCGACGTTCTATGATCACTTGCGGTTAGGGGCCAAGAATCAAGCTGCACACCTAATACTTTCTTCAGTAGCCTAATACCTGTTGATTGATTACAGCCCTATATTTCAGAGATTTGCCTTGAAGAATATCCCTCTTCATACAGAACAACTATTTTTACTCTGTCAGCACAGCGGACAGAGATAAAGGTCTACCAACCTTTGTCTCTTGTGGCAATTTCAGCAAATTTTGATCACGGTCACCCAGAAGTTTGTTAACCGGCCCTCTAGAGTCATACAATTCCTTAGGGGAATTGCTGCGTTGTAAAGTATGATACTTATGCTCGGGTGTGAAGTGAGTTCTATTTGTGTCTGATAATGCTAATCCATGGACCAGATACCCCAAATTAGGGACGGGCGACTGCTTATAATCCTAAGAGTAGTATATGGTGGTTGCCAAAAAGGAAGTTTGCAATATTATTGCGCATCGATATTGTGTGGAGAAGCGGCGTTGGTCTTTTAAGAATAAGCCTCGGTGAATCACCAAGATTTTATGCCTTAAATCTGCATTCTGTTGCCCTCTTTTAAATAAGAAAGAAGCATTGGAAAGGATAGATGCGCGAGAAGCTCATTATTTCTGAGCGAAGAAATCTCAGTTTTAGCCATACGTAGTGTCAGGGACAATGTCTCCAAAGAGGAGTGAAAGAGTATTTATAGGGGATTAACCGTAATGCCAAGCTCTCTCCTGGATAAAAATTCAATTCATGTAAGTGACTATGATCGGCTTAAGGTTCTGCTTAAGAATGGAGAGCATTATAGAAAAGATGCGTTTTTTTTATTCATCCCGTATTTCTTAAAGAACGAAACATTTCTCCTTTATAATCCACAAAAAAAGTAAGAATTTATAGCATTAAAGATAATAACACTGGGGGGAAATTCACTTTTTTGACACAAAGGAAAATTCCGAGGTGAATTATATCAGGAAGGTAGTATGCGTATGATGTAAAATATAAGGCGATTATAAATCAATGGCTCCTTTGCGTTGTTCATATGTAATGAAAACAATAAGACGACATGGACGTTTCTTTTGCTTTAGATAGCATAGCAAGGTGAACAAACGAGTGCACTGGTCGACATAAATGCTATACACCGAGACATAGAAAATGCTATACAACGAGAAATAGAAAATGTCATACAATGAGACGTAGAAAATGCCATACCTCTAGATCATCGGTTCCCAACCGGTGATACGCGTACCCCCGGATGGAGACACTTCAAAACCAGCTCATATTAGCGAATGTTGATCCTGATCATGATCATATATAGAGGATTTTAGGAAGGGAGTGTCTGACCCCAGGTCTTAAACAACCCTTAGAAATAAGAAGCTAGGAGATTTGGGCTAGAGTGCCCGATTGGAAAGTGACACGGAAGCGAAGTAGAAAGGGGGAGGAAGACGCCCTTATTTATTACCGGGGGGCCAGTACCCGGGGTCCGACGGCTTAACGTGCCCATCCGACGCACGGCGGATATTTAGTGGATCGAGCGTTCGTACCTGCCTGGGATCGAACCTGAGGTCCTTTCCGTGGCAGTCACGAACGTTACCCACTCGGCCACCCGCGACCTTAGCGAATGATGATTGGTGAGGGCGTGGCTATAAGCCCCTCCGCCAAACCACTCTTCTACCAATCATTACGCACAGTTCATGCGTCGCTTTTGTCACCCATCCTCCTTTCCAGAACAATCGCGTGTTACTAATACATCCGTAACCAGACTGTTTGACAGTTTAATTATTGACTGAGTATACATATATGACTGGCACTAGACAGACCGTTTTGGAGAAAACTTGGGGAGACCTTTGTCCAGCAGTGGATTGATAATGGTTGACAATGATGATGATACATGTATATATTTTTAATTGGAAGTTTAGCAACCACCGTGAGCAACTCAATGGGCTATAAGCAGTCGCCCGTCCCTAATTTAGGCACTGGTTCCAGGAAAGAGAGAGCCAGTTCCTTAAGACAAACACAACATCCATGCCTCACCGGGATCCGAACCCGGACCCATCTCGGACAGAAGCCATCGCTTAGACCACTTGCCCACCTGGGTGGCACCAGCATATTTATACTAATGAATGAAATACAAGATTACACCATAAAATACAGATTTTGAAGTTGTGAATCCGTCGATTGGTGTAAATATGACATGAATGCTAATTCAGATAACATCCCGCTCCAGGGCGGCGGAATTTTCCAATTTTTGGATGATTTATACGTATTTGAAACGTATAGAGGACTTACCAACAATAATACCATCATCGTTGAGACAATTTATACGTATTTGAAAGGTATAGAGGACTTACCAACAATAATACCATCATCGTGGAGACAATTTATACGTACTACGCCAGCACCTGTTCATGAACATACTAGGGGTGTTCAAATGAAAAGGTACGAAACGTCATAAGAACGTAATCGTTAACATATTTGCCTATGCCGCTATGGGAGAACGTAGCGACATATCTAGGGATGCGATTGGAGTCGCCGGCGTGGATCGGAGCATACGCGGGCGCCCGCATGCGCAGGAGAGAGTAGAGGCTCTTATAAAGAGCGCCGTCCAATTGACGCGGCAGTGCGTGGAAGGACAGGATGGCGTTCACATTGCAAAATTCGACGATTGAGGGGAAGCGAGGCGTTATCCGATTTCTTACAGCGGAAGGTGTTAAACCGGCCGCTATTCATCGCGGAGGGTGTGGTTCTGCTCCATGATAACGTGCGTCTACACGTCTCCAGGGTCACACACGCGGAACTGGCCAAGTTCCAGTGGGAGCAGCTTGACCATCCGCCCTACAGCCCGGACATGTCGCCCTGCGATTTTCATGTGTTTGGTCCCCTGAAAAAACATCTGAAAGGGAAGCGCTTCCACTCGGACGACGAACTCAAGGACGATGTGCAGGACTGGGTGTCGTCACGGCCACAGGAATTCTTGAAACAAGGAATCCTTCGGCTCGTTAATCAATGGGATCCTTGTGCTACGGCCTATGGTGTATACTTTGAATAAAGTCTTCATTTATACCCACAGTGTCGTTTCGTACCTTTTTTCATTTGAACACTCCTTGTATATACCGATTGAACGATCTTGAAGATACGTGATTGATGAAAAAAATGGATTTACGTGGTAATTATGTATTCAATATTACTGTTACTGCATTGTATAATGTGTTCATTTTTAAATTACGGATTAACTTCTTTAACGTCTTAAAAACATTTTTAAATGTTTTGTTGTTCCCCGAGAGTGGTGTAGCTTGTTTGTACCTTTACATCACGTTGTCAAGACAACGTAACGTGAACTTTTGTATATAAATATGCGTGTCTCTTAGGTTCCACGCGGCATTATGGCTTGAGAATGAGCTCAAGCGGGAGCTCGAAAGATCTTGCCTTTTTAGCCTATCATCTTTTATTTGTACTTTGTGACTTGACTGTAATGCACCTACTGCCAATGACTCAGGTGTACATAATGGAGATGTTTTTAATCGTGTGAGACAGTTGTAATTTTAAATGTACATCGTTTTTAAAGCACGAAGAGATTTTAGCTTAAGGGTTTCGAATTTCTATTATACATGTGGAATAGACTATATTTCAGCGAAAAAAAGAAAGAAAAAAATCAAATTCGTCATTTCTCTAAATAACTACCAATATGAAATTTCTCAGCTTCAAGTAAAAAAAAAAAATTATGAAGTATTAAAACAACTAACTCGAGTACGACAGTATCACCAAAGAATATCCCAGTAGCACGTAGAAATACGACTACGAGAGTGTTTCGGAGAAATGGCACAAATGCACATGCGCGTGCACGCCATTGCCAAACCAAAAATCTTAAATATCGCCTGAATGTTACATGAATTATGTACAATGGAAACTATTAAAGAGTAGTATCGGTGAACGGCATCTGTAACGTAACCGTAATGTACAAAGAGTTACACTGAAGAGCAATTGAATTAGAGATACCTGTCTAGTAATGTGTAGCACCACCTTCCGCCCTGATGACGGTGGCGATTCGTCTCGGTATGGACTCGACAAGACACCGGAAGCGTTGGGAAGCCATACGGATCCACGACCCCTGAACAAGCTCCCACAGTTCACGAAGATTTGATGGAGGGGGTCAGAGCCTCTAATATCTCTCTCTCGATAGCATCCCAGATGTGCTCGATGGGATTGAGGTCAGGTGACCTAGATGGCCAAGGAAGCGAGGTCACGTCGGTGGAATGTTCATCCAACCATTCCGATACAATTCAGGAGCTGCATTGTCTTGTTGCAGGATGAGGTCCCCAGTGGGATGTTGAAGACGCACAATCGGGAGCAAATGGTCTTCCAGAATATCCCGGTAACGTTGACCTGTGAGGGACGATGTCACACGTACCAGGGGCCCGATTTCAGTCCACGTAAACAGTCCCCAGACGTGAATGCCACCCCCACTAGCTTGAAGAGTACCGTGCTGACAAGAAATATCCATCACTTCATGTGGTTTGCGCCGTACTCGCATCCCGTGCCATCCGCATGTACCAACGTGAATCTCGACTCATCAGTCCAGGCAACATTTTTCCCACATGTCTAGGGTCCAGTGGCGAGATGTTCACGCGCACATGCTAATCTTTGCATCCTGTGATGAGCGGTCAGCAGCGGTACCCTCGTGGGACGATGGCTTCTGTACCCCATAACGAGGAGATGATTCTGGATGGTGTGGTTGCTTACGCGTTTTTGTGCACCAGCGTTAAATTGCCGAGTGAATTCATGCACTGTGGCCCGTCTATCCGCTGCTACAATGCGAGCTAGTCGACGATGACTCCGCTCATCCACACTCTGTTGTCCACGGCAGTTGGGCTTTTCAGGGATGGTTTTACCGGATTCGATGTACTCACGGTGCACCCGTGACACAGTGGCTCGTGAAAATCCCCGCGCCTGCACGATATCCGAAATGGAGTGACCCATTCGTCGGGCCCCGACAATTTGCCCACGATCAAATGCGTTTAAATCCTTCGTCGTACCCATACTGCGTCCGACTCTTACTGATTCCAGTCGAATCCCTCCTTATATTGTCGGATCGACGCATACGTCATGTCGTTTCCGTTTACAGGGCCGCCCACAGCGCCACATTTCCATAACGCCAGCTGTCTCTAATTCAATTGCTCTTAAGTGTATGTTCCAAAATAGGTATTGCTGAAACATTGTAAGATATCTCTGAAGGTGTAACGAAAATAAGAGATTGTAACGTTATTGATATATATCTAAAAGGTTTTGTGCTGTATTGGTTCATTCACTTATTTTACGTTGAACGTACATAAGCTCCTCACAACGGCTCTCCAAACGTAGCCCCCCAATAAACGACATTACTTTCCGGTTCCCCCAATATGAGAGACAATGGATTGTATAAGCTCTACACTTGGGCGTAAACGCACTGCAACATTTTGTAGAATCTATGCAAAATCGCATACGTGCTGAAATTGAGGCTAAAGGTGGTCCAGCTCTGTGCTGAATAAAGATCCCGAATTCAGTAGCCTGAATACGAGTGTCGTTCAAAAAGTAAAGCCGTTGATTATACAGGGGGCAGAAGGGTAATGCAGTAAACATACTTACTCTTACATACTTTCCAAGTATTCTACTTCTAACTGAATGCACCAGTCTCGCTTTTCAATCCACTTCCAGAAGGTGTGGTCGAAGCTCTTCCTCCACATGTCATACAATGATCATACAAGATAGAGATGTGTTCAGGCTCAATCTTAGGAGCCCGGGCCTAGCCAAAAACCCCTGGAGAGCAAGCCCCAGCGCGCACACTGCGAAGGGATGTGACGTCACGGTCAGAGGGCCATCGCAATCCCTCTCTCCAGAGAGGTCAAAGGGCAAAGGTAAGGGGAATGCCCTTATTAGCTGTGCGTGCATGTGGTATTCTTCAGTATTGAGCTTTCGGTAGTCGTGCACGTGAATTAGCGTTTTTATGCAACATGTCTGGAAAATATTGAGTGCCGTCCCCGGTGGCGCAGTGGTCTAAGGCGCTGGCCTCTGATCATTCTGGGGTCCGGGTTCGAATCCCGGTGAGGCATGGGTGTTGTGTTTGTCTTACGGCACTGGCTCTCTCCCTTCCCTGGAACCAGTGAGCCTAAATTAGGGACGGGCGACTGCTTATAGCCCATTGAGTTGCTCACGGTGGTCGTTAAACATCCAATCAAAAAAATATATATATTGAGTGCCTTTATGTAGATCTAATTACAATGCACATCCAAAAAGCTACAGTTTTCAGCTTTCCTGAGGGTGAAAGGCTTCGAAGAAGATGGATTTCTTCCGTACCAATAAAGAATTTTTGAACCCACCGTGAATTTAAAGGTTAATTAAGCCTAATTGTTCTTATGATAGCATGTTCTGCTTTCGTTGTCAATACAACTATAATTTAGTGACTTCTTAGTCGTTATTTTGATTGACGAAGTAAAATTTAAGGGTTAACGTTCCAAATATCAGCTCATTATTTGTTGTGGTTTAAATAATGATATTACTTACCATCCAGCATTTCATTTCTATAAAATAAATGTTATTTTTCTATACAAAATTCGTAGTGTTCAAATTGAAAAAACAAACAAACAAAAACAACAACAACAACAAAAAAAAAAAAAAAAAAAAACACAACCAAAGGAGATGTACAGATATTATCAGCGTATCAAGTACTAAGGTTAACCAGGCAAAGAAACTGGCAATAAATAATTACGTTATTTAGTAATTAAAATTTCATTTCCGTAAAACAAATATCATTTTTCTTCACAAAATTTCTGTGTATCAGTGTCCTAATTAAAACAAGAATTCGCACGAAATGTACAGAACTACTTGATGCGCTGATAATCTGAAGGCTAGCCCAAAGAAAAGTTTATTTGAATGTCCAACAAATGTATCCAATAGTTTGACATTAAATTCACTTATATCGTTAAACTTCAGCACGATACCTGAAGTTTACTATCTGATAAGTTAAAATGTATGTATGTGCATATATGGGCTTACATTTTTTTTAAGTTAGTGAGTGTACAATTTAATTTAAATTAAGTTGTGGTAGAGACTGAGGTTCGGATTAGAGAACTATGAACTTGAAATGTCTGCATTGAATTCTTTTGCAAAACAGCATTAATTCCTAGTTACATTCATAGTCACATGAATAAGGATAGTTTCAGAAATATTGGCAGTGAAACGTTCTTTCCTGCAAGAGGAACATCGTGCAAAAAAGAAAGTACTTATAATGAATAAAGCTTCTTCCACTAATGCTTCTTGTGTTAATTATATCATGAATAAACTTTCCTGCTAGTAGTGTAGTAATAATAATGAACAAGCTTTTACCTGCTAGTAATGTTGTAGTAGTAATTAAGATGAATAAAGTCTTAATGCTGGTTGTTAATAATAACAACTAATGAAATAAACCTAACAGCCAGACAGAGATCTGACAAAACTATGAACTGAGAAAAACGTACTTACTAGAACAACTTGTAACGTACCAGGAGATGTGACGTACCTGCCAGAAGGACGCACACGACATAAAGGCAGATAGGAATCAGAACAAATGTCTGCGTAGCTCAGTTGGTAGAGCGACTTGTTCCGGAATAAGCGGCCTCGGGTTCGAATCCCGGCGTAGACCAAAAATGACGGAGCAATTTACTTCGTTATAAACTTTTTATTAGAGAAACTCTTGATATGATCCAACATACACTTCACCGGATACACAGCTACTCAAAAAAACGTAGCTCCTTGCACATGAACGAAGCTCTACTCACATAAACGAAGCTCTCCTTACGCATATAACCAAAGCTCTCCCTACGCACATCAACAAAAAGTTCTCTCACGTAACACAAACAAAAGCTCTCTCTCGTAACACAAAAGCTCTCCTCTGGTATCGTTGAACGCGCCTATTTATACTGGCTACCACCACGTCATGACTTACACTCATTGCCAGATCTCATTCAGCGGGTGAAATAACATCTCGTTCAGTAAGAAGATAATTTACATAGGAAAATAAAATAACCAGAAATAGTAAAATCAAAAGGAAAGTGAATCTAGAGTATACGTTACATACTCATGCATAATGAAAGAACACATTTATTGACGCATGTGTTTTCCGCTTTTTAGGGAGTCTGTTAATGTGTTGATTGAATCTTCAACATCTTTACAGATATTGAAAAATGGAAAAAAATGTTACTTTTAGATTTTCCGGCATAAAATTTGCAGTGTTATGTGCATAAATTCGAGGATATCCAAGTTAATACATTCCATATTCATTTGACAGGGAACTTTTTCCTAAATGATTCTAATTTATAATTATTAATTTTTTACTTTCTAGAAGTATTTGCAAGATTTACCGTATTTTCAGTAAATATACTCACTAAATCGGAAATTTTGCTTTCGCGTTCGTGACGTAATTTAAAAAAAAATCTTTTCTAATTTTAGTGAATCGAACACGAAAAGAATTTCTAAAAGTTTTAAGTGAAATCATTATGTTCATACAGTCCTACCAATTTGCCATCAATGCACTTAAAAAAATCGTAGTTGCAAAATTGCTTAACGTAAAACACTGGGCTTTTCACGTTATGAGTGAAAAAAAATGTATGTTTGTGTTCTTTTAGCCAAACTGCAAACAAAATGAAACATTTCCTAAAATATTTAGTTTTAAGATCCGTACATGAAATAATTTCCCAGCAGAAGAGCAAAATTTGGGAATTCCCCGATTTACAGGTATCATTGCTGTAAAGTGAGACAAAAAAAAATGAAAGCTAAAGATGTAATCTTTCGATGTTGGCTAAGGATAAAAATTACAGAGAAAAAAAACACATGGTTGATTTATTGCTGTGTGCGTAAATTGTCTAGTATCGCACTCGAGAAATTATTTCTTTGTGTAAACACCGCGGTACTTCGTTGGCGTTTTCAGGAGGCGGAGAGCTCAGACTCGAGTCGATCGGCCCACTAGCTCTGACTTCACATACCAGTTCGGAGGCTTTTTAGCACGTCTTTTGTAAAAAAGATGGTGCTTATGTTACCGGTTTGTCCGTCCGTCCGTCTGTACCCACGATATCTCTGCAACTATTACTCCGATTTGAAAAATTCTTTTTGCGTTGGGAAGCTTGAAATATGCGAATAATGATCCTTTATTTCGTTTTTTTTTACGATGTACAATGTCGCCGCCAGAGGGCGTAAATGCAGATGATGTCGAATTCAAAAATACATTTTATTTCACATATTTGCTTCTAAACATACAATTGGAAAAAATCTTTTATCATTCGATTTCATTTATGTCGAAGAGTATTTTAGATACAGTTACTTTTTCAAATTACGCATAGATTTTCCTCTAGGCGGCGTAAAAGTAAATTACATTTTTCCCGATAAATCTTCTTCTAAAACTCCGATTTGAAAAAAAATTCTTCAGCGGACACACCTCCTGATGAAAAAATCTTTTGCATGTAATTTCTAATTTTTGGTAAAGCATACTTTGGCCACCAGGGGGCGTAAGTGTTAATTTTTGCTTCTCATGTATTTGCCATAAAAGCTGAGCTTCTAAAATATCGATTGAAAAAAATTCTCACGTCGACTGATGCCACTCACATCGATAAACCTTTTCGGAATATTTTGTTCTAAAAATATTCCATAGTTTCTCCGCCAGGTGGCGTAGATGTATATCTTATTTTTGTCAATATCTCTACTTCTAGGAGTCCGATTTGAAAAATTCCTTTTCTGTCGGATAGTGTTTTTCAGTGTGACATGATTTTATAAATTTTCAAGTAATTCATAGACTTTCCGCTAGGGGGCGTTGTGGTAAATTGCGTTTCCCCCTATATCTCAGTTTCTGAATCTCCGATTTGAAAAAAAAATTCTGCACCGGATACGGCTCCTGATGGGAAATCCTTTGCACATAATTTCTAATTTTTGGTAAAATATGGTTTGGCCAGCAGGTGGCGTAAGATTAATTTCGGCTTCTGATGTATTTTCAGCAAAATATGAGCTTCTAAAATCTAGATTGAAAAAAAAAGTCCTTTCTTGACCGATACTACTCATGTCGACAAACCTTTTATGGATATTTTCTTCTAGAAATATTGCATGGTTTCTACGCCTGGGGGCGAACATGTATATTTTATTTTTGTCAATATCTCTACTTCTAAGAGTCCGATTTGAAAAATTCCTTCTCTGTTGGATAGTGTTTCCGATGCGAAATGTTTTTTCCTATAAATTAAAAATTTTCAAGTAAATCATAGATTTTCCGCTAGAGGGCACAATGGTAAATTGCGTTTTCTGCGTTATTTCTGCTCCTAAAACTCCGATTTGAAAAATTCTTCCTGTGTCGCATACAAGACCTGATGGAAATAATTTTTCACATAATTTCTAATGTTTGGTAAAGAATGGTTGTGCCACCAGGGGGCATAAGTGTTAATATCTGCTTCTGATGTATTTGCAGCAAAATCTATGATCCTGAAAACTCGATTTTTTTTTTCTTGGACCGATACGGCTCATATGGATAAACCTTTTGAGAATACTTTCTTCCTAAAATAATGCATGGTTTTCCCAATAGGGGACGTAAAGTCACATCTTATTTTTGTCGATATCTCTGTTTCTAAGAGTCCGGTTTGAAAAATGATTTCTGTGTTGGAGAGCCTTTCCGGTGCGAAATGTTCCTAATATAAATTCATGTTTTTTTAACGCACAAGTCAGCAACCAGAGGGTGTAAGCTCACGATTCCGTTTACAGCAATATCTGAGGGATTAAAAACCCGATTGAAAAACTTCTGTCTTCCGTCAGATACTATTGTTTTCCATACCGGTTCCATTGACTTTGAATAGCTTTGATAAATTTAATTGGCGACAGTACGGATTCAAAAGACGTGCTTATTACACCCGAAAACTGGGTGTCATCTTTCTTGTTTAATATTCAGGGGTTTTGGCACATTAGTTTAAAAATCATTAGTTTAAGAAGTTTACTTTGGTTAATTCACTTCATAATATTAATATGTTCTTTGAAACACTATGTATAAAAGTAAATGTTCTAAAATGTGCTCTAAAAAATAAATAAATAATCGATGCATATGCCGTACGACTATACCAGAGGAATCAGTGAATTTGCCGAAAACTGAAGATAAGAAAATCTTTTAGAAACACAAAATATTCCATTCGTTATTTCTTTTGGATTTCCAAATTTACTTTTATTTTGGATACATTGCATTACAAAATATACAACTCTTTACAGACAGGCGCAAGTGTTTTAAACAGTGACTCTAGAATGCTAAACCTTGCAATATAATTTACGTATATGCTAACTAGTAAAGATAGTTTACAGTGATGTAGTAGAGAATGAAAAAAAAATGTAAGAAAATTTCAAAAAAAAAAAAAAAGCCTTTCAGACTAGATTATTCTGCATTTTGTAATATTAACGAAGCTTTGCACTTAATAGTGTACTAACCACGATATTATTCCATGTGTGTGCAATTTCCAGCAAGTTCATCATGAAAATTGCTTACCGTTTAAGCTTCTCGAAACTCCTCAAAAAAAGAATCGCATCTAATGTTTCAGCGCTTAACCTTGATCTTTTTTCCTCTAAAACTTGACCTGCTGCACTAAACACTCTCTCGCTTGCAGAACTACTCGCTGGTATACATAGTACACGTCTCACAATGGCAGCTAGCTTAGGAAATTGAGAATTCTTCCATCACGGTAACAAATCCACAGCTTCAAAGTGTGTTTCTCCCATGCACAATTCTACATGCTTACTAATTTCATCTGGATCAGAAACATAAATTTCAAACTTATCTTCCAAATCATGAAATAAGCTTGCTGATTTTTTTCCCGAAAAAAAATCCGAAAAATAAAAAAAAAAAATATTGCTGAAGAAATCAAGCTACAGGTATAGAAGTGACACCACCCATGAACTTAACATTATAAATTCTTTAATTTTTGGTAACCAGTATATAACAATGATATCCAGGGAATTATTTTTTAATTACGGTTTTTCGTGAAGGTAACTTATAAACAATGAAACTGGATATACAGGGTGTCCGAGAATTATTGGACACATTACAAAATTATGTACAAAAGAAATATGAGCATTGTCTGTTTTTCTATGTCCCATTACTAACACGATTTCTATATTTTTGTTTTGCAGAATTGTTATTCCCAGAATCCGATAGATGGCGCTAGGTGTGGCCTGATGAGGAATGTGTGAGAAATGCGCAATCTGTAGTCATGTCATCCGTACAGCAGAAAGCGATGTGTGTGTTATGGCTTGCGGAATTAAAGTCTGTCATTAAAGTTAAAAGACGGTACAGTTTAGAGTATGGTTGTAATTCTCCGTCAGCGAATTCAATTAAGCGGTGGGTGAAACAGTTTAAAGAAACTGGCAATGTGGAACGTCGTGGAGGAGCCGGTAGGCCTAGCGTCAGCGGTGAGATGGTTGACCAAGTTAATGAAAGTTTCCGACGAAGCCACAGGAAATCCGTTCGTAAAGCAAGCAGAGAACTGTGCATTTCGAAATCGACAATTCACGATATCTTGCACAAGAAATTAAAGTTTCATGTTTATAAAATTCAAATAGTAAAAAAGATGCATGTAAATGATCGCACTCTGCGATACGATTTCGCTGTGGATATGCTGAATCGAGAGGAAAACGACGAAAACTTTCTCAGTACTGTAATGTTTAGTGATGAATCCACATTTCATGTATCAGGTATTGTGAATCGTCACAACTGTAGGATATGGGGCAGTGAACCGCCTCATGCTGCTATTGAACTAGAATGTGATTCTCCAAAAGTTAATGTGTCGTGCGCCCTATCAAAAGGAGAAGTGATTGGCCCTTTTTTCTTCTGCGAAAAAACCATAAATGGTAACATTTACTATGCTAGAAAATTTTGCTATACCCCAGATCAAGAGATATGACAACGTCGTTTTCCAACAAGACGGGCCTCCGCATTGGTCAACGTGTTTACGTAAGTGCCTAAATGAGCATTTAAATGACATAAAACACGTGTAAAACTTATGAAAGTTCCATTTGTACTAGAAGAAGTACAGAAGTATGGTTAATTGTCCAAATTTCGTCATTGCTTCCATCTTCAAAGCTTCTACCCATTACAGAGGTAATGGCATTATTTTTCCATTCTAAACTTGATTTGAAACAAACTGTTAGGTAATCTCTGGAATCAGCTGCATGTGATATTTTAGAGATGTGGGAGAAGGCTCAAATTCATACTAAACAAAAAGATCATATTGTTGAGAAAATTGAAAAAAACATTTTTAAGAATGGCAATGTCTGAAAAAGAATAAAGAAAATAAAGCCAAGCATTCAGATGCTTCGATTAAGAAGGATAACTTTTGGAATGAAAAGTTGGAAGATATTTTTGATATAGCACATGTTAAAGCTTTAAGAATGTTCATGATCGAAGCAAACGAGTTGTTTCTAATGGCTGAACGTAAGAAAGAACGACGAGGAAAATTTAGGAAGTGTTGATTCGGTGCTGGCAAAAAAAAAAAAAAAAAAAAAAAAAAAAAAAAAGAAGAGAATTTGAGAAAAGAGGAACAACATTTTAGAATAAGAGGACTGGTGGAATATGAAGAGATAAGATCCAGAGTGGGAAAGGATTTTTTCTTCTTCATCTAGTTCGGATTCTGAAGAAAAAGAATGTTCTTGAAGAGCTTTCCACTTCAGGAGAGAAACCCATTAAAAGAGGAAGAAAACAAGCCCTGGATAGTAACTTGTCTGCTAGTCTTGATGTTGCAAAGGTTAGTAATCGACAGGCATCTTTAATTCTAGACCCTACAATACGAAATCGTGGACTAGATCCATATCTTTACAATGTAAATATAAATTCAGTTCGCCGTGAAAGAGCGAAATGCCGTCAAAGCGTTGCAAACAATTTAAAGGAACAATTCACTGCTGAGGTCCCTTTAAATATTTATTAGGATAACAAATTGCTTGAAGATATACACTATCTACCAACAAGTAATTGGACACCCCTGCAATCGACGATATCTGCGGTCCTGATACACGTCACGGCCGCCACCGTTAAATATCGTGTGGGAAACAATAACGCAACCAGTCGCATTCAAGATGCCACGCAGTTCGGAGCTCTCTGATTTCGAGAAAGGTGAAATGGCCGATCCATACATGACATATCCAGCGAGTTGAAGTACCCAAAATCGACAGTGACCTACGTTATTGGCAAGTGGAAGATGAGAGGTGACTGTCGGAATGTGCCCCGACCCGGCAGACCCACAAAACTGGGAGTTAGAGGCCGACGGTTGCTCGCCAGAGAAATTCGGAAGAACCGCACCAAATCGATGGGCCACATCCGCGAGGAGTTTCAACAGGCATCCGGGAGAGTTCTTTCGATACTGGGATTAAAGCACCTTATTGAGTCACTTACAGCCCTTCTAGCAGCAGCTAGACGGGCTAGAAGTGGCTCAATAAGGTGCTGAAAGGTGTTCACGGGTATGTGGAGCCATGCCGACTGCAGTGCATCTGACTTCTGCTGGAAGTTGCGTGGTAGAGCAGCCATAGAGCGAACAACACGATCGAGGTGGTCCCACAGATGTCCAATTAGGTTTAAGTCTGGGAAATTAGGGGCCCAGGAAAGTGCTATAAAGTCTTCATCGTGCTCTTTCAACCACTCTTGAACATTTCTAGCTGTGTGACAAGTCGCATTGTCGTTCTGGATGTTCACATCCGGGCCCAGGGAAGACAATCAGCATGTATGGGGGTACGTGGTCTGCAAGGATGGATTCAAAACGAATTCTGTCTATAGTGCCTTCCGCAGGTATGAATGGACCCAGACAATGCCACGAAACATTTCTCATACCATAGCGCTGTCCCCAACAGCATGTGTTCTTTCAGCAATGAATGAAGAGTGTTTGTTCTCCGATGTCTCTCGCCTTATACGCCAACGTTCATTCGTTCGATGAAGCAGAAAACGTGAGTCATCGGAGAAGGCAATCCTTTGCCAATCTGCGGAGGTCCAATTCCTATACTGTCACACAAATGTCCTTTTCCGTCCATGCACCTTCGTTAGTACAGGTGCAGTGACCATCCGTCTGAATCGGAGCCCCATACGCAGCAAGGTTCGCTGAACTGTAATTTTAGACACACTTCCGGTAGCCCCCTGGTTCATTCGGCCAGCGAGTGGATGGGCCTTCACGCATCCTCGAAGTCGACGTTCACCTCTCACGTCAATGGCACGTGGTGCTCCGCAGTTTCCACGTTGCATATTCGCAATGGTGCCATTCCTCCAGTCACGATATGCCGCCCCCGTGGCGCAGTGGTCTAAGCGATTGCCTCTGATCATTCGCCCGTAAGGGGTCCGGGTTCGAATCCCGGTGTGGCATGGATGTTGTGTTTGTCTTACGGCACTGGCTCTCTCCCTTCCCTGGAACCAGTGACTCTAAATTAGGAACGGGCGACTGCTTATAGCCCATTCAGTTGCTCACTGTGTTGTCAAACCTTCAATTGCCGCCCCAGTGGCGCAGTGGTCTAAGCGATGGCCTCTGATCATTCGTCCGAACGGGGTCCGGGTTCGAATTCCGGTGAGGCATGGATGTTGTGTTTGTCTTACGGCACTGGCTCTCTGCCTTCCCTAGAGCCATTGACCCTAAATTAGGGACGGGCGACTGCTTATAGCCCATTGACTTGCTCACGGTGGTTGTTAAACCTTCAATTGCCGCCCCGGTGGCGCAGTGGTCTAAGCGATGGCCTCTGATCATTCGTCAGAACGGGGTCCGGGTTCGAATCCCCGTGAGGCATGGATGCTGTGTTTGTCTTACGGCACTGGCTCTCTCCCTTCCCTGGAACCAGTGACCCTAAACTAGGAACGGGCGACTGCTTATAGCCTATTCAGTTGCTCACTGTAATTGTTAAACCTTCAATTGCCGCCCCAGTGGCGCAGTGGTCTAAGCGATGGCCTCTGATCATTCGTCCGAACGGGGTCGGGGTTCGAATACCGGTGAATCATGGATGTTGTGTTTGTCTTACGGCACTGGCTCTCTCCCTTCCCTGGAACCAGTGACTCTAAATTAGGGACAGGCGACTGCTTATAGCAAATTGAGTTGCTCACGGTGGTCGTTAAACCTCCAATCAATCAGTCTCGATACAGTTTAACCACAGCAGCACGCGAACAATTCACAAACTGCTCTGTTTCAGAAATACTGCCGACCTTGCCCGGAAAGTCGATAATCATCCCTTTTTTGCAAATCTGATAAATCGCTCCTTTTATCCATGACAGCAACGAGTGTTATGTTTTCAGAATGCCTACAACACACCTTATATATCCTCTAAGCCAGCTCACGCTAAGTGCTGTTGATGTCAAAAGTAGGTGGTAGTGGCAATAATGTGACTCAACTTCACTGAAAATTTACAATTGATTGATCTTCGATTTACCAATGTTTTTTCTAATCTTTCGCCGCGAGCTTTAGACAATTCCCCATTTGACCCTGCTCTCCAAAGGTTTGGTAAGCGCTGGGTTAAAGAGAGATTATAAATAACCTCTGCAGTAATAAGGAGAAGTGTTTCTTCATTGAGTTTTTTTTTTTTTTTTCAGCTATCGTTTTATTTCACCCAAAGCGTATATATCACCTTGAAGGTTTAATGCGGTAAGAGTTCTCAAATCGAAGGGAAACACAAGAATGTCATTCCACTCAAGCTGATGTTGCAGAGCTAAAGTTTCGATTCTTCTCTCTGTTATGTGCAAACATTGCTGGAATGGTTTTCCCGACGTTATCGCATTGAAGTCGAAGACAAATTACCCGCACCACACGCCCTCCAGAACACACGCGATTACGTGAGAACAAACGTAATTAGCCCCCTTGTCATGATCCCGACTAACGTTTTTTGACAGGATCCATCAAGGAATAAAAACACTCCAGACTCCTTCCGTCTCCCTCCCGCTCTTCTTTCTTCCTATCAATCCATTGACATTCCGGAGCAGCAGAATCAGAGATGTGGGTTTCGCGGAGGATTCTGGCATTTACCCATCGCTAGCGAGGAGACAAAGACGAAGCAAAACACTCAATTTGTCACTTTCCCGATGGAAGACACGATCATTTTGGAGTCAATTTCATGCGACGAGTAGCTCTTCTCAATAAACTCGAAACTTTGAGGGAGGAATTATTTTTAGGACGAAGGAATTGCCGCCGTTTGAAGGAATGAACATATTGAAAAAGAAAACAATATTTAGTAGTACATCTCGGAATATGGGAGATGAAGTCAGGCGCAATATTTTGAAAGGAACTGTGACTAGTGACAATATGTCTCCTAAGCTCTTCAATGCCATATTGCAGTATATTTTAATGCTATGCACCTTTCACGAGAGTAGTAAAATAAATCCCATACAAAAAATGTCGATGTAACGAAAATCGGTGCCAGAAGTAGTCAAAACCATTGTTGATTGCAATAATACTTAATTATAATAACATTGATTGCAACAATATTAAAAAGTATTGTTATGTAAGTATTTTTCAAAAAATACTTGGGAAACAATGCGATTTGATTAAGTATTGTTTAAGTGCTATTGCGTAAGTATTTAAGTATCGTTGCATAAGCATTTAAGTATTGTTTAATTACTATTGTTTAAGTATTTAAGTATTATTTAATTAATGTTGCGTCAGAACTTAAGTATTGTTGCATAAGTAATTAAGTATTGTTTAAGTACTGTTGCGTAAGTATTTAAGTATCGTTGCATAAGTATTTAAGTATCATTGCATAAGTATTGTTTAATTAATGTTGCATAAGTATTGTTTAATTAATGTTGCACAAGTATTTAAATATTGTTTAACTAATGTTGCATACGTATCTAAGTATTGTTGCATAAGTATTTAAGTATTATTGCATAAGTATTTAAGTATTGTTTAATTACTGTTGCTTAATTACTTAAGTATTATTTAATTAATGTTGAGTAAGTACTTAAGTATTTTTGCATAAGTATTTAAGTGCTGTTGCATAAGTATGTAAGTATTGTTGCATAAGTATCTAAGTATTGTTGCGTAAGTATTTAAATATTGTGGCATAAGTATTTAAGTATTGTATAATTAATGTTGCTTAAGTATTGTTTAATTACTGTAGCTTAAGTATTTAGGTATTGTTTAATTGATGTTGCTTAAGTATTTAAGTATCGTTGCATAAGTATATTTAAATATTTAAGTATTGTTGAGTAAGTATTTAAATATTTTTACAAAAGTATCTAAGTATTGTTTAAGTACTGTTGCGTAAGTATTTAAGTATTGTTTAAGTACTATTGCGGTGGAATTTAAGTATCGTTGCATAAGTATTGTTTAATTAATGTTGCATAAGTATTTATGTATTGTTTAATTACTGTTGCTAAGTTTTGTTTAATTAATGTTGCTTAGGTATTTAAGTATTGTTTAATTAATGTTGTTTAAGTATTTAAGTATCGTTGCATAAGTATTTAAGTATTGTTGCTTAAGTATTTAAGTATTGTTGCGTAATTATTTAAGTATTGTTGCATAAGTATTTAAGTTATGCTGCATATGTATTGTTGCGTAAGTATTTAAGTATTGTTACATATGTATTGTTGCGTAAAAATTTAGGTACTGTTGCATAAGTATTTAAATATAGTTGCCCAAGTACTTAAGTATTGTTTACGTATTGCGTAATTATTTTACAATATTGATTGCAACAAAACTTAAATACTTACGCAGCAATACTTAGCAATACTTACTGTTGCGTAAAGTATTTATTGCAAAATACTTACAGGACAACAAGTATTGTTGTGTAAGTATTTAAGTATTGTGGCGTAAGTATTTAAGTGTTGTTTAAGTATCGTTGCGTAAGTATTTGTGTGTTGTTGCACAAGTAGTTAAGTATTGTTGCGTAAGTATTTAAGTATTGTTGTGCAAGTATTTAAATATTGTAGGGCAAATTTTTAGACATTGTTTAAGTATTGTTGCGTAAGTATTTAAGTATTGTTTAAGAATAGTTGCATAAGTATTTTACAATATTGATTGCAACATTACTAACTCAACAATACTTAATTTCATTGCTACTCAACAATATATTTTACTAAAAATTCGAAGAACATTGTTTCATAACGTTTTACATAAACGTAAAGATATTTCACTGCAATTTCCGTAAATTACGAGAATCTCTTGCTAAATGTAATAAAATCCAATACAGAAATGAATTTTGATCTATGCATCTTTGCCGTCAGCAGTAAATTGGGCGTCGTAGCTAAGTTTGCACACACCACCTCCTCAAAGGGAAAGTGCCAGCAATTGACCAGAGCTTTAACAAAAATGCCAGCAATTGACCAGAGCTTTAACAAGAAAGATGACACCGAATTTTTGCGTTTAATGAGCACGTCTTTTGAATCTGTTCTGACGCGAATTAAATTTATCAAAGCTATTCAAAGTCAATGGAACCGGTATGGAAAACCGTAGCATCTGATCGAAGAAAGAAGTTTTTCAATCGGGTTTTCAATCCCGCTGATATTGCTCTAAACGGAATGGTGAACTTACGCATCCTGGTTGCAGACTTGTGCGTTAAAGAAAATTTGAAATTATATGAGGAACATTTGGCAGCGGAAACGCTCTCCAACAAAAAAATAATTTTTCAAATCAAACCCTTAGAAGCAGAGATATCGACAAATACAAGATATGCATCTACGCGTTCTGACAATGAAAACAGGCATTATTTTAAGAAGAAAGTATTCTCAACATTTTTTTCGATGTGAACGGGAAAGAATTTTTTCAGTCGAGGTTTCAGGATCTCAGATTTTGCACCAAATACATCAGAAGCAGAAATTACAATTTATGCCCTCTGGTGGCCAAACTATTCTTTACCAAATATCGGAAATAACATGAAAAACATTTCCCATCAATGGTACAGACAGAATTTTTCAAATCGGAGTTTTGAAGCACAGATATCGGGGGAAACGCAATTTACTATTACGCCCCCTTGCGAAAAGTCTATGAATCACTTGAAAATTTTGAAATTATATGAAAAACATTTCTCAACGAAAACGCAATCCAACAAAGAAGAAATTTTTCAAATCGGACCCTTAAAAGTAGAGATAGTGACAAAAATAAGAAATACATCTACGCCCGTAGCGGAGAAACTATGCATTATTTTAAGAAGAAAATATTCTGAAAAGGTTTATCGGCTTGAATGGCATCGTTCTACGAACAAGTTTTTTAAATCGAGACTTTACATGCTCATATTTTGTGGCAAATACATCGGAAACAGAAATTAACACCTATGCCTCCTGGTGGCCAAATTATTCTTTACTAAAAATAAGAAACTATACGCAAAATATTTTCCATCAGTAGCTGATCCTATGAAGAAAACATTTTTTAAATCGGAGTTTTAGAAGTAGAGATATCGGGGGAAACACAATTTACTTTTACTCCCCTTAGCTGAAAATCTGTGCGTAACTTGAAAAAAGTGATTACACCTAAAATGCTTTCCGACATAAATGGAATCGAGAGGTGAGATAAATTTTTTAATGGGATGTTTAGAAGCAATACAAGTATATGGAATAAAATGTATTTTGAATTCGATATCATCTGCATTTAGGGCGAAATTGTACATTGTAAAGAAAGAAACGAAATGTTGGATCATCATTCGCATGTTTCAAGCATCCCAATGCAAAATGAATTTTTCAAATTGGACAAATAGTTGCACAGATATGGGGCCCACAGACGGACGGACGGACAAACCAACAACCTAAGTACGATCTTTTATTACAGAAGATGTGCTGAAAATGATGAATAGCACAATGCGGTGTAACCTGTAGACATCCTAGATAAAATACACTTTCTACCAACAAGTAATTGGACACCTGTGATAGCAAAGGAAAACGAAGTTTATTCACCTTCAATAGTTGGTGGAGCCTCCACGAGCGGCGATTGCAGCTGCGACCCTCCGGGGCATACTCTTAACCTGGCGTTGTACGACGGCTAGCGGTATTTTCTTCCACTCGGCTTTGAGAAGACAGGCCAGTTCCTTCACCGATTTCGGACGGTGAGGACACCCCTTAAATCGACGCCCCAACTCGTCCCAGAGGTGCTCGATAGGGTTAAGGTCCGGGCTCTGCGCAGGCCAGTCCATTCGATTAACCCCATTGTCACTATATCAAGCCATGGTGGACCTCGCAACATGACAGGTGGCATTATCATGGTGGCATTGTCATCCTGAAAGTAACATGGGTCCACCCCGTAAAACTGCCACAACGTTGGAAACGCATGGTCATCCAAAATGGTGCAGTAGGTCTCGGCGTTGAGTCTACCAGGAATTGCGACCAAGGGTCCCGTGCCATACCAGGAGAAACACCCCCATAGCATAATTCCACCGCCGCCGAACTTCACAGTTGGTACAATACATATTCCGGCAGGAGGCGTTCTTCAGGCAGACACCCAGACCCTGCCATCCGAAGCTAGAGGGTGAACCTTTATTCGTCGCTCCAGAGAACCTGTTTCCACTGTTCAACGGTCTACTGTCGACGTTCTTTGCACCACGTTAGCCGAGCAGCCCCAATTGAACTTGGTAATCAAAGGCTTGTGGGCGGCAGCTCGTCCATGATAACTGAGCAGATGGGCTTCCTTACGGATGGTATTCATCGAAAGAACACTCCCGGATGCCTATTGAAACTTCTCGCGGATGTGGCCCATCGATTTGGAGCGGTTCTTCCGAATTTCTCTGGCCAGCACCCGTCGGTATCTAACTCCCAGTTTTGTGGGTCTGCCGGGTCGGGGCACATTCCGACAGTCACCTCTAATTTTCCACTTTCCAATCACGTAGGCCACTGTCGATTTTGGGTACTTCAACTCGCTGGATATGTCACGTATGGATCGGCCATTTCTGTGATATCCGACGATTACACCTTTCTCGAAATCAGAGAGCTCCGAACTGCGTGGCATCATGCATGCGACTGGTTAAGTTGTTGTTTCCCACACGATATTTAACGGCGGCGGCCGTGACGTTTATCACGACTGCAGATATCGTCGATTGCAGGGGTGTCCAATTACTTGTTTGTTGATAGTGTATTACCAATCCCCTTCACTAACACGGTCACGATTCAGATTTGTTTTACTACGTAGAGGTCAGATTTTAGGATGTACACGCTCAGTTCGACTTTTATATTTCCATCAAATTTCATCGGTGTCAAGGTCACTTTTTACCTTCGTCTGAATCTGAATAATAATAATAATAATAATATCTAAACATACCTCATTGACATAGTCGTGTAACAGCCAGAAGATGCACGCAGAGATGCTGTGAAAGTATAACGACCTACGGTACGAAATCAAGGAAATGTGGCATATGGAGAACTTCACCACCGTCCCCATAGTAATACAGCCACAGGAGTTGTACCTAAGACCATTCACAGCTCTATACAGACACTACACCTTCAACCTAACACCTACATGGAACTACAGAAGGCAGCTATCCTGAAAATTTGTAGGATGTTAAGGAAGTTCCTGGACAACTGAGAGAAAGAGCTACCACTTCCCAGGCTTGGTACGTCGTACCCGTCCCGGAAGGAAGAGAAGAAAAACTTCAGGAGGACGTGGAATCTCTACATTTTTACAATAATAATAACAATAAGCGCTAATCGCGGATTTCCTCACCCAGCGAGGAAAAAGGACAGCGAGCCAATATCAGGAAATGGCCGACTGGAAGATCACAACAGAGGACCTTCAGCAAGCCAGAGCTAAGATACACAGCGGGAAAGTGCCAAGTGTTGATAATATCCATAACTACTGGTACAAGAGGTTCACCTGCATATACAAATATCTGGCAGATCAACTGACCAACATGATCCAAAATATTCTCACTCGGGGAGTACTGATACTAAAGGCTAAAGATGAAGACACAAGAAATCCAACCAACTATCGACCAATAGCGTGGCTACCTACGCTGTATAAGATCCTTACAGCGCGCATCGCCAATCATATAATGAGGCACATAGAAGGAGAAGCACTTATGGCAGAACAGCAAAAGGGATACCAACTGGACTGTAGACGGTGCTAGGAACAGCTTATCATCGACGCTGTTGTAATGGAGCAAGCTTTCAAGATGCACCGGAACATGTACACAGCATGCATCCATTACCGTAAAGCCTACGATTCCGTACCCCACAGCTGGCTCATAGAGGTCCTTGAGATCTAACGGGAGAGCTTTTTGCATCGGTTGCTCAAGGGTGATGGAACATGGGTCACTTACGCGAATGTTACGCGACAAAGAGAATGGACAACCCACTGTGACGTACCTGCCAGCAGGACGCACACGACATAAAGGGAGATAGAAGTCATAATGAACGTCTGCGTAGCTCAGTTGGTAGAGCGACTTGTTCCGGAATAAGCGGACTCGGGTTCGATTCCCGGCGTAGACCAAAAATGACGGAGAAATTTACTTCGTTATAACGGCGCCCGAACTTCTCGGATGACCCGGCCGTTCAAGATCTCGCAATGGTGTGATGTTCTTTCCACACCGCGAGACAAGAAAAATAAGATAATCTCTTCTTCAGTGCTTCGAAAAATAAATGTGTGTGACGTTGCATTCCACACCCTAGATTGACTGGGAGTTCTCAAGTGCACGTTCTACAGCGGATGGATGCCTGCAACGATTCATGGTCACGGCTGACCCGTGGGCCATGCCCCGACCTTCTTTCGGAGCGGGGGAGAGATGTGACGTGCCTGCCCGCAGGACGCACACGACATAAAGGCAGATAGCAGCGAGAAGATACGTCTGCGTAGCTCAGTTGGTAGAGCGACTTGTTCCGGAATAAGTGGACTCGGGTTCGATCCCCGGCGTGAACCAAAAATGACGGAGAAATTTACTTCGTTATACCCCACAGAAGGTTTCTAAGCCACTCCTTCTGGGACAAAAGATGATGCTGATTTGCTGGTGGTATTGTCGCGGTGTGATTAACTATGAACTTTTTATCGCGTAACAATACAATCAATCAGATACTTACACCCAACAGTTTGACCGTCTCCATGTTGCACTGCAAGAAAAGCGCACAGCGTTGATTAATCGCCATGGAGTTGTTTTTCACCAGGATAACGCTCGAGCACATATCGTTTTTCACCAGGATAACGCTCGAGCACATATCGTTTTTCACCAGGATAACGCTCGAGCTCATATCGTTTTTCACCAGGATAACGCTGGAGCACATATCTTTTTTCACCAGGATAACTCTCGACCACATATAGTTTTTCACCAGTATAATGCCTGAGTACATATCGTTTTTCACCAGGATAACGCTCGAGCACATATCGTTTTTCACCAGGATAACGCTCGAGCACATATCGTTTTTCACCAGGATAACGCTCGAGCACATATCATTTTTCACCAGGATAACGCTCGAGCACATATCGTTTTACTGACCCATCAGAAATTGCAAGAGCTGGAATGCGAAAGATTGTCGCACCCACCTTATTCCCCGGACCTTGCCCCGTCGGAATTTCATCTCTTGTCGAATTTTCTCGCTGAGAAAAACTTGCTAATAAAGTGAAACGTTGCATGGATGACTTCTTCAACTCCCGTTCGCCATACTTCTATCGCAATGGGATATTTCAACTCATAGATCCGTGGAACAAGGTCATCACTTCTAATGGGGACTACCTGGATGATTAGGTTAAGTGTTTTGTCCGATTTTTAGTCCGTCTTTTGTAAAAAAAAAGTTAGTAAAATCACGCAATGAATTGATTATGATATGCTTTCTCACATACAGGAAGTTATTACTCAAGTTATGAGGATAATGGCTGTGGAATAAATCTCGCTCCCGTGCCGTGACCTTTGACCCCATTTCGATCATATTCAACAGAACCAGTTCAGTATACCTCCGGAACAACATGATAAACTTTTGTCGCAATCGAATCAATTTCACGTAAGTTATGACGCATAAGGGCAATGGAATGGATCTAGCTCCTATGTCCTTACCTTTGACCCCATTTCGCCCATTTTCAATGGGGTTCGTTCCCAGTTGGTCTCCTACCACATACTAAAATTTCATTGAAATCGAACCGTTTTTACGCAAGTTATGACGCATAAGGGCAATGGAATGGATTCCTCTCATATGTCCTGACCTATGACTCCATTTCGCTCATTTTCAGTAGGGCTCGTCCCCAGTTGTCTCCTGCCTATACTAAAATTTTATCGTGAACCATTTTTACGCGATTTATCGTGCGGACGGATAGACAGACAGACAGATAAAGCTGGAGCATATACGCTTCTTCAGTTCAGCACAATTTTATTAACATGGTTGGGTTCAGGAGGCGAACATGGACGTCCTGATACATATATTGTACGGTAAAATATACAAACTCTAAAATCTATGTACATTATATACAGCACGATGTATTGATTCACAAAGGAGCCTCGTATTAAGGGGTGCAGACATTTTGCACAAGAACAATAAAAGATTTTGTCGAAACATTTCGTCTCGGAGCATAAGTATATTATAGTGCTGACAAATAACAGAACGAGAATATTATAATGAAGCACTGTACAAAAGGAGAACTGTAGATGACAAAGTAGACAATGTGAAAACTAAGGCAAACGGAATTACGATGTCTTAGTACTGGGAGAAATTATGATAATCATAGGGAAGACAAGTAAGACTATATACATTTGTACAGCATGGTGCATATTCTATTCACATTTGTTAGAAGATATAAGCTGTATGTTGAAGTTTGATTCCAAAAACCAATGGTGAGCATGCACGTTGAACTGAAGTTCTACAGAGCTAAGAGCAACAAGGTTATAAACAACCGACAGTCAGTTGCAACGTCGCTGGCATGCCGGCGAACCAGGAAGCGGCCGGAGACCACGTGGAACGGAAATGTTGTTCTCTCTGTTGGGCGACGGCCACAAGGTTCTCTAGACGAAGTCTTGAGAGGAGACGCTCCCGAAAGTGGCACAGTAGTTCTACAGAAGCTTGGTGGATGGTATAAGGAGATGAGATATCCCGGCAGCGCTGATGAAATACGTAGATGACGTGTTTCACCAGGATGAAAATCGTAGATGACGTGTTTCACCAGGATGAAAATATATGAGCAGATGAAAGCTTGACTGGCGGAGAGGCCTGCAGGAGGAGTGTCTTATAGGCATCGAAAACCTACGGTTGGAAGGAGTAAAAAAAGATCTGTTTATGTTATCGGTTTGCCATTCCGTCCCTCCGTCTGTAGACACCATATCTCTGCAACTATTAATCCGATTTGGAAAATTCTTTCTGCATTGGGAAGCTTGAAATATGCGAATGATGATCCTTTATGTCGTTTTTTTTACGATGTACAATATCGCCGCTAGAGGGCGCAGATGATATCGAATTCAAAATACATTTTATTCCATATATTTGCTTCTAAATATACCATTGAAAAAAATATTTTGTCTTTCAATTCCATCTATGTCGAAGAATATTTTAGGTATAGTTACTTTTTCAAGTTACGCATAGATTTTCCGCTAGGGGGCATAAACGCAAATTACGTTTTTCCCGATATCTCTTCTTCTAAAACTCCGATTTGAAAACGTTTTTCTTCAGCGGATACATCTCCTTATTTTAAAATATTTTGCATATAACTTCTAATTTTTAGTAAAGAATACTATGGCCACCAGAGAGCGTGAGCGTTAATTTTTGCTTCTGATGTATTTGCCACAAAATCTAAGCTCCTAAAACATCCATTGAAAAAAATTCTCACGTCGACAAAACTTTTCGGAATAATTTCTTCTTAAAATATTGCATGGTTTCTACGCCAGGTGGCGTAGATGCATGCAATTTTTCTTATTTTTGTATATCTTATTTTTGTCAATATCTTATTTTTGGCAATTTTTCTTATTTTGTATATCTTATTTTTGTCAATATCTCTCATTTTAATGGTCTGATTTGAAAACTTCTTTCTTTACTGCATAGAGTTTCTAGTGTGACATGTTTTTCATATAATTTCGCAATTTTCAAGTAATTCACAGAGTTTTCGCTAGGGGGTGTAAAGATAAATTGTGTCTCCCCTGATATCTCTGCTTCTAAAACTCCGATTTGAAGAAAATCTTTCTGCACCCGATACAGCTCCTGATGTGAAATCCTTTGCATATAATTTCTAATGCTTGGTAAAAATGGTTTGGCCACCAGAGGGCATATGTCTGAATTTCCGCTTCTGATGTATTTGCAGCAAAATCTGAGCTTCTAAAATCTCGATTGAAAACAAATTCGTTTGTGGATCGATACTAATCACGTCGACAAACCTTTTTGGAATATTTTGTTCTTAAAATAATGCATGGTTTCTACGCTAGAGGGCGTAGATGTATATAATATTTTTGTCAATATTTCTACTTCTAGAAGTCCAATTTGAAAAATTCCTTCTTTGTTGGATAGTGTTTCCGATGCGAAATGTTTTTCATATAGATACAAAATTTTCAAGTGAATCTTAGACTTTCCGCTAGGGGCGCAAAGGTAAATTGCGTTTTCCCCGACATTTCTGCTTCTAGAACTTCGAGTTGAAAAATTCTTTCTGTATCACATACAGCTGCGGATGGAAAATGTTTTTCATACAATTTCTAATATTTGGAAAAGAATGGTTTGGCCACCAGGGGGCATAAGTGTTAATTTCTTCTTCTGATGTATTTGCAGCAAAATCTGAGTTATTGAAAACTCGTATTAAAGTCTTTTTCTTGGAACTATACCGATCACATCGAAAAATCTTTTGAGATTACTTTCTTCTGAAAATAATGCATGGCTTCCCCCCCCGGGGGGCGTAATACATATCTTATATTTGTCCATATCTCTGCTTCGAATAGCCCGATTTGAAAAATTATTTCTTTGTTGGAGAGCGTTTCCGCTGCGAAATGTTTATCATATAAATTTAAATTTTTCTTAACGCACAAGTCTGCAACTAGAGGGCGTAAGTTCACGATTCCGTTGACAGCATCTGTGGGATTAAAAACTGATTGGAAAACTTCTTCCTTTGGTCAGATACTATTGTTTTCCATACCGGTTCCTTTGACTTTGAATAGCTTTGATATATTTAATTTGCGTCAGAACGGATTCAAAAGACGTGCTCGTTACACCCGAAATTTCGATTTCATCTTTCTTGTTTAAGCTTGAAATACATGTTTCTCAAATTTCCTGACATTTTCTTTACAATCTGAAACGATTGCATACAGGGGCATGTATTTCGTTGATAAAAGTGTGTTCCTGGTGATTATTTTGATTAGTGAAGTTCATTTTGTACCTGTTTACGGGTATTTAAAGTTTACATAAAATATTTCGACATATCTTCAGTAACAACATAATGCAATGGGAGATTACCAAATCTCGCATAAGCGGCAGCCAACAGAGATGTAAGGTTAATTAGGTAATATACCTCGCATTTCACAGGCGCATAGTCGATCGGAAAACAGATACAGTGTGTTTCTGATCCCTCTAATAAAGTGGAAAATGACACTAGATTTCAATAATGATTATGTTTACAAAAATCTCTTGTTGCCAAGTTAAATTTACTTTTGCCGACATGACAACACCAAAGAGCGACTGATGCATTCGTCTGATGTTGTTTATAAAAATATCCTTTCAACAGCTATCAGCACAACCGCCTCTGCTTTTAATACCCGTTAATAAACCCTTATTTTCTCCTCATTAATCCACTTGCTCTTTTTTTTCGTTGCAGAATGGAGGTATGAAGAGCAGGAAAGTAATTAAGGTAAAAGTTATAATTAAAGTTTCCGAATTGTTATGTTTTCCTTTATGTATCGTTGCAAGGAAATTAATGATGAGTAATTAGAGGTAAATGAAGGTGCAACTTTGTCCGAGGCGATGGCACGTGGTCGCCGAAAAAAAAAAAATACCTTGCTAAATTTCCAACGCTTTATCGATTGCCAAAAAGAGAGAAGAGGGGGGGGGGGGGGGCGGATGCTGAAATTTAAAACAAATATTCGGCGAGGTGAAAAAATGACTTTGAAATACAGACTTTCGATTTTTTTTTCTTCCTACGTGTAAATCTTCGAAACTTAAAATAATTCTCCAAGAAAAGAAAGGGAACATGTGAAACTGCATTTAAGATCACGCAGGTGGAAGAAATGGTCTTTCTTTACTTCTTTTTTTGTTTCTAACACCAAGTGTTTTCGCAGAAAAGAAAGTTCCCACTGAACTATTTCCTTTTCTTTCTTCAGTTTGTATTTCCTCTTACGCTATGTAATACGTAGGATAATGTGCTGTATTACGAAACGGGAGTTGTCGGTTTCCTCCGGTCTACAATTCAAAGCCACATTCTAGAATTCTTTCAGCTGAATTTTTGTCGACACCGGTCCCAAAATATTCTATCATTTAAAAAATAAAGAAACGGAAAAGGCATTTTCGATTCTCTACTGTTTTATAATAAAGCGTCTAAGAAAGAGCATAACGCATACGGCGCAGGGAATTTAGCATTGTAAAACAGAGACAGTTCACTGTATATGCGTGCAGGAGATCTACTTTTATTCTGTAATATCGAGAACAAATACCTATAAAATTTAAGTGCATCTTAGTTCAATTCAATTAAAGCTCAGTTTCCTGATCAATGTTACAATCTCTTATTTTCGTTACACTTTTAGAGATATCATACAATTACGTTTAAGCAAGATCTATTTTGGAACATTACGGTTACGTTGAAAATAGCATTCACCGATACAACTGTTTTATAGATTCCATTGTACATAACTGCTACCTTGATGTTGCATTCTGGCGATATTTAAGATTTTTGGTTTGGCAACGGCGTGGATGCGCATGCGCATTTATGCCATTTCACCAAAGCACTCTCGTAGTCGTATTTTCACGAGCTATTGGGATATTCTTTGGCGATACTGTAGTACTCGAGTTAGCTAGTTAGTTGATTTAATATTTCATCATTTTGTGTGTGTGTGTGTGTGATTCAAGATCAACTGAAAGTAAGTAATTGTTTTGATTATTATAATTTTTAATTTCTAAAAAGCATTTTATAAAATCCAAGTAGATGGCCGTGTTGTTGTATTAGTATACTATACCAGCATGACTTTTTTACTTGAAGCTGAGGTATTCCATATTGGTAGGTATTTAGAGAAATGACGATTTTGATTTTCTTTCTTTTTTCCGCTGAAATATAGTCTATTCTATATGTATAATAGAAATTCGACACCCTCATTTGGGACCGATTTTTATTCCTTTTGTTGCCAATATTTAAACGCCGCCAATGTTCCAAATGGACAGCTATAATGAATAAAGCTTTTCTACTGAACTAATTATTGTGAATATAGCTTTCACTAATACTATAATGAATTCAATGCTTGTACTAAGCTTCTAATAGTGAATTCAAATGGTTGTTGTTACTAGTTAATTAATATCATGAATAAAGTCTCCTGCTAGTAGTGTAGTAATAGTAATGAACAAACTTATAACTGGTAGTAATGTTGTAGTAGTAATTAAGATGAATAAAGTCTTATGCTGGTTGTTACTAATAACACTAAATGAAATAAACCTAACAGCCAGACAGAGGTCTGACAGTACTATGAACTGAGAAAGACGTACTTACGTAAACCCTTGTATTATTAACTTCTACTGGTATACACACTTCAAACACAGCTACTCAAATAACACGTAGCTCCTTGCACATGAATGGAGCTCTATACTCATAAACAACAGCTCTCCACATAAACCAACGATCTTCCTATACAACAACAAACGCTCTCCCTACACACATCAACAAAAAACTCTCCTTAAGTAGTCCAGAGAGCATTTGTCATTTTCATGTAGGACTTCCGTCCACAGGGAGTAGAGTTTAAGTCCCAGCCACCTACAGCGAGATCGCCTTTTTGGGCAGGACACAGAAACGGAAGGAATGAGAGCAAGTCTAGCGACTTTTGACAGAACAGTTTGTAGTGAGATTAGAGTACAGTAGATGGCGCCACCGTACAAGTACGATATTGCACATAGATGGGTGAGAGAATTTCAGGGAGGACATAGGAAAGGATACCCATTTAACCAGTGGGTCCAGCCTGGGGGCCGTCACTTTACGTGCTCGTCCGATACACGGCGGATATTCAGCGATTGTTAGTAAATCACACCATCTCTGAAAGATCAGTCCAGGCTAGAACCTGGGGACCCAGCATCGATAATCTGAAACACTAACCACTAAGCCATCCGCGGCCTCTCCTTAAGTATCGTTGAACGCGCCTATTTATACTGGCTACCACACGTCATGACTTACACTCATTGCCAGATCTCATTCAGCGGGAGAAATAACATCTCGTTCAGTAAGAAGATAATTTACATAGAAAAATAAAATAACCAGAGATAGTAAAAATCAAAAGGAAAGTGAATCGAGAGTATACGTTACACAGCAGACTGCGTTGAACCTGTGAAAACGTAAACAACTCGTAATACGACTGTTGTTGCTCTTGAAACAGCTGTCGAGTGTAATATTTTTTAATGTGATTTTACAAAGTTTATTAAAACTATAATGTTCAACGTAGTAAATACGTAACAATGATATGATGATGTCACAAATATATTTCAAATACGTAACAGTAATGTAACGAAGTTACAAATATCTTTCAAATACGTAACAGTAATGTAACAAAGTTACAAATACCTTTCAAATACGTAACAGTAACATGAGATCGGTATATCGAAGTTACAAAGACCTTTCACTGTAACGTATCGGTTATGTTTCAAAGTTATGTAACGTTTGAGGACATTTTGACGGAATCGTAAGGTTTCTGAATCATTACTGTACATTGCGCAACGTATCTGAAAAGTCTCAATGTTTCAGTGCTACGTACTTGTAACACGTACGACATATTCTCTGCTTTGTGGCCGCAGGAATAAATTGTTTGGATTTTATACGTTTAGTTTGTGAGTGTGAGACGTACTACATAGGTAAAGCCCGGGTCAAGACGACAAATCTGCCGCTATATATTCTGTCCGTGTAGCTTGGTTGGGAGAGCACCTTTCCCCGTAGTGAGGAGGCGCGTATTCACTCCCTTTCATGGACAAATTTGTGTTTTCACGATGCTAAAAGATCAATTTTTGGATATGTTCTGGAAGCTGAAAGCAGGAGCGTGAAATAGTTAACAAGAAAGATGACACCGAATTTTCGGGTGTAATAAGCACGTCTTTTGAATCCGTTCTGACGGAAATTAAATTTATCAAAGCTATTCAAAGCCAATGGAAACGGTCTGGAAAACAATAGCATCTGACCGAAGAAAGAGGTTTTCCAATTCAATTTTTAATCCCGCAGATATGGCTGTCAATCGAATCGTGAACTTACGCCTTCTGGTGGCAGACTTGTTCGTTAAAAAAATTTGAATTTATGTGAGAAGCATTTCGCAGCGGAAAAGCTCTTCCACAAAGAAAGAATTTTTCAAATCAGACTTCGAATCAGAGATATCGACAAATATAAGATATGCATCTACGCCCCCTGTTGTAGAAACCATGTATTATTTTAAGAAGAAAATATTCCAAAAAGTTTATCGACGTGAGTGGCATCGGTCCCGGAAATAATTTTTTCAATCGATATTTTAGAAAATCAGATTTTACGGCAAGCAAATCAGAAACAAAATTTAACCCTTACGCCTCCTGGCGGCCAAAGTATTCTTTACCAAAAATCAGAAATTACGTGCAAAAGATTTTCCATCAGGAGCTGTATCCGGTGCAGAAAGAAATTTTCAAATCGGAGCTTTAGAAGTAGATATATCGGGGGAAACGCAATTTACCTTTACGCCCCCTAGCGGAAAGTCTATGATATACTTGAAAATTTTGAAGTTATATGAAAAACATGTCACATCGGAAACTCTATCCAATAAAGAAAGAATTTTCCAAATCATACCATTAGATGAATAGATATTGACAAACATAAGATATACATCTACGCCTCCTGGCGGAGAAACCACGCAATATTTTCAGAGGAAAAATTCGAAAATGTTTATCGTCCTGAGTGGCATCGGTCCACGATAGAACTTTTTCAATCGAGATTTTAGAAGCTCAGATTTTATGGCAAATACACCAGAAGCAAAAATTAACACTTACGCCCCCTGGTGGCAAAAACATTTTTTAACAAAAATTAGGAATTACATGCAAAAGCTTTTCCATCAGGAGCTGTATCCGCTAAAGAAAAAAAAATTAGAGTTTTAGAAAAAGAGATATCGGGGAAAACGTAATTTACTTTTAAACCCCCTAGCGGAAAATCTATGCGTAACTTGAAAAAGTAACTATACCTAGAATACTATTCGACGTGAATGGAATCAAAGGTTAAATGATTTTTTTAATCGGATGTTTAGAAGCAAATATATGAAATAAAATGTATTTTAAATTCGATATCTCTGCCCTCTAGCGGCGAAATTGTACATGGTAAAAATAAAACGAAATAAAGGATCATAATTTGCATATTTCAAGCTTCCCAATGCAAAAATATTTTTTCAAATCGGACTAATAGTTTCAGAGATATGGTGTCTACAAACGGATGGAAGGACAAACCGATAACATAAGCACGATCTTTTTTTATTTTACAAAAGACGTGCTAAAGATAGTCAGTGGTTAAATCGCTTAGCGTTTTTTGCAGGTACTATTAACCACTTGAATATTCTTAGTATAAATCTCCAGATGTAAATATCTACCTCCTACGTTAACACACTCTTGATGCACACTCATATCAGAGCTGCAATTTTTTGAGCATCGCTTGTAGAATTAAAAGGTTGCACATTTTCCATATATGAAAGAATAGCTTGAGTAATCTCGTGAAGTGAAATTACAGTACGAATATTTATTCAGTCTTTAAATAAATTAATAATGGAAATTCTGAAGGGTTTTCAAAATTTGAAAAACGGAAAATCCTTTGTAGGCCTATTTACCTGACATATCAGATGTAATCTCATGTGGGTGGCATGATACTAGGTTTGAAAATTTCGGAGCTCCAAACGATGTGATTCTTCAAAATAAATGTTAAAAATAGTGCAAAACTAGCGTGGAATATTATTATTTTTCCTTCAGAGAAATATGCAGACTAAGTAAATTGTCATCGCCATTAATCGAACGCCCAAATTCAGCATATTTACCATGAAAAAAACTTTTTTAGGAACACGACATATTTACAATAACAAATTGGAATGCATACGCATTTGTTGCAACCATAACTTATAGGGACATCGTAGTAAGCACGTTCAAATTCGGTAGAATGTTTTCCATTGTTGTCTGAGTTACAGTTGGCGGTTACAAATCGATATCTTGAAACGCGGAGCTGAATCAGGCAAAAAAATTATCCCGCTATTTTTAACGGTAACGTATAAACTGTAATTGCTTCATCGCTTGAAAGGAACAATGTAATTGTGCAAAAAAAGCACAATAGGATTTAAAAGTGCAACTTCGTTGCCATATTTTAGGTAAAATATTGTTTTAACGATAAAGTGTTTAATAAAAATTTTTGAATCACTTTATTGGTGTAAACATGACATGGATGTTAAATCAGATAATATCTTAAAACTTCGTCGTCGTCGTGGAGCGCGAATCGAACTACCGTCTCCCTGATAGCGCCCGAGTATGTTAACCACTACACCACACAGAACGATCAAGTGTCAAAGTTTCCGATTAATTTGAATATAACCATCACAGGATTCGCTAGTTGAAGCAACCCGGCATTCATATATAGCGAATCTGGAGGTTAAGAATTAATTCCCGTAATTGCCCGCAGACGCAGAATATGAATGAAGAAATGGTTCATCATCATTGTCAAGCATTATCAATCCACTGCTGGACGAAGGTCTCTCCAAGCCTCTTCCACAACGGTCTGTCTTGTGCCAGTCAGCTCCATGTTACTCCCGCATACTTTCGAATTTCATGCACACATCTTCCATGTGGTCTTCTTCAGGGTCTTTTCTGTCCCTTGGAATCCAATGTAAAATTTCGACTGTCCATCGATGGTCTGTCATTCTGGTAGTATGTCCAGCCCATTGCCATTTCAGGGATTTAACTCTGATCATGATGTCTTCCACTTTTGTCATTTTTCTGATCCAAGAGTTCCTCTTCTTATGTCTCCTGGTTACACCAAGCATGCACCTCTCCATCCCCCTTTGAGTTGTCTGCAGCCTTTGTATGTCTCTTTTAGTTAAGGTCCACGTCTCTGCACCATACGTAAGCACTGGAAGTATGCATTGATCAAACACTTTTCTTTTAAGACATAATGGCATATTGCTCTTGAAAATTATGCTGTTTCTTCCAAAAGCTCTCCAGGCAAGTTTTGTACGCCGATTAATTTCTTCATCAATGTGACCCTCACTTGATATCTGCTGTCCAAGATAAACGTACGTGTCTGTTATCTCCAGCTTTTCTCCATCCATCGATCAATCTTCATTTCTTGTAAAAGCATTGAACATCACTTTTGTCTTCTGAAAGTTCATTTTTAATCCCACTTCTTTACTCTTGTCAGCAAGTTCCTGGATCATACTCTGCAGCTGTGATGGAGTAGTTGCAAAAATGACTACGTCATCAGAAAAACGAAGGTGAGTTAGATAACCTCCATTAATCTTTATACCTTTGTTTTCTCAGTTTAGTGATTGAAAGACATTTTCCAATGTGGCATTAAATAGCTTGGGAGATATGGTGTTACCTTGTCTCACTCCCTTCCCAATTTTTATGTGAGCTGTATTCTCAACCAGCCGAATCTTTGCACTTTGCATTTTCATAGATGTTATTAATAATTTAATGTATGCATCTTCAACACCTCAGGATTTCAAAAGCATTGTATATGCAAATAAATAACTAATTATTATTTATTTGAATATAATGGTTATATTCAAATTAATCGGAAGCTTGAAACTTACTCGTCTTGCGTAATGTAGTGGTTAACGTACCCTGGAGCTCTCTGGGACACTCGGGTTCGATTCCCGCTCCAGAACGACGAAAACGTGAAGTTTTCTAATAATATCTGACTTAACATCTCTGTCATATCTACACCAATAAACGAATTTACATCTTCCAAATTCGTATTGTACAATGGTGTAAGCCCGTATTTCATTCCTTTATATTCAGCGCCTCCAGGTAATCAGGGGAATTAATTGTAAACTTCCAGATTCGCTATATTAATGCCGGCTGCTTCGACTAGCGAATCTTGTGATGGTTATATTCAAATTAATCGGAGTTTTGCAAACCCGGTCGTTCTGGGTGATGTAGTGGTTAGCATACTCTGGCGCAATCCGGGAGACGCGGGTTCGATTCCCGCTTTAGGAAAACGAAATTTCCAGGTTTTCGGATGTTATCTGATTTAACATCCATGTCATATTTACAGCAATATACGGATTCAGATCTTGCAAATTTGTGCTGTATAATAGTGTAATCCTGTATTTCCTTCCCTGAAATCAAAGTTTCCAATCTTTTGCGCATTAACCAGATGGCTTTCTCAAGGAAGGTAGACAGGAAACTGCAAACTGAATAATACGACACTTCAATGATGTGAACGCGCTGATTTGACTAGAAAATAAATGAATATGTGCAAATGTGATTATTCATTCGGAGATACGAGGAATCATGTTGGTTGGGCACGCAGGAACGTGCGAGAAAACGCAGCATTTTTTGACGAACTGGTAACAAGCTTTTGGCAATTCTAGAGAGACGCTATCATTGCAAGACTTACTGTTGGTAATAATCTCTAAGGTTTCACCAAAGGCAGTAGATTTAGGCTCGGAGCAGAAAGCTAATTTCTTTATATCATCCCACATAGGATCAGTGGACTTGAACTTGACTTCTCTCGAGAGGACACTGATTATTTTTCCGTCCCATGTGCTTCTTTTATGTTCGTTGAGTCTAACTCTGAATGAACGCTTCGTAATTCCAATGTACTACCGCTTGGAGCAATCGGGATATCGTGGTGAGATGGCATAAATACTGGCCTTGTTGAGAAGAGGAGCTTATCAATATTTCACTTGAGCATGATATACGCCGAGTGGCCACTTTATTATGACCCTCCCCCCAGTACTTCGTTGGGCCACCTTTTGCCTTTAATACTGCGTCGATTCTTCGTGACATGGACTCCACGAGATGTTGATAGGTGGTTTGTGGGATCTGAGACCATGCTTGATGAATAGCACTTTCCAGGAGTGTGAGATTGCAGGGCTGTGGATCCAGCTGTCTGATGGCTCGTTCAACTTCATCCCACAAATTCTCAATGGGGTTGCGATCTGGAGATTGTGGGGGCTACCTAAGCAAAGTAAACTCACCGGCATGTTCTTGAAACCAATCCTGTACAATACGAGCACTATGGCAGGACGCATTATCTTGTTGAAAGTAGCCATCGCCATTGGGATAAACCATCCACATGACAGGATGCACTTGGTCCGCAACGATGTTTAGATATGATGTGCCAATCAGACGTTGATCAACACGAATTACAAGGCCCAAAGCATGCCAGGAAAACATTCCCCAAACCATAACACCAGCTTGAAGGGTTGTAGCAATGCATTTGGGGTCCATGCTTTCGTGCTGTTTCCGCCAAATTCTCACTCGGCTATCGGCATGGTGCAACTGAAAACCTGATTCATCGGACCACATAATTTGTTTCCAATTATCAACTGTCCAATCCTTGTGCTCGTGTGCGAACTGGAGACATTTTCTCCTTTTAACTGCAGACAGCAAAGGTGTTCCAACAGGTTTACGGCTGCCATATCCCATCCGATGCAGTGTACGGCGAACAGTGCGTGCAGAGATCATTTGAGGGGATCATTGATTAAGATGGTCTGTAAATTGCTGCACTGTTGCCCTTCTGTTGCCTGTTACCATTCTGGATACTCTCCGTTCCGCCCGAGCAGTCACTAGTCGATGACGACCACACGTTGCACGTAGAGACCCAGTTTTTTGGCTGACAGTCCAGTCTTAAAACACTTTAACAACAGCTGCTCTGGAACATTTCACGAATGCGGCGGTTTCGGTGATTCTCGCTCCATGGCTCCGAGCTCCTACAATCATCCCACGTTGAAAGTCCGTCAAATCGAATTTTTTACCCATCTCGTCACCCAAAAATCACTTTTTCTACTGTCGCAAGCACTAAGCTTTCCCTTTTCATACTAGCCTCGCCTTCTGGCGGCAACAGCGTGCAGCTATAGCTCATTTGCTTAAAACTGTCATGTGGTCATAATAAAGTGGCCACTCAGTGTATAAAGATGTCGGAGACCTTATGCCGACACTGAATTTCAACCTCCTGAGCGCGTTCTCGAGTTCATAGGAAACACTTGGTATGCAGGGAATGTAGTCCAGGTAGCATAGTAACGGCACAGAAAGATTAACACGGTTGGGTCTGGATTTTCCGATAAAAGTTTCGTATCTGGTTTGAAGTGTATCCTGCCTCAGTGGCCAATTCGATTATGATTTTTAGTTCGTATTGTCTAGAGGAAACCTGGGAGGAAACGGCAAAGGCTCTTCTAATTCGACACGTTAGTAAAATCATGCAATGTATTGATTATGATACGCTTTCCAACATACCAGAAATCATTACTCAAGTTATGTGGATAATGGCTGAAGAATAAATCTCGCTCCTGTGACCTGACCTTTGTCCCCATTTCCGATGATATTCAATAGAATTGATTCAGTATACCTCCGGAGCAACATACTAAAGCTTTGTCGCAATAGAAGTATTTTTAATTAGGTTATGAGGATAATGGATGTGGAATAAATCTCGATCCTGTGCACTGACCTTTGACCTCATTTCGACGATATTCAACAGAACCGGCTCACTCTACCTCCGCAACAACAAACTGAAGTTTTGTCGCAATGCTAGCGTTTTTAGTCAAGGTAATGAGGATAATGGCTGTGTAATAAATCTCGCTCCTGTGCCCTGACCTTTGACCCCATTTCGATGATATTCAACAGAGTTGGTTTAGTATACCTGCAGAACAACATACTATAGTTTTGTCTCAATAGAAATATTTTTAGTCAAGTTATGAGGATAATGGATGTTGAATAAATCTCGCTCCTGTGCACCGACCTTTGACCCCATTTTGATGATATTCAACACAACCGGTTCAGTACATGTCCGGAACAACATGATGAAGTTTTCTCGCAATCGAAGCATTTTACGTAAGTTATGGTGCATAAAGGCGATGGAATGGATCTCGCTCCTATGCCCTGACCTTTGACCCCATTTCGCCCATTTTAAATAGGATTCATCTCCAGGTTGTTCTCTACTAGATTTTAAATTTTCATCGAAATCGAACAATTTCTTCTCGAGTTATCGTGCGGACATACAGACAGACGGACAAAGCTGGAGCATATACGCTTCTTCAACCTACGGTTGGAAACCGTAAAACAGGAAAGAAAGCTGTCTTGTAAGAAGAACAAACAAGCTACACAACTCTCGGGGAACAACAAAATGTGTAAAATTTTTAAGATGTTAAAGAAGTTAATCGGTATTTTACAAATGAACACATTATACAATGCAGTAACAGTGAAGACACAGGATTGACGCAAAATGAATTTACGTGATGATTATGAACTCATTATTACTGTTAATGCATTGTAGAATGTGTTCATTTGTAAATTACCGATTAACTTCTTAAACATCTTAAAAATTTTAAATGTTTTGTTGTTCCCTGAGAGTGGTGTAGCTTATTTGTAACTTTACAGCATTTCGTTATCAAGGCAACGTGACGTGAATTTTTATATACAGGGTGTCCCGAAACTTCGTGTACAAACTTGGAGGAGGTAGAAAACAGCAGGATTTGTCATTTTCATGTAGGACTTCCGTTCACAGGGAGTAGAGTTTAGGTCCCAGCCACCTACAGCGAGATCGCCTTTTGGGCAGGACACAGAAACGGAATTAATGAGAGCAAGTCTAGCGACTTTGACAGAACAGTTTTTAGTGAGATTAGAGTACATTAGATGGCGCCACCGTACAAGTACGATATTACACATAGATGGGTGAGAGAATTTCAGGGGGGACATAGGAAAGGATACCCATTTTACCAGTGGGTCCAGCCTGGGGGCCGTCACTTTACGTGCTCGTCCGATGCACGGCGGATATTCAGCGATTGTTAGTAAATCACACCATCTCTGAAAGATCAGCCCAGGCTAGAACCTGGGGACCCAGCATCGATAGTCTGAAACACTAACCACTAAGCCATCCGCGGCTCAGGTAGAAAACAGAGTTAGGAACCAGAATTAAATAGGAAAGTATGGGCGGAAACGTCACCCTCACGTGACCATTTGGACCGGACATTTGAAACCAAGTGGATTGGGCGTGGCGGTCTCGTCGAATGGCCAAAAAAAAAGTTTACCTTATTTATCTCCTCTTGATTATTATCTCTGGGGTGCCATGAAGAGCATTGTGTGCGACACGCCAGTAAATTCTGAAATGGAATTGGTGGCACGAATCTCCATCGCTGCTGCTACGATCCGCGAAACGCCAGGTATCTTCGACAATGTTCGCCAATCCATGTCGCGTAGGTGTCATATGCGTGCATCAAGGCCAATGGGCGCAATTTCGAACACTTCCTGTGATTCTTGTAAGTCCTACTTTGTACTCTTTTGTACAGCGTTTTACACTGCTTTCTCTATTGTGGCCTTACTGTGTCTTTGTGTCTCTTTGTCACGTGAGGTTGCCGTTTCCGCCCATGCTTTCCTATTTAATTCTGGTCCCTAACGCTGTTCTCTACCTCCCCTGCAAGTTTGTAGACGAAGTTCCGGGACACCCTGTATAAGTGCGTGTCTCTGAAGGTCCACACGGCATTATGGCTTGAGAACGAGCTCCATTGGGAGCTCGAAAGATCTTGCCTTTTTAAGCTATCATCTTTTATTTGTACTTTGTGACTTGACTGTAATAAACCAACTGCCAATGACTCAGGTGTACATAATGGAGATGTTTTTTAATTGTGTGCGACAGTTGTAGTTTGAAATGCATATCGTTTGAGCAGATTTTGACGTAACCGTAAGGTTTCTGAAACATTACTGTTACATTGCGCAACGTATCTGAAAAGTCTCAATGTTTCAGTGCTACGTACTTGTAGCATATACGAAATCATCTGTGTGGGTATTTATTAATTATTTATCTTGTTCTTATATTTTTATATTTTTCATCAACTGATGTATAGCACTCATGCTACGACCAGATTCACTTGCTATTGGATATATCCTTCATAATCAATTAGAACATATCTTCGTTGAGCCTCGATTAACCATTGAAGAATCGATGAAAATACTATTTAAACTTAGCTCTATCTAATTTCGTACTTAAGAGGTATTATCTGTTTTAACTTTATTGAATAATAGTGAATTATCAATTAACTTTTCCGATTTCGTTTAAGGAAAAATTAAAGATTTTCTCTCTCTCTCTCTGGGAATGAAGAAGACGCGTTGCTTCGTTCGAAAGATTCGACCAAAATCAAGCGTAAATCTCTCTAATTACCTTTCTCATGCAACGTCGATTTCGTTTTACGCGAAAGTATGTTTTCGGTCGAGACAGCACAGAGTCCCTTCTGAAGAAATTACGCTCGTGCCTGTTTGTGTGTGTGTTTGCTGATATCGTCAAAGTTATAAGACTTCAAAATCAATAAACGCAAATGGTTTGTCGGAGAAACTACAGTTCACTGTATTTAAACAAAAGTAAAACTCTCCTTGAATTTTTTCTTTTTTCATTTCAAAGTGTCTTTAGAAAGTAAGGTATCCATATTTATAAGCTACTGTTTGTGAAAACTGCAGCACCAAGAAGTAACCAGGCAATCCAAATGACATTTCTGCCACATATTACTGATATGACTGTAAACACGTGATTTAATTTTGACAACAATACAATTTTTGCCTGCAAAAATCAGTATCTTGTGAAACCATAACGAGCTGCAAAAAGAGCTTTTATATTCGGGGCAAAGTTATCCTGGCAATGGGGCAGATCATAGATGAGATCATATACACTGCCGGACAATTGCTAAGGACGGAAGACAATAGCAACGATAGCAACCATAAAATGGAAGGCAGGAAAATGTGCAAATTAGCATAAGTGCGGGATACAGTAAGACGTGTTGTGCGTATGCAAATTTTGGATTGCCGAACTTGTTCGTGACGTCATAGCGCTGATAAGAGATATAAAGCATTTCACGCGTATTGACCGTTGTTGTTCAAATGCAAAGTTGAAAGGGAAAGAATCAATTGACGAACTTGCGATTTTCAGTATGTCTTCCCGACATCACCTAGATGATTTTACGCGTGGCCGTATTATTGGTAAGATTGAAGAAGGGCGAAGAATAACAGATGTTGCCAGGGAGTTCAACGTCAGCCACAGTGTTGTCTCAAGGCTTTGGAAATCATTTCAAACAAATGGAGAGTGTAGCAAACGTCACGGGGGAGGTCGTGTTCGCAGTACGACACCTGCAGAAGATCGGTACATAGTGCTATCAACAAAAAGACACCGGCGCCGCACAGCTAGTGAGTTAGCAAATCAGTTTATGGCTGCTACTGGCAAGCGGATCTCCCGAAAAACTGTCGCCAGACGTTTGCATGAAGGAGGACTATACTTCCGCCGTCCTGTTGTGTGCATCCCAATGTCCAGACGTCACCGTACCGCCCGTTCGCATTGATGCCATCAACATCGCAATTGGACTGCTAACGACTGGTTTCTGTCCTCTTCTCAGATGAGAGTAGATACAGTCTATCGTCTGATTGTCGACGACAACTGATCTGGCGTGATAGTGGTACTGCATATTGTCCAGCAAACATACAGGAAAGGGACCGATATCCGACATGTAGTGTCATGGTATGGGCTCGCATCCTGATCAATGGCCGTACGTCCCTCTATGTGCTTCCAACTGGGACTATGACTGGCCAACGATACATTAATTATGTTCGTCTACTTCATGTTCGCATGTTCTGTGGTGCTGTCGGTGATAGATTCATTTTCATGGACGACAACGCAACATGTCATCGAACAGTCGCTGTCCAGGAGTGTCTTGAGAGCGAGGATATTTAACGCCTCGTATAGCCAGCACGTTCTCCAGATCTGAAACCCATTGAAAATGTGTGGGATGCTTTGGGGAGGAGTCTTGGTGGTCGCCAATGCCCTCCAATTAACAAGGACACCTTCATCCGTGCACTGACAGAGGAATGGGATAAACTACCCCAACAGCTGCTTGATAATGTTGTGCAAAGCATGACACGACGTGTGGAATCTTGCATCGCCCTCCATGGTGGCCATATCCCGTATTGACATCTCACGCCGGAACGCCTGCAGACGGTAATTGCATTTTTTTCGCGTTTACGTATTCTGCACAAAATGGCCTGTTTGTCCCTTGAACACGTTCCAATGCCTTCTGGATTTCAGAGCACAATAAATTGTCTTTCTTGTAATGTCCTGGCATTCTGACATTATTTTATTTCACTTGGCATCCAACCACACATACTTTTTTATGCGCTATATAGCCGTTTATGATCCGTCCTTAGCAATTGTCCAGCAGTGTATATAGAGGATTTTAGGAAGGTAGTGTCTGACCCCAGGTCTTAAACAACCCTTAGAAATAGGAAGCTAGGAGATTTGGGCTAGAGTGCCCCATGAGAAAGTGACACGGAAGCGAGGTAGAAAGGGAGAGGAAGACGCCCTTATTTATGACCGGGAGGCCAGTACCCGGGGTCCGAAGGCTTAACGTGCTCATACAATGCTATAGTAGATCAGATCATATATAGAGGATTTTAGGAAGGGAGTGCCTGACCCCAGGTCTAAAACAACCCTTAGAAATAGGAAGCTAGGAGATTTGGACTAGATTGCCCGATAGGAAAGTGACACGGAAGCGAAGTAGAAAGGGGAGGAAGACGCCCTTATTTATTTCCGGGGGGCAGTACCCGGGGTCCGACGGCTTAACGTGCCCATCTGACGCACGGCGGATATTTAGTGGTTCGAGCGTTCGTACCTACCTGAGATCGAACTCGAGGTCTTCCCCGTGGCAGGAACGAACGTTGACCACTAGGCCACCTGCGGCCCCTCTGGCAATGGGACTAAAGCTACTGGTTTTTTTAATCCCTAGTTACAAGTATTACTCCGCACTAATGGTGTGTAGTTAATCTTAATTCACTCGGAAGTTGTGCGGGGGAGCTTCTCCCACAGACCCTCAGGGCTGTCATCGTGATCGGAGACTGACCCCTATATTTTAGCACCATGCCCCAGCTCTGACAATATCTCCAGTACCCCCCCCCGCGCACGTTACAGACCGGTAGACAAGCAATTTATTTATCTCTCTCTTTATTTATCTTTTTTTTTTTTTTTTTTTGAAATATTACAGAACGTGTAACTTTTTTTCTTTTAAAATGAAAATTGCTAAACACAGGAAGAAGTCTTAAGTGGCCTAATTTTTGTTTCACATATTTTTTCTATTTGTTTTTTATATTTCATTTATGTACTCACTGCTTGAAGATTACCAACTGTGGGATTTAATTAAAAGTAGTTCTACCAAGTCAGCAGTTATGCGTAAAATTTCGTTCTTCCCAAAATTTTGCATTGATTAGATTTTTTATAACAGATACCCGTTAAATGTGTATGCATTTTTAACTACCCTGTGTTGCCATAAGTACTGTACAAGAGCCGGTCTCTGTGATTATTGATATTTGAGGGTTGACTGTAAACTGCCATACAAGAACACTGCCACACATCTTTCAGCAACTTGGAAAATTGCCACATTTTTCTTTGAAGGGGCCGGGCACAAATTGCTGTTCCTCCAAGGATCACTTTGAATGTGTGGCCGTTTTCCAAGTTTCCAAAATATGTGTGGCAGTTTTCTAAGGTGCCTAACGACAGGAAGGAACTCTTTCGTTTGTCTGATTTTTTTTTTTATTATATGACTGACCTTTTTTTTTTTTTTTTTTTTTTGATCCATGCCTCATTGGGATTCGAACCCGGACCATTTTCGAACGAATGATCAGAAGCCATCGCTCACATAATTTGTTGAGTTTCAGCTTGTGAACGCTGAAAACTCCCGATCGGACTATGTATCCTTTATATTTCATATTGAAGATGCAAGTGCACAGATTCGGCTGTTTGAAAACACAAAAATGCCGCCCCGATGGCGCAGTGGTCTAAGGCACTGGCCTCTGATCATTCGTCCGTAAGGGGTCCGGGTTCGAATCCCGGTGAGGCATGGATGTTGTGTTTGTCTTACGGCACTGGCTCTCTCCCTTCCCTGGAACCAGTGACCCTAAATTAGGGACGGGCGACTGCTTATAGCCCATTGAGTTGCTCACGGTGGTCGTTAAACCTCCAATCAAAAAAAAAAAAAAACACACAACACACATAAAAATTAGAAAGGGAGTGAGACAAGGTGACACTATATCTTCGAAGCTCTTTAATGCCACATTGGAAAATGTCTTTCAATCACTGAACTGGGAAAACAAAGGGAAAAAGATTAATGGAGATTATCTAACCCACCTTCGTTTTGCTGATGACATAGTCATTTTTGCAACTACCCCATCAGAGCTGCAGAGTATAATCCAGGAACTTGCTGACAAGAGTAAAGAAGTGGGATTAAAAATGAACTTTCAGAAGACAAATGTGATGTTCAATGCTTTTACAAGAAATGAAGATTTATCTATTGATGGAGAAAAGCTGGAGATAACAGACACGTACGTTTATCTTGGACTGCATATATCAAGTGAGGGTCACATTGATGAAGAAATTAATCGGAGTATAAAACTTGCCTGGAGAGCTTTTGGAAGAAACAGCATAATTTTCAAGAGCAATATGCCATTATGTCTTAAAAGAAAAGGGTTTGATCAATGCATCGTTCCAGTGCTTACATATGGTGCAGAGACGTGGACCTTAACTAAAAGAGACATACAGAGGCTGCAGACAACTCAAAGCAGCATAGAGAGGTGCATGCTTGGTGTAACTAGGGGAGATAAGAAGAGGAACTCGTGGATCCGAAAAATGACAAGAGTGGAAGACATCATGATCAGAGGTAAATCCCTGAAATGGCAATGGGCTGGACATACTGCCAGAAGGACAGACCATCGAGGGACAGCCGAAATTTTAGATTGGATTCCAAGGGACAGGAAAAGACCCAGAAGAAGACCACATGGGAGATGGGTGGATGAAATTCGAAAGTATGCGGGAGTGACATGAAGGAGACTGGCGCAAGACAGACCGTTGTGGAGGAAACTTGGGGAGACCTTCGTCCAGCATTGGATTGATAATGGTTGATAATGATGATGATGATTTCATATTGCACATGCCCGCAGAGAATTTGTTTAGCTGTAATTCATAAACGTTGAAAAATATCGTAAACAAGAAAATACGAAAATTTTATGTGTGGCAGATAATCAATCTCGGGAGAAGTAGCCGCGGAGGAATCCAGAACGCAATTTTTATACGGGCCCTTAAAATTTTTGTGTCCAGTTCTCCAGTGGCCACTTCTTCGGTGGCCAGTTCTCCGCTTTGTCTTTGGCCCGGAAATCAGGGAAATGTCTAAATTTCTTACTGAAAATGAAATATCAAAAAAAAAAAAATGTTATGAACAATAGTTGCTCAAGTAGTGGGGAATATAGCCACACGAAATTTATTTATGCAGAGCAATTTTATGGCACTGAAATTCCAATGTGTCCAGTTCTGAATGTGGCCACTTCTCCGTACCCGAGCTTATCATTTTTATTAGCAGCCGACATAACTTTGATTGCTGTAGGAATTTCATTTCGGAAGAAAAAACTGTGTGCTTTCTGACGAACTGCGGTTAAAGCAAATTCGTCGTACCGTTATAGCGGCGTTTAAACGCACCGTTGCGTCGAAATTCAATCTTCTTTCTCGCAATGCTGCTACTTGAAACACCAGTGAGTTATGCCGTAAGAATTGTTACATCATTTTCCGATTTATTCCGTGAATGTTTTTCCATCAGTTTAGTGAAAACATTCATAACGATCACCTTAGCAGAGCTTCGTAATGGTTTCCCAGCGTTATACGGATGAAATACACTCGAGTGACCTTCAGATGCCATTCGAAAACTCCGAAAAGACAGAAGAGTGTATATGAATATATCGCTTCTGCTACTGAATTATAATGAATTCTGCTTCTTCTAAGCTAATGCTTCTTCTAATGCTTGTTGTTTGTTAATTATATCATGAATAAACTTTCCTGCTAGTAGTGTAGTAATAATAATGAACAAGCTTTTAACTGCTAGTAATGTTGTAGTAGTAATTAAGATGAATAAAGTCTTATGCTGGTTGTTAATAATAATCAACTAATGAAATTAACCTAACAGCCAGACAGAGATCTGACAAAACTATGAACTGAGAAAGACGTACTTACTAAGACAATCTTTTATTTGGTAAACTTCTGGCTCTCACATAAACGAAGATCTCTTTACACATGAAACAAAGCTCTCACGCACATAAACAACCGCTCTCTCTATACAAAAACAGCTCTCTGACACATAAACAACAGCTCACTTCGTACAACAACAGCTCTCTCCGTACAACAACAGCTCTCCTCCACATAAACAAACGCTCTCTCTATACAACAACAGCTCACTTCGTACAACAACAGCTCTCTCTACGTATCGTTGAACGCGCCTATTTATACTGGCTACCACCACGTCATGACTTACACTCATTGCCAGATCTCATTCAGCGGGAGAAATAACATCTCGTTCAGTAAGAAGGTAATTTACATAGTAAAATAAAATAACCATAGTAAAAATCAAAAGGAAAGTGAATCTAGAGTATACGTTACAAGTGTTTTAAAACAACAATCAAGAAGGAGAAACGCGAAATTCCCTCTGATCGGAAACACTTATCTCGCACTTTCCCTTCCGCCGATGACCCCCACATCCACACAGCAATAAATATCCCCTGAGTTGACGGCTTAACTATGACCCAAATGCTGTGACAGAGAACCATCAGTGACGTCACTAAAACGCCTATATCTGTATTTTTTAGAAATACCGCTGAAACTGAGATCTGAATTTTTTACATGCACATACACATAACGTATTGAACATCTGTATATTTTTTAAGTGCCAGTTGAAGCTGGAGTAGCCGCCCCGGTGGCGCAGTGGTCTAAGGCGCTGGCTCTCTCCCTTCCCTGGAACCAGTGACCCTAAATTAGGGACGGGTGACTGCTTATAGCCCATTGAGTTGCTCACGGTGGTCGTTTAACCTCCAATCAAAAAAAAAAAGCTGGAGTACGAGCTTTTAGACTAGAACTATTTTATGCAGTGGAAGTATACACTCTGTAGCCTTCCTTCCATTGCCAGGTTAAGTTTACTTCGAGTATATACAGTGTGGCATTGAATCGAAAAGGCGTTGGATGGTGTCTTGGGTAATTGCTTGCCAGGCGGTATGTATGGGAGTCCACAGATCACTGGTACTGACCGCTGGAGGACTTTGATGGGCCAGTTGTATAGTGATCATACCCTAGGCATATTCAATAGGGCACATATGTGGCGAACTTGCAGGCAAACTGTGCTGCGAAGAAGGCTTGAACATTCCTGGAAACATGTGGTCGGACATTGTTCTGCTGGAATATAGCGCCAGGAGTGATCTAAAGGAAGGGTATGACTTCTTTCTGTACAACTTCCCTGATGTAGAAGTAGATGTTAAGATTGCCCTCAAGCACAGCAGCAGAGATCGTGAATGGTACAAAACGGCACCCCAGACCATCACACCTAGCGTTCGTATCGTATAAAGCTCGATAATGCATTCTGGAAGAAGGCACTCTTCACAGTAACGTCCAATGCGTATGAGCCCATCATGGTAGACGAAGTTGAATCGAGACTCGTCCGAAAACACGACATGTTGCTAATCAGAACGTCATTGTCTGTATTGAAAACCCATTCCAGCCTGAGGTGTGCACGGTTCAGGGTCAAAGGAATCCGCCGCAAAGGGATGCTCGGTCATCCCGCGGTGTCGTCACAGTTCTCGGTCCACTGCCGGATTGTCGATGCGCATGGCTCTCCCTGGTCCATTGCTCCCCCCTCGCACATTACTGTCGTGTCGTTATGGCCCGTCCAAGTTACATTGTCCCGGTACGAAAATGCACCTCTACGTAGACCAATCATTCGTTCCCGTTCAAATTCTCTCGTATGGTGATATTGAGTCCTTTGTCATCGCCGAAACATTATTGAATCATGGAGACACTTTTACAACTCGCCGTCCGCAATGCACTACTGGTGTGCATCCTAAACAGCCCTCTCTTTATACCCATCACTCGACTGTCCAGAGGAAGCTGCCGGGCACAGACATGCGCAATGACTCTGCACTTCTAATCATTTGCATGTCCAACCCTGCTGTGAATTTTTTAGAAACTTGATTGTTCTGTGTGGAGTAGTGGTTAGCATATTCGGGTGCTATCAGGGAGACAGTAGTTCGATTCGCGCTCCACAGCGACGAAGTTTTCAGACATCATCTGACTTAACATCCATGTCATATTTACACCAATAAACGGTCACAAATATTTATTAAGCACTTTATTGTTAAAACAATATTTTGCCTAAAATATCGCAACGAAGTTGCACTTTTAAATCCTAATATGCCTTTTTTGCACAATCCTTTCAAGCGATGAAGCAATTACCGTTTATACGTTCCCGTTAAAAATAGCGGGATAAATATTGTTTCCCTGATTCAGCTCCACTTTTCCAGATATCGATTTGTAACCGCCTACTGTAACTCAGACAACAATGAAAAACATTCTGCCGAATTTGAACGTGCTTATTACGATGTCTCGATAAGTTATGATGTGATTACCATTATTCCTTCCTACGATGTCCTGTAAGTTTCATGTGATTACCATAACTCCTTCATTATTACCACCATTCCTTACTACGATGTCCTGTAAGTTGCATGTGATTACCATCATTCCTTACTACGATGTCTTGTACGTTTCACGTGATTGCCATAATTCCTTCATGATTACCATCATTCCTTACTACGATGTCCTTTAAGTTTGTGATTACCATAATTCCTTCATGATTATCATCATTCCTTACGACGACGTCCTGTAAGTTTCATGTAATTACCATCATTCCTTCATGATTACCATCATTCCTTCATGATTACCATCATTCCTTACTACGATGTCCTGTACGTTTCATGTGATTACCATAATTCCTTCATGATTACCTTCATTCCTTACTACGATATCCTGAAAGTTTCATGTGATTACCATCATTCTTTACCACGATGTCCTGTACGTTACATGTGATTACCACAATTCCTTCATGATTAACATCATTTTTACTACGATGTCCTGTAAGTTGCATGTGATTACCATCATTCCTTACTACGATGTCCTGTAAGTTTCATGTGATTACCATAAGTCTTTCATGATTACCATCATTCCTTACTACGATGTCCTGTACGTTTCATGTGATTACCACAATTCCTTCATGATTACCATCATTTTTTACTACGATGTCCTGTAAGTTGCATGTGATTACCATCATTACTTACTACGATGTCCTGTACGTTTCATGTGATTACCATAATTCCTTCATGATTACCATCATTCCTTACTACGATGTACTGTACGTTTCATGTGATTACCATAATTCCTCATGCATGATTACCATCATTCCTTACTACGATGTACTGTACGTTTCATGTGATTACCATAATTCCTTCATGATTACCATCATTCCTTACTACGATGTCCTGTAAGTTTCATGTGATTACCATAATTCCTTCATGATTACCATCATTCCTTACTACGACGTCCTGAAATTTCATGTAATTACCATCATTCCTTCATGATTACCATCATTCCTTACTACGATGTCCTGTACGTTTTATATGATTACCATAATTCCTTCATGATTATCTTCATTCCTTACTACGATGTCCTGTAAGTTTCATGTGATTACCATCATTCCTTACCACGATGTCTTGTACGTTTCATGTTATTACCACAATTCCTTCATGATTACCATCATTTTTTACTACGATGTCCTGTAAGTTGCATGTGATTACGATCATTCCTTACTACGATGTCCTGTAAGTTTCATGTGATTACCATAAGTCTTTCATGATTACCATCATTCCTTACTACGACGTCCTGTACGTTTCATGTGATTACCACAATTCCTTCATGATTACCATCATTTTTTACTACGATGTCCTGTAAGTTGCATGTGACTACCATCATTCCTTACTACGATGTCCTGTACGTTTCATGTGATTACCATAATTCCTTCATGATTACCTTCATTCCTTACTACAATATCCTGTAAGTTGCATGTGATTACCATCATTATTTACTACGATGTCCTGTACGTTTCATGTGATTACCATAATACCTTCATGATTACCTTCATTCCTTACTACGATATCCTGTAAGTTTCATGTGATTACCACAATTCCTTCATGATTACCATCATTTTTTACTACGATGTTCTGTAAGTTGCATGTGATTACCATCATTCCTTACTACGATGTCCTGTACGTTTCATGTGATTACCATAATTCCTTCATGATTACGATCATTCCTTCATGATTACCATCATTCCTTACTACGATGTCCTGTACGTTTCATGTTATTACCATAATTCCTTCATGATTACCATCATTCCTTACTACGATGTCCTGTATGTTGCATATGATTACCATAATTCCTTCATGATTACCATCATTCCTTACTACGATGTCCTGTAAGTTTCATGTGATTACCATAATTCCTTCATGATTACCATCATTCCTTACTACGATGTCCTGTACGTTTCATGTGATTACCATAATTCCATCATGATTACCATCATTCCTTAATATGATGTGCTGTAAGTTTCATGTGATAACCATAATTCCTTCATGATTACCATCATTCCTTACTACGATGTCCTGTAAGTTTCATGTGATTACCATAATTCCATCATGATTACCATCATTCCTTAATATGATGTGCTGTAAGTTTCATGTGATTACCATAATTCCTTCATGATTACCATCATTCCTTACTACGATGTCCTGGAAGTTTCATGTGATTACCATAATTCCTTCATGATTACCATCATTCCTTACTACGATGTCCTGCAAGTTTCATGTGATTACCATAATTCCTTCATGATTACCATCATTCCTTACTACGATGTCCTGTAAGTTTCATGTGATTACCATAATTCCTTCATGATTACCATCATTCCTTACTACGATGTCCTGTAAGTTTCGTGTGATTACCATAATTCCTTCGTGATTACCATCATTCCTTACTACGATGTCCTGTAAGTTTCATGTGATTACCATAATTCCTTCATGATTACCATCATTCCTTACTACGATGTCCTGTAAGTTTCATGTGATTACCATAATTCCTTCATGATTACCATCATTCCTTCCTACGATGTCCTGTAAGTTTCATGTGATTACCATCATTCCTTAATATGATGTGCTGTAAGTTTCATGTGATTACCATAATTCCTTCATGATTACCATCATTCCTTACTACGATGTCCTGTAAGTTTCATGTGATTACCATAATTCCTTCATGATTACCATCATTCCTTACTACGATGTCCTGTAAGTTTCATGTGATTACCATAATTCCTTCATTGTGTTGCAATTTTCACAAACAGTAGTTTATACAAACCAAGTGGCCAGGTATCATATTGAAGACAAAAGATGAACAAAGCTCTGAATTTCTACATTAATTTATATAATTTATTTTTGTATTGGGTTGTCCGGAAAGTTCTGAGAGAGGTGTATGGTTGAACGTGACGTATACAGTCGTACTCTTTGCAAACACACGAGGTGTTTGCAATAATGAAAGGTGGCATCTGCTTGCGGCGTTTAGCCACGTGTGGTTGGCGATAATTGGAAGTTGTGTTTGTTTAGTACGTGTTAAACATGGATGTCAAAGGTTGCATTTTCGGCTTGTGATGCTATTTTTCTATAAAAAGAAAGGAAACGCTGCATAGACGTGTACGCCGATGAGTCATTACATTATGACCACCTACCTAATAAATTGTAGGACCCCGTTTAGCCCGCAAAACAGAGGCCACTCGGCGAGGCATCTATTCGATGAGGTGGCGTTAGGTATCCTGGGGTATCAGGTACCATAATGTCAACAGCAGGTCCTCCAGCTCCCGTACATTTCGGGGTGGTTATGTTCAGCGGGGATGGACAGGTAGCCAGTTGCTTTAGGAACCCATCCAGTGGTACCAAACGATTCCAGTTCATACCAGGGAAACATCCCCCAGATATACACACCGCCACCTCCGGCCTGTACGTTACCAACAAACGCGTCCCGATTTTGGTTTTCGTATGTCTGATGCCGTAAAGGTTTGGTTCTCGTATGTCTGACGCCGTAAAGGTTTGGTTCTCGTATGTCTGACGCCGTAAAGGTTTGACTCTCGTATGTCTGACGCCGTAAAGGTTTGGTTCTCGTATGTCAGACGTCGTAAAGGTTTGTTTCTCGTATGTCTGACGCCATAAAGGTTTGGTTCTCGTACGCCTGACGCCGTAAAGGTTTGGTTATCGTATGTCTGAGGCCGTAAAGGTTTGTTTCTCCTATGTCTGACGCCGTAAAGGTTTGGTTCTGGTGTGTCTGACGCCGTAAAGGTTTGGTTCTGGTGTGTCTGACGTCGTAAAGGTTTGGTTCTCGTATGTGTGACGCCGTAAAGGTTTGCTTCTCGTATGTGTGACGCCGTAAAGGTTTGATTCTCGTATGTCTGACGCCGTAAAGGTTTGCTTCTCGTATGTCTGACGCCGTAAAGGTTTGCTTCTCGTATGTCTGACACCGTAAAGGTTTGGTTCTCCTATGTCTGACGCCGCAAAGGTTTGGTTCTGGTGTGTCTAACGCCGTAAAGGATTGGTTCTCCTATGTCTGACACCGTAAAGGTTTGGTTCTGGTGTGTTTGACGCCGTAAAGGTTTGTATCTCGTATGTCTGATGCCGTAAAGGTTTTGTTCTCGTATGTGTGACGCCGTAAAGGTTTGGTTCTCGTATGTCTGACGCCGTAAAGGTTGGTTTCTCGTATAGAACTGACGTCGTTGAGGTTTCTACTCAACAGAAGTTATACGCCTTCCCGTATAACTTCTGTTGAGTAGAAACCCCAATTCGGCGGAGAAGACAACCTTTTCCCACTCTTGCACTGCCCAATGACGGTAGTCCTATTCGATCAGCAGGACTCGTTGGTAATGGACCTGTGTTAACATGGGCGCCATCGCCGACTCAGGAGAATAATGCGTAACAGGGTTTGCTCTAATGTTATCGGGGACACGTACCTGGGTATCTCAGCGTTCATTTGCTAGGTTAATTGTTGCACTGTTGTGCGTCGATTGCCCTTTACCAGTCAACGGAGGCGACGTTCTCCTCTGGGGTTGATGGCCTTTGGGGTTATGAGGTAACGAGGTACTCAATGTGCCAGCGGTCCATTCTTGGTACACCCTTACTACAGCACCTCGCGAACAGCCTACGAAGTCTGCTGTTTCTGAGATGCTCACAACCTTGGTGTGGTAGCCGATGATCATCCCTTTCTGAATTTCTCTCACAATACTACCTCTGCGTATTGTGCTCATGTACAGCACTATGGCTCATCTGCCCTGGCTGGTCGCTTATACATTCGTGTGGTCGACCTTGTCACGTGCACTGTGTAACGCGCTTGCGCGAGTACACTGTGATTCCGTGGGGGGATTATATTATTCAGATACGACTGTGTTTATACAATACCAGCTACACAAAATGAGGAGGGGGAAGACATATCCTGTGGCCCAATAACTAAAATTTCATGCGATATGCTATCCACATTGTTCGATTTCGGCACAAGACTTCGAATCATGTCCTTCGAGAGACGATTGAAATTTACGTAATACAGAGGCAGTTCCACAAAAATTGAGAGACTTTTTTTTGAGTTGGCAACAGTGCGAATGCGAAAAATAACCACGCAGACGACTAAATGAATTAAGGAAGAGTCTATGGCAACAGTTATTAGCTGCGGCAGACGATTTTGGTTTTGTTATTGCGTAGTTGTTTAAGGTACGTCTGCATTTTGCCATGCGGCTATGGAGGTGCGTGATTCAGAGTCAAGAGCTAAAATGCGTTGTGCGATAAAATTTTGCTATCGGTTGGGTAAAACGGCTCTAGAAACAGTTGATTTAATGAAGAAAGCTGACAAAGATAAGTCTTTGTTGAGTCAACGAATTTTAGATGGTACCATGATTTCAAAAAAAGGCGGTTGTCGGTAAGGATTGATCGACTTGAAAGTTGTTACGGAGCGTATCGTTAATATTATCTGCGCAATCCTGTTAGGAGATCAAGAAATGATCGTGTGAAGACAGATCGGTATCAACTAATATTTCAAAAACGTTGGCATTCCGCATTCTACGCGACAAATTACTGCTGCATGGTGTGTGCTCCGGATGGGTACCTCATCACCTGACAAGAGAGCCATTGTTATCCAGAGTTCAGGTGTGTCATGAGTGAAAACAAATGATTGCAAAGGATCCAAACTTTCTAAACGCAGTAATAACTGCCGATGAAACATGGGTCCACTATCTCGAACCCTAACGAAGCGTGCAACGAGTGCCTGGAAACACACAGGCTCACCACTTTCGGAAAAAGTTCGCCAAACCAAGTCAGCTGGGAAAAATGACGATGACAATTTTCTTTGATCATAAAGGTGTAGACTACCGGTATGCCCTTCCTCCAAAAATGACTGTCAATGCGGAGTGTTACATTTTAGTCTTGAAGTGTCTGCGACGACACCTAACGATTAATCGACTGGAACTGGTGGGCAAGTGGACACTACTCCATGATAACGCCCGCCCACATGTGGCTGCTTGTGTTCGACAGCTTCTTACGAAATTCAGTATTGAAATCATGCCACAGCCTGCCTACGGTCCTGACCTCGCCCCGTGCGATTTCTGGTTGTTTCAAACAATGAAGGAGAAGTTCCGTGGCGCAACATTCAGCACAGATGCTGACGTTATACAATCTGCACAGGGATCGCTAATACAGCTTCCACAAAATGCCTTTGCTTTGAAAAGTGGACTGAACGATGGTACTTTTGTATATCACCCGAGAGAATATACTTTGAGAAAGAATTACATCCTAATATATAATCTGCTTGAGCCCTCCTCTTCCTCCTGCACTTTTTAAGACGTCATATCAACAGCAGAGGAACAAATGTTTTTGACGTCATATCAACAGCAGAGGAACAAATGTTTTTGACGTCATATCAACAGCAGAGGAACAAATGTTTTTGACGTCATATCAACAACAGAGGAACAAATGTTTTTGACGTCACGCTTAGCTTTTTGTGTAGGTGACGTCATCACCTACACGCACACAGTCCACGCGTATAACTCTTTGTTTTGTTGTCATAGCAACAAAGAACGCTGCTGCTGGTGTGACTAATTAATACAGACATTTAACGTGGACCAGGAATATCAAACAAAGATCTTCGCTCTTTCCACGTTTATAAATGAGTCACGGAAAAATTCTCATTGGCCGCCACCGGAAATTTTTCCGTGACTCACTTATAAACGTGGAAAGAGCGAAGATCTTTGTTTGATATTGCTGGTGTGACGTCATCTAATTCAAATCATTCTCACATGACGTCAGAGATTCGTTATGTCACACGGTCAACGCTAGTAATACGAAAACTTCTTTTCTTTTTGGTTGGAGGTTTAACGACCACCGTGAGAGACTCAGTGGTCTATAAGCAGTCATCCGTCCCTAATTTAGGGTCACTGGTTCCAGGGAAGGGAGAGAGCCAGGGCCTTAAGACAAACCCAACATCCATGTCTCGAAACCGGACCCCTTTCGGACGAATGATCAGAGGCCATCGCTTAGACCACTGCCGCTACGAAAAACTTTACATCAGGAATTTTGATTCACCACCTGAACCGCTGCTTCGCCATCAACGTCAAGAGTACGACGATTTGACGACGTCAAGATAAAAATAGTTCACGGAAAAGAAGAGGGCAAATTGATATAGGGTTCACAGTCAGTGTATACGAAAAATGTTGTGTACAAGGAAGTGTTGATGAAATCGGGACTAAAGTTTTTACAAAACACATAAGATACAGACAGTCCGTCGTATCAAATTCCATAACGGACTGCTCGGGAAATTTTCAGAAAGCAGTGAACCAACGTCGAATTCAAAAACTCAATAAATAAATGTCAATAATTTCTGTATCATAAATGTAACTTTTTCCCCGTCATTATTGACGGGCTTTCATCTAGTAGAGTATATTTTGCTGTGTCTATATTTCTTCATTTTGTGTGATTTTACTCTCAGTTGTTATGAAACGGCCGTTTTAGTTAATCGAACGTCAAGTTTTCCGTCGAATCGCTCCTTTTACCTAAAATGTTCCGTCATATGCGTACGTAAAGTGTAAAAACAGAATTTATCCGAAAGGAATTTCGGAAAGGTTTCTGAAAATGCACAGTTTTCATTCGACATCTCTTGAAAACGACAATTCACCGTTAATATTGGATTAATGCATAAGTTCATGCTGTTTTATTTCACGAGTCAAAAGTGACGGCGCAGATGGCCAGTTGTATATCAAAATGTAGCCATCGTGTATCTAAATCATATTGCGTTGTATGATTGTGGCTAATGTTTTTTTCTTTTTTGGTTTTCACTTCCGCAAGTATGGAGTGACAAGTGGGGAGGAATGAACAATTTCTGACATCTACTCCTCTACGAGTTTAACAAGGGATCCACAGCGTACGAGGACACTCGACAAATTTGTGCTGTGTATGGAAAGGAGGCTATTACTCCGAGGACAGCCCGCAAATGGTTTGAGCGGTTCCGAGGTGGCAAGTTTGACCTCAACGACTCTCCACGCTCAGTTCGTCCATCTCACTTTGATGAGGATCGTTTGAACCATTTCATCTACTTGGAACCGCGTCAAACCACACGCGAATTGTCCCCTGAGAAGATGGACTGTGATCAGGCCAGAGTGGTGTGACACCTGGAACATATGGGAAAGTTCCAGAAATTGGTGTATTGGGTGCCTCACACTCTCACCGAGGACAACAAGAATCAGCATGTTGCCATATGTGGTACTTTGCTCACCCGTTATCGCGAATGTTCTCAGCAACACAAACCCTTTCTGTCACGTATTGTTACTGGAGATGAAAAGTGGTGCCTGTACGTCGTGAATTTCAGGCATCGGAGGGAATGGTTGAGCCCAAACAAGACGCCCATAACACGTCTAAAACATGACCTTCATCTTGCAAAGATCATGTTGTGTGTTTGGTGAGATATGGAAGGCGTTATTCATTGGGAAATGCTGCCGAGGAATTAGGCCATCAACGTTGCACTCTATTGTGAGCAACTCCGCCACGTGGAGGGAGCAATTCAGCAGAAACGGCTACATCGGCGCCATGATGTCCTTCTCCAACATGATAACGCACGTCCTCCCTGTGCAAACATGACCAAAATTCCCATTCAGGACATGAAATCGAAAATCCTTTCCCATCCGGCCTATTTCCCCGATGTCGCCCCTTTAGACTATCACCTGTTCCGACCTCTGTCGAATGCCCTTCATAGCAGAACGTTCAACAATTATGCTGATCTCCAGAATTTTCTTGAAGATTTCTTCGCAGCAAAACCTGCACACTTTTTTAAGAACGGCATTGCAGTCCTATCCAGATGTTGAGACAAAATCGTAAACAATGGGGGAGGGAGTTAATGCATAATTGATTAATTCGGGTTTCCCTTCTGATATAGTACGGTGAAAAATATGGCATGAATTTATGCATTAACCCAATATAAGAAAGAAATTGCGGAAAGGTGTCTGAAAATTCAGAATTTTTCTAGCTTATGGAAAATCCACGGAATTCAGGGTTTTTTCCCGTCATTTCAATATAAAATTTACATCGTGATAATACTTTTTAATTTATGAAATGAATCACGTAACTAATGCTAACTTTGGATTAGCGAAAAAAATTTCCATTTCGGAAATAATTCACGTATCGGAATAGTAAATTTATAAGTAAATCGCTTGTGACTAGTCAAAATTTATGATACATGCTTAGATTTTTTTATTTGAAATTCTTTTAATCTGATAAGCATTCAAGTAACGATTAAAATAGATTACCAAGTTGGAAATGTCGGCTTACGGGAAAGCTTTCTTTCTTTCTCGTGCTAAGAAATATTTTATTTCATTTTCCGTATACGTTAACGTTTTGAGTGACGCATTCTCCACATAAATCCGGGTATACCTCGAATGTTTTTCACTCAACAAAAGCACGTACACATTTCTGAAACTCATATCTCTCGATTGTACGCCATTAATTTTATATTATTTGTTTTTGGTATATATTTCATCCGTAGTTATAATATCTACAACGCGTAATCTGAAAATCTCTCGATGTAAATTCCTCTGAAAAGATAATTCTGCATGTTTCACATCAACTATGTTTTTTACATGAAGGAGATTATGGAATTATGTCCTTGCACTCGCAATTTACTGTAAACTGATATTCTTCTTTTAGAGCGCTCTGTGAACTTTCCGCGGAAAGAGAGTAGTTAGGAATATATTACTGAAGGTTAAATGCGAAAGGCTCGCGTTGGTGGGATAATATAATGCGAATGGGTCTTAAGCGTGGGAAGGCAGTGGGTGTGCGAAGGAATGCTACGAGCATCAAAGAAATCTGCTAATTCGACACTCGTGCACTATAAAAGAATAACCAGTACCAAAAACTTAAAAAGAAGCATTAGACGCAGAAAAACCGGTATGGCCTTTTTATGAACAGTATAGCTCACCACCACAATATTCGTAACATAGTTAGCTTTCCACTTCCGCCCCGCATTCAGAAAATAAACACAGAACCCTAACCGGAGGCAACGCAAAACAAGACCCCACAACACGAATAGTGCAAACTTTGGGATATAACAGAATACCTGTCTGTGCACAATTGAAGTCTGTATCAAACAAGTAGGAACCTATGACAATTGAAGTCTGTATCAAACAAGTAGGAACCTATGACAATTGAAGTCTGTATCAAACAAGTAGGAACCTATCACAATTGAAGTCTGTATCAAACAAGTAGGAACCTATCACTATTGAAGTCTGTATCAAACAAGTAGGAACCTGTCACAATTGAAGTCCATCAAACAAGTAGGAACCTATCACAATTGAAGTCTGTATCAAACAAGTAGGGACCTATGACAATTGAAGTCTGTATCAAACAAGTAGGAACCTATCACAATTGAAGTCTGTATCAAACAAGTAGGAACCTATCACAATTGAAGTCTGTATCAAACAAGTAGGAACCTGTCACAATTGAAGTCTATCAAACAAGTAGGAACCTATCACAATTGAAGTCTGTATCAAACAAGTAGGAACCTGTCACAATTGAAGTCTATCAAACAAGTAGGAGCCTATCACAATTGAAGTCTGTATCAAACAAGTAGGGACCTATGACAATTGAAGTCTGTATCAAACAAGTAGGAACCTATCACAATTGAAGTCTGTATCAAACAAGTAGGAACCTATCACAATTGAAGTCTGTATCAAACAAGTAGGAACCTATCACAATTGAAGTCTGTATCAAACAAGTAGGAACCTATCACAATTGAAGTCTGTATCAAACAAGTAGGAACCTATCACTATTGAAGTCTGTATCAAACAAGTAGGAACCTATGTCACAATTGAAGTCCATCAAACAAGTAGGAACCTATCACAATTGAAGTCTCTATCAAACAAGTAGGGACCTATGACAATTGAAGTCTGTATCAAACAAGTAGGAACCTATCACAATTGAAGTCTGTATCAAACAAGTAGGAACTTTTGAGCAATAATCGTAGCATACCCAGATTTCCACTGCCACCCCACATTCAGTGAATAAACACAGAACTCTAACCGGAGGCAATGCAAAACAACACCTCACAACAAGATTAGTGCAAACTTTGGGACATAACAGAAGATCTGTCTCTACATAATTGAAGTCTGTGTCAAACAAGTAGGAATTTATCAATTGAAGTTACGACCTGTATCTGCACAATTAGTATATATCTGCTCATACAATCTTCACGTTCGCACTGATCACACCTCGTACATCGCTTTCACGTCAGCACTCCGCCCATACACATAGTTCTATTGACCTGTCTCTGCCCAATTGAAGTCTGTATCAAACAAGTATGAACTTATCATAATTGAAGTTTGTATCAAACATGTAGGAACTTATCACAATTGATCTATTATCAAACAAGTAGGAACTTATGGCAATTGAAGTCTGTATCAAACAAGTAGGAACTTATCACAATTGAAGACTGTATCAGACATGTAGGAACCTATCACAATTGAAGTCTGTATCAAACAAGTAGGAACTTATGACAATTGAAGTCTCTATCAAACAAGTAGGAACCTATCACAATTGAAGTCTGTATCAAACAAGTAGGAACCTATCACAATTGAAGTCTGTATCAAACAAGTAGGAACCTATCACAATTAAAGTCTGTATCAAACAAGTAGGAACTTTTGAGCAATAATCGTAGCATACCCAGATTTCCACTGCCACCCCACATTCAGTAAATAAACACAGAACTCTAACCGGAGGCAATGCAAAGCAACATTCCACAACACGAATAGTGCAAACTTTGGGATATAACAGAATACCTGCCTCTGCACAATTGAAGTCTGTATCAAACAAGTAGGAACTTATCATAATTGAAGTTTGTATCAAACATGTAGGAACTTATCACAATTGAAGTCTGTATCAAACAAGTAGGAACTTATCACAATTCAACTCTGTATCAAACAAGTAGGAACTTATCACAATTGAAGTCTGTATCAAACATGTAGGAACTTATCACAATTGAACTCTGTATCAAACAAGTAGGAACTTATCACAATTGAAGTCTGTATCAAACAAGTAGAAACTTATCACAATTGAAATCTGTATCAAATAAGTAGGAACTTTTGAACAATAATCGTAGCATAGCCAGGTTTCCACTGCCACTCGACATTCCATAAATAAACACAGAACTCTAACCGGAGGCAATGCAAAACAACACCTCACAACAAGATTAGTGCAAACTTTGGGACATAACAGAAGATCTGTCTTTACATAATTGAAGTCTGTGTCAAACAAGTAGGAATTTATCACTTGAAGTTACGACCTGTATCTGCCCAATTAGTATATATCTGCTCGTACAATGTTCTCGTTTGCACTGATTACACCTCGTACATCGCTCTCGCGTCAGCACTCCACCCATACATATCGTTTTATTGACCTGTCTCTGCTCAATTGAAGTCTGTATCAAACAAATATGAACTTATCATAATTGAAGTTTGCATCAAACATGTAGGAACTTATCACAATTGATCTGTATCAAAAAAGCAGGAACTTATGGCAGTTGAAGTCTGTATCAAACAAGTAGGAACTTATCACAATTGAAGTCTGTATCAAACAAGTAGGAACTTGTCACAATTAAAGTCTGAATCAAACAAGTAAGAACTTTTGAACAATAATAATCGTAGCATAGCCAGGTTTCCACTGCCACTCGACATTCCGTAAATAAACACAGAACTCTAACGGGAGGCAATGCAAAACAACACCTCACAACACGAATAGTGCAAACTTTAGGACATAACAGAAGATCTGTCTCTACATAATTGAAGTCTATGTCAAGCAAGTAGGAACTTATCAATTGAAGTTATGACCTGGCTCTGCACAATTAGTATATATCTGCTCGTACAATCTTGTCTTTCGCTCTTATCTCACCTCGTATGTCGCTTTCACGTCAGCTCTCCGTCCATACACATCGTTTTATTGACATGTCTCTGAACAATTGAACTCTGTATCAAACAAGTAGAAACTTATCACAATTGAATTCTGTATCAAACAAGTAGGAACTTATCACAATTGAAGTCTGTATCAAACAAGTAGGAACTTATCACAATTGAAGTCTGTATCAAACAAGTTGGAACCTATCGCAATTGAAGTCTGTAACAAACAAGTAGGAACCTATCACAATTGAAGTCTGTATCAAACAAGTAGGAACTTTTGAGCAATAATCGTAGCATAGCCAGATTTCCACTGCCAACTCACATTCAGTAAATAAACACAGAATTCTAACCGGAGGCAATGCAAAACAACACCCCATAACACGAATAGTGCAAACTTTGGGATATAACAGAAGACATGTCCCTGCACAATTGAAGCCTGTATCAAGCAAGTAGGAACTTATCCAGAAGATTCTTGAGCACTAGAAGAATTCGAAGAATATTTTGTTTTGATCGAAAATCTGACGACCATCGTGAGCAACTCTAAAGGCTATTGTGACGTACTACGGAAGGTACAGCACGTGTCAATACAAAAAATACCCAGCGATACATTCCGTCCATGTAGCTTAGTTGAAAGAGCAACTTACTCCGGAGTGTGGGTGTGTGGGGGGGGGCGGACATATATGTATTTTTACACTGGCGCTCGAACGTAAAATTGGATCTACTGGCCGTTGAGTTAATTCATGAAGAATGAATGAAAATTTCGTTCTTTCCTTCAAATAAAAGAAATTAAGAAAAAGAAGATGTGAGGTACTACATAGGTAAAGCACGTGATGAAACGACAGATCTGCAGCGATACATTCCGTCGGCGTAGCTTAGTTGGGAGAGCAACTTCCTCCTGAGTGAGGGGTCACATATTGGATCGCGTTCACGGAGAACTTTGTGTTTTCACATTGGCCCCCGAACGTAAAACTGGATCTACTAGGCGTTGGATTCTTCGAAAAATGTGGGTTGTTTGTTCCACACATCGTCTAGAAAAAATGAAAGTTCGTTCTTCTCCTGCAAATTTTTTTTTTTAAAAGTAAGAGGGAGATGATGGTAGTATGATGATATAATAGTATTTGCGGAAGTTGAAGTACCTGTTGGTGCAGTGGTCTAAACGAGCGATGGCTTACAACCATTCGTCCAAGAAGGTTGAAGGTCAGAATCCCCGTGAAACATGGATGTTGTGTTTGTCTTACGCCTCTGGATATCTTCCTTCCCTGGAGCCAGTGGCACTAAATTAGGGACGGGGAAACTGCTTATAGCCCATTGAGTTCAAAATAGTATAACTACAGAGTGTCCCGGAACTTCGTGTACAAACTTGGAGGAGGTAGAGAACAGCGTTAGGAACCAGAATTAAATAGGAAAGCATGGGCGGAAACGTCACCGTCACGTGACAAAGAGACACAAAGACACAGTAAGGCCACAATAGAGAAAGCAGTGTAAAACGCTGTATTACACAACAAAAGAGTACAATGTAGGGCTTACAAGCATCACAGGAAGTGTTCGAAATTGCGCCCATTGGCCTGGATGCACGCATATGACACCTACGCGACATGGATTGGCGAACATTGTCGAAGATACCTGGCGTTTGGCGGATCGTAGCAGCAGCGATGGAGATTCGTGCCACCAGGTCCATTTCAGAATTTACTAGCGTGTCGTACACAATGCTTTTCATGGCACCCCAGAGATAATAATCAAGAGGAGATAAATCAGGTGATCTGGGGGCCATTCGACGGGACCGTCACGCCCAATCCACTTGGTTCCAAATGTCCGGTCCAAATGGTCACGTATGCACCTTGCGTAATGAGATGGTGGCGCCCCATCATGTTGCAACCACATTCCGCGTCGAACATGTGCGGGGACATCGTGCAGCATTTCCGGAAGAACCTCCTGAAGAAAGACGAGATAATTGCGAGCGTCCAGTCGAGGTGGTAAGATGTATGGCCCGACTAAACTGTCCGCCACGATACCCGCCCACACATCAACAGTGAAGCGTTGTTGTGCGGCTCGTGGTCGGCCCACAATGTGCGCGTTGTGCGTATTGAACACCCCGTCACGTGAAAAGGTTGCTTCATCTCTGCTTTCTGTATTGTGGCCTTACTGTGTATTTGTGTCTCTTTCTCACGTGAGGGTGACGTTTCCGCCCATGCTTTCCTATTTAATTCTGGTTCCTAACGCTGTTCTCTACCTCCCCTCCAAGTTTGTACACGAAGTTCCGGGACACCCTGTATACTAAAAAACCGAAATTTCTTCGCGTAGAATACAAATAAAGCTTTCCAAGCTTTCGCACATCAATCGGATGGCTTTTTCAAGGAAGGTAGGCAGCTAACTGCAAACTGTACAATAGAACGTTTCAACAATTTGAAAGCGATGGCTTGACTAGACAAAAAATCAACAGGCGCAAACGTGATAATTCGAAGAAACGCGGTCACGTTGGCTGGGCAAGGGTACAATGGTAGAAAACGCAGCATTATTTGAAAAACTGATTCCAAATACGTGGCAACTCCAAAGAGACGCTATCATTGCAGGCGTCATAGCTGGTCAACATTTCCAAGGTTTCGCAAATGGCAGTAGGAAATTTCGGATTTTTAGTATAGTTTTACTATTTTGAATATAATTTGGTGTACAGTTCCTACTTATTGAGCCCATTGAGTTGCTCACGGTGGTCGGTAAACCTTCAATCGAAAACAAAAAAGTTGAAGCACTTGAAGTTGTGATTTTTTGACATCTGCGCATTTAATATTTAGAGTTGGTGATTTTTTTTCTCGTTAAACGTTTTCTGACAAGTAATTGCATTTTTTTCACTAAGGTCGTTGAAGACTGAGTGATATAACGAAGTAAATTTCTCCGTCATTTTTATCCGCGCCAGGATTCGAACCCGGGCCTCCTCATTCCGGAATAAGTTGCTCTACCAATTGAGCTACGCGGACGTTTTATTCTGATTCCTATCTGCCTCTATGTCGTGTGCGTCCTTCTGGCAGGTACGTCACATCTCCTGGTACGTTACATCATCTCCCCCTTATTTTTTATTTGTTTTTTTTTTTTGTCGAAGTGCTGGAGAAGGGATTCTCTTATTTTTCCTATCTCGCGGTGTGGAAATAACATCACACCATTGCGAGATTTTGAACGGTCTGGTCATCCGGATAGTTCGGGCGCCATTATAACGAAGTAAATTTCTCCGTCATTTTTTATCCGCGCCAGGATTCGAACCCGGGTCCCCTCATTCCGGAATAAGTTGCTCTACCAATTGAGCTACGCGGACGTTTTATTCTGATTCCTATCTGCCTTTATGTCGTGTGCGTCCTTCTGGCAGGTGCGTCACATCTCCTGGTACGTTACAGAGATGCCGCAGTGGTCTAAGCGATGGCTTCTGATCATTCGCACGGAAGGGGTCCGGTTTCGAATCCCGGTGAGGCACGGATGTTGTGTTTGTCTTACGGCACTGGCTCTCTCCCTTCCCTGGAACCAGTGGCCCTAAATTAGGGACGGGCGACTGCTTATAGCCCATTGAGTTGCTCACGGTGGTCGTTAAACCTCCAATCAAAAAAAAAAAAAAGAAGACTGAGACGTGTTAAAGACCTTTTTGTTGTGCAAAACCTAATAGAAAGTAACACTTTCTGAAGTTATTTGGGTGGCTCCTGATTCGCTTAAAAGTGAAGTTATTAAAAACTGATTAGTGTTGTGTTCAAACAGCTATACTTAAAAGACTTTACGATGTAACAACCGCACGTCCTAATTTCTGGGCCGCTGGTCCCAGAGAAGGGACAGAGCCAGCGTCGTAAGACAAACACAACATTCGTGCCGCACCGGGTATCGAACCTGTATCCTTCTTGTACGACGAATGCTCATAAGCCAGCTCTTAGCTTAAGCCTAATGCTCAATAATATTACACTGGGTTAGAAGGAAAGAATTTCTGATGACGAAGTACCAGAAGTCGAAGCCCCGCCCGTGGCGCGCATTGGCCATTGATATAGCGCAGCTCACCAGCATGACATCGGAACGTAGGTAGCTCATATCAGTGGCAGTCAGCCGTCAGAAGGCGAATTGTGTAAGCACCATCTAGTATGGAATTGGACAAGAGTAGGTGGTTTAAGTCAGAGGCAGTCAGCCGTCAGGAGGCAAAGAGTGTAAACGCCAGCGAATATGGAATTGGACAAGAACAGGTGTCTCAAGTGAGTGGCAGTCAGCCGTCAGAAGCTGAATGGTGTATGCACCATCCAGTATGAAATTGGACAAGAGTAGTTGACTTAAGTCAGTGTCAGCCAGCCGTCAGAAGACGAATTGTGTAAGCACCATCCAGTATGGAATTGGACAAGAGTAGGAGACTTAAGTCAGTGGCAGTCATCCATCAGAAGGCGAATTGTGTAAGCACCATCCAGTATGAAATTAGACAAGATTAGGTGGCTTAAGCCAGTGGCAGTCGGCCGTTAGAAGACAAAAATTATAAGCGCAAGCGAATATGGAATTGGACAAACGTAGGTGGCTCAAGTGAGTGGTAGTCAGACGTAAGAAGGCAAAGAGTGTAAGCACCAGCCAATATGGAAGTGGACAAGAGTAGGTGGCTTAAGTCAGTGGCATTCTTCCATCTGAAGGCGAATTGTGTAAGCACCATCTAGTATGGAATTGGACAAGAGTAGGTGGCTTAATTCAGTGGCAGTCAGCCATCAGAAGGCGAATTGTGTAAGCACCATCTAGTATGGAATTGGACAAGAGTAGGTGGCTTAATTCAGCGGCAGTCAGCCGTCAGAAGGCAAGGAGTGTAAGCATCATCCAGTATGGAAGTGGACAAAATAGGTTGCTTAAGTCAATGGTAGTCAGCCATCAGAAGGCGAATTGTGTAAGCACCATCTAGTATGGAATTGGACAAGAGTAGGTGGCTTAATTCAGTGGCAGTCAGCCGTCAGAAGGCAAGGAGTGTAAGCATCATCCAGTATGGAAGTGGACAAGAATAGGTGGCTTAAGTCAGTGGCAGTCAGCCAGCAGAAGGCGAATTGTGTAAGCACCATCTAGTATGGAATTGGACAAGAGTAGGTGGTTTAACTCAGCGGCAGTCAGCCGTCAGGAAACAAAGAGTGTAAACGCCAGCGAATATGGAATTGGACAAGAGCAGGTGTCTCAAGTGAGTGGCAGTCAGCCGTCAGAAGGCAAGGAGTGTAAGCATCATCCAGTATGGAAGTGGACAAGAATAGGTGGCTTACGTCAGTGGCAGTCAGCCGTCAGAAGGCGAATTGTGTAAGCACCATCTAGCATGGAATTGGACAAGAGTAGGTGGTTTAAATCAGCGGCAGTCAGCCGTCAGGAGGCAAAGAGTGTAAACACCATCCAGTATGGAATTGGACAAAAGTAGGTGACTTAAGTCAGTGGCAGTCAGCCGTCAGAAGGCGAATTGTGTAAGCACCATCTAGTATGGAATTGGACGAGAGTAGGTGGTTTAAATCAGCGGCAGTCAACCGTCAGGAGGCAAAGAGTGTAAGCACCATCCAGTATGGTATTGGACAAGAGTAGGAGACTTAAGTCAGTGGCAGTCAGCCATCAGAAGGCGAATTGTGTAAGCACCATCTAGTATGGAATTGGACAAGAGTAGGTGGCTTAATTCAGCGGCAGTCAGCCGTCAGAAGGCAAGGGATGTAAGCATCATCCAGTATGGAAGTGGACAAGAATAGGTGGTTTAAGTCAGTGGCAGTCAGCCGTCAGAAGGCGAATTGTGTAAGCACCATCTAGTATGGAATTGGACAAGAGTAGGTGGTTTAAGTCAGCGGCAGTCAGCCGTCAGGAGACAAAGAGTGTAAACGCCAGCGAATATGGAATTGGACAAGAGCAGGTGTCTCAAGTGAGTGGCAGTTAGCCGTCAGAAGGCAAGGAGTGTAAGCATCATCCAGTATGGAAGTGGACAAGAATAGGTGGCTGAAGTCAGTTGCAGTCAGCCGTCAGAAGGCGAATTGTGTAAGCACCATCTAGAATGGAATTGGACAAGAGTAGGTGGTTTAAATCAGCGGCAGTCAGCCGTCAGGAGACAAAGAGTGTAAACGCCAGCGAATATGGAATTGGACAAGAGCAGGTGTCTCAAGTGAGTGGCAGTCAGCCGTCAGAAGCTGAATGGTGTATGCACCATCCAGTATGAAATTGGACAAGAGTAGGTGACTGAAGTCAGTGTCAGCCAGCCGTCAGAAGACGAATTGTGTAAGCACCATCCAGTATGGAATTGGACAAGAGTAGGTGACTTAAGTCAGTGGCAGTCAGCCGTCAGAAGACGAATTGTGTAAGCACCATCCAGTATGGAATTAGACAAGATTAGGTGGCTTAAGCCAGTGGTAGTCGGCCGTTAGAAGACAAAGAGTATAAGTGCAAGCGAATATGGAATTGGACAAAAGTAGGTGGCTCAAGTGAGTGGTAGTCAGACGTAAGGAGGCTGTGACGTACCTGCCAGCAGGACGCACACGACATAAAGGCACATAGCAATCAGAACAAATGTCTGCGTAGCTCAGTTGGTAGAGCGACCTGTTCCGGAATAAGCGGCCTCGGGTTCGAATCCCGGCGTAGACCAAAAACGACGGAGAAATTTACTTCGTTATAATGGCGCCCGAGCTATCCGGATTACCCGGCCGTTCAAAATCTCGCATTGGTGTGATGTTATTTCCACACCGCGAGACAGGAAAAATCAGAGAATTCCTTCTCCAGCGCTTCGAAAAAAAATGTGTGATGTTGCATTCCACACAGCAGATTGACTGGGAGTTCTCAAGTGCACGTTCTACAGTGGATGGCTGCCTGCATCGATTCATGGTCACGGCTGACCCGTGGGCCATGCCCCGGCCCTCTTTCGGGGGGGGGGGGCGGGGGAGATGTGACGTACCTGCCATCAGGACGCACACGACATAAAGGCACATAGCAATCAGAACAAATGTCTGCGTAGCTCAGTTGGTAGAGCGACTTGTTCCGAAATAAGCGGCCTCGGGTTCGAATCCCGGCGTAGACCAAAAATGACGGAGAAATTTACTTCGTTATAAGGCAAAGAGTGTAAGCACCAGCCAATATGGAAGTGGACAAGAGTAGGTGATTTAATTCTATGGCAGTCAGACGTCAGAAGGCAAAGAGTGTAAGCAGCATCCAGTGTGGAAATATACTAGAGTAGGTGGCTTAAGTCAGTGGCAGACAGCCGTCAGAAGGCAAAGAGTGTAAGAACCATCCAGTATGGAAGTGGACAAGAGTAGGTGATTTAATTCTATGGCAGACAGCCGTCAGAAGGCAAAGAGTGTAAGCAGCATCCAGTATGGAAGTGGACAAGAGTAGGTGACTTAAGTCAATGGCAGTCAGCCGTCAGAAGGCGAAGGGTGTAAGCACCATCTAGTATGGAATTGGACAAGAGTAGGTAACTTAAGTCAGTGGCAGTCAGTCATCAGAAGGCTAAAGGTGTAAACACTATCCAGTATGGAATTGGACAAGAGTAGGTGGCTTAAGTCAGTGGGAATCAGCCGTCAGAAGACAAAGAGTGAAAGTAACAGGCACTCAAAAAGTCTCTCCGCAGTGGGTTTCTTTTTTTTTTTTTTTTTTTTTTTTTGATTGGAGGTTTAACGACCACCGTGAGCAACTCAATGGGCTATAAGCAGTCGCCCGTCCCTAATTTGGGGTCACTGGTTCCAGGGAAGGGAGAAAGCCAGTGCCGTGAGACAAACACAACATCCATGCCTGACCGGGGGTTCGAACCCGAACCCCTTACGGACGAATGATCATAGGCCAGCGCCTTAGACCACTGCGCCACCGGGGCGGCATGGGTTTCTTAGGTTACATGGAAATCAAACAAATGTATTATAAGAACGTATAATTTACTCACTTACTTAGAGGAATTATTGAAACTGTCGTGTTTCATTAAAAAAAAAAGACTAACTGTCTTACACACTTTTTCAAACACGTCAGCGAGAGTCAAAAATCTCTCCTCAGTAATTTTAAGGCTGTTCCGCCTAATTTTGATGGAGCTACAGTTAAAATTTTTAGATTAAGCAACTTGTTGTATGTTTAAAATTTCAGTGTTTCCTTTTTCTTGATAACATATCAAACGTCAGAATATGCTTCACAGGAACACCAATTTTCACAAGTTTATGGTGAGTTGAAATTTTCCAAAATGTTGATGTTGTTTTCATCAGTGCCCCTCGGAAGGGAGGAACACTTCCCCTTCTGAGCACACTCTTTCTTCGTATTGTATGACAAATCATTTTTTTGAATCCGCGGCGCCAGCATCGAGTACAAAGTTCCACAGTGCGCATTTTTCTTTAAGACTTTTTTTTTTTTGCTTCTCAAAAAATGAAACGGAATTAAAACCGGGTCGAAATCGGGTTAGGAACACCTTGACCCGACCCTTTTGACCTGCTAGAATTTGTCGACCAGTTGACCAGTGACCTGTTTCTGTCTTTGCTTGGGATGCCGTTATAAGGCTGTAATTGTGGCAAAAGGTTTCCCGACTTACATAAATGGTGAGAAGTTATGAAATACGCTTTATCATGGTTTTATGGGTATAACTTCTTTTAAAAGGCAATGTTTTTAATAAGGTGTACTGCATTACATTCTGCATTAAATGATCTTTCTAATGATATATAATTTTATGGTATTATTCTAAAAAAGACTGATGTTAGCAGACGTCAGACTTTAGAAGTACAAATTGTCGAAAAGTTTTACTGAATGTTGCCTACTAGTGTATATAAACATTGCAAATGTTTCCACAGAGAAAGATAATACTTCTCGAAAGTTGAAGAACTCAACAGGTGAAATGGGATCCCACTCTTCAAAGGGGAGAGGAATTTTTTCCCTTCAGGGATCGATCAAATCCGTTATTCATCTCTGCGGAAATTGGTTTAATGGGGAATCCGTGAGAAGCAAATTGGAGTGGATTTGTCGGAGTGCACTTTCTGCTATTAATGATTCGACTCAGGACGGAAACCTAACAGACAGCAAATGATGTTGACATTGCTTTTTTCTGCTGATTACAACGAGGAATGGGTTTAGGATCACAATACCCTCACAGCGACGAAGTCCGAAATGTCACTTAGCCATCTGGTGCATTATTAAAACTGCGCAATAACGGCTGAATGTCAAAACACACAAAAACACTGTCTCTACACGACAATCCATATGCTACACTCGGTCTACACATAGGGTAAAAGAATTTAATCCTTAAAATATTACTTACAATAAAAATCAAATAATATTAAAACGAGATCTTTCGCAAGGGTGCCCCCTTGCATCATCAAATTGCAAACAAAACTGAGAATAATCCAAAGGCATATATACGTTCTAGTCACATTATTGTAACCACCAGCTAATATCCAGAGTAACCGACGCGTGTAGCGCGGACAGCAGGTAGACGGGCTCGGAGTGACTCAATGAGGTGCTGGAATTTGTTCACAGGTATGCGAAGCCATGAGGACTGCAGTGCATCTGACAGCTGCTGCAAGGTGCGTGGTGGAGGATCCATAGAGCGAACAACACGATCGAGATGGTCCCATAGATGCTCAATCGGGTTTAAGTCTGGGGAACTAGGTGGCCAAAGAAGAACTTCGAAGGCTTCATCGTGCTCTTCCAACCACTCTCGGACATTTCTAGCTGTCTGACACGTCGCATTGTCGTTCTGGAAGATCCCATCCATTCCAGGGAAGACAATCAGCTTATATGGGTGTGCGTGGTCTGCAAGGATGGATTCATAACGAATTCGGTCCATAGTGCCTTTCACAGGTTTGAGTGGACCCAGAGAATGCCACGAAAACATTCCCCAGATCCCAACACTGCCTTCATCAGCTTGTGTTCTTCCAGCAGTGGTTGAAGAATGTTTGTTCTTCGATGTTTCTCGCCTTATTCGCCAACGTCCATCCGTTGGATGACGCAGAAAATGTGAGTCATCGTAGAAAGCAATACTTTGCCAATCAGCGGAGGTCCATTTTCGATACTGCCGTGCAAATGTAAGCCTTTTTCTGCCGATGCACCTTCGTTAGCATAGGTGCAGTGGCCATCCGTCTGTATCGGAGCGCCATAAGCAGCAGAGTTCGCTGAACTGTCGTTTTAGACACACTTCCGGTAGCCTCCTGGTTCATTTGGGTTAGTGTGTTGCTCCACTGTAGCATGTCGATTGGCCCTCATGCACCTTCGCAGCCGACGTTTACCCCTCACATCAATAGCACGTTGTGCTTCGCAGTGTCCGCGTCGCTTATTCGCAAAGGTGCCATCTCTCCAATCACGATACAGTTTAACCACAACAGCACGCGAACAGTTCGCAAACTGCGCTGTTTCAGAAATACTGCCACCCTTGGCCTGAAAGCCGATAATCATCCCTTTTTGCAAATGTGACAAATCGCTCCTTTTATCCATGACAACAACGAGTGATATGCTTTCAGATTGCCTACAGCACAACTTATATACCCTCCAAGCCAGCACGACACGTGCCTTCATTCATTGGCTACGCGCTGTTGACGTCAAAAGTAGGAAGTGGTCAGCATAACATGACTTCTCTGCGTATATAGGCTTTCGACTATAATGCAGTTCTCTTGGTCCTTGTTCGTAGTAATACATACGCCTATCGCCATGACGGAAGATGGATGCCGCCATATACCAAGCGGGCAAGTGCAGTGTTAGAGGCGCGAACTGTGGTGCTATATTGATACTGGGCCATCCTGACACGCAAATTTCGCAGACTGGAGCCTATATACCACCCATTACTTTATTCTTTCCCTTCATAGGTACGCAATAAGCTTCGCATTTTTTCGTCACGATCTTTCTGCACCAGTTGAATTAGAATGAAGGTTGAATCTCAATATCATGGTTTTTACAATCCTTACGCAAATCGTGCGTAATCGGCGGTTGGTATTCCGTTGAGGCAACGTATCTTTTTGGGTTGCTATTAATGGTTCGGGTCGTGCAAGTGTTTCTGGAAGGTGGCGATATTAATTTTCGCACACAAGAAATATTCTATATACATGCAGGATCGCAATTGATCTTATCCACTGGATTTCTGTTTTGCTAGCTTTGACATTGAATGAATGCATGTACGCACGATGTATGAGAAATCGCAATGCTAAAAAAAAAAAGTTAATGTGAAAATTCGCTGGAATACAATATTTCAAGTACACTATGGTATTGTCCTACGGGTTAAGTACAAGCAGTGGTCAGAAATGTTTTATTCCTCTGAACATCTTGGTAATTTTTTGTTCCATACACTATTGCTTGTGAAACTGACTACGTCATGAAGGACTGCTGGCATCAGCTTGAAATTTACAATATATGCACAACAGGTTGGGATATGCAAATGATTTAAATACAGTGTAATCTGTCTAATTCAAACGTTTATAATTCGAATTGTTCGTTTGGACCCTTGAATTTTCTGCATAAATAATGTAAAAAGAAAACCTTTAACACGAACTTTTTTTGGTTTATTTTCAAGAAAATCCAATTTTCGTAAATCTAGTATTTTCAACAATTACCTTTTAAAATGAATATGTACTGTTCTGGATGAAGCAACAAGTTAAACCTGAAACTAAACTGCTTCGTAAAAGCAGGCTCCCAGCACCCCGATGATGAGTCTCAACCACATCAAGGTAATGGTGGCGAGGAGATCATACCCACTGTGGAGTACTGGGGAGACGTTGGCCGTGGTGTACCGTATGAGGCTTTTGTGAGAGTTGATGACAATTTAGCTGTGTGTGGTGAGCTCACAGACGATCAGATCTTTGCTGATGTAATGAATAAGAAGACCTGCTGTATATCTTCAGATGCAGAACTAGAACGGCCAGAATTTCCTGAAGAGCGCCTTCCAAATTCATTAGAGGCCTTGGTTCACATCCAACAGTTAAGAAAGTTTGTTGAGGGACAGCAGAATGTAAGTGACTCTCTATTTCATTCACTCGATAAACTGAAAAGCGCCTTCCAAATTCAGTAGAGGCCTTGATTCACATCCAACAGTTAAGGAAGTTTGTTGAGGGACAGCAGAATGTAAGCGACTCTCTATTTCATTCACTCGAGAAACTGAAAAGCCCCGTCCAAATTTAGTAGAGGCCTTGGTTCACCTCCAACAGTTAAGGAAGTTTGTTAAGGGACAGCAGAATGTATGTGACTCTCTATTTCATTCACTCGATAAACTGAAAAGCCCCTTCAAAATTCAGTAGAGGCTTTGATTCACATCCAACAGTTAAGGAAGTTTGTTGAGGGACAGCAGAATGTAAGTGACTCTGTATTTCATTCACTTGATAAACTGAAAAGCCCCTTCCAAATTCAGTAGAGGCCTTGGTTCACCTCCAACAGTTAAGGAAGTTTGTTGAGGGACAGCAGAATGTAAGTGACTCTCTATTTCATTCACTCGATAAACTGAAAAGCCCCTTCCAAATTCAGTAGAGGCCTTGATTCACATCCAACAGTTAAGGAAGTTTGCTGAGGGACAGCAGAATGTAAGTGACTCTCTATTTCATTCACTTGATAAACTGAAAAGCCCCTTCCAAATTCAGTAGAGGCCTTGGTTCACCTCCAACAGTTAAGGAAGTTTGTTGAGGGACAGCAGAATGTAAGTGACTCTCTATTTCATTCACTCGATAAACTGAAAAGCCCCTTCCAAATTCAGTAGAGGCCTTGGTTCACCTCCAACAGTTAAGGAAGTTTGTTGAGGGACAGCAGAATGTAAGTGACTCTCTATTTCATTCACTCGAGAAACTGAAAAGCCCCTTCCAAATTTAGTAGAGGCCTTGGTTCACCTCCAATAGTTAAGGAAGTTTGTTGAGGGACAGCAGAATGTAAGTGACTCTCAATTTCATTCACTCGAGAAACTGAAAAGCCCCTTCCAAATTTAGTAGAGGCCTTGGTTCACCTCCAACAGTTAAGGAAGTTTGTTGAGGGACAGCAGAATGTAAGTGACTCTCAATTTCATTCACTCGAGAAACTGAAAAGCCCCTTCCAAATTTAGTAGAGGCCTTGGTTCACCTCCAACAGTTAAGGAAGTTTGTTGAGGGACAGCAGAATGTAAGTGACTCTCTATTTCATTCACTCGATAAACTTGAGGAATTTACACTTACCCATAACATAAATTCTTAGAAGCAGGCCAAAATTTCACGTTTTTTTACAAAAAATTTGTAAATTTACCCTACTGTACTTTTTTCTGTATGTTATGAATAGATATGTTGTTTTTCACAGTACTTGAATGTGCCCATATTCAAACTTGCCTAATTCGAATTTGTCGATAATTCGAATTATTTTTGTGGTTCCCCTTTCAGCTTCGAACTATCCAAGTTACACTGTATCAGTAAAAATGCGCACGCGGTTGCGTAGCAGCGCAGTAGGAGCTATCCGGTTTTGGGTATAAGAAGTTGGCTCGAATGAGATGTTGCAATAAGTGAAGAGCCAGCATTGAAGCTAAATGGTATTTCTTGTGTCTTGCAGTGCCTGGTAGCCAAAGAAGTTCGCATTATGAATAGCTGACGGACGAGGAAGGATTACTGGGATGAGAGAAACTGGATTTTTCTACAGCAAAGTTGAAACTCGCACGGGACAAAACGCCAGAAGAGTGATGCAAACGTGACGACGTCAGTAGACAGATGATGCTTGGACTCACAGAAATCCGGAAAGTGGACAGCAAAATACTATACCGTGCAAATTAATTGGTACAAGCTATTTTATTCTCGGAATTTTAATGTGATTGCCAGTTTATGTCGGAAAACCACGTAAACTGGTTTTATCAGCTGTGAGGTGGTGTGACTCTTAGAACTTGATAGTAAGAATGTGGTTTGACCGGTTTTAAACAGGAAATAGGCACTTAAGCTTCGGCTGTGAGCTTTCGTGTGTGACAGATGGATGTTAGTTTTTGCTCTCTGTGAGTACACGTTGCTTTCGTGTATTGAAAAATGGATATTTCCCCGAAGAAGCATGCAAAAATAATTGCTCTGAAGGATCACACTTCTATGATAGTTATAGATATCACTTCTGCAGTTGTTGTAGGCAAATCAAGTGTATCAAGACTGCTTACGCGATACAATGCATCTGGATCATCGTCTCCAAAAAGGAGAGGTCAATGTGGAAGAAAACGAAAAACAACTCCACGAACCGATAAATATCTAATCAGAAATAGTAAAATGAATCCAAAAAAGAAAAACAAGCACCGAACTTCAAAGAGATTTATTGGCTAGTGGTTGTGATGTTTGTGATTCAACTGTACACCGTAGGCTTCTGGAAGTTGGCAGGAAGGCAAGAAGACCAACGAAAAAACAATATTTGAATGCGAAAATGAAGATAAAACGTTTAGCATGGGCCGAAAAATATAAATCATGGACTGCTGACGACTGGGAAAAGGTAATTTTCAGTGATGAAACTCATTTATTTGTGCAAGGTTACCAAGCAAATGTCGTTAGACGAAGAAACTGCAAACTCTTAAGACCTGAGCATGTCAAACAAACTGTAAAACACCCTCTGAAACAGATGTTTTGGGGTTTTTTCGTATCAAATGGCACTGGAAGCTTAGTTCCTGTTCAAGGTATGATGAATTCAGCCAAGTACGTAGAAATATTACAACGTAGGATTGTTCCATTCTTGCAAACTTTTGACGGGACATTTCAACATGACTTGGCCCCATGTCAAAATTCGAAATTAGTCAAGAATTTTATGCTGGAAAATCAAATTCATTTGCTTGATTGGCCTGGAAATTCACCAGACTTAAATCCCACAGAAAACTTGTGGAATATTTTGAAGAGACGTTTAGGTAAAATGAAAGAACGCATGATAACGAATGCTATAAAAGTGTGGTTTATGAAGTCAAAAAAATATGTGCACTCAATTAGTGGAGTCAATGCCAAAACGAATTCAAGAGGTCATTTCTGCTAAAGGAGGACATATTTCATACTAATACAGATATTTATCAGTGTATATCAAGGCATATAATGATATAAAGGCATAGTTTTGGAAAACAGAGTGATTTTTTACTTTGTTCCAATTAATTTGCACAGTACAGTAGCAGGACTGCACGGGATGAAACACACCTCTACCGCATAGCAGTGATCGATCGCCCAGCGATATCCACGGTCTCAGTGAAGCACTGTCACAGCTCACGGTTTGTGCTGCAACAGAGTTCGACGTCATTTGCTTAACAGACGACATGACGCTAGCAGCATAACCTAGCGCATTTCTTTGGCTTTCAAACGCAGATATTGGCGCACTGATTGCTTACAGTTCGTGTTTTCTGATGAGTCATGATTCAAATTGATGCAGCACGATGGTTGCATGCGTGTTCAATGACACTGTAGTGAACAGCACCTTGTAATGCCCATCTTACAGCGTCCCACAGATCACAGAATATTTCGTATATGTTACAAGTACGTAGCACTGAAACATTGATACTTTTCAGATACGTTGCGCAATGTAACAGTAATGTTTCAGGAAACTTACGGTTACGTCAAAATGTCCTCAAACGTTACATAACTTTGAAACATAACCGATACGTTACAGTGAAAGGTCTTTGTAACTTTAACATACCAACTTCATGTTACTGCTACGCATTTGAAAGATATTTGTAACTTCGTTAGATTACTGTCACGTATTTGAAAGATATTTGCAACTTCGTTAAATTACTGTTGCGCATTTGAAAGATATTTGCTTCTTCGTTAAATTACTGTTACGTATTTGAAAGATATTTGCAACTTACTGTTACGCATTTGAAAGATATTTGCTTCTTCGTTAAATTACTGTTACGTATTTGAAAGATATTTGGGACATCATCATATTACTGTTCCGCATTTACTACGTCGAACATCATAGTTTTAATAAACTTTGTAAAATCACAATAAAAATACTACACTCAACAGCTGTTTCAATAGCAACACCAGTCGTATTACGAGTTGTTTACGTTTTCACTGGTTCAACGCAGTCCGGTGTCCATTGGAAACAGTGGCGGCGTTTATACATTGTCTAGATGAAAGCCCGTCAATAATGACGAGGAAAATAAAATGTATGGTACAGAAATTATTGACATTTATTTAGAGTTTTGAGTTCCACGTCAATAGATTGCGACGCTAGCTCACAGCTTTCTGGAAATTTCCCAATCAGTCGGCTGTGGAATTTGATACGACGGGTTTTCTGTTATGTGTTTTGTAAAATCTCTATTCCCTATATCGTCAACACATCCTGGAACACAACATTTTTAGTATACACTGACTGTATCAATTTCCCCTGCTCTTTTCCGAGGACTATTTTTGCCGGCCCAACGCCATGCAGAGCGACATCATTAATGCTTTCTTGTTCAACTTCATAAAGCATTTTGCATGCGTCAGCAAAAGGGTTATTTTGAGACATGAAAGTGCTTAACTCTTGCATCAGACTTGGATTACACTGGGCGTTTTCCCTAATCCTCATTCCTTGATCACCAGCCTCTTCCGGATCCAATATATACAGTTGAGCAAACTTTCTCTGGTCGCCATTTGCTGAGTGCAAAGCTCCTGCTCGATGGTAAATTTGTCCGTTAATTCGGAAACAACAGGGACCGTATTCAGGAGGCGGAGCAATGTTAGTTCCCATGGACGCAAACGCCAAAGCACTATTTGTTGATCTTATGTTGTCCATGAAATTTTTCGAATGTTGATGCTGTTCTTTCGTTAACTGCTGAATAACAGAGGCTGATCTTATAGCATCTAATTTTACTTTGCCTTTATGACAGCATTGCGTAAAAAGTTTGCCAGATGACTGTTCTGCCGCAAAATGTTTTGCACGACAAAATTCGCAAATACTGTCCATGGAAACACAGCTATGAGCGTCTACATTTGGTTCTACAACGTTAACTGCGTCAAGAACAGCTTGGTTTCTAGCTCGTGGATTTTGTCGGCGGATTGTAACACAACGCCTCTGGCGTAATATTTGCGATTGTGACATGTCTGCAATCTGATGTCGTTCGCGACCTTGTGCGATTTGTTCTGACCTCCTGTTTGCAATTCGGTGTGGTTCCCGACTTCGGTCAGTTTGCTGAGAAATTATATATTCTGCTACGCAATGACGATTCCGATCGCATTCTCCTTGCACAGCAGACATACTTTCCCGACGGGCCATTTCTTGCTCCGCTTTTAGTCTTTTTGCTGCTTCCTTCTGGAAAGCTACTTCCTCAGCAGATTTTTCCCGTTTAGGAGGCGTATTTGCAGTGCTGTTGTTAAAACTCATGCAAAACAAAGTCGATGTTTTGAGACAAATGAACCACAATATGCATTAAATGACCTCGAATCGCACACACCTGAAAAAAATCTCCAACTTCCAACAAAAGAAAAAAAAGATGTAAACAAGACATTAAATAGGAACGGTTACGGATAACACAGTTTGAACACCGGAATATAAATGTTCGTCTTTTTCTGTTAAACAGAGTAATAAAGCATATCAAGGGTATATAAATAATAATAATAATGACTTTTATTTTTTGGTGTTACATTGCAGGCTGCAAATAATAAAATTTATTATTGTTATTATTATTTATATACTTTATATGAAATAGAACCAAAAATCCTGACGTACAGTTTTCGGATCTCCAAACAGTTGACCGTGTGACGTAACGCATCTCTGACGTCATGTGAATATAATTTGGATTGGATGACGTCACAGCAGCAGCTGTGTTCTTTGTTGCTATAACAAAAAAAACAAAGTCACATACGCGCAGACTGTGCGCGTGCATGTGATGACGTCACCTACACAAGAAGCAAAGCATGACGTCACAAACAACTGTTTCTTCGTTGTTGCTATGATGACTTAAAAAGTGGCACGGAGGTGGACTCAAGCAAATTATATTTAAGGATAACAAAAGAAATAGAAATCGGTCTCAAATGAGGGTGCCGAATTTTTATTATGCATGTAGAACAGACTATACTTCAGCGAAAAAAAGAAAGAAAAACAAAATCGTCATTTCTCTAAATACCTACCAATATGGAATACCTCAGCTCCAAGTAAAAAAAACATGCTGGTATAGTATACTAATACAACAACACAATCATCTACTTAGAGTTTATAAAATACTTTTTAGAATTTAAAAATTAGAACAATCAAAATAACTACTTTCAGATGTTCTTGAATCACGGAAAAAAAAGGATGAAATTCACTAACTAACTCGAGTACGACAGTATCACCAAAGAATATCCCAGTAGCACGTGCAAATGCGACTACGAGAGTGCTTCAGTGAAATGGCATAAATGCGCATGCGCATCCACGCCGTTGCCAAACCAAAAATCTTAAATATCGCCAGAATGTAACATCAAGGTAGCAATTACGCACAATGGAAACTGTAAAACAGTAGTATCGGTGAATGCTATTTTTAAGGTAACCGTAATGTACAAAATAGATTTTGCTAAAACGTAATTGTAAAATATCTCTGAAAGTGTAACAAAAATGAGAGATTGTAACATTACTGATACATATCTGAAACGTTTTGTGCTGAATAGGTTCATACCAGACCAACGTTATTGAGTTCAGTTCGCAATATCACCTGATACAAACTGACGGAACTCTCGACAGCCAGCGATACGTCAGTGGTGTTTTAGAGGCAGAGGTGCTTCCCTTTCTTCAGAGTTGACCTGGCACTGAATTCCAGCAGGAAAATGCTCGGCCACATGTAGCCCTGAATGTTCAAGACCTCTTCTATGCATGGTAAATACCGCTTCTCCCTTGGCCTGCACATGCGCCGTATGTTTCTCTGATCAAACATGTCTGGGACACGGCAGCTGAGACACGGGTCCGTTAAGCACCTCCGCCAGTCACCACAAAGAATATCTAACGCTTAAAGAAGGTCAACTCTCATAGAAATAACGTAAAACAGGCGACAACAGCGCCACCACATCTTAAGAGATAATATGCTCAGCGGGAAAGTTAACATTCAGGAGCAAAACACGTTACGGCAGTGAAGCTTTTCTTTGATCCACGAAGGTTTCCTTCGATCTGATGACTATTTGCTTAGAGCAGTTTTGTTGTTGTTGTTGTTGCTGTATAACGAAGTAAATTTCTCCGTCATTTTTATCCGCGCCAGGATTCGAACCCGGGTCCCCTCATTCCGGAATAAGTTGCTCTACCAATTGAGCTACGCGGACGGTTTTTTTATTCTGATTGCTATCTGCCTTTATGTCGTGTGCGTCCTTCGGGCAGGTACGTCACATCTCCTGGTACGTTACATCATCTCCCCCTTATTTTTATTTTTATTTTTTATTTTATTTTTTTTCGAAGTGCTGGAGAAGGGATTCTCTTATTTTTCCTATCTCGCGGTGTGGAAATAACATCACACCATTGCGAGATTTTGAACGGTCGGGTCATCCGGATGCCATTACAACGAAATAAATTTCTCCATCATTTTCGGTCTACGCCGGGAATCGAACCCGAGTTCGCTTATTCCGGAACAAGTTGCTCTACCAATGGAGCTACGCGGACTTTTTTTTATTCTGATTCCTATCTGCCTTTATGTCGTGTGCGTCCTTCGGGCAGGTACGTCACATCTCCTGGTACGTTACAGCTGCTGTTTTCTGATATCCCGCCCATCCCTTTTTTTGGAGAGAAAAATATGCAATAACATTAGTATTACTATTTAAATTAAATTTCAGCAAATATTACAGTTAGGCCTAAGGATCCGCACAAAATGCAGACATTCATTGAAAATATTTCTGAAAAACTGAAGAACACACAAAAGCCTTCACTAACCCGGTTGGCGTAACAAAACTAACATATCCGATTTGCGAAGTGATTATGCTACCGAGAAGGTTACAATCACGTCCTGTGAGTAGCACGGCTGACTGTTCTTTACCCCAAAGAACTGAAGTCAACAGAAATACGCATGCGCAGCGGCTCCGGCGTCATCCGATCTGCCTGTATGTTGGCTTCTGTGCACTTCATGCTTTCCCTGAAGACATGGCTGCGCTAGTTACGTCTCGCTGAATTTGAGTCACCACAAATAAACTCTGTTCTTGCACAGATGCATCCTGCAGAGTTATTCCCCAGGATGATATCAAAAACCTCTTCCAATCAATGCCACATCGTGTAAAGGCTGTTATTGTTGCTTGAAGAGGCTTCACAAGGAACTGACTTTCGAAAAGTAAAAAAAAACGTGTATGGAAATACAAATCTAATTAGATATTTCATGTAACATGAGGAATCTGATATAAATTCTATTAGAATAGCACGATCCTTTCTTGATATTGTAATTTTCACAGCCAACAGGGATACCAACGGAGGCTATAACAATAAGTACACAGACTAAAAAAAAATCCGACAGTTCAAAACATATGAATTACCATCCCAGTTTTCCGCGAGCCCGTATACACAAACATCACAGTGATGTCTTACATACACTCCCCCTTCCTGATTCAAAGCGCAGCGCGCTAAGATCGGTGCTTCTGTATCCCTGAGAGACCCCGAGTCTAGCGGGCGGGACCAGATGGTAGGTCCAACACACGCCGCAGCGCCGACAGCAATATATTTTCTCCTCGCCGCTGGAAACTCTGTGATTGACGGGTGTGAGTGGATATCACGTCGCGACATTCTTTGAGTTTTACCGCCTATCTTGGGATTCACTTTTTGTGGATTTTCCCAAGCTATTTTTCCAAAGTAAAAACAGTTGTGTGTGTTGTCAAGTCAACCGACCGCTGTGTTTGGCGATCTATTAACTTTCTTCGGTTGCTCATTCGTGCTTGTTTTAACCAGGTTCACTACCATACTTCGAATGTAACTAATTAACTTTTTAAGAATAGAGTTTGAGTTAAGTGAGTTGAGCTGAGATGTCTAGAGAAAGGGATAAGTTCCGTAAATTCGAAACAGGTTATCAAAAAAGCAATGCAAAGGGACACAAGAGAAATGTTTTTAAGAAGTCAGGAAGGTGCCTTCGATAAATGTTTACTAACTTCAGCTTCAGTTCTTGGGGCCAGCAGTTCACCATTTGCTTCAAATTGCATCGGAGATAAAGAATCCAGTGATAATAACGTTTACCTTCTTTTTTTATTTTGCAAAGTAGAACGACGGTTGAGCTTAATAATAATATCAGTTTATAACGAAGTAAATTTCTCCGTCATTTTTGGTCCAAGCCGGGGATCGAACCCGAGTCCACTTATTCCGGAACAAGTCGCTCTACCAACTGAGCTACGCAGACGTTCGTTCTCGCTGCTATCTGCCTTTATGTCGTGTGCGTCCTGCGGGCCACGCACGTCACATCTCCCCCACCCTCGAAAGAGGGCCGGGGTCATGGCCCACGGGTCAGCCGTGACCAGGAATCGTTGCAGACAGCCAACCGCTAAAGAACGTGCACTTCAGAACTCCCAGTCAATCTAGTGTGTGGAATGCAACATCACACACTTTTATTTTTCGAAGCGCTGAAGAAGGGATTATCTTATTTTTCTTATCTCGCGGTGTGGAAAGAACATCACACCATTGCGAGATCTTGAACGGCCGGGTCATCCGGGAAGCTGCGGCGCCATTATGAAGAAGTAAATTTCTCCGTCATTTTTGGTCCCCGCCGGGGATCGAACCCGAGTCCACGTAGTCCGGAACAAGTCGCTCTACCAACTGAGCTACGCAGACGTTCGTTCTCGCTGCTATCTGCCTTTATGTCGTGTGCGCATGCACGTCACAAGTTACAGTTACAAGTTTAACAAAAATATCAATTCTTTCTATAACAAATTAATTAGTGAAAAGCTTATCATCACCTTATAAAAAAAAATATTCTATTGTGTACATTCGCAAAATACCGTTACCCAGGTTGATTCAGCAAAACTTATTAGTTAGCCAGAGGGCCTCTCTGGGATAGTTCCGCACAGGGCCTCGCGTAAGCTAGCGGCGGCATTGCCTGGATGCAGTGTTCGGCGGTCACAGGCCGGCGGCGGAGGTGTTATGCTGTGGGCGATGTTTTTTTGGGGGGGATGATTTCAGCCCCATTATTCCAACAGCACAATCCCTGACAGCTGTCAGGTATCTGAACATCGTTGCGGACCAAGTTCACCCATTCATGACAAATTTGTTCCCTGTTGGTGATGGCCATCACCAACAGCACAATGCGCCATGCCACACTGCCAGAATCATCAAGGAGTGGTTCGAGGAACATGCTGGTGACTTTCTGTTAATGCCCTGGCATCCAAATTCACCTGACATGAACCCATTCGAACATTTCTGATTCTACTTGGAAAAGCGGGTTCGCACTAAATCGCCACCACACTGAAACGTATGTAACGTGCCTGCCCAGCAGGACGCACACGACATAAAGGCAGATAGCAGTCATAACGAACGTCCGCGTAGCTCAATTGGTAGAGTGACTTATTCCGGAATGAGGAGACCCGGGTTCGAGCCCCGGCGCGGACAAAAAAGACGTAGAAATTTACTTCGTTATAATGGCGCCCGAACTTTCCGGATGACCTGGCCGTTCAAAATCTCGCAATGGTGTGATGTTCTTTCCACACCACGAGAAAGGAAAAATAAGAGAATCCCTTCTCCAGCGCTTCGAAAAATAAAATGTGTGTGACGTTGCATTCCACACACCAGATTGACTGGGAGTTCTCAAATGAACGTTCTACAGTGGATGGCTGCCTGCGACGATTCATGGTCACGGCTGACCCGTGGGCCATGCCCCCGGCCCTCCTTCTTCGGGGGGGGAGATGTGACGTGCCTGCCAGCAAGACGCACATGTCATAAAGGCAGATAGCAGTCAGAACGAACGTCCGCGTAGCTCAATTGGTAGAGTGACTTATTCCGGAATGAGGAGACCCAGGTTCGAGCCCCGGCGTGGACAAAAATGGCGGATAAATTTACTTCGTTATACGTACGGGAACAGGAGGACCTGATGTTGACATTACGGTACCAGATGCCAACCGCCACCTCATTCAAATGATGACTCACTGAGTGGCCGCTGATTTGTGAATTGTGGTCCAACAGCTTATTATGTAGGTAGCTGTAGTGCAGTGGCTTATAGGTGTACTTCATTAAAATAAAATTTAAGATCTCAGTAGTTGTTTGTGGACTCCGGAAGCGGTCCTATAATTATAGAGCAAGATACATCAAATTTAACGAATAGGAAAACAAGTGCTTCAGATTCTTTACAACACACTGTGCGATGTTTACACAATTATATTCTTTACTTCTTTAAGTGTTAGTTTATTCAATGATTCTCGCTACCGCCATGCAGAAGATACTTCATGTCGAGACTACGACGAAATAAACCAAATAAAAATCAGCGCATGTGCTTTATGAAATAATTCTGCACTAAATATTATACTACTTGAGGAAAAATAAAAACAAAAAAACATGAGATTACCAGGGCTCCTGCATATGATAATTACCTAACTAATTTACTTTTTCATTGCTGTATGTCATGCAGGCAGAGAAAGAACGCATTAAACTCTTAAAGTAGAAGAAACTTAGCGGTCTTTTTTTATGAGAGTGGATGTTTTATAGGGTAAAGAAGCTCATTTTAAATGTTTATTGCTGCGCTGAGAAGCATTTGGAGTCTATTTGGTTTCTAGAAAAGATATTTATGGACCTTCTTTAGCTCTAATTCTGTTATCTACGTTTTAAAGAAAAGAGGCAATTTCGCGCTGGCATTATTAGAACAGTGTAGTTGGAAGTACTTTCGCCTTATCATTTCCCTTTAGTTTCTTATCATAGAGTAGAAATGAGGAAATTCAATGACTATCTCAAATATTATTCGCATATTATTTTGGACGTACTTGAGTGTACAGTCTATAGATAGTGATGATAAAATAATTGCATGTACACTATATTGACAAAAGTTACCGGACACCCCTTCGAAATCAAATGAACGGATCCTCTGCGTTGTTAAGTTGCGCGGTAGAGCTGCAAATCGTATAAAAACAAGCCTGCAGCTGACCACGATCATATCGCACTGCGAGGTTGAGTGAAAATGTCGCTGAACTAACTTTGAGAAAGGAAAGATTGTTGGGTGTTATATTAGTGGGTTGTCCATAAGAGAAACCGAGAGGCGTTTAAACATTCCCAAGTCTCAATGTACTGGATAAGTGGAAGACACATGGCGTGCCTGAAGCAGCCAAACATACCGGCAGACCAAAGAAAATCAGTGATAGAGGAGGTCGAAGCCTCAGGAGAGTCGTTACTGCTAATCGACGGAGTACTGCACAAGAACTCAGTATACAGGTGAGTAAAAATGCTGGAAACTCGGTATGTACTCGTACCATTCACAGAGAACTTCATTCCATGAGTTACCGTGGTCGTGCTGCTGCTCATAAGCCTTTCATCTCCACTTGGAATGCTACTCCTCGTTTAGCATGGTGTAAAGAACATTTATCGCGGACCGTAGATCAACGGAAACAGTTCTTATGGACTGATGAATCCAGATACACGATCCATCAGTTTGATGGCCATGTGTAGGTATGTCGGAAGCCGGGAGAACGATATTTACCACAGTGTACTGCTCAAGTTTGGAGCTGGTAGTGTACTCGTGTGAGAGTGTTTTTCGTGGTATAGTCCCGCCCCATTGGTTATCGTGAACAAACTTGTCAACCAGCACGTCTACCTCGATATTCATGACAATTATGCCCTACCAACTGTGTGGCAATACTATAGAACCGAGCCTTGTTGGTACCAATGCACCGAGCCATAAAGCAATTACTGTTACGGCGTGGTTTGACAATAATTCCGTTTCGTGTGTGGACTGGCCAGCACAAAGCCCTGATCTTAATCACATAGAATACCTATAGGATGAATTAGAGCGCCACATAAAAAGTTTGGAACCATGGCCTACTACTAAGCAACAGTTAGAGGTAGCATTATATACTGAATGTAAGCGCATACCTATCGCTGTGTTCCAAAACCTTGTCGAAAGCATGTCTCGAAATGTCAGTGCATGCATTAAGCCCAAAGATGGACCGACACCGTACTAATGTATGTCAACAAATGCTATGCTGTGTTTCTCTTCTAGGCGTCCGGTGACTTTTGTAAATATAGTGAATATATAAAACAAAGTGGGAATTTTTCTAGTTGTATGGGCGTTAAGACGTAGTAACATACCAATTTTAAGGCAGGCAATGTTATAAAGCCGCCACTTTTTTTTTTTTTTTTTTTTTTTTGGTTTTCGTACATTTCTAGGTATACTGGACGTTAGGACCTATCAGCATAACAATTGGGAGATCTCTAAGTCATTTAGAAGTTCGCGGACAGAAACACTCGCATTTTTCCACATTCCCTTATACAGTGTGTCCCAATAATGTCGGTGGAGTGAATGTACTAATTACAGTGATGTAATAATAAAGAAATTTTGAATGGAATTATACAGTAGTAGAAATGATCCACCACGTGTGAGTGCTCTGCGTCTGGTAGCCTTCATGTCTCCCCACCACGAGGCGTCATTTCAAGCGAAGGACATTCCCGAGCACTTGGTCGACGGGGCAAACGTGTCGATTGATCACTTGTCCCGGCACAGCTACAATAATGTTGGCTGTTGAACAGTGAGTGTTTTTTCTGGAACATGTCTTTTGCCACGACAAGTATATGGACGAAGTGCAAAACCAGTTCGCTAGGAAATGTTGTGATGCAGACGTCCCACATCGTAATGCGGTACGTCATCTTATAACGAAGTTTCAGTGTTCCCGCCTCGGTGTGCTATCTACGGCAGAAGATACGGTACAGGATATCCAGGACAGGATACAGAGGAGTCCACACAGATCCGTGAGGCTCGTGTGGAATCCTCTGTATCCTGTGGACTCTTCTGTATCCTGTGGACTCCTCTGTATCCTGTGGACTCCTTTGTATCCTGTTATCCCCCTCTAATTTAAAAATTTGAAACGGGCCGGTCGTTGGACGTTCGGTCTTGGCCCGGGTATTCCAAATTAAGTCCCGGGCAAACCTCTACCTTATAGGATATCCAGGACAGGATACAGAGGAGTCCACACACGTCCGTGAGGCTTGTGTGGACTCCTCTGTATCAGGCTTGTGTGGATTACTCTGTATCCTGTGGACTCCACTGTGCATCCTGTGGACTCCTCTGTACCCTGTTATACCTCTCTAATTTAAAAATTTGAAACTGGCCGGTCCTTGGACGTTCGGTCTTGGCCCGGGCATTCCAAATTAAGGCTCGTGCAAACCTATAACTTTTAGGATATCCAGGACAGGATACAGAGGAGTTCACACACGTCCGTGAGGCTTGTGTGGACTCCTCTGTATCAGGCTTGTGTGGACTCCTCTGTATCCTGTTATACCTCTCTAATTTAAAAATTCGAAACGGGCCTGTCCTTGGACGTTCGGTCTTGGCCCGGGCATTCCAAATTAAGGCTCGTGCAAACCTCTAAATTATAGGATATCCAGGACAGGATACAGAGGAGTTCACACACGTCCGTGAGGCTTGTGTGAACTCCTCTGTATCAGGCTTGTGTGGACTCCTTTGTATCCTGTTATACCTCTCTAATTTAAAAATTTGAAACGGGCCGGTCCTTGGACGTTCGGTCTTGGCCCGGGCATTCCAAATTAAGGCCCGTGCAAACTTCTACCTTATAGGATATCCAGGACAGGATACAGAGGAGTTCACACACGTCCGTGGGGCTTGTGTGGACTCCTCTGTATCAGGCTTGTGTGGACTCCTCTGTATCCTGTTATACCTCTCTAATTTAAAAATTTGAAACGGGCCGGTCCTTGGACGTTCGGTCTTGGCCCGGGCATTCCAAATTAAGGCCCGTGCAAACTTCTACCTTATAGGATATCCAGGACAGGATACAGAGGAGTTCACACACGTCCGTGGGGCTTGTGTGGACTCCTCTGTATCAGGCTTGTGTGGACTCCTCTGTATCCTGTTATCCCCCTCTAATTTAAAAATTTGAAACGGGTCGGTCCTTGGACGTTCGGTCTTGGCCGGGCATTCCAAATTAAGGCCCGTGCAAACCTCTACCTTATAGGATATCCAGGACAGGATACAGAGGAATCCACACAAGCCTGTAAGGCGGATGTCAAACAAGCTAATGTGACAAATAATACAGCCCACGATATTTGTACATTTGTGACGTACTAGAGAGGTAAAACACGTGTCAAGACGACAAATCCAAAGCGATACATTCCATCCATGTAGCTTAGATGGGAGAGCAACTTACTCCGGAGGGAGGGAGCGCGATTTCAATCTCGTCACGGACAAACTTGTGTTTTCACATATTCTGAAAAGGAAGTTGCGTTTCCACCCGTATAAAGTGTCTGTCGTGCATCAACTGAAAGAAACAGACTACGATACTGCTGGTGGTTCCAACAGTTCCTGCGTGAAGAAGGTGAGGACATTCTGGAAGCGACTTTCTTTACAGATTCGGCATGGTTCCACCTGTCCGGGGTGCATCAACAGCCAAAACACTCGCCTGTGGGGTACTGGAAATCCCCACGAATTTAAGGAGGTGCCTCTCCTCAACAAGAAGGTCGTTGTTTCGTATGCCATGACGCTTATGCGCATTATTGGGCCCATTTTCTTCAGTGAAACCACTAACTCAGAACGGTACCGTACCCAGATTATCCGACCATTCATATCCGAACTCACGGAACGGGAAATCAACGAAGGATAGTTCCAGCAAGATTATAGCCATCCTTCCTTGATCTCTTCATACAACTATGGCGAATCAATACGGCTTCTAGAAGAACTCTTCGGATATCGCATCATCTCCCTGGGATTGTGGTCTGCCCGGTCACCGGAACTGACACCGCCTGACTTTTTTCTGTGGAGAGCACTGAACGGGAAGGTGTACGCAGGTAATTCCATACACGTCAAGAGCAAATAGTAGCAATAACGACCAACATCCAACAAATAACACCACATACCCTGAGAAAGGTCTTTTCAACATGCAGAAGCGTGTGAAGACATATCTGGACGTTGGTGATGGGGCCCATTTCCAACACCTAATGTGGGACACAAGTTCATACACTTCAAGGGCTACAGGTTGCAATGACGACCCACATCCAACACATCACACCACATACACTGAGAAGGTCTGCACAAACATGCAGAAGCATGTTCAGACATATCTGGACTTTGGTGGGGCCCTTCTCCAACACCTCCTGTGGGACACAAGTTCATACACTTCAAGGGCTACAAGCTGCAATGACGAACCACATCCAACAAATCACACCACATACCCTGAGAAAGGTCTTCAGCAACATGCAGAAGCTTGTGCAGTATGTCTGGACGTCGGTGTTGGGGCCCATTTCCAACACCTCCTGTGGGACACAAGTTCATACACTTCAAGGGCTACAGGTTGCAATGACGACCTACATCCAACACATCACACCACATACCCTGAGAAAGGTCTGCACAAACATACAGGAATGTCTGGAAGTGGGTGCAACACCTCCTGTAGGACACAAGTTCATACACTTCAAGGGCTACAAGCTGCAATGACGAACCACATCCAACAAATCACACCACATACCCTGAGAAAGGTCTTCAGCAACATTTCCAACACCTAATGTGGGACACAAGTTCATACACTTCAAGGGCTACAGGTTGCAATGACGACCCACATCCAACACATCACACCGCATACACTGAGAAAGGTCTGCACAAACATGCAGAAGCGTGTGCAGACATATCTGGTCGTCGGTGGGGCCCATTTTCAACACCTAATGTGGGACACAAGTTCATACACTTCAAGGGCTACAGGTTGCAATGACGACCCACATCCAACACATCACACCGCATACACTGAGAAGGTCTGCACAAACATGCAGAAGCATGTTCAGACATATCTGGACTTTGGTGGGGCCCTTCTCCAACACCTCCTGTGGGACACACGTTCATACACTTCAAGGGCTACAGGCTGCAATGACGACCTACATCCAACACATCACACCACATACACTGAGAAGGTCTGCACAAACATGCAGAAGCATGTTCAGACATATCTGGACTTTGGTGGGGCCCTTCTCCAACACCTCCTGTGGGACACACGTTCATACACTTCAAGGGCTACAGGCTGCAATGACGACCCACATCCACCACATCACACCTCATGCCCTGAGAAGGTCTGCACGAACATGCAGAAATGTCTGGACGTCGGTGGGTCCCATTTGCAACACCTCCTGTAGGAACTGTTACATACACTTTTTGGGCAACAGGTTGCAATGACGAACCACATCCAACAAATCACACCACATACCTTGAGAAAGGTCACTGGTTCACCAACATGCAGAAGCTTGTGCCGTAAGACATATCTGGACGTCGATGGGGCCCATTTCCAACACCTCTTGTAGGAACAAGTTCATACACATCAAGAGCTACAGGCTACGAATGATCAGAGACCACATCCAACACATCACACAACATACCGGCTGAGAAAGGTCTTCACCAACATGCAGAAGCTTGTGCAGGCATGTCTGGACGTCGGTGGGTCCCATTTGCAACACCTCATGTAGGAACTGTTACATACACTTCAAGAGCTACAGGCTGCAATGACGAACCACATCCAACACATCACACCACATACCCTGAGAAAGGTCTTCACCAACATGTAGAAGAGTCTCGACGTCGGTCGGGCCCATTTCCAACACCGCTTATAGGACTCAGTTCGACATGGTAAGTGCTACTTTTAGTGCGCAGTTATTTTGGGGACACTCTGTATATACACAGTGGTGTCATATTATTGTGACCACCAGCTAATATCTAGATTAACCGCCATGTGCAGCGCAGACAGCAGCTAGACGGGCTAGGAATGACTCAGTAATTTGCTTAAAGGTGTTCACAAGTATGTGGAGCCATGCTGACTGCAGTGCAGCTGATGGCAGCTGCTGGAGGGTGCGTAGTGGAGGATCCATAGAAAGAACAGCACGATCAAGGTGGTCTCACAGATACTCAATTGGGTTTAAGCCTAGGGAATTAGGGGGCCAGGGAAGTATTTTGAAGTCTTCATCGTGCTCTTCTAACCACTCTCGGACATTTCCAGCTGTGTTACACGTCGCACTGTCGTGTTGGAAGATTCCATCCGCCCCAGGGAAGACAATCAGCATGTATGGGTGTACGTGGTCTGAAAGAATACCCCAGACTCTAACATTCAGTCGATAATGCCTTCTACAAGTATGAGTGCACCCAGAGAGTGCAATGAAAACATTTCCCCAGACCATAACGCTTTACCCACCAGCTTGAGTTCTTCCAGCAGTAGTTGAAGATTGTTTGTTCTCCGATGTTTCTCGCCTTATACGCCAACGTCCATCCGTTCGATGAAGCAGAAAACGTAACTCATCAGAGAAGGCAATCGTCCGCCAATCAACGGAGGTCCAATTCCGATACTGCCGTGAAAATGTAAGCCTTTTCTGCCGATGCACCTTCGTTAGCATAGGTGCAGTGATCATCCGTCTGCGTAAGGGCCTCATATGCAGCAGGGTTCGCTGAACTATTGTTTTAGACACACTTCCGGTAGCTTTCTGGTTCATTCAGCCAGTGAGTCGCTGCACTGTAGCGGGTCGTTCAGCGCTGACGCATCTTCACAACCGTTGTTCACGTCTCTCCGGAGTTTGTTGTTCACGTGGTGCTCCGGAGTTTGCACGTAGCTTATTCGCAATGGTGCCATTTCTCCTATCGCGATACACTTTAACAACAGCAGCACGAGAACAGTTCACAAACTTCGCAGTTTCAGAAATACTGCCACCCTTGTCCCGGAAGCCTATATTTATCCTTTTTGCAAATCTGATAAATCGCTCCTTCTTTCCATGACAGCAACAAGTGATATGTTTTCAGAATGCCTACAGCACGCCTTATGCACCCTCCAACCCAGCTCACAACACGTGCCTTCTTTCATTGGCTACGCGCTGTTGACGTCAAAAGTTGGAGGTAGTCACAATAATGTGACTCGACTATGTATGTGCATATATATATTATTTGTATATACAGTCCAACCTCGATTTAACGAACTTCAAGGCACCAATAGTCTTGTATGTAAAATCGCGTAATCCGCTAAATCGAGGAAGCCTTTCAAATGAAACATTCAAAATAAGCTAGTGTTCATAATAGAATACGTAAGCAGATATGTTCTCTTTCTTTCAGTGACATTTAAATTGTGTATAGTACTTTTAATTACGAATTTATTATCAAAAATGTTATAATACCTACACATTTACCTTGCATATTAAATACATAATTCGTAGATATTAGACTTCGACATGTAGCATCAAAATTTAAGCGTAGTTTAAAATTGCGAGAAAAATACGATAGTTTATTTTTTCCCAATTATTTAGCTTCTTAAATAATGATTTCAGAGATGTAAACCGCATGAAACAGAACATCAATTAGTACTAATTAACTTGTAAAGACAGAATATGTGTTATTTTTTACATTGTGGAAAAGAAATGCTTTAGAGAAGAATGCTTATGTTTTTTCTGAACTTTTAGCATTATAAATTGCAGCTCCAATTTTATGAAGTACATGATTAATATCAAAGAGAATCAAGTACTTTTTAACACATTCTATGATGTTACCAGCATCATTAAAGCAGCAAACGTTCAGTTCTGCTTCATCTTGTTCGTCAGAATCTCGTAAAATCACGGAATTCGTTAAATCGCGGTCCGGTAAATAGGGGTTTGACTGCATATACACTGGCGGAAAGTGAAAAAAGAACTCCAAGAAGGAATTGGCGGGCGATCATGAAATTTACATATGTTAATGGGGTCGAGTTTACGTAGGAGTGATGTTAATTTCGCGACCAATCGGTGAGCGCTTACGCTACAGCACGGCATAATATGCAAATTATCGTCGATGGTATTTAAGGAGTACGGCGAAGTGAATGTAATCAGTCGTCGACGTACGGACACGTGCGAAGACCCTGAAGAAGCTGCAATGCCTGGACACGGAAGACGTGTACGATTTCAGCAGTTATCGGATTTTGAGCGATATCGTCTACTCGGACTCCGCGAGACCGGGTGGTCGTATCGTCGTATTGCGGAGCGAATTAGGCGGGAAGTATCGGTGGTGGTACGATGGTGGCGTAGATGGTCCGAGGAACATTCCCACACGAGAAGACGTGGAACCGGGAGTCACAGACGGACTGATGAGCGGACCGATCGACGCATAAGAAGAGCGGCGTTGTCAAGCAGAACATCCACTGCGACGCAAATCCGAGCTGCCGTTGCAACTGAGGTGACTGTGTGAACAATCCGCAACCGTCTACTGGATGCAGGACTACGTGCACGTGTGCCTCTGGCATGTGTACCTCTGACTCCAGCCCACCGTCAGCAACGGCTGCAGTGGTGTCGCCAAAGTCTGCACTGGAGAACGCAATGGCGATCTGTCGTGTTCAGCAATGAAACCAGATTCTGCTTGGGTGCCTCCGATGGCCGGATGCGTGTTCGCAGACACACAGGGGAGCGTCTCCACCCTTCTTGCATCCGCCAGCGACACACAGGGCCTACACCTGTGTGTGGGGAGCGATCAGCTATCGCTCCAGTACACAACTAGTGTTTGTACCTGGTACGTTAAACAGCACCTCCTACATCAACAACATCATTCAGCCCGCTGTTGTGCCATTTGTAAGGTCGGTACATCGTGGTGTTTTCCAGCAAGATAACGCACGCCGACACACGGCACGTGCAACGCAACATACACTTCAGGGTGTAAGACAACTTCCATGGCCTGCACGTTCACCGGATTTGTCCCCCATTGAGCACGTGTGGGATTTTATGGGACAACGACTTATCCGGTCTCCACGGCCAGCCACGACCATCCCCGATTTACGCGTCCAGGTTGAGGATGCTTGGAACTCAATACCCCAAACTTACATCCAACATCTGTACGTCAGACTCCATGCCAGAATTGCACAATGTGGCGCAGTTGATGGCGATTCAACCTCGTACTAACCATGTTACATGGAAATGTTATTTTTCAGTTTACAAGCAAATACAGAGGTATTTTGCCATAATGTTTTGATGACGTTATCCTCTGCATTCCGTTATTATGCTGTATAAATTTCGTTGGTATCAGACGTCTCCTTCTTAGCGTTCTTTTTTCACTTTCCGCCAGTGTATTTACATAGATTACAGAAATAACTCCATTTTCTGCAAAAAGGAAACTTTTAATTGCTTATTCGGGCTTGAAGTCGTATGTACTCCCTTTGCCTGATCGTGTGCTGAGTTTCCAAAACTTCACTTACGGTATGGAAAACCCGAAATCTGGATTGAAAAGCACTCTACTGCGAGCGTTAAATGAACCGGTTTTAGGAAGGATAAACGGTAAGTAGAATAAAAGTGTGGGGTTAGAGAAGTATTTCTAGAAGTATCTGCTCATGAAAAATAAAATCGCTTCATATCTTTGATCTTCTGTGGATACTCTAACGATGTTCCATAAAATGAGCAAATAAAATCAGGATTTCAAATAAGGCATTAAGTCGTGAAAGCACTTAAGGGCAAAGAATCCTCGAACACGTTAATAGAGACACAAGCCTCTTATAGATAAATTAATAATGTTTTTATAAAACCAAGAGGAAAAGACGAGCAGCTTATCTTCGCTAAAAATGGATTTTTTTCTTGACTAAACTCCTCAGTGATCGGAGGACCTTCTGCGCCATCAGCTCCCTCTAGGGGATTATAACTAAATGCCCCTTCATTAACCCAAGTCAAAATCTTCGACACCTTTTCGGCGGAAGGACGGGGAAATGGAAAGTGAGGAATATATATCTAGCTTATGTTTCCGCCCAGAGAACCCAGAGCTTGTCATCCGTATACGAAAGATGACGATGGTCCTTGCCTAATGAGGGGTGCAGCAAAAGTCAGACGACAGCTCCCGAGGTAATAGCATCCCGCGGAGAAAAGCCTTACGTGCCCGGCATTTGTATCAGCGTCTCCCTTTCATTCGAAGTGCAATCTGGGGTGTCGAGGAAGAGACTTAGGAACGCAAGATACAAGCATCTCTTCTTCAACCTATCGCCTTCGTAACATGCGGATTTAATATTCCCATCCACTTATAATAGGGCATTTCATCACTGGGTATATGGCGTGGTAAAATGGTCACGTATACACGCCCTTCAAGAAAGTCGCCTTCCTGCTGAAATGGTAATGCCGCTTCGGCTTTGGCGACGGTAGTATCGAATTACGGGGAATGTGGTGGTTTCATATTTCCCAATTGGAGGACGGGTCTCCTTTCTCAATTATCTTCCTAAAATTTTGGGATGGGAGAAAAACCCAAGCAGGATTTCAAGTCTGCAAGATAAGCGAGTTTAACTCAGCGACGAGTACATTTTTCTTTCTCAGAAAATGTGCTTTCAAGTTTCTGCAAAATACGTTGGGCGTTCATTAAGTTCTAAGCCGAACATACGACATATTTTTTTAAAAACAAAAGCATCTGAAGTGCTTAAAAGTCATGGAGTAGCAGTATGCAAATTTTTAACTGGCGCCATCGTATAAAGGCTTCGACGCACGACACCAAGAAGGTTATAACCTGCATGCACGACACGATTTTTATCAGTTGCTATGTCATGTGATCATATGTAGAGGATTTTAGGAAGGGAGTGTCTACCCCAGATCTTAAAAAACCTTAGAAATAAGAAGCTAGGAGATTTGGGCTAGAATGCCCGATGGGAAAGTGACACGGAAGCGAAGTAGAAAGGGGAGGAAGACGCCCTTATTTATTCCCGGGGAGCCAGTACCCGGGGTCCGACGGCTTAACGTGCCCATACGACGCACTGCGGATATTTAGTGGATCGAGCGTTCGTACCTGCCTGGAATCGAACCTGAGGTCCTTTCAGTGGCAGTCACGAACGTTGCCCACTCAAAAGATCAAATCAGATCACATGTAGAGAATTTTAGGAAGGGAGTGTCTGACCCCAGGTCTTAAACAACCCTTAGAAATAGGAAGCTAGGAGATTTGGGCTAGAATGCCCGATGGGAAAGTGACACAGAAGCGAAGTAGAAAGGGGGAGGAAGATGCCCTTATTTATTACCAGGGGGCCAATACCTGGGGTCCGACGGTTTAACGTGCCCATCCGACGCACGGCGGATATTTAGTGGATCGAGCGTTCGTAAATGCCTGGGATCGAACCTGAGGTCCTTTCAGTGGCAGTCACGAACTTTGCCCACTCAAAAGATCAAATCAGATCACATGTAGAGGATTTTAGGAAGGGAGTGTCTGACCCCAGGTCTTAAACAACCCTTAGAAATAGGAAGGTAGGAGATTTGGGCTAGAGTGCCCGATGGGAAAGTGACACAGAAGCGAAGTAGAAAGGGGGAGGAAGATGCCCTTATTTATTACCAGGGGGCCAATACCTGGGGTCCGACGGTTTAACGTGCCCATCCGACACACGGCAGATATTTAGTGGATCGAGCGTTCGTACCTGCCTGGGATCGAACCTGAGGTCCTTTCCGTGGCAGTCACGAACGTTGCCCACCCGCGGCCCAAAGTTGCTATGTCTTCATTCACCCGGGAGTCTTCGTATTGACACGAACCAATGATAAGGGGACGTCCATAAAGTACGTCCGAGATTACAGGAGGAGGGGGATTCCTGAGAACCGGACCAAATGTAACATGGGGGATGGGGGAGGTTTAGTAACTCGGACGTCCAGCGTTAAAAATATAGTGAATGGTCCGAAAATACATATTTTGTTTTGTTTTCACTTTTTTTCTTCTTTTATAAGTTAAAACAAAAAAGATGACACCCAATTTTCGGATGTAATGAGTACGTCTTTTGAATCCGTTCTGATGCGAATTAAATTTACCTAAGCTATTCGAAATCAATGGAACCGGTACGGAAAACGGTAGTAGTATCTGACAGAAGAAAAAAAATTCCTCAGATATTGCTGTAAACTGAAACTTCAACTTACGCCCTCTGGTGGCAGACTTGCGCGTTAAGAAAAATTTCAATTTGTATAAGTAAGATTTCGAAGCGGAAACGCTTTGCAACAAAGAAATAATTTTTCAAATCGGGCTCTTAGAAGTAGAGATATCGACAAATATGAGATATGCATCTACGCATTATTTTAAAAAGAAAGTATTTCCAAAAGGTTTTTCGATATGAGCGGTATCGATCCATGAAAAAATGTTTTCAGTCAAGTTTTCAGGAGCTCAGATTTTACTGAAAATACATCAGACGCAGAAATTAACTCTTTCCCCCTGATGGCCAAACCATTCTTTATCAAGTATTAGAAATTACAATAAAAACATTTCCTACCAGGAGCTGTATCCGGTGCCGGAAGAATTTTTCAAATCGGAGTTTTAGAAGCAGAGATGTCGGGGGAAAGCGCAATTTACCTTTCCTCCCCCTAGAGGAAAGTAAATGAATTATTTGAAAATTTTGAAATTATATTAGAAACATGTCGCACCGGAAACTCTGTACAACAAAGAAGATATTTTTCAAATCGGATTATTAGAAGCAGAGATATTGACAAAAAAGAGATATATATATCTATGCTCCCTGGCGGAGAAACCATACGTTATTATAAGAAGAAAACACTCCGGAAAGGTTTAGCAACGAGAGTAGTATCGGTCTACAAAACAATTTCTTCAATCGAGATTTTAGAAGCTAAGATTTTGCAGAAAATACATTAGAAGCAGAAATCAACGCTTACGTCCCCTGGCGGTTAAACCATTTTATACCAAAAATTAGAAATTATATGCAAAATATTTCGCATCACAAGCTGTATCCCCTGAAGAAAACATTTTTCAAAGCGGAGTTTTAGAAGCAGAGATATCTGGGAAAAAGCAATTTACTTTTACGCCCCCTAGCGGAGAATATATGCGTAACTTGGAAAAGAAACTATGCCTAAAATAGCCTTCGACCTGAATTGAATCGAAAAGTAAAGGAATTTTTTTAATTGGATGTTTAGAAGCAAATATGTAGATTAGAATGTGTTTTTAATTCGACATCTTCTGCATTTACGCCCTCAAGCGGCGAATATGTGCATCGTAAAAAAAAACCGAAATAAAGGATCATCATTCACACGTTTCAAGTTTCATAATATAAAAATAATTTTTCAAATCGGACTATTACACTGGCGTGCAAAAATTAAGGACGAGACGGTTTTTCGAATGTAACGTCGTGCAGAAGTGCTCCACATCGACTCAAATCATACCATAAGATCCCCAAGATGTAAGAATATGGGACAAGTGAGCAAAACCGTCCAAACAAGGAATCCAAAGGATACAAAGGCACTTTATTGAAAAAGTAGCTTCGAGCACAACTGGACAGAAGACAGAAACGTCCATGTGACAGGCGGCTGCCAAAAAAATTCCAGTCTTTAGTAGGGGATATGATCACCGCTGACTGCGTTGCAGGATTTACAACGTCTGTCCATGCTGAGGACGAGATTGTCAAGGAGCTGTTGAGGCATCACGGCCCGTTCCTCTAGTAGCGCCAATCGCAGCTGCGGAATCGTTGCTGGCGGGTGGTGACGTGTTGCCAAGCGTCTCTCGAGAAGGTCCCACACGTGTTCGATTGGATTTAGATCCGGGGACCTTGCGGGCCAATCCATTCGTTGAAAATCTTCACTCTCCAACAGCTCTGCGACAGGCCACTGTACGATGAGGTTTAGCGTCGTCGTCCATGAAGAGGAACTCCAGGACCCACAGAACCTCTAAACAGACGCACGTGAGGCAGGAGAACCTCGGTACAATAGCGGACACTAGTGACTGAACCTCCTTGGAAGATGTGAAGGTCAATTCGGCTGCCAAGCATGATACCGCCCCAACGAGAACTCCACCACCTCCAAACCGGTCCCTTTCGATGATGTTGGAGGTGTGATTGCGTGTTCCCTGCTCTCTCCAGATGTGTATACGTCGAGAATCGCTCGTCAGACTAAATCGGCTCTCATCCGTAAAGAGAACTCGACCCCATTGCTGACGTGTCCAGTTCTTGTGTTCCTGGCACCACAGAAACCGCCGTCTCCGATGAGCAGGCGTTAATGGCACACACCGTACTGGTCGTCGTGCAAATAGACCACATTTGTGCAGCCTCCTGGCCACGGTAAAACGCGATAACAGACGTCCACTTGTCTGTTGCATGTGCCTTGCGATTTCTCCTGCTGTCTGCCGTTTGCCTCTTCTCGCCTGTAGGACAATATACTGGTCGTCCGCTGCCGTGGTTGCTAGTGGACGACCACTGCTAAACTCTTGGACAGCTGTTCCTCTCGTTTGAAATGCTCTCCAAGCTCGTGAAACGATGCTGTGAGCGATCCCGAACTCCTCAGCCACACTGGGCACAATTCGACCTTCTTCCAACTTCCCAATGACGCGACCTCGGGTAAAGTCATCCAGATGTCGTCTACTGGATTGCTTGTTGGCCATATTACACGGTGGCAGCAACTCCACGTTGTTCAAACCGATGTACACCGTGCAATATATTTCACCGAATTGCTGAGCGTACACCGGCAGTGTGCTTTATACCCTTCCGACACTCTCCCCCCTACATCATACTGCATATATGCGCATGCCTTACCTTACCGGACCCTATTCTATCTCCTGAGTGGTCTTTCGATCCGTTTTGCCTGCTCGTTCCGCTGTTATGCTAATTTCTCCTCTTCGTCTTTAATTTTTGCACACCAGTGTAGTTGCAGACATATCATGTCTAGAGACGGACGGACGGACAAACCGATAACATAAGCACAATCTTTTATTTACAAAAAACGTGCTAAAAAGGTATGAAATATTTCGGATTTCTGATTATATTTAGCTAAATCAGAATGTTAATATTAAGTTCTCGTATTTGTACCACCAAATCTATCGTGTTTTTGCAGATGGTATAATCTGGAGTGTTGCAACTTTGAATGCGTACGTTCATTTGTAGATCTTTATTTCAGAATGATAAAGTTCGGGTAGCATTTGGAAATAAATTAATGCCTAAATAATAAATATTTTCTGAAGCAAACATGCAAATATTGGGTTGTCGGAAAATGGCATTCGACAGGTGCTAGTTCTAACTGCAGTCTAAAAGGAATAGTGAGCGATTTGGTTGATTTGCGGATATTCGACATCAAGTTGAAGATGGAAGACCAAATTGTGCATTTTCGCCATATTTTACCGTTTTACTTCCGCAAAGGGAAGAACGCGCGTCAAGCTTGTGAAAAGATGCTTAAAGTGTAAGGTGATAATGCTCTACAAGAACGTCAGTGCCAGCGGTGGTTCGCAAAATTCCGTGCTGGTGATTTTGACCTCAATGATGCTCCTCTGTCCGGGAGACCCGTTGAGGCTGATGACGACCAAATCAAGGCATTGATCGAGTCAAACCCACGTTACACGACACGAGAGATTGCAGACACATTGCACATCCATCATTGAAGCGTTCACGACCACCTGAAGAAGCTGGGATACGTAAGCAAGCTCGATGTGTGGGTTCCTCATGAACTCAAAGAAGCTCAATTGAGGGCGCGTATAAACATCTGCGATATGCTAATTAAACGTGAGGAAAACGATCCTTTTTTGAAGCCACTGATAACTGGTGACGAAAAGTGGATTGTGTACAACAATGGGCTGCACAAACGGTATTGGTCCTGACGTGCTGCTTCGCCTCAAACGAATTCCAAAGCAAACATTCATCAGCGGAAGGTTCTGGTCTCAGTGTGGTGGGATTTTAAAGGTGTCGTGTTTTTCGAGCTCCAACCACGGAACCAAACAATCAATTCGAATGTGTACTGTCGGCAATTGGACAGTTTGAACGAATCCAGAAGCGTCCAGAGCTCGTTCATCGTAAAGGTGTTGTGTTCCATCACGACAACGCGAGACCACACACAAGTTTGATCACCAGCCAAAAATTATTGGAGCTTGGGTGGGATGTGTTGCCCCACCCAGCATACTCGCCTGACCTTGCGCCGTCAGACTTCCACTTGTTTCGCTCTCTTCAACAGTCCTTGCGTGGTATAACGTTCAATTTAGGTGAGGCTGTAAATCCGCACCTTGTATAGTTTTTCGCCGCGAAAGACAGGTCCTTCTATGAACGAGGCATTCTGCAGCTCACTGAAAGATGGCAAAAGGTTATCGAACAAAACGGGCATTATATCATTGATTGATCTTTGTTCTTTCTATCAATAAATGTCCTTTGCAAAACATGGCTAAAATACGTCATGACTTTTCCGACAACATAATATATGAAAGATTCCTTAAGTACTTAAACAATTAGACACGTCTCCTTGCTGTTTCTCAACGAACTTCTAATAGCAGTCGTCAAAAAAAAAAAGAAGAAGGGGGTGGATTGCGAGAATTAGGACGTACTCTTTAGGGGGATGGGTGTCAACAGTTGAACAAAATGTGACATGGGGGAGGGGGGGGGTCTAAGAATAGTAAAAATCCACGGACGTATTTTGTGTTCGGTCCCTAATTCGCGATTGTGGCCGACCCAGCTTACCTAGCCCTCTGGTTGTAGTTTTGCGCCTTAAGAAGCATTTGAAATTATATAAGAAACATTTCGCAAAGAAACTCTCCAACAAAGGAACAGCCGCCCCGGTGGCGCAGTGGTCTAAGGCGCTGGACTCTGATCATTCGTCCGTAAGGGGTCCGGGTTCGAATCCCGGTCAGGCATGGATGTTGTGTTTGTCTTACGGCACTGGCTCTCTCCCTTCCCTGGAACCAGTGACCCTAAATTAGGGACGGGCGACTGCTTATAGCCCATTGAGTTGCTCACGGTGGTCGTTAAACCTCCAATCAAAAAAAAAAAAAAAAAACAAAGGAATAATTTTTCAAATCGGACTCTTATACAAATATAAGATATGCGTTAATGCCCCCTGGCGGGAAAAACACGCGTTATTTTAAGGAGAAAGTATTCTCAAAAGGTTTATCGATGTTAGCGGTATCTGTCCAGGAAATAATTTTTTCAGTCGAGTATGCAGGAGCTCAGATTTTGCTGAAAATACAGCAAGAACAGAAATTAACACTTATGCCCCCTGGTGGCAGAACCATTCTTTACCAAATATTAGAAACTATATGAAATACATTTCCCATCAGGAGCTATATGCCGTACAGGAAGAAGTTTTCAAATCGGAGTTTTTGAAGCAGAAATATAGGGGGAAACGCAGTTTACCTTAACGCCCCGTAGCGGAAAGTCTATTAAAAATTTAGAAATTATATGAAGCACATTTCTCCCCTGAAACGTTATTCAACAAAGCAGAAATGTTTCATATCGGGCTCTTAGAAATAGAGATATTGACAAATAAGATATATATCTACGCCGCCTGGTGGAGAAACCATGCAATATTTTAAGAAGAAAATATTCCGAAAGGTTCATCGACGTGAGTAGTATAGCTCCACAAACGGAATTTTTTCAATCGAGATTTTAGAAGCTCAGATTTTGCTGCAATTACATAAGACATACGCCACCTAGTGGACAAAATATTTTTTCCTAAATTATAAAATATATGAAAAAGATTTTCTCATCAGGAGCTGTATCCGATGCAGAAAGAATTTTACAAATCAGAGTTTTAGAAGCAGAGAGATATCGGGGAAGACGCAATTTAGCTTTACGTCCGCTAGCGGAAAGTCTATGAATTACAGTCAAACCCCAATTTAACGGACAGCGATTTAACGAATTCCGCGATTTTACGTACATTTTTGTGGTCCGGACGGAACCACGTTGAAATTAATGCTTTCCGCGTTCCGACTTAACGAACATATTTCCTCAATTCAGCGAACATTGTTTTTAAACTACCAAACTATGTTAACCAGCATTTTCACGTTAAAAGTCAGCTAGAAAGAGAGGTTCTCGTAACAGGAAAATGCTACGCATGCATATAACCAGCGTTTTAAAGAACACCGTCTGCGACACAGATCGACGGCATCATAAATTAATTCGCCTTTCCTCCGACTATCAAGCGTAAGCTTCTTACAGGAGGAAGCAAATGGTCAATAAGTTTCAAAGGAGCGTAACGTTTCCTTGCATGGGTTGGAAGTAGAAAAAAAAAGACGGTGTCGGGATGAAGACATGTGGAATACCCTGGGGATTCGTGTTTCCAGCTACAGATAGAACAATAGCACTCTGTGAAGTCAAGGACACACGTGGTAGGTACCCATTCTTGAACCTCTGGAATTCTTCGCCAAATCGAGCTTTTTTTCCCTATTTCTTCTCAGTGCTAAATCTACAGCTCAATTAAATAACACAGCTTGTTCACGGACAAAGTTTTGATGAACTAGAAAAGCCAATTACTGAAAGAAAGGGAACATACAGGGCCGACTGGACCATAGGGGCCGCCGGGGCGGTCGCCCCGCGCCCCGCGCCATGAATGAAGGGGCCGCGTAGTTTAGAAAATAAAAACAAAATCATTTTTGCTAGAAATCTCTACATTTATTGCTATTTTTTTTTAAGTTTTGCGGCGCTAGGCTTAAAATATATTTTTGTAATTTTTTTTTTTTTTTAGTTTAAAATCTTCCCCTCTCCTCACTTTTTTATATCTTAATTTTTGTCCACATTCATGAAATAGAAACTTAAATTTAATCACATTTTGTGACTCCCTACTATTGCTCAACAATTTGTGTGTAAACCAGATACTGAAAGTTAACAAAATAAGAAAAACAATACCAAAGTTGTTTTTGGGCTATATATGGAGGGCGATTTTTTAGTGTCTTTAAAAACTGTATAGGAAATTGAAAAAAAACAAAAAAGTAATTTTCACACATGAACGCGTATAAAAGGTACAAAAAGTCACTAATTTGTCAATTATTCCGCTTTGCGTAAAAAATAAATCACTAGAGCGTGTACCAGGATATCATCATCATCATCATTGTCAACCATTATCAATCCACTGCTGGACGACGGTCTCCCCAAGTTTCCTCCACAACGGTCTGTCTTGTGCCAGTCTCCTCCATGTCACTCCCGCATACTTTCGAATTTCATCCACCCATCTTCCATGTGGTCTTCTTCTGGGTCTTTTCCTGTCCCTTGGAATCCAATCTAAAATTTCGGCTGTCCATCGATGTTCTGTTCTTCTGGCAGTATGTCCAGCCCATTGTAATTTCAGGGATTTAACTCTGATCATGATGTCTTCCACTCTTGTCATTTTTCGGATTCACGTGTTCCTCTTCTTATCTCTCCTGGTTACACCAAGCATGCACCTCTCCATGTGTCTTTGAGTTGTCTGCAGCCTTTGTATGTCTCTTTTAGTTAAGGTCCACGTCTCTGCACCATACGTAAGTACTGGAAGGATGCATTGATCAAACACTTTTCTTTTAAGACATAATGGCATATTGCTCTTGAAAATTATGCTGTTTCTTCCAAAAGCTCTCCAGGCAAGTTTTATACGCCGATTAATTTCTTCATCAATGTGACCCTCACTTGATATCTGCTGTCCAAGATAAACATACGTATCTGTTATCTCCAGCTTTTCTCCATCAATCGATAAATCTTCATTTCTTGTAAAAGCATTGTACATCACTTTTGTCTTCTGAAAGTTCATTTTTAATCCCACTTCTTTACTCTTGTCAGCAAGTTCCTGGATCATACTCTGTAGCTCTGATGGGGTAGTTGCAAAAATGACTATGTCATCAGCAAAACGAAGGTGGGTTAGATAATCTCCATTAATCTTTATCCTTTTGTTTTCCCAGTTCAGTGATTGAAAGACATTTTCCAATGCGGCTTTAAAGAGCTTCGGAGATATGGTGTCACCTTGTCTCACTCCTTTTCCAATTTTTATGTGTGTTGTGTTTTCAAACAGCCGAATCTTTGCATTTGCATTGTCATAGATGTTATTAATAATATTAATGTATGCATCTTCAATACCGCAGGATTTCAGAGCCATTGCAACTGCTGATGGTTTCACCGAATCAAAGACTTTTTCATAATCGATAAAAGCCATGCACAATGGAAGTTCATATTCCCTCGCTCTTTCAATTAGTTCTCTCGGTACGTGGATATGATCTAATGTGCTGTAGCCACTCCTGAATCCAGCTTGTTCTCTCGGTTGAGCCATGTCCAGTGTTACCTTCAAGCGGTGTGAAAGAACTTTAGTGAAGATTTTATAAACCACTGATAGGAGGCTGATAGGTCTGTAGTTCCTGAGATCCTCAATGTCACCTTTTTTATGTAGCAAGATCATTGCAGCGTTGTTCCAATCCTCAGGAATCTTTCCTTCATTAAGGCATCGAGTGAAAATTTGGGCGAGTACTGTTTCGATTTCTCCACTTGCTTCTTGTATGATGTCTACAGTAATTCCATCTTCTCCTAGAGCTTTTCCCCGCTTCATGTTCTTGATTGCATGTGCAACTTCTGCTGGAAGGACTGGAAGAACTCTGGTACTGGTACCTTTCATGATGTCTGGAGTACATGTATCATCCCTTTCATATAATTTGGAGTAGAAATCTTTCACTCTTGTCAAAATTTCGCCTCTATTTCTTGTTACAGAACCATCTTCTTTCCTCAATGCCATAATCTGTTTTTCCCCTTACTGAGATGTCCCTTTGCTATCTTTAGGCTTTGGTTGTTTTCAATTGCTTTCCTTACTAGTTCACAGTTGATTTTCCTTACGTCTTCAGTGATACTTTTTCGTACTGTCTTGCATAGCTCTATATATTCCACTTTGGAAGTCACATCTTCTTTAGTTGTCCTCATCACTCTTCTTTTTTGCATCAACATTTTGGTTTTTCCTGATAATTTGTTCACATGCAACTTGTTCTTAGACCCAGCTAATTTTGTTGCTGTTTCCATAAGAGCTTTGGTTACTTTTCTGTTAACTTCAGAAATATCCACTTCTTCCGATGTTAGGCCTTCTAAAGCAGAGAACCTGTTCTTCAGTTCCAATTTGAAGGTATTATGGTGTTTTTTAAGGTTGGTTATGTCAATACATTTTGTTTGTCTTATGAGCTTGCTACGTTCGAATTTAGTGTTGAGGTGCATCTTACATCTCACCAATCTATGGTCACTGCTTGTGTTGAACTTGTTTAGCACACTGCAGTCTTCTATGACGAATTTTTTGTTACACATAATAAAATCAATTTCACTTGTCGTCCCATTTGGATGTCTCCATGTCCATTTCCTGTGTGGCTTTTTCTTGAAAAAGTACACGGATTTATTTCAGAGGCATCATTATAATTCTCTACGCAAAAATTTTTGCTATGGAACAATATTCGTTACGCAGATCAGTTAAAGTTATGTTTCTATCATTTTGTGAGAAAGTTTTTATAAAAATCACAACGCAACCTAAACCCCTTCTTCCCGGAAAGAAAATCGTAGATTTTAGCACTTGTTACTTTCCCTCTGTCTGCCTCTTTATCTCTTTCTCTGTCTTTTTCTCTCTGTCCTTCCCTCAGTGTGCCTCTGTCTCTGCCTCTTCTCCTCTCTATCTATCTGCCTTTTTGTCTCTACCCGTTTCTCTGTCTATCTCTCTCTGTCTCTCTATCTCGCTCTCTCTGTGTCTCTGTCTCGCACGCTCTCTCTCTCTCTCTCTCTATCTGTGCTTGTCCGTGCCTCTTTCTGTGTGTGTGTGTGTGTGTGTGTGTGTGTGCGTGCGTGCGTGCGCGTGTATGTGCCTTTCTCCCTGTTTCTCTTTATATCTTTCTTTCTCTGTCTCTCTGAACTTTCAGTCCATTTTATGTCCTTTTTCATAAGCTCACAGTAATTTGAGATAGTTGTTTTACTTTATGACAATTTTCGTGTGTTTTCATTTTTTACGTAACGATTTTATTAAACTATAAAATTTATTTTCGAGGGCCCGCAGTGAAATTTTGCCCCGGGCCCCGCAAAAGTTCCATCCGGCTCTGAGAAACATAGTTACTGAAAGAAAGAGAACATAGCTGCTTACGTATTCTATTATGAACACTAGCTTAATTTGAATGCTTCATTCGAAAGATGTCCTCGATTAAGCGAATTCCGGAATTTTACTTACAAGGTTGTTGGTCCCTTGAAGTTCGTTAAATCGAGGTTTGACTGTACTTCAAAATTTTGAATATATACGAAAAACATGTTGCACCAGAAACTCTATCCAACAAGGAAGGAATTTTTCATATCGGACTCTTAGAAATAGATATTGACAAAAATAAGATATGCATCTACGCCGCCTGGCGGAGAAATCATGCAATATTTTAAGAAGAAAATATTCCGAAATAGTTTATCGACATGAGTGGCATTGGTCCATGAACGAATTTTTCCAATCCAGGTTTTAGACGCTCATATTTTTTGGCAGATACATCAGAAGGATCAGAAAAATGACAGGAGTGGAAGACATCTCGATCAGAGTAAAATCCCTGAATTGGCAATGGCGTGGACATACTACCAGAAGAACAGACCATTGATGGACAGCCGAAATTTTAGATTGGATTCCAAGGGACACGAAAAGACCCAAAAGAAGACCACGTGGGAGATGGGTGGATAAAATTCGAAATGTGTGCGGTAGTGATATGGAGGAGACTGGCACAAGACTGACCGTTGTGGAAGAATCTTGGGGAGACCTTCGTCCAGCAGTGGATTGATAATTGTTGACAATGATGATAGTATGTTAATACAACAACACAGCCATCTACTTAGATTTTATAAAAGGCTTTTTAGAATTGGAATATTATAATAATCAAAACAATTACTTCCTTTCAGATGATTTTGAATCACAAAAAGAAAGGATGAAATATTAAGTCAACTAACTAGCTAATTCGAGTAGGACAATATCACCAAAGAATATCCCAGTAGCGCATGGAAATACGACTAAGAGAGTGTTTCGGTGAAATGGCATAAATGCGCATGCACATCCACGCCGTTGGCAAACCACAAATCTTAAATATCGCCGGAATGTAACATCAAGGTAGCATCAAACAAAGATCTTCGCTCTTTCCACGTTTGTAAGTGAGTCACGGAAAAATTATCATTGGCCGCCACCGGGGGTCGAACCCAGGGTCTTCCAATTACGCGCCGGATATGCTTCCGCTACACCTTAGCGGCCTCGAATTCCTCCAAACTCACACATGCTAACTGCCAAGCCAATTTAAATTAGCTAAATTGGGTAACTGTAAGATAGCTATAAAAGCCGGTTCGACTCCCGGTGGCGGCCAATGATAAATTTCCCGTGGCTCACTTATAAGCGTGGAAAGAGCGAAGATCTTTGTTTGATGTTCCTGGTCCACGTCAAATGTCTGTATTAATCAAGGTATAGCAATTATGTACAGTGGAAAACTGTATTATGTACAGTGGAAGCAGTAATATCGGTTATTGCAAATTTTACGTGCCCGTGATGTACACAGAGTTTTGTTCCAAAATAGATGTTGCTGAAACGTAATTGTAAGATACCAATGAAAGTGTAACAAAAATGAGAAATTGTAACATTATTGATACATATCTCAAACGTTTTGCTCTGTATGAGTAGTCTCTGGAAAAACACGGAAAAAATCGTAACAGGACTTTTCTGATACATACGAAATTACTGACTACGGGAGATCTGTGAAAATACTGAAGTTAAAAAAGAAGAGGGCACTTTTAGAAACGGAAATGTCGTTAAAAGAGGGACACACCTGGTCGCTACTTTGCTGCATTTTATTTTCAGAAAATTTTCCGTGTATTCACACCAGTTACTTTTCACAGTGTAAGAGCAATGCTACGGGGCGTAATTCAAAAGATGTTTATTTTGAAAAATGTTCCTTTCAGAGGTGAAATTGGGAACGTGCTTCCAGCACAAAACTTACCTGGAATCATTAAAGAACAAAAAGATTTTCCCCAGAATTGATGGGGGGGGGGGGAAGCGAGTGATCAATTGCATTTTGGTAAACTGCCATGATACTCTATTTCAAGAAGGGAAAATTTTCCTTTAGTTTATTCGACGGCATTTCGTCGCGTGTCGATCGCATTAAACGTAAAGCAAACCCTCCATCCTCCTTTCCGATATCCCCCTGCAGAACTTGCTTAAAAGTTGAACGCATGTTTTAAAGAAAATTCCGATAAAACGCATGGGCGAGAAATTTGCTGAAAAGAAGACTGGGGTTAAGAGAAATGGTAGAGCGAAGTCTAGCCTTTAATCGCTTTCTGGATGCACAGAAGATTTACCTGACTAATGAACAGGGGCCACTAAAGTAATGAGTCAATACTTTAGCGAGGCGAACGACAATAGCGGCCCAAACAAGACCTCTCTAAATACTTAACGGCCTTAACAGTGGTAAAGTGAATGCAGTTACAGATAATGACCACTTTGCGACTTATTACTGAGCTCTGGTATTTGCAAAGGCCCAAAGCAGTTGTTTTTAAGGCAAAGAAGACCCTCTTCTTGTTTGTAAGCGTTCTTCCGTGCGCGGATCCATTGGGCGGAGCTCCGCGATCGTTCCTCCACGTCTTTGTCTTGGTATTGTAGCGTGGCAGTTATCTTCGAGAAGATTAGCATAAGGGAGAGGCCCTTACCATTTTTTCTTTCTTCTTTCTTTTACAAACGTACGTCGTGGTCGTGAATTTACCTTGGTCCGCCTTAATCGATAAATTGATTTGCATCGATTTCTCTTGGCAGGGTATTTATGGAAGGGGTAAAAGGCTTTCGGTTAGAGCACCTAATGTCGTCCCATGTTACGAGTGTGATTTTCGTTATTTGTCCTCATTCTCCCTTTAATGCGATCGATTATTATACTGGGGCAGCACAATGTTTTAGCCGTCAGTCCCTGTCAGATCTTAAAACGCGATCGAAGTTTCCAAAATACTTCCAGTGGCCTCTTTGCTTTTTCTATTTCTTTTGTTTCCTCATTGAAATCAGCAGATTTAATGGAAGGAAATCACGTCATTAGAAAGAATAACACACATTTCTCTTTATGGCTTTTGAACATACACGCACGGAGCTAACATCCCAAACTTCCATGATTGCTAGAAATTTCTTTTGCGCCTTTTGATACGTGGAATTCGTTACGAGTGATGTAAACAACGTAAATCTCATATTAGCAAACATTTACATTCGTGAAGCGCGCATATTTTTACAGGAAATTAATCATAAAGGAAACATTTTAAATTGCCTAACTGCCTTCCAATTCTCCGTTTAACATTAACTCCGAAAATACAGAGCCTGGACTTAATATTCCCTATAAGCGGCCATGTGCAATGCGCGGTTAACGCAATACGCGGTTAATGCAATGCGCAGGGTGTAACGTATACTCTAGATTCAGTTTCCTTTTGATTTTACTATCTCTGGTTATTTTATTTTCCTATGTAAATTATCTTCTTACTTAACGAGATGTTATTTCTCCCGCTGAATGAGATCTGGCAATGAGTGTAAGTCATGACGTGGTGGTAGGCAGTATAAATAGGCGCGTTCAACGATACCAGAGAGAGCTTTTTGTTGATGTGCGTAGGGAGAGCTTTTGTTTATGTGCGTAGAGAGCTTTGTTTTATGTGTAAAGAGATCTTCGTTTGGTGTAAAGAGAGCTTCGTTTATGTGAGAGGAACTTCGTTATATGTGAGAGCCAGATATCGAGTAGTTGTGTAGCCCGTGAAGTGTGTGTGGATAACATCAGGAGTTTCCCTAAATAAAGGTAAATGGACGATGTCATCACTCTTTCCACGGTATTTTTAAACAACGCATAGCGACTGAAAAATTGTATTCCGGCACTGCTGGGATCGAACCCCAGAACTCTCGATAACTAGTCGAGTGCGTTCGAATTTACGCTACAGCGCCAACAATTCTCAGCGCAATGCGTGGTTTATCAGTCAGCATCTGACTACACGAATGCGTATTGATGGTCTCAGCAACTGAGATGTCGTCATCTGGTGGCATTTAACGCAACAGCTATTTTAATTGTAGCTGATAAATTCAAAGGGCGATAGAAATGGTTAATATATATCAAATACGTGGAGATAATGTAAATGGACGATGTCATCACTCTTTCCACGGTATTTTTTAAACAACGCATAGCGACTGAAAAATTGTATTCCAGCACTGCTGGGATCGAACCCCAGAACTCTCGATAACTAGTCGAGTGCGTTCGAATTTACGCTACAGCGCCAACAATTCTCAGCGCAATGCGTGGTTTATCAGTCAGCATCTGACTACACGAATGCATAAATAAAGGTTTTCTTAGTAAGTACGTTTTTCTCAGTTCATAGTTTTGTCAGACCTCTGTCTGGCTGTTAGGTCTCTTTCATTAAGTGTTACTATTAACAACCAGCATAAGACTTTATTCATCTTAATTACTACTACAACATTACTAGCAGTTAAGCTTATTCATGAATTAACAATTACTACAACAACAAACTAGTTAAAGCTTATTCATTATAAGGGAAGGCATCAAAACAACTTGGGCAGAAAATGTTTATTTGTTTAGCTTCTTTTATTAATGTAGTAGAATTTGGAACTTCGATTGGAACCCTTACACACAACACAAAACGTTTCAGATATGTATCAATAATGTTACAATCTCTCATTTTCGTTACACTTCCAGAGATATCTTACAATTACGTTTCAGCAACATCTATTTAGGAACATATGTAATCCTTTGTACATTACGGTTACGTTAAAAATAGTTATTACCGTTTACTACTGTTTTATAGTTTCCATTGTACATAATTGATGTTTCATCCCGGCGATATTTAAGATTTTTAGTTTGGCAACGGCGCACAGTGGTCCGAATCGCTAAAAACCCGGACAAAAATAATTTTTCGAACTTCATATTTTAAACACACAATTCGCATAATAATAATCCTTAGTAGTCATTCAGATAGGACTAAGTGTTTTTGAAAGTATACTCCAATGGTTCTGGTCAATACTTAAGTTCAAAAGTGCTGTAATTCTTTCTTGATTAATTTTGCAATTCTGTAGGTGATTTTGTTTACATTGTTTCTGACTAAACAATGCAAAATAAAATACTAAGTGTATTTTTTGTGAATGTGTTATGGTCTTATATATAGGGGACAATTACAATTTTCAGTGTTTTTTGTTTCTAAGTACTGAAAAAAATTGCACATTTGAATGCCCGTATTTTGCGAAAAAACAAAAATGTTTTTAGAGTTTTAAAAAAATGGCCAAACATGTCCACCGCGAAACTTACAAATGTATATTGGTAGATAATTATAAGTCTATCACTGAAGGTTTCATCTGCAGCACCTTGCAATGCTGTGAACTGAGACCTTTTGTTTGTGAAGCTTCCCTGTTATTTATGAGCAGCCAGCTGCTGACATCGGGAAGGTGTTCTCCCGCTATACAACTCGCGGGCGCTGAGCACTTCCTGAAATTTATGCTTGTTTTCTCAAGGGGTGGCTTGTCGGTGGTAAACCACAGACCCTTGATTTCTTCAGTTTCCAGAGGGCTGTTGTTTGTATCAGGTCAGTGAATAGTGTGTGAAATATGAATTTACATGTTAGTCGCCGAGAACTTTACGAGAAAATGAAAGAAAAGAATAATGAGACCAGTGTGCTACAAGAAGAACACGTTGTGCAATATGTGAAGAACAAACAAAGCACAAAATCTCTACACAGCGCAATAAGAATGAGCTTTATTCTTAAATACTATCAGCGTTGGAAGAAATGTCACCGAACCGAAAGCATGTTTCTTCGTAAATATTCAGACTGGTTACAGCAAGAAATGGAATTACCATTTACCGACTTTCCTTCCACTTCTTCGGAAAAGCGTGGACGTCCTTCGAAAGTATTTCAGCAATTAAGTGAAAGAAGTAAGAGGCGGAAAATTCTAAATCTGAGGGAGAATGCTGCGGAGCTTTCATATGCCACAGTGATGAATTTGAGGGCTGAAGGTGACGAAAATGCAGCAAAGTTATTAAAAGAAGTGACCACAACAACACCTACTAGAGGTAAACAAATTCGTGACTCATGGTTGAAGAAAAGAAAACAAGTCACGAAGCCCTCAGAAGAAGAAGCGTTATGTATGATAGTAAGTACACATTTATCAAAACATCAATATATGTCTATTAGAAAAATGGCGATTAATCACAATCATGACTTATATCCAAGTTATTATGCAATTCTGAAAGTAAAAGACGCAACTTATCCGCAAAATATAAGTGTTAGTGAGAATGCATGTGAAGTGAAAGTTCAGAATTTATTGGACCATACTGCTACCCGAATTTTGTCATTTCTACCTGAAAGTGAGCCGTCTAACAACGAAAAAACTTATATTGTACATACTAAATGGGGGTTCGATGGTAGCGCTGGTCATTCCCAATACAAGAAATGGGTTCAAAGCAGCAGTAGTGATGAATATTTATTTATGACATCTATCGTTCCCTTACGAATGGTTGACAGTGAAACGGAAGATTCCGTATGGAAAAATGAACGACCATCATCAACCCGTTTTTGTAGGCCTATTCGTCTCCAGTGGCTTCATGAAACCCCTGCAGTTGCCCAAGCAGAAAGAGAATACATGAACGAACGAATTAAAAATTTACAGCCATTAAGAAAATGACAACGTTACAGTACAGTATTCTCTCATATTGTCAATGATTTATGGGAAAATATGTAATGCTCTGACCCAGTCATCAAGCATGAAATGTTACATATGTGGCGCGAAAGTGTCGGACCTGAACAAGTTAGATTACGTTACACAAGTGCCAGAGGTTACCTCTTCCTTTGAGTTTGGACTGTCTATTCTTCATGCCTATATACGCTTTTTTGAGTGTATTCTGCATATCTCTTACCGCTTAGATTTTAAGAAATGGAAAGCGAGTAAGAAAGATGGAACCCGTGAGCTTCTGGAAAAAAGGAAAAGAATTGTCCAAGATTCCTTCAGGAATAGACTGGGACTTATTGTAGATGTCTCAAAACCAGGCTATGGAAACACGAATGACGGCAATACCGCCAGAAGATTCTTTAGAAATCCCGAAATAAGTTCCGAAGTGACTGGAGTAGACCAAAATTTGATTTCTCGTTTTGGAAATATTTTGACAGCAATTTCATGCGGCCACGAAATAAATGCAACGAAATTCTATATGTACTGCATGGAAACAGCACAGTTATTCGTGAGATTGTATCCCTGGTACTATATGCCACCCACGGTACATAAAATTCTTGTTCATGGATCCGTAATTGTGCAGGCAGCGTTTTTACCGATTGGAGAGCTTTCAGAAGAAGCCATTGAGTGTAGAAACAAAGATGTGAGAAATTTTCGAGAAAGCTTTACCCGAAAAATTTCACGACAAGACAGCAATTTTGACCTCTTTCTCAGGTTAATGTTGACTTCTGACCCATTAATTTCCAGCTTGGGAGGACTACCAAAGAAAAAACAAATAAAACTACCTTCGGAAGTGCTAGGTCTATTGGTAATATCTGATGAAGAGGAGGAGGGGGAAGAAGACGACGAATGTGAAACATCTGCTTCAGAAGACGAATACCCGACTGGATATCTGGACCTTTCTTACAGTACTGTGAGTAATTATAATTCATTAAAACACTTAAATAAGCGAATATTTAGTTATCCCACTACAGCTTCTTTCGTTTAAGACGTGCAAATATTTTTGTCCGCCTTTTTTCTTATCAGGACCACTGTGCGGCGTGGACGCGCATGCGCATTTATGCCATTTCACCGAAGCAATCTCATAGTCGTATTTCCACTTGATACAGGGATATTCTTTGGTGATACTGTCGTACTCGAGTATAGTTGATTTAATATTTCATGCAATTGTTTTCTTTGTGATTCAAGATCATCTGAAAGTAAGTAATTGTTTTGATTATTATGATTTTTAAATTCTAAAAAGCATTTTATAAAACCTTAGTAGATGGCTGTTTTCTTGTGTTAGTATACAGGGTGTTTCATAAAGAATTTCCCGATTTGAAAAGTGGATATCTCGGCAACAACGAACCCCCGATGAATAAATTCTCTCACCCCTCTGTGTGCAACATCGTACTTGTGCGGTGGCGCCATCTACTGTACTCTAATCTCACTACAAACTGTTCTGTCAAGTCGCTAGACTTGCTCTCATTCCTTCCGTTTCGGTGTCCTGCCCAAAAGGCGATCTCGCTGTAGGTGGCTGGGACCTAAACTCTACTGTGGACGGAAGTCCTACAAGAAAATGACAAAAAATAATTAAATACAGAGTTTGTTATGACTACCGCTAGATGGCAGCACGAGCGCCCAAAATGCCGCTTTGCTCAGTGAGTGAGAAGATGGCGTCGATGCAACAGAAGGCGTTTTGTGTGCTCGAATTTAGCAAGACCAAGTCCGTGATTATGGTGCAGCTTGCGTTTAAACCACGTTACGGCAGTGCTCCACCAGTGGGCAAAAACCTTCGTCGTTGGTATTGACAATTTGAAGAATGAACAATTTGAAGGTGTTTATGTAAGGGAAAGAGTCCTGGACGACCAACCACCTCAGCGACGAACGAGGCGTTTCAGCGAAGCCCACGCTAGTCTACTCGTCGTGCGAGCCGCGAACTTGCCATCCCTCATGTGACTCTCTGGCGTGTTTTACGACGACGTTTGCTGCTGAAGCCGTACAGATTGCAACTGGTGCAAGCTCTTCGTGGAGGTGACAAAACACAACGAAAAATTTTTGTGCAACTCTATTAGAGGACATCGAGGACGACACCGTCGTACAAAGGTTGATTTTTAGCGATAAAGCAACCTTTCATATAAGCGGAAAAGTTTCATGCCATAATGCTTGCGTATGGGGACTGGAGAATATACATGAAACTCTCCAACATGAACGTGATTCACCAAAACTGAATGTTTTTGTACGGTTTCTCTTAGAAAGATTTATGGCGCTTTCTTTTTTTGCGGACAACACGGTTACGTTGAGCTCCTATCTTGCAATGCTGAAGGACTGGCTACTTCCACAGCTGACTCTGAAGATTACATTTTCCAGCAGGACGGCGCACCGCCACATTGGCACCTCGAAGTAACTCGGTTTCTAAACGACACATTGCCTCAGCGTTGGGTTGAATGCAGGGGACCCCATGACTTGGCACTACACGCTTGGCCTCCGAGATCTCTAGACATCACACCATGTGACTTTTTCTTTTATGGGGATACGTAAAAGACCGTGTTTGTGTTCCCCCTTTACCCGCTGACTTGGATGAGCTCCGAACGAGAATCACGGCCGCGGTAAATTCTGTGACTGAAGACACTCTCCGACGCGTTTGGGATGAATTTAGCTATCGGCTTGATGTTGTCCGTGCAGCAGGTGGAGGGCACATTGAGCATTTGTAATTGTGGTGAGTGAAACTTTAGACCGCCGCCCCGGTGGCGCAGTGGTCTAAGCGATGGCCTCTGATCATTCGTCCGTAAGGGGTCCGGGTTCGAATCCCGGTGAGGCATGGATGTTGTGTTTGTCTTACGGCACTGGCTCTCTCCCTTCCCTTTAACCAGTGACCCTAAATTAGGGACGGGCGACTGCTTATAGCCCATTGAGTTGCTCACGGTGGTCGTTAAATCTCCAATAAAAAACAAAAACAAAAAAACTTTAGACCTTCCTTCATACTTGGCTCTTTGTTTTGTAATTATCCCAAATTTGCCTTATTAAATACACTACTTTGAAATTGGGTCATTTTCTTTGAAACACCTTGTACTATACCAGCATGTTTTTTTTTGTTTTTTTTTGTACTTGATGCTGAGAAATTTAATGTTGGTAGCTACTTAGAGAAATGACGAATTTCATTTTCTTTCTTTTTTTAGCTTAAATATAGTCTATTCTACATGCATAATAGAAATTCGACACCCTCATTTGGGACCGTTTTTTATTTATTTTGTTATCAATATATAAGTTGCACATGCAATCAAGAACATGAAGCGGGGGAAAGCTCCAGGAGAAGATGGAATTGGAGAAATCGAAACAGTACTCGCCCAAATTTTCACTCAATGCCTTAATGAAGGGAAGATCCCTGAGGATTGGAACAACGCTACATGATCCTGCTACATAAAAAAGATGACATTGAGGATCTCGGAAACTACAGACCTATCAGCCTCCTATCAGTAGTTTATAAAATCTTCACTAAAGTTCTTTCACACCGCTTGAAGGTAACACTGGACATGGCTCAACCGAGAGAACAAACTGGATTCAGGAGTGGCTACAGCACAATAGATCATATCCACGTACTGAGAGAACTAATTGAAAGAGCGAGGGAATATGAACTTCCATTGTGCATGGCTTTTATCGATTATGAAAAAGCCTTTGATTCGGTGAAACCATCAGCAGTTACAATGGCTCTGAAAACCTGCGGTATTGAAGATGCATACATTAATATTATTAATAACATCTATGAAAATGCAAGTGCAAAGATTCGGCTGTTTGAAAATACAACACACATAAAAATTGGAAAGGGAGTGAGACAAGGTGACACCATATATCCGAAGCTCTTTAATGCCACAATGGAAAATGTCTTTCAATCTCTGAACTGGGAAAACAAAGGGATAAAGATTAATGTAGATTATCTAACCCACCTTCGTTTTGCTGATGACGTAGTCATTTTTGAAACTACCCCATCAGAGCTGCAGAGTGTGATCCAGGAACCTGCTGACAAGAGTAAAGAAGTGGGATTAAAAATGAATTTTCAGAAGACAAAAGTGATTTACAATGGTTTTACAAGAAATGAGGATTTATCGATTGATGGAGAAAAGCTGGAGATAACAGACACGTACGTTTATCTTGGACAGCAGATATCAAGTGAGGGTCACTTTGATGAAGAAATTAATCGGCGTACAAAACTTGCCTGGAGAGCTTTTGGAAGAAACAGCATAATTTTCAAGAGCAATATGCCATTATGTCTTAAAAGAAAAGTTTTTGATCAATGCATACTTCCAGTGCTTACGTATGGTGCAGAGACGTGGACCTTAACTAAAAGAGACATACAAATGCTGCAGACAACTCAAAGCAGCATGGAGAGGTGCATGCTTGGTGTAACCAGGAGAGATAAGAAGAGGAACTCGTGGATCCGAAAAATGACAAGAGTGGAAGACATCATGGTCAGAGTTAAATCCCTGAAATGGCAATGGGCTGGACATACCGCCAGAAGGACAGACCATCGATGGACAGCCGAAATTTTAGATTGGATTCCAAGGGACAGGAAAATACCTAGAAGAAGACCACATTGGAGATGGGTGGATGAAATTCGAAAGTATGCGGGAGTGACATGGAGGAGTCTGGCACAAGACAGGACCGTTGTGGAGGAAACTTGAAGAGACCTTCGTCCAGCAGTGGATTGATAATGGTTGACAATGATGATGATGATGATATAAACGCTGCCACTATTCCTAATGGACAGCGGACTGCGTTGAACCTGTGGAAACGTAAACAACTCGTAATATGACTGTTGTTGCTTTTGAAACAGCTGTCGAGTGTAATATTTTTTATTGTGATTTTACAAAGTATATTAAAACTATAATGTTTAACGTAGTAAATACGTAACAGTAATATGATGTCACAAATATCTTTCAACCAGTAATGTAACGAAGTTACAAATATCTTTTAAATACGTAACAGTAACATGAAGTTGGTATGTTGAAGCTAAAAAGACCTTTCACTGTAACGTCTCGGTTATGTTTCAGGTATGTAACGTTTGAAAACATTTTGACGTAACTGTAAGGTTTCTAAAACATTACTGTTACATTGCGCAACGTATCTGAAAAGTCTCAGTTCTTCAGTGCTACGTACTTGTAACATATACGAAATATTCTGTGCTGTGTGGGTTATTTTCAGCATAGTACATACGTAACAGCAATATGATGATGTCACAAATATCTTTCAAATGCGTAGCAGTAATCTAACGAAGTTACAAATATCTTTCAAATTCAGGATAACCAATGGGGCGGGACCATGCCACGAAAAACACCCCCACAATACTACATTGCCATCTCCAAACTTGACCGTAGGAACAGTACAAACAGTGTTCCCCGGCCGCCGCCATACCCACAAACGGCCATCAGACTGATGGATCGTGTATTTGGATTCATCAGAACATAGGACCGTTTCCATTGATCTACGGTCCACGATAAATGTTCTTTACACCATGCTAAACGACAAGTAGCATTCCGAATGGAGATGAAAGGCTTATGAGCGCCGCACGATCGCGGTAATCCATGGAATGAAGTTTTCTGCGAATGGTACGTGCACATACCGAGGTTCCATGATTTTTACTCACCTGCACACTGAGGTCTTGTACAGTACTCCGTCGATTAGCTCTAACGGCTCTCCTGAGGCTTCGACGTCCTCTACCACTGGTTTTCTTTGGTCTGCCGATGCGTTTTGCTGCTTCAGGCACGCCATGTGTCTTCCACTTTTTCAGTACATCCAAAACAGTTGACTTGAGTATGTTTAAACGCCTCTCGTTTTCTCTTATGAACAACCCACTAATATAACACCCAACAATCTTTCCTTTCTCAAAGTCAGTTCTGGGACATTTTCACTCAACCTCACAGTGCGATATGATCGTGGTCAGCTGCGAGCTTGTTTTTATACCGTTTGCCACTGTACCGCGCATCTTAACAACGCAGCGGATCAGTTCATTTGCGTTTGAAAGGCTGTCTGGTAACTTTTGTCAATATAGTGTATTTTTGAATGTTTTATGAATTGCAGACATCCAGTTGTTGTTTGAATAACCGGTTCCACTGACTTTGAATAACTTTGATAAATCTTATTTGCGTCGGAAAGGATTCAATAGACCTGCTCATTTTAACTAAAAATTTGGTGTCCTCTTTCTTGTTCGTTAATGTATGGAAATCATAGTGTTGTTCTTATTGGAACTTTGTGAAGACTTCCCTCCGTAAAGAATTCAGTACGATAAAGATTATTATTGTTCAGGTTTCACGAAAACAGAACTAATGAATTTCCGTGTTACTACTTTTTTAAATGTATTTTTGTTAAGCACTGTAATTTCACAAAGCGACGGCTCGCTGCTTTTCTTTATGCAATGCATATCAGCATGCTAACATAAGCAAAAAAGCTATCACCGCTTTTAGAAACTTTGTATGATCTAATCTTTTTAAGTTTCACTTCATACAGGTTCACCATCATCTTTTTCATTTACCTAATTGGTAATGCGATCAAATGAATAAAACACAAAAATACCAACAGAACGCATCAAAAGATTATTCGTAAGACTTATCGGCGAGAATACATTTATACACCTAGCAATAATTTTTATTACTAAGGACGCTTACCGTTGCCACGGCAATAACAAAGGATTTACAGATCTACGATTTGCAGATTAAGAAACATTTGGTGAAAGACAATAAAAGGTTTTTGATTTTTCTGACGAAATTGTTTCAAAACAAAAATATCTTCCTATTCCTGATTAGAACGATAGCTGACATTTTTTTTTTTTTTTTTTTGATTGGAGGTTTAACGACCACCGTGAGCAACTCAATGGGCTATAAGCAGTCGCCCGTCCCTAATTTAGGGTCACTGGTTCCAGGGAAGGGAGAGAGCCAGTGCCGAAAGACAAACACAACATCCATGCCTGACCGGGATTCGAACCCGGACCCCTTCCGACGAATGATCAGAGACCATCGCTTAGATGGCCTCTGATCATTCGTATTTTACTCAAGAAATTAAACTGGTATTTTACTCAAGAAATTAAACTGTCTTAGTCTCGGTTATATTCTGCTGTCCTTTTAAAAATCCTGTCTTTCCAACCGATCCCAGTCTGTTTTTTTATAACAACCATGTTTCTGATCCCTATCTTGTCACATCTGGGAAAACCCAAGGCTCTAATTTAGGACAACTTTTGTTTTCCAAATACATCAATGACTTTCCTTTTTACATTGATGGCCCTTGTCTCTAGTTCACTGATGATTTGTAGCTTTATCATAATGTACAGACTACTGATGACTGTCTTGCTCTTCAAACTGACGTCAATAACCTACTTCAGTGGTGTATGTTAAACTACACTATCTACCAACAAATAATTGGACACCTGTGATAGCAAAGGAAAACGAAGTTTATTCACCTTCAATAGTTTGTGGAGCCTCCACGAGCGGCGATTACAGCTGCGACCCTCTGGGGCATACTCTCAACCAGGCGTTGTACGACGGCTAGCGGTATTTTCTTCCACTCGGCTTGGAGAAAACAGGTCAGTTCCTTCACTGATTTCGGACGGTGGGGGCACCCCTTAAGTCGACGTTCCAACTCTTCCCAGAGGTGCTCGACAGGGTTAAGGTCCGGGCTCTGTGCAGGCCAGTCCATTCGATTAACCCCATTGTTACCATACCAAGCCATGCTGGACCTCACAACATGACAAGAGGAACAGTCATCTTGAAAGCAACATGGGTCCACCTTGTTAAACTGCCACAACGTAGGAAACGCATGGTCATCCAAAATGGTGCAGTAGGTCTTGGCGTTGAGCATACCAGGAATTGCGACCAAGGGTCCCGTGCCATACCAGGAGAAACACCCCCATAGCATATATCCACCGCCGCCGAACTTCACAGTTGGCACAATACATTCCGGCAGAAAGCGTTCTCCAGGCAGACGCCAAACCCATACCCTACCATCCGAACGGTAGAGGGTGAACCTTGATTCGTGGCTCCAGAGAACCTGTTTCCAATGTTTAACGGTCCACTGTCGACGTTCTTTGCACCACGTTAGCCGAGCAGCGCTATTGGACTTGGTGATCAAAGGCTTGTGGGCGGCAGCACGTCCATGATTACCGAGCAGATGGGATTCCTTACGGATGGTGTTCATCAAAAGAACATTTCCGGATACCTGTTGAAACTCCTCGCGGATGTGGCCCATCGATTTGGTGAGGTTTTTCGGAATTTCTCTTGCCCGCACCCGTCGGTCTCGAACTCCTAGTTTTATGGGTCTACCGGGTCGGGACACATTACGACAGTCACCTCTCATCTTCCACTAGCCAATCACCTAGGCCACTGTCGATTTTGGGTACTTCAACTCGCTTGATATGTCACGTTTGGATCGGCCATTTCTGTGATACCCGACGATTACACCTTTCTCGAAATCAGAGAGCTCCGAACTGCGTGGCATCTTGCATGCGACTGGTTGCGTTGTTGTTTCCCACACGATATTTAACGGCGGCGGCCGTGACGTGTATCAGGACCGCAGATATCGTCGATTGCAGGGGTGTCTAATTACTTGTTGGTAGATAGTGTATCACCACTTCAACTTTCCCAAGTGCCATCTTATTTCACCTTTGCGGAAAAAAATCCAGTTCTTTTTTTACTACAACGCTAGCGACTATTCTCTTTGCCGGACAAATGATGTCCAGCACTTCGGAGTTACATTTGCTTCCAACTTGAACTTTAAAAGACTGTGAAAACGCAAGTTTGTCCGTGTCCCCTCAATCTGGAGTAAGTTGCTCTCCCAACGGAGCTACGCCGACAGAAAGTCTCGCTGCAGATTTGTCTTTATCACCTCTGTAGCTGTACAAGCAGTAATATTTTTATGTCTTTAAAGCGAAGCAGGAATGTTTCATTAATTCCAAACATTAGCATTAATAACCGTTTGCCATTTTTCAGGCAACAAATGAATGCCCCTGTGATAGAAAGACTCGGGTTATGAGCTGAAGAACGCAGTGACGAAATTTTCCACCTCTGAAATTGTGGTGAACCCCTGTTGGGCTAGGGAATGTTGCATAGAGCGAAACAGATGAAAGTCTGAGGGTGCAATATCCGGGAAGTAAACCGGGTGCAGTAAAACCCCCCAGTGTAACTGTTCAAGGGTTGATTTCGTGGTGGCACCGACATGTGATCTGGCATTATCGTGTGACAGGATGACCGGGCGGCGTCCGTTATTTGTCCATGGGCGTTTTTGCTCTATATTGCGGCGTTCAGTTTCATCAACTGATCTCTGTATCGTTGTGCAATGATTGTTTCGCCCGGTGTCAACAGTTCGAAGTACAGCACTCCATGTATTTCCCACCACACACATAACAACACCTTTCTACCGTGGATATCCTGATATGCAGTGGGTGTTGATGGCTGACCTGGGTCGATCCAGGATCGCTTGCGTACGGGGTTGTCGCAATAGACCCATTTTTCATCCCCGATGGAAACACTCCACAAGAAATTCTTCTTTTGAAAACTATTCAACAGTGGCACGCAGATGCCCAATCGTTGAGCAATATTACGCTCCGTTAAAGTACGCGGAACCCACTTATCAACATTCTGGAACTTCCCCAAGGATTGTAGACGCCGTACCATCGTCGATTAAGCCACTTTTAAACGTTTCGCCAGTTGCGTGGTCGGTTGTGCGGCATCCTCTTGCAACAGCGATTCCAGCTCCTCTTCTGCGAGTTCCTGCGGTCTACCTGCACGTGGCTTCTCTTCCAACTTAGATCACCTTTCTTAAACCTGGCAAACCATTCTCGACAAGTTCGCTCACCCATAACCGTTTCGGAACACACCTGACATATTAAACCGTATGCTTTTCCTTAAATTAAATATGAATAACAAACAGTGTCGCAAATGAACTTTATCGAGCGCCATGCTTGACTTCATGTACGAACTGACAGCACGGATCGCCACCCGATTAAACCCCTATAGAGCCCACTAGCGGGGACGGCGTATACTTTTGCATACCTCAATAGACAGTTGAGCAAGAGATTAAGGTAGACCTTCATCCAGCGGTGGATTGGTAAGAGATGATCATGATATGTCATCATCATCATCATCATCATTGTCAACCATTTTAGAGAGGAGAATCTTCAAGCATTGTTTAGCTGGAAAAAGAACACCATACGAATGTCCAAAGAAAGTACGTACTTTTTCTCCCATTTCAAAGGTAAAGCCTCTGGTGTTAAAAAAAATCCAGCGACACAAAGAGCAATCACTAAGTCGTGAAAAAACTCTGTCTCAACTGTAAACAAGTGTGACGTACCTGCCAGCAGGACACACACGACATAAAGGAAGATAGCAGTCAGAACAAAACGTACGCGTAGCTCAATTGGTATAGTGACTTATTCCGGAATGAAGGAATCAGGGCTCGAGCCCCGGCGTGGACAAAAATGACGGAAAATTTACTTCGTTATAATGGCGCCCGAACTATCCGGATGACCCGGCCGTTCAAAATCTCGCAATGGTGTGATGTTCTTTCCACACCGCGAGATAGGAAAAAATAAGAGAATCCCTTCTCCAGCGCTTCGAAAAATAAAAATGTGTGATGTTGCATTCCACACACCAGATTGACTGGGAGTTCTCAAGAGCACATTCTACAGTGGATGGCTGCCTGCAACGATTCATGGTCACGGCTGACCCGTGGGCCATGCCCCCGGCCCTCTTTCGGAGGGGGGGGAGATGTGACGTACCTGCCAGCAGGACGCACACGACATAAAGGCAGATAGCAGTCAGAACAGACGTCCGCGTAGCTCAATTGGTAGAGTAATTTATTATGGAATGAGGGGATCCAGGTTCAAATCCTGGCGTGGACAGAAATGACGGAGAAATTTACTTCGTTATACAAGATGAAAACAAAGATTTGTGCTTTATGATATCTTACATACGACTAACTGCCAAAACACATGGTAGTTTGCTTCTTGGAGCCCCTCACAATGACCCTGGGTTGGATTCCCGGTGGCGGCCAATCATAATTATTCCGCGACTCACTTAGAAACGTGGAAAGAGCCATGACTTCTGTTTGATGTTCCTAATCCATGTCAATTGTGTATTAATTATTTATTCGCCTCCTAGTTATTCGTTCAGTTGCTGCTAACCATCTTTGGTGGATCCCCAGCATTGTGCGGGGCTCCAAGAAGCAACCTGCTAAATTGGCTTGGCAGTTAACGTGTGTGAGTCTGGAGGAATTCGAGGCCGCTGTGGTGTAGCGGAAGCATATGCGGCGCGTAACTGGAAGACCCTGGGTTCGACTCCCGGTGGCGGCCAATGAGAATTGTTCCGTGACTCACTTATAAACGTGGAAAAAGCGAAGATCTTTGTTTGATGTTCTTTGTCCACGTTAAAATGTCTGTATTAATTATTCATTCGCCTTCTAATTTTTTCTTTAGTTGCTGCTTACCATCTTTGGTGAATCCCCAGCATTGTGCGGGGCTCCAAGAAGCCACCTGCCAAATTGGCTTGGCAGTTAGTGTGTGTGAGTCTGGAGGAATTAGAGGCCGCTGTGGTGTAGCGGAAGCTTTCCGGCGCGTAACTGGAAGACCCCGGGGTTCGACTCCCGGTGGCGGCCAATGAGAATTTTCCCGTGACTCACTTATAAACGTGGAAAGAGCGATGACCTCTGTTTGATGTTCCTGGTCCACGTTAAATGTCTGTATTAATTATTCATTCGCCTTCTAATTATTTCTTCAGTTGCTGCTTACCATCTTTGGTGAATCCCCAGCATTGTGCGTGGCTCCAAGAAGCAACCTGCCAAATTGGCTTGGCAGTTAGTCTGCAGGCATTCGAGGCTGCTGTGGTGTAGCGGAAGCATATCCGGCGCGTAACTGGAAGACAATGGGTTCGACTCCCAGTGGCGGCCTATGAGAATTTTTCCGTGACTCACTTAGAAACGTGGAAAGAGCGATGACTTCTGTTTGATGTTCCAAATCCACGTCAATTGTGTGTGTTAATTTTTTTCTATAATTTCTTATCAAAAACGTTCTAAAAATGTACAGACATCCTCTGTATTTTGCGAAATTTTAAAACAATTATTCCGTATGGTTTGTAGAAAAGTTAATTTATGTAGATATCCTTTCATTTCTTAAATTTAATTGCTTCTATGTAGTATACAGTCGGGTTTTTTTTTCCGTTTGAGTTCTATAACGATACGAATTAACTCGAGTTTTTCTTTTTATAAAGACTAATTAAAGCTTCCCGCATTTTCTCTAATTTCAGTTAGATTTAGTGCATAATTAATTGGCATACGATGAGAAAAGATTTGTCCACTAAAACACATTCTTTTTATCGAATCACTTAGAGGTCTTCCTTTCGAAGCACAAAGAGACTGTCACCAAATACTTGAAGCTCCTCACTTCAACTCAAGCGCTCTTTCATGCATTTGAAAACAGAGAAGGAAGTATATACAAAGGGATAACAGTGAATAGGGTAAAAAAATCGATGCTCGTCGTGGAAAGAGGGAACCGCTCGAGAAAGGGCATCGGAAGGCTTTGATTCGATATAAAAATACATATAAAAAGAAAGATTTCAATTGTTGACTAAAGTGAAGAGAATACCACTTGCTGAAACGTGTGACCAGCTGTTTTCAATGGTCATCATTCCGACCAGCGAATCTCTCCTTTCAACAAAACATGAGGATCAAAGGAAACGTCGTTCAACCGGAGCAAAGCGATCAACAGAAAACATCGAATTCTTCACGAAGGTGAAGCCTTTCAGATAAACAGGTGTATACAGAGATTACATGCGAAAGATTTTCCGGTGCGAAGCCCCATGACCCATAAGGACATTTATTTTACATTGGGAAATGAACATAGAAGAAGAAAAAACTCAATTCTGAAAAGCATTTTTTTTTTTAACCTTTCGTCATCGAACTAAAGAATCGGGATATAAGAAAAAAATCATTCCTGAGATTTTATAGATCACGTTTTAAGTAAGCTTCCGGTTCTTTTCTATAGATGTTGATATTTTCCTTTTATTTTTTTATGGTATCCACATTTGCTTTGACTGGAGCTAATTCGCTAGGCCGCAAATACAAAACACCGAGCGTGCTTAAATACAGGGTGTCCGAGAATTATTGGACACATTAACAAAATTATGTACAAAAAAAAAAAAAAAAAAAGCTATGAGCATTATCTGCTTTTCTATGTCACGTATTACTAACACGGTTTCTGTATTATTGTTTTGCAGAATTGTTATTCCCAGAATCCGATAGATGGCGCTAGGTGTGGCCTGATGAGGACTGTATGAGAAATTCGCAATCAGTAGTCATGTTATCCGTACTCTTTCTCAGAACTGTAATTTTTAGAAAACTTTCTCAGCACTGTAATTTCCTGAAAACTTTCTCAGTACTGTAATTTTTAGTGATGAATCCACATTTCATGTATCAGGCATCGTGAATCGTCACAACTGTAGGATATGGGGCAGTGAACCGCCTCATGCTGCTATTGAACTGGAACGTGATTCTCCAAAAGTTAATGTGTGGTGCACCCTATCAAAAAGAGAAGTGATTGGCCCTTTCTTCTTCTGCGTAAGAACCATAAATGGGGACATTTACTTGGATATGCTAGAAAATTTCGCTGTACCCGAGATCAAAAGATATGACAACGTCGTTTTACAACAAGACGGCGCGCCTCCGCATTGGTCAACGTGTGTACGTAAGTGCCTAAATGAGCATTTCCCCTACAGATGGATTGGGTGTGGTGGTCCCATTCCGTGGCCTCCTCGCTCTCCAGATCTTACTCCATTGGATTATTTCATGTGGGGTTATGTAAAGGATCGTGTCTATCAGACGCCTTGTACTGATTTGCAGGAATTGAAGCAGCGTATCACAGCTGCTATTAATTCCATAACTCCTGAGAGGCTTGCCAATGCATGGCATGAAATCGAGTATACATGGAGTATACGAGTATACAGCTATGAAATCGAGTATCTCTTTGACGTAATACGAGCAACTAAGGGATCTCACATCAGAAATTTATTAACTTGTGTGGTTTCATTGTAAGTTAGTACAGTCAGTTTCTTTCTATCTGTTTAATGTTTAGTTTCATATAAATTTGTAGTGTGTCCAATAATTCTCTGACACCCTGTAGTTTGAGATACCAACGAATAGCTTCCCTCACCTTTAACAGGGGATTAGGAATATGAAAATCGGTGTCACCCATTTCAAGTACAATCTCCAGGGTGTGGTATGGCTCAAAAATTTGAATAAAAGGGCAAGACTGTTCAATAAGTAACTTCTGATGACCTTGGTCGGAGATTAGGGTTATATAAATACCCAACGGGATTAGACTCTCCTGACTAGACAGAGCTGTTTGGCACAGGAGCATAAATAAAAGAAAAAGACTAGAGGAAGTTGTTTGGCAGAGAGTTTGAATAAAATAGGAAGGCTGAACAATAAGAAACTTCCGATGACCTTTGTTGGGAAATAGGGTTATATAAATCGGTGTCTTTCAAAGACATTACACTCTCCTGACAATAGGGCGTTGTTTAGCACAGGAGTTTCAATAAAAAGGAAGACTGATCAATACGTAACTTCCAAAGATACTCGGAGTTTGGTCAGGAATAAATAAATTGGTACTTTTCAAAGTCTTTACACTCTCCTGACTAGAGGGTGTTGTTTGGGACAGGAGTTCGAATGAAAAGGAAAGGTTGATCAACAAGTAACTTCTAATGTCATTTGGATGTGTTTCAGTGATATCTAAACCAGTGTTTTTCAAAGTCACTACACTCCCCTAACTAGAGGGCGTTGTTTGGAACACGAGTTTGAATGGAATAAAAATGCAAGGCTGATAAATAAGTATGTTCCAAAGATACCTGGAGGTTGGTCAGGAATATCTAATTTGGGGCTTTTCAAAGTCTTTACACTCTCCTGACTAGAGGGCCTTGTTTGGGACAGGAGTTTCAATAAAAAGGCAAGACTGATCAATAAGTAACTTCCAAAGATACTTGGAGGTTGGTCAGGAATATCTAATTTGGTGCTTTTCAAAGTCTTTACACTCTCCTGACTAGAGGGTGTTGTTTGGGACAGGAATTTCAATAAAAAGGTAAGACTGATCAATAAGTAGCTTCCAAAGATACTTGGAGGTTCGTCAGGAATATCTAATTTGGTGCTTTTCAAAGTCTTTACACTCTCCTGACTATAGGGTGTTGTTTGGGACAGGAGTGTGAATAAAAAGGCAAGACAATTCAATAAGTAACTTCCAAAGATACTTGGAGGTTGGTCAGGAATATCAAAATTGGTGCTTTTCAAAGTCTTTACACCCTCCTGACTAGAGGGTGTGGTTTGGGACAGGAGTTTCAATAAAAGGCAAGACTGATCAATAAGTAACTTCCAAAGATACTTGGAGGTTGGTCAGGAATATCTAAATTGGTGTCTTTTAAAGTCTTGACACTCTCCTGTCTAAAGGGCGTTGTTTGGGACAGGAGTGTGAATAAAAAGGCAAGGCTGATCAATAAGTATCTTACAATGACATATAAAGGTGGTTAACGGATACCTAAATCGGTGTTTTTTTGGCGTTTTTTTTGTTTCTGTTGTTTAATCGGTGCCTCAAGGATGACAGCAATATCAGCTCCTTGTTCACGTAATCTCCACACTTTAAATCGGTTCCCTAGCACATTGTCCGTGTTTATTTTGCCAACGTTCACTTAACTTAGTCCACTTTCATTTCGTCCTCAGAATAGATGGAATACCGTGAAAAGTATCTGTTTTTTATGGAATATCACTATGTAAAAAAGAACAAGGTTCATCTGACATTTACAAACATGCGGTTTTTTTTCTTGTTTATGTCTTTCAATTAAAATAAAACTTTTCTAAATGTTATTTAAAGAAAAACGAAGAACTGAACTTTGAAATGCTTCTTAACTCTTTTGTGTAACACGATGTCAGTCACTAGGACATAAATCCAAGTTTATTCCAATGGGCGTAAATATGTTGGATTGAAGAGAGAAGTTTTAGATCCCCTTTCTGTTTTTTTCAAAAGTCTTTATTTTTTTTTCATTTTTATATCACACCGCAAATTCACAGTAATTATCAACCAAAACGTTTTTCCACCTAAACGTTTTTTCAGTGGTGTATGTTAAACTACACTATCTACCAACAAATAATTGGACACCTGTGATAGCAAAGGAAAACGAAGTTTATTCGCCTTCAATAGTTGGCGGAGCCTCCACGAGCGGCGATTACAGCTGCGACCCTCCGGGGCATACTCTCAACCAGGCGTTGTACGACGGCTAGCGGTATTTTCTTCCACTCGGCTTGGAGAAGACAGGTCAGTTCCTTCGCCGATTTCGGACGGTGGCGGCACCCCTTAAGTCGACGCTCCAACTCGTCCCAGAGGTGCTCGATAGGGTTAAGGTCCAGGTTCTGCGTAGGCCGGTCCATTCGATTAACCCCATTGTTACTATACCAAGCCATGGTGGACCTCGCAACATGATAGGTGGCATTGTCAACCTGAAAGTAACATGGGTCCACCCCGTAAAACTGCCACAACGTAGGAAGCTCATGGTCATCCAAAATGGTGTAGTTGGTCTCGGCGTTGAGTCTACCAGGAATTGCGACCAAGGGTCCCGTGCCATACCAGGAGAAACACCCCCATAGCATAATTCCACCGCCGCCGAACTTCACCGTTGGCAATATACATTCCGGCAGGAGGCGTTCTCCAGGCAGACGCCAAACCCAGAACCTGCCATCCGAACGGTAGATGGTGAACCTTGATTCGTCGCTCCAGAGAACCTGTTTCCACTGTTCAACGGTCTAATGTCGACGTTCTTTGCACCACGTTAGCCGAGCAGCGCTATTGGACTTGGTGATCAAAGGCTTGTGGGCGGCAGCACGTCCATGATAACCGAGTAGATGGGCTTCCTTACGGATGGTATTCATCAAAAGAACACTCCCGGATGCCTGTTGAAACTCCTCGCGGATGTGGCCCATCGATTTGGTGTGGTTCTTCCGAAGTTCTCTGCCCAGCACCTGTCTGTCTCTAACTCCCAGTTTTTTGGGTCTGCCGGGTCGGGGCACATTCCGACAGTCACCTCTCATCTTCCACTTGCCAATCACGTAGGCCATTGTGCATTTTGGGTACTTCAACTTCCTGGATATATCACGTATGGATCGGCCATTTCGGTGATACCCTATGATTACACCTTTCTCGAAATCAGAGAGCTCCGAACTCCGTGGCATCTTGCATGCGACTGGTTGCGTTGTTGTTTCCCACACGATATTTAACGGTGGCGGCCGTGACGTTTATCAAGACCGCAGATATCGTCAATTGCAGGGGTGTCAAATTATTTGTTGGTAGATAGTGTAGTTCATTCGGGCAAAAATCGGTAATACGGAAATTATAAATATAAATAAAAATAAAAATTAATATACTGAAAAGCTAAGAATTAATACGAAACCATGTACAAGATGTTATTTAAAACATTACAAGATTTTTTTGTGAAACTTTGATTTATGTAATAGTGATTAAGATCGCACAACACGAGAGATTAAAAACAGTTATTTAAACTTCTGTTCCTCGTTTTACTTTAAGTAACATTTGAAATAGCAAATAAGCAATGTCTGGTGACCATTTTTTTCTACATAGCAACAAAAGTTCCATCAAAATAGAAAAATGTCACGGATCCATTCTGGGGACGAAATGAATGTGCACAAAGTGAACGGTAGACGAAATGAACAGTGGATTTATGTAAAAGTGATGGAATGGCGGACAAAGTGAACGGTGGACGAAATGAGCAGTGGATTAAATGAATAGCGGACAAAGTGAACGGTGGACGAAATGAGCAGTGGATTTATGTAAAAGTGATGGAATAGCGGACAAAGTGAACGGTGGAAGAAATGAGCAGTGGATTAAATGAGTAGCGGACAAAGTGAACGGTGGACGAAATGAGCAGTGGATTAAATAAATAACGGACAAAGTAAACGGTGGACGAAATGAGCAGTGGATTAAATGAATAGCGGGTCAGACACTCCCTTTCTTAAATCCTCTACATATGATCTGATCTGATCTGTCTGTGCATGGTTAATCCAGTCTTGGTACACCTTTGATACGGTAGTACGGGAGGAGCCAAGAAGTGTGGCTGACCAATGTGAGGCCTTCTGCTGGATGTCTGTGCATGGTAAATACACTCCTGGTACACCCTTGATGCAGTAGTACGGGAGGAGACAAAAAGTGTGGCCAACCAATGTAAGCCCTTCTGCTGGATGTCTGTGAATGGTTAATACAGTCTTGGTACACCTTTGATACAGGAGTACGGGAGGAGCCAAGAAGTGTGGCTGACCAATGTGAGGCCTTCTGCTGGATGTCTGTGCAGGGTAATACACTCTTGGTACAGTAGTACGTAAGGAGGCAACAAGTGTGGATAACCAATGTGAGCCCTTCTGCTGGATGTCTGTGCATGGTTTATGTCACCACGTTTCCACATTATTCTCAAACACTTACTGATTACGAACAGAGGATAAGTGTGCACAATTAATAGCAGCCACACGTGACATTGATATCACGTGGTACCTCGTTATTGCTTCGAATATGTAAAAACGGGAGACATTCCCGATACAATGCTTACTCAGTGTACACCGATGGCCCATTACATTATGACCACCTACCTAATTGAGTCATTACATTATGACCACCTACCTAATAAGCTATAAGACCCCCTTTAGCCCGCAAAACAGCCGCCACTCGGCGAGACATCGATTCGATGAGGTGGCGATAGGTATCCTGGGATATCTGGTACCACAATGTCAACAGCAGGTCCTCTAGTTCTCGTACATTTCGGGGTGGTAGTGATTTAACCCGAACCCACTTTTCCAAGTCGAACCACAGATGTTCCATTGGGTTCATGTCAGGTGAATTTCGAGGCCAGGGCATTAACAGAAAGTCACCAGCATGTTTCTCCAACCACTCCTTGACTATTCTGGCAGTGTGGTATGGCGCATTATCCTGTGGGCAATGGTCATCACCAGAAGGGAACACAGTTGCCATGAATGGATGAACTTGGTCCGTAAGGATGTTCAGATACCTGGCAACTGTCAAGAATTGTGTTTTTGGGATAATGGGGCCTACAGTGTCCCCCCAAAAAAACATCGCCTACAGCATAACACCGCTACCATCGGCCTATTTCCGCCCAACAGTGCATACAGCTGCCATAGCCTCCGTTGGTAGTCGGTGTTTCCGCGCTCTGCGGTCTACGTGGTACACCAGGAATCTTGATTCGTCTGACCAGGCCACTTTCTTCCAAACATCCAGGGTCCAATCCCGATGATCATGGGCCCTTTTCATGCGTTGTAGGCAATGACGTGCAGTGAGAATGGGGACCCGGCTAGTTCTTCGACTACGCAGTCCCATGCGCAGAAGGCTGCGATGAACTGTGTGCTGTGACACATTCCCCTGATCATCACTGTTGTATTGCGGGTGATTTGTCGCACTGTAGACCTGAGGTCGAACAGTTTCCGCTTCCGTCTGACATCAATACGGGGCTGGACAATGCGATGGTTCGTCGTTTGGATATATGTGCACCACTTTTGATACGTACTCACTACAGCGGCACGTGAACAACTCACAAGCCACGCCGTTTCCGAGATCGTAGTTCCAAGGTGGCCGTGCCATCACAATTTGTCCTTTATCAAACTCCGATCAATCGGCAGATTTTTCCATTGTTACTCCGAACACTCTAGTAACCGAATACCGCTCTTCGAATAAATAAATACATCGCTCTTTCCACGTTCCAGAAACACACAGCATCCGAAAAATTGTTTTTCAGCCGCCGCTGTGGAATTGAACCAACAGAACTCTCGATATCTAGCCGAGCGCGTTACATATACGCCACGCTGGCCAACAATCCACGGTGCTATGTGTATTTTTAAGTCAGCTTCTGACATCATAAATCCGTAAGATGGGCTCAGCTACTGAGACGTCTCCATCTGGTGGGCATGAACGGCACTAGCTATATATATATCATAGCAGTTAAATCCAAAGGGCGAGATCCAAGGTGAAAATATTCCAAATACGTGGCGGAAAGAGCGATGTATTTATTTATTAACTGTTGCCACGTATTTGGAATATTTTCACCTTGGATCTCGCCCTTTGGATTTAACTGCTATAATATATATATATATATCATCATCATCATCATTGTCAACCATTATCAATCCACTGCTGGACGAAGGTCTCCCAAGTTTCCTCCACAACGGTCTGTCTTGTGCCAGTCTCCTCCATGTCACCCCTGCATACTTTCGAATTTCATCCACCCATCTCCCATGTGGTCTTCTTCTGGGTCTTTTCCTGTCCCTTGGAATCCAATCTAAAATTTCAGCTGTCCATCGATGATCTGTCCTTCTGGCAGTATGTCCAGCCCATTGCCATTTCAGGGATTTAACTCTGATCATGATGTCTTCCACTCTTGTCATTTTTCGGATCCACGAGTTCCTCTTCTTATCTCTCCTGGTTACACCAAGCATGCACCTCTCCATGCTGCTTTGAGTTGTCTGCAGGCTTTGTATGTCTCTTTTAGTTAAGGTCCACGTCTCCGCACCATACGTAAGCACTGGAAGGATGCATTGATCAAACACTTTTCTTTTAAGACATAATGGCATATTGCTCTTGAAAACTATGCTGTTTCTTCCAAAAGCTCTCCAGGCAAGTTTTGTACGCCGATTAATTTCTTCATCAATGTGACCCTCACTTGATATCTGCTGTCCAAGATAAATGTACGTGTCTGTTATCTCCAGCTTTTCTCCATCAATCGATAAATCTTCATTTCTTGTAAAAGCATTGAACATCACTTTTGTCTTCTGAAAGTTCATTTTTAATCCCATTTCTTTACTCTTGTCAGCAAGTTCCTGGATCATACTCTGCAGCTCTGATGGGGTAGTTGCAAAAATGACTACGTCATCAGCAAAACGAAGGTGGGTTAGATAATCTCCATTAATCTTTATCCCCTTGTTTTCCCAGCTCAGTGACTGAAAAACACCCTCCAATGTGGCATTAAAGAGCTTCGGAGATATGGTGTCACCTTGTCTCACTCCCTTTCCAATTTTTACGTGTGTTGTATTTTCAAACAGCCTAATCTTTGCACTTGCATTTTCATAGATGTTATTAATAATATTAATGTATGCATCTTCAATACCGCAGGTTTTCAGAGCCATTGTAACTGCTGATGGTTTCACCGAATCAAAGGCTTTTTCATAATCCATAAAAGCCATGCACAATGGAAGTTCATATTCCCTCGCTCTTTCAATTAGTTCTCTCAGCACGTGGATATGATCTATTGTGCTGTAGCCACTCCTGAATCCAGCTTGTTCTCTCGGTTGAGCCATGTCCAGTGTTACCTTCAAGCGGTGTGAAAGAACTTTAGTGAAGATTTTATAAACCACTGATAGGACGCTGATAGGTCTGTAGTTTCCGAGATCCTCAATGTCACCTTTCTTATGTAGCAGGATCATTGTAGCGGTGTTCCAATCCTCAGGAATCTTTCCTTCATTAAGGCATCGAGTGAAAATTTGGGCGAGTACTGTTTCGATTTCTCCACTTGCTTCTTGTATGATGTCTACAGTAATTCCATCTTCTCCTGGAGCTTTTCCTCGCTTCATGTTCTTGATTGCATGTGCAACTTCTGCTGGAAGGACTGGAGGAACTCTGGTACTGGTATCTTTCATGATGTCTGGAGTGCATATATCATCCCTTTCATATAATTTGGAGTAGAAATCTTTCACTCTTGTCAAAATTTCGCCTCTATTTCTTGTTACAGAACCATCTTCTTTTCTCAGTGCCATAATCTGTTTTCTTCCCTTACTGAGATGTCCCTTTGCTATCTTTAGGCTTTGGTTGTTTTCAATTGCTTTCCTCACTAGTTCACAGTTGAATTTCCTTACGTCTTCAGTGATACTTTTTCTTACTGTCTTGCATAGCTCTATATATTCCACTTTGGAAGTCACATCTTCTTTAGTTGTCCTCATCTCTCTTCTTTTTTGCATCAACATTTTGGTTTTTCCTGATAATTTGTTCACATGCAACTTGTTCTTAGACCCAGCTAATTTTGTTGCTATTTCCATAAGAGCTTTGGTTACTTTTCTGTTAACTTCAGAGATGTCCACTTCTTCCGATGTTAGGCCTTCTAAAGCAGAGAACCTGTTCTTCAGTTCTAACTTGAAGGTATTATGGTGTTTTTTAAGGTTGGTTATGTCAATAGATTTTGTTTGTCCTATGAGCTTGCCACGTTCAAGTTTAGTGTTGAGGTGCATCTTACATCTCACCAATCTATGGTCACTACCTGTGTTGAACTTGTTTAGCACACTGCAGTCTTCTATGACGAATTTTTTGTTACACATAATAAAATCAATTTCACTTGTCGTCCCATTTGGATGTCTCCATGTCCATTTCGTGTGTGGCTTTTTCTTGAAGAAGGAGTTCAAGATGAAAAACCCTTCTGCCTCTGCAAACTCAACGAGAGTATTTCCACGCTGGTTTCTGTTGCCATGACCGAATTTACCTACCGAAGTTTCATTCTGTTGCCGTTGCCCTATTTTTCCATTGAAATCTCCCATAATTATTTTCAAGTGCTGCTTACCTTTATTATTTAGATGACAAATTTCCTCATAAAATTCTTCAATTTTTTCTTCAGGATGACTTGTGGTGGGTGCATAAGTTTGAATAATCTGAGCCTGGTATCTTTTCGAGAGTTGGATAACAAGTCGTGCAGCTCTGTCAGAGGAACTTTCAACTTCTACAACTTTATCCTTCAGTTTCTTGTTTCTTGTTTATTATAAATCCAACACCACTAGTTCTGCCAGTATCTGTCCCACGATAGTAGAAGAGATGTCCACTTTTCAGTTCGATGAGATCTTCTCCTTTTCTCCTTACCTCACTTAGCCCCACGATGTCCCGCTTGATCCTTTGTAGTTCCTCTTCCAATTCAAGAAGCCTTGAATCAGAAGATAGGGAGCGTCCATTGTAAGTAGCCAAGGTCAGCATCAGATGGCAGCCTAGTCCGGTCCTCCGGGGATTCTTAGCACCCTCTGCCTTCATGTCGCACTGGCCGCTGCCTTGGCCAGGTACATTCCAGCTGCCGGAGACTGAGGGCCAAGATTTAAGTTGTGGAATCATTTTGGAGGGGTTTGGCCATAACTCACCACGCTGGCCAAGCGGGTTGGTGAGTGTGGGATAGCATTTCCTCTGATCCCGATGGTATAGTTATACCGCTATGGGCGGTCGTCAGAGCCCCTTTAGTGGGAACAGGATGCACCACGAGAAGGCGGGGTTGACATTTGTCAAGGAGAGGCTGTGATGTTACGCATCACCTGACCTTATATATATATATAGCTAGTGCCGTTCATGCCCACCAGATGGAGACGTCTCAGTAGCTGAGCCCATCTTACGGATTTATGATGTCAGAAGCTGACTTAAAAATACACATAGCACCGTGGATTGTTGGCCAGCGTGGCGTATATGTAACGCGCTCGGCTAGATATCGAGAGTTCTGTTGGTTCAATTCCACAGCGGCGGCTGAAAAACAATTTTTCGGTTGCTGTGTGTTTCTGGAACGTGGAAAGAGCGATGCATTTATTTATTAACTGTCGCCATGTATTTGGAATATTTTCACCGCTCTTCGAGTTGTATATATGCTGCTCTGTGAACTTCACTTGCGCCACCGCTCGGTCTCCAGACGCGCTCATTTCTCTGGGCTGGGGGTGGTCATAATGGAATGGCTCATTGGTATATATTTTAAGGTTTGGGTGCAATACGCACTTGTTCTAACCAAATGGTATGTTTAAGACAATCCGACCAAAAAAAAAGAATGAATTCATCGCTTGAAAATTCAGTAAGCCGCCCCCGGTGGCGCAGTGGTCTAAGGCGATGGCCTCTGATCATTCGTCCGTAAGGGGTCCGGGTTCGAATCCCGGTGAGGCATGGATGTTGTGTTTGTCTTACGGCACTGGCTCTCTCCCTTCCCTGGAACCAGTGACCCTTAATTAGGGATGGGCGACTGCTTATAGCCCATTGAGTTGCTCACGGTGGTCGTTAAACCTCCAATAAAAAAAAAAAAAAAATTCAGTAAATGCAGATCGATCTAGGAACCTGATTTCTGTTTTTGAAGTTTCTCTTTTGGTTTATGCTTAGGTTCACACAAGCAAGACATAACTTAAGATATTGTCGTCTTGTAAATTTGCCGCCGTCACGAAGTCTCTGGTATTAAATTTATGAAGAAAAGTCATGTAGTTCTTAACCTCTGCTGGTATTTGGATCATAAAATCCAGAAATTTTCCATTTACTCGTATAAAAGACAAATGAGATTGAGAACTATATTTTACTGAAATTTATAGCGACTCATTCAGAGGTTATTGCAGCTTTACTTTTTCTTCAACCTTCTGCGCAGACTTTCTTTGTCCGATATTTTGTTCTCTCCCCTCCGTTCCGTGAATAGCCCTCTTGCACATTTTATTACAACTTTTCCTAAAGCTTTAATCATTTCAACTATGATTTCTGAAAGTCCTTCTGACGTGATATACTTCATCTGCTTTACGGCCGTTTAAAGTACCTCTAACATGATTTGGGACTTGGACAGTTTTAGTTTTACTGCCCTTAAAACCGAAGCTGCTTTTTCTGGGCTAGTACAGTTAATAGCGTTTCGAAACATTTCTTTCATCTTTCGATGCTTCAATTAACAAATTGCTATTCTTATTTTGCGCTACACCCGACTTTCATGTCGATTCCTTTTACTCAAATCCACTTTTCTAATGTCCAAGAATATTTACCCGCTCTTAGGCACACATTAGTTTTACTGCTGACTGGCTGACCTTTGGCCCACGCTACGTTTAAGATGCAATCTGTACGCAGAGTGGTTATAAATTAGTTGGGCTAAAATAAAATTTTATTGTGCATAGTTATAACGATGTACACTGAAGTGCCAGAAAAACTGGTACAGACGAGCAAAACACATAGCATTGTCACCTATGCGCGTACTCGATTGCATCCGCCAGTGCGTATATAAAGTGATAGACACCCTTGTCAGCTGCCAGAGCTGTTTTCGGCATGAGAATGACAAGTAATACCGATTTAAGGGATTTTCAACGCGGGTTCATAGTTGGCGCCTCGTGAGATGGACCATAGTATTTCGGAGGTAGAAACGAAGTTCGGATTTTCACGGACGACCATTGCAAGGGTGTACCGTGACTACGAGAATTCGGGCAAAACCTCCAACCTACGATACCAGTCTGGCCGTAAGAAGACATTGGGATAACGTGACCATCGTCGGCTGTCAAGAATCGTTTCACGCGACACTCTCGCAGGTAGCATCGGAATTCAATGCTGGAGCCTCAACAAGCATCAGCGTCCGGACTGTGCAACGTACCCTGCACGATATGGGCTTTGGGAGCCGACGCCCAACTCGAGTCCCCTTGATGGGTGCACGACACAGAGCTATGCGCCTCGCTTGGGCACCGCAAAACCGCCACTGGACACTTGATGACTGGAAACAAGTAGCCTGGTATGACAAGTCGTGTTTCCAACTGTATCGGGCAGATGGAAGGATTCGTGTGTGACGCAAACCCCATGATGCCATGGATTCCGCCTGTCAACCGGCTGGTGGGGGATCCGTAATGGTATGGGGTGTGTTTAGCTGGACTTCACTGGGAATCCTGGTACGTCTACAAACGTCTGTGACCGGCCAACGCTTTGTGCGCATCCTTTCTGACGAGGTACACCCGTTCATGTCCTGCACTCAACTCATGCCGATGGGTTGGGCCTGTTCCAACAGGACAGTGCATCTCCACACAAGTGTCGGGACGCCACATTATGGTTAGAGGAGCATTCATATGAGTTTGGGGTGCTGCCATTCCCACCCAAGTCCCCAGATCTGAACGTGGTAGAACACATTTGGGATGCCATGCAACGCGCTATCGAACACAGACCTCGGAATACACCCGAATTGTGGAACACTCTGCAGGAAGTATGGTGTGCATTGCCTAGAGCATATTTCCAGAAGCTAGTGGAGTCCATGCCCCGTCGTATTTCTTCAGTCCTGCGCTCCCGTGAGGGATCTACCAAGTATTAGACTGGTGTACCAGTATTTTTTTTGGCACTTCAGTGTATGGGATAATAAGTACGAATAATATACAGGGTTAAAAGGAAAGTCCATGATCAGGCTAATATCTCAAGAACTATGGCAGTTAGCGATTTACTTCTTGTGCAGTAGCATAGGAAACCCCCTATGGCGCACACAATAACACCACGTGGGATCCCCTCGCCCCTTTGGGGGGGGGGTTGGGTGGTCTGCTGCGCCTCCCTTTGCAGATAGGGCAAAAATTCAATTACAAACTTGTTCAGCGATGCAAAAATTGTACATAAATGTTTTTTGTCTCATAACAAAAGATGGAAGGGGACTCTCCAAATGCGAAAAAAAGCGGAAAGCTGCCTGAGTCGGTGTGTCCGAAGCATATTTGCATGGATTACAAATGTGCTTTCTTCTCCGTCGTCAGAATACAAAAATGTTATATGCGTGGTCGGTATGCCAACACTTCGTGAACCACTGACGGGAAGTCCAAAGCTTTGCCACGTACGCAAGTCAATTAGATGTGCGTACAGTCTTCCTATTGGCTGAGTGTTTTGCCACTTTATGCTATCTCACTTTGTCTTAATGTATTTTTTACTGTATTGGACATCAAAGTCTGATATTGAATATGTCAAGGAACTGCGTTTTATTTCAGAACAAGAACTGTTGATAAGGTTTGTAGGAAAATTCCTTTATGCTTTCATTTACTTAGAACTTACCAGTTTAGATAAGTTCTAAGTAATGAGTTCTTGTCTAAATACTCTGCCGTTGCTTCCGGATGTTGTGATTATCTTGGGGCCACATTCCCGGTCCCCTTCCATCTTTTGTTATGGGACAAAACCATTTATGTATTATTTTTGCCTCGCTGAACAAGTTTGTAATTGACTTTTTTCCAGGGCTGTTAGAATATTAGGGCTGGGTCTTTCCTTTGAAGAAACTTTGCCGCCACGGATACATTCAGCGATGACAGATGTCCTATTTCTGACGTCACTGTGTTGAAACTCCGGTTGGAACCTAAAATAATAAAACATAAAGTATTTCTTGGTTGTAAATGCAAGGTGTCACCGTATCTCCGAAGCTCTTTAATGCCACATTGGAGGGTGTTTTTCAGTCGCTGAGCTGGGAAAACAAGGGGATAAAGATTAATGGAGATTATCTAACCCACGGTCGTTTTGCTGATGACGTAATCATTTTTGAAACTACCCCATCAGAGCTGCAGAGTATGATCCAGGAACTTGCTGACAAGAGTAAAGAAGAGGGATTAAAAATGAACTTTCAGAAGACAAAAGTGATGTTCAATGCTTTTACAAGAAATGAAGATTTTTCGATTGATGGAGAAAAGCTGGAGATAACCGACACGTACGTTTATCTTGGACAGCAGATATCAAGTGAGGGTCACATTGATGAAGAAATTAATTGGCGTACAAAACTTGCCTGGAGAGCTTTTGGAAGAAACAGCATAATTTTCAAGAGCAATATGCCATTATGTCTCAAAAGAAAAGTGTTTGATCAATGCATCCTTTCAGTGCTTACGTATGGTGCAGAGACGTGGACCTTAACTAAAAGAGACATACAAAGGCTGCAGACAACTCAAAGCAGCATGGAGAGGTGCATACTTGGTGTAACCAGGAGAGATAAGAAGAGGAACTCGTGGATCCGAAAAATGACAAGAGTGGAAGACATCATGATTAGAGTTAAATCCCTGAAATGGCAATGGGCTGGACATACTGCCAGAAGGACAGACCATCGATGGACAGCCGAAATTTTAGATTGGATTCCAAGGGACAGGAAAAGACCCAGAAGAAGACCACATGGGAGATGGGTGGATGAAATTCGAAAGTATGCAGGGGTGACATGGAGGAGACTGGCACAAGACAGACCGTTGTGGAAGAAACTTGGGGAGACCTTCGTCCAGCAGTGGATTGATAATGGTTGACAATGATGATGATGATGAAATGCTGAAAATCTCCCGATGGGACGAGAAATCCTTTATATTCTACAATTTAGGTATTACCCCCCACCCCCTACAGGTTTCCTGTGTAGGCATATGCCTTCAGATAATTTGTTGAGTTGTAGCTTATAAACGCTGAAAATATCCCGATCGGACCAGAAATCCTTTATATTTCATATTTGAAGTTTTAACCAACCCCCCCCCCCCGATAAGTTTCCTGGGTTTGCACATACCCGCAGAGAATTTGTTTTTTAGCTGTAGTTTAAAAACCTTGAAAAATATCGTAAATAAGAAATTACGGAAATGTTATGTGCGTCAGATAACCAATATGAGGAGACGTAGCCACGGAGCAGTCCAAAACGCAATTTTTATACGGCCCCTTAAATTTTTGTGGTCAGTTCTTCGGTGGCCTGTTCTCCGCTTTGTCTTTGGCCCGAAAATCATAGAAATGTCTAAATTTTTACTGAAAATGAAATATTAAGAAAAAATATTTTATGAATAATAGTTGCTCAAGTCGCGGAGGATATAACCACATGAAATGTGTTTATGCAGAACAATTTACTGGCACTGAAATTCCAATGTGTCCAGTTCTCCGGTGGCCACTTCTCCGTACCCGGAGTTAGGTATTTACGGTACACTAGTGTCCGTCCTTGAGTTTTGCACGCCAGTAAATAATATCTTAGTACGTTTGTTGGTATTGAATCAGTAAAAAAATCTCAATAAAAGTAGTTGTTAGTTTTTAAAATTAGAAAAAAATAATGTTGATATATTGAGAAGTTTAACGTCTACGCAAGTTAAAAAAAATAGAGTACGATATGTATTAAAAGGTACATTTCGTTAATTAATCATGAAGAAATTTAAGTCATCATACAGAAAAATAAAATGATCTATGGAAAAAATAATGCATTTCTATTAAATAACGCATTCGCAAAGCACTGGCATTCTCGTTAGTTTCTACAGAACGCGGTAAGCGCGAGGCGTCCCATGATCGAGTGGGATAATTCATCTGCCTAGAAACCCGCTGGACAGGGGTTTGAACCTAGCGTGACTTCGAGGATTTGTAATTCCTTGGAAAGAAAGGTTCGAACCTGGCGTGATTTCGAGGATTTGTATTTCCTTGGAAAGAAAATTTCCCGAGCGCCATGACGTCCCACCGTAAAATTTCCTGATGGGTAAAAATTAAAAGGCGTACAAAAGATATCGGCGAGACCATGTAGGGAGGTAAAAAAAACATTGGCGAAAACATGTTCAGTAGGACCACGTGGCACACAAATTGTTATGGTTGTAGTTACACATTGTAGTTACGTGTCACACAAAAACCATGTTCGGTAGTTACAAATATCTTTTAAACACGTAACAATAACATGGAGTTGGTATCCTGAAGTTACAAAGAACTTTCACTGTAACGTATCGGTTATGTTTCAAAGTTATGTAACGTTTCAGGACATTTTGACGTAACCGTAAGGCTTCTGAAACATTACTGTTACATTGCGCAACGTATCTCAAAAGTCTCAATGTTCCAGTGCTACGTACTTCTAAATTATACGAAATATTCTGTGCTGTGTGGGAAGATGTTTCAGTCACTTGTTTCTACCCAGTGGCATGATGTCCGTGTCAGGGGGACTATCCCTTCCCCACCATGCCTTGGGTCATGGAGCAGAGAATAAAGGACTAGAAGGGAGTGCTTTACACCAGTGACAGGATTAAACCCAAGACAGGAGAGAGAAGATGTTTGAGTCACTTGTTTCTACCCAATGGCATGATGTCCATGTCAAGGGGACTATCCCTTCCCCATCATGCCTTGGGTCATGGAGCAGAGAATAAAGGACTAGAAGGGAGTGCTTTACACCAGTGACAGGATTAAACCTAAGAAAGGAGAGAGAAGATGTTTGAGTCACTTGTTTCTACCCAGTGGCATGATGTCCGTGTCAGGGAGACTATCCCTTCCCCATCATGCCTTGGGTCATGGAGCAGAGAATAAAGGACTAGAAGGGAGTGCTTTACACCAGTGACAGGATTAAATCCAAGACAGGAGATAGAAGATGTTTGAGTCACTTGTTTCTACCCAATGGCACGATGTCCATGTCAAGGGGACTATCCCTTCCCCATCATGCCTTGGGTCATGGAGCAGAGAATAAAGGACTAGAAGGGAGTGCCTATCACCAGTGACAGGATTAAACCTAAGACAGGAGAGAGAAGATGTTTGAGTCACTTCTTTCTACCCAGTGGCATGATGTCCGTGTCAGGGAGACTATCCCTTCCCCATCATGCCTTGGGTCATGGAGCAGAGAATAAAGGACTAGAAGGGAGTGCTTTACACCAGTGACAGGATTAAACCCAAGACAGGAGAGAGAAGATGTTTGAGTCACTTGTTTCTACATAATGGCATGATGTCCATGTCAAGGGGACTATCCCTTCCGCATCATGCCTTGGGTCATGGAGCAGAGAATAAAGGACTAGGAGGGGGTGCTTATCACCAGTGTCAGCAACAAACCTAAGAAAGGAGAGAGAATATGTTTGAGTCACTTCTATGTACCCAGTGGCATGATGTCCGTGTCTGAGCGACTACCACTTCCCCATCATGCCTTTGGTCCTGGAGCAGATAATAAAAAACTAGAAGGGGTGCTTATCGTCAAGGACAGTATTAAACCTAAGAAAGGAGAGAGAAGATGTTTGAGTCAGTTGTTTCTACCCACTGGCGTGATGTCCGTGTCAGGGGGACTATCCCTTCCTAATGATGCCTTGGATCATGGAGCAGAGAATAAATGACCAGAAAGGAACGCTGATTTTAAGTGATAGGATAACACCGAAGGAATGAAAGAGAAGATACGCATTCTAATCACTGATTCTTAACCAGTGACATGATGCTCCTACTTATAAAACTCAACTAGAATACGACAAGAGAGAGAGAAATAGTCGGATTAAAATGAATGTATCAGACAAAACGAACAGTAAGAGGAGCATGCATCGAGAGAGGCGAAGACAGAAAACTGGAGAAAAATGTGCAACACTTCGCTTAGTAGTGTGGCAAACTGACTCTGCGGAACACTGCACTTGGACACTGGAGAAAAGGAATACGTTGATAGTGATCGTATGAGAAGTTTTCCAGGAAGGTACTGGAAGTCAAGAAAGTTTACAGGAAGGGAACTTCAGGAGTTTGAAGTGAATCTTCGTAGAGCAGGTGGCGGAATAAATTTGGGAACAAAAAGAAACTAAGCTTAACACACGAAGTTTTGGATTCTTCAGCAAAACTATACTTCTATAACATAACATGACAGAGAATTTGTTTGGAATTAGATCTTTTGTTTTACGTGAATATTCAGTTGTTATTCATTGAATATTCCTCACGCAATGCAATCTTGCGTTTTCAGGAGTACTAATTAGAATTCAGTTTCTAAGGAGCTATTAATTAATTATCTCAGCTGGCATGTTTGCGTTTGAGAACATGCACAACGCCATGTCAAAAGTTGAAATTTTCAGTTCATCGGGTTTTCTGCGTTAAATTGCCGTGCATTACTAAAAGCCATAAAAGATTTTACCTGCACGAGCTATTAAATAATCAGTTTCATCCAAACTGGCATGCTAAATCGTTTACTCCTCGTAATGTATCGATTATCAAGGAGAATTGTTTCCAATAATTAAGTTCGTTTTTCTCAATTTCTCGCTGATGAAAGTCTTCCAATTCTTTAGCATATAATTTTAATGATTAATGCATACCAAATCTACCGAGCTGTATTCCACTAGAAATACGAATGTATAGGAGAATGGAAGAGCTCGATTTTTATTATGTGTATAACTTTTACAGTGCTGAGTAATTTTATCCCCAGAGAAAAAATGGCGTTCATAAAACACGCGTATTATACTGCGTGGAAAATTAAAAATTCTGAAAAAGTGTATTCGCATATTTTGCACACAAAGGCAAACTGTGAATGTGTTTTATAAAAAAATAATCCGTTGCGCTAAGTGAAAGGAACGATTACTGGATTATAAAGATAAAACAACACCTTAATACCTTTTTTACACAAAAGCGACAAAAAAACCTTTCGCAGTGGTAAAAAGGAACTGCAGACATAAAAAAGAATCGTGACGTCAAAATTTATCGCCTTAAATTAAGAAGCTGGAATCGCCTTAGCGTAAGTTAAAAAATCACAATGGAATAAAAAAAGCTAAACAAATCCTTAAAAAAACTGTTCGTTTTTGCACAGAACTTTTTCGCAAACTAGTTTTTCGCATAGAAAGAAATTTAATTGGTTTAATTCTGAAGAGTTTCTCATAAGAAAATGATATTTTTTCTATAAAAAGTTTCTGTTTTTATTTCCTTCCGTGAAACATATTGCAGGCAGCTGAAAAATATGCATTATGCATGAGATATTTTGATTTCAAAATTGACTTTCTTACCAACATCACAAAATAAAGCGATGATCCCAGATATTGTTACTACGTACCCAGGGTGAACGGGTGACATTTTGGAATGGGAAAACATTTTCATTAAAAAAGAGGACATTTCACGAAAAAGGAGGACAATACATTTGTGTAAAAATAAATACAGGGTGTCAATAAATGAAGTGTAAAACTTTAGTACGCTATTTAAAAAACACGATAGAAAAAATACTTTAAACGTCAAGAGATGTGGCAAGTGTTAAAGTTTGTTAAATCAGTTGATAGATGGCGCCACGTGTCTCATATAAGGAATAATCTCGTCAAACACGGAATGCAACAGGAAAACCCCACACTCCTTTCACGGATCTGTTTCAGCGATGAGTCGACATTCCGTGTTTCTGGCAGAAAAAATTACTTTAAACGCCAAGAGATGTGGCAAGTGTTAAAGTTTGTTAAATCAGTTGATAGATGGCGCCACGTGTCTCATATAAGGAATGATCTCGTCAAACACGGAATGCAACAGGAAAACCCCACACTCCTTTCACGGATCTGTTTCAGCGATGAGTCGACATTCCGTGTTTCTGGCAGAAAAAATACTTTAAACGTCAAGAGATGTGGTAAGTGTTAAAGTTTGTTAAATCAGTTGATAGATGGCGCCACGTGTCTCATATATTGAATAATCTCGTCAAACACGGAATGCAACAGGAAAACCCCACACTCCTTTCACGGATCTGTTTCAGCGATGAGTCGACATTCCGTGTTTCTGGCAGAGTGAAAAACATAACTGCCGAATCTGGGGCGTGGAATATCACCATGTAGCACACGGGAGAGACAGCCCGAAGATTTATGTCTGGGCTGGCCAAATGGAAGACAAAGTGACAGGGCCCCCTTTTTTTTTCGCTGAATTAACCTTTACTGGCATAACATACCTTGACATGTTAGACCAATTCGCAATTCCACAACTCCAGGATATTCAAGACATTTATCAGCAAGATGGTGCGCCTCCGCACTGGTAATTAGATGCACGCAGATCGTGTTGGATTCGACGTTGGGTTCCGACGGCATGACCACCCCGTTGTTCTGATATTACCCATGCGATTTTTTCTTTGGGGCTTTATAAAGGACATTGTGTAAAAGGAAAAGTTTTCATCTGTCATGGAGCTCAAAGAATACATTACTGCATTCTTCCTCGTTGTTACACCTGAAATTCTGCAGCGTACGTGGGTGGAACTGGAATATCGTTTAACGCTTTAACCGCCTGAAACGAATAAACTCGGGGTTAGGAAAATAGGCTGAAATCAGCTCCAATGAATATATTCGCTGTCTTAGAAGGGTCTGCAGCAAGTGAACCTGTGTATCAGAAAACTTTGTTTTCACCTTAGCTTTGTTGTTCAAAGAAATTGGTTATTTACGGAAATGACTGGCACTAATCCTTTCTGAATGCCGGTTGCTTCGACTAGCGAATTCTGTGATGGTTATATTCAAATTAATCGGAAACTTGAGACTTGGTCGTTCTGGGTTGTGTATCGGTTAGCATATCCTGGCGCTATCTATGAGACGCGGGTTCGAGTCCCGCTCCAGGACGATGAAATTTTCAAGTTTTTGGATATTATCTCACTTGCCATCCTTGTCACATTTACACCAAAAATCAAATTGTCATCTTCAAAATGTGTGCTAAAAGGGTGATAATAATGACAACGAGCATACGGAAACACATATGTTTTAGTTAGTTCTTTTAGCCCAGTGGCATGATGTCCATGTCAGAGAGACTATCCTTTCCCATCATGCTTTGGGTCATACAGAACATAATATAGTACTAGAGGGGATATCTTCACACGAATGACAGGTTTAAGATTCGTACCGCTGCGATGGGTTGGGGAAAGGAATCGTTTTGCCGTAGTTTTCGTAAAACCCGGCCGCTTAAAGTGTTAAACATCCGCCGAGCAACCAACGGAGCACACGTGGAGACCAACTGATATTTTATAACAAATTAGTAAAATCATGGAATGCATTGGTTATGATACACTTTGCAACATAACAGAAATCATTACTCAAGTTATGAGGATAAAGGCTGTGGAAGAAATCTTGCTCCTGTGTCCTGACGTTTGACCCCATTTCGATGATATTTAACAAAACCGGTTCAGTATACCTCAGGAATAACAAACTAAAGTTTTGTCGCAATAGAAGCATTTTTACTCAAGTTATGAGAATAATGGCTGGGGAATAAATCTCGCTCCTATGCCCTGACCTTTGACTCCATTTCGAAGATATTCAACAGAACCAGTTCACTATACCTCCGGAACAACATGATAAAGGTTTCTCGCAATTGAAGCATTTTTACGTAAGTTATAATGCGTAAGGGCAATGGAACGGATCCCGTTCCTATCTCCTGACCTATGACCTCATTTAGCTTATTTTCAATATAGTTAGTCCCGAGGTGGTCCCTATCACATACTAAAAATTCATAGAAATCGAACTAGTTTAACGCAAGTAACGACGAACAAGGGCAATGGAATGGATTCCGCTCCAGTGTCCTAACCTTTGATCCCATTTCGCTCATTCTCAATAGGGTTCGTCCCCAGGTGGTTCCCTACCACATACTAAAGTTTCATCGAATTCGAACCATTGTTGTCCAAGATATGACGCAAAACGGCAATGGAACAAATCCCGCTGTTATGTCTTGCCTGACCTTTGATTCCGTATCGCCTATTTTGAATAGGGTTCTTCTGCCCAGGAGGTTCCCTACCACATACTAAAATTTCATTGCAATCCAACCATTTTTACGCATGTTAAGACGCATAAAGGCACTGGAATGGATCCCGCTCCTTTGTCCTGACCTTTGACCCCATTTCGCCCATTTTCAATAGGGTTCGTCTCCAGGTAGTCCACTACCACATACTAAAGTTTTGTCGAAATCAAACCATTTTTAAGCAAGTTATGACGCATAAGGGGAGTGGAATGGATCTCGCTCCTATGTCCTGACCTTTGACTCCATTTCGCCCATTTTCAACAGGGTTCAATACCAGTCGTCCCGTACCATATACTGAAATTTCATCGAAATCGAACCATTTTTACGCGAGTTATCGTGCGGACGGACAGACAAAGCTGGAGCATTTACGCTTCTCTAACCTACGGTTGGAAAGCGTAAAAGATATTAACTAAACTTTGACACAAATATTGAAGATGACAATCCGATTTTTGGCGTAAATGTGACAAGAATGGTAAGTCAGATAATATCCGAAAACTTGAAAATTTTTCATCGTACTGGAGCGGGACTCGAATCCGCATCTCCCAGAAAACGTCCGGGTATGCTGACCACTACACTACCCAGAACGATCAAGTTTCAAATTTCCGATCAATTAGAATATAACTATCACAGGATCCGCTAGTCGTACTGGTTAAGATACCCGGGCGTTTTCTGGGAGACAGGGTTCGAGTCCCGCTCCAGGACGATGCAAATTTTCAAGTTTTCGGATATTATCTGACTTACCATCCTAGTCACATTTACGACAAAATTTTCCCAGATTCGCTAAACATGAATGCCGTTTGCTTCGACTAGCGAATCCGGTGATGGTTATATTCAAACTGTTCTGAAACTTGAAACTTGATCGTTCTAGGTGGTGTAGTGGTTAGCATACCAGGGAGTTTTCTGGGAAACGCGGGTTCGAGTCTTGCTCCAGGACGATGAAAATTTTCAAGTTTTCGGCTATTATCTGACTTACCATCATTGTCACATTTACGCCAAAATTTCCAGATTCGCTAAACATGAATGCCGTTTGCTTCGACTAGCGAATCCTGTGATGGTTATATTCAAATTGATCGGAAACTTCAAACTTGATCGTTCTGGGTGGTGTAGTGGTTAGCATACCCGGGCGTTTTCTGCGAGACGTGGTTTCGACTCCCGCTCCAGGACAATGAAAATTTTCAAGTTTTTGGATATTATCTGACTTACCATCCTTGTCACATTTACGCCAAAAAACGGATTGTCATCTTCAAAATTTATATCATATGGCGTAATCCCGTATTTCTTTCATAAACTTTGACAAATATCGAAAAATATAACCTTTAAAAAGAGATTAAAAAGGAAGACTAAGCTCGTTCAGAATCTCCCTTTCTCTAAACTAGTAAGAGGCAACACTACAAAAGTTAATCCTATACAGATCAGGGATATTTGTTTTTTGTTGTTGGAGTTTTAACGACCACCGTGAGCAACTCAATGGGCTATAAGCAGTCGCCCGTCCCTAATTTAGGGTCACTGGTTCCAGGGAAGGGAGAGAGCCAGTGCCGTAAGACAAACACAACATCCATGCCTGACCGGGATTCGAACCCGGACCCCTTACGGACGAATGATCATAGGCCAGCGCCTTAGACCACTGCGCCACCGGGGCGGCAGATTAGGGATAGAAGAAACAAGTTGGTAAAATCATGCAATACATTGATTATGATACGCTTTCCAACATACTAGAAATCATTACTCAAGTTCTCAGGAAAATAGCTGTGGAATAAATATCACTCCTGTGCCCTGACCTTTGATCCCATTTCGATGATATTCAACAGATCTAGTACAGTATACTTCCGAAATGACATGATAAAGTTTTGTCGCAATCGCAGCAATTTTACGTAAGTTATGATGCATAAGAGCTATGGAATAGATGCCGCTCGTATGTCCTGACCTTTGACCCCAATTCACCCAGTTTGAAGAGGGTTCGTCCCTAGGCGGTCCCCTACCACATAGTAAAATTTCATTGAAATCGAACCATATTTACACAAGTTATGACGCATAAGTGCAATGGAATGGATTTAACTCCTACGTCGTGACCTTTGACCCCATTTGTCCCATTTTCAATACGGTTCGTCCCCAGGTGGTCCCCTACCACATACTAAAATTTCATCGAAATCGAACCATTTGTACGCCAGTTATCGTGCGGACGGACGGACGGACAGACGGACGGACAAAGCTGGAGCATATACGCTTCATCAACCTACGGTTGGAAAGCGTAAAATATCCATGTGTTTGCACTCTCTCATACAAACACACACATACACCCTCACCCCAGTACTTCGTCTCCCACTCTGCGCAACACACGCACTCGCTCGGAGTCGAATCTTTTCTGTTATCGACAAGCCCCAAAATGGGTTTACCATCTTAATACCTACAGACTGCTGAAAAAGCTGTGAGTGCCTTTAGGGACAGTTAGATGAACAGTTAATAGGAACAGTTAAAGAGACCAGGAAATCGGGGAATACGACCTTTTTCTTTCTTACCATTGCGATAAAAAGAAAGGGTCAACTTGGTCCGAGCCGGTCGTAAATGTATGGGAGGTCCGACAGTGACCGCGGGCCGTGCCGGGCTCGGACTTTGCGGGCCAGTCCGCCCCGTGCAGACCTCTAACGTTCTACCCGGAGTGCCCAAGCTCAACCCTAGGCCGTACTCCACGCACTTAGCTTCTCCCGAGTACTTACTGTTTCGCAAAGTGGAACTGGCGCTGAAAGGACGACGCTTTATGACTGTTCAGGACATCAAGAAAGCCGTTACCTTGAAAATGAACAGTGTTACTGTAAATTAATTCAAAAAGTGTTTCACGTATCTAGTGTAGTGATCATATTGGTGCATCGATAAGAAGGGGACTACTTTGAAAAACGTAAGCACAGTTGGACTAAACTTTCCTCGTAACAGAAGCCATCCTGGAACTTTATTGTCAGACGCTGTATGTTTACTATAGAAGAATTTGATCAAAATGTATTTCAATTACTCCTTATTGAAAAACCAAGACTATTTTCTTTAACCCTTTAACGACCATGACCCAAAAATCTTCTATCACTCTAAATACCATAACGCCTGAAACTGTTTGTTCGTTCACTTCTTTGTTTAATAACAACAACAGTGACTGAGGTTGGTTGCATCTGATCCGTCATAGGTCGTGAAAATTTGAAGAACATGTGAGGGTAGGAAGCCTGACTCACTTTAGACAGGCGTTTTGGGCGTTATGGTCGTTAAAGGCTTAATGCCTGGAGGACAGGTGGACATTATAAGATAGGGTGGACATGTCCTCCGAAAGACTGACGTCTGTTCACCTAGTGCGTAATCGATATGATTTTGGTCTTCCACGTGACGCCAAAACAGCACTTACCCGGCAAGGGTGCGACGCTACAAGATTTCTAAAGATGTCTTGCGGTATTTGTTGCCAGCACGTTACCAGCAGATTCTTTAATTCTTGTACACTGAAGAGTAATTGAATTAGAGACAGCTAGCATTATGCAAATGTGGCGCTGTGAGCGGCCCTGTAAACGGAAACGACATGACGTATGCAGCGATCCGACAATATAAGGAGTGATGCGACTTGAATCAGTAAGAGTCGGACGCAGTATGGGTAAGACGATGGATCTAAGCGCATTTGATCGTGGGAAAATTGTCGGGGCCCGACGAATGGGTCACTCCATCTCGGAAGCCATGAAGACACTGGGATTTTCACGAGCCACTGTGTCACGGATGCAACGTGAGTACATCGAATCCGGTAAAACCATCCCTGCAAGGGCCAACTGCCGTGGACAACAGCGTGTGGATGAGCGGGGTCGTCGTCGGCTAGCTCGCATTGTAACATCGGATATACGGGCCACAGTGCAAGAAATCACTTAACGCTGGTGTACAAAAACGTGTAAGCAGCCAAACCATCCAGAACCATCTCCTCGCTATCAAGTACAGAAGCCATTGTCCCACGAGGGGTACCGCTGCTGACCGCACATCACAGGGTGCAAAGATTAGCATGGGCGCGGGAACATCGCCACTGGACCCTAGACATGTGGGAAAATGTTGCCTGCACTGATGAGTCGAGATTCACGTTGGTACATGCGGATGGCAGGATACAGGTACGGCGCAAACCACATGAAGCGATGGACCCTTCTTGCCCGCAGTGCACTCTTTAAGCTGGTGGGGTTGGCATTCTCGTCTGGGGACTGTATACGTGGACTGAAATGTGACCCCTGGTACGTGTGACATTGTCCCTCACAGGTCAACGCTACCCGGATATCCTGGACAACCATTTGCTCCCGTTTGTGCGCCTTCAACATCCCACTGGGGACCTCATCCTGCAACAAGACAATGCAGTTCCCGAATTGTATCCGAATGGTTGGATGAACACTCCACCGACGTGACCTCGCTTCCTTGGTCAGCTAGGTCACCTGACCTCAATCCCATCGAGCACATCTGGGATGACATCGAGAGAGATGTTCGAGGCTCTGACCCCCCCCCCCCACCCTACTCAATCAAATCTTCGTGAACTGTGGTAGCTTGTTCAGGGGTCGTGGATCCAACGTTTCAGGTGTCTTGTCGAGTCCATGCCGAGGCGAATCGCCGCCGTCATCAGTGCGAAAGGTGGTGCTGCACGTTACTAGACAGGTATCTCTAATTTAATTGCTCTTCAGTGTAAGTCACATATTGATTACTTGAGCTTCAGAAAATTGGATTTGATATTTGAACAAAAAACACCGATGCTTGACTGGATTGATGTCTGAAGGGAGGGGGATGAGGTGGACAGAGCGATACCTGAAAATCTTCCTCATGTTCCTCGAAACGTTCTCGGACAATACGGGCAGAGGGGGCATGACGCATTATTCTGGTGAAAGGGGTGCTACTAGAGGGGAATACCGTTTCCAAGATAGGATGTACGTATTTGGTCTGCAATGATGTTTAGGTAGGTGGTAAACATAATAATTATCTGTACATGAATGACTGTACACAGGATTTCCAAGCAGAACTATTACACTTCAAGAGGGTTAACAGGTCGGGTCAAGGTGCTCCTGACCCGATTTTGGCCCGGTTTTATTTCCGTAAATTCCCAAACAAATTCCCCAAAATCGACAAGTCATTTTGTTAAATGAGCAAAACGTTTTGTCGTGATAACAATAAATTGTATTAAACCAACAATAATTTTCAACAAAATAATTTTGCAAATTCAACAACATTTTTTGTTTACTGTATATCGACAAAATTTTTTGTTCAATTAAGAAAACGTTTTTCTCAGTGTATATCACATCTACCCCCCCCCCCGAAAGAGGGCAGGGGACATGGCCCACGTGTCAGTCGGGACCATGTGTCACAGTCATCCCATGAAGAACGCGCATTTTAAATATCCCAGACTATTTGGTGTGTGGAACGTAACATCCCACTGATTTATTTTTTCAAAGCACTGAAGAAGGGATTATCATTTTCGCTGTCTCGCCTTGTGGAAAGAACATCGCATCATTGTGAGAAACTTAACAGCCGGTTCATCCTGAACGTTCGGACGCCAATATAACGCACACGTTTCTCCGCGTCGGACATCGAAGACGGGCCCTCCCCTCACTCCGGAGTAAGTCGCTCTCCCAACTGAGCTACGCGGACAACGTGTCGCTGCTATCAGTCTTTATCTCATACGAGTCCTGCGGTGTAGGAACCACAAAGTCTACAACGTGTTATGCGAAATAAAGAAGTCTACAACCTTTTCTCTGGGCTGCCATGTGCACAGACAAAAAGCGGTGCCCGTTATGGGTTTTTTTTATTCATGTTCAAATCTTTTTTTTTTTTTTTTTTTTGGAGGTTTAACGACCACCGTGAGCAACTCAATGGGCTATAAGCAGTCGCCCGTCCCTAATTTAGGGTCACTGGTTCCAGGGAAGGGAGAGAGCCAGTGCCGTAAGACAAACACAACATCCATGCCTCACCGGGATTCGAACCCGGACCCCATACGGACGAATGATCAGAGGCAAGTGCCTTAGACCACTGCGCCACCGGGGCGGCCATGTTCAAATCTTTATTACCTTTTTAACAATTGATACAGAGGTTTTTAACGACTTAGCAATTGCCCTTTGAGTCGACGGATATGCTTTTAAGACTAAAGACCTTACCTTTGAAGTAGTCGTAAAAGTATGCTCTACTTTGAATATTCGTTTGTGTCCTTTTTCCTATTGAAATCAATGATTGACGATTTTTTTCTCAACATCAATAATATTGCTTATTTTACATTTAGAAAAATCGAATTGCATGATATTCATAGGGTTTTTTTTTAATAACATAATAAGAATATTTGTCTTCGTAAAGAGCGAAAACATAATCTTCTATCCACACCCAGTTTAGGTGCGCCATTTTCTTAGCAGTCGATATTTAACTGCACCTGTTATTTTATTCGTGTTTATCTAACACGCTGTTGCCCGTTTCAATTCTTTGAACTTCTTTCATTTTCTGTAATTTCTTATCAACAACTTGCTAAAAATGTGTCAACATCCTAATATATAACCTGCTAGAGCCCTCCTCCTCCTCCGTTACTTGTAGGTGACGTCATCACCCACACGCGCACAGTCCACGTGCATACCACCTTGTTTTGTTGTGATAGCAAGAAAGAACATAGCTGTTGGTATGACGTCATCTAATGCAATTCATTCTCACATGACGTCAGAGATGCGTTACGTCACACGGTCAACTCTAGAAACACGAAAACCTTTTTTTTTTTTTTGGTTGGAGGTTTAACGATCACCGTGAGCAACTCAGTGGTCTATAAGCAGTCATCTGTCCCTAATTTAGGGTCACTGGTTCCAGGGAAGGGAGAGAGCCAGAGTCGTAAGACAAATACAACATCCATACCTCACCGGAATTCGAACCCGGACCTCTTTCGGACGAATGATCAGAGGCGATGGATCATGGTGGCTATGAAAAACTTTACATTAGGAATTTTGGTTCACTACCTGAACCGGTGTTTAGCCATATTTACATCAGGAATGGCTACGAAAAACTTTACTTCAAGAATTTTGGTTCACTACCTGAACCGGTGTTTAGCCATCTTTACATCAGGAATGGCTACGAAAAACTTTACTTCAAGAATTTTGGTTCACTACCTGAACCGGTGTTTAGCCATTTGTATATGGCAACGTCAAGAGTACGACGATCTGACGACGGCAACATAAAAATAGCTCACGGAAAAGAGCAAGGGAAATTGATACAGGGTTCGCAGTCAGTGTATACGAAAAATTTTGTGTACAAGGAAGTGTTGACGAAATAGGGACTAAAGGTTTTACAAACACATAACAAACAGATAGCTCGTCGTATGAAATTCCATAACCGACTGCTTGGGTAATTTTCAGAAAGCTGTGAGCCAACGTCGATTGACGTGGAACTCAACCCTCAATAAAAAAATGTCAATAATTTCGGTATCATAAATTTTATGTTCCCCCGTCATTATTGACGGGCTTTCATGTACTCTATACGAAACGGCCCAGAATTAAGTGTAGCGCACCTCGGGACGAATATAAATTTGAAGTAGCGGCTCCGTCTATTGGTGTAAATTAAGACATGAATGGTAAGTCAAATTATATCCGAAAACTTAAAAAATCCATCGTCCTGGAGCGGGAATCGAACCCGTATCTCCCGGTGTGCGCCCGAATATGCTAACCACTACACCACCCAGAACGACGAAGTTTTAAATTTCCCCAACAAAGTATCAAGTATTTCAAGGGATGAATATTTGACTCACAGTTAAATTTCCGATACAAAGTCTCATGTATTTCAAGGGATGAATATTTGACTCAGTTAAATTTCCGAGACTAAGTCACAAGTATTTCAAGGGATGAATATTTGACTCACAGTTAAATTTCCGATACAAAGTCTCAGGTATTTCAAGGGATGAATATTTCACTCACGGTTAAATTTCCGAGACAAAGTCTCAAGTATTTCAAGGAATGAATATTTGACTCACAGTTAAATTTCCGATACAAAGTCTCAAGTATTTCAAGGGTTGAATATTTGACTCACGGTTAAATTTCCGAGACAAAGTATTTCAAGGGATGAATATTTGACTCACAGTTAAATTTCCGATACAAAGTCTCAAGTATTTCAAGGGATGAATATTTGACTCCGTTAAATTTTCGAGACAAAGTCTCATGTATTTCAAGGGATGAATATTTGACTCAGTTAAATTTCCGAGACTAAGTCTCAAGTATTTCAAGGGATGAATATTTGACTCACAGTTAAATTTCCGATACAAAGTCTCAGGTATTTCAAGGGATGAATATTTCACTCACGGTTAAATTTCCGAGACAAAGTCTCAAGTATTTCAAGGAATGAATATTTGACTCACAGTTAAATTTCCGATACAAAGTCTCAAGTATTTCAAGGGATGAATATTTCACTCACGGTTAAATTTCCGAGACAAAGTCTCAAGTATTTCAAGGGATGAATATTTGACTCACAGTTAAATTTCCGATACAAAGTCTCAAGTATTTCAAGGGATGAATATTTGACTCACGGTTAAATTTCCGAGACAAAGTCTCAAGTATTTCAAGGAATGAATATTTGACTCACAGTTAAATTTCCGAGACAAAGTCTCAAGTATTTCAAGGGATGAATATTTGACTCACGGTTAAATTTCCGAGACAAAGTCTCAAGTATTTCAAGGGATGAATATTTGACTCACAGTTAAATTTCCGATACAAAGTCTCAAGTATTTCAAGGGATGAATATTTCACTCACAGTTAAATTTCCGAGACAAAGTCTCAAGTATTTCAAGGGATGAATATTTGACTCACAGTGGTATATCCCTACCTAGTAGGGAACGCACCTGGGTGAAGTCCATGGAATGATTTTTCTAAACAGACTCAGGTGTTGGTACGAACATCTGCCAAGTGACTACTTTGGTTGGTGCCCCAGGTAGGCTCCACGTAAACTTTACCGTGATTTCGTTTCCAGCTCTAATTCAAACGGTTTTTATCCCATCGTTTAGAGCATCCTGTGGTGCGCAATTTCCAGTTTCCAAATTTTCCCGGTCCTTGGGGCTGAAACTTCTAATGTTCAGAGCAATCTCATTAATTTAAAATTCATTACCTAAAAGGACGAAGCGCAATATTTTACCAAACGTTACGCTCGCGCTTGGGAAGCTAACTGCTCGAGTTCCAAGTTACATGCAACATCCAAATATATACTCCCGTTACACCTACCTCAAGATGAACAGGATCCATTAACGTAAGATATGACCCCGGAGATATCACATTTCATCTCTCTTTCCTTAAACGCACGTTCTATCCCCCACTCCCATTGCGAGATAAAAGCGTCGGTGGATTCCGTAGTTGCGAGATAGACCGTTTATTTCCTTGTCTTATATCAGGATAAAGCGTCACAGAATTGTGCATTTAGCCGAGAGGCAAAATACCTTTTCCCGCTAATGCTTACGGACATCGCTAAGTTATCCTTTTATAAAACCGTTGCGACTAAATCGCCTTGTTCAGCTACTTCGAATAAAGACCTATGTATTTTCAATTTGTTTTGTATTCTGAGATTGCAAAACTAAAAAAACTAACAGGAAATTTATTTTCCTTGGTCTCTGTCAATGCGTTCCTGTGTCACCTTTTGTCTAATCCAAACATCTCTACTTGAGTCTCTTTCATCCCGTATGATCTTGTGACACATCACCGAGGTGAAGGGCAGGGTTTCAGCGATAAATTCCGTCGTTGTAGCTTAATTTGGGAAGCACTCGGTTCTGTAGCAGAAGAAAGCGGGTTCGAGCCACGTGACCGGCAAATTTGTGCTTCCACATTGGCGCCCGATTGTGGAAATGGATTTACTGGCCGTTGGGTTCTTCGAAAAATGTGTGATTCTCCTTCCACACATCGTCTGGAATTAATAAGAACTCTTTCTTTAACGCTCCAAAAATGTGTCATACTTCTCCTACACATCGTCTGGAATTAATGAGTAACAAGAAAGAATCCCTTCTTCAAACTTTGAAAAACTTGTGAAGCTTCTTCCACACATCGTCTGCAATGAATGAGAATCCCTTCTTCAACGCTTTAAAAATGTCTAGTGATTCTTCCTGACATCGTTTGGAATTAATGAGAATTCCTCCTTCGACGCTTCAAAAATGTGTGATGCTTTTTTCTCACTTAATCTGGAATTAATGAGAATTTTTTCTTCAGTGCTTCAAAAATATGTGAAGCTTCTTCATCATATCGTCTGGAATTAACTAGAAACCCTTCTTCTACGCTTCAAAAATATGTGATGCTTCTCCCACACATCGTCGGGAATTAATGATATTATTCCTCCTTCTAAAAATATGTGATGCTTCTTCTTCACATAATCTGGAATTAATGAAATCCTTTTCTTCAGTGCTTCAAAAATACGTGAAGCTTCTTCATCATATCGTCTGGAATGAACAAGAACTCTTTCTTCAACGCTTCAAAAATGTGTCATACTTCTCCTACACATCGTCTGGAATTAATAAGTAATAAGAAAGAATCCCTTCTTCAAACTTTGAAATATTTGTGAAGCTTTTTCCACACATCGTCTGGAACTAATGTGAATCCCTTCTTCAACGCTTTAAAAATGTGTAGTGCTTCTTCCTGACATCGTTTGGAATTAATGAGAATTCCTCCTCCTACGCTTCAAAAATCAGTGATGTTTCTTCCTCACATAATCTGGAATTAATGAATTTTTTTTTCAGTACTTCAAAAAAAACGTGAAGCTTCTTCATCATATCGTCTGGAATTAACGAGAATCCCTTCTTATACGCTTCAAAAATGTGTGACGTTTCTTCCTCATATCGTAGGGAATTAATGAGAATTCCTTCAGTCATAAAAGCTTAATGTAGCAATCTTAAAAGCACGATAATTAAAACACTACGCATGCTTCTGATTAAGTGAAGAACTTATATAATTTATTAGTTAAAAGATTAAAAATAAAGCCATAAGAACTTTTGGTCTTCCTAAAGACCATCATCAGTTGGAAGTATTTAACTTTCACCATCATCAGATGTACAGTACTTCCATCTGATGATAGTCTTTAGGAAGACCGAAAGTTCTTATGGCTTTATTTTTAAGCTTTTAACTTCTACATTAAATAAGTTCTTCACTTTCATCGGAAGCCTGCGTAGTGTTTTAATTATCGTGCTTTTAAGATTGCTACATTAAGCTTCTATGATTGACTCATTCTGCACGAGAACCTGATATCTTGAGAATCCCTTCTTCAACGCTTCAAAAATGTGTGGTGCTTCTTCCTGATATCGTTTGGAATGAATGATAATCCCTTTCTTCAACGCTTCAAAAATATAAGATGCTTCTTCCTGACCGCCTGGAATTAATGAGAATTCCTCCATCGACGCTTCAAAAAGGTGTGATGCTTCTCCCACACATCGTCTGGAATTAATGCAAACTCTTTCTTGAGTGCTTTAAAAACTGTGTGAAGCTTCTTCATCATATCGTCTGGAATTAACGAGAATCCCTTCTTCAACGCTTCAAAAATGTGAGATGTTTCTTCCTCATATCGTCTAAAATTAATGAGAATTCCTTCTCCAAGGCTTCAAAAATATGTGATGTTTCTTCCGCACATCGTCTGGAATTAATGATAATTCCTTCTTCAACGCTTTAAAAATGTGCGATGCTTCTTCTTCACATAATCTGGAATTAACGATAATTCCTTCTTCAACGCTTCAAAATGTGTGATGCTTCTCTCTCACATTGCCTGGAATTAATGAGAATTTCTTCTCCAAGGCTTTAGAAATGTGGGATGCTTCTTCCTCACATCGCCTGGAATTAATGAGAATTCCTTCTTCTACGCTTCAAATTATGTGGTGCTTCTTCCTCACATTGTCTGCAATACACCTGTTCCAGTCATTAAGAAAGGTAAGTGTAATAAAGTGTCTCCTGTCCTCCCTGCAGAAGTTATAATGCTTATTCAAAAAGATTAAGAACAAGCAATTAAGAACAAGAAACGGGGAAGAGCTCCAGTAGAAGATGGAATTACCTTGGATATTGTACAGGAAGCAAGCGGAGAAATAGAAACTACACTTGCCCAAGTTTTCACTAGATGCCTTAATGAAGGGAAGATTCCTGAGTATTGGAACAATGCTACAATGATCCTTGTACATAAGAAAGGTGACATTGAGGATCTTAGGAACTACAGGCCCATCAGCCTCCTTCACTGGTTTATAAAATCTTCACTAAGATTATTTGACGTCGCTTGAAGGTAACACTGGACTTAACCAAGAGAACAAGCTGGATTTAGGACGGGCTACATCACCATAGATCACATTCATGTACTGAAAAAACTAACAGTAAGAACGAGGAAATATGAGCTGCCATTATGAATGGATTCTATCGATTATGAAAAGGCCTTTGATTCCGTGAAACCATCAGAAGTTGCAATGGCTTTGAAATCATGTGGTATTGAAGATGCTTACATTAGCAAATAATAAGATCAATGAAAATTCAAGCGGAAAGGTGCGGCTATTTGAGGATACAAAAACAATAGAAATTGGAAAGAGAGTGAGACAAGGTGACACCATTTCTCCCAAACTCTATAATGCCACATTGCAAAGTGTTTTTAAATCATTGAATTGGGAAAGATTAATGAAGATTATTTAAGTCACCTTAGTTTTACTGATGACGTGATAATTTTTTGCGGCTACTCCTTCAGATTCGCAGAGTATGATCCAGGAACGTTCTGACAAGAGTAAAGAAGTGCGATTAAAAATGAGCTTTCAGAAGATGATTTCATGCTTTAGTGATGTACAATGCTTTTATTAATACACTGCTCAACAAAATTAGGGGAGCACCCTTCTTAAACGATTTTATTCAAAGCAGTTGAGTATAATGTTATTGAACTGTCAGAACATTCCCACCGAATAATGAAAAACAGCGGAAGAAAGCAGTTCGACATGCAAATTAGCAACAATGACTTCAAAAGTGACGCCAATGCGACAATCACATAAAACGGGTGGTTGTTTCGGAACTGTATTCCTTTACCGGTGGTCGCGGGAGAAGTACTTTGTGGGGTTATCTCATGTTAGCATACAGAGTCAACACAATTTTCCAGAAAGCACTGCTCGGCGAACCATAGGAAGCCGCTCAAAGTCAACGGATTGTAGCGTCCGCCATTCGAGTGAGCCGAATTGTAATTGCGCGCTTGTGGAGTCGGTTCCAAGAGACGGGAAGTGTTCGAAGACGTACTGGTCAAGGTCGTCCACGAGTTACCACCTCGAATGATGACCATTATTTGTCAATAACAGTCCTTCGGAGCAGGGGTCACAATACCACCTAGCTACAAAGACAACTTTTAATGGCAACCGGAAGAAGCGTATCGACACAAACAATTCGAAGACGCCTTCACGCATTTGGGTTGTATGCACGCTGGCCAGTTGTTTGTGTCCCACTAACCTTCCGACATCGTATGGCTATAAGAAATTGGGCTGAAGGACACTGTAATTGGGGACCTGCCGAATGGAGCCAAGTTCTCTTCTCCGACGAGTTCAGATTCAGCTTATAGCCGTATAAGACTTCTGATCTGGTGAGAACGTGGCACCCGATGCAATTCAGCGCATGTCCAAGAAAGATGGCGTTTTGGTGGTGGGGGTGTTGCTTGTTTGGGCAGGGATAAGCTTAGGTGGGCGTACTGACCTGTACGTCATTCGGAATGGGTCCCCGACTGCTCAAAAGTACAGGGACGAAATTCTCAGACTCTTGGTCGTGCTTTATATTGCTGCGATCGGCGATTCAGTCCTTTTCATGGATGATAACGCCTGACCTCATCGAGCGTGCCTTGTGAACCAGGTGCCTGAAGAGGAAACAATAGTCGGCATGCTCTCCGGATTTAAATCCGATCGAACATCCTTGGGACACATTAGGTAGGTTCATTGCTGCTAAACCACAACCATCGTTGACTCGCCTTCAGTTGACAAATGCCCTTCTTGAAGAGTGTGGAAGAATCCCCCAAAACCTCCTTTGAACACCGGATCAATTCAATTCACCACAGGTGTGAGGAAGTCTTGCATGTTCGAGGTGACCGCACACATTGAAAAAAAAAACATGATTTTTCACCTGTTCAATCCTTTATTTATTTGTCCCTTTCATAAATATAATTTTATACTGTATTGTGCTGCATATTTACCAGCAGCTGTCTGTTTTCGCTAAATCACCTGCTCCCCTAATTTTGTTGGGCAGTGTATCTGATTTATCAATTGATGGGGAAATGCTGAGGATAACCGATACCTGCATTTACCTTGGACAGCAGATATCAAGCGGGGGTCATTTTGATGAGGAAGTTAATCGGTGTATAAAACTTGCACTAGTGTCCGTCCTTAAGTTTTGCACGCCAGTGTATGATACCTTAGTACGATTGTTTGTTTTGAATCAGAAAAAAAAGTCTAAATAAAAGTAGTTGTTAGTTTGTAAAGGTATAAAAAAAAATAGAGTAAGATATGCATTAAAAGGTACAGTTCGTTGATTAATCATGAAGAAATTTTAGTCATCCTACAGAAAAATAAAATGATCCGTGGTAAAAATAATGCATTTCTTTTTTTTTTTTTTTGATTGGAGGTTTAACGACCACCGTAAGCAACTCAATGGGCTATAAGCAGTCGCCCGTCCCTAATTTAGGGTCACTGGTTCCAGGGAAGGGAGAGAGCCAGTGCCGTAAGACAAACACAACATCCATGCCTGACCGGGATTCGAACCCGGACCCCTTACGGACGAATGATCAGAGGCCAACGCCTTAGACCACTGCGCCACCGGGGCTGCTGCATTTCTTTTAAACAGCGTATTAGTTCCTACAGAACGAGGTAAGAACAAGCCGACCCGTAGTCGAGAGGGATTATGCTTCTATCTAGAAACCCGCTGCATAGGGGTTAGAGCCTAGCGTGATCTTCGAGGATTTGCATTTCTTTGGAAAGAAAATTTCGCCACTTCATGACGTCACACCGTAAAATTTCCTGATGGGGGAAAAAACGAAATGGCGTACAAAATATATCGGGGAAACAAAGTGGGTACGTAAACAAAAATGGCGAACGAAACTTGTTCGGTAAGATCACGTGGCACACAAAATGTTATGGTGGAACACATAGAGAAAATGGCGGGCAAAAGATGGTCGGAAAGATCACGTGGGAAAAGTTGGCTGCGCCTGACGTCATGATCGACCACAACCACATCCGTCCTTGAGCAAAACCCCCTGGAGAGAAAGCCCCAGCGCGCGAACTACGAAGGGGTCTGACGTCACGGTCAGAGGGCCATCGCAATCCCTCTCTCCAGAGAGGTCAAAGGGCAAACGTAAGGGGAATACCGATATTAGCTTCGTGTTCATGCAGCATTGATCAGTATTGAACTTTCGGTAGTCGTGCACGTGAGTAAACATTTTTTTACAACATGCCTGGAAAATATTGAGTGCCTTTATATAGATCAAATTACAAAGCATATCCAAAAGCCACTGTTTTCAGCTTTCCTGAAAGTGAAAGCTTTAGAAAGAAGGCGGATTTCTTCCGTACCAATGAAAAATTTTGAACCCACCGTGAATTCAAAGGTTAGTTAAGTTTTCATGACATCATTTTCTGCTTTCGTTGTAAATACAATTATAATTTAGTGAATTGTTAGTCGTTTTTTTTTATTAATTATTGACTGAGTAAATTTAAGTGCCTTCCGATTATCAGCTCATTATTTGTTGTCGTTTAAATAATGGTATTAATAACCAATCAACATTTCATTTCCATAAAGTAATAGTTATTTTTCTTTACGAAATTCGTAGTTAGTAGTGTTCAAATTGAAAAAAAAAAAGAAAAAGATGTACATATATTATCAGCGCATCAAGTACTAAGGTTAACCAGGCAAAGCAACTGGCAATAAATAATTACGTTATTTATTAATCAACATTTCATTTCCGTAAAACAAATGTCATTTTTCTTCATAAAATTGCTGTGTATCAGAGTCCTAATTAAAACAAGAATTCGGAATTAATATATTCCATGTTCATTTGACTGACAAATAACTTTTTCCTAAATGATTTTAATTTATAATTTTTTTTTTACCTTCTAGAAATAGTTGCAATATTTGAGCACACATTTTACCGTATTTTCAGTAAATATACTCGCTAAATCGAAAATTTTGCTTTCGCGCTCGTTATGTAATTACGGAAAAGTCTTTTCGTTTTTGCTTTCATTTAAATAAATCGAACGCGAAGGGAATTTCTAAATGTTTTAAGTGAAATGATTATGTTCATACAGTCCTACCAATTTGCCATTAAAAAGATCGTACTTGCAAAAATGCTTAACGTAAAATGCTGGGTTTTGTACGTTATGCGTGAAAAAACTTAATTTTTATGCTCCTTTAGCCAAATTGAAAACTAAGGAAACATTTCATGAAATCATTTCCCAGCACAAGAGCAAAACTTTGGAATTCTCAGATTTACGGATATCATCGCTGGAAACTGAGAGAAAAAAAAATGAAAGCTAAGGATTTAATCTTTTGATGTTATCTAAGGACAAAAAATAAAGAGAAAAACAACGGTCGATTTATTGTTGTGTGCGCATATTGTCTAGTATGGCCCACGAGAAATTATTTCTCTACGTAAACACCGCGGTATTTCGTCGGCGTTTTCAGGAACGGAGAGCTCGAGGCTCGAGTCTGTCGGCCCACTAGCTCTGACGTCACAGACCAGTTCGGAGGCTTTCTTAATCTTTAGGGGGTTTTGCCTTGAGGCAGGCTGGGGACGGCTTCCTTTGTTACAGAAACCCCTATTATTACGTAACGGTAATATCATGATGCCACAAATATCTTTCAAATACGTAACAGTAATGTAGCGAAGTTACAAATATCTTTCAAATACATAACAGTAACATCAAGTTGGTATGTTGAAGTTACAAAGACCTTTCACTGTAACGTATGGGTTATGTTTCAAAGTTATGTAACGTTTGAGGAGATTTTGACGTAACCGTAAGGTTTCTGAAACATTACTGTTACATTGCGCGACGTATCTGATAAGTCTCAATGTTTCAGTGCTACGTACTTGTAACATATACGAAATATTCTGTGCTGTATGGGCTATATTTAACTCTCCACTGCAATGAGGAGGGTATGGAAATTTTGCGCTTGGGTGTTAGTATATTTAAAGAGCATTTGTTCTATTCAATAATCGAAACGACCCTGTCGTGAAATATTCGTCGCATCAGCAATTTGCAGGGAACTTATTCACACAAGTGTATCTGATTGTCTTTTAACGAGCCTCTTTTGATCCCCGAGTTTCAAAAGTGACCATTCACATAGTGGAGAAGTTTTCCACTTTAGTTTTGCCAGCTGCGTTGATGAAACACATTTAAATTTCCCAAAACGTTTCGAGAGCATCCGGTTTGGAAAAGGGTTAGGAAAAAACATCAACTTTGAATAATATTCACATAAGTGGGAGTTTGCCTTCGTCTATCTACTACATCAAGTGTTTGCTTTGGGAAATATAAATATTGTTTTTCCTTCTAATGATCTGCAAATCTTTGTTTTGGAAAATAAATTCTCTCGTTAAATTTCTCGAGTACGTGATTAAAACAAATGGCAGCTGGAGATACTTTTTCCTAAGCAATACGGATTATACCATAGCTTCTATTTCTGTTATTTGTTATTTTTAAAAACGGGAAATGTGAAGGACATTGCAGACGAACAAGACAGCTCAATTTCTTTAAACTGAATGCGGAAATTGGGTAAATTTTACTTACCGTTGTTGGCAACACGTATTTGTTACATGCTATAAATCAAATATTTGATATAATCGCTTGATAAAACAAATATAATTAGCAGGTTTGTAAGCATGATTTCATCTATGTTACAAAGAATAAGCAGGACTTAATATGAGAAATGTTATCACCAAAATCAAAAGTATTGCGTTTTCCATACACCTTAAAACAAATTCTGAAATGTAAGAGCCATTTGACGTGACTCCATTCGAAAATTAACGAAACATATTTTTGATACAACCTTTCCGGTGAAATGAGAGATAACTGAACCCAAATTTATGTATATTAAGATAATACAACGTAGTTTGTCATAAATATTTATTTTTTCATGATTTCGCTGCGTATTGACCTAGCTTCATCAGGACGAATGGCACGTACATATTCAAATTGTATATGACATCATAAATGGTGTTTACAGTCACGTGTTTTGGTTAGATGCTTCCACGCGTTTGATAGAAATGGCGTGGATGCCATGTCATTAACAAGTTGCGAAGACTTCTGATATATATGGAAAGCTTCCAAAATATCAAGTTTGGTGGTTGAATCTGGCTTTACAATTAGTTTTGCTTCTTCAAAGAGAAATTTGTGGTCCTTTTCGTAACAGTGTTTAGCAATCGATGACTTCTTTAGGTCACAATTCCGAATGTAGGTCTTGTGGTCCTTCAATCGAAAACGCAAGGCTCTACGGGTCTGCCCTAAATACGAAGCGCCACATTCACATGGAATTTGATAAATTCCTCTCGAATTGTTGTCTTCAACATAGTCCTTTGATCTTAAAAAGTTCATTTTGTTTATCGGTTTAAAAATCACTTAAAAATTAAAAGTTTTGAGAATTTTTGAAATTTTGAAGGAAATTTCACGGGAAAATGGAATAATGGCAAAATTCTCTCGCAATGGGCGCGTCAAAGGAGTTAACGGGGAGACAGGCTTCGGTTTTCGGAATTATGTTAGAGCCTTGTCTATAATGGAAGTGTAGTATCCTCGCTGTACCGCAACACGTTTAAGGAAATGAAGTACTTTTTCTAAACTGTCTTTATCTGAACATATATTTATCGCGCGATATACGCAACTGTAAAAGGTGCTGAATTTTTGTTGCCAAGGGTGATTGGACTTTGCATGTGGAGGTGAGAAAACAGCGAAAGGTTTCCGATAAATTGTGGTTGCGAGAGATCCATTTGAGCGAGTTACCAGGACGGCAAGGAATGGTAGGCAGCCGTTATATTCAGTTTCGTAGCTGAATTGAATGTGAGGATCAATGGAATTTATAAGTTTGACAAATTCCGGAATTTTAAATTTTTTTTCCTTTCCATAGAACGAAAGTATCGTCTACATATTGTATCCATAAGTCAAATTTCACGAGTCAGGAAAGTGTTTCTTCAAACAGACGCATGTAGATTTCACATAATATAGGTGACAGTGGGCTGCCTATGGCTAGACCTTCCGTCTGTTCAGAAACCTGAATTTCACTGATTTTTCATACGCTAGGAAAATTCTAAATTTTCAGAAAACTTTCAGCAATTCCTTTCTTATATTAACGATAAACTACCGTTTCTAAAGCGTGTTAACGGAAAATTCGAATTTTCAGAAACCTTTCGCAATTCTTTTCTTATATTGATGGTAATTGTCATTTCTAAAGGGTGTTAATGGAAAATTCTGAATTTTCAGAAGCCTTTCAGCAATTCTTTTCTTATATTGATGGTAAATTGTCATTTCTAAAGGGTGTTAACGGAAAATTCTGAATTTTCAGAAACCTTTCAGCAATTCCTTTCTTATATTAATGGTAATTGTCATTTCTAAAGGGTGTTAATGGAAAATTCTGAATTTTCAGAAGCCTTTCAGCAATTCCTTTCTTATATTGATGGTAAATGTCATTTCTAAAGGGGGTTAACGGAAAATTCTGAATTTTCAGAAACCTTTCGCAATTTCTTTCTTATATTGATGGTAAATTGCCGTTTCTAAAGGATGTTAACGGAAAATTCTGAATTTTCAGAAAACTTTCAGCAATTTCTTTCTTACATTGACGGTAAATTGCCGTTTCTAAAGAGTGTTAACGGAACATTCTTAATTTCCAGAAACTTTTCCTCAATTTGTTTCTTATATTAACGAAAAATTATGTTCTCACTTTTTCCGTACCCATATGACGGAAAAATTCCAATTATAGGGATGATTCGCTGGAGTACTTAATGTTTGATTAAGTATTCATATTATAGCTAGGATTACAGTTATCATTTAGTCTTGATATATATAATAGCTTTTTGCAGTCTGTATACAGCAAAAGCTGTTATGGATATGAAGAGTAAATTCTATATTTAGGAGTATTGTGAAATAATATTGTAAAGCAGTATATTTGACTTTTCTTAAAGATAATGGAAAATCATTGTGAGTTTAACAACTTACTAAAATCATGCAATGTATTGATTATGATACGCTTTCCAACATACCAGAAATCATTACTCAAGTTATGAGAATAACGGCTGAGGAATAAATCTCGCTCCTGTGTCTTGACCTTTGACCCCATTTCGATTATATTCAATGGAACCGGTTCTGTGTACCTCTGGAACAACATGATCAACTTTTGTCACAATCGAAGCATTTTTACGTAAGTTATGACGCATAAGGGCAATGGAATGGATCCCGCTCCTATGTCTTAATCTTTGATCTCATTTCGCCCATTTTTAATAGGGTTGTTTCCCAGGTTATGTCCTACCACATAGTAAAATTTCATCGAAATCGAAATATTTTTACGCAAGTTATGACACATAAGGGCAATGGAATGGTCCCACTCCTATGTCCTGACCTTTGACCTCATTTTCCCATTTTTAATAGAATTCATTCCAAGGTGGTACCCTAACACATACTAAAATTTCTTCGAAATTGAACCATTGTTACGGAAGTTATAACGCATAAGTACAATGGAATGGATCTGGCTCCTATGTCCTGACCTTTGACCCCATTTCGCCCATTTTCAATAGGGCTCATCCCCAGGTGATCCCCTATCACATACTAAGCTTTCATCGAAATCGAACCATTTTTACGCGAGTTATCTTGCCGACAGACAGACGGTCAAAGCTGGAGCATATATGCTTCTTCAACCTACGGTAGGAAAGCGTAAAAAAGGTCTCCAGTTCCAAAGCATTCTATTACTTCGAAAAATCATGATGAAAAAATTATGCAATTTGTAATAAGTCTTCCTACAGAAGAAACAAATTATAGCAAACATATTCAGAAAAATAAATCGCGCCAATAGAAAATAAAATGTCTAATTAACCCACATTAATAACAAACAAGTTAGTAAAATCATGCAATGCATTGATTATTATACGTTTTCGAACATACCAGAAATCATTACTCAAGTTTTGAGAATAGTTGCCGTGAAATAGATTTTACTCATGTGTCCTGACCTTTGACCCCATTTCAGGGATATTCAATGGAACCGATTCCGTATACCTCCGGCAAAATATACTAAATGTTTGTCGCAATGGAGTCATTTTTAGCCAAGTTATGATGATAGTGGCTGTGGAATAAATCTCGCTCCTGTGCCCTGACCTTTGAACCCATTTCGATGATATTCAACAGAACTGGTTCAGTGTACCTCTGAAACAACATGATAAACTTTTGTCACAATCGAAACATTTTTACGTAAGTTATGACGCATAAGGGAAATAGAATGGATCTCGCTCCTATGTCTTGACCTTTTACCCCATTTCGCCCATTTGCAACAGAATTCGTCCCCAGGTGGTCTCCGAAGCACTCTCCTAGTCGCATTTCCACGTGCTACTGGGATATTCTTTGATGATACTGTCGTACTCGAGTATAGTTGATTTAATATTTCATCCTTTTTTTTTTTTTTTTTGTAATTCAAAATCATCTGAAAGTAAGTAATTATTTTGATTATTATAATTTTTAAATTCTAAAAAGCATTTTATAAAATCTAAGTAGATGGCTGTGTTGTATTAGTATACTATACCAGCATGTTTTTTTTATTTGAAGCTGAGATATTCCATATTGGTAGGTATTTAGAGAAATGACGATTTTGATTTTCTTTCTATTTTTCGCTGAAATATAGTCTATTCTACATGTATAATAGTAATTTGACACCCTCATTTGGGATGGTTTTTATTTCTTTTGTTATGAATATATCAACGCCGCCACTGTTCTCAATACACAGCGGACTGCGTTGAACCTGTGAAAACGTAAACAACTCGTAATATGACTGTTGTTGCTTTTGAAACAGCTGTAAGGTGTAATATTTTTTGTTGTGATTTTATAAAGTTTATTAAAACTGTAATGTTCAACGTAGTAAATACGTAACAGTAATATGTTGACGTCACAAATATCTTTCTAATATGTAATAGTAACATGAAGTTGGTATGTTGAAGTTACGAAGACCTTTCACTGTAACGTATCGGTTATGTTTCAAAGTTATGTAACGTTTGAGGACATTTTGACGTAACCGTAAGTTTCCTGAAACATTACTGTTACATTGCGCAACGTATCTGAAAAGTCTCAATGTTTTAGTGCTACGTACTTGTAACATATACGAAATATTCTGTGCTGTGTGGGTAATGTCGTTAATAAAGCCATTTATCTAAAACAGTGTGGTATCTGAATACTTTTAATAATATAGCATACTAAGAAAAGGGCGTTGTGACGTACCTGCCAGCAGGACGCACACGACATAAAGGCAGATAGGAATCAGAACAAATGTCTGCGTAGCACAGTTGGTAGAGCGACTTGTTCCGGAATAAGCGGCCTCGGGTTCGAATCCCGGCGTAGACCAAAAATGGCGGAGAAATTTACTTCGTTATAATGGCACCCGAACTATACCTTCTCCAGCGCTTCGAAAAATAAAAATGTGTGATGTTGCATTCCACACAGCAGATTGACTGGGAGTTCTCAAGTGCACGTTCTACAGTGGATGGCTGCCTGCAACGATTCATGGTAACGGCTGACCCGTGGGCCATGCCCCCGGCCCTCTTTCGGGAGGGGGAGATGTGACGTACCTGCCAGCAGTGCGCACACGACGTAAAGGCAGATAGGAATCAGAACAAATGTCTGCGTTGCTCAGTTGGTAGAGCGACTTGTTCCGGAATAAGCGGCCTCGGGTTCGAATCCCGGCGTAGACCAAAAATGACGAAGAAATTTACTTCGTTATAGCGTGTTCTCTTATATCACATCTCCGGGTTTTTGAATAGGAATATTGCGTCTTTTCAACGAGAGAGACTGTTGTAAAAACGTAAGCAGAAATTATTTTCCAATTCAGCGCTTTAGCTAGTGATGCTTAATCGTTTGGTATCACTTCCGAAATTTTGTGAAGCTGAATTTTTACCTGAACATTGCAATCTTCCGTTATTTAAATCGAACGCAGCTAATCGACATTTGAATAAATAAATATCTGTTTTAAAAGATTCATCGAACACGTAAGCATCCTCCACCACGCACCCTCCGGCAGCTGTCAGATGCCCTGCAGTCAGCATGACTCCACATACCTGTGAACACCTTCCAAGCGCCTTATTGAGTCACTCCCAGCCCGTCTAGCTGCTGTCCGCGCTGCACACGACGGTTACTCTGGATATTAGCTGGTGGTCACAATAATGTGTCTCGACCGTGTAGATTGCTAGAGATGAGTTCGGGCTCAATTTTAGGAGCCCGGGCCCGGCCCGCTTTCTTTGATTGCTTGTCTTTGCTGATCCCGGGTGCGGATTCTTGGAACATTTTGCTTATCAAGGCGTTGCATTTATGCATTATACACTGGTCAAAGATATGGCCCAAGCAAGGATGAGTTTAAAAATCGTTAGTTGAAAAAGTTTAGTTCAGTTAATTCACTTCAGAATATTAATATGTTTTTAGAAATACTACGCATAAAGCCAAATGTTCAAAAATGTGGATTTGAAAATAAATAAATAAATAATCAGCGTGCCCTTCGACCGTATTAGGGGAATCAGTAATTTTGGTAAAAGCTGAAGAAAAGAAAATCGTTTAGAAACAAAAATTCCATTCGTTATTTCTTTTTGATTTCTAAATTTACTTTTATTTTGAATAAATTGCATTATAAAACGTACAACGCCGTACAGACAGTTGCAAGTGTTTGACATTTTGACTCTAGAAAACTAATCTTTGCAATATAATTTACATATATGCTAATTGGTAAAGGTAGTTTAGACGGATGTAGTAGAATATAAAAAAAAAAACATGCAGGGAAAATTCAAAAATAAAAAAAAAAAAAACGTAAAAGCATTCCAGACCAGATTATTCTGCATTTTGTAACATTAACAAAGCTTTGCGCTTAATAGTATAATAATCACAATATTATCATATGTGTGTGCAGTTTCCAGATCAAGTTCATCATGAAAAGAGAGAGAGAGAGAAAATTGCATCTAATGCCTCAGCGCTTCAACTTGATCTTCTTTTCTCTAAAACTCGACCTGCTGCACTAAAAACCAACGTCACCCCAAAAAACGCGGGAGTGACGAAATTTAAAAAAATAAATAACAGTACTTCTAACTGCACAATTTTGGAAATTAATACATCATTTTAAAGATAAGATTCTTGATTTTTAATAAAATAGAAAAAATGGGAATGTGTTTTTTTCCCAGTTTTTCGATAACAGACTTCCTTAAACTAATCCTTGCTTGGACCACAGCCTTGAACAATGCATAATGCAAGTCTTGCTAAGCAAAATTTGTCTTGTAATGGCAGCTAGCTTAGGAAATTGAAAATCCTTTCCACCATGGTAACAAATCCACAATAAAATTCAACACGTGTAATTCAACGGGCTCGGAATCTAATTCAACGGGCTCGGAATCTAATTCAACGGGCTCGGAATCTATAGAGATGAGCTCGAGCCCGGGCCGGGCTCGAGCTCATCTCTATAGATTGCAATTCATAGCCAAAATGACATTATGACATGTGTTTATTTAGTTTTGTCATTTCTGTGTACTGGCCTAAATTGTTACACTTTTAGATTTAAATTAATGATTAGGCTTCTCACAGTACTTATCACGCCAACTTCAACGCTTTGATTCCTCACCGACAAATTGAGTTCAGTTCCTTGCGATATAAAAGTGGGTCTATCTATCGATTTTCAGTATAATATAATCTGTGAATTTAAAAACACGGAATGATTGCCTATGATAATTATCTTGAGATTTGCCAAGCGCACAAGTTAATGTCTGAGTTATATATCCTCACTGTTCGTTCCGATTCCAGATGCGGATGTGATGTTTATTCCATGCAATGTCTATATCTCGAAGCTATTTCTCAAGGAATGCAATTATGTGCCGAAACAAATTGCGTCAAAGTGGCCTCTCTATAATAACCCAAAACAGCACCGTACGTAAATACAATTAAAGTAGGAGCAATTACTGAAATTACAGTTGCATGTGAAGGCTTTGGTAGCGGATTACCGAAACAGTTAAAACCTACGTGAAATACGAAAACATACAATCATTTAAAAATAAATGTTAGCAATTATCCGTTCATTGGGGTATGGAATTAAACAAATGTTTCTTCCAAGCTTTCATACGTCAACGGATGCTTTTTCAAGGATGACAGCGGAGTACAAGATAAATACTAAAAAGTTTCAATTTAAATTTGTGTACATTATAGCAATGGTTCCGAAATTTTTGCACTCGCAGACGGGCAAAACATTGGGGAAAATTTCGCGAACGTCGATGCCAAAACAAAAGTTTAGACTATTTTCGAGCATTTGATCTCTTAATATTTTACACCGAAGACCCATTACATTAGGATCATCCGTGAGAAATGAGCGCGCCGGGAGACAGAACGATGGCGCAGATGAAGTACACAGAGCAGTATACACTGAAGAGCAATTGAATTAGAGATACATGTCTAGTAACGTGTAGTACCGCCTTTCGCCCTGATGACGGCGGCGATTCGTCTCGGCATGGACTTGACAAGACACCGGAAGCGTTGGGAAGCCATACGGATCCGCGACCCCTGAACAAGCTCCCACAGTTCACGAAGATTTGATGGAGGGGGCGGGGGTCATCTCTCTCCATGGCATCACAGATGTGTTCGATGGGATTGAGGTCAGGTGACCTAGCTGGCCAAGGAAGCGAGATCACGTCGGTGGAGTGTTCATCCAACCATTCGGATACAATTCCGGAGCTGCATTGTCTTGTTGCAGGATGAGGTCCCCACTGGGATGTTGAAGACGCACAAAAGGGAGCAAATGGTCGTCCAGGATATCCCGGTAACATTGTTCTGTGAGGGACGATGTCACACGTACAAGGAGTCCCATTTCAGTCCACATAAACAGTCCCCAGAAGAGAATGCCACCCCCACCAGCTTGAACAGTAGTACCCTGCTGGCAAGAAGGATTCATCGCTTCATGTGGTTTGCGCCGTACTCGTATCCTGCCATCCGCATGTACCAACGTGAATCTCTACTCATCAGTCCAGGCAACATTTTTCCACATGTCTAGGGTCCAGTGGCGATGTTGTTCCCGCGCCCATGCTAATCTTTGCACCCTGTGATGTGCGATCAGCAGCGGTACCCTCTTGGGACGATGGCTTATGTACCCCATAACGAGGAGATGGTTCTGGATGGTGTGGCTGCTTACAGGTTTTTGTGCACCAGCGTTAAGTTGCCCAGTGATTTCTTGCACTGTGGCCTGTCTATCCGCTGTTACAGTGTGAGCTAGCCGACGATGAACCCGCTCATCCGCACGCTGTTGTCCACGGCAGTTGGCTCTTGCAGGGATGGTTTTACCGGATTCGATGTACTCACGGTGCACCCGTGACACAGTGGCTCGTGAAAATCCCAGTGCCTGCACGATTTCCGAGATGGAGTGACCCATTCGTCGGGCCCCGAAAAATTTCACACGATCAAATGCGCTTAGATCCTTCGTCTTACCAATACTGCGTCCGACTCTTACTGAATCCCATCGCATCACTCCTTATATTGTCGGATCGCTGCATACGTCATGTCGTTTCAGTTTACAGGACCGCCCACAGCGCCACATTTGCATAACGCCAGCTGTCTCTAATTCAATTGCTCTTCAGTGTATATACAACACGAGGACCGACTTTTGGTTAGTAGAGTGTCTGGAGTAAGAATGTCAGAAAATGCCGATTTATCGGAGTTCCATGAGGTACAAATTTTGATGACACGGCACCTTGGAACTACAGCCTCGGAAACGACGCGGCTTGTAAGTTGTTCACGCTCCGCTGTGGTGAGTACGTATCAAAAGTGGTGCACAGATGGCCAAACGACAAATTATCCTCAAGTCATCCGCAGCTCATTGATGCCAGATGGGGAGCAGAGGCTGTCGCGCATTGTTCACAGAGACCGCATGGCCACAGTGAGACAAATCACCCGCAGATACAACAGTGGTGATCAGGGCAGCGTGTCACGGCACACACACTTCATCGCAGCCTTCTGCGCATGCGCCTGGGAAGCCGAAGACAAAGCCGGGCACCCATGCTCACTGTATGCCTTCGCCAACGAGGTATCAAAGGGGCCCAATATAATCGAGATTGGACCGTGGATAATTGGAACAAAGTATCCTGGTCTGACGAATCAAGATTTCCGGTGCATCACTTAGACTATCGAGTGCGGATACGCCGATTACCATCGGAGGCTGTGGCAGCTGGATACAGTGAAGGACGGAAACAGGCTGGCGCAGGCGGTGTTGTAGTGTGGACGATGCTTTCTTGAGACACTTTAGGTCCCATTATCCAATTAACGCAATTCCTTGCAGCTGTCAAGTATATGAACACCGTTGAGGACCAAAGTCACTTATTTACGGCAACTGTACTCCCTGCTGGTGATTGTTCGTGACTGCCATGGAGATAAACTCCGGTTCGATCCTGGGCAGGTACGAACGTTCGAACCACTAAATACCCGCCGTGCGTCGGACGGGCACGTTAAGTCGTCGGACCCCGCGTACTGTCTCCCGGTAATAAAAAAGGGAGTCTTCCTTCCTCTTTATACCTCGCTTCCGTGTCACTTTCATATCGGGCACTCTAGCCCAAATCTCCTAGCTTCCTATTTCCAAGGGTTGTTTAAGACCTGGGGTCAGACACTCCCTTCCTAAAATCCTCTACATATGATCTGATCTGATCTACTATAGCATTGTATGAGCACGTTAAGCCGTCGGACCCCGGGTACTGGCCCCCGAGTAGTAAATAAGGGCGTCTTCTACCTCGCTTCCGTGTCACTTTCCTATCGGGCACTCTAGCCCAAATCTCCTAGCTTCCTATTTCTAAGGGTTGTTTAAGACCTGGGGTCAGACACTCCCTTCCTAAAATCCTCTACATATGATCTGATCTGATCTACTATAGCATTGTATGAGCACGTTAAGCCGTCGGACCCCGGGTACTGGCCCCCCGGTAGTAAATAAGGGCGTCTTCTACCTCGCTTCCGTGTCACTTTCCTATCGGGCACTCTAGCCCAAATCTCCTAGCTTCCTATTTCTAAGGGTTGTTTAAGACCTGGGGTCAGACACTCCCTTCCTAAAATCCTCTACATATGATCTGATCTGATCTACTATAGCATTGTATGAGCACGTTAAGCCGTCGGACCCCGGGTACTGGCCCCCGGTAGTAAATAAGGGCGTCTTCTACCTCGCTTCCGTGTCACTTTCCTATCGGGCACTCTAGCCCAAATCTCCTAGCTTCCTATTTCTAAGGGTTGTTTAAGACCTGGGATCAGACACTCCCTTCCTAAAATCCTCTACATATGATCTGATCTGATCTACTATAGCATTGTATGAGCACGTTAAGCCGTCGGACCCCGGGTACTGGCCCCCCGGTAGTAAATAAGGGCGTCTTCTACCTCGCTTCCGTGTCACTTTCCTATCGGGCACTCTAGCCCAAATCTCCTAGCTTCCTATTTCTAAGGGTTGTTTAAGACCTGGGGTCAGACACTCCCTTCCTAAAATCCTCTACATATGATCTGATCTGATCTACTATAGCATTGTATGAGCACGTTAAGCCGTCGGACCCCGGGTACTGGCCCCCGGTAGTAAATAAGGGCGTCTTCTACCTCGCTTCCGTGTCACTTTCCTATCGGGCACTCTAGCCCAAATCTCCTAGCTTCCTATTTCTAAGGGTTGTTTAAGACCTGGGGTCAGACACTCCCTTCCTAAAATCCTCTACATATGATCTGATCTGATCTACTATAGCATTGTATGAGCACGTTAAGCCGTCGGACCCCGGGTACTGGCCCCCGGTAGTAAATAAGGGCGTCTTCTACCTCGCTTCCGTGTCACTTTCCTATCGGGCACTCTAGCCCAAATCTCCTAGCTTCCTACTTCTAAGGGTTGTTTAAGACCTGGGGTCAGACACTCCCTTCCTAAAATCCTCTACATATGATCTGATCTGATCTACTATAGCATTGTATGAGCACGTTAAGCCGTCGGACCCCGGGTACTGGCCCCCCGGTAGTAAATAAGGGCGTCTTCTACCTCGCTTCCGTGTCACTTTCCTATCGGGCACTCTAGCCCAAATCTCCTAGCTTCCTATTTCTAAGGGTTGTTTAAGACCTGGGGTCAGACACTCCCTTCCTAAAATCCTCTACATATGATCTGATCTGATCTACTATAGCATTGTATGAGCACGTTAAGCCGTCGGACCCCGGGTACTGGCCCCCCGGTAGTAAATAAGGGCGTCTTCTACCTCGCTTCCGTGTCACTTTCCTATCGGGCACTCTAGCCCAAATCTCCTAGCTTCCTACTTCTAAGGGTTGTTTAAGACCTGGGGTCAGACACTCCCTTCCTAAAATCCTCTACATATGATCTGATCTGATCTACTATAGCATTGTATGAGCACGTTAAGCCGTCGGACCCCGGGTACTGGCCCCCGGTAGTAAATAAGGGCGTCTTCTACCTCGCTTCCGTGTCACTTTCCTATCGGGCACTCTAGCCCAAATCTCCTAGCTTCCTATTTCTAAGGGTTGTTTAAGACCTGGGGTCAGACACTCCTTCCTAAAATCCTCTACATATGATCTGATCTGATCTACTATAGCATTGTATGAGCACGTTAAGCCGTCGGACCCCGGGTACTGGCCCCCGGTAGTAAATAAGGGCGTCTTCTACCTCGCTTCCGTGTCACTTTCCTATCGGGCACTCTAGCCCAAATCTCCTAGCTTCCTATTTCTAAGGGTTGTTTAAGACCTGGGGTCAGACACTCCCTTCCTAAAATCCTCTACATATGATCTGATCTGATCTACTATAGCATTGTATGAGCACGTTAAGCCGTCGGACCCAGGGTACTGGCCCCCGGTAGTAAATAAGGGCGTCTTCTACCTCGCTTCCGTGTCACTTTCCTATCGGGCACTCTAGCCCAAATCTCCTAGCTTCCTACTTCTAAGGGTTGTTTAAGACCTGGGGTCAGACACTCCCTTCCTAAAATCCTCTACATATGATCTGATCTGATCTACTATAGCATTGTATGAGCACGTTAAGCCGTCGGACCCCGGGTACTGGCCCCCCGGTAGTAAATAAGGGCGTCTTCAACCTCGCTTCCGTGTCACTTTCCTATCGGGCACTCTAGCCCAAATCTCCTAGCTTCTTATTTCTAAGGGTTGTTTAAGACCTGGGGTTAGACACTCCCTTCCTAAAATCCTCTACATATGATCTGATCTGATCTACTATAGCATTGTATGAGCACGTTAAGCCGTCAGACCCCGGGTACTGCCCCCCGGTAGTAAATAAGGGCGTCTTCTACCTCGCTTCCGTGTCACTTTCCTATCGGGCACTCTAGCCCAAATCTCCTAGCTTCCTATTTCTAAGGGTTGTTTAAGACCTGGGATCAGACACTCCCTTCCTAAAGTCCTCTACATATGATCTGATCTGATCTACTATAGCATTGTATGAGCACGTTAAGCCGTCGGACCCCGGGTACTGGCCCCCGGTAGTAAATAAGGGCGTCTTCTACCTCGGATCCGTGTCACTTTTATATCGGGCACTCTAGCCCAAATCTCCCAGCTTCCTATTTCTAAGGGTTGTTTAAGACCTGGGGTCAGACACTCCCTTCCTAAAATCCTCTACATATGATCTGATCTAATCTGCTATCGCACTGTATGAGCACGTTAAGCCGTCGGACCCCGGGTACTGGCCCCCGGTAGTAAGTAAGGGCGTCTTCTACCTCGGATCCGTGTCACTTTTATATCGGGCATTCTAGCCCAAATCTCCTAGCTTCCTATTTCTAAGGGTTGTTTAAGACCTGGGGTCAGACACTCCCTTCCTAAAATCCTCTACATATGATCTGATCTGATCTACTATAGCATTGTATGAGCACGTTAAGCCGTCGGACCCCGGGTACTGGCCCCCGGTAGCAAATAAGGGCGTCTTCTACCTCGCTTCCGTGTCACTTTCCTATCGGGCACTCTAGCCCAAATCTCCTAGCTTCCTATTTCTAAGGGTTGTTTAAGACCTGGGGTCAGACACTCCTTCCTAAAATCCTCTACATATGATCTGATCTGATCTACTATATCATTGTTTGAGCACGTTAAGCCGTCGGACCCCGGGTACTGGCCCCCGGTAGTCAACAAGGGCGTCTTCTACCTCGCTTCCGTGTCACTTTCATATCGGGCACTCTAGCCCAAATTTCCTAGCTTCCTATTTCCAAGGGTTGTTTAAGACCTGAGGTCAGACACTCCCTTCCTAAAATCCTCTACATATGATCTGATCTGATCTACTATAGCATTGTATGAGCACGTTAAGCCGTCGGACCCCGGGTACTGGCCCCCGGTAGTAAATAAGGGCGTCTTCTACCTCGCTTCCGTGTCACTTTCCTATCGGGCACTCTAGCCCAAATCTCCTAGCTTCCTACTTCTAAGGGTTGTTTAAGACCTGGGGTCAGACACTCCCTTCCTAAAATCCTCTACATATGATCTGATCTGATCTACTATAGCATTGTATGAGCACGTTAAGCCGTCGGACCCCGGGTACTGGCCCCACGGTAGTAAATAAGGGCGTCTTCAACCTCGCTTCCGTGTCACTTTCCTATCGGGCACTCTAGCCCAAATCTCCTAGCTTCTTATTTCTAAGGGTTGTTTAAGACCTGGGGTTAGACACTCCCTTCCTAAAATCCTCTACATATGATCTGATCTGATCTACTATAGCATTGTATGAGCACGTTAAGCCGTCAGACCCCGGGTACTGGCCCCCCCGGTAGTAAATAAGGGCGTCTTCTACCTCGCTTCCCGTGTCACTTTCCTATCAGGCACTCTAGCCCAAATCTCCTAGCTTCCTATTTCTAAGGGTTGTTTAAGACCTGGGATCAGACACTCCCTTCCTAAAATCCTCTACATATGATCTGATCTGATCTACTATAGCATTGTATGAGCACGTTAAGCCGTCGGACCCCGGGTACTGGCCCCCCGGTAGTAAGTAAGGGCGTCTTCTACCTCGGATCCGTGTCACTTTTATATCGGGCACTCTAGCCCAAATCTCCTAGCTTCCTATTTCTAAGGGTTGTTTAAGACCTGGGGTCAGACACTCCCTTCCTAAAATCCTCTACATATGATCTGATCTAATCTGCTATCGCACTGTATGAGCACGTTAAGCCGTCGGACCCCGGGTACTGCCCCCCCCCCCCGGTAGTAAATAAGGGCGTCTTCTACCTCGCTTCCGTGTCACTTTCCTATCGGGCACTCTAGCCCAAATCTCCTAGTTTCCTATTTCTAAGGGTTGTTTAAGACCTGTGGTAAGACACGGGTACTCTAGCCCAAATTTCCTTGCTTCCTATTTCTAAGGGTTGTTTAAGACCTGTCGTCAGACACTCCCTTCCTAAAATCCTCTACATATGATCTGAGCTGATCTACTATAACATTGTATGAGCACGTTAAGCCGTCGGACCCCGGGTACTTACCCCCCCCGGAAATAAATAAGGGCGTCTTCTACCTCGCTTCCGTGTCACTTTCCTATCGGGCACTCTAGCCCAAATCTCCTAGCTTCCTATTTCTAACGGTTGTTAAAGACCAGGGATCAGACACTCCCTTCCTAAAATCCTCTACATATGATCTGATCTGATCTACTATAGCATTGTATGAGCACGTTAAGCCGTCGGACCCCGGGTACTGGCCCCGCGGTAGTAAATAAGGGCGTCTTCTACCTCGCTTCCGTGTCACTTTCCTATCGGGCACTCTAGCCCAAATCTCCTAGCTTCCTATTTCTAAGGGTTGTTTAAGACCTGGGGTCAGACACTCCTTCCTAAAATCCTCTACATATGATCTGATCTGATCTACTATAGCATTGTATGAGCACGTTAAGCCGTCAGACCCCGGGTACTGGCCCCTTGGTAGTAAATAAGGGCGTCTTCTACCTCGCTTCCGTGTCAGTTTCCTATCGGGCACTCTAGCCCAAATCTCCTAGCTTCCTATTTCTAAGGGTTGTTTAAGACCTGGGGTCAGACACTCCCTTCCTAAAATCCTCTACATATGATCTGATCTGATCTACTATAGCATTTTATGAGCACGTTAAGCCGTCAGACCCCGGGTACTGGCCCCTTGGTAGTAAATAAGGGCGTCTTCTACCTCGCTTCCGTGTCACTTTCCTATCGGGCACTCTAGCCCAAATCTCCTAGCTTCCTATTTCTAAGGGTTGTTTAAGACCTGGGGTCAGACACTCCCTTCCTAAAATCCTCTACATATGATCTGATCTGATCTACTATAGCATTGTATGAGCACGTTAAGCCGTCGGACCCCGGGTACTGGCCCCCCCCCGGTAGTAAATAAGGGCGTCTTCTACCTCGCTTCCGTGTCACTTTCCTATCGGGCACTCTAGCCCAAATCTCCTAGCTTCCTATTTCTAAGGGTTGTTTAAGACCTGGGGTCAGACACTCCCTTCCTAAAATCCTCTACATATGATCTGATCTGATCTACTATAGCATTGTATGAGCACGTTAAGCCGTCGGACCCCGGGTACTGGCCCCCCCCGGTAGTAAATAAGGGCGTCTTCTACCTCGCTTCCGTGTCACTTTCCTATCGGGCACTCTAGCCCAAATCTCCTAGCTTCCTATTTCTAAGGGTTGTTTAAGACCTGGGGTCAGACACTCCCTTCCTAAAATCCTCTACATATGATCTGATCTGATCTACTATAGCATTGTATGAGCACGTTAAGCCGTCGGACCCCGGGTACTGCCCCCCCCCCCCCGGTAGTAAATAAGGGCGTCTTCTACCTCGCTTCCGTGTCACTTTCCTATCGGGCATTCTAGCCCAAATCTCCTAGCTTCCTATTTCTAAGGGTTGTTTAAGACCTGGGGTCAGACACACCCTTCCTAAAATCCTCTACATATGATCTGATCTGATCTACTATAGCATTGTAAGAGCACGTTAAGCCGTCGGACCCCGGGTACTGGCCCCCGGTAGTAAATAAGGGCGTCTTCTACCTCGCTTCCGTGTCACTTTCCTATCGGGCACTCTAGCCCAAATCTCCTAGCTTCCTATTTCTAAGGGTTGTTTAAGACCTGGGGTCAGACACTCCCTTCCTAAAATCCTCTACATATGATCTGATCTGATCTACTATAGCATTGTATGAGCACGTTAAGCCGTCGGACCCCGGGTACTGCCCCCCGGTAGTAAATAAGGGCATCTTCTACCTCGCTTCCGTGTCACTTTCCTATCGGGCACACTAGCCCAAATCTCCTAGCTTCCTATTTCTAAGGGTTGTTTAAGACCTGGGGTCAGACACTCCCTTCCTAAAATCCTCTACATATGATCTGATCTGATCTACTATAGCATTGTATGAGCACGTTAAGCCGTCGGACCCCGGGTACTAGCCCCCGGTAGTAAATAAGGGCGTCTTCTACCTCGCTTCCGTGTCACTTTCCTATCGGGCACTCTAGCCCAAATCTCCTAGCTTCCTATTTCTAAGGGTTGTTTAAGACCTGGGATCAGACACTCCCTTCCTAAAATCCTCTACATATGATCTGATCTGATCTACTATAGCATTGTATGAGCACGTTAAGCCGTCGGACCCCGGGTACTGGCCTCCCGGTAGTAAATAAGGGCGTCTTCTACCTCGCTTCCGTGTCACTTTCCTATCGGGCACTCTAGCCCAAATCTCCTAGCTTCCTATTTCTAAGGGTTGTTTAAGACCTGGGGTCAGACACTCCCTTCCTAAAATCCTCTACATATGATCTGATCTGATCTACTATAGCATTGTATGAGCACGTTAAGCCGTCGGACCCCGGGTACTGGCCCCCCGGTAGTAAATAAGGGCGTCTTCTACCTCGCTTCCGTGTCACTTTCCTATCGGGCACTCTAGCCCAAATCTCCTAGCTTCCTATTTCTAAGGGTTGTTTAAGACCTGGGGTCAGACACTCCTTCCTAAAATCCTCTACATATGATCTGATCTGATCTACTATAGCATTGTATGAGCACGTTAAGCCGTCGGACCCCGGGTACTGGCCCCCGGTAGTAAATAAGGGCGTCTTCTACCTCGCTTCCGTGTCACTTTCCTATCGGGCACTCTAGCCCAAATCTCCTAGCTTCCTATTTCTAAGGGTTGTTTAAGACCTGGGATCAGACACTCCCTTCCTAAAATCCTCTACATATGATCTGATCTGATCTACTATAGCATTGTATGAGCACGTTAAGCCGTCGGACCCCGGGTACTAGCCCCCGGTAGTAAATAAGGGCGTCTTCTACCTCGCTTCCGTGTCACTTTCCTATCGGGCACTCTAGCCCAAATCTCCTAGCTTCCTATTTCTAAGGGTTGTTTAAGACCTAGGATCAGACACTCCCTTCCTAAAATCCTCTACATATGATCTGATCTGATCTACTATAGCATTGTATGAGCACGTTAAGCCGTCGGACCCCGGGTACTGGCCTCCCGGTAGTAAATAAGGGCGCCTTCTACCTCGCTTCCGTGTCACTTTCCTATCGGGCACTCTAGCCCAAATCTCCTAGCTTCCTATTTCTAACGGTTGTTAAAGACCAGGGGTCAGACACTCCCTTCCTAAAATCCTCTACATATGATCTGATCTGACCTACTATAGCATTGTATGAGCACGTTAAGCCGTCGGACCCCGGGTACTGGCCCCCGGTAGTAAGTAAGGGCGTCTTCTACCTCGCTTCCGTGTCACTTTCCTATCGGGCACTCTAGCCCAAATCTCCTAGCTTCCTATTTCTAAGGGTTGTTTAAGACCTGGGATCAGACACTCTCTTCCTAAAATCCTCTACATATGATCTGATCTGATCTACTATAGCATTGTATGAGCACGTTAAGCCGTCGGACCCCGGGTACTGGCCCCCCGGTAGTAAATAAGGGCGTCTTCTACCTCGCTTCCGTGTCACTTTCCTATCGGGCACTCTAGCCCAAATCTCCTAGCTTCCTATTTCTAAGGGTTGTTTAAGACCTGGGGTCAGACACTCCCTTCCTAAAATCCTCTACATATGATCTGATCTAATCTGCTATCGCACTGTATGAGCACGTTAAGCCGTCGGACCCCGGGTACTGGCCCCCTGGGAGTAAATATGGGCGTCTTCTACCTCGCTTCCGTGTCACTTTCCTATCGGGCACTCTACCCCAAATCTCCTAGCTTCCTATTTCTAAGGGTTGTTTAAGACCTGGGGTCTGACACTCCCTTCCTAAAATCCTCTACATATGATCTGATCTGATCTACTATAGCATTGTATGAGCACGTTAAGCCGTCGGACCCCGGGTACTGGCCCCCGGTAGTAAGTAAGGGCGTCTTCTACCTCGGATCCGTGTCACTTTTATATCGGGCACTCTAGCCCAAATCTCCTAGCTTCCTATTTCTAAGGGTTGTTTAAGACCTGGGGTCTGACACTCCCTTCCTAAAATCCTCTACATATGATCTGATCTGATCTACTATAGCATTGTATGAGCACGTTAAGCCGTCGGACCCCGGGTACTGGCCCACCCCCCCGGTAGTAAATAAGGGCGTCTTCTACCTCGCTTCCGTGTCACTTTCCTATCGGGCACTCTAGCCCAAATCTCCTAGCTTCCTATTTCTAAGGGTTGTTTAAGACCTGGGGTCTGACACTCCCTTCCTAAAATCCTCTACATATGATCTGATCTGATCTACTATAGCACTGTATGAGCACGTTAAGCCGTCGGACCCCGGGTACTGGCCCCCGGTAGTAAATAAGGACGTCTTCTACCTCTCTTCCGTGTCACTTTCCTATCGGGCAGTCTAGCCCAAATCTCCTAGCTTCCTATTTCTAAGGGTTGTTTAAGACCTGGGGTCAGACACTCCCTTCCTAAAATCCTCTACATATGATCTGATCTGATCTGCTATAGCACTGTATGAGCACGTTAAGCCGTCGGACTACGGGTACTGGACCCCGGTAGTAAATAAGGACGTCTTCTACCTCGCTTCCGTGTCACTTTCCTATCGGGCACTCTTGCCCAAATCTTCTAGCTTCCTATTTCTAAGGGTTGTTTAAGACCTGGGGTCAGACACTCCCTTCCTAAAGCCCTCTACATCTGATCTGATCTGATCTACTATAGCACTGTATGAGCACGTTAAGCCGTCGGACTCCGGGTACTGGACCCCGGTAGTAAATAAGGACGTCTTCTACCTCGCTTCCGTGTCACTTTCCTATCGGGCACTCTTGCCCAAATCTCCTAGCTTCCTATTTCTAAGGGTTGTTTAAGACCTGGGGTCAGACACTCCCTTCCTAAAATCCTCTACATATGATCTGATCTGATCTACTATAGAACTGTATGAGCACGTTAAGCCGTCGGACTCCGGGTACTGGACCCCGGTAGTAAATAAGGACGTCTTCTACCTCGCTTCCGTGTCACTTTCCTATCGGGCACTCTTGCCCAAATCTCCTAGCTTCCTATTTCTAAGGGTTGTTTAAGACCTGGGGTCAGACACTCCCTTCCTAAAATCCTCTACATATGATCTGATCTGATCTGCTATAGCACTGTATGAGCACGTTAAGCCGTCGGACTCCGGGTACTGGACCCCGGTAGTAAATAAGGACGTCTTCTACCTCGCTTCCGTGTCACTTTCCTATCGGGCACTCTTGCCCAAATCTCCTAGCTTCCTATTTCTAAGGGTTGTTTAAGACCTGGGGTCAGACACTCCCTTCCTAAAATCCTCTACATATGATCTGATCTGATCTACTATAGCACTGTATGAGCACGTTAAGCCGTCGGACTCCGGGTACTGGACCCCGGTAGTAAATAAGGACGTCTTCTACCTCGCTTCCGTGTCACTTTCCTATCGGGCACTCTTGCCCAAATCTCCTAGCTTCCTATTTCTAAGGGTTGTTTAAAACATGGGGTAAGACACTCCCTTCCTAAAGCCCTCTACATCTGATCTGATCTGACTAAATATTCGCCGCGCGTCGGATGGGCACGTTAAGCCGTCGGACCCCGGGTTATGTCCCCCGGTAATAAAAAAGGGCGTCTTCCTTCCCCTCTCTACCACGCTTCCGTGTCACTTTCCTATCGGGCACTCTAGCCCAAATCTCCTAGCTTCTAATTGCTAAAGGTTGTTTAAGACCTGGGGTCAGACACTCCTTTCGTAAAATCCATATGATCTGATCTGATCTACTCGTGATGGACATTAACAATGGGACAATGCGACATGCCACACTGCCAGAATCTTCAAGGAGTGGTTCGTGGAACATGTTAGGGACTTAACTTATAATGCCCTCGCCTCCAAGTTTGCCTGGCATAAACCCAATCAAACGTTTGTGGTTCGACTTGGAAAAGCGGGTTCGGCATAAATCTCCACCATCCGAAATGTATGGGAACTGGAGGACCACGTTATGGTACGACATAACCCAGGATACCAATCACCACCTCACAGAATCAATGCCTTCCAGTGTGGCAGCTGTTTTACGGAGGAAATGGGGCTGTACTGTACACTGAAGAGCAATTGAATTAGAGACAGCTGGCGTTATGCAAATGTGGCGGTGTGGGCGGCCCTGTAAACGGAAAGGACATGACGTATGCAGCGATCCGACAATACAAGGAGTGATGCGACGGGAATCAGTAAGAGTCGGACGCAGTATGGCAAAGACGAAGGATCTAAGCGCATTTGATCGATGGCAAATTGTCGCAGCCGGACGATTGGGTCACTCCACCTCGAAAGTCGTGCAGGCACTGGGAATTTTACGAGCCACTGTGTCACGGGTGCACCGTGAGTACATCGAATCCGGTAAAACCATCCTGCAAGTGCCAACTACCGTGGACAACAGCGTGTGGATGAGCGGGGTCATCGTCGGATACCTCGCATTGTAACAGCGGATAGACGGGCTACAGTGCAAGAAATCACTCGGCAATTTAACGCTGGTGCACATAAACGTGTAAGCAGCCACACCATCCAGAACCATCTCCTCGGTTTATTTTACAGGAGCCATTGTCCCACGAGGGTACCACTGCTGACCGCACATCACAGGGTGCAAAGATTAGCATGGGCGCGGGAATATCGCCACTGTATCCTAGACATGTGGGAAAATGTTACCTGGACTGATGAGTCAAGATTCCCGTTGGTACCTGCGGATGGCAGGATACTAGTACGGCGCAAAGCGCATGAAGCGATGGATCCTTCTTGACAGCAGGGTACTCTTCAAGCTTGTGGGTGTTGCATTCTCGTCTGAGGACTATTTATGTGGACTGAAATGAGACCCCTGGTACGTGTCAAATCGTCCCTCCCAGGTCAACGTTACCGGGATATCTGGGACGACCATTTGCTCCCGTTTGTGCGTCTTCAATATTCCACTGGAGACCTCATCCTGCAACAAGACAATGCAGCTTCCGAATTGTATCCGAATGGTTGGATGAACACTCCACCGACGTGACTTCGCTTCCTTGGCCAGCTAGGTCACTTGACCTCAATCCAATCGAGCACAACTGGGATGCCATCGAGAGATATGTTCGATGCTCTGACCCCCTCCATCAAATCTTCGTGAACTGTGTGAGCTTGTTCAGGGATTGTGGATCCGTGTGGTTTCCCAACGCTTCCGGTGTGTTGTCGTGTCCATGCGGAGACGAATCGCCGCCGTCATCCGGGCGAAAGGTGGTGCTACACGTTACTAGACAGGTATCTCTAATTTTATTGCTGTTCAGTGTATATTAGGTAGGTGGTCATAATATAATGGCTGATCGGTGTATATTATAATGATGACCGGTGCAATCCATAATTTATATACAAGATTATTCCTTGACATCTACTAATATCTAATATAATTTAATGTGTTAATATTCTTTAGTGATTAATAATTATATTCAATCCATTATCAATGTCAGTGGCGTCGCGTGCCCGTTTAGGTTGGGTGTGCGTGCTGTTCATGGGAAAAAACACGCAAAAATTTTACTTTTGTATCCCGAGCTGCAAAATTCTCCCATCGATTTTTAACATGTGATAAGCATTTCTTTTATTGGTCGTCCAATAACGTACGGTAAAGATTTTTACGTACGCTCCATTGTAAGGAAAATCTGAATTTCCTGTGCAAAGAGTGGTGAACAAATGTTCGGTGTCTTTTTCGTTACATATAAATTTTAAATACAGCACGAAGCTTAATTTATTTAACCCGCTTTAAACAATCTGCAAAATCTCTGACAAAAAATGGAACCCTTAGTAAGCACCTAAGACAAAACATTACGGAATGCTGTCATCCGGAAGAACATTTGGAAACTGCTTAAGCAGAGTAAAATGCGTGTATACATGGAATGGAAAGTATTGTATGTTACTTTTCCAGCTTTGTAAGACGTGTATGCCTAATCAGTTTTATTGTTGCTTACAGATAGTAGTACCATGGGTAGAAAAGGGGACGTAACAGAGTGGCAAAAGGGAGCTCTCGTCTTTGGTCGTGAACATGGTCATTCGCTGATTGAGGTGGCGGAGTTCGTTGGCGTGTCCAAGTCCACAGTCAGTAGTGTTCATTTAGCGTGGAAGGGGTCGGCCAGAGACAATTCCCGTTGAAGCAGCTGCGGCGGAAAAGCCCCCATGAGCAACCGTGATCGTCGACGCCTTGGGCGAATATCAACCGCAAAACGGTTCCAAACCCGGCAGAAATTGCTGCAAGAGTGCAATGCAGCTTGTTTCCGAACGAACGCTTAGACGAGAACTGTATGGTGTAGAAATATTCAGTCGTGTAGCTAAGTTTCCCCCCAAGCTGTCTGCCATACACAAGAAGAAGCTGCTGGAATGGACGAGGAACACCGACACTGGACCACAGAACAGTGGCGACGCATCATCTGGTCGGACGAATCCAGGTTCTGCCTGTATTCCAATGATGGTCGATCCAGGGTCATGCGGAACGCCGGAGAAGCCTTCAACGCCGAGTGTGTGCAATGTGCTGTACAGCAGGGTGGTGGAAGTGTCATGTTTTGTGGGTGCATATCCAGTGATGGGGTGGGTCCCTTAGTTCACGTGTCTAATGGCATGAAAGCGGTGGACTACGTGAAACTGTTGGATAACGAGGTGGTGCCATATGTCCAGTTCCTCCAAGATGCCGCCATTACAGATCCACGTTATCAAGACGACAACTCAACTGTTCACCGAGCTGCCATTATGCAGGATTGGTTTGCAGAACATGAGGTCGACGTCCCACATCTCACCTGGACTGCCAATTCTCCTGATCTCAATGCTATAGAGAAAAATTTGGGACATGCTCGAATGGGTCGTTAAGAAGAGACAACAACACCCTCCCAATTTGACTGTTCTGCGGGACCAATTGTTCACGGCGTGAGGCAAACTGGACATTAATGTCATCCGCTCCCATATTGACAGCATGCCAAAGAAAACCAAGGCTGTGCTTCGAGCTCGCGGTGATATAACCCCGTATTAACCAATAAAATGAGCATTCCGTAATTTTTTGTCCGCTGTGCAACCTAAATTGATGTCAAATTTCAATTGTATCCGTGCTCATAAACACATCGATTTACACAGCGAAGAAAAGATAGGAAACTGGTAGCAGAACGTTGCAGTGTGTTTTTGACTCTACGCTATTCCAAACGCAAACGAGTATGATTAGTGGTGCTTTTTTAAGCGCGCACACCCTTGGAATTTAAACCTCTACGTTGGATTCACGAGGAAATAAAAACATGACCTGTAGCACCATCTGGAGAGCTTTGAATTACAGTTGCTTTAATGACTTAGGGTGTTCGCTGTTAAAATAGCACTCCGCAGCTGCAAATATTATTTACTATGTTTTGTTTACTGCACAAAGCAACGAACCTTCTGCTCTTCACGAGAATATTGCACAAAGGAATTAAGTTTAGCGGACAAACTTCAGCGAGTCTTACTGGAAATACATAAAAAGAAAAAAGAACAATATAACAGCAACTGACTGCTCCGTGAGACTCAAGCGGTGCTGATTTTGTGTAGCACACATCCGCCCATTTGGTCTATGACTCTCTGCTAACTGCACTTCTTTCGCTTTTCCCTGATCTTGTCTCCCCCACCGGTCTCGTCTCTGTCTTTTCTGTCCCTCTTCCGCTGCCGTTTTTCCACCGACTCACAAACTCGGTTCTTCCTCTCTCCTCTCTCTCCTCTAAATCTCTTTATCGTTTTCTAGTGCACCTTGCCACCCCTTCACCGCTTTCTATTCTGGAGGTTCCCCCTGCTTCTCTTCCTCTTGTCTGGGCCGCTGCCCGCTCACCCTTATCTGCCCCCTCTTGAAATTAATACCCACTGGCTCTTTTTGCATAATCGCCTCCCTGTTCCGTATTTTCTCTTTCGCATGTCTCTTCTCTCCTCCCCTCTCTGCTCCTTCTGCGCACAGGAGGCAGACGTTTCTCACGTCTACCTTTACTGTCCCATCCTGATGCCTCTCCTCCACCAAGCTTTCCGGATTGCCAGTCGCTCTTGTTCTCAAGATCTTCCGTTCACTGCCTACAGACATCTTCTTCTGCGGGCTCATCCACCTACGCCTCTGCCGTCAGTATGTGCCTATCTTTTCGTGCTGGTTAAACACGTTATTTACATATACCTTCAACAACTCCGCAGCGTTTTCTCGCCGGTCTCTTTACACCAGGCCAGCGCAGCACTTTTGTGCCATTTTCAAGATCGATTGCTTTCTCGACTCCGCCTGGAGTACCAGTCGGCTTCTTCCAGTCATCGAGAAGCCACCTTCTATGCTACCTGGGCGCCGGCCGCTCCATGGTTTGCGGTTGATTCTGGACTGCTACACCTATCAGTACCCTAGGACATTCTACACCTCCTTTGCTGAGTTCCGTGGCACCCTGGTGCCCCTCCTCCACTCTACGACTCGTGCAATCCACGCTACCGTTGAATTGTGAATGCTAATGCCATCTCAGTGTATTTTCATGCTTACTCGTGTACATTACTTACTTTCACCCCGCCTGTATTATGTTGCTTTGGTGCCCTCGTTAAATAACTTGCACAATTGTGCACGCTGTGTTTTTATCTCATGTATGTAATGTTTTTACCTTCACGGCGGTGTTTGTGCTGTTCTTTTTCTAATTGTGTACTATTGTTTCGCCTGTGTTATCCTGTAAATCATGCCCAGCCAATGTCATGTGACACGATGTGTTTCTCTCTGTCACTTCTGCAATTTTTATTCAATAAGCTTTGCTTGCAGCATTTGTTATTCATCCCCATTGTCATTGCAGTGTATATACCATCATGTTTTAACAGTTTTGTATTATTTCCCAGTGAGACGCCCAATAATGTACGTCTCCCTTTTTATGTTTTCTTATGATAAATAATAATAAAGCGATTTTGAAACCTTGAAAGAGTTCCGCTGGTACGATTGCGACCGCAGGGAAATAAGGACGGGACCTGCAGCGCCATCTAGGGAGCGCTTGTACCACAGCTGCTTTAAGGTCGTCGGATGTGCGCACGCGAAACCACACACCCTAGGATTCTAGCGCGAATGCGTTATGCTTACTGAACGAAACTTTTCTTCTTAAAGAAAACATTATGTGGGGAAATTAACTTTAAACACCACTAAAAGCCTTAGAACGAACTCTGGCGAGTTTTGTTACAAACAAATCCGAAAAAATAAAACCGATAGTACAGGTTAAATTGCGAATCTATGTGGGTGTGCGCCGCACACCCCGAATATTTGCCCCTGATCAATATACTACAATATTTTCCTTACCGTTAATGTCATTTTTCTATGGTTAATGCGGCGTCTGTTGCTGCTTCTTCGCGATAATCTTCTCCAGCTGAGGTTCCAGTGTAGTTTCTGCAAGATAGTTCAGGAATAACGTCCATTATGTTCCTGTGCTCTGTTTTGATTGCCGAAACGGCTGAAAAGTTTTTCTGGCAAATAAACACACGCACGGACAATGAAATTTGAGCATGTAGAAGAAAACATCAACAACCGCGAAACTTTGCAAATAACAAGTGCGCATGACCGGACACCCTGTGGTGGTGATGCAGGCAAAAACCGGAAGCCTTATACACCGCCGAGTAGTCGATGCCCTATGAAAGTGAAAAACACCAGGAGGCGCAAGCAAGAGTACAGAGTCACAAGAATGCCGGTTAGACGCTAGAGACGTCGATTTATGCAACTTACGGACTCTGAGACAGGACGGATCATTGGCTGAGCGGCTCAGGACGAACCAGGAGGACCACCGATCGACGGATCGTGCACTGGACACGAACGGATCCCACGGGAACCCGGTCCACTATACAGACAGATGTAGCGACTCTTGCGTGACCACGAACCATTTCCCGACGCCTCGCGGAAGTATATCTGAGATCCCAGCGCCCCTTACGTGTGCTGACTTTAACATCGGAACATCGTCGGCTCCGTGTGCAGTGGTGCCACGCCAGAACGACGTGGAACGCCACAGACTGGCCACTTGTGGTGTTTAGCAATGAGAGCCGCTTTGTTGTGGGGACAGATGATTATCGTGTCCGAGTGTGGACGTCCCCGAGTTAACGGAAGAATCCCAATCTTGCTATCGAGCGCCACACCTGCCCCACTGCAGGCATTATTGTCTGGGGAGCCATTGCCTACGATACCCGATGAGCTCTAGTAGTGGTAAGTGTATCACCGAGGAACCGGTGGTCCCAGGTACGCTATACCAGCAAGATAATGCCCGAACGCACACGGCTCGGCTTGCCAAGGACTTCCTACGTCGTGTCCAGACACTTCAACGGCCTGCCCGCTCACGGGACATGTCCCCTATCGAGTATATGCCGCCCCGGGTGGCGCAGTGGTCTAAGCGATGGCCTCTGATCATTCGTCCGAAATGAGTCCGGGTTCGAATCCCGGTGAGGCATGGATGTTGTGTTTCTCTTACGGCACTGGCTCTCTCCCTTCCCTAAAACCAGTGACCCTAAATTAGGGACGGCCGACTGCTTATAGCCCATTGAGTTGCTCACGGTGGTCGTTAAACCTCCAACCCAAAACCCTATAGAGTATGTGTGGGGCAGTTGAAACGGCGGCTGCCATCAGGGATTTGGAGCCCACCGTCCAACACGTGTGGGCCAGCCTGCCGCAGGACAATATCACGTGTCTGTTCGCCCCCAGGATGGACCGTATTGCAGTATGTATTACCGCATGAGGTGGTGCGACGCGCTATTAGAGATGACCGAACTGCGTGCCTGAAATCTCTCAGTAATTGTCCTGCAGCTCTGTTTTTGTCATCGTGTGTGTCCTTCATCTGTATCATTACGTCGATAAAATTTCAGTTCAATCCGATGCTTCCTTCTTAGTGCTCAAATTTCATTGTCCAAGAGCGTACATGGTCGAGAAAGTTGCCAATAATTTTAGAGCTTTGACGCCGAGCTTTGGATATACTTTCTCCATAAAAAGTTAGTAAAATCATGCAATGCATTGATTATAGTACGCTTTCGAACATACCAGAAATCATTACTCAAGTTATGAGGATAATGGCTGTGGAATAAATCTCGGTCCTGTGCACTGACCTTTAATCCCATTTCGATGTTGTTCAACAGAATCGGTTCAGTATAATTCCGAAATAACATAATAACGTTTTGTCGCAATCGAAGCATTTTTGCGTAAGTTATAATGCATAAGGGCTACGGAATAGATCCCGCTCCTGTGTCCTAGCCTTTGACTCCATTTCGCCCATTTTAAACAGGATTCGTCCCCGGGCAGGCCCCTACAACATACTAACATTTCATCCAAATCAAAGAATTTTTACTTAAGTTATGACGCATAATGGCGATGGAAGTGATTCCGCTCGTATGTCCTGACCTTTTACCCCATTTCGATGTTATTCAACAGAACCGGTTCAGTATACCTCCGAAATAACATCATAAAGTTTTGTCGCAATCGAAGCATTTTTGCGTACGTTATGATGCATAAGAGCTACGGAATAGATCCCGCTCCTGTGTCCTAACCTTTGACTCCATTTCGCCCATTTTCAACAGGATTTGTCTCCGGGCAGTCCCCTACAACATAATAACTTTTCATCCAAATCGAAGAATTTTTACGTAAGTTATGACGCATAATGGCGATGGAAGTGATTCCGCTCCTATGCCCTGGCCTTTGACCCCATTTCGCCCATTTTAAATAGGCTTTGTCTCCAGGAGGTCCCCTACCAGATACTAAAATTTTATAGAATTCGAACTATTTTTACGCACGTTATGACGCATAAGGGCAATGGAATGCATCCCGCTCCTATGTCTTGTCTTTTGACCCCACTTCACCCATTTTGCAACAGGGTTCGTCCCCAGGTGGTCCCCTACAATTTACTAAAGTTTCATCGACATCGAACCGTATTTACGCAAGTTATGACGCATAAGGGCAATGGATCCCGCTCCTATGCCTTGACCTTTGACTCTATTTCGTCCATTTTCAATAAGGTTCGTCCCCAGGTGGTCCCCTACCACATCATGAAATTTCATCGAAATCGAACCATTTTTACGCGAGCTATCGTGCCGACAGACGGACGGACAAAGCTAGAGCATATACGCTTCTTCAACCAACGGTTGGAAAGCGTAAATAACACAAAACTGAGTCAGAAATTTTGATCTCAATATCGATACTAGACTGACATCAGAAGGAAGTTGAACAAAGCTTTCCTTTTCTTGCCGAGTTAGCCTACAGGGGTTCAGATCTTCTGTGAGGAGATTAGCGGGGCAGACTTCCTTTAATCTTCCACGACAGGTGTACAAAAAAATTTAGACCTAGATTTCTTCTTACTTTGACTCCATTTCGATTCAAAAGAAAAATAGGTAAATTATCTCGTTTGCCTCGGACCGGTAGAAAAGGTTTCGGGTACCTGCGGTTGGGAAACACTGTACTAGACGTCTGCTAATTTAACCATTCGTTTCACAGAAGTATGTCAGATTAGTGAAGGTACCTAAAAATTTGGTTTAATTCCATTAAATTTAATGTTACAAGTTTACTGCACGTACTACATTCGTGAGTAAAAAGAGTAATTTTTTTCACAGTGATGTCATGATAACACGATAAACAGAGCTAAAAATTGTTTCATTGCTAAGATGAAGAGTAGTCAAAAATTTTGATCTGAATATTGATAATAGTCAATTTTTTACGTAAAAATATTTCTGTTGAATTCGTCAGAAAACAGTATACTGAGAAATTACTAAAAAATCACTACCAAAAAAAGTACTTGCACGCTGCAGTGACATCTGTGACGTACCTGCCAGCAGGACGCACACGACATAAAGGCTGACAGCAGTCAGAACGAACGTCCGCGTAGCTCAATTGGTAGAGCGACTTATTCCGGAATTAGGGGACCCGGGTTCGAGCCCGGCGTGCATAAAAATGACGGAGAAATTTACTTCGTTATACATCACTACGTCACCTCTGAAATTTGCATAAACCTATCTGCAGCGGTACTGTAAGTAGTGCAAAAATCAAGTGGTTGCAACAGTTGTATGTGTGAATTTCAGACTAGCGACAGTGCTCACCTCGAGTTGTAGTTCAACAAGACCCGTAAGAAGTCCGAGTTACCCCAACATATACGGTAGATTTCAACTGGTAATATACGGTAGATTTCTACTCCAAATTATATGAAAAGGATGATACATGTACTCCAGACATCATGAAAGGTACCAGTACCAGAGTTCTTCCAGTCCTTCCAGCAGAAGTTGCACATGCAATCAAGAACATAAAGCGGGGAAAAGCTTCAGGAGAAGATGGAATTACTGTAGACATCATATAAGAAGCAAGTGGAGAAATCGAAACAGTACTCGCCCAAGTTTTCACTCGATGCCTTAATGAAGGGAAGATTCCTGAGGATTGGAACAACGCTACGATGATCCTACTACATAAAAAAGGTGACATTGAGGATCTCAGGAACTAAAGACCTATCAGCATATTATCAGTGGTTTATAAAATCTTCACTAAAGTTCTTTCACACCGCTTAAAGGGGACACTGGATATGGCTCAACCGAGAGAATAAGCTGGATTCAGGAGTGGCTAAAGCACAATAGATCATATCCACGTACTGAGAGAACTAATTGAAAGAGCGCGGGAATATGAACTTCCATTGTGCATGGCTTTTATCGATTATGAAAAAGCCTTTAATTCGGTGAAACCATCAGCAGTTACAATGGCTCTGAAATCCTGCAGTATTGAAGATGCATACATTAATATTATTAATAACATCTATAAAAATGCAAGTGCTAAGATTCGGCTGTTTAAAAATACAACACACATAAAAATTGGAAAGGGAGTGAGACAAGGTGACACCATATCCCCAAAGCTCTTTAATGCCACATTGGAAAATGTCTTTCAATCACTGAACTGGGAAAACAAAGGGATAAAGATTAATGGAGGTTATCTAACTCACCTTCGTTTTGCTGACGACGTAGTCAATTTTGAACGACCCCATCAGAGCTGCAGAGTATGATCCAGGAACTTGCTGACAACAGTAAAGAAGTGGGATTAAAAATGAACTTTCAGAAGACAAAAGTGATGTACAATGCTTTTACAAGAAATGAAGATTTATCGATTGATGGAGAAAAGCTGGAGATAACAGACAAGTGCGTTTATCTTGGACAGCAGATATCAAGTGAGGGTCACATTGATGAAGAAATTAATGGGCGTATAAAACTTGCCTGGAGAGCTTTTGCAAGAAACAGCATAATTTTCAAGAGCAATATGCCATTATGTCTTAAAAGAAAAGTGTTTGATCAATGCATCCTTCCAGTGCTTACGTATGGTGGAGAGACGTGGACCTTAACTAAAAGAGACATACAAAGGCTGCAAACAACTCAAAGCAGCATGGAGAGGTGCATGCTTGGTGTAACCAGGAGAGATAAGAAGGGGAACTTGTGGATCCGAAAAATGACAAGAGTGGAAGACATCATGATCAGAGTTAAATCCCTGAAATGGCAATGGGCTGGACATACGGCCAGAAGGACAGACCATGGATGGACAGCCGAAATTTTAGATTATATTCCACGGGACAGGAAAAGACCCAGAAGAAGACCACATGGAAGATGGGTGGATGAAATTCGAAAGTATGAGGGAGTGACATGGAGGAGACTGGCACAAGGCAGACCGTTGTGGAAGAAGCTTGGAGACACCTTCGTCCAGCAGTGGATTGATAATGGTTGACAATGATGATGATGATACGGTAAAAAGGTTTTTTTGGCGTACAGAAGGAAAAAGTTAACGAAACATTGGTGAAATTTTGAATTTAATTTTTTTAATAGTCAGCTATGTGGTGAAAAAGCACGAAGAAACTGGCAGCACAGATAACAAGAGAAGAACCGGTCGCCCAAAGATTCTTACCACCAGGGAGCAACGCCACGTTGAGAAAGAAGTGAGGAAAAGACCATTTACTAGAACTTGAACTCTAGCTGTACAACTTGCGACACTATCAGATAAGAGTGCTTGTGCTCAAACAATAAAAAATATGCTGCATCGTGCACAGTTACACGGCAGAACGGAAAGGAAAAAAACTTTTATTGGTGAAAGAAATAGACAGAAACGTTTAGTTTCGCTAAATCTCACGACACTAAACCAATCGAATTCTGGAATAATGTTATATTTTCTGACGAAACGAAGATCAATCTGTTTGGCTGTGACGGTAAAACATTTGTGTCGCGCAGATCAAACTCTGAATTCCAGCAACAAAATCTCAAAGCAACTATGAAGCATGTTGGAGGGCATACACTATCTACCAACAAGTAATTGGACACCTGTGATAGCAAAGGAAAACGAAGTTTATTCACCTTCAATAGTTGGTGGAGCCTCCACGAGCGGCGATTACAGCTGCGACCCTCCGGGGCATACTCTCACCCAGGGGTTGTACGACGGCTAGCGGTATTTTCTTCCACTCGGCTTGAAGAAGACAGGTCAGTTCCTTCACCGATTTCTGACGGTGGGGGGCACCCCTTAAGTCGACGCTCCAACTCGTCCCAGAGGTGCTCGATAGGGTTAAGGTCCGGGCTCTGCGCAGGCCAGTCCATTCGATTAACCCCATTGTCACCATACCAAGCCATGGTGGACCTCGCAACATGGCAACTGGCATTGTCATCCTGAAAGTAACATGGGTCCACCCCGTAAAACTGCCACAACGCTGGAAGCGCATGGTCATCCAAAATGGTGCAGTAGGCTTCGGCGTTGAGTCTACCAGGAATTGCGACCAAGGGTCCCGTGCCATACCAGAAGAAACACCCCCATAGCATAATTCCACCGCCGCCGAACTTCCCAGTTGGCACAATACATTCCGGCAGGAGGCGTTCTCCAGGCAGACGCCAAACCCAGACCCTGCCATCCGAACGGTAGAGGGTGAACCTTGATTCTTCGCTCCAGAGAACCTGTTTCCACTGTTCAACGGTCCACTGTCGACGTTCTTTGCACCACGTTAGCCGAGCAGCGCTATTGGACGTGGTGATCAAAGGCTTGTGTGTGGCAGCACGTCCATGATAACCGAGCAGATGGGCTTCCTTACGGATGGTATTAATCAAAAGAACATTCCCGGATGCCTTTTGAAAATCCTCGCGGATGTGGCCCATCGATTTGGTGCGGTTTTTCCGAATTTCTCTGGCCAGCACCCGTCGATCTCTATCTCCCAGTTTTGTGGGTCTGCCTGGTCGGGGCACATTCCGACAGTCACCTCTCATCTTCCACTTACCAATCACCTAGGCCACTGTCGATTTTGGGTACTTCAACTAGCTGGATATGTCACGTATGGAACGGCCATTTCTGTGATACCCGATGATTACACCTTTCTTGAAATCAGGGAGCTCCGAACTGCGTGGCATCTTGCATGCGATTGGTTGCGTTCTTGTTACCCACACGATATTTAACGGCGGCAGCCGTGACGTGTATCAGGACAGCACATATCGTCAATTGCAGGAGTGTCTTAATTACTTGTTGGTAGATAGTGTATAATGATATGGGTCTGCATGGGTCACATTGGGCTGTTACAGAGACAGTCACAGATGTCCTATGTGTGCACCTTTAGTCACATGACACACATCGAGCCGGTAATCCATTTCCGCCTAAACGCGAGGTAAGATATCTGAATCAAGTGCAGTGATAGTGGCTGTGATCATTTTCAGTGATCATCTTGTATGGAATCATTTTCAGCTTCTTTCTCAAAATTCTTCAGACAGTGGGCTGTGAAATCTGCACTTCACAAAGCCCTCCGAGATGATGTTGCCTGGCTTCATTGAATGGCGGTGAAAACACTATCGACGACATCTTCCAATACACGCGGTCGTCCAGGACGTTTAGGTTTTCACAAACAGCACGTAGTTTCAAATTTTTTATGCCAATCGTAGATAGATTTTCCGGTTGGAGGTTCCTTTCCGAATCGTGATCGAAAATGCCGTTGCACAACAGTTACAGATTCCGTTTTGCTCAATTCAAGAGCACAAAACGCCTTCTCCATTGCAGACGCTGCCATTTTGACTGACTAGTCACGTGACGCGCGCACTGTCGCCTACGTCACTTCCCTCTGTAGCGAGACACAAACTTTATGAGTACATCTACCTAACGGTTCGCAGTTGTGGTCCGTGTCTTCAACTGTTAGTTTTTTAGAGCATCTGGAAACTGTATACTTCTTTATGAATCGGGGTGTATTATGTTTGCGAAAGGTATTTTCACTAAGCCACACTTTCTCTTATTCCTTAAGGATAAAAAAAATCATTCATTTACAACGGCCGTTCTATAAAAACTGAGACTAAAATTACACGAAATGAAGAAATGTGGGTTCAGCAAATTATATGCTCTTTCTCAAAAGATCTTCCCTCGGATGATGTGCAACGGTCCCACCGTCCAGTCCACTTTTCAAAGCATGTAACGGAGGTATTTTGTGGAAGCTGCTTTAGCGAACCCTGTACAGCTTGAATAACGTCAGCATCTGTGTTGAATGTTGCGCCACGGAACTTCTCTTTCGTTGTTGGAAACAACGAGAAATCGCACGGGGCGAGATCAGGACTCTAGGCAAGCTGTGGCATGATTTCAATAATGCATTTCATTAGAAACTGTTGAACACAAGTAATCACGTGCATGTGGGAGGGCGTTATCACGGGGTGTAGGCTCCACTTACCCACCAGTTCCGGTCGCTTAATCGATATGTGTCGTCGCGGGCGCTTCAAGACTGAAATGTAATACTCATCATTGACAATAATTTGTGTATTAACGGCATGCTGGTAGACTACACCTTTATGATCAAAGAATTATCATCATCACCTTCCCAGTTGATTTGGTTTTGCGGACTTCTTTCGGAGGAGGCGAGCCTGTGTGTTTGCAGACACTCGTTGCGAGCTTCGCGAGGGTGCCGAGATAGTGGATCCATGTTTCATCGGCAGTTATTATTTCTTTTAGAAAGTTTGCATCTTTTGAAATCATTTGTTTCCACTCATGATACACCTGAACTCTGTCTAACAATTTTTCTTTCATCAAGTGATGAGATACCTATCTGGAACAAACACGATTCAGTAGTAATTTGTCGCGTGGAATGCGGAATGCCGACGTTTTTGAAATATTAGTTGGTGCCGCTATGTCTTCACACGTCATTCGTGGATCTTTTTGCAGCGTTAGAAATACCCTCCGTAACAACACTTTCATGCCGACCAAGCGTAGAAGCAAACTCTGCCGTCAAATATTCTTTTTTGAAATCATGGCGCCATCTCAAAATCGTTGACTCACCAAACATACACCTTTGCATGAGTTTTCTTTCATTAAATCAGCTGTTTCTGAACCGTTTTACCCAAACGATAGCAACAATTTCATCTCACGGCGTCTTTATTTTCTTAACTCTGAATCACTCACCTCCATAGCTGTATGGCGAAATGCAGACGTACCTTAAACAACTGCGCAATAACAAAACCAAAATCGTCTGCCACTGCTAATAACTGTTGCCATAGAAACTTCCTTAATTCAGTTAGTCGTCTGCGTGGCTATTTTTCCCTTTTGCACTGTTGCCAACTCAAAGAAAATTACCCTCACTTTTTATAAAACGGCCTTTGTACGTCGAAAAAATATTAGTAAAAATTAAATAGCATATTAGTTATGCTGCAGACGTATTAGTAACATTTATTTAGGGTGGCTATATTGTTTACATCTATTCAGTGTGTCCAATAAGTAATACTCAGAGTGAATATTTGGAATCGTGTGGAATGCGAGAAAGGTGTTTAAAGAAAAGTGAATATTCTTAGAAGTGACTCCCACATAACATTTATCCTCTATTAAATGTTTTTCAAATTAAGTCTTTTTAAGCAAAATAAAAGTAATTAGTAATGAAAGTTTTGTAATTATACTAAAAAAAAAAAAAAAAAAAGAATAGCATATCAGAATTCACATTGCTTCGAAACCTTCGAGAGATTTTTTCTAAGTCGTTTTTGCCTAATCAGTTTCACCACTAAGGCACCTTTTAAATTGGAACTACATCACAGCATGTACCACAGAACCTTTACTTTGTTTTAATAGTTCGCTTCTAATTTCACCTTGCATTCACTTCATCGAGAACTGTTATTTAAAATAACGCATGAAGGTGAGTAAACATAAAATTGCAGAAGATAAATTCATACAGACATTTTACGTGGACCAGGAACATCAAAAAAGATCTTCGCTCCTTCCACGTTTATAAGTGAGTCACGGAAAAATTCTCATTGGCCGCCACCGGGAGTCTAACCCAGGAGTCGAACCCAGGGTAACTGGAAGACCCTGGGTTCGACTCCCGGTGGCGGCCAATGATAATTTTTCCGTGACTCACTTATAAACGTGGAAACAGCGAAGATCTTTGTTTGATGTTTGAAGAAGATAAATTCGTTAGGTTGTGTGGTTTAATTTCTTTGTATAAAAATGCCGGACGAATATAGATCAGAAATTAATTATAATCAAAAAAAGAAATTAATGTAACTGAAGTTAGTACTTTAGTTTATTTTGTGCCTTTAAACCTTTTCTTTAATAGCATAACACTGATTTCGTCTTTAAGTCACCGCATTTCGAAATTGAAATTGATAATGTTACCTCAAGGTGAAGAAACACGAACTGAGAGAAATTGAATTTGCCAGGTGTTGTCTTTCATTTTCATAGACATAAATGAACTAATACGGGATGGAAATTCTTAAATCACGTGTCAAATAAAAACATAATGTAACTGAAATTAGTATCTTAATTATTTTTTGTGCTGTATAACCTCTGCATTGTTTTAATACTGCACTCTTGTGTTCATATTGAACGAATCGCATTTCCTAACTATCATTTAAAATAACACACCTACGTGAAGAAGCGTGTACTTGGAGAAAGTAAATTTTATCAAGATGTGAGTTGCATTTCTCTAGATTTGAATTTCTGGTTACAAAACCTTAAATATCAAATAAAAAGATATGAACACGATTGAAATGAATGTTGCAGGTATTTCTTGTAGCACAAAATCTCTGCTGTTTTAACAGTATGCCTTAATTTCACTTTGCCTTCACTGAATTGAGAAAGTGTTATTGAAAATAATACACGAAGGTGAATTAATAGGAACTTACAGAAGATAAACTTGTGTAAGTATCTGCTTTTTGATTTATCTGGATATGGATGTCGGACGAATTATTAATTATCAAATTAAGAAGTAATCGTAATTGAAGTTAATTAGTATTTCTTGTAGCACAAAATCTCTGCAGTTTTAACAGTATGCCTTAATTTCACTTTGCCTTCACTGAATTGAGAAAGTGTTATTGAAAATAATACATGAAGGTGAATTAATAGGAACTTACAGAAGATAAACTTGTGTAAGTATCTGCTATTTGATTTATCTGGATATGGATGTCGGACGAATTATTAATTATCAAATTAAGAAGTAATCGTAATTGAAGTTAATTAGTATTTCTTGTAGCACAAAATCTCTGCAGTTTTAACAGTATGCCTTAATTTCACTTTGCCTTCACTGAATTGAGAAAGTGTTATTGAAAATAATACATGAAGGGGAATTAATAAGAACTTACAGCCGCCGGTGGCGCAGTGGTCTAAGCGATCGCCACTGATCATTCGTCCGAACGGGGTCCGGGTTCGAATCCCGGTGAGGCATGGATGCTGTGTTTGTCTTACGGCACTGGTTTTCTCCTTCCCTGGATCCAGTGACCCTAAATTAGGGACGGGCGACTGCTTATAGCCCATTTAGTTGCTCACGGTGGTCGTTAAACCTCTAATCAAAAAAAAAAAAAAAAAAGAACTTACAGAATATAAACTTGTGTAAGTATCTGCTATTTAATTTATCTGGATATGGATGTCGGACGAATTATTAATTTTCAAATTAAGAAGTAATCGTAATTGAAGTTAATTAGTATTTCTTGTAGCACAAAATCTCTTCAGTTTTAACAGTATGCCTTAATTTCACTTTGCCTTCACTGAATTGAGAAAGTGTTATTGAAAATAATACATGAAGGTGAATTAATAGGAACTTACAGAAGATAAACTTGTGTAAGTATCTACTATTTAATTTATCTGGATATGGATGTCGGACGAATTATTAATTATCAAATTAAGAAGTAATCGTAATTGAAGTTAATTAGTATTTCTTGTAGCACAAAATCTCTGCAGTTTTAACAGTATGCCTTAATTTCACTTTGTCTTCACTGAATTGAGAAAGTGTTATTGAAAATAATACATGAAGGGGAATTAATAAAAACTTACAGAATATAAACTTGTGTAAGTATCTGCTACTTAATTTATCTGGATATGGATGTCGGACGAATTATTAATTATCAAATTAAGAAGTAATCGTAATTGAAGTTAATTTGTATTTCTTGTAGCACAAAATCTCTGCAGTTTTAACAGTATGCCTTAATTTCACTTTGCCTTCACTGAATTTTTTTTTTTTTTTTTTTTTTTAGGTTGGAGGTTTAACGACCACCGTGAGCAACTCAATGGGCTAAGAGCAGTCGCCCGTCCCTAATTTAGGGTCACTGGTTCCAGGGAAGGGAGAGAGCCAGTGCCGTAAGACAAACACAACATCCATGCCACACCGGGATTCGAACCCGGACCCCTTCGGACGAATGATCATAGGCCAACGCCTTAGACCACTGCGCCACCGGGGCGGGGCGGCTCACTGAATTGAGAAAGTGTTATTGAAAATAATACATGAAGGTGAATTAATAGGAACTTACAGAAGATAAACTTTTGTAAGTATCTGCTGTTTGATTTATCTGGATATGGATGTCGGACGAATTATTAATTATCAAATTAAGAAGTAATCGTAATTGAAGTTAATTCTTTTGACATTTTTGTGCTTTTAAACCTTTGCTTTATTTTAATAATATAGCGCTGATTTCGTCTTGAATTCACTGCATTTCGAAACCGGTATTCAAAATGTTACATCAAGTTGAAGAAATACGAACTAAGAGAAAACAGATTTGTCAGGTGGAATCTTTCGTTTCCGTAGGCATAAATGTTGAACTAATATCGGTTAGAAATTCAAAATCATCAAACAAAAATATGAAACAATTGTTTTAGTTTACATCACAAAGCCTGTGATGTTAACTCAAACAACTGTTTTGTGCACAATCCTCTGCATTACTATAATAGCATACCTCAGTGTTAGTCTTGAATTCAACGCATTTGAAAACCGTCATTTAATATTTCCTCAAGGTAAAGGAGCGGGTATTTGAAGAAATTAAAAATGTGATTTTTATTCCTATAGATATGAATGTTGCGCTAATATGGGATACAAATTCTTAAAATATCAAATAAAGTATGAACGCAATTAGAATTAGTGTTATAGCTATTTTTGTGAGATAAAACCTCTGCTTTTATTTAACAGTACATCCCAAATTTCACCTTGCCTAATTTAATTGCGAAACCATTATTTAAAATAACGCCTGAAGGTAAAAAAATATAAATTTACAGAAACTAAATTTGTTAGGTTTTGTGAACCCATTTTTATGGAATGAATGTCGGAAGAATATGGGTCACATATCCTTAATTATCGAATAAAGAAATAAGCGCAATTGAAATTAATGGGGTAGGTATATTTATGCTAATAAGGCCCTGCTTCATATTAATAGTATAATACCCTTGAGTTCGTCTTGAATTCTCCGCAGTGAGAAACTGTTATTTCAAATATTGCATCAATATCAAGAAACTTAGTGAAGTTATATTTTAGTGACTTTCGCTTCCATAAATGTCGAACTAATATGAGTTAAAGATTTTAAATTATTAATAAAAATACAATTGAGATGAATGTTTTAGTTGTTTTTGTGACATAAAATCTGTGTTTTATTCTAATAGTTCACTTCTAATTTCACTTGCCTTCACTTTAATGAAAAACTTTTATTTAAAATATACATGAAGGTGAATAAACATGAACTTGTTGTGGGATTTCATTTCCATAGATATAAATGTCGGACAAATATGGGTTTCAGGTCCTTAATTACCAAATATAAATATAAAGTCAATTGAAATTAATGTTTTAGGTATTTTTCATGATATAAAATATCTACTTTATTTTAATAGGACTAACTTCTTGTTGCTTTCACTCCCTTGAGAAGCTTTGTATTTAAAATAATACAAGACGGCAAATAAACGTGAACTTAAAATAAATTCGTTAGGTTGTGTGATTTGATTTTCATAGTACGAATATGGATTTGGATTTCTGAACAAAAATGTAAGCAGAAACAAGTGTTTTAGTTGCTTTTTGTGCCACAAACCCTTGGAGTTATTTTAATGGAAACCCGCTATGTTAGTCTTGAATTTACCGCATTTTTCAAAGTGTCATTTAAAATATTTCATCAAGGTGAAAATACATAATTGTCTGCTTAAAATCTGATACGCGAAAGATCTCCTGCAGAAGGTGTGGATGAGAGGAAAATATTTCTCTCGAGGTATTAATTGCGAAACTATCTTTGATGACAAATGTTCATTGTTTTGAAAATTATGTGGAATTAAGAACTACTTACGTTTTCGTGCGGTGAGTGCCGATTTGAATATTATTCCACAATTGACAGAAATTTGGAGATTGCGGGATGGCCGAAGTAGTGAGTGCTTGGCGTTCACATCATCCTAAGCGAGGTGAACTCGTTGTGTTCCACAGAACTCTGTTCCAGTAACTCGGACCTGCCACTGAATTTCACTTCGCCTATCCATGCCTGTGACTCCTCTTAAGCTGACTGCCAGCGACATCAAGCGGCCCCGGGGAGAATCAGGACGATCGCAAAAGGCAAACCATCAATTCCCACAATCCTAGTCCAGAATCTCCACAGCCGGCGACATGCGTCCACGAGAGCAACGCACAAAAAACGATGTTGTCGGTTGCGCCAGGCCGAAGCGTTATTCTTACTTATTTGGCGTTACAAAAGCAGTTGCAGTAAATCGTGATTGCGGGAAAGAAGAGGAGAGTTTTTGTTTTTCGCTTTTTTTTTTCTCTTCTTTTGCCGAATTTGCCACCGTTGTTGTTTCATGTTCTGAAACGAACTTGCGTTTATTTTTCGAGACAGTGAAGCGCAAAAGAAATTGTATTTCTTTGTTCAGGGGGTTGAACAAAGCACTGGAAAGAACAATTCATTGTCCTTGCCAGTGCAGAGATTCCTTCTTTTAGGAAGAATGCTCCCCATGGGAATAACTACTGTATCTGTAACAGATACAGGGCCTTCATAAAGTGTTGTTGGTTCTTTAGCTGAAGTACGGACCAAAAAAAAAACTAAACAGCGCTTGAATTTTTTTTTTATTGGAGGTTTGACAACCACCGTGCCGTCCCGGTGGCGCAGTGGTCTAAGCGATGGCCTCTGATCATTCGTCCGAACGGGGTCCGGGTTCGAATCCCGGTGAGGCATGGATGTTGTGTTTGTCTAAAGGCACTGGCTCTCTCCCTTCCCTGGAACCAGTGACCCTAAATTAGGGACGGGCGACTGCTTATAGCCCATTGAGTTGCTCACGGTGGTCGTTAAACCTACAATAAAATTAAAAAAAAAGTCACGACCACCGTGAGCAACTCAATGGGCTATAAGCAGTCGCCCGCCCCTAATTTAGGGTCACTGGTTCCAGGGAAGGGAGAAAGCCAGCACCGTAAGACAAAACATTACATCCATGCCTCACCGGGATTCGAACTCGGACGAATGATCAGAAGCCATCGCTTAGACCAGTGCGATGGGGCGGCTTTAAAAACATCATTCCATTTTCCCCTCTCACCTTTCTCTAAACTTATTGTGTGTGTGTGCCAGAGATAGAAACGTTTCACGGGTCACCAGGACAAGGGGTTACCGGTTCGACAATTTCTTGCGGATCGAACGGGTTGCGTCAAGGTATTTCTGACCCGATTTCATTCCCATTTTATTTTTGAATAGAACAAAAATATTTCAAAGAACCATTCAGAGATCTTTGAAATAATACTTCAGAGCTGCAGAGTATGATCCAAAAAGTTGCTGAGAAGGGTGGATTAAAAATGAACTTTCAGAAGACAAAGCTGATGTACAATGCTCTTACAAGGAATGAAGATTTATCAGTTAATGGGGAAAAGCTGGAGATAACCAATTCCTACATTTACCTTGAGCAGCAGATATCAAGTGAGGGTCACTATGATGAAGAAATTAATTGGCTTATGAAACTTCTTTAGAGGGCTTTTGGAAAGAACATTACAATTTTGAAAAGCAGTATGCCATTATGTCTTCAAAAGAAAAGTGTTTAATCAATGCATTTTTCAAGTGCTTATGTACACAAAAAAGACGTGAATCTTACCTAAAAAGGACATACAAAGACTGCAGTCAACTGAAAGCAGCACGGAGAGATGCATGCTGGATGTAGCCAAAAAAGATAAAAAGAGGAACTCCTGGATAAGGAAAATAACAAGAGTGGAATACATCTCGATCAGAGTAACATCTCTGAAATGAAAATGGGCTGGACATATTGCAGGAGAACGGACCGTCAATGGACAACCGAAATTTTAGGCTGAATTCAAAGGAACAGGAAAAAATCCAAAACAAGATCACGTGGGAGAAGGGTGGATGGAGGAGACTTGCCCAAGCCAGTCCGTTGTTGAAGAAACTTGGGGAGACCTTCATCCAACAGTGGACTGATAATTTTGTCCTACTTTAGGAAATTTTAGACTGGATTCCAAGGTACAAGAAAAGACCCAGAAGAAGTCCACGTGGCAGATGGGTGGACGAAGGAGACTGGCCCAAGCGAGTCCCTTGTTGAAGGAACTTGATCTAGCAGTGGATTGATAATTTTGACCCACTTTATGGAATTTTATAGTGGATTCCAAGGGACAGGAAAAGACCCAGAAGAAGACCACGTGGGAGATGGGTGGATGGAGGAGACTGGCCCAAGCCAGTCTGTTGTTGAAGGAACTTGGGGAGACCTTCATCCAGCATTGGATTGATAATTTTGTCCTACTGTAGGAAATTTTAGACTGAATTCCAAGGGACAGGAAAAGACTCAGAAGAAGACCACGTGGGTGGAGGAGACTGGCCCAAGCCAGTCCGTTGTCGAAGAAATTTGGGGAAACCTTTATCCAGCAATGGATTGATAATTTTGTCCCACTTTATGAAATTTTAGACTGGATTCCAAAGAACAGGAAAAGACCCAGAAGAAGACCACGTGGGAGATGGCCGGATGGAGGTGACTGGTTCAAGACAGTCCGTTTTGGAAGAAACTTGTGGAGACCTTCATCCAGCAGTGGATTGATAATGATTGACAATGTTGATGATGAAGACATATTCGAGTGTGTAGCTCAAAGTAGATTTGTCCGAGTCGGGTCCGAGTCCAAAATGTTTGACCCGTTTCCAACTCTAGTGTGTGCATGTCCACCTTTCTTTCATTCTTTCTCTTTCTCTCTAAACTTGGTTATCCCATAAGTAATGCGATTTTTCAAAGGTAGTTTTGAAAGGTAAAAACTGACGTGACGCGTGATTTTGAATCCAAAATACAAAGTACGTCCGAAAAGTTGCAGGAATGACCGCATAACTGACCCCAGCAAAAACAGTCTTGCTGAGCCAGCACTGCCAGCAATGGCCCAGCACTATGTTGCCGCTGCCGAACCGTCAATAAAATGTCCAGGCGGCCAACAGAAGGGCCAGCAGTTCAGACCAACAGCTGGCCAACAGCTGACACCGCCATCAGTTGTCATATGCCACAACAGGGCCATCAGTTGTCCATCACAGACAGTAGCTGCAACAAGTGGCTTTTCAGCGGACCTGAAAGCACGTGCCATAAATGATGGCTAGCTTAATGTGGCCCGATAGTTTACCGGCAACCACGTGACGTAACTGGTGAGTTGGCGAGTCTTGTCCGCCAATTTTCCAGTAGTAGCCATAAAAAAAAAAATCAAGGATAACTGCAGTTTCCCAAAGCTGCAACTCTTTGTTTTCTACCCTTACGAAACTTGTGAATTACAGCACTGCGCTAGGGAAATTTTCTCAACTGACCGGAATAAACCCGTTTAGGTCTGAGTTGACACGAACCAGGGCCGTCGGCGTGGGAGCTCAGCTCTCTACCGACCGGACTAATTTGCCACGCAGGCGCGTGTGCTTGAAGCTATCTGTTTCCTACGGAATGTTTAATCGAATGGTTCCCTCTTTCATTTTACAATATTGCGAGGTATTTTTCATAAAACTCAGTATTATATAATTCATAAATTTATTTTTTTAACGTAACGATAGTTTTTTTTTTTTTTTTTACCTTAAGAGAACTTCCCTCATTTTCAAGGAGTGTACATACTTAGAGTAGCATTCCAAAATTTTGTACTGTCCTTGTCGTTTTAAAAGGAGATTGTTGAATTAATATATATTTACCAGGGTTCATGTCACATTCTGTTACATTTTTAACGTTGTATCTTTTCTCTCCGTTGTCCAAAGCTACATTTGTTTCGAAGAGGAAAGGTATTTTATTTTACTTCTCGTTATTTTTAGAAGCGAATTCCTCCCAGACTTTTTGAACATTCTGTAAGTTTTAGTGTCTGATTTACCAAGTTACCAACAACAAGTTAGTATTCAACCCATGGATGAGTACATTATATCCACATAGCGTTGCTTTTTTTTTCTTTCAAATAATTAATAAATTTTGTACGCGTATAATTCTTTTTTTTTTCTCCAACAAGCGTTTTTTTAATGGTTTTTCAGGACATTTGTTTCAAACGGTTACAAATTTTTTCTCGTTATTCATCCACTCCATTCCATGAGTTGTTAAGCATGGGAACGGAGTCGGTGTATTTCACGGCTTAATCTGATATATTCGTCGACGTGGAATTTAATTAGGAAATTAATTCGACTTTCTACATATGGATTTTTTTCTTAACATCCACTAAAATAACACGATGGCGATAGCGTCATCTTCAACTAACTGGTACCATGAAAGACACAGCAAATGTTGCTTCTGCGCATGCGCAGTCCCGTTGCTTCCACCTGCTGTTGGGTTTGCATTGGTTGTCAGCAACGGGCCACTAGTGGCACTTGCTTGGAGGTCCACAATTCACGGCGATGCTGCAGGGCCATCAATGGCTCGCCAACTGATAGCGCTGCAACCAACGGACCACTACCGGGCCGTGAGCGGCAGATTTCAGCCAGAAGTGTCCCATTAATACCAGCTGGTGGCTATCCGTTTTCCAGCACTTGTGTTTTTGCTGGGACGTAATAGTAATGGGATAAAAAGATCACGTGTATGCCAGAAGGCAGTAGTCCTTGGCCAATCAGCAAACAGCTGGGAACCGGTTAGTACCGATACCGATAGACGGAGCACGGGCATTAAGTGAATCATAGCAAGCGTTGTCGTTCCGTTTCATTTTACCCTTAGAAAAACAGAGAGTATAAATCCGAAACTTGGTACATTGGCTACTGGAACTTACTGAATGCTAAAAGATGCGTATGGAGACACAGTACTATCCCATAGCAGAGTTTTCGAATGGTGTGCACGGTTTCATAAAGGGAGGGAATTCTCTGATGGTGATCCGAGATCTGGGCGTCAATGTGCGAACAGCGGGAACAATCGAAGTGGTGCGGAATCAGTTAAGGAAATGTTGTCCACCGACTCAATCAAAAGTCTCGCAGAATTACAGTGAGACTTTCAGCTCAGTTGGTGGACATCAGCAAATCTGTAAGTCATAAGATTTTGCGGGAGGATCTGGGAAAACGAAAACTTAATGCTAGAATGGTACCTCGTACACTGAAGTTACGCCCAGATTTTGAATCGTCATCAAAGGATTCGCGGTCGTCATGAAATCGTGTATACCATTCGAAAACTCTGCTAAGGGATAATGCTGTGTCTTCATATGCTTTTTGAACATTCTGTAAGTTTTAGTATCTGATTTACCAGGTTACCAACAACAAGTTAGTAAAAGTATGCAATGCATTGATTATGATACGCTTTCCAACATACCAGAAATCATTACTCAAGTTATGAGGATAATAGCTGTAGAATAAATCTCGCTCCTATGACCTGACCTTTAACCCGATTTCGATGATATTCAACAGTACCGGTAAAGTGTACGTCTGGAACAATATGATAAAGTTTTGTCTTAATCGAAGCATTTTTACGTAAGTTATAACGCATATGGGTGATGGAATGAATCCCGACTATGTCCTGACTTTTGACCCCATTTCACCCATTTTCAGTAGAGTTTGTTCCCAGGTAGTCCCCTACTACATACTAAAATTTCATCGAAATCGAACCATGTTTACGCAAGTTATGACGCATAAGGGCAATGGAATGGGTCCCGCTCCTATGTCGTTACGTTTGACCACACTTTACCGATTTTCTATAGGGTTCGCCCGCAGGTGGTTCTTTCCCACATACTAAGATTTAAAAACCATGTACAAGAAACCTTTACACACGTAACTCACTCGAAGACACTCCGTAGTGATTTTTAAGAACTTTTAATAAAAAGTCATACGACTCCACAATCCGTGAGATCTTTCGGGACACCTTGCTCCCATCTTCAGACAGATTGTCTCAGTCCGGTGCACCCCCCATATATATACACTCAAGCTACAGCAATGACGCATGTCACAAATAAGCATGCGCACACAGTTTTACTCACCCTCACCCAATGTTCTCAGATTAGGTAGAGACCCAAAACATTACAAAAATTATAATAATTGTAAACACACGTACATCATCCACTTAACTGAATACCATCGTTTTACAACTCAGAAGGGGACCTCACAGCTGACCATCCGCGGATTTCGGTGAATTTTTTTTTAATGAAAGTAGAGGAAAAATGAGGATATATGTGTCCCGGCATTTGATCTAATGCCTCTTATTTTCGGAATAAAAAATTATAACGTCCCAAGGATATCATAACGAAATTCGTGATTTCCTGTAAATGATGCTTTACTGTAATGTCACGAGGTCCTACAGCAGTGCATTGTAGCATACTTTTGCTATTATGGTGGCTAATGTTGAAAAGCGGGGAATGAACAGTGAACTATCATTAACAGCAAAGAACGGAATGTCTGCATTTTCCCATCCTCCCTTAAAGTTCTCTCGTCCTCACTTTACGGAATTCTGTAAGAAGTTACAACAACATTGTGTGATATAGGTAGATATTAAATGAAACATATGTATTTCTGTGCAATATTTGCATGAACTAGTTATGTCGTGAGCTGTAGCCTTTGTAGTGATGTGGACCTTACACTTAACATTGTATTGTGTCATTGTCAATGGCAATTCGGTGTAGTTTCACTAACAAATAATGACGAATTTGTAGAAGTAATCGTTGAGTAATGGAGCTTAATAATGAATAGCACATATGGGGGCAGAGGAATTGTTAGGAGAATCGAATTATCACATTTTAGCTCATAAAGTATAATTACGTACTTTTATTTGAAGACCTAACATATATGTTGTTAGGTATCGTTATCGCAGGTTTTGCTATCGTTTATTGGTACACAAAGTTGCGGATGATAATTATCATAAAAACAATGAAAACATGACACTTCTCTACAACGCGAGCATTTGATAAAAGAACTGTTCGAGCACTTACATTTCGTTTGTCGAACGTCGCCCGGAAAACACATTTCGTTCACATTTCCAAAAATATTCTTTCATTTATTAACTTTGGAGCAAACTAAGGGTACGGCAGCATATTCTTGAAAATCGGCACAAGAAGTTGATGACGTATAAGTGAATGGATCTTCGCTACATTTTCTCGCTTGTTTAAATGGCTAGTTTTTATAAAAGTTCGACAGAGTTTTGTAATTCTTTAATAAAATTTTTTACTTGACGGAAAAGGTACACATCATAAGGTTGACAGTATAGGGTACAATGAGGGGGAATAATTACATCAGTAGAAGAACAAGTGCCGTCGTCCTTTGTGAAGACACTATTAAAGAGTGTTGGATTTGTTTGACCTCCCCATGAATCCAAGATGAATAGAAACTTCTCTTTTTCACAAAATGGTCAGATAATGGTTTTTCACGAAACTGCTGAAATGCTCTTTCGTTAATTTCCCTGATTTCGACGATATCACGAATACATTTCCATATTCCGCAGTTAGTCCTTCCACAATCTTGGAAACGAGAGGTCCAAATTATCCCTGAGGCTCTTGCATACATAGAAGAACTTTTGGAAATAATGCTCTAGAAGCAGTCAATGCATACTGCGCAGTGTAACTATGCGTTACTTTGTTAAAATCTCCCAAGAATACATCTGTTGGTTTTTCTCCACGCACAGAAATTGTCCTGTTCACATCTATTCTGTACTCACATCTTCTTTGATCAGTTTTAAGCCAATGGAAACTCTTTGATCAGTCGTGAAAGACGTTTTTGGAATTTCCCTGCTTCTGCGATAATAGTTGACAAATACAATTCATTTTGTGACTTGATGTAGCGCGTCACTTTTCGCTGGTGTGTGTCATGAACTAGTTAGAATTTTTCAAGCACCCTTGTGATGACATAAAACGAAAATCGTCCGATTGATGTTGCACTTCTGCAGTAGAAGCCACACGAAAATAAAAATCGTACAGCTTACTAAACAGCATCCAAATTGGTGTTTAAAAACTCTACACCCACGGCGATGTACTGCTTTACAACGGAAGGCACACCTCACAAAATGGGAGCAAGAAATTGAACGGGAAGGTGGATTAAAGGAAAATTATGACATAATCAACAAATGCACCTGCGATCGATTTTGTGAAGCTCGAGAGAAAAAGCAGCCGGTAATCACTCGAATGATATAACAATGGGCTTCTGCTGCAGCGGTGCAACATCAATCGGACGATTTTTGTTTTATGTCATCGCAAGGGTGGTTGAAAAATTCAAACTGGTTAATGGCACCAGCCAGCGAAAAGTGATGCGCTACATCAGGTCACAAAATGAATTGTATTTGTCAACTATTAGCGCGGAAGCATCAGGGAAATTCCAAAAACGTCTTTCACGACTGATCAAAGAGTTTCCATTGGCTTACCACTGATCAAAGAAGATGTGAGTATAGAATCGATGTGAACAGGACAATTTCTGTGCGTGGAGAAAAAACGACAGAGGTATTCTTGGGAGATTTTAACAAAGTAACGCATAGTTACACTGCGCAGTAGGCATTGACTGCTTCTAGAGTATTACTTCCAAAAGTTTTTCTATGTATGCAAGAGCCTCAGGGACAATTTCGACCTCTCGTTTCCATGATTGTGGAAGGACTAACTGCGGAATATGGAAATGTATTCGTGATATCGACGAAATCAGGGAAATTAACGAAAGAAGCATTTCAGCAGTTTCGTGAAAAACATTATCTGACCATTTTGTGAAAAAGAGAAGTTTCTATTCATCTTGGATTCATGGGGAGGTCAAACAGGTCCAGCACTCCTTAATAGTGTCTTCACAAAGGACGACGGCACTTGTTCTTCTACTGATGTAATTATTCCTCTTCATTGTACCCTATACTGTCAACCTTATGATGTGTACCTATTCCATCAAGTAAAAAAAAATATTAAAGAATTACAAAACTCTGTCGAACTTTATAAAAAAAAGCCATTTAAACAAGCGAGAAAATGTAGCGAAGATCCATTCACTTATACGTCATCAACTTCTTGCGCCGATTTTCAAGAATATGCTGCCGTTCCCTTAGTTTGCTCCAAAGTTAATAAATGAAAGAAATATTTTTGGAAATGTGAACGAAATGTGTTTTCCGGGCGACGTTCGACAAACGAAATGTAAGTGCTCGAACAGTTCTTTTATCAAATGCTCGCGTTGTAGAGATGTGTCATGTTTTCATTGTTTTTATGATAATTATCATCCGCAACTTTGTGTACCAATAAACGGTAGCAAAACCTCCGATAATGATACCTAACAACATATATGTTAGGTCTTCAAATAAAAGTACGTAATTATACTTTATAAGCTAAAATGTGATAATTCGATTCTCCTAACAATTCCTCTGCCCCCATATGTGCTATTCATTATTAAGCTCCATTACTCAACGATTACTTCTACAAATTCGTCATTATTTGTTAGTGAAACTACACCGAATTGCCATTGACAATGACCCGATACAATGTTAAGTGTAAGGTCCACATCACTACAAAGGCTACAGCTCACGACATAACTAGCTCATGTAAATATTGCGCAGAAATACATATGTTTCATTTAATATCTACCTATATCACACAATGTTGTTGTAACTTCTTACAGAATTCCGTAAAGTGAGGACGAGAGAACTTTAAGGGAGGATGGGAAAATGCAGACATTCCGTTCTTTGCTGTTAATGATAGTTCACTGTTCATTCCCCGCTTTTCAACATTAGCCACCATAATAGTAAAAGTATGCTACAATGCACTGCTGTAGGACCTCGTGACATTACAGTAAAGCATCATTTACAGGAAATCACGAATTTCGTTATGATATCCTTGGGACGTTATAATTTTTTATTCCGAAAATAAGAGGCATTAGATCAAATGCCGGGACACATATATCCTCCTTTTGCCTCTACTTTTATAAAAAAAAATTCACCGAAATCCGCGGATGGTCAGCTGTGAGGTCCCCTTCTGAGTTGTAAAACGATGGTATTTCAGTTAAGTAGATGATGTACGTGTGTTTACAATTTTTGTAATGTTTTGGGTCTCTACCTAATCTGAGAACATTGGGTGAGGGTGAGTAAAACTGTGTGTGCATGCTTATTTGTGACATGCGTCATTGCTGTAGCTTCAGTGTATATATATAGGGGACGCACCGGACTGAGACAATCTGTCTGAAGATGGGAGCAAGGTGTCCCGAAAGATCTCACGGATTGTGGAGTCGTATGACTTTTATTAAAAGTTCTTAAAAATCCCTACGGAGTTTCTTCGAGTGAGTTACGTGTGTGAGGGTTTCTTGTACATAGTTTTTAGTTTTATCAGCACGAAGACTTCAGTTGATTTATTACTAAGATTTCATCGAAATGGAACCATTTTTACGCGAGTTATCGTGCTGACGGACGGATTGAAGGACAAAGCTGGAGCATATACGCATCTTCAACCTACGATTAGAAAGTGTCACAAGAAAGATGACACCGAATTTTCGGGTGTAATAAGCACGCCTTTTGAATCCGTTCTGACGGAAATTAAATTTATCAAAGCTATTCAAAATCAATGGAACCGGTATGGAAAACAATAGATCTGACGAAAGAAAGAAAATTTTCAATTGGGTTTTTAATACCTCAGATATTTCTGTAAACGGAATCCTGAGCTTACGAACTCTTAGAAACAGAGATATCGACAAAAATAAGATGTGAATTTACGTCCCCGGGTGGGAAAACCATGCATTATTTTAGGAAGAAAGTATTCTCAAAAGGTGTATCCATATAAGCGGTATCGGTCGAAGAAAAAAAAATTAGTCGAAGTTTCAGGAGCCCAGATTTTGCAACAAATAATTCAGAAGCAGAAATTAACACTTATGACCCTGGTGGCTAAACCATTCTTTACCAAACATTAAAAATTATGTGAAAAATAATTTCCATCAGGTCTTGTATGCGTACAGGAAGAATTTTTCAAATCAGATCTTTAAGAGCAGAAATAACGCAGAAAACGCAATTTACCTTTGTGCCCCCTAGTCGAAAGTCTATGATTTACTTGAAAATTTTGAATTTATAGGAAAAACATTTCACAAAGGAAACACTATCCAACAAAGAAGGGATTTTTCAATTCGTACTCTTAGAAATAGAGATATTGACAAAAATAAGACATACATCTACGCTCCCTGGCGTAGAAACCGTGCATTTTTTCAAGAAGAAAATTTCCTTAGAGGTTTGTCGATATGAGGAGTAGTGTCGGTCAATAAACGACTTTTTCTTCAATCGAGTTTTTAGAAGCTCTTATTTTGCTGCAAATACAACAGAAGCGGAAATTAAGACTTACGCCACCTGGTGGCCAAACCATTTCTTACAAAAAATAGAAAATATGTGCAAACGATTTCCCATCAGGAGCTGTATCCGGTGCAGAAAGAATTTTTCAAATTGGAGATTTAAAATCAGAGCTATATTGGGAAACGCAATTCACATTAACGCCCCCTAGTGGAAAGTCTATGAATTACTTTAAAATTTTGAAATTATATGAACCGCATGTCACACTAGAAACACTATCCAACAAAGAAGGAATTTTTCAAATCGGACCACTGGAAGTAGAGATATTGACAAAAATAAGATATACATCTACGTCCCCTGGCGTAGAAACCATGCACTATTTTAAGAAGAAAATGTTTCTAAAAGGTTTGTCGACATGAGTAGTATCAGTCAACAAACGACGTTTTTTTTCAATCGAGAATTTAGAACATCATATTTTGCTGCAAATACAACAGAAGCGGAAATTAAGATTTACGCCCCCTGATGGCCAAACTATTTCTTTTTACAAAAATTAGAAATTATGTGCAAACGATTTCCCACCAGAAGCTGTACTCGGTGCAGAAAGAATTTAATTTTTTAAATCGGAGATTTAGAAGCAGAGATATAGAGGGAAACGCAATTTACCGCTACGCCCACTAGCGGGAAGTCTATGAATAACTTGAAAATTTTGAAATTACATGAAAAACATATCACACAAAAAATACTATCCAACAAAGAAGGCATTTTTCAAATCGGACTCCTAGAAGTAGAGATATTGACAAAAATAAGATGTACATCTACTCCCCATAGCGGAGAAACTGTGTAATATTTTAAGAAGAAAATATTCTGAAAAGGTTCATCGATGTGAGTGGCATCAGTCCAGGAAAGAATTTTTCAATCGATATCTTAGAAGCTCCGATTTTATGGCAAATACATCAGAAGCAAAAATTAACACTTACGCCCCCTGGTGGCCAAAGTATTCTTTACCAAATACTTGAAATTTTATGCAAAATATTTTCCATCAGAAGATGTATCCGCTGAAGAAAAAATTTTAAAATCGGTGTTTTAGAAGAAGAGTTATCGAGGAGAAGGTCATTTATTTTTAAGCCTCGTAGCGGAAAATCTATGCGTAATTTGAAAAAGTAACTATATCTAAAATACTCTTCGACATAAATGGAATCGAAAGATAATTTTTTTTTTTTGAATCGGGTGTTTAGAAGAAAATATGTGGAATAAAACGTATTTTTGAATTCGACATCATCTGCATTTACGCCCTCTACCGGCGAAATTGTACATCGTAAATAAAACACGAAATGAAGGATTATCATTTGCATATTTCAAGCTTCGCAATGCAAAAAGCATTTTTGAAATCGGACTAATAGTTGCAGAGATATCGTGGGTACAGACGGACGGACGGACGAACTGATAACAGAAGCACGATCTTTTTTTACAAAAGACGTGCTAAAAAACGGATGTTGACTCTCGGTTCTTTCGTGCCTAAAATGAAATGGGACGAGAACGCTTGAAATGACTCCCTTAGGGCCCGTCTTCCGCCTGACGCTACTGGTATAAACCAGTTTCCAGCTGTTCGCTGGTTGGGCAAGGACTGCTCTCTTCTGGCATACACGTGATATGTTTATCCCACTAATGTCACGTCAATTATGTGGTCAGACATGGAATTTTTTGGAGACACATGGGCGATTACATTATGGCCACCCCCAGCCGAGAGAAATGAGAGCGCCTGGAGAAGGAACGAGAACTTTCGATTAATAGAGTGTTCCGAGTCAGAATGTGAAAAGCTGAAGATTCATCGGAGTTTGATAAAGGACAAATTATGAAGGCACGGCGCGTTGGACATACGATCTCGGAAACGGCGCGCGTTGTGGGCTGTTCACGTGCCGCTTTGTAGTGAGTGCGTATCAAAAGTGGTGCACAGATAGCCAAACGACGAACCGTCCACCAGCCGTGCGTTGTCCCCAGCTCATTGATGCCAGAGGAGAGCGGAGACTGCCGCACATTGTTCAGAGCGACCGCAAGGCCACAGTGAGACAAATCACCCACGGCCACAACAGTGGTGATTGGGGCAATGTGTCACACTACACAGTTCATCACAGCCTTCTGCGCATGGGCCTGCGTAGTCGAAGACCCGTCCGGGTCCCTGTGCTCACTATACGTCATCGCCAACGAGGTATCAAATGGGCCCAAGATCATCGAGATTGGACCGTAAATGATTGGAAGGAAGTAGCCTGGTCTGACTAATCAAGATTCCCGGTGCACCACATAGACGGTCGAGTGCGGATACGCCGATTACCAACGCAGGATGTAGCACCTGGATGCAATCTTGGGCGGAAACAGTCCGGCGGTGGCGGTGTTATGCTGTAGGCGATGCTTTCTTAGGACGCCTTGGTCCCCATTATCCCAATAGCACAATCCCTAAAAGCTATCAGATATCTGAACACCGTTGCGGACCACGTTCACCCATTAATGGCAACTGTGTTCCCTGCTGGTGATGGCCATCACCAGCAGGATAATGCGTCATGCCACACTGCCAGAGTCTTTAAGGTGTGATTCGACGAACATGCTGGTGACTTTCTGTGAGTGCTGTGGTCTCAAAATCCACGTGGCCTGAACCCAATCAAGTATTTGTGGTTCGACTTGGAAATGCGAATTCGTGCTAAATCTCCACAACCCCAAAATGTATGGGAACTGGAGGAACTTGTGTTCGCATTATGGTACCAGATAACCCAGAATACCTATCTCGACCTCATCGAATCGATGCTTCGCCGAGTGGACGCTGTTGTGTTAGCTAAAGTATGGTCCTACAGCGTATTCGGGAGGTGGTCATAATGTAGTGGCTCATAGGTGCATTTGCCATCATTATTTACAACTTGTTCCGATCGTAATCTTAATTTTCAGTTCCCTGGCGATAAAAGGCTTTCGGTTTTTAGTTGAAGAATACATGAAACCCCCTTTGGATGTCATTCTCTGCAGGAAACTGCGGGAAAGATGATAATCCGATGGTGCCAGAGGAGGAGAATATGGCGGCTGTGTCATACCTTCACATTCAAACTACCTCAGTTTTTGAAGTGTGTCTTTTAACGTATGAGATTTGCCATTATCATGATGAAAAATGACACTTCTCCTGTTGGCCAGTTCTGGTCTTTCTTTCTCAATGGATTGCTTTAGCCAGTCCAGCTTTTGATAGTACAGCTCCTTCGTGATGGTTTATTTGGCTGGTAGCAGCTCGTATGGATAACCCTATCCATATCCCACTAAACTGAAAGCATAATCTCCCTCAGGTGGGGTTTTCCCTTCGGTTCTGGACCTGGGGTCTTCTTTTGGTCCACTCATTGTCTTCGACGCCCAACCCTTTGAGCAGCCGATATAACTAAACCAAAATCTTCCCTCTTCAAACACAAAAGTTCACATAACCGTAGAGTTTTATAAAAGCTGCTGCAAGATAATTCCTTTCGTGCTTTCAGTCCTTTCTTCAGTGTTCCACACTATTGTCCTTTAGTCTCTCCTCCATCTGTAAATCTTATTCTCTGCTCTTTCTGACTTTCTCAAGTCTCTGCTCCATTCTACAGGGGTAGTCCAAAATAATGCAAACACCTTGAAACAATAGGTGTTACGCACCTAATATGGTGTAGGAGCACCCTTGGCATTTAAAACTGCTTGAATCCTCCTTGGAATGGATGCATATAAGTTTTGGATGGTGGTAAGTGGTATGTTGTACCACTTGTTTAGGTCCAAGCCCTCTTTTTATCAGTCCGAAGGCACAATAGTCCATTGGTGACACATCATGAGACTTTGAAGGACTATGAACCGACATATAGATTTCTAAGATAACATTGCATTTCTTAAAATTGGTAGTGGTATTTTATTCCACTCCTCTTCCACTGCTTTCCACGGTCCAATCACTGTTTAAGGTCCAAGCCCTCTTTTTATCAGTCCGAAGGCACAATAGTCCATTGGTGACACATCATGAGACTTTGAAGGACTATGAACCTACATCTAGATTTCTAAGATAACAGAGCATTTCTTAAAATTGGTAGTGGTATTTTATTCCACTCCTCTTCCACTGCTTTCCGTAGTCCAATCACTGTTTTAGGTCCAAGCCGTCTTTTTATCAGTCCGAAGGCACAATAGTCCATTGGTGACACATTAAGGGATATTGAAGGACTATGAACCGACATATAGATTTCCAAGATAACAGAGCCTTTCTTAAAATTGGTAGTGGTTGTTTATTCCACTCCTCTTCCACTGCTTTCAACGGTCCAATCACTGTTTTAGGATCAAGCCGTCTTTTTATCAGTCCGAAGGCACAATATCCGTCCGAAGGTGACACATTAGGGGACATTGAAGGACTATGAACCAACATATAGATTTCCAAGATAACAGAGCCTTTCTTAAAATTGGTAGTGTTGTTTTATTTCACTACTCTTCTTCTGCTTTCCATAGACCAATCATTGTTTTAGGTCTAAGAGCACTTTTTAGCAGTCCGAAGGAATAATAGTCCAGAGGGGACATATAAAAAACTTTGAAGGAATACGAGCAATTTCTTTCATATTTTGAAGAAATGAAAGAGATTTTGTTTCCTGAAAAATGGAAAAAAATGATTTTTCAAAATCCAAATTTTTTTTTCATTATTTCAATTTTTTTTTCATAACAGAGCGGTAGACTTGGATGTGAATTTGGATGTACTGGTATAGCTTTTACCTCATGCAGTTCTTTTGTTTGAAGGCTCTGCGTGTAAAGAAGTGATATTTACTCTTAAAATATAGGAGTTTAAATATTATTTTGGTAATATGTAGAATAGATTTTAACTTTCTTTTCAACTTTTTCTTATTTTTAGTTTCCCATTGTACAAGAAACCAGCAGTAATCATGAATCTTTTACTAATTATGAAGATGACAATCCGTTTTTGATATAAAAATGACAAGTATGATAAGTCAGATAATATCCGAAAACTTGAAAACTTCGTCGTCCTGGGGTAGGAATTCAAGCCTAGTTCTGCCAGATAGCTCCCGGGTGGACTAACTACACCACCATCCACAATGACCAAGTCTCAAGTTCTGGATTAATTTGAATATAAGCACCACAGGATTTGCTAGTCGAAGCAACCGGCATTCATGTTTAGCGAATCTGGAGGTTAAGAATCCTATCCCGTGATTGCCCGGAGGAGCAGATAAATAATTTTTTGTTTCAGTCTCCTATTTCATTCATGAATATTTTACTGAAGCTTTTTTTAGATTCTTGGAAAAAAGTTTTTAAGGGGTATTTTCTGCTCTTTTCCGATAGATAGCACATCGACATTTTTTACGCTTTTCAACCGTAGGTTGAAGAAGCGTGTATGTTCCAACTTTGTCCGTCTGTCCGCCCATCCGCACGATAACTCGCGTAAAATCCGTTCGATTTCGATGAAATCTAGTATATGGTAAGGGACCACATGTGGACGAACCCTATCGAAAACGGACGAAATGGGGTCAAAGTTCAAGACATAGGAGCGGGATCCATTCCTTTGCCTATATGCGTCACAACTTGCGTAAAAATGGTTCGATTTTGATTACATTTTATTATGTATGCGGTTGGATACAATAGTCAAGGCGCTAGGGGACCACATGGGGACGAACCTTATTTAAAATGGGCGAAATGGGGTCAAAGGTCACATAGGAACGGGATCCATGCCATTGCTCAAATGCGTCATAACTTGCGTAAAAAATGGTTCGATTTCGATGAAGTATGTAGTACGGGACCATCTAGCGACGTACCCTATTGAAAATGGGCGAAATGGGGTCAAAGGTCAGGACATAGGGGCGGGATCCATTCCACAGTCATTATCCTCATAACTTGACCAAAAACGCTGCTATTACGACAAAACTTTAGCATGTTGTTCCGGCGGGACACTAAACCAATTCTGTTTAATATCATCGAAATGGGGTCGAAGGTCAGAGCACAGGAGCGAGATATATTCCACAGCCATTATCCTTATTTTTTGACTAAAAATGCTTTTATGGCGACAAAACGTCAGCATGTTGTCCCGGAGGTACACTGAACCAATTCTGTTTAATATAATCGAAATGGGGTCAAAGGTCAGGACACAGGAGCAAGATTTATTCCACATCCATTATCCTTATAATTTGACTAAAACTGCTTCTATTGCGACAAAACTTTAGCATGTTCTTCCGAAGATATACTTAACCGATTCTGTTTAATATTATCGAAATGGGGTCAAAAGTCAGGACACAGGAGCGAGATATATTCCACAGCCATTATCCTTATAATTTGACTAAAAATGCTTCTATTGCGACAAAACGTCGGCATGTTGTTCGGGAGGTATACTAAACCAGTTCTGTTTAATATCGTCGAAATGGGGTCAAAGGTCAGCACACAGGAACCAAATGTATTCCATATTCATTATCCTCATAAGTTGACTAAAGGTGCTTCTATTGCGACAAACATTAATATGTTGTTCCGGAAGTATATGGAATCAATTCTGTTTAATATCATCGAAATGGGGTCAAAGGTCAGGACACAGTTTCGAGATTTATTGCGACAAAACTTCAGCACGTTGTTCCGGAGGTATACTGAACAAACATCGCAATGGGGTCAAAGGTCAGGACACAGGAACCAAATTTATTCCATATTCATTATCCTCATAACTTGAGTAATGATTTCTGGTATGTTGGAAAGCGTATCATATAGAATGCATTGTATGATTTTACTAACTTGTTTTTTTTTTATTCAAATTCAAATTTTTGTTTCTTAACATGTTTACAGCTGATACAAAGATTTGTAACGACTTAGCGATTGCTCTTTGTGTTCGTGTATTTTCTTTTAACACCAGAAACCTTACTTTTTAAATAGTCGTACAAGTGCATACTTTCTTTGAATATTTGTTGAGTGTTCTTTTTTCTTTTAAAAGTAATGTTGAACGATTTGTCCTCCTACGATTAATAATATCGTTTATTTTACAGTTAGAAATGCTAATTCCCTGATTTTTGCAGCGATTTTTAATCACAGAATGCGAAATTTCTCTTCGCAAAAATGTAACCTTCTATCCACGGCTTTTTTACGTTCGCGAATTTCTTAACGTGCGATATTAAACGGCACCAGGTGTTTCTTTAGTGTTCATCTAACACGTCGTTGCCAGTTTCAATTCTTCGAACTTCTTTTATTTTCTGTAATTTCTTATCAAAGGAGTTCTAAAGATGTGTGAATACTTTCATAGATTGAATCAGTGGTCGTATTCTCTAGTACAACCGCAAATATAGTAGAACTGAATAGAATGAATTAGTGTTAAAACGTCTCCAATTTGATATTTAAAAATATCTTTATTTATTTTGAAAAATTCTTAACACTATACATTATTTACAAAGATAATCTAAAAAAAATGCGGTTTGAATTAGCGAAAAGTCGATGCTGTTTGTGAAATAAAGGAAGTCTGCTTAAAATAGAAATTTTAACGCACATCATTTATAAAACTGACTTTCCGTTTTGACAAAAACGCAGGTTTTCTCTTTTAGAATATCGAAACGCGAAGGTTGATGTAAAGAAATTAGAAAAGTGTAATGAGAAATAAACTTGTTTTCTCATGTGAAAGCTATGGTTTGAAAAGAATGACAGCTATAAATACTGAAAATGTTTTCAGTGCAAACATAAATGAGAAAACAAAGTGTTACATTGCTTTAAAACTAAGTTTGGCGTTTTACCTTTGCTTTGTTTCATTACACATTTAGATGTAAAAAACAAATAATGGAAACAACACTTGGAATCTTGACAAAAAAATATTTTTTCCATTGCTGGAACAGAAGAATTTTACACCACAGGGAAAGTGAAAAAGAAATTATTTATTTCATCTTTCCCTGTTAACTAGAAATTTTGACTTTCCACAGAAGTTTCAAATTTTGCGTATTTCAACATACAAACTGATCATTTCTCGTAAGACAAAGAACGTGCCTGTGAGCTGAGCTTTGCTGTCCAAAAGAAGGGAATTTATTCCGCAGATTACATATCTAGTTTTCCTAAAAGTATTTTTGGAATTCAACAAATGCGCCTATTTCGATCGAAATCATCATTCGTTAAGCTCCTCACTTGGCACGCATATGTGTTTCTCAGCTAGCAATCACTTTTCTGATCATTCCACAATTTCAGCAGGAACATTCTGGTACCGACGTTATATATTAAATTAAGAAATAATCATAAGGTGGAATAAAAAGCAACGTGTATTCACAATTAAATGTTTATTTTAACATCGAATACACACTGAGTAGCCACTTTATTATGACCACCCTCCGTACTTCGTTGGGCCACCTTTTGCGTCGATTCTTGGTGGCATAGACTCCACGAGATGTTGATAGGTGGTTTGTGGAATCTGAGACCATGCTTGATGAATAGCACTTTCCAGGAGTGTGAGATTGCAGCGTTGTGGATCCAGCTGTCTAATGGCTCGTTCAACTTCATCTCACAAATTCTCAATGAGGTTGAGATCTGAAGATTGTGGGGGCCACCTAAGCAAAGTAAACTCACCGGCATGTTCCTGAAACCAATCCTGAACAATACGAGCACTATATCAGGACGCATTATCTTGTTGAAAGTAGCCACCGCCATTGGGATAAACCATCCACATGACAGGATGCACTTGGTCCTCAACGATGTATAGATATGATGTACCAGTCAGACGTTGATCAACACGAATTAAAGGGCCCAAATCATGCTAGGAAAATATTCCCCAAAGCATGCCAGAAAAACATTCCCCAAACCATAACGCTGCCTCCACCAGCATGAAGGCTTGTAGCAATGCATTTGTGGTCCATGCTTTCGTGCTGTTTCCGTCAAATTCTCACTCGGCCATCGGCATGGTGCAACTGAAAACGTGATTCATCGGACCACATAATTTGTTTCCAATTATCGACTGTCCAATCCTTGTGCGAACTGGAGACGTTTTCTCTTGTTAACTGCAGACAGCAAAGGTGTTCGAACAGGCTTTCGGCTACCATATCCCATCCGATGCAGTGTACGGCGAACAGTGCGTGCAGATATCATTTGAGGGGATCCTTGATTAAGTTGATCTGTAATTTGCTGCACTGTTGCCCTTCTGTTGTCTGTTACCAGTCCGGACACTCTGCGTTCCGCCCGAGCAGTCACTAGTCGATGACGACCACACGTTGCGTAGAGACACGGTTTTTTGGCTGACAGTCCAGTCTTTAAACACTTTAACAACAGCTGCTCTGGAACATTTCACGAATGCGGCTGTTTCGGTGATACTCGCTCTATGGCTCCGAGCTCCTACAATCATCCCACGTTGAAAGTCCGTCAAATCGCATTTTTTACGCATCTCGTCACCAAAAAATCACTTCTACTACTGTCGCAAGCACTAAGCTTTCCGTTTTTATACTAGCCTCGCCCTCTGGCGGCAACAGCGTGCAGCCATAGCTCATTTGCTTAAAACTATCAGGTGGTCATGATAAAGTGGCCGCTCAGTGTATGTAGTTGAATTCTTGTTTGTTTGTTTGTCTGCTATACAAATCTGCAGTTTTAAAATTAGAACCACCAAAATTGCTTACCTTTCTCATGCTACTCTAACTTAGACCGTTTAGAAGAGGTTGGAATCCGAGGTCAAGGGGTCTCTATACAAAAGTTTCCTAAAAAGTTCTATTTTTTACGCTTTCCAACCGTAGGTTGAAGAAACGTATATGCTCAAGCTTTATCGGTCTGTCTGTCTGTCCGCATGATACTCGCGTAAAAATCGTTCGATTTCGATGCGATTTTAGTATGTGCTAGGGAACTACCTGCGGCCGAATCCTATTGTAAATGTATGAAATGGGGTCAAAGGTCAGGAGGTCAGGCCATAGGAGCAAGATCCATTCCATTGCATATGCGTCATAACTTTCGTAAAAATGGTTCGATTACGATGAAATTTTAGTATGTGGTAGGGGACTACCTTGGAACGAATCCTGTTGAAAATGGATGAAATGGGATCAAAGGTCAGGACATAGGAGCGGTATCCATTCTATCGCCCTCATGCGTCATAAGGTACGTTAAAATACTTCGATTACGACAAACCTTTATCATGTTGTTCCGGAGGTAAACTGAACCAGTTCTGATGAATATCATCGAATTTGGGTCAAAGGTCTGGGCGCAGGAGCGAGATTTATTCCACAGTAATTATCCTCATAACTTGACTGAAAATGCTTCTATTACAACAAAACGTCAGCATGTTGTTCCGAAGGTATACTGCTCCAATTCTCTTTAATATCATCGAAATGAGGTCAAAGGTCAGGGCACAGGAGCGAGATTTATTGCACAGCTATTATCCTCATAACTTGAGTAATATCTTGAGTAATGATTTCTGGTATGTTAGAACCCGTATCATAATCAATGCATTGCAGGATTTGATTAACTTGTATACTTTTTATTTTGAATTGGTGTACTATCCCATAGTATTCTAACGTAGGCCGTAGACGGGTTTGGGAAGGAGTCGTACCCCGGGGTCAAGGGGACCCAATACAAAATGTTCGTAAAGAGTTCCTGTTTTTGCTTTTTTATTTTGAATTAGTATCATATAAGTATCTAGTGGAACTCTAATTTTAACCGTATACGGTATTTGGAAGAAGTTGAAGCTCGGGATCAAGGGGCTCCCTTACAAGATTTTCGTAAAAGTTCCATTCCCTTAGGCTGTGAAGTCTTGTGTACCAATTCTTCTTCGAAAAATTTGGTACACAAGACTTCACAGCCTAATGAAAATGATAAACATCTGGAAAAATGTGACTGCTAGGGGGACATCGGTGGTCTACATATTTGATTTTTATTAATGTACTAGTTTTCTAAATTTCATTAAAATCCGTTCTTTTCAGTCAAGCGTTTTTTATACCACCTATTATTGTTTTCGTTAATTTGTAATAAATTCAGCGAAATAAAGACATACGAACATGTGACAGCAACTTTGGTAAAAAATGAACAAAAATTAAGAAAGTATATCAACTGAAAATGTTTCTCTTTCTCCATCAGCTTTTTCTTTCAAACCTTCAGATTTTTGTCAGATAACAGGTATTCTATTAAAGGCAGGTTGGTTATACACTATCTACCGACAAGTAATTGGACACCCCTGCAATCGACGATATCTGCGGGTCCTGATACACGTCACGGGGGCCGCCGTTAAATATGGGGTTGGGGAAACAACAACGCAACCAGTCGCATGCAAGATGCCACGCAGTTCGGAACTCTCTGATTTCGAGAAAGGTGTAATCGTCGGGTATCACAGAAATGGCTGATCCATACGTGACATATCCAGCGAGTTGAAGTACCCAAAATGCACAGTGGCCTACGTGATTGGAAAGTGGAAGATGAGAGGTGACTGTCGGAATGTGCCCCGACCCGGCAGACCCTCAAAACTGGGAGTTAGAGATCGACGGGTGCTGGCCAGAGAAATTCGGAAGAACCGCACAAAATCGATGGGCCACATCCGCGAGGAGTTTCAACAGGCATCCGAGAGTGTTCTTTCGATGAATACCATCCGTAAGGAAGCCCATTTGCTCGGTTATCATGGACGTGCTGCCGCTCACAAGCCTTTGATCGCCAAGTCCAATAGCGCTGCTCGGCTAACGTGGTGCAAAGAACGTCGACAGTGGACCGTTGAACAGTGGAAACAGGTTCTCTGGAACGATGAATCAAGGTTCACCCTCTACCGTTCGGATGGCAGGGTCTGGGTTTGGCGTCTGCCTGGAGAACGCCTCCTGCAAGAATGTATTGTGCCAACTGTGAAGTTTGGCGGCGGTAGAATTATGCTATGAGGTTGTTTCTCCTGGTATGGCACGGGACCCTTGGTCGCAATTCCTGGTAGACTCAACGCCTACTGCACCATTTTGAATGACCATGCGCTTCCTACGTTGGGGCAGTTTTACGGGGTGGACCCATGTTACTTTCAGGGTGACAATGCCACCTGTCATGTTGCGAGGTCCACCATGGCTTGGTATGGTGACAATGGGGTTAATCGAATGGACTCTCCTACGCGGAGCCCAGACCTTAACCCTATCGAGCACCTATGGGATGAGTTGGAGAGTCGACATAAGGTGTGCCCCCACCGTCAGAAATCGGTGAAGGAACTGACCTGTCTTCTCCAAGTCGAGTGGAAGAAAGTACCGCTAGCTGTCGTACAACGCCTGGTTGATAGTATGCCCCGGAGGGTCGCAGATGTAATCGCCGCTCGTGGAGGCTCCACCAACTATTGATGGTGAATAAACTTCGTTTTCCTTTGCTATCACAGGTGTCCAATTACTTGTTGGAAGATAGTGTAGAATACGTAGATAGCATAGATAGGTAGATTGAATTCAGAATACGTTCAAACAAAATCCAACAAGTCACTCGGGCATCTGATTAAAAACAAACATGTCACTTGAAATCAGAACGAAAACAAACATGTCAACAGCAAAAAGTTTAGTATTTTGATTTTAAAATATTTTTGATCTGAATCAGATTCATAGACGTGTTTGGAGCCTCAAAGGGAAAGTGGCTGAGAGTTGAACAGTACGAAATTTATTTCGCATAAGTCGATGAACGTTTTTCCTGCCTACTGCAAATCTAGATCTGATGTACATGTTAAGTTTGGCTTGCGCGCTCCTCAAATGTCTCTATTTACAGCGATCTCCGGAACCAGCTCGAGCTTCACTGATATCCATCATATGACGTACTCAAGACCTGCTGTACTCCATACTTATAATCTTTTTCTCGTGCAGACACTCCTAAATCTGATCCTCCCATGACTCCGTTGGCCTTCCTCTGCCTTTCTGTTCTGCCACTTGGGCTGAAAAAATATTCTTAGTAAGCATCTCAATACTCATTCTTACAACATGGTCAAACCACCTAAGAATATTAGTCTCCACCCTGCTAACAACATTTTGCTTCACGTTACACAACTGCAACACCTTTTCATTCTTCACGTGATCAGCGCGTGTCTTACCAGAAAGCCCCAGTAAGTAACGCATCTCTCCAGTACACAAAGGTCTCCTATGTCTCATCTCTAGTATCCAGGTTTTACTGCCACACATCAGAGTAGGAACAATTACACTTTCATACACAGCCATGCGGGACTCTCTTGAGAACCCATCATTCCTCTGAAAACCTCCTAAAGCTGCTATGATTTTCAATGACGAATTCCCACTCCTGCTAATTTCACCATCCAATTTGTTCTCTCTGTCAAACATACTTCCTAAATATACAAACTCATTCACCTGGTCAATAATTACGCCCTTTAAAATTATCTTGCATCCCGTGCTAACAGTTCCTCTCTCAAAAACCATAATTTGGGTTTTTCCCTTATTTACACTCAGTTCGAATTTCATACAAACTTCGTACATCCGGGACAGCACACACTACACTGACAAAAGTCAACGGACACTTAGAAGAGAAACACAACATATCATTTATTGACATACATTAGTACGGTGTCGGTCCACCTTTGGCCTTAATGCATGCACTGACCCTTCGAGACATGCTTTCGACAAGTTTTGGAACACAGCGATAGGTATGCGCTTCCATTCAGTACATAATGCTGCAGCTAACTGTTGCTTAGTAGTAGGCCTTGGTTCCAAACTTTTTATTTGGCGTTCTATTTCATCCCATAGGTGTTCTATGGGATTCACATCAGGGCTCTGTGCTGGCCAGTCCACACACTATACGGAATTATCGTCAAACCAAGCCGCAACATTCCTTGATTTATGGCTCGGTGCATTGGTACCAACAAGGCTCGGTTCCACAGTATTGCCACAGAGTTGGTAGGGTATAATTGTCCAGAATATCGAGGTAGACGTGCTGGTTAACAGGTTTGTCTAAGATAACCAATGGGCCGGGACCATACCACGAAAAACACGCCACAGCTCCAAACGTGAACGTATGAACAGTACACTGTGGTAAATAGAGTTCCCCGGGCTGCCGCCATACCCACACACGGCCATCAGACTGATGGACTGTGTCTCTGGATTCATCAGTCCATAGGACCCGTTTCCATTGATCTACGATCCACGATAAATGTTCTTTCCACCATGCTAAACGACGAGTAGCATTCCGAGTGGAGATGAAAGGCTTATGAGCAGCCGCATGACCATGGTAATCCATGGAATGGCGTTCTCTGCGAATGGTACGTGTACATACCGAGTTTCCAGCATTTTCACTCACATGTACACTGAGTTCTTGTGCAGTACTCCGTTGATTAGCAGTAACGACTCTCCTGAGGCTTCGACGTCCTCTATCACTGATTTCTTCTGGTCGGCCGGTACGTTTTGCTGCTTCAGGCACGCCATGTGTCTTCCACGTATTCAGTACATCCAAAACAGTTGACTTGTGTATGTTTAAACGCCTCTCGGTTTCTCTTATGGACAACCCACTAATATAACACCCAACAATCTTTCCTTTCTCAAAGTCAGTTCAGCGACATTTTCACTCAACTTCACAGTGCGATATGATCGCGGTCAGCTGCAGGCTTGTATTATTCTCTTATGGACAACTCACTAATATAACACCCAACAATCTTTCCTTTCTAAAAGTCAGTTCAGCGACATTTTCACTCAACCTCACAGTGCGATATGATCGCGGTTAGCTGCAGGCTTGTATTATTCTCTTATGGACAACCCACTAATATAACACCCAACAATCTTTCCTTTCTCAAAGTCAGTTCGGCGACATTTTCACTCAACCTCACAGTGCGATATGATCGCGGTCAGCTGCAGAGCTAGTTTTATATCGTTTGCGACTATACCGTGCATCTTAACAACGCAACGGATCTGTGCACTTGCTTTCGAAGGGGTGTCCGGTGACTTTTGCCAATATACAGTAGTATACTCTGCAACTCACTTTTGCTCTCTGCCAACAGGGCTGTGTTGTCAGCATACAGCAATCTGTGCACGCACGGATATTACCCAGAATTCCAAGTTCATCCATATCTCAATTCTTGAACTCGATATGTTACTAAGGCGCGACAAACAACTGGTCTGTCTTCATTGACACGTGTCACAGAATCATTAAAGATAAATTTTGTATTTGAGGTTACGGACAAATCAGGACCATCCACTCACTTTCGTCCAACACCAAGCGTTTTATTCTTCCCAAACACATACACTTTGTGCCTCTGATAAGCAGTACTTTTGCTTCAAAACACCCTTTAAGAAATGAGGATTTACGTAATATGTCTTTAGTGAACAGATATCAAGTCGTTAAGAAACGTATGTTGGTTTAAATCTGAAAAAAAAAATACTGTTACGAACGAATTTTATGTATATCTGCTATAGATCTGTATATTTCTTGCGCAAACATGAAACAGCTATATAGAAAACCAGATTAAATCATACATTAAAAGCAAGTAAGAAGAGTTCTTTGCGTAGGAAAAAGAAATAATAATGAAGAAACGTTTGCTTGTTTAAATCAGAAAAAATAAAAGCTCGATAAAAGTAGTTGTTAGATTGAAAAGTAAGAAAATAAAATAATGATGGTACATCGAGAAGTTTAACGAGTATGCAAGCATTTAGAAAAAAAAGTAGATTAAGATAATGCATTAAAAGGTACATTTCACTGATTAATCATAAAAAAAATACTTTATTTATGCATAAAACATTGCGGCTTTTATGGCGGAAAAAGGTACAATGTTAACAAATGTAACAGAAAATGCTATGACCAGTACATTGTACATTAATAAACAATCGTATTTTAAGAGTCTGCAGCACAAAACTTTGGGAAACGTCTTTATGCTGGTACGTCCGTTTAAAAAGCGTGAAATCTCCTCTAAGATCATTAAAAAAAATCGTTACGTTGAAAAATTATGTATGGGAAATTATGGGGGAAAAAAAGGAATAAATTCGTTGCAAAATGATCAAGTTATTGAAAAAAAAATCAGACTTGGAGCTTATTGTGTCTAACAGAATCTCAAATGACGTCAACTCCTAATTTGTTTTGTAAGAAAAATTCCTCCAGCGTCTGTGCGAACCCCATCATGACTGTATCGGTGATGTCATAGCATTGCTTGCTAGCACGGTGATGTCTCCCAATGACTCATACCAAAACACGTGGCACACAAAATGGTATTCTCTGAGAAAACGATGACTCATCTCAAAACACGTGGCACACAAAATGGCATGGTCGGAGAAAATGATGACTCATCTCAAAACACGTTGCGTACAAAAGATGGCCGGAAGGAACACCTGGAAAAAAAAATGGCGGTGACTGACGTAATGATTGACCACATCCGTCTGTGCGGGAGCACGTGGCCGCAGTGGGCGGGGTCGGGTGAGCACGTGGACAGCAGTGGGCGGGGTAGGGGTGAGCACGTGGGCAGCAGTGGGAGCACGTTGGCCGCAGTGGGCGGGGCCGTGGTGCGTCGGGGTGCGTTTCCTTTGTGATGAAAACCCCCATTTCTTACTACCCCCATTTCTTACTACTAACGTGCTTAATGCTGAACGACTTTTACGCGTGAGTGTGGATTTACGGTTAACTCTTTACGTAAATACGACGATTCGTTCTCTTCAATTCCGTGTTTATTTTGCCTTGTGAAAACCTGAGAAAGACAACATCTCAACAGGAAAAAAAAACATGTTGCAAGAAGCCATTTACAAAACTTTAAAGTGATGTCATAGAGTTTGTTTCGCGGAATGAATTCGCTTTCTTCTTCTTCTCTTTGAAGTTCACGTCAAAACTTCAATTCTCTGCCAGTCTTTTTTATTTATTTTTCCTTAACACAGATTCCCTCGTTTTCCGGTTGCCTGGAACTCAATCTATTAAAATCTCATTAGGACTAGAAATATTATAATGAGCTCTCATTTAAAATGCGACTACTCACTACTTCATGTTCCTGATTATCATTCATTGTTAAGAAAGGAAGCCGCGTTAAGTTGTGTCTTTAACTTATGGCCCAATTACCACAACAATAAGGCAAGACTTTCAGGATGACTTTTCTCAACGAAATACGTGACAGTTTATAGTACTAGTACTGAAATAATTCTACGTCCGTCCTCTTACGTACACTACATTTACTCATTAATTTGTCACGTACATACACTGAATGGGCATATTATTATACTATATACCCGATGAAAGAAATTGAAACTAGGCTCGCCCAAGTTTTCAATAGATGTCTCAATGAACGAAAGAATCCTGAGGATTAAAACAATGCTGCAATTGTCCTGCTACATTAAAAAGATGAATTTGAGAATATGAGGAATTACAGGCATATCAGCCTTCTATCAGTGACTTATAAAGTCTTCACTAAAGTTATTTCATATTGCTTGAAGATAACACTAGACATGGCTCAACCGAGATGTACTGAGAGAACTAATTAAAAGAACGCGGGAATGTGAACTCCAATTAGGCATGTTTTTTTTATTGATTTTGTAAAGGCCTTTGATCCCGTGAAACCATCAGCAGTTGCAGTGGCTTTAACATCCTGCCGCGTTAAAGATGCGTACATTAGCATTACACTACCCAACACACATTTTGGTGCCTTGCAAGTTAAACATATTCTTAGATATATTTGAGACGCTGATACCAAAAATGGCATCCGTTTTACCCTATAAGCTCTAGTTTTGGAGATAGGGCATACCCACTCTATATGCTGATTCCACTGGTCATCCGTCAAATTTCGGAATCCTGCCTCGCATGATCTGCTATTTTTGACATGATCTTGACAAATATTGATACTATATACATACTACTGAAACAAGCACATATTACTAAATCTGTATATTTTAACACAAGAGCATATAAACTGATCAGTCATTCAACATATGAGAAACGTCTTTTATAGGACTTTTTAGAGTGAGATCTACGAGGATAGTCTCGCTGAAGGTTCCAGCAGTAATCTTCAATCATATGGGTATCCCACCTACCCTGGTATCTGTTTTCCATAGCTTTAATAACCTGATGAAATCTTTTCACCTTTCTCTTCGCTTAAATCACCAAGGTTTTCTGGAAAGCGATCTAGGTGTCTGTGTAGGTAATGGAACTTGATGCTCATATTACAGCCGAGATAACTAAAATTGGAGTGCATGCCCTTAACTAATTCAGAGTAGTTGTCTGCCTTATGTTTACCAAGAAAATGTTTGACAACTAGAACAAACGAAGTCCAGGCAAAAGACTCAATGTTGTCCATTGAATCTATGAAATATGGATCGTTTAAAAGCTGCCTTATCTGGGGACCACAGAAAATCCCTGCTTTCAGTTTTTTTGTGCTCAGTCCAGGTAATGTACGTGATAAATATCCAAAGCACAAATCTTCTTTGTTCAACGCCTTTACAAATTGTTTGCTTAGGCCTAGCTTGATATGTAAAGGTGGAAGGATGATTTTGTCTCTGCTTACCAAAGGTCTCTTCACGACATTTTGTTCTCCAACTACCATATCTTTTCTGAGAGGCTACACTTTTCCTATCCAGTGGTCGTGTTTGGCTCTCCAGTCCCAAAGACATATAAAGCACGGATATTTTGTGTAACCACTTTGGTGACCAAGGAGAAAGTACACCATCTTTAGGTCTACACAAATCATCCATTGATGTTCTTGATACTTCAGGTTTTCCAAGACTAGAGAGATTGACTCGTACGTCTTTGTCATACTGGCTGAGTGACCAATTGGAATTGAGCCATATCTGTTGCCGCTGTGTAGAAGAACACATTTTAAACTCCGCTTGGAGCTATCAATGAAAAGGCGCCATTCATTTGACATGTGTGATGATAGACCCATTTTCCTGAGAAGGCCACTGACATCATTGCAGAACACTAGGTTGTTGTCCTTAGAGGAAAAGCGCAGCAAATCCTTTTCTCTGCTACGGTAAAACGTAATGTTGGTTCCAGATTGAAGTAAATTATTTTCATTCAACCTGGAGGTCAGCAATTCTGAAGACTCCTTTGAGAGGTTTAGATACCTAATGAGGTCACTCAGTTCATGTTGGTTAAAAAATTGAGCGCTTAATGAAGTTCCTACGAAATCACTGTCACTTTTCCCACTGCTCTTATCTTGTATGTGAGTGATCAGACATGCTTGCTTTTTCATCCTCTGGCAGCTCTGGTAGGTGGATGAAAAATGGAATGGGTACCTCATTTGAGTGTCGATGCGGTCGTCTTGCAGAATCGAGGTCAGGATATGTCCAATTGCTTCGATTGTTTCGATTGATGCCCTTGATGTTGACAGGACAAAAATAACAGTCATCATGGTGGTTTTTAGTTTCCCTTCACACCATTTGTATTCCAAATTTCAGAGAGCACCTTTTACCATTTGTCCACTGCCGTAAATTCCCCGTGAAAGTTTTGCATACAATATGGGGAGCCCACGACTTATCTTGGTATCCAAGCTGAGAACCAAAATAACCAATATATGTCCGCTTCACAAACTCAGAAATAGGTTTCCTAATTTCTTTAAGGGAGTACTCGCCACAAATGTAGCAAACGACATCGGGATGATTCAAGCAACTTCTTCGTGGAGAAGCCCATGACGTCTACTTACTCAATCTGCAAACAAAATTAGATCACATTAGATTATCTGGTTGTACAGTTGTTCACACACTCCCAATTAGACTAACAGACACTGGCTTTACACTAAAAAAATAACAATATTTCTGCACATCAGCATATAGGGCGGGTATGCCTTATCTTCAAAACTAGAGCTGATAAGGCAAAACTGATGCCATTTTTGGAATCACCCCCCAAAAAAAAATACCAAAAAATAAGTCTAACTTCCAAGGCACCAGAAATTTTTTTAGTTGGGTTGTGTTATTAATAATATCTATGAAAATGCAAGTGCAAAGGTTCAGCTATTTGAGTATACTGCACCAATTGAAATAGGAAAGGAGTGACAAAAGATGACACCATCTGTAACGTTATTTTAAATACACCAGCCAGTGCATACTCAAGAAACGCATATAGCGTATTAAATCCGTTAATTTTTGTGGTGTAGTAAGTACAAAAATTCGCCAAGCCTTGGTATTTCACTGGAAAGCTTTTCAAGGCAATGGTAGACATAAAATACATAAACAATTTTATGTCTATCATTGCCATCAAAAGCCTCCCAGTGGAGTTCGCAAGCTTGGCGAACCTTTGTGCTTACTGCACTACAAAAATAAACAGATTTAATACGTTACACTCGTTTCTTGAGGTGACAACATATTTCTGTAACTCCTTAATGCCACACTGCAAAATGTCTTTCAATCATTGAATTGGGAAAAGAAAGGGATAAGTTTTAATGGAGATTATTTAACTCACCTTCGTTTTGCTGATGGCGTCGTCTCTCTTTAGCGCTGCAGAGTATGATCCAGGAAGTTACTGACAAGAGTAAAAAAGTGGGATTAAAGAATGAACTCTCAGAAGCCAAAACTGATGTACAGTGCTTTTACAAGAAATACAAATTTATCGATTAACGGGAAAAAGATTGAGATAACCGATACCTACATTCTTGGACAGCACATATCAAGTGAGGGTCATATTAAGGAAGAAATTAATCGGCGTAATAACCTTGGTTGGAAAGCTGTTGGAAGAAACAGTATAACTTTTAAGAATAATATGCCATTGTATCTTAAAAGAAAAGTGATTAATAAATGCATCCGTCTAGTGCTTACGTACGGGGCAGAGACGTGGACATTAATAAAAAAACATACATAGACTGCAGACAACCGAAAGAAGCATGGAGACATTTCGAATCTTCTTTTTATATAAAAGGCAAGACTTGCGACGACGTGGATTACTTTTTAACGATAAACAAAACTACGTACGCTGTTTAACAGAAGGAGAACATTTAGATTTCGTGTTTACACCGTGTTATCCCTAACCGTTCTTGTTTAATGTTTTCTTTACATCTTCTTTTCTTTCGTGCCAAGTTGGAGTTTTTTTGGGGGGAGGGGTGTAGTGGAAGTGGGAGCACATAGTTGTGGGTTGTAAGATGGTTTACTTTACTGGCGCTGAGTAAGGAAAGGACCAACGTTACTGTCCTTCGCGAACTTGACTGTTGCTTTAAACCTCGTGTATGCCGCGTCAAAAAAGAAAGTTAACCCTATCATTAGATGAAGAGATTGAAGCTAAACTCCGCAAAGCCAATTACGATCGAGCAAGGCGGCTACAACGCACTGCAGTCTAAAGACAAGAAGTTTACGGCCGCAATGCCGAACATGCTTGAAAAAAGAGACAAAAATGCAGTGCAATTGAAAGAAATGCTAATATTTGTCGTTTGCGTGATCGTCGAAGTAATATGACGCCTCAACATATTGAAGCTGAATCTCGGCGAATGAGAAATGTTCATTTTGTAGTAGCACAAAATATGACCCAGGAACAAAGGAATTCGAGAGGTTCAGAGGAAATTAACGAACAGACAAAAACAAAGCAATGTTACACGTCGTGTGGCTTTAAATGTTATAAACGATGAAGAGACTGTAACGAGACATTCATGTGGCACTCTTTAGCAGATTTGTAAATTTTGCAAAGCCACACACTTTCCCAGAGAGAGACGTTCAGATGGTAAATTTTCCAAATGTTGCTAAAAAGGAGCAGTAAAATTAGATCGCATTCGCACTTCCTCATTAATTGGGCAACTTATGAATTCTCAGCATGAGCATCCATATAAATTTATGGTTAACATACAGACAAGAAATATTTCTCTTGCATTTGTATTGATAGGAGCACAAATGCCTCCTCGACCAGGTTACGGGCCTTATTATTTTTTTAGAATAAATGGATAAATACACTGAAGTGCCAGAAAAATTGATACATAAGTCAAATACTTGGTAGGTCCCCCACGGGAGCGCAGGACTGCAGAATTACGACGGGGCATGGACTCCACTAGCTTCTGGAAATATGCTGTAGGCAATGTACGCCATACTTTCTGCAGAGTGTTCCACAATTCGGGTATATTCCGAGGTCGCGGATTCTTGTGTTCGATGGCACGTTGCATTGCCTCCCAATCTATCACGTTCAGATCTGGAGACTTGGGTGGGAATGGCAGCACCCCAAACCCAGATGAATGCTCCTCTAACCATAATGTGGCGTCCCGACACTTGTGTGGAGAAGCACTGACCTGTTGGAACAGGCCCAACCCATCAGCATGAATGCAGGACATGAACGGGTGTACCTCGTTAGAAAGGTTGTGCACATAGCGTTGGCCGGTCACAGACGTTTGTAGACGTACCAGGGGTCCCAGTGAAGTCCAGCTAAACACACCACATACGATTACGGTCCCCCCACCAGCCGGTACAGTTTCCTGTTGACAGGCGGGATTCATGGCTTCATGGTGTTTGCGCCACACACGAATCCTGCCATATGTCCGATAAAGTTGGAAACGCGAATCGTCAGACCAGGCTACTTGTTTCCAGTCATCAAGTGTCCAGTGGCGGTGTTGCCGTGCCCAAGAGAGGCGCATAGCTCTGTGTCGTGCACCCATCAAGGAGACTCGAGTTAGGCGTCGGCTCCCAAAGCCCATATCGTGCAGGGTTCGTTGCACAGTCCGGACGCTGATGCTTGTTGTGGCTCCAGCATTGAATTCCGATGATACCTGCGAGAGTGTTGCACGCCTATCGCGTGAAGCGATTCTTGACAGCCGACGATGGTCGCGTTCACCCAATGTCTTTTTACGGCCACACTGGTATCGTAGGTTGTAGGTTTTGTCGGAATTCTTGTAGTCACGGTACACCCTTGCAATGGTCGTTCGTGAAAATCCAAACTTCGTTTCTACCTCCGAAATACTATGGCCCATCTCACGAGCGCCAACTATGACACCGCGTTGTAAATCGCTTAAAGCGTTATTACTTGTCCTTCTCATGCCGAAAACAGCTCTGACAGCTGGCAAGGATGTCTATCGCTTTATATATGCCCTGGCAGACGCAACCGAGTAAGCGCATAAATGACGTTGCTGTGTATTTTGCATAAGCTCGTCTGCAGAAGTTTTTCTGGACGGAAATACACGCAATTTTACATATTGGATCCTGATGAGGCTGCTGCCCAAAGAATGCAAATGAGAGAACATGGTGGGTGCAATGAACGTCTGTTACGAACACTCGGTACATTCACGACAGGAAATGATCCATTTCAGGAAGCATGTAAAATACTTTATGAAGTTGAGCAGGATAGTATTCAAGGTGCTCATATGAATTAAAGTAATTAATTCAAACACTCGACGTGGATCAGAAACACCAAACAGAAATCATCACTCTTTCCACGTTAATAAGTGAGTCTCGGAATTTCAACACTGGACGCGGATCAGGAACATCAAACAGAAATCATCGCTCTTTCCACGTTTATAAGTGAGTCCCGGAATTCGAACACTGGACGTGGATCAGGAACATCAAACAGAAATCATAGCTCTTTCCACGTTAATAAGTGAGTCTCGGAATTTCAACACTGGACGCGGATCAGGAACATCAAACAGAAATCATCGCTCTTTCCACGTTTATAAGTGAGTCCCGGAATTCGAACACTGGACGTGGATCAGGAACATCAAAAAGAAATCATAGCTCTTTCCACGTTAATAAGTGAGTCTCGGAATTTCAACACTGGACGCGGATCAGGAACATCAAACAGAAATCATCGCTCTTTCCACGTTTATAAGTGAGTCCCGGAATTTCAACACTGGACGTGGATCAGGAACATCAAACAGAAATCATAGCTCTTTCCACGTTAATAAGTGAGTCTCGGAATTTCAACACTGGACGCGGATCAGGAACATCAAACAGAAATCATCGCTCTTTCCACGTTTATAAGTGAGTCCCGGAATTCGAACACTGGACGTGGATCAAGAACATCAAACAGAAAGCATCGCTCTTTCCACGTTAATAAGTGAGTCCCGGAATTCGAACACTGGACGTGCATCAGGAACATCAAACAGAAATCATCGCTCTTTCCACGTTATTAAGTGAGTGTCGGAAGCAACCTGCAATGTAGTTTGGCAGTTAATCACATGTGAGTCTGGAGAATTCGAGGCCGCTGTGGTGCAATGGTAGCATGTCCAGCGGATAACTGGAAGACCCTGGCTTCAATTCCTGGTGGCGGCCGATGATAAATTTTTCCGAGACTCACGTATTAATTTGAAAAGAGCGTTGTCTTCTGTTTGGTGAATTAAAGTAAGTATCTACCTTCGTGATCTGGTGTTTAGCTATGGACAACTGTGTGTTGTATTGGCAAGAGTTCGACGGTTTGATGATGTCACAGTTAAAGTAGTCCATGGGCCAGAACAAGGAAAAATACTTCTAGATTCCTAAAAGAGATTTATTAAGAATATCGTGTACAAAAATATTTTTAAATGTCGTTGACTTAATTAATAAATACTAAAAAATCACGAAAAAACACAATTAATGCAAAACACCCCAAAACAAACATGGGGTAGCACGCAGAAGGGAGTCCACGTCCCTCACCAAGGTAGGTTTATCATCAGGCAAACGCTTCCGCATTTTGTATTTCTATACATGAACAATGAAGCACATCAAGGGTATGTTACAATGCATAGTCATTGTTAACGATGTCTCCGCAAAAGATAATAATAAACGCTTGAACAGCAAAAAGTGATTTCTAGAACAAGAAGGAATCCTATTTGGGGATGTTGCAAGGTAGATTTCCTGTGGATGAATATCTCTGTAAGAAGCGTGAAGTCATTAAGCTGGTTCGCCAGAGTAAGGCAAAAGATAAGAAGGAGAAGGTGGAAAGGCGTGAATTGGCTTTTGGAAAGATAGGAAGACTTTCTGGAAGTACATGAGACTCAGGAAGAATAAGGGAAACAAAATTGTAAGTTGTGTGAAGAATAGGATCAGCAAAATGATGTTGTGTGAAGAATTGTAAGTTGTGTGAAGAATAGGATCAGCAAAAAGATGTTGTGTGAAGAATTGTAAGTTGTGTGAAGAATAAGATCAGCAAAATGATTTAGTATCCCATGAGTCATGTGAAAGATTGGGTGAATACCTCTGCAAGTAATTAGATCAAGAAAGCAAAGGAGATTCTGAGGCAGAAGCAGATGATGTCACGGTGTAAGAGAGAAGCACAGGAGGGATCTCAAGAGATGAGGTGTGTAAAGCTTTAAAATCTTTTCAGAATGGTAAGACTCCGGGAGTTGATATCATAACTGCCGACATGTTGAAATACGGTGGTGACTCTGTAATTGACTGGTTAACTGAAATTTGCCAGTTGTGTCGGGAGTTAGGAATGGCACCTCGGGATTGGAAGGATGCTATCATTGTTCCCTTGTATAAGAGAAAAGTGTGATCAGATTGATTGCAAGAACTATCGTGGTATTAGCCTACTGAGTGTGCCAGGGAAAGTGCTTGGTAAGGTCGTTATTGAAAAAGTATGGGGTCTTCAATCACAGAAAGTGTGGGGGTCTTCAATCACAGAAAGTGTGGGATGTTCAGACTGGTTTTATGCCTGGTAAAGGCTGCACTAACCAAATTTTTGTACTACACATGATGATTGAAAAGTACAACATACAAGTTTGTCTGCGCCGGGCAGCCAATTTGGGTCCCCTCACTCCGGAGTAAGTCGCTCTCCCAACTGAGCTACGTGGACATGTGATCTCACTGCTATCTGCCTTTATCTCGTGCCTGGCTGTTAGTAAGAAAAATTTTACTGCCTTCGTAGATTTAGAGAATGCTTAACACCGAGTAATAGGTAAGTAGGACATTTTTGAGGAAGGTATTGAATGAAAATGGTGTTACTGGGAATCTGCTTAACTGTGTAAAAGCCATGTATGCTGGTAGTAGAGCTTGTGTACAAATGAGTGGTGTTTTATCAAAATGGTTTTCTATTGGTGCAGGAGTCAGACAAGGTTGCGTAATGTTACTATGGCTGTTTAATATATTTATGGATGCGAGCATGCGTATTTCCAAAATAGATAATACTGGTTTATGGCTTGGAGATATCCATGTGTGCATATTGCTGTATTCTGATGTCACTGTCCTGTTGGCAGAGAGCAAAAGTGAGTTACAGAGTACGCTGTCCCGGACGTACGAAGTTTGCATAAAATTCAAACTGAGTATAAATAAGAGAAAAACCAAGTTATGGTTTTTGAGAGAGAAACTGGTAGTACTGAAAGTAATATACACTGCTGGCCACCCAAAATGCAACACCAAAAAGGACACGAGATAGCAAAGCCAGATTTACTGGGCACATAACAACAGATACAAAGATGAAACGATTGAGCTTACAGGCCCGTGCGACTTGCGGAACACGCAGACATCAATAGTTCGTGTGGCCCCCATGGCTGGCAATAACAGCCGCTACACGCCGCGGCATCGAACGAAAGAGGCTTTGGATGTGGGCTTGGGGTATGTCGATCCAGGCTGCTTCCCCACGTTGCCACAGTTCATCAGGCATAGCAGCGGGGGTGCTTGCCGGGCCACTCGGTTGCCGATCAGTGACCAGACGTGTTCGATGGGCGACATATCGAGAGAACAGGCGGGCCACGGCAGCAGTGACACCTGGTGGGCCGTGAAGAATTGTTGCACGATGCGTGCCACGTTCGGGCCGCATTGTCCTGTTGAAACGTGGCCGCTGGCAGGTCCTGCAGGTAAGGGAAGACTACGGGCTCCAAAACGTCGGAGATGGTGCGGTGGCTGTTGAGTGTACCGGAGATGCGTACCAGAGGGGTGCTGGTGTCATATCCAATTGCGCCCTAAACCATAACGCCAGGCGACGGACCGGTATGGCGATGCATAATGCAGGCGTCATACAGTCTCTCGTCGCGGTGCCGCCACACGCGGATCCGACCATCGTGGTGTTGCAGGCAGAAGCGGGATTCGTCGGAGAAGACAATGTCGTGCCATTCCGTAGTCCAGGTGCGGCGTTCAACGGCCCACTGCTGCCGCACTCGCCGGTGGTGTAACGTCAATGGTAATCGGAGCTATGGGCGCCGTGCGAGAAGTCCCCGCTCCTGCATACGACGTCGAACGGTACGCGCTGACACAGGTTGTTGCGTAACACCCGCTAACTCCTGCGCTAACGTTCGTGATGTGGCGGGGCGAGGCGTCAATGCCCGCCGCACAACATGCCGGTCCTCTAGTTTGGTGGCGTCCCGCGGCTGCAGTAATCTCTCACGTCGGTCCGTCTGTCCCTCCTTCACCCACCGAATCCATACTCGCCTGACTGTGGTTGGATGTCGTCGCACACGGGCGCTGATGTCTCGGTACGACAAACCACTGTCACGATAAGCCACTATTTGTCCTCTGTCGAACTCTGAAACGTGCTGGAATGACTGTCGTATTCTGCGACAAGGCCTCAGGAAGCTTCCTACGCACAGGTCCGGCAGCACAACACACTTCCATTACTTACACCCCGCCTTCGGGGCACCCTTCTTATAGTGTTTCCCGGTGGCGTGCCAGGCGCACATGATTTGCATATACCTGCAATGCTAATCGTTTGCATGTCCTCTCGCGGGCGACGCATGCTGCGAATTTCAGGCCAATCGGATGCTTCCTTCTTGGTGTTGCATTTTGGGTGACCAGCAGTGTAAGTCTAAATGACACAGTGATTGACCAGGTGAACAAGTTTGTGTATTTAGGAAGAATATTTGACAGAGATAACAAACTGGATGGTGAAATTAGTAGGCGTATTAATTTTTCATTGAAAATCATCTCTACTTTGGGCGCTTTTCAGAGGAATAGTGAGTTCTCAAGAATTTCCCGCATGGCTGTGTATGAGAGTGTAATTGTTCCTACTCTCATGTATGGCAGTGAAACGTGTGTACTACCAAAGAAACAGAAGTCGTTTGTGTGTTGGACAAATGCGTTACTTACGAGGGGGGCGTGTGGCCGGACACGTTCTGATTGTGTGAGGAATGAAGATGTGTTGCCGTTATGTAATGCGAAGCAAAATGTTGTTAGCAAGGTGGAGACCAATATGCTTCGGTGGTTTCGCAATGTTGAAAGAATTAGGGATAAGATGTTTACTAAGAAAATCGTTTTAGCCCAAGTGGCAGGAAGGAAAGGTAGAAGAAGGCCAAGGCAGTCTTGGGAGGATCAGAGTCAGGAGTGTCTGCATGCTAAAAAGATTATGCGTATGGAATACAGAAGGTCTTGAGTGAAACCCGAATTGTACAGGGTGATCCATTTAAACCAGTACCATGTGATTTACTTATAACTTTTCATAAATAGCAACAAAATCATACAGTAAGTTGAGAATTATACATGTGGTATTGGAGAATCATTTTACCAAAGCAAATGCTGGAATTGTCCTCCATTTTCTTGTAAACACAATTGAACACGCCGCACCATATTCAGTGATGTCCCATGTAGAGTACGAGCAGTAACATTGCCAATTTCAGTCGTGATTGTTTCACGCAATGCATCCAATGTTTTTGGATGGGTTTTGTAAACTCTATCCTTTAAGTAGCCCCATAAAAAAAAGTCAGGGGAAGTTAAGTCCGGAGATCGGGGAGGCCATATGTTTTTTGAAATTAATCTGTCATCAAAGAAGCTGGTTATGAGTTCCTTTTATACTTTCGATGTGTGACACGTAGCGCCATCCTGCTGAAAGTAGCCCTCTGTCAATTCAATGTCATCAAGTTGTTCCACAAATTCATGGAATATGTGGCAATAAACGTTAGTGTTGACATTCTCAGAGAAAAAAATGGGGCCAATAATTTTCGTAGACGAAACCGCACACTATACACCAACCTTTTGTGAATGCATCGGTGTTTCACACATAAGGTGCGGGTTTTCGGCAGCCCAGTATGTGCTGTTTTGCGAATTGACGTAGCCTGACAGATGAAACCAGGCTTCATCCGTAAATCATGTGATGGAGAGAATATCAGATCACAAATTAAGAAAATTTTGAAACCATTTGCAGTAACTTACTCTCTTTTCCTTGTCCGGTTCCTGCAGCTGATGGATTACGTGCACTTTAAATGGTCGAACATTCGCTTTTTTTGCTGCCATTTGACAAGTTCCGTATGAATATCCTGTCTGTTGGCTTAATCCGCGCAACGATTTCGTCGGAGATTGACGTAAACGTTGCCGAACATCGTCCACACGTCTTTGGGGCATCGGATGGTGATGTCTACCGCTACTGCTGAGAAGAGAACCGGTTTGCTCCAGTTTTTTTGCCATCGACAGAATTGTTGACTTGCTTGGCGCTTTTCGAACTCCAAACTCTCTTCGAAATGCTCGTTGCATTTTGATGACAGAATTGGTTACCCAATACGATTTCACTGAAAAAACACGCTCTGGAAGAGAGTACTGCATGTTTCCGAATGCACGCAAGTGAATGACAATGCAACAACAAACAAATCACGAGCTGAGTTAATTACGGTTAACAATCTTCTTCCCGGGGGCGGTTTTCGTTTTCCAGGAGTTGCTGCTTCTATTGAAAAAAAGAAGCAGTTCCTTGAGCAATCCTTTGCAAAAATGTTAGGTTTTTTCAGGGTACTGGTTTAAATGGATCACCCTGTATGTCAAGATCGCTGTAAATGGAGAAGTTTGATACGGGAACAGTAAGTAAAAATTATCTGTTTTTTTTTGTATTTCATCTCTGAATCTCAGAGAACAGCTTAGTGGCATGTATGTACAATCATGGACAATGAAATTTGCTTACCAAGAAGGAAGCATCGGCTTGAACTGAAATTTTATTGACGTAATGATACAGATGAATGATACACATGATGGCAAAAACAGAACTGCAAGACAATTACAGAGGGATCTTTGGCACGCAATCCGGTCATCTTTAACAGCGCGTAGCACCTCCTAGTGCGGTGATACATGCTGCAATACGGTCCGGCGTGGAGGCGAACAGACGCCTGATGTTGGGCAGACTGGCCCACACGTGTTGGACGGTGTGCTCCAAATCCCGGATAGTGCGGCAATACGGCAGCCGGCGTTTCAACTGGTCCCACACATGCTCGATAGGGGACATGTCCGGGGAGCGGGATGGCCATCGAATTGTCTGTACGTGACGTGGGCATTCCTCGGCAACCCGAGCAGTGTACGGGCGGGCATTATCCTGCTGGTATAGCGCACCTGGAATCCCGGCCAGGAATGGGAACACATGGGGCCGTAGGATCTCATCCACGTACCGCTGGCCAGTCACTGATCCACGTACCACTACTAGAGCTGATCGGCTATAGTAGGCAATGGCTCTTCAGACCATAATGCTTGCAGCGAGGGAGGTGTGGCGCTCGATAGCGAGGTTGCGATTGTGCCGGTTACCCTGCTATCTCTACGCCCGGGCACGATGATCATTTGTTCCCAAAACGAAGCGGCACTCATCGCTAAACACCACACGTCTGAAAGACGTGAAACGCCACTGCACACCGAGCAGGCGATGTTCCGATGTTAATGGAAGCACACGTAATCGGCGCTGGGATCGCAGATTCGCTACCGTGAGGTGTCGGGAAATGGTTCGTGGGCACACAGTAGCCACTACATCTGCCTCCATAGTGGACCGGGCCCCCGTGGAATCTGTTCGTAACTGGCATACGATCCGTCGATCCTCTCTACCGGTGGATCAGGAGCCTCTCCGCCGTGTGGAAGTGACGTCACGTTTGCAATGCTTCCAACGCAGTCGGACGGTATGGTCAGAATGATCTACGTGGCCAGCTATGCGGCGCGCCGACCACGCTACGGTTTTCATCCCGATGATCAGGCTTCTCTCAAAGTCCTTAAGTTGCGTAAATCCACGTCTGTGGCGTCTATCCGGCATTCTTGTCACTCTGTACTTTTTCTTGCGTCGGCCGCTGCTTTTCGCTTTCGTGGGGCATCGAGTGAGTGCACGCCGGTTTATAAGGCTGCATGTTCGTGCTTGCAGCGCCACCACAGGATGTGTGGTCATGCGCACTCACACCAAACGAGGTTCATTTGCATACCAGCACGCATTCTAGCTGCGTGCGAAGTTTCGCGGTTGTAACATGCTGTCTTCTAAGCGCGCAAATTTCGTTGTCCGTGAGTGTTGATGAAAAGATACTGCAATGCGACTCGTGCCGTTATACGGACTAAAATTGTGAAGTCTTTGGAAACTCAGTAAATTTCTGAATAAGAACGGAAAAGCCCATAACCGAAATTCTGTTAAAAAAACGATATTGAAAACTGTAAACCTATGAAAATACCAAAGTTTCCGATATTAGAAACGGAAATGTCGTTAAAAAGTGGGAGACCTACTGGGAAGTCTGTTGCAGGTTATTTTCATGAACTTCCGGTGAATTCATTCCACATATATTGCTGAGATTCTATTTAAACGACGCTCACTCTGCAACGGAGAATCGATGCAACCTTTTTTTGTTTTAAAATTTGTAATTGCCCAAATGAATATCACGTTTTTTCATTTGGCATTTAAGATCCGGCAACACGCTTCTTTAGAGTAACGCTTTGCTGTTATGAAATTTTTAGTTCTTTCTGTAAAGAATACAGTTCTTCAGGAAGCTCGTTAAGTTTCTCTATTTCTTCTTTCCAGAACTTCCGCGTACCTGCTTAAAGCGTTTCAAAATACTTTAATTACAAAAGCAATTAAATTAAGTTCAACCGGGTGGAAGGTATTTGCACTATTCTTGTCAACAGTAAAATAATAAACGTGTTTTTTTTTGTTTCTTTTTTTTTCCATTCGCGCATACGTTTCAAACCCACATGAAACTCATGTTGATCTTTCTAAAGAAATCATTAAAAAGAACGATTTCGAGGGGGAAAGGATCCTGTAATTATAAAGGAACATTTATGATACTTAAAGAGATGATTTCCCCTTTGTTTCGCTTAATGAATCTGTTTTATTAATCATCTCTCCCGATGTAGTACGAATCAAAATTTCAATTCCCTTTCCTCTCACAGTTTTTGATATTTTTTTACCCGTCCCTAATTTTTCAATCCGCCTAAATGCAATCTATTAAATGCTCGTTAGGGCGCTGGTTATTTTAATGGCTGCTCATTTAAAAGAGGATCGCAAGTTACTTCCAGTCACTTGATTTTGCTACAAAGACCTGTTTTCGTGGCGTTCAAAATGTACATGAGAAGTCATGAAAACAAACGTGTTCATAAGAAAGTTTTGAATAGCGGCAGATCCAGTACTCACCGACTTAAGCGATTGTACATCCTAAAGCAAGTTTCTTCTTTTCAAATGCCGAATATGATAATTAGTGTATTTATTTTCGCAAACGTTGCTGAAATAAGTGCGAAGGTTTTCGTAAAACTTTTCACAACACTAAAATTTGCTGTAAATTTGGAGATTAAGCGTTCTGTTCGACACTGAAGAGCAATTGAACTAGAGACAGCTGGCGTTATGCAAATGTGGCACTGTGGGCGGCACTGTAAACGAAAACGACATGACGTATGCAGCGATCCGACAATATAAGGAGTGATGCGACGGGAATCAATGAGAATCGGAAGCAGTATGAGTAAGACGAAGGATCTAAGCACATTTGATTGTGGGATAATTGTCGGGGCCCGACGAATGGGTCACTCCATTTCGGAAGTCGCGCAGGCACTGGGATTTTCACGAGCCACTGTGTCACGGGTGCACCATGAGTACATCGAATTCGGTGAAACCATCCCTGCAAGGGCCAACTGCCATGGACAACAGCGTGTGGATGAGCGTGGTCATCGTCGGCTAGCTCGCATTGTAACAGCGGATAGACGGGCCACAGAGCAAGAAGTCACTCGGTAATTTAACGCTAGTGCACAAAAACGTGTAAGCAGCCACACCATCCAGAACCATCTCCTTGTTATGGGGTACAGAAGCCATCGTCCCACGAGGGTTCCGCTGCTGACAGCACATCACAGCGTGCAAATATTAGCATGGGCGCAGGAACGTCGCCACTGGTTCCTAGACATGTGGAAAATGTTGCCTGGACTGATGAGTCGAGATTCACGTTGGCACATACGGATGGCTGGATACGAGTACGGGGTAAACCACATGAAGCGATGGATCCTTCTTGCCAGCAGGGTACTCTTCAAGCTGGTGGAGGGTGGCATTCTCGTCTGGGGACTCTTTACGTGGATTGAAATGGGGCCCCTGGTACGTGTGACATCGTCACTCACTGGTGAACGTTACCGGGATATCCTGGACGACCATTTGCTCCCGTTTGTGCGTCTTCAACATCCCACTGGGGACATCATCCTGCAACAAGACAATGCACCGTGCTATCTCTCCCGAATTGTATGCGAATGGTTGGATGAACACTCCACAGACGTGACCTCGCTTCCTTGGCCAGCTAGGTCACCTGACCTCAATCCCATCGAGCACATCTGGGATACCATCGAGAGAGATGTTCGAGGCTCTGACCCCCATCCCCTCCATCAAATCTTCGTGAGCTGTGGGAGCTTGTTAAGTGATCGTGGATCCGTATGGCTTCCCAACGATTCCGGTGTGTTATCGAGTTCATGCCGAGAAGAATCGCCGCCGTCATCAGGATGAAAGGTGGTGCTACACGTTACTAGACGGGTATATCTAATTTAATTGCTCTTCAGTGTATATACTCACACAGGTCACTGAATTACACAGTCCAGTCAAATTATAGTAACCACCTCCTACTTCTGACGTCAACAGCGCTTTGCCAATGAAAGAAGGCACGTGTCGTGAGCTGGCTTGGAGGGTATATAAGGTATGCTGTAGGCAAATCTGAAAACATATCAGTCATGGTCAAAAGGAGCCATTTATCAGACTTACAAAAAGGGATGATTATCGGCTTTCGGTCCAAGGATGGCAATATTTCTGAAACAGCGCAATTTGTGAACTGTTCACGTGCTGCTGTGGTTAATCTGTATCGTGATTGGAGAAATGATACTATTCCGAATAAGCGACGTGGAAACTGAGGAACACCACGTGTCATTAATGTGACAGGTGAACGTCGGCTTCGACGGTGGGTGAGGTCCGATCGACACGTTACAGTGAAGCAACTCTCTGGGCGAATGAACCAGGAGACTACCGTATGTGTGTCTAAAATGACAGTTCAGCAAACCATGCTGCGTATGAGGCTCCGACGCAGACGGATGGTCATTGCGCCTATGCTAACGAAGGTACATCAACAGAAATTTGCATGGCAGTATCGGAATTGGACCTCCGCTGATTGGCAAATGAATTACCTTCACTTAGTTGCGTTTTCTGCTTCATCGAACGGATTGACGTTGGCGTATAAGGCGAGAAGCACTGGGTGATAAACACTCTTCATCCATTTCTGGAAGAACGCAAGCTATATTATTCGGTCTGTGGAATGTTTTCGTGGAATTCTCTGGGTCTACTCATATTTGTGGAAGGCACTATGAACCAAATTCGTTATGAATTCATTCTTGCAGACCACGCACACCCATACATGATGATTGTCTTCCGTGGGGCGGATGGGATCTTCCAGCACGACAATGCGACGACAGCTAGAAATGTCCGAGAGTGGTTGGAAGAGCACGATCAAGACTTCAAAGCGCTTCCTTGGACCCCTAATTCCCCAGACTTATACCCAATTGAGAAACTGTGGGACCCCCTCAATCGTGTTGTTCGCTCTATGGATCCTCCACTCCGCACTCTCCAGCAGCTGTCAGATGCAGTGCATCTGACAGCTGCTGGAGAGAGCTGGAAGGTGTTGGAGGTTCTGGAAGGTGTTATTGAGTCACTGCTGGAGGTGCTGGAAGCAGCTGACTGAATAAGGTTCTGGAAGGTGAACACCTTCCATCACCTCATTGAGTCAGCTGCTGGAAGTGCTGGAAGGTGTTCACGCAGGTATGGCTCCACATACCTGCGTGAACACCTTCCAGCACCTTATTGAGTCACTCCCAACCCGTCTAGCTGCTGCCCGCGCTACAAACGGCGGTGATATTAGCTGGTAGTCACAACAATGTGACTCAATCGTGTAGAAGCTTTTATGCAGATTTACGTATCACATGAGTCAAATGAAAACCTTAAAAGTACCATAAAGGTTTCAAAATGCGATGTCATTGGCTTATGGCTTGGCACTATTTGTGCCAATGACTAAAGGATTTTCGTACAGGTGGCAGCACGGTGCAGACAAACTTAGTTACGTCACTCTAGCAGTGTAAAAATGGCCGCCATCTTGAGACATGGTCCAAAGAAGAGCAACGCTCCGCCATTCCGGTTTCTGAGTAGCGAAGGCGTGAAACCTATTGAAATTCATCCGCAAATGAAGTTGCAGTATGGTGATGCATGTCTCTTACTTCCAGCAAATGTACGAATGGACTTGGAGAATCCGAAACGGCGTGACTTCTGTGACCGATTCTCCTGTACCGGGGCAGCCACACAGAATAGTTACACAACAGTCCATTACAGTAGTTGAAGACATTGTGATGAGAAATCGCCAAGTGACGGTGGGTGAAATAGCCCGACTTTTGAACATCAGTCATGAATCAGCGCAACCACATCATCCATGATGGGCTCAACAAAATGGCTGCAAAGTTGGTGCCACGCCAACTGACTCCAGAATTGAAATAGCATGTTGATGCCTGTCAAGAAACTTTGGGGCGCTTTAGAAATGTTGATGCTTGTCAAGAATTTTTGGAACGCTTGAGAAATTTTGATCCATGTGAAGAAGAAATGCTTATGCCTGTCAAGAAGTTTTTGATGCCTGTCAAGAAGTTTTGGGGCGCTTTAGAAATTTTGATGCTTGTGAAGAATTTTTGGGGCACTCTAGAAATTTTCATGCCTGTGAAGAAATGCTGATGCCTGTCAAGAAATTTTGATGCTTGTCAAGAATTTTTGGGGCGCTTTAGAAATTTTGATGCCTGTGAAGGAGAAATGCTGATGCCTGTCAAGAAATTTTTTGATGCATGTCAAGAAGTTCTGGGGCGCTTTAGAAATTTTGATGCTTGTCAAGAATTTTTGGGGCGCTTTAGAAATTTTGATGCCTGTGAAGAAGAAATGTTGATGCCTGTGAAGAAGAAATGCTGATGCCTGTCAAGAAACTTTGATGCTTGTCAAGAATTTTTGGGGCGCTTTAGAAATTTTGATGCCTGTGAAGAAGAAATGCTGATGCCTGTCAAGAATTTTTGGGGCGCTTTAGAAATTTTGATGCCTTTGAAGAAGAAATGCTGATGCCTGTTGGGAAGTTTTGGGGCGCTTTAGAAATTTTGATGCCTTTGAAGAAGAAATGCTGATGCCTGTCAAGAAGTTTTGAAGCGCTTTAGAAATTTTGATGCTTGTCAAGAATTTTTGGGGCGCTTTAGAAATTTTGATGCCTGTGAAGAAGAAATGCTGATGTCTGTCAAGAAAAATTTTGTTGATGCCTGTCAAGAAGTTTTGGGGCGCTTTAGAAATGTTGATGCTTGTCAATAATTTTTGGGGCGCTTTAGAAATTTTGATGCCTGTGAAGAAGAAATGCTGATGTCTGTCAAGAAAAATTTTGTTGATGCCTGTCAAGAAGTTTTGGGGCGCTTTAGAAATGTTGATGCCTGTGAAGAAGAAATGCTGATACCTGTCAAGAAGTTTGGGGCGCTTTAAAGCAGAAGGGGATGGCATCATGCAAAGAACTGTTACTAAAGATGAAACCTGGGTTCACTATCATCAGCTAGAAACAAAGACAGCCACCAAGGAATTGCACCAACCCTCCTCACCATAACCGCAGAAGTTCCGCAAGCAGCCAACTGCAGGGAAGGTTATGATGACTGTCTTTTGGGAAGAATGAGGCGTAATTTTGGAGCAGTTTGTAGTTAAGTGGCCGGTGTAACAAAAAAAAGATAGTAAATGAAGTTTCTAGTTCAGTGGGCGGTGTAAAAAAACGGTATTGAATAAAACTTTATAATTTAGTGTCCTGTTTAAAAAATATACCGAATTGAATAGAAGTTTCTAATTCAATAGCCGGTATAAAAAACAACCGGTATTGAGAAAAAGTTTCTAATTCAATGGACGGTATTCCAAAAACCCGGTATTGAATAAAAGTTTATAATGCCATGACCCGTATTAGAACCCGGTATTAAACAAAAATTTCTGATTCGTTGGGCGGTGTAAGAGATCCCAGTATTGAATAACATTTTCTGATCGGTAGCCGTTATAAAGAATTTGTCTTGGATGAAACTTTGTAGTTTAATGGCCGGTAAAAAAATCCAGTATTGAATAAAGTTTCTAATTTAGTGGCTGGTGCAATAAAGAAAAAACTGGTATTGAATGAAAGTTTCTATTTCAATGGGCGGTACAAAAACCCGGTATTGAATGAAAGTTTCTACACTGCTGGCCACCCCAAATGCAACACCAAGTAGGAAGCATCCGATTGGCCTGAAATTCGCAGCATGCGTCGCCCGCGAAAGGACATGCAAACAATTAGCATTGCAGGTCGCATGCAACTCATGTGCGCCCGGCACGCCACCGAGAAGCACTCTAAGAAGGTTGCGCAGAAGGCGGGGTGTAAGTAGTGGAAGTGTGTTGTGCTGCCGGACCTGTGCGTGGGAACCTTCCTGATGCCTCGTCGCAGAATACGGCAGTCATTCCAGTACGATTCGGAGTTCGACAGAGGACGAATAGGGTCTTATCGCGACAGCGGTTTATCGTACCGAGACATCGGCACCCGTGTGGGACGATATCCAGCCACAGTGAGGCGAGTATGGATTCGGTGGGTACAGGAGGGACGGACGGACCGACGTGAGCGATTGCCGCAGCCGTGGCACGCCACCGAACTAGAGGACCGGCATGTTGTGCAGCGGGCATTGACGGCTCGCATCGCCCTGTTACGAACGTTAGCGCAGGAATTAGGGTGTGTTGCGCAACAACCTGTGTCAGCACGTAACGTTCGACGTCGTCTGCAGGAGCGGTGACTTGTTGCACGGCGCCCATTGCTCTGATTACCATTGACGTTACACCACGGATGAGTGAGGCGGCAGTGGGCCGTTGAACGCCGCGCCTGGACTACGGAATGGGCCAACATTGTTTTCTTCGACGAATCCCGCTTCTGCATACAACACCACGATGGTCGGATCCGCGTGTGGCAGCACCGTGGCGAGAGACTGTACGACGCCTGCGTTATGCATCGCCATACCGGTTCTTCGCCTGGCGTTATGGTTTGGAGCGCAGTTGGATATGTTACCCGCACCCTTCTGGCACGCATCGCTGGTACACTCAGCAGCCACCGCTACATCTCTGACGCTTTGGAGCCTGTAGTCCTCCCTTACCTGCAGGACCTGCCAGCGGCCACGTTTCAACAGGACAATGCGCGCCCGCAAGTCGCACGCATCGTGCAACAATTCTTCACGGCCCACCAGGTGTCACTGCTGCCGTGGCCCGGCTGATCTCCCGATATGTCGCACATCGAACACGTCAGGTCGCTGACCGGCAACCGAGTGGCCCGGCAAGCACCACCCGCGGCTACGCCTGATGAACTGTGGCAACGTGTGGAAGCAGCCTGGAATGACATACCCCACGCTCACATTCAAGGCCTCTTTCGTTCGATGCCGCGGCGTGTAGCGACCGTTATTGCCAGCCATGGGGGCCACACGAACTATTGATGTCTGCGTGTTCCGCAAGTCGCACGGGCCTGTAAGCTCAATCGTTTCATCTTTGTATCTGTTGTTATGTGTCCAGTAAATCTGGCTTTGCTATCTCGTGTCCTTCTTGGTGTTGCATTTTGGGTGGCCAGCAGCGTATTTCAATGGGCTGTACTAAAACCCGGTATTGAATGAAAGTTTCAATTTAGTAGGCGGTTTAAAAACCCGGTTTTGAATAAAAGTTTCCAATTCAGCGGCTGGTATAAAAAACCAGGGCATTTAATAAAAAATTATAATTCAGTTGCTGGTATAAGAAACCCGGTACTGAATAATAGTTTCTAATTCTTTCGGCTGTATAAAAGAACCCAGTGTTGAATAAAAGCTTTTTATCTTCGACTGTTATAACAAAACCCTGTATTGCATAAAAGTTTGTAGTTCAGTTGCTGGAATAAAAAACAACAACACGGTATTGAATAGTTTCTAATTCAGTGGCCGATGCTAAAAAACCGGTATTGAATAAAAGTTTGTAATTCGGTGGCCGGTATGAACAAAAAACGGTATAGATTAAAAGTTCCTGATTCAGTGGCCGGTATAAAGAAACCTAGCATTGAATAAAAGTTCCGAATTGAGTGTTTGAAACAGCGCAGTTTGTGAACTGTTCGCGTGCTGCTGTGCTTAAAGTGTTTCGTGATTGTAGGAATGGCACCATTGCGAATAAGCGACGTCGAAACTGTGGAGCACCACGTGCTCATTGATGTGAGAGGTGAACGTTGGCTTCGAAGGTGCGTGAGGACCGATTGACACGCTACAGCGGAGCAACTCACTGGCCGAATGAACCAGGGGGCTACCGGAAGTGTGTCTAAAACGACAGTTCAGCGAACACTGCTGCGTATGGTGCTCCAATGCAGACGGATGTTCACTCCACCTATGCTAACGAAAGTGCATTGGCAGAAAAGGCTTACATTTGGCATGGCAGTATCGGATTTGGAAAAGGATTGCCTTCTCCGATGAGTCATGTTTTCTGCTTCATCGAACGGATGGACGCTGGCGTATAAGGCGAGGAACGTCGGAGAACAAACACTCTTCAACCATTGCTGGAAGAACACAAGCTGGTGGGCGCAGTGTTATGGTCTGGGGAATGTTTTCGTGGAATTCTCTGGGTCCACTCATACTTGTTGAAGGCAATGAACCGAATTCGTTATGAATCCATCCTTGCAGACCACGTACATATACATACATGCTGATTGTCTTCCCTGAAGCGGATGGGATCTTCCAACACGACAATGCGACGTGCCACACAGCTAGAAATGTCGGAGAGTGGTTGGAAGAGCACGATGAAGACTTCAAAGTACTTCCGTGTTTCCCTAATTACCCAGACTTGAACCCTATTGAGCATCTGTGGGACCACCTCGATCGTGTTTTTCGCTCTATGGATCCTCCACCACGCACACTCCAACAGCTGTCAGATGCACTGCAGTCAGCATGGCTCTACATACCTGTGAACACCTTCAAGCACCTTATTGAGTCACTCCCAGCCCGTCTAGCTGCTGTCCGCGCTGCACACGGCGTTTACTCTGGATATTAGCTGATGGTCACAATAATGTGACTCGACCGTGTATCTACTTTTATGACTCCCGTATCATCTTTTACTGATTTCACGACAATAACTTCCATTAATTCATCTACCTAAAGTCCGCTCAATGCCAGAAATTTTTTATTCTTTTTGTTTGTTGTTATGATTTAATTCTACTTAGAATATTCCGGAATGTGACTGGGTGTGTCGTAAGTGATGTAGCCAACGCTATATCACGGAAGTATTGGAAGCTGATTTTATATCCTTCCTTCAGACGATCAAGGGAGCCGTTTTCCAACAAAACAATGTCCGACCCCATATTGCTCGTACTGTCTAAGACGTACTCTCCTCGTGTTTGCTGACCTCCTCGCTCGCCAGATTTGTTTCCTATAGAGAACGGCTGGGGTGTCATCGCTCCACGACTGGCTCGCATGTCCTCGCTGTAAACGAATTATGGATGCGTGTAGAAGCAGAATGGAATTCACCACCTCAGTCGACCATCCAAACTCTGTTTCATTCGATCTCAGGGCGTGTGGGGTCGGTTTTCACCGCATATGGTGGATTTACTTATTACTAATATTTTGGCTTTCCTCATCACAAACCGGTATGTAATTGTGATCGTTTGCAGCATGTACCATAACTAGGGATATGTAAATTCCGCCAAAAAATAAAAAATCGAAATTTCGCAAAAAAAAAAAAAAAAAAATCTTTTAAAATAAAAAATTTCGCATTTATTCGGAAAAACTGAAGATACACACAAAAAAATTGTTTTTCAAAGTTTATTTTACTTAGTTTACTGTTAGTTTACGTATAATGTTTTTAAAAGTTTACTTACTGGTAGGCTAAGAAACAAAATACTTAGTTAAAAGCCAACAATATTGTAGTAGTCTCTATATTCTCTTCCTTTAGTCTTTGCCTTCTGCCAGTAATAACTATGTTGTACATACTGGAATATCTCTCAGCATCCACGCTGTTAACAGAATTATGGAGGATTTGAATAGCTGCCTTTGCATAGTTTAAATAGCAGCATTTTGTTGCTTTTAAAATGTGTATGTTATCAGCAGGAGTCTCTTGGTTGACCACTGTAGGAAGCTGTCGGTGAAAATGATTGTATCCATCGATGCGCTCATCCCGTGGTATGTCTTTAAAAAATGGTGTTTTAGAGAAGCTTTCCAATAAGAAATTTGTGCTCAAAGATGGTGTGGGTGTGGTCGCGGCTACAGATGGACAAAATAGTCTGCCAATATGCTGGTAGGTTTCATTTGTTGCGTTGGATGTCGTATGGAGAGTCAATTTGCCCTTCTAGACGAACATTACAAAATTGCACATCACGATATCGCTTAAATACAACACCTCGTGGTCAAACTGTTTCACTCAATCAACTATTGTAATTCCTTCTATCAATATGGCCCATATTGATATACATCTATCAAACGGATCGCGAGCATTGTAGTTTGTAGTCTACTAGCAAAATGCAGAAACAAACATGTGCTCATTCATATTCTTTCAAGGCTAGCCAGCCAGTGCGACTGAGCGGCGCTGGTTGGCTCGCCGAGAGGGTAAGAGGCGTGGCCTGTGATTTCCCGGGTAACGCACGCTGAGTAGGACACGCACGGGGCAAGTGCTGCGCGAAATTACGTTCTGTTTTCGCTTTAAAAATATTAATTATCGAGATGTCGCGGAAAAGTAGTTAAAATCAAATTTTCGTATTTATTCGCTTATATTGGCAAATTTCGCATTTATTCGCATCTATTTCGTAAGTACAAAAATTACGTATAACCATAACCAATCACTCCCATATATTTCATCGTGATTTCTTGTTTCTTTCTTGGTGTTACAATTTCTATTAACAGCAACGTATTTAAAGAAAAATATATTCTCACTTAAAATGGAACTTTCACCCCACTTGCAAATGTAAACCAAAATTTTTTCCTTACCCATTTTTTTTTTCACACTTCATTCCTTGAGGTATTTTAAAATAGAATTCTCCATGACGTTATTATAAGGTGGCCTACGGATTCTAAATTACTTGTGCAAACTGCTCAGAAAGAGCGAAGCCCAGGAAAAGAATAAAAATCGGTTTGAAAAGTTGGAAGCGATAGGCAAAGAGAAATATGAAGCGGAATTCCTCAGAGGTCAAGGGGGTGTTTACATTTCAAAGATTCTTTTGGAAAGTAAATCTCCAGTGCAACTGAAAGTGAGTTACTGACGTTGAGTCGACAAAAGCGGAGCGTTAAAGTTTTCGAAAGCGACTGATATTCCCCTCGTGAAATTTTTGACAGCGAGGAATTCCTTTATCAAACACAATAGCTTCCACATGCGATATATGCATATTCTGATCGCGTGTTCCTGGTGAGTACAACTACTGCAAACTAAAATTCCGTCATACTTAGATCCCGGGTATACCAATAAAAAGAGATGCTTACAGTTTCAAACCCAATAAAATTATTAGCACACTGAGCTAGTATATAGCGCGCTTGGATGTAGGGCTAGGCTATTTTAAGAACTTTTCCAGTTCGCGTTGTGCATGGAATAACACTAGTTAACAAAGTTTTAGCCACATGGATGAACATATGAGTTTAATATAAGTTTCAAAATGAGCCATCACGAACCATTTTGTAAATAAAAGCAAGAAAGATGACACCAAGTTTTCGCGTTTAATTAGCACTTCTTTTTTACGCTTTCCAACCGTAGACTGAAGAAGCGTATATGCTCCAGCTTTGTTCGTCTGTCCGTCCGCGCGATAACTTGCGTAAAAATTTTTCGATTGCGATGAAATTTTAGTATGTGGTAAGGTACCACCTAGGGACGAATCCTGTTGCAAATGGACGAAATGGGGTCAAAGATGAGGACATAGGAGCGGGATCCATTCCATTGCCCTTATGCGTCATAACGTGCGTAAAAATAGTTCGATTTCGATGAAATTTTAGTATGTGGTAGGGCAGGAAATGGGGACGAACCTATTGAAATCGACGTAATGGGGGCAAAGATGAGGACATAGGAGCGGGATCCATTCCATTGCCCTTATGCGTTATAACTTGCGTAAAAATGGTTCGATTGCGATGAAATTTTAATATGTGGTAGGTGACCACCTGGTGACGACCCCTATTAAAAATGGAAGAAATGGGGTAAAATATCACGACATAAGAGTTGGATTCATTCCATTGCCCTTATGCGTCGTAACCTGCGTAAAAATGTTTCAACTTCAATGAAATTTTAGTATGTGGTAGAGAACCACCTAGAATCAAATTTTATTGAAAATGGACGAAATGGGGTCAAAGATCAGGACATAGGAGCGGGATCCATTCCATTGTCCTTATGCGTCATAACTTACGTAAAAACGGTTCGATTGCGACAAAACATTATCATGTTATTTCAGAGGTACACTGAACAGGTCCTGTTGAATATAATCGAAATGTGGTCGATGGTCAGGACACAGGAGCGATATTTATTCCACAGCCATTATCCTCATAACTTGAGTAATGATTTCCGGCATGTTGTAAAGCGTATCATAATCAATGCATTGCATGATTTTAGTAACTGTTTTTTTTTATTGGATATTTAACGACGACGAATAAAAAAAAGAAAAAAGAAAAAAGTGGGCTATATCGGGGCCGCCGGGACTCCTCCTCTCAATCTTTACGGGCCTGTCCACGGGATTAAAAACTTGCTTGTGACGTCACGCAAAGCGACGGGCGTGTCCATGGGTAGCTGAAGACATCAATGTGAAAATATTCATTATTTGCTTTAAATTATTTAAAGTCCTTTTGATTGATGATCGTGACCAATTACTACATGTACAAAGTGTAAGGTTTGTGTTAAAAAAGTTAGCGGCAAAGAAGATTGAATGTAGTAAAGGGAAAATTTTCAAAATGTAATCAAACTAAATTTGAACTGGGACTAAAATGCGCTTCTGTATTTTTAAATATATTTTTAAATAACTACTCAAAGTTGAAAAATGACAGCTTGAATATCAGGTCAGGGAAAAGAAAATATGATATGTTCGCAGCAGCAAATGAACGAATTTGGTTTTCGTGTGTGCCTCAACAAAAATGGAAATATCTGCAGATATTGGAAAAGACATTTGATGATCATCGTTACAGGGAAATTAAATCCTAGTTCCAGTCTAACAACCCTACACCCCATACAAATAAATATATTTCAATCTTCATTTTGTATATTTTCAATCTTAATTTTTGTATATTTTCAATTATCATTTCATGTGTGGGGCAAAATTATCAAGCATGCATGTTCTAACACATGCTCATAACCAGGGGGGGCAAAATCAGTACAAGGTGAGATTATTGTTGTTCATTCATTTATTTCTGTGTGTACATTGTTCTGAGAGTTACACATTTTCAGTGCAAATTTAGTCTAGTCGTCAGCCTCAACAATTTTTATTTATATCTGTATGCCCTGCAACATTATGCAGATAAATAGTCAGATTATACAGGGTGTCCGAGAATTATTAGACACATTACAAAATTATATAAAACAAACCATTAAACAGATAGAAAGAAACTGACTGTACTAACTTTCAATGCAACTAGACAAGTTAATACATTTCTATGTGAGATCCTTGGTTGCTCCTTGCACGTCCAAGCGGTACTCGATTTCATGCCATGTATTGGCAAGCATCTGAGGAGTTATTGAATTAATAGCAGCTGTGATACGCTGCTTCAATTCCTGCAAATCAGTATAATGCGTCTGATAGACACGATCCTTCACATAACCCCACATGAAATAATGCAATGGAGTTAGATCTGGAGAGCAAGGAGGCCACGGAATGGGACCACCACGCCCAATCCATCTGTTGGGGAAATAATCATTTAGGCACTTACATACACACGTTGACCAATGCGGAGGCGCGCCGTGTTGTTAGAAAACGACGTCACATCTTTTCATCTGGGGTATAGCAATATTTTCTAGCATATCCAAGTAAATGTCACCATTTATGGTTTTTTCGCAGAAGAAGAAAGGGCCAATCACTTCTCTTTTTGATAGGGCGCACCACACATTAACTTTTGGAGAATCACGTTCCAGTTCAATAGCAGCAAGAGGCGGTTCACTGCCCCATATCCTACAGCTGTGACGATTCACAATACCTGATATATAAAATGTGCATTCATCACTAAAATTTACAGTGCTGCGACCGTTTTCGTCATTTTCCACTCGATTCAGTATATCCACAGCGAAATCGTATCGCATAGTGTGATCATTTACATGCATCTTTTGCACTATTTGAGTTTTATAAACATGAAACTTTCATTTCTTGTGCAAGATATCGTGAACTGTTGATTTCGGAATGCACAGTTCTCTGCTTGCTTTACGAACGGATTTCCTGGGGCTTCGTCGGAAACTTTCATTAACTTGGTCAACCGTCTCACGGCTGACGCTAGGCCTACCGGCTCCTCCACGATGTTCCACATTGCCAGTTTCTTTAAACTGTTTCATCCGACGCTTAATTAAATTCGTTGACGGAGGATTACAACCATACTCTAAACGGTACCGTTTTTTAACTTTAATGACAGACTTGAATTCCGTAAGCCACATCGCCTTCTGCTGTACGGATGGCATGACTACTGATTGCGCATTCCTCATCAGGCCAAACCTAGCGCCATCTATCGGATTCTGGGAATAACAATTCTGCAAAACAAAAATATAGAAACCGTGTTAGTAATACGTGACATAGAAATACAGACAAGGCTCATAGTTTTTTGTCCGAAATTTTGTAATGTGTCCAATAAGTCTCGGACACCCTGTATCTTTAATTCCTTCAATTTCAAAATAGACTAGGGGAGGAGGAGAGCTAAGTTGTTAAAACTACACATGAATATAAACTGTAGTAGCATTATTAGATTTTTTGTCACTTTCTTTTCCAAATATGTTCTCAGTATTAATTTAGTATATAACTGGCCTGTCCCGGTTTTTTTTATTCATTCATTTCTGGGTGAACTGCAACATTAACTTGGTGCAGCATTATTATAACTTTTATTTTGTGAATAACCTTTTCAAACACATTCTCAGTATTTTAATTTTGGAACGCTTTCCCTCTTCAGATTTATTATTTTTTGGATGAAAGCAATGTTACTTGACCAGAAAAAGTTAAGGTCTAAAAACGCAATTTTGGAGGCTCTTTTATTAAATTTTCCACGGTTTTACTTTTACTCATGCAAACTGTAATGTAACAGTATATCAGCGTACTAATATATTGCGTTTCAGTTATTATCTGCGTCTGTTTAAAACTGCTTTAATAGACGATTTTCGTATAACCGTTTATACCCATACAGAACAGAGAAAGCGTAATTGCTGAGGAAGGTAAAACAGACGCAAATTTATTTATTTATGGAATAATTCAATAATAATCTTCACTCTCACTGCGCGATTTAAAATCCAATTTAACAAGATCACATTAAAGGTTTATTAGATTTAAATACATTATTTACACGTTAAAATCTACAACACTGCTGGCCACCCAAAATGCAACACCAAGAAGGAAGCATCCGATTGGCCTGAAATTCGCAGCATGCGTCGCCCGCGAGAGGACATGCAAACGATTAGCATTGTAGGGCATATGCAAATCATGTGCACCTGGCACGCTATCAAGAAGCACTATAAAAAGGGTGCACAGAAGGCAAGGTGTAAGTAGTGGAAGTGTGTTGTGCTGCCGGACCTATGCGTGGTAAGCTTCCTGATGCCTCGTCGCAGAATACGGCAGTCATTCTAGCACGTTTCGGAGTTCTATAGAGGAAGAATAGTGGCTTATCGCGACAGCGGTTTATCGTACCGAAACATCGGCGCCCGTGTGGGACGACATCCAGCCACAGTGAGGCGAGTATGGATTCGGTGGGTGCAGGAGGGACGGAGGGCCCGACGCGAGCGATTGCCGCAACAGCAGCACGCCGCAGAGCGAGAAGACCGGCATGTTGTGCGGCGGGCATTGACGGCTCGCACCGTTGCATCACGAACATTAGCGCAGGAATTAGAGTTTGTTGCGCAAAAACCTGTGTCAGCAAGTACCGTTCGACGTCGTCTGCAGGAGCGGCGACTTGTCGCACGGTGCCCATTGCTCCGATTACCAATGACGTTACACCACCGGCGAGTGCGGCGGTAGTGGGCCGTTGAACGCCGCACCAGGACTACGGAATGGCACGACATTGTCTTCTCCGACGAATCCCGCTTCTGCATACAACACCACGATGGTCGGATCCGCGTGTGGCGGCACCGCGACGAGAGACTGTATGACGCCTGCATTATGCATCGCCATACCGGTCCGTCGCCTGGCGTTATGGTTTAGGGCGCAATCGGATATGACACCCGCACCCCTCTGGTACGCATCGCTAGTACACTCAACAGCCGCCGCTAAATCTCTGACGTTTTGGAGCCTGTACTCCTCCCTTATCTGTAGGACCTGCCAGCGGCCACGTGTCAACAGGACAATGCGCGCCCTCACGTGGCACGCATCGTGCAAATATTCTTCAGGGCCCACCAGGTGTCACTGCTGCCATGACCAGCCAGTTCTTCCAATATGTCGCCTATCGAACACGCCTTGTCGCTGATCGGCAACCGAGTGGCATGGCAAGCATCACCCGCGGCTACGCCTGATGAGCTGTGGCAACGTGTGGAAGCAGCCTGAACCGACATACCCCAAGCCCACATCCAAAGCCTCTTTCGTTCGAAACCGCGGCGTGTAGCGGCCGTTATTGCCAGCCATGGGGGCCACACGAAATATTGATATCTGCGTGTTCCGCAAGTCGCACGGGCCTGTAAACTCAATCGTTTCATCTTTATATCTGTTGTTATGTGTCCAGTAAATCTGGCTTTGCTATCTCGTGTCTTTCTTGGTGTTGCATTTTGGGTGGCCAACAGTGTAGGTCTTTCGTGACGATAAAAATCTACTAGAACTTCCAGTGTCGATTATTATTGGATTATTCGAGTGGTGCCCGACAACCTATTCTGAGTTCTACCTTTCTCTTTGCTTTTCTTTTCTCTTTAATTTCGGTAGAACTACTGTTCATCATCATGATCATTGTCAGCCATTATCAATCCACTGCTGGATGAAGGTCTCCCCAAGTTTCTTCCACAACGGTCTGTCTTGTGCCAGTTTCCTCTATGTTACTCCAGCATACTTTCGAATTTCATCCACCCATCTACCATGTGGTCTTCTTCTGGGTCTACTATTATAAAGTAATATGTCATAAAATATTATGCAAAAAACTAAAATTTAGACCTTATTAAGCTGATCTTTTAAGCATTAAGTACGATTGAATGCCCAGAAGCAAGCAGTGCTGTAACCTTCTCGGTGCAATATTCCCTCGCTTAACGTGACGTCACAAAAACGATGGCCAAGCCCGTAAAGAGAGATGGGGTGAGTCCCTGGAGTCCCGGCTATATGCAGTCACCCGTCTCTAATTCAGCGCCACTAGTTCCAGGGAAGGGAGACATCCAGCGCCGTAAGACTAAGACAGCATTCATACCTCACCGGGTATTTTTTTTTTGGAGGTTTAACGGCCACCATGAGCAACTCAGTGGGCTATAAGCAGTCGCCCGTCCCTTATTTAGGGTCACTGGTTCCAGGGAAGGGAGAAAACCAGTGCCGTAAGACAAACACAACATCCATGCCTCACCGGGATTTGAACCCGAACCCATCTCGGACAATGATCAGAAGCCATCGCTGAGACAACGGCGCCACTGGGGTGGGTAGCATGTGTGTTGAATTCGTTCCGATGCGAATTAAAGTTTTCGAGATGTTCGAAATCAATGGAGCCGGTATGGAAAACAGTAGCACGTGACCCAAGAAAGAAGTTTTTCATGAGGGTATTTAATCCCTCAGATATTGCTGGAAATGGAATCGTAACTTACACCCTCCGGTTGCAGACTTGTGTGTTATGAAAAATTTGAAATGATATAAGAATCATTTCGCACCGCAAGCGCTAGCTAACAAAGAAGGAAGTTTTCGAATCGGACCTTTAGAAGCAGAGATATTGACAAAAATAAGATATACATCTACGCCCCTGGTGGAGAAACCACGCACTAATAAACAAAGACATCGTTTTTTCCACGTTTAGCAACGTACAGCAACCGAAAAATTGTTATTCGGCCGTCGTCGGGTAATTGATTCCCGGAACTCTCGTTAGCCTTACACCACGGTGGCCAACAATCAACGGCGCTATGTGCATTTTTCTGTCAGCATCTGACATTATAAATCCGTAAGATGCGCCCAGAAAAATGCACATAGTGCCGTGGATTGTTGGCCATTCATGTCGCACTGGCCGCTGCCTTGGCCAAGTACAATCCAGCTGCCGGAGACTGAGGGCCAAGATTTAAGTTGTGGAGTCATTTTGGAGTGGTTTGGCCATACCTCACCACACTGGACAAGCGGGAGGGTGAGTGTGGGATAGCATTTCCTCTAATCCCGATGGTATAGTTGTAGAGCTATTGGCGGTTGTCAGAGCCTCTTTAGTGGTAACAGGATGCACCACAAGAAAGCGGGGTTGACATTTGTCAAAGAGAAGCTGTTGTATGTTGCGCATCACTTGAAATTACATCCTATATCATCACCATTGTCAACCATTATCAATCCACTGCTGTTCGAAGGTCTCCCCAAGTTTCCTCCACAACGGTCTGTCTTGTGCCAGTCTCCTCCATGTCACTCCCGCATACTCTCGAATTTGATCCACCCATCTCCCATTTGCTCTTCTTCTGGGTCTTTTCCTTTCCCTTGGAGTCCAATCTAAAATTTCGGCTGTCCATCGATGGTCTGTCCTTCTGGCAGTATGTCCAGTCCATTCCCATTTCAGGGATTTAATTCTGATCATGATGTCTTCCACTCTTGTCATTTTTCGGATCCGCGAGTTCCTCTTATTATCTCTCCTGGTTACACCAAGTATGCACCTCTCCATGCTGCTTTGAGTTGTCTGCAGCCTTTGTATGTCTCTTTTAGTTAAGGTCCACGTCTCTGCACCATACGTAAGCACTGGAAGCATGCATTGATCAAACACTTTTCTTTTAAGACATAATGGCATATTGCTCTTGAAAATTATGCTGTTTCTTCGAAAAGCTCTCCAGGCAAGTTTTGTACGCCGATTAATTTCTTCATCAATGTGACCCTCACTTGATATCTGCTGTCCAAGATAAACGTACGTGTCTGTTATCTCCAGTTTTTCTCCATCAATCGATAAATCTTCATTTCTTGTAAAAGCATTGAACATCACTTTTGTTTTCTGAAAGTTCATTTTTAATCCCACTTCTTTACTCTTGTCAGCAAGTTCCTGGATCATACTCTGCAGCTCTGATGGGATAGATTCAAAAATGACTACGTCATCAGCAAACCGATGGTGGGTAAGATAATCTCCATTAATCTTTATTCCTTTGTTTTCCCAGTTCAGTGATTGAAAGACAGTTTCCAATGTGGCATTAAAGAGCTTCGGAGATATGGTGTCACCTTGTCTCACTCCCTTTCCAATTTTTATGTGTGTTGTATTTTCAAACAGCCGAATCTTTGCACTTGCATTTTGATAGATGTTATTAATAATATTAATGCATGCGTCTTCAATACCACTGGATTTCAGAGCCATTGTAATTGCTGATGGTTTCACCGAATCAAAGGCTTTTTCATAATCGATAAAGGCCATGCACAATGGAAGTTCATATTACCCCGCTCTTTCAATTAGTTCTCTCAGTACGTGGATATGATCTATTGTGCTGTAGCCACTTCTACATCCAGTTTGTTCTCTCGGTTGAGCCATGTCCAGTGTTACCATCAAGGGGTGTGAAAGAACTTTCGCGAAGATTTTATAAATTACTGATAGGAGGCTGATAGGTCTGTAGTTCCTGAGATCCTCAATATCACTTTTTTTATGTAGCAGAATCATTGTGTCATAGTTGGTGTTCGTGAAACGGGCCATTGTATTTCGGAGGTAGAAACGAAGTTCGTTTTTTCACGGACGACCATTGCAAGCGTGTACCGTGACTACAAGAATTACGGCAAAAACTCCAACCTACGATACCGTGTGGCCGTAAAAAGATTTTGGGTGAACGTGACCATCGTCGCCTGTCAAGAATTGTTTCACGCGATAGGCGTGCAACACTCTCGCAGGTATCATCGGAATTCAATGCTGGAGCCTCAACAAGCAGCAGCGTCCGGATTGTGCAACGTACCCTGCACGATATGGGCTTTGGGAGCCGACGCCCAACTCGAGTCCCCTTAATGGGTGCACGACACAGAGCTATGCGCCTCGCTTGGGCACGGCAAGACCGCCACTGGACACTTGATGACTGGAAACAAGTAGCCTACTCTGACGAGTCGCGTTTCCAACTGTATCTGGAAGATGGATGGATTCGTGTGTGGCGCAAACCCCATGAAGCCATGAATCCCGCCTGTCAACAGGGAACTGTACCGGCTGGTGGGGAAGCCGTAATGGTTTGGAGTGTGTTTAGCTGGACTTTACTGTGACACCTGGTACGTCTACAAACGTCTGTGACCGGCCAACGCTAAGTGCGCATCCTTTCTGACGAGGTACACTCGTTCATGTCCTGTATTCAAGCTGATGGGTTGGGCCAGTTCCAACAGGACAATGCACCTCCACACAAGTGTCGGGATGCCACATTATGGTTAGAGGAGCATTCATCTGAGTTTGGGGTGTTGCCATTCCCACCCAAGTCCCCAGATCTGAACGTGATAGGACACATTTGGGATGCCATGCAACGCGCTATCGAACACAGGAATCCGAGACCTCAGAATACACCCGAATTGTGGAACGATCTGCAGGAAGTATGGTGTGCATTGCCTACAGCATATTTCCAGATGCTAGTGGAGTCCATGCCCCGTCGTATTTCTGCAGTCCTGCGCTCCTGTGGGGGACCTACCAAGTATTAGACTGGTGTACCAGTTTTTCTGGCACTTCAGTGTTTTTATATATGTATATATAGCCCAAGGGATGATGCAAATACATAGTCCCCCTGACACGGACATCATGTAACTATGTAGAAACAAGTTACTCAAACATCTTATCTCTCCTTTCTTATGTTTGATCCTGTCATTGGAGATAACTTTCCCTTTCTAGTTTTTGCATTCTCAGCTCCATGAACTGAGCCTTGATGAGCAAGGGCTACTCCCACTAACGGGAACATCATGCCACTGGGTAGGAGCAAGTCACTCAAATAATTAATCTCCCATTTCTTATGTTTAACCGGTTACTAATGATAAGCCATCCCTTCTAGTCATGTCCCAAGGGATGATGGAAAGGGCTAGTTCCCCTGACACGGACTTCATGCCACTGGGCAGAAACAAGTGACTCACACATCTTCTGGCTCCTTTCTCAGGTTGAGTCTTATCACTGGTGAAAAGAGCTCAATTCTGGCTCTTTATTCGGCTTCATGACCTAAGACATGATGGGAAAAGGCTAGTATATTTTGTACGGACATCATGGCACAGCGTAAAAACATGTGACTCAAGTATATCTTCCCTTTCTTAGGTTTGTCGCAACTGTTATAGTTTTTTTAACAGGGAATCGGACAGAAAGATTAGTGTCAATCTTAAACGACCACTTGGAAGAACAAAACTGAGTAATGTTTATTGCTGAGCATGTTCAATCCGTGTGTAGCCCGCATCTTAAGCAGCGATTTTTGTGTTCGGATTAATTTATGATTAATCGTTCCAGCTGGTTAAACGATTAATCGTAATTAATTTGGAAAATCAAGTACATTAACATTTATGCACGTTAGCATTCGGTATGATCTCCACATTGTCATTTTAATGATAAGAAACTGGAACTACTTGTATCAATCGACAAAGCATTTCTCAGGCGCCACTTTTCTTTTTCAATTTATTCTCTCTTTCCAAATTTCAAAACCCCTGAAAACAATTCAAACAGAGTGCAAAATCTTCAGACTTGAAAAACGTGAAAAGACTTATTTCGAAACTTTTAAATGCTAGAAAATATAAACAGAAGAAGCCGAAGTTGCAGTGTCTGAAAGCACACGAGACTGTTGCCGAAAAGTCCGAATCATTCCGTAAAAAGCCACAAGATTGGGAGTCAAGGCTGTTTCTCTGTCAAGTACGATTACCTACAGATTACACTTTCTTTTACAAATACGGGAAATAAGAAAACGACCTAAAGATTACCTTGGAAACAGACACAGAAGGGCACTTAATGCTTTGTCTCCAGGTGTAGTTGTGGCGTTAGTCAAGGATTCCACGCTTCGTTTCTAAGGAAATGGAAGCACTTAGCGAAACTCCAGTTCCCTGAATCCAGCAATGCGCTCATGAAACCCCCAGTTACGCTATTCATCCTACTTTGATTGTCTGCGTACACGTCCCAGAAACGACGTTAAGCAGAAACTTTTCTGCCAACGGATATTTTGTCGAATCCTGGCTTAATATTAAGGGAAAGCTTTCAATATCCCCTGGCGAACAGTAGCTTTTATTGGCGAGCGATTTCAAATTATTGATCAAATGTGTTTTTAATCCCCGGTGGAGAGCTGCGTTTCAAATTATTTACCCCAGCGGTAAACAGCAGAGGAAGCTGTACAGTCAAACCTCGATTTAACGAACTTCAAGGGACCGGCAATGATATACGTAAAATAGCTGACTTCGCTAAATCGAGGAAACCTTTCGAATGAAGCATTCAAATTAAGCTAGTGTTCAAAATAGAACACGTAAGCAGCTATGTTCTCTTTCTTTCAGTGATTAACTTTTCTAGTGCTACCTGTTTTCATCAAAACTTCGCTAAATCGAGGAAACCTTTCGAATGAAACATTCAAACTAAGCTAGTGTTCATAATATAATACGTAAGCAGCTATGTTCTCTTTCTTTCAGTGATTAACTTTTCTAGTGCTACCTGTTTTCATCAAAACTTCGCTAAATCGAGGAAACCTTTCGAATGAAACATTCAAACTAAGCTAGTGTTCATAATATAATACGTAAGCAGCTATGTTCTCTTTCTTTCAGTGATTAACTTTTCTAGTGCTACCTGTTTTCATCAAAACTTCGCTAAATCGAGGAAACCTTTCGAATGAAACATTCAAACTAAGCTAGTGTTCATAATATAATACGTAAGCAGCTATGTTCTCTTTCTTTCAGTGATTAACTTTTCTAGTGCTACCTGTTTTCATCAAAACTTCGCTAAATCGAGGAAACCTTTCGAATGAAACATTCAAACTAAGCTAGTGTTCATAATATAATACGTAAGCAGCTATGTTCTCTTTCTTTCAGTGATTAACTTTTCTAGTGCTACCTGTTTTCATCAAAACTTCGCTAAATCGAGGAAACCTTTCGAATGAAACATTCAAACTAAGCTAGTGTTCATAATATAATACGTAAGCAGCTATGTTCTCTTTCTTTCAGTGATTAACTTTTCTAGTGCTACCTGTTTTCATCAAAACTTCGCTAAATCGAGGAAACCTTTCGAATGAAACATTCAAACTAAGCTAGTGTTCATAATATAATACGTAAGCAGCTATGTTCTCTTTCTTTCAGTGATTAACTTTTCTAGTGCTACCTGTTTTCATCAAAACTTCGCTAAATCGAGGAAACCTTTCGAATGAAACATTCAAATTAAGCTAGTGTTCATAATAGAATACGTAAGCAGCTATGTTCTCTTTCTTTCAGTGATTAACTTTTCTAGTGCTACCTGTGTTCATCAAAACTTCGCTAAATCGAGGAAACCTTTCAAATGAAACATTCAAATTAAGCTAGTGTTCATAATAGAATACGTAAGCAGCTATGTTCGCTTTCTTTCAGTGATAAATTTTCTAGTGCTACCTGTGTTCATCAAAACTTCGCTAAATCGAGGAAACCTCTCGAATGGAACATTCAAATTAAGCTAGTGTTTATAATAGAATACGTAAGCAGCTATGTTTTCTTTCTTTCAGTGATTAACTTTTCTAGTGCTACATGTGTTCATCAAAACTTCGCTAAATCGAGGAAACCTTTCGAATGAAACATTCAAATTAAGCTAGTGTTCATAATAGAATACATAAGCAGCTATGTTCGCTTTCTTTCAGTGATTAACTTTTCTAGTGCTACCTGTGTTCATCAAAACTTCGCTAAATCGAGGAAACCTTTCGAATGGAACATTCAAATTAAGCTAGTGTTCATAATAGAATACGTAAGCAGCTATGTTTTCTTTCTTTCAGTGATTAACTTTTCTAGTGCTACCTGTGTTCATCAAAACTTCGCTAAATCGAGGAAACCTTTCGAATGAAACATTCAAATTAAGCTAGTGTTCATAATAGAATACGTAAGCAGCTATGTTCTCTTTCTTTCAGTGATTAACTTTTCTAGTGCTACCCGTGTTCATCAAAACTTCGCTAAATCGAGGAAACCTTTCGAATGAAACATTCAAATTAAGCTAGTGTTCATAATAGAATACGTAAGCAGCTATGTTCTCTTTCTTTCAGTGATTAACTTTTCTAGTGCTACCTGTGTTCATCAAAACTTCGCTAAATCGAGGAAACCTTTCGAATGAAACATTCAAATTAAGCTAGTGTTCATAATAGAATACGTAAGCAGCTATGTCCTCTTTCTTTCAGTGACTAATTTTTGTGGTGCAACCTGTGTTCATCAAAACTTTGTCCGTAAACGAGCTGTGTTGTTTAATTTGAGCTGCAGATTTAACACTGAGACGAAAAGAAAACAAGAAAGATGACACCGAATTTTCGGGTGTGATTAACACGTCTTCTGAATCCGTTCTGACGCAAATCCAATTTATCAAAACTATTCAAAGTCAATGGAACCGGTATGGAAAACAATAGTATCTGACGGAAGAAAGAAGTTTTTCAATCGCGTTTTTAAGCCCTGTGAAATTGCTGTAAACGGAATCATTAGCTTAGAAACTCTTGGAAACAGAGATATCGACAAAAATAAGATGTGAATTTATGTCTTCTGGTGGGAAAACCATGCATTATTTTAGGAAGAAAGTATTCTCAAAAGGTTTTTCCATATGAGCGGAATTAGTCCAAGAAAAAAAAACATTTAGTCGAGTTTTCAGGAGCCTAGATTTTTCTACAAATACATCAGAAGCAGAAACTAACACTTATGCCCCCTGGTGGCCAAACCATTCTTTACCAAACATTAGAAATTATGTGATTTTTTTTCCATCAGGCTTTGTATGCGATACAGGAATAATTTTGCAAATCGGAGATTTAGAAGCAGAAATAACGCAGAAAACGCAATTTACCTTTGTGCCCCCTAGCGGAAAGTCTATGATTTACTTCAAAATTTTGAATTTATAGAAAAAAGCATTTCGCATTGGAAACACTATCCAACAAAGAAGGAATTTTCCAAATCGGACTCCTAGAAGTAGAGATATTGACAAAAATAAGATATACATATACGCCCCTGGCGTAGAAATCATGCATTATTTCAAGAGGAAAATGTTCCTAAAAGGTTTGTCAACATGAGTAGTATCGATCAACAAATGACTTTTTTTTCAATCGAGGTTTTAGAAGCTCATATTTTGCTGCAAATACATCAGAAGCGGAAATTAAGACTTTACGCCACTTGGTGGCCAACCTATTTTTTACAAAATTTTGAAATTATGAGCAAAGGATTTCCCATCAGGAGCTGTATCCGGTGCAGAAAGAAGTTTTCAAATCGGAGATTTAGAAGCAGAGATATAGGAAGAAACGCAATTTATCTCTACGCCCCCTAGCGGAAAGTCTATGAATTACTTGAAATTTTTGAAATTATATGAAAAACATGTCACACTGAAAACACTATCCAACAAAGAAGAAATTTTTCAAATCGGACTTCTAGACGTAAATATTTTGACGAAAATAAGATATACATCTACGTACCCTGGCGGAGAAACTGTGCAATATTTTAAGAAGAAAATATCCCGAAAAGGTTTATCGATGTGAGTCCTCGCTATGGGGTACAGAAACCATCGTCCCACGAGGGTACCGCTGCTGACAGCACATCACAGGGTGCAAAGATTAGCATGGGCGCAGGAACATCGCCACTGGACCCTAGACATGGGGGAAAATGTTGCCTGGACTGATGAGTCGAGATTCACGTTGGTACATGCGGATGGCAGGATCAGAGTACAGCGCAAACCACATGAAGCGATGAATCATTCTTGCCAGCAGGATACTGTTGGAGCTGGTGGGGGTGGCATTCTCGTCTGGGGACTGTTTACGTGGACTGAAATGGGACCCCTAGTACGTGTGACATAGTCCCTCACAGGTCAACGTTAGCGGGATATCCAGGACGACCATTTGCTCCCGTTTGTGCGTCTTCAACATCCCACTGGGGACCTCATCCTACAACAAGACAATGCAGCTCCCGATTTGTATCCGAATGGTTGGATGAACACTCCACCGACGTGACCTCGCTTCCTTGGCCAGGTAGGTCACCTGACCTCAATCCCACCGAGCACATCTGGGATGCCGTCGAGAGAGATGTTCGAGGCTCTGACCCCCTCCATCAAATTTTCGTGAACTGTGTGAGCTTGTTCAGGGGTCGTGGATCCGTATGGCTTCCGGTGTCTTGTCGAGTCCATGCCGAGACGAGTCGCCGCCGTCACCAGTGGAAGGGTGGTGCTACAGGTTACTAGAAAGGTATCTCTAATTCAATTGCTCTTTAGTGTAAGGTGGATATACCGTATCTCCAAAAGCTGATAAAGCAAAACTAATGCCAGTTTTTGGAAACAGTGCCCCAAATATATTAAAAAACTAGTCTAACTTTCAAAGCACCAGAATGTGTTGGACAGTGTTGTCTACAAAGGTTACCAGGGATTTTTTTTTAATTTTTATATGGTTCTTGGCTGTGACGTAATTGACTGATCCATTCATTACTCAAAAACATTTTTCGGATATTTTTGATCAGACAGTGTAAATAAAAACCCAGAATTTCAATTACAAATTTAAATGCTGCAGAAAAAAGTACGCAAAATTTCATATTTTCAAAGGAAAACGTGTCCTTTATATATGGTTTTAATTCGGAAAATGCTGTAATTGTTCCTTGATGTTGCAGTCACGGACTCTTTTTCGATCAATTCGTCGAATACATAATGAAGCAAGAATGCCAATAAAGGCGATATCGTTCAACTTAATAATTTCCTATAATGAATAAGGAGGGGCTCTTCTTGTATTATTCAGCCTAATAATAGGTAAACCGGTAAACCGTACATTAAAGTCCGTTCAATTGACGCAAAGACAGCAAATAATGGACATCGACTGATGCCACAGTAACAGACCGAAACAAGGTTTCAAACAAGTGAAGTCCGCTGTCTCGCAGTAAATTTGGGAACATTTAGGTGTTCGATATATCAATTTTTGCGCCGCTAACAGCTTTTAATGACGCCTATCCATGCTATCATCAGGGGAATAAATTTACTCTGAAGATTCAAGTATACTCGATTGTCAAGGGATTGTGGGAGATAATGTAAGCTTTTTTCTGGGAATTGGTCATTAAGATAGGTGCCAAACATGTTGCATTTATTCGAGAACAAAGAAATACACGTCTTATCAAAAACTCTTTATGAGAAAATATATGAATGATGTTTCCTCACATGGAGTTGCGTTCTTTTACGCTTTCCAACCGAAATTAGCTTTGCCCGTCCGCCTTTCAGCACGATAACTCGCGTAAAAATAGTTCGATTTCGAGGATATTTTAGTATGTGGTAGGGGACCACCTGGGGACGAACCCTATTCAAAATGGGATTAATGAGGTCAAAGATCACGACATAGGAGCGGGATCCATTCCATTGCCCTTATGCATCATAACTCGCGTAAATATGGTTCCATTTTGATGAAATTTTAGATTGTTGTGTGGGACCACCTGGGGACAAAATCTTTTGAAAATCGGCTAAATGGGGTCAAAGGTCAGGACATAGGAGCAGAATGCATTCCACTGCCCTTATGCGTCATAACTTGCGTAAATGTGTTTGGATTTCAATGAAATGTTAATATCTGGTAGGGGACCACCTGGGGACGAACCCTATTGAAAATGGGCGAAATGAGGTCAAAGGTCACGACATAGGAGCGGAATCCATTCCATTGCCCTTATGCATCATAACTCGCGTAAATATGGTTCGACCTCGATGAAATTTTAGTATGTGGTAGAGGAACACCTGGGGATCCACCCCATTGAAAATGGGCGAAATGGGGTCAAAGGTCAGGACATAGGAGCAGAATGCATTCCATTGCCCTTATGCGTCATAACTTTCGTAAATATGGTTCGATATAAATGAAATTTTAATGTGTGGTAGGGAACCACGTGGGGACGAACCCTATTGAAAATGGATGAAATGTGGTCAAAGGTCAGGACAAAGGAGCGGGATGAATTCCATTGCCCTTATGCATCATAACTCGCGTAAATATAGTTCGACTTCGATGAAATTTTAGTATGTGGTAGGGGAACACCTGGGGATGAAACCCATTGAAAATGAGCGAAATGCGGTCAAAGGTCAGGACATAGAATCGAGACCCATTCCATCGCCTTTATGCGTTATAACTTACGTAAAAATGCTTCGATTGAGACAAAGCTTCATCATGTTGTTCCGGAAATATACCTTACCGGTTCCGTTGAATATCATCGAAATGGTGTCAAAGGTCAGGTCAAAACAGTGAGATTTATTCCACAGCCATTATCCTCATAACTTGAGTAATAACTTGAATAATGATTTCTGGTATGTTGGAAAGCGTATCATAATCAATGCATTGCATGTTTTTACTAACTTGTCTTAATTTGATGAAGAACAATTGAACGTGAAGGCGCGTTGAAAAACTGGGTCGTTATAAATCGAAGCCCTGACCCCATAAGATAAAAAGATAAAACCAAATTCGTGAGTGTAATGGTCACGTCGTCTGACACAGAATTTCAACGCGGATTTTCAGAAGAAAACATTCAGCGTAAAAGAGATTGCATTCTATACTAGTCAAAAGTACACGTATTACTATGGACCCTTGGAATCCTGTTTTCAGACATAAATGCAAAGATTAAAGAAATAGAGGGATTGTTCAAAATAATGGAAACACCTTGAAACAATAGGTGTTACGCTCCTAATATGGTGTGGAAGCACCCTTGGCATTTAAAAGTGCTTGAATCCTCCTTGGAATGGACGCATACAAGTCCTGTAGGGTGGTGAGTGGTATGTTGTACCATTCTTCCTGCAGAAACTGCTCCGATTCCTTGAGAGACGCCGTAGGAGGATAACGGGATCGCACTCTGTTTGCCAACACAGACCACAGGAGCTCAATGATGTTTAAGTCCGGTGGCTGTGCAGGCCAGGGAAGGTGTGCAATTTCATCCTCATGGTCCTCAAATCATGATTGAACATTTAGACTTCTGTGAATCATCATTTTGAAAGGTGTAATCCCCTGACGGAAACAATGTCTGCGCCATTGAACGCACATGGTTGGCCAACAGAGTGACATGGTTACCGCTAGTGATCCGTCCGTGTAATGTGATAATGGCACCTGCTGTAAACCACGAGATCATGGTCCAAACCATTATGGAACCATCCCCATGCTTCACTGTAGGAAGGAGACAGTCCGTGTTGTAGGCTTCTGTGGGGGTTCTATACACGTAAACCCGTCCTGTGGTGGGGATTAGTGAGAAACTTGATTCATCGGAAAACAAGACATGTTTTCATTGATCCACAGAATACGTTTTATTTTCCTGGCACCACTGAAGTCTCTTTTTCATGTTCACCTGTGACACCAGGGGTTTTGCAAACGCAGCTCTGCCGTAAATATTGTGCTTATACAATTCCCTTTGCACGGTATGAGTCGACACTGGGTTTTGGAGATGTGCATTAAGCTCAGCAGACACTTTCTTCGCCGTGGTCTTCCTCCTTGCGGTCACAATCCTCTTTAATGTCCTCCTGTCTCTCGCAGTGAGTTTGGTTTTCCTTCCACAGTTGTGTCTCGCAGATGATGTTGCGCCGTGAACATTGTATCAGGGCTTTACAGAGGAAGGGCTAGTCCGTCCCTTAGAGAGACTGAATGCCGACCCGTGTCTGGAAGGGAGGGTGGAAAAATGGGTAGGTCACTTGTTTCTACGTCATCGCGCAGGCCTGCTCCCCGAGTTCGTTTGTCAACCTGCCTACAGGATCCAATTTTCCTCTGTTATTGGTTTTGTACGCCCACGTCTTTTCTTTTCTTGGTTTATAGTATTTGTTTCACGTTGTGTTTTTAACGAAAAAGTTAATACGACTGAATCCCAAGCAGAAACTCCTAAGAGCCTGGGTGTTTATTTAATATCTGAACTGTTGGAAAATGCTTTCAGAAATGAAGAAGTAGAGGATCTGGTGACAGTGACATCGACCGAAAACAGCTGTGAGGATATGAACTTTGAATTTTTTGAAGACGCATCTCCAATTGCTTGGGAGATTGACTTGAACGAGCAGTCAAGAGAACTCTCCATTTCTGAGCAGGAAGTAATATCCTACATAGATGGATACATAGCATATCGCGTTCGCGATAAAGATCCTTCTTTAGGGACTATTTCTAAAAACTGCCCCGATACTAATTCTGTTCAAGATAATTGGGTAAAACTAATATCTGTTGGCGGTTGGACAGTACCATCATGTTCTTGGAATAATACTGTGAAACACTTTAAAACAGATTGTCACGTACCAGGAGAGGAGATGTGACGTACCTGCCAGCAGGACGCACATGACATAAAGGCAGATAGGAATCAGAATACAAGTCCGCGTAGCTTAATTGGTAGAGCAACTTGTTCCGGAATAAGCGGCCTCGGGTTCGAACCCCGGCGCGGATAAAAATGACGGAGAAATTCATTTCGTTATAATGGCGCCCGAATTATCCGGATGACCCGACCGTTCAAAATCTCGCATTGGTGTGATGTTATTTCCACACCGCGAGATAGGAAAAATATGAGCAGCACTTCGAAAGAAAAATAAGGGGGAGATGATGTAACGTACCAGGAGAGGAGATGTGACGTACCTGCCAGCAGGACGCACATGACATAAAGGCAGATAGGAATCAGAATACAAGTCCGCGTAGCTTAATTGGTAGAGCAACTTGTTCCGGAATAAGCGGCCTCGGGTTCGAACCCCGGCGGGGATAAAAATGACGGAGAAATTCACTTCGTTATAAGATTTTCTGCGCAGTTCATGGCAGGACATTTAGAAAAGGAAAAGTTGTTATTCGGGAATTCATAAATGAGCTAGAAAAACGTTTCCTATCTGTCAACCAAAGATGCTATTCGTCTGTTTTGCAGAATCCGAACATTTATTCGAATTCGTTTTCTGAACAGAAATTCACTTATTAGTGCCGCGCAGGAAAGCTCTGCAGAAAATGAAAAAAATGATTGACTCAAACGCAGTGAAAAAAACGTAATTTTTTTTTTTTTTCCTGTTTGTGCAATGAAGAAAAAAGTTTCACATTCGGTGCAATGAAGAAAACAGTTTCCAGTTCGTGCAATAAGGAACATATCTTCACTTCATGAAGTAAATTTTGTACACCCCTTTTTAAACGCAGTGAACTTCAGAAATCATGATGGATATAAAATGTAAGTAAATAATTTTGATTATATACATTAACAGAGTGTTTGAACTAATTTTGCAGAGTTTGAAGAACTCAGTAGCTTTCCGTGTCTTACAGGTTTTAAACAACTAATGTTTGTGAGAGAGGAAGTTTTTAAACCAGTGATTCTCTAGGGAATTACTAAAAAAAAAAAAAAAAAGAAAAAAAGAAAAGATACTCTGAGTTTTCGACATCAGAAAAAAATGGGGTAGTATATTAAGCAAAATACTTTTTAAAGAAAACGCATGCATGACAGAAATTGTTCGTTTAAAATTATCGCATTTATACTACACTGCCGGACAATTGCTAAGGACGGATGACAATAGAAACGATAGCAACCATAAAATGGAAGGCGGGAAAATGTGGAAATTAGCATAAGTGCGGGATACAGTAAGACGTGTTGTGCGTATGCAAATTTTGGATTGCCGAACTTGTTCGTGACGTCATAGCGCTGAAAAGAGATATAAAGGATTTGACGCGTATTGACCGTTGTTGTTCAAACGCAAAGTTTTTTTTTTTTTTTTTTTTGATTGGAGGTTTAACGACCACCGTGAGCAACTCAATGGGCTATAAGCAGTCGCCCGTCCCTAATTTAGGGCCACTGGTTCCAGGGAAGGGAGAGAGCCAGTGCCGTAAGACAAACACAACATCCATGCCTCACCGGGATTCGAACCCGGACCCCTTTCGGACGAATGATCAGAGGCCAGCGCCTTAGACCACTGCGCCACCGGGGCGGCAAACGCAAAGTTGAAAGGAAAAGAATCAATTGACGAACTTGCAATTTTCAGTATGTCTTCCCGACATCACCTAGAGGATTTTACGCGTGGCCGTATAATTGGCAAGATTGAAAAAGGGCGAAAAATAACAAATGTTGCCAGGGAGTTCGACGTCAGCCACAGGGTTGTTTCAAGGCTTTGGAAATCATTTCAAACAAATGGAGAGTGTAGCAAACGTCACGGGGAGGTCGTGTTCGCAGTACGACACCTGCAGAAGGTCGGTGCATAGTGCTATCAACAAAAAGACACCGGCGCAGCACAGCTAGTGAGGTAGCAAATCAGTTTACGGCAGCTACTGGCAAGCGGATCTCCCGAAAAACTGTCGCCAGACGTTTGCATGAAGGAGCACTATACGCCCGTCCTCCTGTTGTGTGCATCCCATTGTCCAGACGTCACCGTACCGCCTGTTTGCAATGGTTCCATCAACATCGCAATTAGACTGATAACGACTGGTCTGCTGTCCTCTTCTCAGATGAGAGTAGATACAGTCTATCGTCTGATTGTCGACGACAACTGATCTGGCGTGATAGTGGTACTGCATATTGTCCAGCAAACATACAGGAAAGGGACCGATATCCGACATGTAGTGTCATAGTATGGGCTGGCATTATGATCAATGGCCGTACGTCCCTCTATGTGCTTCCAACTGGGACTATGACTGGCCAACGATACATTAATGATGTTCTGCTACCTCATGTTCGCATGTTCCGTGGTGCTGTCGGTGATAGATTCATTTTCATGGACGACAACGCAACATGTCTTCGAACAGTCGCTGTCCAGGAGTGTCTTGAGAGCGAGGATATTCAACGCCTCGTATGGCCAGCACGTTCTCCAGATCTGAATCCCATTGAAAATGTGTGGGATGCTTTGGGGAGGAGTCTTGCTGGTCGCCAATGCCCTCCAATAAACAAGGACACCCTCTCATCCGTGCACTGACAGCGGAATGGGATAAATTACCCCAACAGCTGCTTGATAATGTTGTGCAAAGCATGACACGACTTGTGGAATCTTGCATCGCCCTCCATGGTGGCCATATCCCGTATTGACATCTTACGCTGGAACGCCTGCGGACGGTAATTGCATTTTTTTCACGTTTACGCATTCTGCACAAAATGGCCTGTCTGTCCCTTGGACACGTTCCAAAGCCTTCTGGATTTCAGAGCACAATAAATTGTCTTTCTTGTAATGTCCTGGCATTCTGACATTATTTTATTTCACTTGGCAACCAACCACACTTACGTTTTTATGCGCTATATAGCCGTTTATGATCCGTCCTTAGCAATTGTCCAGCAGTGTATTACGTCAATGTTTTCCGATTTTAAGACTCAAAATCTTTAACTTTTATTTCTGAAAAAGGCAGAGTCTAATATTTTAGTGAGCATTGCAATAGATGACACATTGTATTCTGTTAAATACGGTAATAACATTAACTGAAGGTGCCTTTCCTATGGTGGTCCGTTAGAGCACAGCTCCTAGTGGCTCTTGGCTTCCGAAGAACCAGCGCAGCTACGTCCTCAACCTCACGTGCGTGTTTCAGGGGGTGGAGAGCTAAGGACCAGCCCTTATCTCCCAAGCCCTGACATTGTATGCTGTCATGACCTTCGACACGGTACCTCTCGATACCCCCAATACCTGTGCCACTGTGGTTACCAACCAGACGGGCTGGCCTCTTTAGAACTCCGACAGGTCACTCATTGTGCCTTCACCTGGAACGAAATTATGCAAACACCGATTTACAATGCAATCACACAGACCCTTGAGACTACAAGCAACACCTTTTTACAATAAAAAAAAAGCAGCACATACCAAAGTCACTGCTTTCAGCGAGGTGTTTCAATTATTTTGAACAAGCCTGAGGAACCAAAAAAACTGGGAAGGGTTCTAACATTTTCCATTACATGCCCCCACACCCATGCAGTAAATGGTATCATCCGCACACGACGAATGCATACATAGTCGTATCAGAATAATATGACCACCAACCTAATAATGGGAAAAAACCACCCTTGGCCCGGATGACAGCGGCGGGAAAGCATGACATGGACGCAATGAGACACTGAAACGCTGCCCGTGGCACACGGGCAACGTTCCAGAACCTCATTGCGAAATCTCTCATTTCCCTCGGAATTTTCTAATTATCTGAGCCAAATAGAAATCTATGAATGGTGTCAAAAGTGAGATTGAAACCTCTTTTTCCGTAAGTCGTCTTAAATCATATCGTACGCTCATTTTTTGAAGAGAAAGTGTGTAAATTAGCAGGGAACCCCTGAATTTGAGCTGTAGAAACTACGCCTACCTACTGAGCTCCACCGTCCAATAACGACATTGTTTAAAACGTAACAGCGCGTATTTTATCTTTTTATTGTGGAGCCAATGAGAGATCGCTTTTATTCTGATAATGGCCAGGTCTGCAGTGATTCTATTACTCCAACTTCCGAGACAGTCACTCAGGACGTAAAAGTCCCGACCAAGGAGTGATTTTTTCCGCTATCGATCGCTGAAGACGATCCCTAACTCTCATTCGAAGGCAGCGTTAATGAGAAAAGCAAATGATCATATCCGAAATAGTTTCACGTTGAACGTGAGTCTGATTTTTGCGACTTTCTGGCTAAGTGGTTGAGACGCGCGGCTTGAACCCAAACGGCCTAGGCTCTATTCCCACCACAGGCACGAAAGGTCGCTCTCGCGTTGGGGCTAAAACACTCAGCGAGTTGGATTTTGCCAACTTTCTATTTAAATACGGGAAAACTTGAAACGGACTTTTACGAAATATACGGAATTACTGACTACGGAAAATCTGTGCAAAATACGAAAGTAAAAAAAAACAAAAAAACTGGAAATTTCGTTAAAAGTCAGACACTTAGCGGCAACTTTGCTGCACGGTTACTTTTAGGACGTCTTTTGCTTAAAAAAGATCGTGCTTATGTTATCGGTTTGTCCGTCCGTCCGTTCATCTGTGGACACCATATCTCTGCAACTATTAAATCGATCTGAAAAAAAATTTGCATTGAAAAGTTTGAAATATGCGAATGATGATCCCCCATTACCTTATTTGTTTTACAATTTTTTCACCACTAGAGGGCGTAAATGCATATAATATCGGATTCAAAATACATTTTGTTCGATATATTTGCTTCTGAATAGCCGATTGAATAAATTCTTCTACCATGTGATTACATTTATGTCGAAGAGGAGTATATCAGGTGTAATCACTTTGGAAAGTTACGCATACATTTTCCGCTAGGAGGAGTAAAAGTAAATCGCGTTTTCCTCGATATCTCTATTTCTGAAATCCCGATTTCAAATTCTTTTTCTACAGGGGATATAGCTCCTGGTGGAAAATGTTTTGCATATAACTTCTAATATTTTGGTAAAGAATTGTTTGGCCACCAGGGGGCGTAAGTAGCAATTTCTGCTTCTGATGCATTTGAAACAAAATCTGAGCTCCTAAAATGTTAATTGAAAAAATTCGCTAGTGGACCGATGCAACACACGTCGATAAACATTTCGGGAATATTTGCTTCTTAAAATATTGCATGTTTTCTCCGCCAGGTGGCATAGATGTATATCCTAATTTTGTCTATGTTTCTGCTTCTAATGGTCCGATTTGAAAGATTCTTTCTTTATTGGGTACAGTTAGTTTCCGGTGCGACAGGTTTTTCATATAATTTCAGAACATTCAAGTAATTATGAATTACTTGAAAGATTCCTCTATGGGCGTAAAAGTAAATTGCATTTTCCCCGAAACTTTCCTCTAGGGGTGTAAAAGTAAATTGCATTTCCCCCGAAATTTCTGCTTCTAAAACTCCGATCTCAAATTTTTTTTCTGCAGCGGATACAGGTTTGGATGTGAATTTTTTGCGCATAATTTGTACTTTTTGGTAAAAAATGGTTCAGCCTCCAGGTGGCGTAAGAGTTAATTTCTGCTTCTGATGTATTTGCTGTAAAATATTAGCTTCTGAAACCTCGATTAAAAAAAATCGTTTGTGGGCAGATGGTACTCATGTTGGCAAGCCTTTTCGGAATATTTTCTTCTTAAATTATTGCATGGTTTCTTCTCCAGAGGGCATAGATATATGAATTATTTTTATATATATCTCTAATTCAAAGAGTCCAATTCAAAAAATTCCTTCTTTGTTGGATACCGTTTTCTGTGTGGAATGTTTTTCGTATAATTTCAAAATTTTCTCATAGAATTTTCGCTAGGCAGCGTTAAGGTGAACTGTGTTTTCCCCGATGTTTCTGTTTCTAAAACTCCGATTTGAACCATTGTTTCTGTATCGCATACAGCTCCTGATGAGAAATGTTGTTCATATAATTTCTGACATTTGGTAAAGAATTGTTTAGCCACCAGAGGGCATAAATGTTAATTTCTGCTTCTGAGGTATTTGCAGCTAAATCTAAGCTTCTGAAATCTCGACTGCAAAAATTCTTTGCTGTGCCGAAACCGCTCATATCGGAAAATCTTTTGAGAATACTTTCTTTTAAAACTAATGCATGTGTTTCCCGCCAGGGGACGTAGATGCATATATTATATTTGTCGATATCTCTGCTTCTAAAAGTCCGATTCGAAAAATTCTTTCTTTGTTGGAGAGCGTTTCCGCTGAGAAATGTTTCTCACATTATTTCAAATTTTCTTAACGCACTAGCCTGTCATCAGAGGGCGTAAGTTCCTCTTCTTATTTCCTGGTTACACCAATTATGCATCTCTCCGTGCCTCTTTAAGATGTCTGGAGTATTGTCTTTCACTCTTATAATTTTCCTTATCCCTGATTTCCACTTCTTATCTCCTGGTTACACCGGGTATGCATCACTTCGTGATTCTTTAAGTTGTCTGAAGTATCTGTATCTGTATGTCTTTTTTACGCTTTCCAACCGTAGGTTGAAGAAGCGTATATGCTCCAGGTTTGTCCGTCCGTCCGCAGGATAACTGACGCAAAAATGGTTCGATTTCGATGAAATTTTATTTTGTTATTTGGAATACCTAATATTTTCTAAAACATAACCATAATTATTCAATCCAAACATTTGTTTGTCTACTGACATCATCAAAGTACAGGTCGCGCCATACTTTTTCTGGTTTCAACACCACCAAAAGAAAAGCTATTGATTTTTAATAAATTTATGGTTATGTTTTAGAAAATTTTAAATATTCCAAGTTATAATATGAAGTTATTTTAATTGATGTTCAAATTTTCATCCTTGGGAACACATTAATTGTGAAGAAAATGTGTACAGAAATTTTTCCATTGGAAGTATTGGAAGCAAAATTACTTGACGTCCCACCTTAATACACTGCCGGACAATTGCTAAGGACGGATGACAATAGCAACGATAGCAACCATAAAATGTCCTGACCTTTGACCCCATTTCATCCATTTTCAAGTGCGGGATACAGTAAGACGTGTTGTGCGTATGCATAACTGAAATTTCATCGAAATCGGACAATTGTTTGTGATGTCACGGTATGCACTGCATAAGAGATACAAAGGAATGCATCCCGCTCTTATGTATTGACCGTTGTTGACCCCAAACGCTCACCTAAGTTGAATAGGGAAAGAATCAATTGACGAACTTGCAATTTTCAGTATGTCATTCCCGACATCGAACCTAGATGATTTTACGCGTCTCCGTAAGTTATTGGCATAAGATTGAAGAAGAGCGAAAAATAACAGATGTTGCCAGGGAGTTCGACGTCGTGACAGTGTTGTTTCAGGCTTTGGAAATCCCATTTCAAACAAATGAGGGTTCGTCCCCACGGTGGTCCCCTACCACATATAAAAATTTCACCTCGAAGATCTTTTATCTTAGTGCTATATATATATATAGACACCGGCGCATATATATATGAGGTAGCAAATACAGTTTATGGCTGCTGCTGGCAAGCGGATTTCCCGAAAAAAGCTGTCGCCAGACGTTTGCATGAACGTATGACTATACGACCCGCCGTCTTGTTAGAGGTGAAATGAGTCCAGACGTCACCGTACCGCCCGTTTGCAATGCGTTTACCATCAACATCGCAATTGGACTGATAACGACTGGTCTGCTGTCCTCTTCTCATGGTATGAGAGTAGATACAGTCAATCGTCTGATTGTACAACGACAACTGATCTGGCGTGATAGTGGTACTGCATATTGTCCAGCAAACATACAGGAAAGTAGATTCGATATCCGACATGTAGTGTCATGGTATGAGCTGGCATCATGATCAATGGCCGTACGTCTTATATGCTTCCTCATCACTATGACTCTTGCCTTTCGATACATTAATGATGTTTCTCCTCATGCTTGCGCATGTTCCGTGCGTGCATTGTCGGTGAAAACGTTAACCTTCACACGAAAACAATTAAAAACATTTTGTCATCAAACAGTCGCTATCCAGGAGTGTCTTGAGAGCGAGGATATTTGAATACGATCTCGTATCGAGAGCACGTTCTCCAGATCTGAATGCCAATTGAAAATGTGTGGGATGCTTTGGGGAGGAGTCTTGCTGGTCGCCAGATAAACCCTCCGATACTGTAAACAAGGACACCCTCATCCCGTGCACTGACAGAGGAATGGGATACAATTACCCCAACAGCTGCTTTATAATGTTCAGTGCAAACCACTGCGACACGATGTTCGAATCTTATATCTCCATGAATAGATCTCGTATTGACATCTTAAAACGCCGGATACGCACTGCGGATCGGTGATTGCATTTTTTCACGTTTACGTATTCTGCACAGATAATGGCCATGATATTGTCCCTTGAACACGTTCCAAAGCCCGTTTGCCGGAGAGCACAATTTTTTAAATTGTCTTTTTTAGTTCAACCACTGCGAAATATCCTATCTTATATTTGAATAGCATCTCGTCAACCAGCATTTAAAACGATGCGCTATATAGCCGTTTATGCATCCGTCCTCAGCAATTGTCCAGCAGTGTAATCCATGATATTGGATCAAAAGTTTTCACTTTGCCGGAAAACAATTTTTTCCAGAGGTTCGTTCAGGTGGTCCCCTACCACATAACTGAAATTTCATCGAAATCGGACCATTTTTACGCACGGTATGACGTCATAAGGGCTTTAAAACGATACCGCACAGTCGTTATGTCATTGACCTTTGACCCCAGCTCATCCATGATTTTGTCAATAGGTTTCGTCCCGTTCGGTCCCCTACCACAATTTTTTAAATGTTCAGTTGAACCACTGCGAACCATGTCATTACGCAAGTTATTTGAATAGATCTCGTCAAGAGCTTTAAAACTATACCACGCACAGTCGTCGTGACCTTGCATTCCCCAATTGTCCAGATAATCCCTGATATTTTCAAGAGGGTTCGTCCCCAGGTGGTCGCCGGAAAACACATATTAAAATGTTCAGTTCGAAATCTTTTATCTTATATATATATAAATGCAGGTAGGCTGATTTCTGATTGAGTTGTCAGTTTGGAACGTATGACTAGGACTTGCAGATTGGAGAGTTGAAATGAGCACAGTCAAGTATGGTTTCACAAGCGTTTACTTAATCCCTGTTATAGCCAACACAAGCCTATGGTATGAACATGAACTTCGCCGGAAACGATATTTACAAAAAAATGCTGGATACATAGTTCAACCACTGCGAAAGTAGATTCATAAACGATATTACCGAATATATCTGTCTGGGCTTTAAAATTCCTCATACCACTTGCAAAGTTGCCTTCGTTTTGAATTCACAATTGTCCAGATAATTCCATGCGGCATATTGTCGAAAATGTTCACCCGTTCACACGGAAAACAATTTTTAAAATTTCAGTTCAACCACTGCGAAATATGTTCCTTTATATATTTGAATAGATCTCGTCAAGAGCTTTAAAACTATACCACGCACAGTCGTTTTGCATTCACAATTGTCCAGATAATCCCTATGATATTGACAAAAGTGTTCACCAGTTCGCCGGAAAACAATTTTTTTATATGTTCAGTTCAACCACTGCGAAATATCCTTCTGATATTTGAATAGATCTCGTCTAGAGCTTTAAAACGATACCACGCACAGTCGTTTTGAATTCACAATTGTCCAGATAATCCATGATATTGTCAAAAGTTTTCACCCGTTCACCGGAAAACAATTTTTTAAATGTTCAGTTCAACCACTGCGAAATATACTTCTTATATTTGAATAGATCTCGTCAAGAGCTTTAAAATTATACCACGCACAGTCGTTTTGCATTCACAATTGTCCAGATAATCCATGATATTGTCAAAAGTGTTCACCCGTTCGCCGGAAAACAATTTTTTAAATGTTCAGTTCAACCACTGCGAAATATCCTTCTTATATTTGAATAGATCTCGTCAAGAGCTTTAAAACGATACCACGCACAGTCGTGTCGTGGTCACGGTTGCCGAGATAGACTGAGTCAAACGCGGCGGCGCACACCAATAATATTGCATCATCTCCCCACGCACAGTGAGGGAGGGAAGCGTCGCGCGCATTATGTATTGCGCACTACGCGAACTGAACTCCATGCTGTTTATGAATATGCTAACACGATTAATGTGCGGCACGTATTTCTAACGCTATAATGATTCCAATTGGGACCTATTTTTGTCACAGGTTCCCTCCGTAAGACGTCAAATATCATCGGCCAAGTTAGACATAGTCCTACCTCAAAAAGATCGTGTTTATGTTATCAGTTTCTTCGCCCTTCCGCTTCTTCATGTGTGGACACCATACCTCTTCAACTACGTATATTTGTCTGATTTCAAAAAATATTTTTTGCATTGTGAAGGTTGAAATGTGAGAATGATGATCCTTGCATTCCGCTTCTTTTGCCCGATGTATTCCGCTTCTTTGCCCTTCACCGCTAGAAGGCGCAATGGAGACGATGTTGAATTCAAAACATTTTATTCCATATATTTGCTACTAAATATTCGATTGAAAAAGTTATTTTTCCTTTCAAAGACTTTTATATCGAAGACAAGTTTAATGCACAGATTTTCCGGTAGGGGGCGTAAAGTTAAATAGCGTTTTCCCAGATATATCTGCTTCAAAAAGCCCAGATTGACCGACCCGTTGGCGCAGTGGTCTAAGCGATGGCTCTGATCATTCATCTGAAAGGGGTCAGGATTCGAATCCCGGTGAGACATGGATGTTGTGTTTGTCTTACGGCACTAACTCTCTCCCTTCCCTGGAACCAGTGACCCTAAATTAGGGACGGACTACTGCTTATTGCCCATTAAGTTGCTCCCGGCGGTCGTTGAACCTCCGATCAAAAGAAAAAAATCCGGGTTCGAATCCCGGTGAGGCATGGATGTTGTGTTGCCTTACGGCGTTGGCTTTCACTCTCTTCCCTGGAATCAGTGGCCCTAAATTAGGGACGGGAGACTGCTTATAGCCCATTCAGTTGCTCACAGTAGTCGTTGAACCTCCAATCAAAAAAAAAAAAAAATCCGGGTTCGAATCCCGGTGAGGCATGGATGTTGTGTTTGTCTTATCTCTCTCTTTTCCCTGGAGCCAGTGGCCCTAAATTAGGGACGAGAGACTTCTTATAGCCCATTGAGTTGCTGACAGTGGTCGTTAAACCTCCAATAATAAAAACACAATCCGGGTTCGAATCCCGGTGAGGCATGGATGTTGTGTTTGTCTTATGGTGCTGGCTCTCTTTCTTTCCTAGAACCAGCGGCCCTAAATTAGGGACGGGCGACTTCTTATAGCACATTGAGTTGCTCAGGGTAGTCGCCAAACCTCCAACCGGAAAAAAAATCCGGGTTCGAATCTCGGTGAGGCATGGATGCTGTGTTTGTCTTACGGCACTGGCTCTCTCCCTTCCCTGAAACCAGTGACCCTAAATTAGGGACGGGAGACTGTCGTTGCTCAGGGTGGTTGCCAAACCTCCAAACAGAAAAAAAATCCGGGTTCGAATCTCGGTGAGGCATGGATGTTGTGTTTGTCTTACGGCACTGGCTCTCCCCCTTCCCTGGAACCAGTGACCCTAAATTAGGGACGGGAGACTGCTTATAGCCCATTGAGTTGCTCACAGTCGTTGGAAAACATCCAATCAAAAAAAAAAAAAATCCGGGTTCGAATCCTGGTGAATCATGGATGTTGTGTTTGTTTTATGGTGCTGGCTCTCTTCCTTCCCTGGAACCAGTGAACCTAAATTAGAGACGGGCGACTGCTTATAGCCCATTGAGTTGCTCACGGTGGTCGTTAAATCTCCAATAAAAAAAAAAAGCCGGGTGCGAATCCCGGTGAGGCATGTATCATGTGTTTGTTTTACGGCGCTGACTTTCTCTCTTCCCTGCAACCAGTGTCTTTAAATTAGGGACTTTGAGTTGCTCACGGTGGTCGTGAAGCACCCCCCCCCACCCAAAAAAAAAAAACCAATTTGAAAAATTCTTCCTGCATCGGATACAACTCCAGATGAGAAATGTTTTGCATGTAATTTCTAATTTTTTTATAGAATAGTTTTGCCATTAGGGTAAAAATTAGGGTAACAAGCGCTTATTTGTTCTTCTAATGTATTTCAAGCAAAATCTGAGCTTCTCAAAATCTAGACTGAAAAAAAATCTGTATTGGACCGATACCGCTCACTTAGAAAATATTTTTTATTTTATTATTGGGGGTTTAACATCCACCGTGAGCCAATCAGTGAACTATAAGCAGTCGCCCGTCCTTAATTTAGGGCCACTAGTTCCAGGGAAGGGAGAGAGCCAGCGCCGTAAGGCAAACACAACATCCATGCCTCATAGGGATTCGAACCCGGACACATCTCGGACGAATGATCAGCTTTTAAGGATAACTCCCGCTTAAAATAGTGCATAGTTCTTTTTCGCCAGGAGGAATAGATGTGTATCCGGAAGCACCGGAAGCGTTGGGAATCCATACGGCTCCACGACCCCTGCACAAGCTCCCACAGTTCACGAAGATTTGATGGAGAGGGGTCAGAGCCTCGAACATCTCTCTCGATGGCATCCCAGATGTGCTCGATGGGATTAAGGTCAAGGAAGCGAAGTCACGTCGGTGGAGTGTTCATCCAACCATTCGGATACATTTCGGGGGCGATGGCACGGTGCATTGTCTTGTTGCAGGATGAGGTCCCCAGTGGGATGTTGAAGACGTGCAAACGGGAGTACATGGTCGTCCAGGATATCCCGGTAACGTTGACCTGTGAGGGACGATGTTACACGTACCAGGGGTTCAGTTCACGTAAACAGTCCCCAGACGAGAATGCCACCCGCACCAGCTTGAAAACTACCCTGCTGGCAAGAAGGATCCTTCGCTTCATGTGGTTTGCGCCGTACTGGTTTCCTGCCATCCGCAAGTACCAAAATAAATCTCGACTCATCAGTCCAGGCAACATTTTTCCACATGTCTAAAGTCCAGTGGCGATGCTCCCGCGCCCATGCTGATCTTGGCACTCTGTCATGTGTGGTCAGCAGCGGTAACCTCTTGGAACAATGGCTTCTGTACCTCATAGCGAGGAGATAGTTCTGGATGGTGTGGCTGCTTACACGTTTTTGTGCACCAGCGTTAAATTGCCGAGTGATTTCTTGCACTGAGGCCCGTCTATCCGCTGTTACAATACGAGCTAGCCGACGATGACCCCGCTCATGCACACGCTGTTGTCCACGGTAGTTGGCACTTGCAGGATGGTTTTACCAGATTGGATATACTCACGGTGCACCCGTGACACAGTGACTCGTGAAAATCCCAGTGCCTGCGCGACTTCCGAGATGGAGTGACCCATTCGTCGGGCCCCGACAATTTGCCCACGTTCAAATGTGCTTAGATCCTTCGTCTTGCCCATACTGCGTCCGACTCTTACTGATTCCCGTCGCATCACTCCTTATATTGTCGGATCAATGCATACGTCATGTCGTTTCCGTTTACAGGGCCGCCCACAGCACCACATTTGCATAACGCCAGCTGTCTCTAATTTAATTGCTCTTTAGTGTACGTTGAACGTACGTAAACATCTCACAACTGCTCCCTAAACGTAACCCCCAAAAATGGCATTACCTTCCGGTTCCCCCAATATTTCAATTTCTGGATGTTTAATTGTTTGCAGAAATCCGGTTGATTTTATTCTAACCGGTTCCATTGGCTTTGAGTAACTTTAATAAATTTGATTCTAGTCTCGAAAGATTCAAAGGATGTGCTCATTACAATCGAATATTCGGGGTAATCTTTCTTATTTTAATTTTGTATTGTCTGTGATTAATAACCACATGAGCGCACAGTAAGGGCAGTAAGTAGTTGCACATCCCGAATTTAGGGCCGCTGGTTCCAGGGAAGAGAGACAGCAAGTGACGTCATGTAAAAACACTACTCATGCTCCGTCTGTGATTCGAACCCGGGATTACTCGGATGAAGTCCCTGAGTCCAGCGCTTAGACCACTGCACCACTGGAACGTCTGTGAATTTCATACCCAATCCCATTGATAGCAAATTTGGTACTCCTTCTCCACCGGGCTTCTGTTGGTGAATGAATTCTCCAAACAACACTGCAAAACATTTCTTTAAATTCACGAGCAATTTCCCGTGATTTCTTTCGTGAATTAATGAAGCGTACTTCTGATACAACTTTTTCCGTGAAATGACGGGAGTTTAATAAGATCTCAAGTTCCAAAACATTCTCTTGCTTTGAAAAATCACGATGAAAAAACTGCATTTTGTGATAAGGGTGCCTACGCGAAAAAAAAAAAAATAATAATTAAATTACTATAAACCTATTCAGAAAAAATGGCTCTCTCCTACAGAAAATAAAATAAACAATTAAGCAGCATTAATAGCGAAAAACATTACATCATCGCACGATTCGAGTCATCTACGTTTCTACCTTATACGTGACCGCATGTTCAGTGCCTTTCGTGGCAACTAGGTAACGAGCTTTGTTGTCGTTGGAGACATTCCCGGTTCGAATCCAGGAAAAAGGGTTGGTTTTTTATGTACACACCTCCTAGGTGACGCTTATGTCAAAACGAAAAGTTCAGCATGTAAGCCAAGTTTGGTTTAGTTCAGTTGAGAGAATAACTGGATCAGGAGCGAGGAGACGTGTGTTTGAAAAACCACCAGAGACAAAAAGGTTTTAAACTACACGTTCACTTCGTATGCCGTTAAACAATTTAAAGTAAAAAGGCCGAAATGCTCAAAATAAAAGATTTTCCGAAATATCTGTATAACTATGTAAAAAATGAAATAACGGAATTACTGAATACGGAAACTCTATCGAAATACTGAAGTTACAAAATAAATTTTATTTTAAAAATTTTCTTTTATCCACTCACGAATTCCCTTGTGTTTTAATACTGCCCATCAGACGCCAGCTAGAGCAATTTTGCTTCTTTTATCTACTGACGAATTTTCCTGTGGTTTGATATTGCTGATGAAACGCAAGCTACAATGCATGTTTTCATCCTCTTCGCTTCTATTACCTACTGACGAATTTTCCTGGGGTTTCATATTGCCGATCAAACTCGATCTTCAACACAGGCTTTAATCCCTTTTGCTTCTTTTATCTATTGACGAATTCTCGTATGTTTTGATATTGCTGATCAAACACGACATGGAACACAGGTTCTCATCATTTTTGCTTCTTTTATCTTCTGACGAATTTCCATGTGGTTTGATGCTTCCTATCAAACGCGAGCTAGAACACAGGTTTTCGAACATTTTTCTTCTTTTATCTAATGACGAATTCCCTTGTGGTTTGATGCTTCCTGTCAAATGCGAGCTAGAACACAGGTTTTCGAACATTTTTCTTCTTTTATCTAATGACGAATTCCCTTGTGGTTTGATGCTTCCTATCAAATGCGAGCTAGAACACAGGTTTTCGAACATTTTTCTTCTTTTATCTAATGACGAATTCCCCTGTGGTTTGATGCTTCCTATCAAAGGCGAGCTGGAACGCAGGTTTTCATCCCTTTTGCTTATTTTATCTAGTGACGGATTCTCCTGCGGTTTTATACTGCCGATCAAACGCGATCTGGAATACACCTTTTCATCACTTTTGCTTCTGTTATCTACTGAAGAATTCCCGAGTGGTTTGATACTGCTGTTCAAACGAGAACCAGAATACAGGTTTTCACCCTTTTTGCTTTTTTGTTTATACTGATGAATTTCCCTGCGGCTTGATACTGCCGATCAAACGCGATCTAGAATACACGTTTTCATAACTTTTGCTTCTTTTATCTGCTGACGAATTCCTCTGTTGTTTCATACTGCCGATCAAACGAGAGCTAGAATGCACGTTTTCATCCCTTTTGCCTTTTTTTAACTACTGACGAATCCCCCTGTGGTTTGATACTGTCAGTCAAACGCGAGCTAGAACACAGCTTTTCATCTTTTTTGCTCCTTTCATGTACTGACGAATTCCCCTGTGGTTTGATACTTTCGATCAAATGCGGGCTGGAAAACAGGTTTTTATCCCTTTTGCTTATTTTACCTAGTGAATGATTATCCTGTGGTTTCATACTGCCGATGAATCGCTACCTAGAAGACACGTTTTCATCCTTTTTGCTTCATTTTTCTACTGATGAATTCCATAGTGGTTTGATACTACTGTTCAAACGAGAACCAGAATACAGGTTTTCACCCTTTTTGCTTTTTGTTTATACTGATGAATTTCCATGCGGCTTGATACTGCCGATCAAACACGATCTAGAATACACGTTTTCATAACTTTTGCTTCTTTTACTGCTGACGAATTCCTCTGTGGTTTCATACTGCCGATCAAACGCGAGCTAGAATACAGGTCTTCATCACTTTATCTTCTTTTACCTACTGACGAATTACTCTGCAGTTTGGTACTGCCAATCAAAAGCTAGCTAGAAAACACGTTTTCATCCTTTTTGTTTCTTTTATCTACTGAAGAATTATCTTGTGGTTTGATACTTTCGACCAAATGCGAGCAAAAATACAGGTTTTTATCTTTTTTGCTTCTTTTATCTACTGACAAATTCCCCTGAGGTTTGATACTTCCGATCAAACGTTAGCTAGAAAATAGATTTACATCCCCTTTGCTCCTTTTATCTGCTGACGAATGATACTTCCAATCGATGTGGTTTAATGATACTTCCGATCGACGCGAGCTAGAACACTGGTTTTCATCGTTATTGCTTCTTTTATCTGCTGACGAATTCTCCCGTGTTTTGATACCGCGGATCAAACGCCAGCTAACATACTTTTGCGTCTTTTATACACTGACGAATTTTCTTGTGGTTTGATATTGCCGATCAAACGCGAGCTAGAACGTCATCTTTGCTTCTTTCATGCACTGACGAATTCCCCTGTGGTTTGATATTTCCGATCGACGCGAGCTAGAAAACATGTTTTCACCCTTTTTGCATCTTTTATCTACTGACTAATTCCCCTGTGGTTCGATGCTGTCAATCAAACGGAAGCTCGGTTCTATGTCGAGAGAAAGCTAATTATCTTCGTTTCAGCACGATTCTGTCTTGTAATCGTTCATTGTAATCGTTCATTGCCGCATTCCGTGATCTTTGATAATTATATTCAACTAACTGCAACGAAAAGCGTTGCTTTTCAACAAATGCAAGACAGAAGAACATATATTAAATTATTACGGCTTCGTGCGCATAAAATAAACATTTATAAATCGAAAGTGTCACGAGGAGAAAAGCAATATGCCCTGTTGTTTGCCGTTCTTCCGTTCTTGTTATTTACATCTTAAATAGCCAAAAAATGAAACCGGATTTATTTTTATCATCTTTCCTTCCCCTATTTACGCTTTTTTTGTTTCAGAACGACCATAATTTGCTATTTCAGTTTCCCTGTTTCATATCCACGCGATGTTTTGGACACCCAACCTGAACTTTCGAACAGGCCGGAAAAAAACATTAATTGGGTTATCACGTGTTCAAACGGAACGAATCCTTAGAATTTCATCGAGGAATTGCACAGAAACGAAAATGTGAAGTGTTAGTGTAAATATTTATCTTTTTCAGCAGTAAGGACATAAGGACTCATTATACCGGGCTCACCCCAAACGAAAGAAACAGCTTTATTTATTTTTATTTTTTTTAGCTCGTCCCTGTCTTTTGTTTCGCGCAGATGAAAATAAACTTTTTGTTTTGAGTACAAAGAAACACGCGAAGTAGTTAGTTTGTTTTGAATAAGTTGTGACTTGAACTTCTGCTGAAATGCATGGGACAAATCAGTCATGCAATCTGGCACGCTAGGTAAACCACCGTGGTACACAGTAAGAAATAAGTGCTGCGAATTCACCAAAAATTTCCTGAAAATACACTGCAAAAAGTGTTCTGAAATTGATGGGTTACTTTTCACGATTCCTTTCGTCAACTAACGTAGCATATTTATCGATTTGCCTTAATGAAGGGAAGATTCCTGAGGATTGAAACAACGCTACAATGATCCTGCTACATAAAAAAGGTGGCATTGAGGATCATAGGAACTACAGACCTATCAGCCTCCTATCAGTGGTTTATAAAATCTTCACTAAAGTTCTTTCACACCGTTTGAAGGTAACACTGGACATGGCTCAACTGAGATAACACGCTGGATTCAGGAGTGGCTACAGCACGATAGATCATATCCACGTACTGAGAGAACTAATTGAAAGAGCTGTGACGTACCTGCCTGCAGGACGCACACGACATAAAGGCAGATAGGAATCAGAATAAACGTCTGCGTAGCTCAGTTGGTAGAGCGACTTGTTCCGGAATAAGCGGCCTCGGGTTCGAATCCCGGCGTAGAACAAAAATGACGGAGAAATTTACTTCGCTATAATGGCGCCCGAACTATCCGGATGACCCGGCCGTTCAAAATCTCGCATTGGTGTGATGTTATTTCCACACCGCGAGACAGGAAAAATCAGAGAATTCCTTCTCCAGCGCTTCGAAAAATAAAAATGTGTGATGTTGCATTCCACACAGCAGATTGACTGGGAGTTCTCAAGTGCACGTTCTACAGTGGATGGCTGCCTGCAACGATTCATGGTCACGGCTGACCCGTGGGCCATTCCCCGGCCCTCTTTCGGAGGGGGGAGATGTGACGTACCTGCCAGCAGGACGCGCACGACATAAAGGCAGATAGGAATCGGAATAAACGTCTGCGTATAGCTCAGTTGGTAGAGCGGCTTGTTCCAGAATAAGCGGCCTCGGGTTCGAATTCCGGCGTAGACCAAAAATGACGGAGAAATTTACTTCGTTATAGAGCGAAGGAATATGAACTTCCATTGTGCATGGCTTTTATCGATTATGAAAAGGCCTTTGATTCGGTGAAACCATCAGCAGTTACAATGGCTCTGAAATCCTGCGGTATTGAAGATGCATACATTTTTAATATTATTAATAACATCTATGAAAATTCAAGTGCAAAGATTAGGCTGTTTGAAAATACAACACACATAAAAATTGGAAAAGGGAGTGAGACAAGGTGACACCATATCTCCCAAGCTCTTTAATGCCACATTGGAAAATGTCTTTCAATCACTGAACTGGGAAAACAAAGGGATAAAGAATAATGGAGATTATCTAACCCACCTTCGTTCTGCTGATGACGTAGTCATTTTTGCAACTACCCCATCAGAACTGCAGAGTATGATCCAGGAACTTGCTGACAAGAGTAAAGAAGTGGGATTAAAAATGAACTTTCAGAAGACAAAAGTGATGCACAATGCTTTTACAAGAAATGAAGATTTATCGATTGATGGAGGAAAAGCTGGAGATAACAGACACGCACGTTCTTCTTGGACAGCAGATATCAAGTGAGGGTCACATTGATGAAGAAATTAATCGGCATATAAAACTTGCCTGGAGAGCTTTTGGAAGAAACAGCATAATTTTCAAGAGCAATATGCCATTATGTCTTAAAAGAAAAGTGTTTGATCAATGCATCGTTCCAATGCTTACGTATGGTGCAGAGACGTGGACCTTAACTAAGAGAGACATACAAAGGCTGCAGACAAGTCAAGTGGCTTTTATCGATTATGAAAAGGCCTTTGATTCGGTGAAACCATCAGCAGTTACAATGGCTCTGAAATCCTGCGGTATTGAAGATGCATACATTTTTAATATTATTAATAACATCTATGAAAATTCAAGTGCAAAGATTAGGCTGTTTGAAAATACAACACACATAAAAATTGGAAAGGGAGTGAGACAAGGTGACACCATATCTCCCAAGCTCTTTAATGCCACATTGGAAAATGTCTTTCAATCACTGAACTGGGAAAACAAAGGGATAAAGAATAATGGAGATTATCTAACCCACCTTCGTTCTGCTGATGACGTAGTCATTTTTGCAACTACCCCATCAGAACTGCAGAGTATGATCCAGGAACTTGCTGACAAGAGTAAAGAAGTGGGATTAAAAATGAACTTTCAGAAGACAAAAGTGATGCACAATGCTTTTACAAGAAATGAAGATTTATCGATTGATGGAGGAAAGCTGGAGATAACAGACACGCACGTTCTTCTTGGACAGCAGATATCAAGTGAGGGTCACATTGATGAAGAAATTAATCGGCATATAAAACTTGCCTGGAGAGCTTTTGGAAGAAACAGCATAATTTTCAAGAGCAATATGCCATTATGTCTTAAAAGAAAAGTGTTTGATCAATGCATCGTTCCAATGCTTACGTATGGTGCAGAGACGTGGACCTTAACTAAGAGAGACATACAAAGGCTGCAGACAAGTCAAAGGAGCATGGAGAGGTGCATGCTTGGTGTAACCAGGAGAGATAAGAAGAGGAACTCGTGGATCAGAAAAATGACAAGAGTGGAAGACATCATGATCAGAGTAAAATCCCTGAAATGGCAATGGATTCCACATACTGCCAGAAGGATAAACCATCGATGGACAGCCGAAATTTTAGATTGGATTCCAAAGGACAGGAAAACACGCAGAAGAAGACGACATGGGAGATGGGTGGATGAAATTCGACAGTACGCGGGAGTAACATGGAGGAGTCTGGCAAAAGACAGACCGCTGTGGAGGAAACTTGGGGAGACTTTCGTCCAACAGTGGATTGATAATTGTTGACAATGATGATGTTTTCCGATACAAGATCAGGTGATGTCAAATATATAGCCTCTCTCTGACAAATGCCTACCCCGCCTTCTCGCGGTGCATTCTGTTACACCGTAAACAAGAAAGATGACACCGAATTTTCGGGTGTAATGAGCACGTCTTTCGAATCCGTTTGACGCAAATTACATTTATGGAAGCTATTCAAAGTCAATAGAACCGGTGTGGCAAACAATAGTATCTGACAGAAGAAAACAGTTTTTCAATCGGATTCATAATATCACGGATATTGCTGTAAACGGAATCGTTAGCTTACGCCCTCTGGTTGCAGATTTGTGCGTGAAGAAAAAATTTTGAATTTATATGCGAAACATTTCGCAGCGGAAACACTCTCCCACAAAGAAAGAGTTTTTCAAATCGGGCTCTCTGTAGCAGAGATAAGGACAAATATAAAATATGAATCTACTCCCCTGGTGGGAAAACCATGCGTTATTTTAGGAAGAAAGTATTCTCAAAAGGTTTTTAGATGTGAGCGCTATCGGTTCAAGAAAAAAAATTTTTAGTCGAGTTACCACAGATAACTCGATAACTAATTTTTAGTCGAGTTACCACAGATAACTAACAGCACAGATTTTGCTGCAAATACATCAGAATCAGAAATTAACATTTATGCCCCCTGGTGGCCAAACCGTTCCTTATCAAATATTAGAAATTATACGAAAAATATTTCCCATCAGGAGCTGTATGCGATAGAGGAATTTTTTTAAAGTCGGCGTTTTAGAAGCAGAAAACGCAATTTACCTTTGCGCCCTCTAGCGGAAAGTCTGTGATTTAGTTGAAAATTTTGAATTTATGTGAAAAACTTTTCGCATCGAAAACACTATCCGACAAAGAAGAATTTTTTTTTTCCGACTCATAAAGTAGAGATATTGACACAAATAAGATGTACATCTACGCTCCTTGGCAGAGCAAACCATTCAATATTTTACGAAGAAAGTATTCCGAAAAGGTTTATCGACGTGAGTGGATTGGCGCACAAAATAGTTTTTCCAATCGAGATTTTTGAAGCACAGATTTTATGGTAAATACATCAAAAGCAAAAATAAACACTTACGCCCCTTGGTGGCCAAAGTATTCTTTATCAAAAATTAAAAATTATGTGCAAAAGATTTGCCATCAGGAGCTGTATCCGCTGAGGGACAGATTTTTCATATCGGAGTTTTAGAAGAAGAGATATTGAAGAAAACGTAGTTTATATTTACGCCCCCTAGTTTAAAACTATGCGTAACTTGAGAAAGTAACTATGCCTGAAATAGTCTTCGACGTAAATGGAACCTAAAGATAAAATATTTTTTTCAATCGGATGTTTAGCAGCAAATATATGGAATAAAATGTATTCTGACGTTTTCATCATTTACGCCCTCTAGAGGCGAAATTTTACATCGTGAAAAAAAAACGAAATTATGGATTCGCATATTTCAAGCTTCTTAATGCAAAAAGAATTTTGCATAACTAATAGTTATGCAGAAATATGGTGTCTACAGGGGACGGACAAACTGATGCACGATCTTTTTTCACAAAAGACATGCTAAAAATAAGTGTTGCGAATTCACAGAAAATTTCTGAAAACAACGTGCAGCAAAGTTGCCGGTAGGTGTCCGTTTGTTTTTTTTTCAGAAATTTCCGTTTTTTAAAGAGCCCGTTTATATTAGTTTCCGTGTTTTCAGAGATTTTTTCGTTAAAAAATCTTCCATTTATTTCAGAAAACTCTGTCCAAGCTTTTCCATATTTAAATTGTATTTTCGCAAAAAATTCAAATAGCTTGCACTATTCAGCCTTTACTCCAGATAATCCTTCGCAGCAGTCGAACCCCCGTCTTTTGGATTGGTTCATCAAATAACGCGCGCCTTTAACCACTCAGCCAGAAACACTCCTGCCGCCCCGGTGGCGCAGTGGTCTAAGGCGCTGGCCTCTGATCATTCGTCCGTAAGGCGTCCGGGTTCGAATCCCGGTCAGGCATGGATGTTGTGTTTGTCTTACGGCACTGGCTCTCTCTCTTCCCTGGAACCAGTGACACTAAATTAGGGACGGGCGACTGCTTATAGCCCATTGAGTTGCTCCCGGTGGTCGTTAAACCTCCAATCAAAAAAAAAAAAAAAAAAAAAAAAAGAAACACTCCGTGAATGAACTCAGGTTTAGCCGCCCCGGTGGCGCAGTGGTCTAAGCGAAGGCCTCTGATCTTTCGTCCGAACGGGGTCCGGGTTCGAATCCCGGTGAGGCATGGATGTTGTGTTTGTCTTACGGCACTGGTTCTCTCCCTTCCCTGGAACCAGTGACCCTAAATTAGGGACGGGCGACTGCTCATAGCCCAATGAGTTGCTCACGGTGGTCGTTAAACCTCCAATCCAAAAAAAAAAAAAAAAAAAAAACAAAAAGAACTCACGTTTATCGTAAAACAATGCACCATGATGAAAAAAATTGTTAATAATGCGAGTGATTCAGACATTTTATTTTCTGTCGGAGCTTATTATTTTTGTATAGGTTTGGATTATAAATAGACAAAGACATCGCTCTTTCCACGTTTTTCTTCAATTAACACACTGCAACCGAAAAATTGTATTTCGACAGCGCTGGGATCGAACCCCACATCTCTCTATAAGTAGCCGAGTGCGTGGTTCGCCTTACGCTACGGTGTGAACAATTAACGGCGCTATGTGTGTTTATCTTTAAGCATCTGACTTCACAAATCCGTAGGGATCGGCTCAGAAATTGAGACGCCTCCAACTGGTGGGGCTTAACGAGCTATTTAATTGCATCAAACAGAAGGCATTGCTCTTTCACGTTTATAAATCAGTCACGGAAAAATTATCATCGATCGCCCCCCATGAATCGGGCCCAGGGTCTTCCAGTTACGCGCCAGACATGCTACCTCTGTACCACAGCGGCCTCGAATTGTCCAGACTCACATACGACTAACTACCAAAGCACATAGCAGGTTGCTTCTTTCAGCCCCGCACAATGCTGGGGATTCACCAAAGATAGTAAGCAGCAACTGAACAAATAAGTAGGAGGAAAGTGAATAATTAATACGCACTATTGACGTGGATTAAGCTCATTAAACATAAGTCGTCGCTCTTTCGACGTTTATAAAGAAAATATAAACGTCGTGGAAAGAGCGATTACTTCTATTAAATGTTCTTAATCCACATCAACAATGGGCATTAATTATTTAATTACAGCTAATAAATCCAAAGGGCGAGAGAAATCGTGAAAAACTTCCAAATACGTAGAGACAATGTAAATAGTAGAGTCATCGCTCTTTCCACGTTTTTCTTTAATTATTACACAGCAACGGAAAAATTGTATTTCGACTCCTCTGGTATTGAACCCGAGATTTCTCGATAACTAGTCGAGTTCGTTCACTTTACGCTACGGTGCGAACAATCCACGGCGCTATGTGTGTTTATCTGTCAGCGTCTGACTTCACAACTCCGCAGGGGTGGGCTCAGCAACTGAGACGTTATAAAGAGAACTGGAATTCGATCCCAGCCGTTTCGAAATACAATGTTTCGGTTGATGTGTGTTAATTAAAGAAAAAGTGGAAAGAGCGATGACTTTGTCAATTTGCATTGTCTCCACATATTTGGAGGTTTGTGATATTTTTTCTGTTGGAGGACTTTTCACAAACGGACCATTTTTCATTGGGAACTTTTCGAAACAACAAAATGCTTCGCACATTGCTCTTTTTTAAACTTTCAATGACTTCCAATTATCTTTAAAAAAGGTGGAAAATACTTTTTATAGTAAGACTTTACAAAACTCTTATGTATAAAATTTACTCCTGATAGTTGTAACAGTTTTTGTTTTAAGGGGTTCAAAGATTGATGAGAGACACCTATAATCACCTGTACAATGAATTAAATACATACCAGGTTTCTTACAGTAACAAAATATACAATATATTGACAAGAGTCACCGGACACCCTTCAAAAGAAAGCGAACGGATCCGCTGCGTTGTTGGGATGCGCGGTACAGCTACAAACGGTGTAAAAACAAGCCTGCAGCTGACCGCGATTATATCGCCCTGTGAGGCTGAACGAAAATATCGCTGACTGACTTTGAGAAAGGAAAGATTGTTGGGTGTTATATTAGTGGGTTGTCCGTAAGAGAAACCGAGAGCCGTTTAAACATACCCAAGTCAACTGTTTTGGATGTACTGTTTAAATGGAAAACACATGGCGTGCCTTAAGCAAAAAAACGTACCGCCAGACTAAAGAAAATCAGTGCTAAAGGACGTCGAAGCCTCAGAAGAGTCGTTACAGCTAATCGACGGAGTACTGAACAAAACCTCAGTGTACAGGTGAGCAAAAATGCTGGAACCTCGGTATGTACACGCACCATTCGCAAATAATCTCCTTCCATCGGGTATCGTGGTCGTGTGGCTGCTCATAAGCCTTTCATCTCCACTCGGAATGTTATTCGTCGTTTAGCATGGTGTAAAGAACATTTATCGTGGACCGTAGTTCAATGGAAACGGGTCATATAGACTGATGACACCGGATACATGATCCATTAGTCTGATGGCCGTGTTTGGGTATGGCGACAGCCGGGGGTACGCTATTTACCACAGTGTACTGTATCTACGGTGAAGTTTAGAGCTGGCAGTGTACTCGTGTGGGGATGATTTTCGTGGTATGGCCCGGCCCATTGGTTATCGTGGACAAACCTGTTAACCATCACGTCTACCTCGATATTCTGGTCAATTATGCCCTAACAACTCTGGGGCAATAGTATAAAACCGAGCCTTCATCCCATAGAGCGCCTATGGGATGAATTAGAGCACCGCATAACAAGTTTGGAACCAAAGCCTGCTATTAAGTAACAGTGGCAGCATTATGTACTGAATAGAAGCGCATACCTATCGCTGTGTTCCAAAACCTTGTCAAAATCCTGTCTCGAAGGATCAGTGCATGCATTAAGCCCAAATATGGACGGACACCGTATTAATGTATATCAATAAATGCTATATCGTGTTTCTCTTTTAGGTGTCCGGTGACTTTTGTCATAATAGTGTATGTTTACTGCATTACCCTTGTGCCACATGTAAAATCAGTCACTTTTTAAACGACACTGGCACATATTACTGTTTATACCTAAGTTTTGTGTATTTCCAACTCCTCTTTCACGAATAATAGGGAATTTGCTGTTGTTTTCGTAATTTATAGAAACCAGTCTGTTTTAATTTTGTGGAAAAAACTTATTTCAGATTAACATTCATTTTGGAATTTTTTTCTCTTATAAATGGAAGCAGTTTCGAGAAGCATGTAAGAACACAAATTGCACTAAATACGCTAAATCCGTCTGCTTCGCAGCACGATAAAGACTTTTTACATCTACGCAGTGAATGGAAAAAATCTGATCATGCGAAAGAATATTAGTTGCCACAAGCTTATAGATATATCCATTAGTTTGATTCTTGAGGTAATCGGTACTTAACTTCTTTTACTTTGCAAAATTAAAATCTGCACAGATTTTGTCACTAATCGAAAACGTTATCCATGAGCAAAAAACGATGTTTTACGATTACTAGTGGTTAAGAAATAAAATCTCTTGTTCACAACTGCAAAGCAAACTCTTTCCAATAACATGACTGCATACGCAGGTTGAAGTTTAAAAATTACTACTTGCAAAAGTAATTTCAATAACGTCAAGATATAATTAATCCTCTAATTTGCTTCCGTTTCCATAGTTCTTAATGCGTCTTCCTGCAAAATAATTCATTCTTAAAAAACCATATCTAAATCAAAAGCTTCTTTTTAGGAAATGATGAAATACTCTCGTGTTAGTTACGCAATCATAAGCGTTTTTCATAACATGTTTTTGTTTTACCATCCAAAACCAGTTTACCAAGTTTAATTAGTCTCCGAAGTGATTTCCAACTAAAGAAATATGTGGTATTTTGTAACAGATTTGATGTTTCTTTTCAAAGTCTTTCTTGTCAGATTATTTAAGGTTCTTTTAAACATTTTTACATACACTGGCGGAAAGTGAAAAAAGAACACCAAGAAGGAGACGTCTGATACCAACGAAATTTATACAGCATAATAACGAAATACAGAGGATAACGTGATCAAAACATTATGGCAAAATACAGCTGTATTCGCTGGTAAACTGAAAAATAACATTTCCATGTAACATGGTTAGTACGAGGTTGAACCGCCATCAACTGCGTCACATTGTGAAATTCTGGCATGGAGTCTGTCGTACAGATGTTGGATGTAAGTTTGGGGTATTGAGTTCCAAGCATCCTCAACCTGGACGCGTCGATTGGGGATGGTCGTGGCTGGCCATGGAGACCATATGAGTCGTTGTCCCATAAATCCCGCACGTGCTCAATGGGGGACAAATCCGGTGAACGAGCAGGCCATGGAAGTTGTCTCACACCCTGAAGTGCATGTTGCCTTGCACGTGCCGTGCGTGGTCGTGCGTAAACACCACGATGGACCGCCCTTACAAATGGCACAACAACGGCCTGAATGATGTTGTTGATGTAGGAGGAGCTGTTTAACGTACCCGGTACAAACACTAGTAGTGTACGGGAGTGATAGCTGATCGCTCCCCACACCAGGAGACCAGGTGTAGGCCCTGTGTGTCGCTGGAGGATGCAAGAAGAGTGGAGACGCTCCCCTGTGCGTCTGCGAACACTCATACGGCCATCAGAGGCTCCCAAGCAGAATCTGCTTTCATCGCTGAACACGACAGATCGCCATTGCGTTCTCCAGTATAGACCTTGGCGACCCCACTGCAGCCGTTCCTGACGGTGGGCTGGAGTCAGAGGTACACATGCTAGAGGCATACGTGCAGGTAGTCCTGCATCCAGTAGACGGTTGCGGAATGTTCGCACAGTCACCTCAGGTGCAACGGCAGCTCGGATTTGCGTCGCAGTGGATGTTCTGCTTGACAATGCCGCTCTTCTTATGCGTCGATCGTTCCATTCATCATTCAGTCTGTGACTCCCGGTTCCACGTCTTCTCGTGTGGGAATGATCCTCGGACCATCTACGCCACCATCGTACCACCACCGATACTTCCCGTCCAATTCGCTCCGCAATACGACGATACGACCACCCGGCCTCGCGGAGTCCGACTAGACGACCTCGCTCAAAGTCCGATAACTGCTGAAATCGTACACGTCTTCCATGTCCAGGCATTGCAGCTTCTTCAGGGTCTTTGCACGTGTCCGTACGCCGACGACTGATTACATTTACTACCGACGATAATTTGCATATTTTGCCGTGCTGTGGCGTAAGCGCTCATGGGTTGGTCCCGAAATTAACATCACACCTACGTAAACTCAACCCCATTAACATATGTAAATTTAATGATCGTCCGCCAATTCCTTCTTGGTGTTCTTTTTTCACTTTCCGCCAGTGTATTTTGTATTGTGATTTTACAAAGTTTTTTTTTTTTTTTTTTGATTGGAGGTTTAACGACCACCGTGAGCAACTCAATGGGCTATAAGCAGTCGCCCGTCCCTAATTTAGAGTCACTGGTTCCAGGGAAGGGAGAGAGCCAGTGCCGTAAGACAAACACAACATCCATGCCTCACCGGGATTCAAACCCGGTCCCCGTTCGGACGAATGATCAGAGGCCATCGCTTAGACCACTGCGCCGGACGAATGATCAGAGGCCATCGCTTGATCAGAGGCTTTACAAAGTTTATTAAAACTATAATGTTCAACGTAGTAAATACGTAACAGTAATATTATAATGTCTCAAATATCTTTCAAATACGTAACAGTAACATGCAGTTTGTATGTTGAAGTTAAAAAGACCTTTTACTGTAAGGTATCGGTTATGTTTCAAATTTATGTAACGTTTGAGGACATTTTGACGCAACCGTAAGGTTTCTGATACAATACTGTTACATTGCGAAACGTATCTGAGAAGTCTCAATGTTTCAGTGCTACGTTCATGTTGTAACATATACGAAATATTCTGTGCTGTGTGGTTTATTTCCCGAAAATATATGATATTCAGAAACAACGAGTGAAAGATTTTTAAAATATCTGCTGTTAGCATCGTAGCAGACGAAACAACTCATTCGCAAGATAGGTACATTTTGAATATTCTTTCAGATCCAGCAGCTGAAACGAATGCTGAAAGCTGAAATGCTGAAACCTCTTTGATGCAATCTTCCTTACAGTGCATCACTTTGGAATCCGTAAATTTTAAAGCAGTCAGAGAGGCGTAAAAAAATATTTGCGCGTTAATAAGTAAGCAGTACCTTTTGGGAATACAACCGCTTTTCAGACAGATAACGCATCTTACATATCATAGCGTGGGAGGTAATTGCTGAAAGCCGATGTTTTGAGAAAATGCGGTATTTCGCGAAAATTCAGTCGAAATCGGGAAAATTCTTAAAAAACACGCAAATTTCGTGATTTATCACACGACTGCCCCGCGAATTTTGCCTATTTTTTCCGGCAACAAAATCACAACTATAGGAAACCGATTCTGATTATCAGTTTTTGATTTAAAAAAAGCTATATCATATTCATACAAATTCTTTTCTTCAAGCATAAACATTTTATATAATCTTATATACAGGGTGCATAGGAAACTCCCTTTAGCCTTAAATAACTTTCTAACGGAGAGAGGTACAGTTATACAAGTGAGGTAACGGTATAGTAAAGCTACTACGATAGCAGCGCCCCTAGTGGTGAAATGCGGAAGTTAGGCATTGCCAATCGAAAACAAAAAGAGCTAGAGCAACATTTCCAATTACAAAGTTGTAGAGCATCAATTAATTAGTACAAAACGATATTTGTTTTACACGGATAAGATAAATTGTCGCCTGAATACCCTAAATTGTCGCCTGAATGCTTGAAGAAAAGACCTTCAACGTCTGAAGGGAACAGGCATAGCTATGAGCAAATACACACAATTTATTACATAAATGCGTACGTATATCAATACAGTTTGATGACGTCAGACAAAACCAAAACAAAGCGGGCAAACTGGCGCACATTTATAAAAAGTTAATGTCGAGCATGTTCGAAGAGTTCACCATTGCCCACGATACACATTTGTATTCGTTAAAGTAACTCTGCATGCACATTCCTCAGCATGGAAGGTGTCACACTATTGCAAGCATCTGTAACACGACGACGTAGATGAAGTAGACTTGTAGGCCCTGTTGCATATACCAGATTTTTTACGTAACCCCAGAGGAAGAAATCCGACGGAGTGAAGTCCGGCGATCGCGGAGGCCATTCAACAGCACCACCATACCCGATGATTCGTTGCCCAAAACAAATTGTGAGAAAACGTCGCACTGCTGCTGGCTGGTGTGCAGGGGCACCGTCATGTTCGAACCACAAGGAACGTAATGCGGACAGGGGAATGTCATCTAAAAAGTCAGGTATGATATCCTGTAACAGTTGTAGGTATCTCTGTCCGTTGGCATTCGCCGTAAATAAGCACCATCTCGCAATATTGGGAGTGAGTGAAGCTCGCCGTTCTCACACAGCGTACGTATACCTGATCTTTTGATCAGGGTACATGCTGGTATTGGTTTTTATATCGTAGGTACGGTGCAACGTCACAGTCTGCATTTGCATACGGCTACATTTGCGAAATGTGAATATGCAGATTCGAATCGTCGCGCATCGATTTAGGATATTTTAGGGTGCTCAGTCGACAACTTATCTTATCCGTGTAAAACAAATGTTGTTTGTACTAATTAATTACTGCTCTACAACTTTGCAATTCGAAATTTTACTCTATCTCTTTTCGTTTTCGATTTGCAATGGCTAACTTCCGCATTTCGGCACTAGGGGCGCTGCTATTGATTGCATTCGATCGGGCGTAGTGGCTTTACTATGACGTTATCTCACTTGAATAACTGTACTTCTCTCCGTTCGCAAGTTATTCCAGGATAAATGGACTTTCCTATGCACCCTGTATAAAACACAAAACATCTGTTCGTCTGAAGCAGCAAAAACTCTCAAACGCCGAACTGCGGTATCGTGAAATTTGCATGGCTTATTAATACTGGAATTTCCGGGTCAACGCAACTATTTTTGGATGTCTACGTTGTTTCGTTCGCGAGATATGAATTAATTAATAAGTTAATCAATAAAGTTAGCGTTGTTTGCTACGTCATCGTTATCTGAAAGCACGTGACTGCATTCGTTGGGCGGCACATCCACAGGTGTTTCTGTTCTTTGAGAGCTGTGCATAAAAAATATACAAAAACGAACTTTGCGAAATCTTAATGAAACGGGCTGAAACATTTATCAACACCATGAATTGGTAATAAGAGGAGTCCCTCAAAATTTCCCCGGAATCCAGTCAAAACTTTTTAAAATAGGCATGGAATTTTTAATTCATCGGTAAACAGAAATACACTGATGGAAAGTGAAAAAAGAACACCAAGAAGGAATTGGCGGACGATCATCAAATTTACATATGTTAATGGGGTCGAGTTTACGTAGGTGTTATGTTAATTTCGGGACTAACCGGTGAGCGCTTACGCCACAGAACGGCATAATATGCAAATCATCGTCGGTGGTATTTAAGGAGTACGGCGAAGTGAATGTAATCAGTCGTCGGCGTACGGACACGTGCGAAGACCCGGAAGAAGTTGCAATGCCTGGACATGGAAGACGTGTACGATTTCAGCAATCATCGGGCTTTGAGCGAGATCGTCTAGTCAGACTCCGCGAGGCCGGGTGGTCGTATCGTCGTATTGCGGAGCGAATTGGACGGGAAGTATCGGTGGTGGTACGATGGTGGCGTAGATGGTCCAAGGATCATTCCCGCACGAGAAGACGTGGAGCCAGGAGTCTCAGACGGACTGATGAGCGGACCGATCGACGCATAAGAAGAGCGGCGTTGTCAAGCAGAGCATCCACTGCGACGCAATTCCGAACTGCCGTTGAACCTGAGGTGACTGTGCGAACAATCCGCAACCGTCTACTGGATGCAGGACTACGCGCGCATGTGCCTTTGGCATGTGTACCTCTGACTCCAGCCCATTGTCAGGAACGGCTGCAGTGGTGTCGCCAACGTCTACACTGGAGAACGCAATGGCAATCTGTCGTGTTCAGCGATGAAAGCAGATTCTGCTTGGGAGCCTCCGATGGCCATATGCGTGTCAGACGCACAGGGGAGCGTCTCCACCCTTCTTGCATCCGCCAGCGACACACAGGGCATACACCTGGTCTCCTGGTGTGGGGAGCGATCAGATATCACTCCCGTACACAACTAGTGTTTGTACAGGGTACGTTAAACAGCACCTCCTACATCAATAACATCATTAAGCCCGTTGTGCCATTTGTAAGGTCGGTCCATCGTGGTGTTTTCCAGCAAGTTAACGCACGCCCACACACACGGCACGTGCAACGCAACATGCACTTCAGGGTGTGAGACAACTTCCATGGCCTGCACGTTCACTGGATTTGTCCCCCATTGAGCACGGGTGGGATTTTATGGGACAGGGACTTATCCGGTCTCCACGACCATCCCCGATTTACGCGTCCAGGTTGAGGATGCTTGGAACTCAATGCCCCAAACTTGCATCCAACATCTGTACGACAGACTCCATGCCAGAATTGCACAGTGTGACGCAGTTCATGGCGGTTCAACCTCGTACTAACCATGTTACATGGGAATGATATTTTTCAGTTTACCAGCAAATACAGCTGTATTTTGCTAAAATGTTTTGATCACGTTATCCTCTGTATTCCGTTATTATGCTGTATAAATTTTGTTGGTATCAGACGTCTCCTTCTTGGTGTTCTTTTTTCACTTTCTGCCAGTGTACTGTGCATATACGCAGAAACGGTTAATAAAATTTTGACGTGTAATTTAAAACGTTATTTACCGATTCAGGCAAAATTTGCAGGACATGTTTCTATTAAGGATTTATGGTTTTCATTAAAATTTCAGGCAGTTTCATAAAATATTCACAAAGATACGTTTTTAATTCTTTTATCACAGAGATTCGCCCCTCAAAGACGTCTGAAACTGAAAGCACGTGATGCATTTGATTCTTCTCACATGGACAGCTGTATGTTGGAGTGTAAAGAGCAAAGGATCCAATAAAATTATATATTGTCGCCGATGAAGGAGAAAGCTTCATCGGCGACAATATATAATCAATATATAATTAAAATGTTCTGTACGGCCAAGTGCTGAAATAATCACGCAATGAATAAATAATTTGTAATGACCGAATTTGTGAAATCAGCTATTTTCTTTCTTGCAAGCATCAATCTTTTTTCCCGATATTTTCAGAGACATATAAAGGAATATGAAATTAATAAGCCTAAATCCCGGGAAAAGCCGGGTAATAAAGCTAGTGTTTTATAAAACTAAACCAAGCGATTAGGAGAAATAAAATAGAAATCAAACAGGCATTTCATTGAACAAACATTATTTTAAAATAATTTTCAATTGGATTTTCTGAATGCACAAACGTTTTTTTAAAAGTGTTCTGTAACGTTGCGAAAGCGTCATGTAAATATTGCATGTTATGGTAATTCAGTAAACTTCAGACAGCGAAAAACTGATTTCATAATTAAAGAAAGAATACATCTTTAATTAACGAACAGACAGCATGTTGTGAGGAAAATATAATTAGCAGCCGATGAATTCAATATTTTTGACTTCATAACCTTTGGGTTGATACAAAAACAATAAAACCTTAGGTTATAAATGCTAAAAATGAGACGTAAATTAGTAAGTGCTATGAATGAAGGTTTAAAAATAAATTGAAAGTGGGTTGTGAAAAAATGAAGATCATGTAAAAGAAAGCAAAATGTATTACGACTAGACGTAGTGTCATTAAAATTTCCTTAGAGAATTTCTTGAATGGCACTAATTACATTAAAGAGAAAGCTTAAAAATATATTTCAAGCATTTATTTATGACGAAATTATAAGATTATCAAATAATCAGAAGTTCACTTCAGGCATTCAAGGAAAACTGGGAATACGTCAAGTGAGGGTAAATACAAGTGAAAAGAGAAATCCCGAAGGAATGTTTCTCTGAATATGATACAACATATGAACGAATAAAGATATCCGCAATAAACGTGGAAAGGTGAAAGACTAAATAAAATGCACAATATTAAAAGATGATAAAAATAGCAGCCAACTCTGGATAATTACTACACTTTCTTGAATTTGTTTTACATATAAGGCTATCTATGTAATGCAATAATTTACAAAGAAATATACAAAAAAAACAAACAAAAAAAAACCCCGCTTAACGTGTATGCTAAAAACATCTACTCATCAACATTTAAAAGATCTGCTACTGAATATTTAAAACGTCAAATAACGAATATTAAACGACAAAGATGGCACTTAATTTTCAGGTGTAATGAGCACGTCTTTCGAATCCATTCTGGCAAGAATTAAATTAATCAGATATATTCAAAGTCAAAGGAACCGGTATGGAAAACAATAATATGTGACCGAACAAAGCATTTTTTCAATCGGGTTCATAATTCCGCAGATATTGCTGTAAACGGAATCGTGAACATACACCCTCTGGTTTGCAGACTTGTGCGTTAAGAAAAATTTGAAATTATATGAGAAACATTTCACAACAAAGAAATAATTTTTCAGATCGGACTCTTAGAAGCAGAGATATCGACAAATATAAGATATGCCTCTACGCCCCCTGGCGGGAAAAAACATGCATTATTTTAAGAAGATAGTATTCTCAAAAGGTTTATGGATGTGAGTGGAATCGGTCCACCAAATAATTTTTTCAGTCGAGTTTTCTAGAGCTGAGATTTTGCTGCAAATATATCAAAAGCAGAAATTAACACTTATGCTCCCTGGTGGTCAAACCATTCCTTACCATAAATTAAAAATTATATGAAAAACATTTCCCTTCAGGAGCTGCATGCGGCACATGAAGAATTTTTCAAATCGGAGTTTTAGGAGCAGAAATATCGGGGAAAACGAAATTTACTTTAACGCACCTTAGCGGAAAGTCTATGATTTACTGGAAAATGTTGATACTATATGAAAAACATATCGCAGCGGAAACTCCATGCAACGAAGAGGAAAGTTTTAAAGTCGGATCATTAGAAGCAGAGATATTGACAAAAATAAGATATATATCCAAGCCCCCTGGCGGAGAAACCACGCAATATTTTCAGAAGAAATTATTACAGAAAGGTTTACGATGTGAGTAGCATTGGTCCACGAACGTATTTCTTCAATCGAGATTTTAAGAGATTAGATTTTGTGACAAATACATAAGGAAAAGGAATTAACGCGTACGCCACCTGGTGGCCAAACTATTCTTTATAAAAAATCAGAAATTGTGTGCAAAAGATTTGCTATCAGGAGCTGTATCTGCTGAAGGAAACATGTTTGAAATCGGAGTTTCAGAACCAGAGGCATCGGGGAAAACGTTATTTAATTTTAGGCCCCCTAGCGGAACATCTATGCGTAATATGAAAAAGTGACTATACCTAAAATACTCTTCGCCATAAATGGAATCGAAATGTAAAATAATTTTTCCAATCGGATGTGTGGAAGCAAATATATGCCGCCCCGGTGGCGCAGTGGTCTAAGGCGTTGGCCTCTGATCATTCGTCCGTAAGGTGTCCGGGTTCGAATCCCGGTGAGGCATGGATGTTGTGTTTGTCTTACGGCACTGGCTCTCTCCCTTCCCTGGAACCAGTGACCCTAAATTAGGGACGGGCGACTGCTAATAGCCCATTGAGTTGCTCACGGCGGTCGTTAAACCTCCAATCAAAAAAAAAAAAAAAAAAAGCAAATATATGGAGTAAAATATATTTTGAATTCGAGATCTTCTGCATTTCCGCCCTCTAGCGGCGAAATTGTAAGTCGTAAAAACAAACGAAACGAAGGATCATCATTCGCACATTTGTAGCTTCCCAATGCAAAAAGAATCTTTTGAATCGGACTTACAGTTGCAGAAATATGGCGTCCACAGACGGACGGACAAATCGATAATATTTGAACGATCTTTTTTATTTATTGGATTTTAAGGTGGAAGAGGCGTTGGGTGAGCACCAATTTGGATTTAGAAGAAGAAAGCAGACTAGGGATGCGATTAGCACCCTGAGATTCTTAGCTGAAAGAATGATCGAGTGAGGGTGCTCCTTCTTGGTATGTTTCATTGATTACGAGAAGGCCTTCGACAGAGTGCCTTGGACAAAACATTTTTCAATCCTAGAGAGACTCGGCATGGATGATAACAGTATCCAGCTTATCAAAAATCTATGTAAATCAGGAAGCATTGTTTTCAATTCAAGAGGGACTGACTGATCCAGTTCCAACAAATAAAGGTGTAAGGCAGGGATGCTTGTTGTCACTTGTTTTTTTACGCTTTCCAACCGAAGGTTGAAGAAGCGTATATGCTCCAGCTTTGTCCGTCTATCCGTCCGTCCGTCTGTCCGCACGATAACTCGCGTAAAAATGATTCGATTTCAATAAAAATTTAATATGTGGTAGGGGACCACCCAGGGACGAACCCTATTCAAAATAGGACAAATGGGGTCTAAGGTCACGACATAGGTGCGGGATCCATTAAATTTCCCTTATGCGTCATAACTTGCGTAAATATGGTTCGATTTCAATGAAAATTTTGTATATGGTAGGGGACCACCTGCGGACGAACCCTATTGAAAATGAGTGAAGTGTGGTCAAAGGTCAGGACATAGGATCGGGATCCATTCCATCGCCCTTATGCGTTATAACTTACCTAAAAATGCTTCGATTGAGACAAAACCTTATCATGTTGTTCCAGAAGAATACTTTACCGGCTCTGTTGAATATAATCGAAATGGGGTCAAAGGTCAGATCATAGGAGCGAGATTTATTGTACAGCCATTATCCTCATAACTTGAGTAATGATTTTCGGTGTGTTGGAAAGCGTATTATAATCAATGCGTTGCATGATTTTTCTAACTTGTGGTATTTATGCTGACGTTATGATGGGTCAGGCCTTGGGGAGCGCCAGCGAAGGAGTTTGTGTTAATGGAGAGAGAATTAAGGCCATTGAATTTGCTGATGACCAGGCAATTGTTTCAGAATCAGCCAAGTCATTACTGCGCATGATGTCAAAAAGACACAAAAATGCGGATATCTATGGAATGAAGATAAATAAAAATAAGACAAAAATAATGGTAATAGGAAAGTGTCCAAAACAGGCTTTCCTTAAACTTGAAAGGACAATGCATCGAACAAGTTAAATCATTTCGCTATTTGGGTCAAATTATTACGAAGGATGCGAGATGTGAAAAGGAAATTTGAATGAGACTGGGGATTGCAAAACCGACTTTTAGAGAGAATCAATGATTACTGACAGCCAAAAACATAGATCTAAAACTTATGACGAGAATTTTAAAGGCATATGTTTGGTAAGTAGCTCTTTGAGGTTCTGAGACATGGACATTGCCCAAGAGGGAAGTGAAAAGGCATTTGAGATGTGGAACTATAGAAGAATGGAGAGGATATGTTGGCTCGATAGAGAGATTAATGAGGAAGCTCTGCAGAGAATGGGAGAACGCAGGAATCTGATCAACATGTTAAAGAGAAGAAGAATGTTATGGATAGGACACACATTGCGCCATGGAGGTCCGATTACTCCAAGGCACTAATACTAACGATTCTGAAAGTTTTGGAAGGGAACATTCAAGGCAGGAGAGCAAGAGGACGGCCAAGGAATAGTTTTGTGGCACCGTTACTCTAAGACACTAATACTAGGACATACTATGACTTGAAGAGAACCGTGGAGAATAGACAGGAATGGAGAGACAGAGTACATCTACTGAACAACCAGTCCTTGGACTGAGTAACCAAGAAGAGAAGAAGGTAAATCCAAGGAATTGTTTTGTGGTACAGCTTCTCCAAGACACTAATACTAGGACATACTATGACTTGAAGAGAACCGTGGAGAATAGAGAAGGAATGGAGAGACAGAGTACATCTACTGAACAACCAGTCCTTGGACTGAGTAACCAAGAAGAAGGTAAATCCAAGGAATTGTTTTGTGGTACAGCTTCTCCAAGGCACTAATACTAGGACATACTATGACTTGAAGAGAACCGTGGAGAATAGAGAGGAATGGAGAGACAGAGTACATCTACTGAACAACCAGTCCTTGGACTGAGTAACCAAGAAGAAGGTAAATCCAAGGAATTATTTTGTAGCACAGCTTCTCCAAGACACTAATACTAGGACATACCATGACTTGAAGAGAACGTCGGAGAATAGAGAGGGATGGAGAGACAGAGTACATCTACTGAACAACCAGTCCTTGGACTGAGTAACCAAGAAGAAGGTAAATCCAAGGAATTATTTTGTAGCACAGCTACTCCAAGACACTAATACTAGGACATACCATGACTTGAAGAGAACGTCGGAGAATAGAGAAGGGATGGAGAGACAGAGTACATCTACTGAACAACCAGTCCTTGGACTGAGTAACCAAGAAGAAGAAGAAGATATTTTTCTACAAAAGACGTGCTAAAAGAATCGAGAGAATATCCTGGTTCTGTTTGTACATAATTTATGCTATGCGTCTTTCACATGCTAAAGTCTTTGTGGGTGTGAAATAAACAAAGTGATTCGAGAGTATGCATTTATTTATGTACAACATATTCCCGTCATTCACGACCACACCGAGCTTCAGTCTTGTTCATACTATGTGGAATTAAGTCAGAACTACAAACACTAAGGGCTACTAATTCCAAACATTGAGTGGTACTTAGGTAGATGGATAAATGAATGCTATTTTCGTAAAACGAATGAAAGAAGATATGCGAGTCATAAAAGCAAATATTTACTAAACTATGGAGGCGGCAATAGTAAGTACACTGAAGTGCCAGAAAAAGTGTTACACCAGTCCAATACTTGGTAGGTCCCCAACGGGAGCGCAGGACTGTAGAAATACGACGGGGCATGGACTCCACTAGCTTCTGGAAATATGCTGTAGGCAATGCACACCATACTTCCTGCAGAGCGTTCCACAATTCGGGTATATTCTGAGGTCTCGGATTCCTGTGTTCGATAGCGCGTTGCATGACATCCCAGATGTGTTCTATAACCAGGGGCGGCTCCTGCTATGAGGATGTGGTGCTGCAGCCCCCTCCCCCTTACCCAAACCAGCTTTTTTCATGCCGTACGAAGAGAGAGAAGCTTTCTGAACTCAACTGGAAGTTTTCCCTGCATAACACCACTAGGAGCGGGAAGAACGTCACGGACTGCGCTCCTTGCAGCCCTGACGGCCATTGAAACCAACTCATGTGGGAAACTCTGCCTATTCCCACATCAGTTCGTTTCCTTTGAATAAAACTTCCCTGGGCACTGCATTGATGGCAGCTTTCGCTAGCAGGGGTTGCTTGCGGATGTTGTCCCTCGTTGTGTGGGAATGCATCGCCGGGCCTGTGTGCTTTGTTGATTAACACGGTTATTGTTCTTCCGATTAAGAGATAAAATAGGGGAATGAATTAAAAATAATGACGAATGTTGAAATAAAGTATTAAATAAAGTATGTTTGAATGTATTACACAACCTGTTTTTTTTTTTTTCCCTTCCAATTTTTGGTTTGTCCCTAATTTTATTCAACGTAATAATTCTAACAACAATGTTACTCCCATCGAACTGTAGAATTTTTGTGTTTCCTAATAACAAATACTTTACTTATATTTTCTCTTCTGGTCAAAATAGCATGTGAACAAATTGCGATTAAGAATAGAATTCAGTATTGGATAAATTGAAAAAAAAAGTGATAAATTAATTTCTGCAGCGAAATATTTTTTATTTTTTTTTATTTTCTGATTGGAGGTTTAACGACCACCGTGAGCAACTCAATGGGCTATAAGCAGTCGCCCGTCCCTAATTTAGGGTCACTGGTTCCAGGAAAGGGAGAGAGCCAGTGCCGTAAGACAAACACAACATCCATGCCTGACCGGGATTCGAACTCGGACCCCTTACGTACGAATGATCAGAGGCTAGCGCCTTAGACCACTGCGCCACCGGGGCGAAATACTTGCACAAAATTGATTTCTTCACTTTCCAAGCACAGCGAAATTTTTGCTTTTAAACTCACCTAAATTTTTTTCACCAAAAATCATTGAAGTCACTCCACTGGGTACAATTTTTTTTCTGCTGCATCCTCCCTCCCTCCTAAAAATAAGCTGCGCATTTCAATTAAGGTAGTGCATTATACTTACACTGGCGGAAAGTGAAAAAGAACACCAAGAAGAACTTGGCGGACGATCATGAAATTTACATATGTTAATGGGGTCGAGTTTACGTATTTGTGATGTTAATTTCGCGACCAACCGGTGGGCGCTTACGCCACAGCACGGCATAATATGCAAATTATCGTCGGTGGTATTTAAGGAGTACGGCGAAGTGAATGTAATCAGTCGTCGGCGTACGGACACGTGCGAAGACCCTGAAGAAGCTGCAATGCCTGGACATGGAAGACGTGTACGATTTCAGCAGTTATCGGACTTTGAGCGAGGTCGTCTAGTCGGACTCCGCGAGGCCGGGTGGTCGTATCGTCGTATTGCGGAGCGAATTGGACGGGAAGTATCGGTGGTGGTACGATGGTAGCGTAGATGGTCCGAGGAACATTCCCACACGAGAAGAAGTTGAACCGGAAGTCACAGACGGACTGATGAGCGGACCGATCGACGCATAACAAGAGCGGCGTTGTCCAGCCGAACATCCACTGCTACGCAAATCCGAGCTGCCGTTGCACCTGAGGTGACTGTGCGAACAATCCGCAACCGCCTACTGGATGCAGGCCTACGTGCACGTGTGCCTCTGGCATGTGTACCTCTGACTCCAGTCCACCGTCAGGAACGGCTGCAGTGGTGTCGCCAACGTCTGCACTGGAGAACGCAATGGCGATCTGTCGTGTTCAGCGATGAAAGCAGATTCTGCTTGGGAGCCTTAGATGGCCGTATGCTTGGTCGCAGACGCACAGGGGAGCGTCTCCACCCTTCTTGCATCCGCCAGCGACACACAGGGTCTACACCTGGTCTGATCGGGATATTTTCAATATTTACAACTTACAAGTCAACAAATTATCTGAGGGCATGTGCTGCTTCAAGAAACCTGTGTGTGTGTGTGGGGGGGGGGGAGGGTCACACGTTTACAATGTTAAGTTAATCGAAATTTGTTTTGGATTTTGTGGATTTTTACACTGCCTGTAAATAAACATATTTCCTTTTCTTTCGGTTGAACTTGAAATCCAAAAAGGATAAAGAAAAAGTTTTGAAATTTAAAAAAAAATTTACAATGACCCCTTTCCCATTCCTGAGAATTGATAGCGGCAATAAGATGCGCAAAACCGTCTTTTCAAATTTTTACTGTCTGTAGCAGTGGCTTACGCCGAAAGATCGTTTTCCAAATTTAAAATTATGAACAGTTACTTCTGATTAAATGTGAAACAGGAACGACTTTTTTTTGTTAGTATTTAAAACAAAATTGCTACAGACTTAGACAATTTGGACACTGTTATAAAGTTTGTAACAAAAAGAAAACAAAAAGCTACAAAAGTTAATTTTACCTGAAACTACGTTTGTTTGTGTGCTTTCTTAAAGCTTCAGTTTTTAATTTATAGGAAAAATAATTTCATTCATAATTTCATTTACTACGAAAACCAATTATTTTGAATTCTACTTTTAGTTTTATACAATTTATTTGAATATGTGCCAATAGAAGATAATTTTTGGTTAGAATAGTTCAACAGACGCCCGTCATGTTCAATGTTATATATGTAAGGGATAAAGATTAATAGAGATTATCTAACTCACCTTCGTTTTGTTGATGACGTAGTCATTTTCGCAACTACCTCATCAGAGCTGCAGAGTATGATCCAGGAACTTGCCGACAAGAGTAAAGCAGTGGGATTAAAAATGAACTTTCAGAAGACAAAAGTGATGTACAATGCTTTTACAAGAAATGAAGTTTATCGATTGATGGAGAAAAGCTGGAGATTACAGATACGTACGTTTATCTTGTACGGCAGATATCAAGTGAGGGTCACATTGATGAAGAAATTATTCGGCGTACAAAACTTGCCTGGAGAGCTTTTGGAAGAAACAGCATAATTTTCAAGAGCAATATGCCATTATGTCTTAAAAGAAAAGTGTTTAATCAATGCATCCTTCCAGTGCTTACGTATGGTGCAGAGACGTGGACCTTAACTAAAAGAGACATACAAAGGCTACAGACAACTCAAAGCAGCATGGAGAGATGCATGCTTGGTGTAACCAGGAGGGATAAGTAGAGGAACGTGTGGATCAGAAAAATGACAAGAGTGGAAGACATCATGATCAGAGTAAAATCCCTGAAATGGCAATGGGCTGGACATATTGCTAGAAGGGCAGACCGTCGATGGACAGCCGAAATTTTAGACTAGATTCCAAGGGACAGGAGAAGACCCAGAAGAAGACCACATTGGAGATGGGTGGATGAAATTCGAAAGCATGCGGGAGTGAGATGTTGGAGACTGGGGCAAGACAGACCGTAGTGGAAAAAACTTGGTGAAATCTTCATTTATCCAGCAGTAGATTGATAATGGTTGATGATGATGATTAAATATACATATATTTTCCTGAATTTGACGATAACAAATTACATACAACAATTTTTTTTCCTGAATATGACGATAAATCCGATTTTTTTCCCTGAATTTTGGCGATAAAAGAAATGTTTTATTTCGCTAACGGAAAATCAGGACAAACATGAATTACGGAAAACATGAATTGGGGAAAACGTGAATCAAGGCAAAGAAGAATTAGAACAAACTTGATACAGTAAACGTTTTCAGGAAAAACTTTGACACGGACAAACGTGTTTAGGGCTAACGTGAATTAGGGGAAACGAGGGCTTAGGGGAACCGAGACTAGGGGAAATGGGAATTCGGGTAAAAGCGATTTAGGGGAAACGCCATTGGGGTAAACGTGTTTAGGGAAAATGTGAGTTAGGGGAAACGAGATTACGGCAAACGAAATTAAGGGAAATGGGAATTCGGGTAAAGCGATTTCGGGGTAACGCTATTGGGGGAAACGAGATTTCGGGGAAACGCTATTGGGGTAAACGTGTTTATGGCAAACGGGAATTAGGGGAAACGAGATTAGGGCAAACAAAATTAGGGGACATGGGAATTTGAGTAAAAGCGATTTGGGGGAAACGCTATTGGGGAAACGAGATTTCGGGGAAACGCCATTGGGGTAAACGAGATTTCGGGGAAAAGCCATGAAGGTAAACGCGTTTAGGGCAAACGGGAATTAGGGGAAACGAGATTAGGGCAAACAAAATTAGGGGAAATGGGAATTCGAGTAAAAACGATTTCGGGGAAACGGTATTGGGGGAAACGAGATTTCGGGGAAACGCCATTGGGGCAAACGCGTTTAGGGCAAACGGGAATTAGGGGAAACGAGATTAGGGCAAACGAAATTAGGGGAAATGGGAATTCGAGTAAAAGCGATTTCGGGGAAACGCTATTGGGGGAAACGAGATTTCGGGGAAACGCCATTGGGGTAAACGCGTTTAGGGCAAACGGGAATTAGGGGAAACGAGATTAGGGCAAACGAAATGAGGGGAAATGGGAATTTGAGTAAAAGTGATTTGGGGGAAACGCTATTGGGGGAAACGAGATTTCGGGGAAACGCCATTGGGGGAAACGCCATTGGGGTAAACGCGTTTAGGGCAAATGGGAATTAGGGGAAGCGAGATTAGGGCAAACGAAATTAGGGGAAATGGGAATTCGAGTAAAAACGATTTCGGGGAAACGCCAGTAGGGTAAACGTGATTAGGGCAAACGGGAATTAGGGGAAACGGGTGTTCACACTTCACCAAACTGGAATTAGGGGAAACGGGTGTTCCTCAGCCATGTCTTTACTCACCTGAAAAAAGGTTTCGTCTATTTTAGTGTTTTAAATTTATCAAGAATTTGTGTATAGCAACGGCTGGGGAGGGGCTCGAGAACTCTGCCCCCACCCCTAGGGCGCGCTTGAACCCCTTCCCCCTGTAATCTCGGACGTACTTTACGGACGGCCTCTTATAAATTTGATTTAGTACTTTTTTGTGTCTTCTAAATTTGCTGGAGCCGTTTTATTCTGACTTTTTGAGATGCGTCTTAAGATTACAAACATCTCCAGCTGAATAAAATTTTATTCGTAAATGTCAGAAGGCTGCGTTGCCTTTATTTACCTGATTCGCGAGAGAGCTGTTTTCGTTCGTTGAAGGGAAGTAAATCTGTAAGCTTTGTCCAATATCCGAAGCACTCAGACTTCTATGCTTGCGCGCCTGGCTTTGAGCTGAATTACAAGGAGACATAATAGCACCGCCCAAGCATGGAACGCTGGGAGAGCAGACGAACAACAATTGCCTCGACATGTAGACTGACGGGGCACAGCCATTCAGCTTCCCCTGTTTCCACAATCTAAACTCCATAAGCCACAACGCTAATTCTGGGTAGATTTGGCAGAAAGCTTGCGTGTGTGTGTGTGTTGCTGCCCGCTCTATGCCTTCGAGGCGTCAGCGCAGACTGTGACGTCGATCACGAAAGCAACTGACTGCCAGTTAACCGTTGCAGCTGTCGTTCCTATACGGCGGCAGCGGCTATTTAACTCAAAGGGCGTTGTTCGACGAAGACAATGAAGTTTCCGATGCAGGCAGGAAAGGATAATGAATTTTAGACGTTGTTTAAGTGTAACGATATTGGCCTCACACCCAAAGTTATTCCGGCAAACATGAAAATATTGCATCCGAGATGCCTTGCGACGTATTGGTTCTTTCTCGGTAATTGTGCAACCGGGACCTTGGGAACTGCGGTCACTGAATCTAAATCGCGCCAGCTCCACTTCTTGGCTGTAAATCGAATTAAATATTCCAATATCCATCTCAAACAAATCTAAAGCGGCACACGTGGAGAACATTGCAATTCAAATCACTTTGTGTGCGGGGAGATAGTGTGTCAGATGGGGCTATCCGTTAAAATCAAAGCAGAGAACAGAGCAAATTCACATTACTATTATCAAGAGAAAATTTTGAATAATACTCAAAGTGATAATTAAATCTTAAAGATCTTAGCTTGCTTTGTAGATCATAGATAGATAGATCATAGATCATATGTAGAGGATTTTAGGAAGGGAGTGTCTGACCCCAGGTCTTAAACAACCCTTAGAAATAGAAAGCTAGGAGATTTGGGCTAGAGTGCCCGATAGGAAAGTGACACGGAAGCGAGGTAGAAAGGGGGTGGAAGATGAACTTATTTATTATCGGGGACCAGTACCCGGGGTCCGATGGCTTAACGTGCCCATCCGACGCACGGCGGATATTTAGTGGTTCGAGCGTTCGTACCTACCCAGGATCGAACCTGAGGTCATCTCCGTGGCATTCACGAACGTTGACCACTAGGCCACCCGCGGCCCCAGCTTGCTTTGTATTTCATTCTTCATACACTAAACCCTATACACCCATGCGCAAAAGTTAAGCTCAGGCCTAACGAGAGGGCGAGGGGGAGGGAGGGCTAGGCTTGCTATCCCAAGAAGCACACTGACATTGGCCAACGGTTGGTCCAATGATATTTTTGCGTCGGCAGCGTTTGACGAAGGTTGCGTTGTTTATCGAAGATTGGCCAACGGTTTCTCCAACCACACATGACCAACCATTTATCAACAAATGACCACTTAACGGTTGCCTGATGGTTGTCCAACAACACATGATCACATTGGAAAACTGTTTGTAACAGTTTTCCAATTTGGGTGCAACCGTTGAACCAACACATATCCAATTGTTGGCCACCGAGTCGCCGAGTCACTGGGCCGATCGTTGAAAGCCCACGGTTGGTCCAACATAATATTCCCAGCAAAAACACAAGTGCTGGGAAACTGCTGGCCACCAGCTGGCAGTGATGGGTCACTGCTGGCTGAAATCTGCCGCTCACGGCCCGGTAGTGGTCCGTTGGTGGCACCGCTATCAGTTGGCGAGCCATTGATGGCCCTGCAGCATCGCTGTGAATTGTGGGCCTCCAAGCAAGTGCCACTAGTGGCCCGTTGCTGGCAACCAATGCAACTCCCCAACAGCACGTGGAAGCATCGGGACTGCGCTTGCGCAGAAGCAACACTTGCTGTGTCTCTCATGGTACCAGTTAGTTGAAGACGACGCTATCGCCATCGTGTTATTTTAGTGGATGTTAAGAAAAAAATTCATATGTGGAGAGGCGAATTAATTTCCTAATGAAATTTTACGTCGACGAAGATATCAGATTCAGCCGTGAAATACTAGATTACAGCCATGAAATACACCCACTCCATTCCCATGAATAACAATTCATGGAATGGAGTGGATGAATAACAAGAAAAAATTTGAAACCGCTTGAAACACATATCCTGGAAAACCATTAAAACAGCGTTTGTTGGGAAAAAAAAAGAATAATACGCGTACAAATTTTATTAATTATTTGAAAGAAAAAAAAGCAACGCTATGTTATGTACTCATCCATGGGTTGAATACACAAGACTGGGAGGAATTCGTTTCTAAAAAAAACGAGAAGTAAAATAAAATATCTTTTACTCTTTAAATCGTTACGTTGAAAAAATTAATTTATCAATTATATGAAACTGACTTTTATGAAAAATACCTCTTAATATTGTAAAATGAAAGAGGGAAGCTTTCCGATTACAAATTGCATACCAAACAGATAGCTTCTAGCACACGTCCGAGCGTGGTGAGTTAGTCCGGTGGGTAGCGAGCGCGGCTTCCACGCAAACGGCTCAGGATCAAATCTAGTCAGATGCAAACGGGCGTTTTTCCGGTCTGTTGAGAAAATTTCCCCAGCGCAGTGCGTTAATTCACAAGCTTCGTAAGGGTAGAAAAAAATGTAGCTTTGGGAAACTGCGGTTATCCTTGCTTTCTTTTTTTTTTTATTATTATTATGGCTACTACTGGGAAATTGGCGGACAAGATTCGGCAAGCCACCAGTTACGTCACATGGTTGCTGGCTGCCACTAACGGCCCACTAGCGGACCACATGAGGCTAGCCATCATTTCTGGCACGTGCTTGCAGGGCCACTAAATGGCAGCTACAGCCTGTGATGGACCACTGATGGCCCTGTTGTGGCATATGACAACTGATGGGGTGCCAGCTGTAGGCCTGAACTGCTGGCCCATCTGTTGGCCGCCCGGACATTTTATTGACGGTTCGGCAGTGGCAACATAGTGCTGGCCCAGCAAGACTGTTTTTGCTGGGTTGCTACCTGGGATAGCACCGATCTATATCGTCATTTTTTCAAGCTATACCGTCACCAGGGTTGGGAAGTTACGCGTAAAAAAACATTTTCTACGTGACACGTAAAATACGCGTAAAAATGCGTAATTTATGTCATAAAGTAAAAAATGTAATAAATTCAAAACTTGCTTTAAATACAATAAAAGCAAAAAGTGTTACAATGTTACTCGAGTTCACAGGCTAACTGCAACACGTGCGTAGGTTTCCTGAGGCAAATCAAACGAGCTCTCCATATTACGTTTCTCATTTCTTCTTTCCTTTCCAACGTCACGCCGACACCAAACATTGGGTTTCCTGTGTTGCTTTGCTACTCGCCGACACAGACCATTGTGTATGATATACAGCGTTATTGCTAGTCATCAAAGGCTGCAGACAATTTTCATCTTGCGGATTTTGTCACTTTGTGTTTCCTATCAGAAGCTGGCATCTTTTGTCTTTTTATTTTATGCTCAGCTCATCATTTTTGCATTAGGGCAATGTTTGTAAATGAATATAATGTCTTTGTGTGTAATTCCGACTTCGTTTATTTTCCTTTATACGGATGACCGATGAAGTAGTCCTGTTCACGGTGGCAACTTAAAAGACAAAACACAAAATTTAATGTTTACGAGCCGCGGATGGCTTAGTGGTTAGCGAGTCAGACTATCGTCAATGCAAGGTCCTCAGGTTCGAACCTGGGCTGATCTTTCGGAGATGGTGTGATTTACTAACAATCGCTGAATATCCGCCGTGCATCGGACGAGCACGTTAAGTGACGGCCCCCAGGCTGGACCCACTGGTTAAACACCGTACTTGTACGGTGGCGCCATCTACTGTACTCTAACTCACTACAAACTGTTCTGTCAAAGTCGCTGGACTTGCTCTCATTCCTTCCGTTTCTGTGTCCTGCCCAAAAGGCGATCTTGCTGTAGGTGGCTGGGACCTAAACTCTACTCACTGTGGACGGAAGTCCTACAAGAAAATGACAAATACTGTGGTATTTAATGTTTACTTATGAGAACTCTTTGTCGATACTTTCCCAGAGGCTGCAACTTTAGACGTATATTAGTCTAAAAATGAAAGGTAAAAAATGTGATGATTTATGAAAAAAAATAATGTCTGTCGGTAGATGGCGTTCAATAGTTTCCTGAAAAAAAACCTTTTCTCGAAAGGGAGGGTTCGAGGGTTTGTTTACGGACGGGAGAATATGAAAAATTATCCACCGCAAAATAAAAGATTGAAGTGTTGCAACCGGTCGGGTTGTCAGGAAGTAGGAGAATAGTGGTTGGGGGGGGGGTGAGGAAACGGAAATATGGATTATGTGGTTAGTGAAGGAGGCGAGGAGGGGGGGGGTGGATAATTTATTCCACTGGGTTCCGAGCTCGCTCTCCACGGCCCTGGTTAAGCTACATTGTAGTAGGAAACCGAATGAAACATATGTTCTGAGACTTTAACAAGGAATAAAGTGGAGTGTCAAAAGTCATGGAATAGCCCGAAAAATATCCCCCGGCCCTCTTTCGGGGGGGGGGTCACGTGCATGCACTGCAGGTCGAATACGAGTATAGGCAGATAGCAGTGAGAACATAAACAGTGCGTCAAAGAATTTTTAAGACTAGGTCTGTAAAATGAAATAGAAACAAGAAATTATAATTTGTTTTGGTTTGTTATTCAAAATAAGTCCCTCCGGCTTCAATACACTTGTTACAGCGATTTAATAATGATTCAAATGCCTGTTCCAGTTCACTTTGCGGAATTGCATCCAAAGCACGTGTCGAAGCTGTTTGTGTGGTCGAAATATCATCAAAATAACACCCTTTTAACGTCATGTTAAGTTTTGGGAACGAAGAAAAGTTGCAGGGTGCTAAATCAGGCAAATACGGTGGATGATTCAACACACAAACGTTATTTTTCGCCAAAAATCAACGAACAAAAAGTGATAATCTGGACGAATGCGACGTCGTCCAGATTATCACTTCTTGTTTAATCTGGACGAATGCGACGAATTCTGCCCATCAAACGCCTCAAAACATTTAAATAAAACTCACCAGTAATTGTTTGTCTACTTGGAACAAATTCGTTGTGGATAATACCCTTACTATCGGAGAATGTAATGAGCATAGCTTTGATTTTCGATGAAACTTTTCTTGTTTGTTTGGCTTGTGACGAGATTATTGAAAAAGTGATCACGCACTTTTTCAATAATCTCAGGTGTCCTAGATGAACTTGGTCTTCCGGTATGCTTATCATCTTCTAGAGTATCTCTTCCGTCCAAAAGATGTTTCTGCCACAGGAAAACATTTGATCTACTTAAACAAAACTCACCGTAAACTTGTTTCATCATTTGGTACGTTTCCGAAGCACTTTTACCAAGTCTTGCGTTAAATTTAATAACAGCCCTTTGTTCCATCTTAATAATTCAACATGAAAAAAATGTTACTTCTCTAATGAACGCCCGTTTCGTTTGAGTTACTTTAACAACTGCGCAGTACTTTTGGCAGAAAGCAAGCAGATGGTAACGGTTTATAACGCATTCGCTATTACACTGGTGACGCCACCGCAGACTGAAATCTAGCGCCAGTCTTAAAAATTCTTTGACGCACTGTGTACGTCTGCGTAACTCAGTTGGTAGAGCGACTTATTCCGGAATAAGGGGATTTGGGTTCGATGTCAGGGGTTCACAAAAATGACGGAGAAATTTACTTCCTTTTAGGAGTCTTTACCAGATTTAGAAACGGGTCAAACATTTCGAACCCGGGCCCGACCCGAAATCGGACGTCCCATAACTCAACTCGACCCGCACCCGTAACTGACCCGGAAAAATCTGCTTTCAACTATAAATTCAAAACTCCATATATACATATAAATGTAATACTTAAGAGCAAAACTGAAGACTAAGGAAAAACTTTAGAATTTAAAACGAAAGTTGCAAAATAACCTGAAGATCAAAACGCGCAACGCAGCAGTTTTGAAAATTCAGAATTCACATTCTATTAAGAAGATACCTAAGCAAAAAAATACATATATAATTTTGACTCACACCAAGTACAACATAGAAAAGGTTATGTATCTACCTGTGTGAGTAAAAGGAGAAAAGATAAAAAAATAAAATAAAACATCTGAATGTAGAAGGTGTCGAGAATACTGAGCCTTGGCTTTATCAAGGACCAGCAAAAACTCTGCATTTTCTCACTTCCACAAAGACCTAGTTGGAAATGGGTTTCTGCAAGGCCATAGATGCAAGTAACATTCCCACCTAAAATTGTTTTAAAAAATATATATATGTCATGTCCTCCGCAGAGTTGTATGATCTAGCACTAGTTAACAATTTCGCTTGCATCCATTAACCTTCCTGGCCCGACCCATGCTCTTCATCTGTTACTATTAAACAGAGAGAAGAAGATTAAAGAGAACTCAAGCTGTGAGAGTGACATAATAATTAGAAATAATTTTCAGCTATAACGAAATGCCAAGTTCGTTTGAGAGAGAATTTAAACCTGAAAATCAATGCAAAAGAAATCCAAATTTTTACATCATTGATTTTCAGGTTTAAATTCTCTCTCAAACGAACTTGGCATTTCGTTATAGCTGAAAATTATTTCTAATTATTATGTCACTCTCACAGCTTGAGTTCTCTTTAATCTTCTTCTCTCTGTTTAATAGTAACAGATGAAGAGCATGGGTCGGGCCAGGAAGGTTAATGGATGCAAGCGAAATTGTTAACTAGTGCTAGGTCATACAACTCTGCGGAGGACATGACATATATATATTTTTTAAAACAATTTTAGGTGGGAATGTTACTTGCATCTATGGCCTTGCAGAAACCCATTTCCAACTAGGTCTTTGTGGAAGTGAGAAAATGCAGAGTTTTTGCTGGTCCTTGATAAAGCCAAGGCTCAGTATTCTCGACACCTTCTACATTCAGATGTTTTATTTTATTTTTTTATCTTTTCTCCTTTTACTCACACAGGTAGATACATAACCTTTTCTATGTTGTACTTGGTGTGAGTCAAAATTATATATGTATTTTTTTGCTTAGGTATCTTCTTAATAGAATATAAATGTAATATATATATTGATCCTAATAACTGCTTGATATTTAATACCTAAAATCCTTTTTTAATAATAAAATTTGGTTTCTTGCTAAATTTTCGTGCCATTTTTAGTGCCACTATTTTGCATAATCCAGAAGTAATGGCTGACTATGACCGGGACCATGGAGTATAGTACCGATGGGAATCATTATTTACGATTTCTCAAATGTATTTTCTTAAATGTATTTACATTGTTTACTTTTTCCAAGCTTTGATGGAGGTGCGCATACTTTCATATGGTCCGTTCGATTTTTGGTTCCATAATATTTTATTACACCGTCGACATTCTTTGTAATTATACACTTTCCACATTTTGATCAACAAACAAGACCAAACAACACAGAATTATTCACCGGTTATTTAATGAGACGAAACAATTTTCAGCATTCACTCTTCCCCTTCTGATTTTCAACAAGCACACATTTGTTGGCCTCGACGCCAACCTCCTTAATATTAAATCCATCCATATTGAGGAGTTAATTTCCACATGACATGTCATGGGAACGGGATGTTAGCACATCAATCGAAAACCTCTGAATGCTCAATGTAAAAGATGCGATGTGAAAAGTAACTCTTAGTCATACAGTGAACTTCGCACGGAGAGAGTGAATCAGCTGAGAAGCAGGCGAATGGCGTTTGCTTGTACCTTGCCCTGGACAATCTCACTGTAAAAGAACGCAAAAGAAGGATATTTTTGCGATATGGAGTCGGTGTATTGTCTGACGTCGGTCGGTAGAAATCTTCGTTGCTTTAAGAAAGAGACGACAATATTTTGGCATGGCAAATCCTTATTCACTCCGTGGGCACCAGTGTCGACTACGGAATTCCAAAAACGCGCATTTTTCTCTTTTCAAAAATTAAACGAAAATAAAACCGGGTCAAAATCGGGTCAGGAACACCTTGACCCGACCCGTTGGACCCGCAAGAAATTGTCGACCCGTTGATCCCTGACCCGTTTCCATCTCTGGTCTTTACGTGGCACGGTCATCGTAAACACGACATTAACCGGTAATCGCTTTGTTGCATTGCTGGTTGACAATTTGCAGCACTTCATGGACTTCATGTATCCCAACAACGATGGGATTTTCCAGGCGCAGAATGTCATCGGGCCAAAGTTGTCCAAAATTGGTTCGAGTAGCATTCTGGACAGTTCCGACGGATAGTGTGGACACCACTTCGGCCCGACATAAACCCAATAGAGCACTCATGGGACGTGGTGGAAAGGTCCATTCGCACCCCATAATCCTGCACCTACATATAACAGGGAACTGTGGGTGGCTATTCAGACGGCAAGCCTCAAAATTTGTTCAGAATTCTTCCGGCTACTTGTGGAATCGATACCACTTCGAGTTCCTGCGCTGTGCCGACTAGAGGAGGTACTATAGCGTGCAAATTATTTGGGACAAGCTATTTTATTCACAGATTTGTAATGTGATCGCCAGTTGATATCGGAAACCCACGTAAACCGGTTTTATCAGCTGCGAGGTGGTGTGACTGTTAGAACTTGATAGTAAGAATGTGGTTTGACCGGTTTCAAACAGGAAATAGGCACTTCAGCTCCAGTTGTGAGCTTTCGTGTGTGACAGGTGGATGTTAGTTTTTGCTCTCTGTGAGTACGTGTTGCTTTCGTGTATTGAAAAATGGATATTTCCCCAAGGAAGCGTGCAAAAGGAATTGCTCTGAAGGATCACACTTCTATGACAGTCAGTGATATCGCTTCTGCAGTTGGTGTAGGCAAATCAAGTGTATTAAGACTGCTTACGCGATACAATGCATCTGGATCATCGTCTCCAAAAAGGAGAGGTAAATGTGGAAGAAAACGAAAAACAACTCCACGAACCGATATATATCTAATCAGAAATAGTAAAATTAATCCAAAAAAAAAAAAAAAAACCAAAAAAACAAGCACCGACCTTCAAAGAGATTTATTGGGTAGTGGTTGTGATGTTAGTGATTCAACTTTACTCCGTAGGCTTCTGGAAAATGGCCGGAAGGCAAGAAGATCAACGAAAAAAACAATATTTGAATGCGAAAATGAAGATAAAACGTTTAGCATGGGCCAACAAATATAAATCATGGACTGCTGACGACTGGAAAACGGTAATTCTCAGTGATAAAACTCATTTATTTGTGCACGGTTACCAAGCAAATGTCGTTAAACGAAGCAACTGTGAACCCTTAATACCTGAGCATGTCAAACAAACTGTAAAACACCCTCTGAAACAGATGTTTTGGGTTTTTTTCACATCAAATGGCACTGGAAGCTTAGTTCCTGTTCAAGGTATGATGAATTCAGCCAAGTACGTAGAAATATTACAACGTAGGATTGTTCCATTCTTGCAAACTTTTGACGGGACATTTTAACATGACTTGGCCCCATGTCACAATTCGAAATTGGTCAAGAATTTCATGCTGGAAAATTAAATTCATTTTCTTGATTGTCATGGAAATTCACCAGACTTAAATCCCACAGAAAACTTGTGGAATATTTCAAAGAGACGTTTAGGTAAAATGGACTGTACAACCAAAGAACGCATGATAACGAATGCTATAAAAGTGTGGTTTATGAAGTGAAAAATATGTGCACTCAATTAGTGGAGTCAATGCCAAAACGAATTCAAGAGGTCATTTCTGCTAAAGGAGGAGATACTCCATACTAATACAGGTATTTATCAGTGTATATAAAGGCATAGTTTTGGAAAAAGAGTGATTTTTTACTTTGTCCCAATTGAGTTGCTCAGTATAGTACTAGACGATACTTGGTACGTTTTCCACGACGTTCGATACTTCAGTGTATAGCAGACTGTTACAAATATCTAAAGTAATGCATGACCGTATGATGACACACGATGCTGCTAGATAAACACACGTTGAGCAGTGAATTGTTGGCACCGTAACGCAAAGCGAACGCACTCGGCTTGTTATCGACAGATCTGGGGTTCGATCCCAGCGGATTCGAAATACTATTTTTTGGTTGGCGCGTGTTAATTAAAGAAAAACGCGGAAAGAGCGATGGTTTTATTTATTTGCATAATATAACAGTAGAAGTTCAAAGATCGGAACACCAGAAATCCGAACAAGCTGCCCTCCACTTTTTTTTTTTTTTTTTTTTTTGTGGTGATGGAAAGTTTAAGTATGGCCCGTTCATTTTAACTTGACACTTGATGATAACGGAATCTCCAAATTTTGGTGGTGCAAGCATTTTGGTGGCGACGTGTCTTAAGTGGAGGTGACTTCTGATACTCAGAGACAAAAAGGGAAAACTTCCCCAGTCATTTAAATATTCCCTGCGGGGCAAAGGATTTATGACCCATTACCACGGCATTACCAACCCTTGTTTCATCCCTCAATCCCATTGTTCAATGTGAGCCGGGAGGAATGTTATTCCCCCCTGCACTCATCATGGAGTCACCCCTTTGCATTCAGAACCAGCTTTTAATGATTGGTAAGTTTTGGAATTCGTACTTTATGTTTAAAAGTTTTACAGCAGTATTAAAAATAGCAAACTTGTTCGAGTATTGCATAATAACAAAAAAAATGTCTTATGTAGTTTTCTTGTGTATCATCATCATCATTGTCAACCATTATCAATCCACTGCTGAACGAAGGTCTCCCCAAGTTTCTTCCACAACGATCTGTCTTCTGCCAATCTCCTCCATGTTACTCCCGCATACTTTCGAAATTCATCCACCCATCTCCCATGTGGTCTTCTTTTGGGCATTTTCCTGTCCCTTGGAATCCAATCTAAAATTTCGGCTGTGTCTGTCCTTCTGCCAGTATGTCCAGCCCATTGCCATTTCAGGGATTTAACTCTGATCATGATGTTTTCCACTGTTGTCATTTTTCGGATCCACGAGTTCCTCTTCTTATCTCTCCTGGTTACACCAAGCATGCAACTCTCCATGCTGCTTTGATTTGTCTGCAGCCTTTGTATGTCTCTTTTAGTTAAAGTCCACGTCTCTGCACCATACGTAAGCACTGGAAGGATGCATTGATCAAAAACCTTTCTTTTAAGACATAATGGCATATTGCTCTTCAAAATTATGCGGTTTCTTCCAAAAGCTCTCCAGGCAAGTTTTATACGCCGATTAATTTCTTTATCAATGTGACCCTCACTTGATATCTGCCGTACAAGATAAACGTACGTATCTGTAATCTCAAGCTTTTCTCCATCAATCGGTAAATCTTAATTTCTTGTAAAAGCATTGTACATCACTTTTGTCTTCTGAAAGTTCATTTTTAATCCAACTTCTTTACTCTTGTCAGTAAGTTCCTCGATCATACCCTGCAGCTAGCTCTGTTGGGGTAGTTGCAAAAATGACTACGTCATCAACAAAACGAAGGTGAGTTAGATAATCACCATTAATCTTTACCCCTTTGTTTTTGTATACAGTTGCTTATTTTTGGTACATGTATTTGAATAATACGAGGTCCGATCAAAAAGTTGCGAGACTAGGCCGATTTACAACAAAGTACTTACGTTACTTAAGTCTGGCTATGATCTCTCTCAAAGTAGTCTCCCTGGGCAGCGATGAACCGCTGCCAGCGCTTTTGCCAGTGTTGGAACGCTCCCTGGAAGTCCTGGTCGCCAATCGTGTCAAGCACCGTCTGCGATATTAACGCTGGATCTGGTCCACGGTTTCAAAAAGGCGACCCTTGAGCTTCAGCTTCATCTTCGGGAACAGAAAGAAGTCGCAGGGGGCCAAATCCGGCGAGTAAGGCGGGTGATTAAGGGTAGTCATGCTGTTGCGGTTGGAAACCTGGCGTGTTACTAACGCTCTGTGAGCTGCTGCGTTGTCGTGATGGAGCAGGAAAGTGATGCTGCGCCACATTTCAGGTCGTTTCCGTCGAATGTCCTCCCTAAGACGCGTCACAACATCGCAGTAAAAAAGGGCTGTAACGGTCTGGCTCTGGGGGACGAATTCACGGTGCACAACCCCATGAATGTCGAAGATCATGAAGAGCATGCCTTTGGTTGTGCTCCGGACCTGCCGGGACTTCTTCGGTCGTGATGACTGTTGTTTAATCTCTGGGTGGTAACCGTAGACCCAAGTCTCGTCCGCAGTGATGACCCGCGACAGGAACATTTCATGCGTCTCCGTTCCCGATTTGCCAAGTCTGACGCAGAATTTGATGTTCGCTCGCTGCTCTAGTTTGCAGTCCATACCGAAATCGCAGCTGTGTTCTGGAGGTGGTTCTCAAATATCGTGTAGCACAGCTCCCGATGTTCACAGAATGACGTCACTCGGCACAATGACTCATGAAGGTCTATGCCCTCGACCGCTTAACGCGCATCCGTGTACTGTCATTTGTTTGCGCGCTACGTACCTAGTCTCGGAATTTTTTGATCGCACTACGTATAATGAAGAAATGCTAGCGTATTTGTATATCTTTACATGTTGGTTAATCCGAACACATCGAAAATCCAAAGTACCAGTGGTACGAAATAGTTCGGATTTTCGACGTTCTGCTGTTCCGCTCAATGCCAGGAATTATTAGAACTTATTGCTTGTTCCGATTTAATTCCCCTTCGTATGTACCGGACATTTGCCCGGTCTGGTCGTGAATGATGCGACTAACCGAAATGAGTTTGTACGTTAATAAATGTATGCTTTCGTACCAGTCGTTATAAAAAGGGCATCCTGAAAGTAATGCCTCGTCCCTCATAAGATGTCCTTATAGATCGAAAGGCCATCCTGAAAGTAATGCCTCGTCCCTCGTAGATGTCTTTATAGATACAAAGGCCATCCAGAAAGTAATGCCTCGTCCCTCGTAGCTGTCTTTATAGATACAAAGGCCATCCAGAAAGTAATGCCTCGTCCCTCGTAGCTGTCTTTATAGATACAAAGGCCATCCTGAAAGTAATGCCTCGTCCCTCGTAGCTGTCTTTATAGATCGAAAGGCCATCCTGAAAGTAATGCCTCGTCCCTCGTAGATGTCTTTATAGATACAAAGGCCATCCAGAAAGTAATGCCTCGTCCCTCGTAGATGTCTTTATAGATACAAAGGCCATCCAGAAAGTAATGCCTCGTCCCTCGTAGCTGTCTTTATAGATACAAAGGCCATCCTGAAAGTAATGCCTCGTCCCTCGTAGATGTCTTTATAGATACAAAGGCCATCCTGAAAGTAATGCCTCGTCCCTCGTAGATGTCTTTATAGATACAAAGGCCATCCTGAAAGTAATGCCTCGTCTCTCGTAGATGTCTTTATAGATACAAAGGCCATCCTGAAAGTAATGCCTCGTCCCTCGTAGATGTCTTTATAGATACAAAGGCCATCCTGAAAGTAATGCCTCGTCCCTCGTAGATGTCTTTATAGATACAAAGGCCATCCTGAAAGTAATGCCTCGTCTCTCGTAGATGTCTTTATAGATACAAAGGCCATCCTGAAAGTAATGCCTCGTCCCTCGTAGATGTCTTTATAGATACAAAGGCCATCCTAAAAGTAATGCATCGTCCCTCGTAGATGTCTTTATAGATACAAAGGCCATCCTGAAAGTAATGCCTCGTCTCTCGTAGATGTCTTTATAGATACAAAGGCCATCCTGAAAGTAATGCCTCGTCTCTCGTAGATGTCTTTATAGATACAAAGGCCATCCTGAAAGTAATGCCTCGTCCCTCGTAGATGTCTTTATAGATACAAAGGCCATCCTGAAAGTAATGCCTCGTCCCTCGTAGATGTCTTTATAGATACAAAGGCCATCCTGAAAGTAATGCCTCGTCCCTCGTAGATGTCTTTATAGATACAAAGGCCATCCTGAAAGTAATGCCTCGTCCCTCGTAGATGTCTTTATAGATACAAAGGCCATACAGAAAGTAATGCCTCGTCCCTCGTAGATGTCTTTATAGATACAAAGGCCATCCAGAAAGTAATGCCTCGTCCCTCGTAGATGTCTTTATAGATACAAAGGCCATCCTGAAAGTAATGCATCGTCCCTCGTAGCTGTCTTTATAGATACAAAGGCCATCCTGAAAGTAATGCCTCGTCTCTCGTAGATGTCTTTATAGATACAAAGGCCATCCTGAAAGTAATGCCTCGTCCCTCGTAGATGTCTTTATAGATACAAAGGCCATCCTGAAAGTAATGCATCGTCCCTCGTAGATGTCTTTATAGATACAAAGGCCATCCTGAAAGTAATGCCTCGTCTCTCGTAGATGTCTTTATAGATACAAAGGCCATCCTGAAAGTAATGCCTCGTCTCTCGTAGATGTCTTTATAGATACAAAGGCCATCCTGAAAGTAATGCCTCGTCCCTCGTAGATGTCTTTATAGATACAAAGGCCATCCTGAAAGTAATGCCTCGTCCCTCGTAGATGTCTTTATAGATACAAAGGCCATCCTGAAAGTAATGCCTCGTCCCTCGTAGATGTCTTTATAGATACAAAGGCCATCCTGAAAGTAATGCCTCGTCCCTCGTAGATGTCTTTATAGATACAAAGGCCATCCTGAAAGTAATGCCTCGTCCCTCGTAGATGTATTTATAGATACAAAGGCCATCCAGAAAGTAATGCCTCGTCCCTCGTAGATGTCTTTATAGATACAAAGGCCATCCAGAAAGTAATGCCTCGTCCCTCGTAGATGTCTTTATAGATACAAAGGCCATCCTGAAAGTAATGCCTCGTCCCTCGTAGCTGTCTTTATAGATACAAAGGCCATCCTGAAAGTAATGCCTCGTCCCTCGTAGATGTCTTTATAGATACAAAGGCCATCCTGAAAGTAATGCCTCGTCCCTCGTAGCTGTCTTTATAGATACAAAGGCCATCCTGAAAGTAATGCCTCGTCCCTCGTAGATGTCTTTATAGATACAAAGGCCATCCTGAAAGTAATGCCTCGTCCCTCGTAGATGTCTTTATAGATACAAAGGCCATCCTGAAAGTAATGCCTCGTCCCTCGTAGATGTCTTTATAGATACAAAGGCCATCCTGAAAGTAATGCCTCGTCGCTCGTAGATGTCTTTATAGATACAAAGGCCATCCTGAAAGTAATGCCTCGTCCCTCGTAGATGTCTTTATAGATACAAAGGCCATCCTGAAAGTAATGCCTCGTCCCTCGTAGCTGTCTTTATAGATACAAAGGCCATCCTGAAAGTAATGCCTCGTCCCTCGTAGATGTCTTTATAGATACAAAGGCCATCCTGAAAGTAATGCCTCGTCCCTCGTAGCTGTCTTTATAGATACAAAGGCCATCCTGAAAGTAATGCCTCGTCCCTCGTAGATGTCTTTATAGATACAAAGGCCATCCTGAAAGTAATGCCTCGTCCCTCGTAGATGTCTTTATAGATACAAAGGCCATCCTGAAAGTAATGCCTCGTCCCTCGTAGATGTCTTTATAGATACAAAGGCCATCCTGAAAGTAATGCCTCGTCCCTCGTAGATGTCTTTATAGATACAAAGGCCATCCTGAAAGTAATGCCTCGTCCCTCGTAGATGTCTTTATAGATACAAAGGCCATCCTGAAAGTAATGCCTCGTCCCTCGTAGATGTCTTTATAGATACAAAGGCCATCCTGAAAGTAATGCCTCGTCCCTCGTAGATGTCTTTATAGATACAAAGGCCATCCTGAAAGTAATGCCTCGTCCCTCGTAGATGTCTTTACAGATACAAAGGCCATCCTGAAAGTAATGCCTCGTCCCTCGTAGATGTCTTTATAGATACAAAGGCCATTCTGAAAGTAATGCCTCGTCCCTCGTAGCTGTCTTTATAGATAAAAAGGCCATCCTGAAAGTAATGCCTCGTCCCTCGTAGATGTCTTTATAGATACAAAGGCCATCCTGAAAGTAATGCCTCGTCCCTCGTAGATGTCTTTATAGATACAAAGGCCATCCAGAAAGTAATGCCTCGTCCCTCGTAGATGTCTTTATAGATACAAAGGCCATCCTGAAAGTAATGCCTCGTCCCTCGTAGATTTCTTTATAGATACAAAGGCCATCCTGAAAGTAATGCCTCGTTCCTCGTAGCTGTCTTTATAGGTACAAAGGCCATTCTGAAAGTAATGCCTCGTCCCTCGTAGATGTCTTTATAGATACAAAGGCCATCCTGGAAAAAATGCCTCGTGCCTCGTAGCTGTCTTTATAGATACAAAGGCCATTCTGAAAGTAATGCCTCGTCCCTCGTAGATGTCTTTATAGATACAAAGGCCATCCTAAAATTAGTAATGCCTCGTCCCTCGTAGATGTCTTTATAGATACAAAGGCCATCCTGAAAGTAATGCCTCGTCCCTCGTAGATGTCTTTATAGATACAAAGGCCATCCTGAAAATAATACCTCGTCCCTCGTAGATGTCTTTATAGATACAAAGGCCATCCTGAAAGTAATGCCTCGTCCCTCGTAGATGTCTTTATAGATACAAAGGCCATCATGAAAGTAATGCCTCGTCCCTCAACATATTTCCTTAGAAATACAAAGGCGATCCTGAAAGTAATGCCTCGTCCTTCATAATATTTCCTTATAAATACAAAGGACATCCTGAAAGTAATGCCTCGTCCTGCATAAGATTTCCTTATGAATACAAAGGCCATCCTGAAAGTAATGCCCCGTCCCTTATAAGATTTCCTTATTAATACAAAGGGCATCCTGAAAGTAATGCCTCGTCCCTCATAAGATTTCCTTATTAATACAAAAGGTATCCTGAAAGTAATGCCTCGTCCCTCATAAGATTTTCTTATTAATACAAAGGGCATCCTGAAAGTAATGCCTCGTCCCTCATAAGATTTCCTTATAAATACAAAGGCCATCGTGAAAGTATTGTCACGGCCCTCATAAGATTTCCTTATAAATAAGAAGGGCATCCTTAAAGTAATGCCGCGTCCCTCATAAGACATCCTTTTAAATACAAAGGCCATCCTGAAAGTAATGTCCCGTCCCTCTACATATTTCCTTACAAATACAATGGACATCCTGAAAGTGTTGCCTCGTCCCCCATAAGATTTCCTTATGAATACAAAGCCATCCTGAAAGTAATGCCTCTTCCCATATAAGATTTCCTTATAAATACAAAAGGGCATCCTGAAGGTAATGCCTCGTCCCTCATAAGATTTCGTTATAAATGCAAAGGGCATCTGGAAAGTCATACCTTGTCCCTCATTAGAATGTTTTTGGAGCAGCAAAAATGGGAATATTGGTGGCAAAATACTTGGACATATTGTTAATAATGCCAGCCTATTTAAGGTATTCTTCATCACTTTCAATACATTTCCGTCATCTTTGAGCCCATTGATAAAATCCATTTTAGAAACATTCCTGAGGCTGTCGTTTCACCCATGGGTTTATAGCCACTTTGACGTCTGTCACATTGTTGAAACTTTCCCCACGAAGCGTGTTTTTCAAAGGGGCAAACAGAAAAAAGTCCGAGGGAGTCAAATCAGGACAGTAGAGGGTTTGGGGTATCAGCGTCTTCCTCATTTTGGCAATAGCCTGTGATCTCCATTGATGTGCGCGTTATCATGGTGTAAAAGAGCATTATGAAATGGAACGTCACGTGTTTTTCTTCTGATAGTTTCCTTTAGCTTCTTCAATGTCTCCACACAGTGAGAACTGTTTGTTGTTGCACCCCGTTCAGGGAAATCAGTCAAAATGACACCACGTTTGTCCCAGAAAATTGTCAACCACCCATTCTCAGAGGAACGAGTTGTTTTCATCTTTTTTCTGTCGAGGTGAGGATGTGCTATGTCATTCCATTGAAGCCCGTTTCGTTTCTGGTTCATGAAATAACATCCAGGTTTCATCCCCCGTCACAGAATGAAAGAAAACCGCATTGCCTTCCCTCTCATAACAGTCCAAGAGGTTCCGGCGCATGTCCAGTGTGACGTGCCTGGCCCGCAGGACGCACATGAGATAAACGCAGATAGCAGTGCAAGCACATGTCTGCGCAACTCAGTTAGGAGAGCGACTTACTCCGGAGTTAGGGGGCCCGGTTTCGATGTCCGGGCGTATACCACCTTTTGCTCACATTGTTCACGGGTTAGGTTTCTTGGGATCCGCTTTGAACAAATTTTTGTGTAGTCCAGATCCGGAATTAATATTTTCATAGCACTATGACCACAATGAATTGCATCACACAACTCCTGGATGGTGAAACGACGATCAGCTGTGATGAGGTCTTTCACTCGGTGCCTGTTGGCATCTGTCACTGCAGTTGCGGGTCTTCCACTCCGTTTTTTTTTTTTTTGCGACAATGAACTTTATCCCTCTCGAAATCCTCCTTATCCATCTTCTGATATCGAGTGTGGCAGCCTCATACACCACCAGGAGTCTTCTGTGCATTTCTGAAGTCTCACATCCCTCTCTTTCTAAGAATATAATTACGGCTCGCTGCTTTTCCCTGTCCCTCATGATCTTTATTTCCGGTTCTGAAACAAATTCGTTCCCGTATCATATATCAGTGCAGTTTCATTAAAATTACTTCAACTTTTCAGAAGTTATTAAAGAGTATGCATTACTTTCAGCATGCCCCTTGTATTTCACACCCACAAAGATCTTAGCATAAGAAAGATGCATAGGATAGATCATTTGACTCCCAATTTTTTTTACAGAAATTTGAACGCAACGAGAAGTGTAAATTATATCAAGAATATTGTCTTTTACAATCCTTGGAGGACAAGGTTTTGCTGGACTCTCCACTTTAACCATTACTAATAATCAGGTATGTCGATGATATGCTACTTTTTTGGCCCTACTCACTTCCCCAACTAGATGTTTTCATTGACTGCTTATCTTCACTTTTTCCCACAATAAAATTTACGAAAGAACTTGAGCAGGGGGTAAGCTACCTTTTCTTGATTTTTTGTTATCAAGGGACCTCAACACTCACCAGATTAAATACTCCGTGTACCGAAAACCTACGTTCATACCACGTATCATACCGTTTAACTCTTCTCACCCCACTGAGCAAAAAGCATCATCACTTCGATTTCTAATCAAACGCGCATTCGCACACTCTTCTTCCAACAAAGCAAGACGGGACGAACTCTCTAATTCCTCAACTTTGGCACGGATCTTCGGCTACCCAGAGCACTACTTTCCCGGTCTATTGAGAAGGTTCACCAGGTTGAGATTCACGACCTTGTCCACGGACAACAAAATCATTAGATACGTTGGAAAGGTGGATTATCTCCCTCCAATAGTTAACACCCTCAAGAAGATATGCCATAGGCATAATTTGACATTTGGAGTTTGCACTAAAAATATATTTACTTTACTGAGAAATGACAGAGATAAAGTACCCAAACTCATGAAATATGGTGTATACTGCATTCCGCTCGCCCATGAGGATTCGGGTGTTATTGACAAATTTTATATAGGTTCTACAATTAGGACTCTGAATACCCGGTTGGGTGAACACAAGTACACCCTCCGGACAGAAACTATTAATACTGCCTTTGCTATGGCTGTTAAATAGGGTGGTTACACCCCTGTTTGGGAGAATGTTAAAATCTTGAACTCCAATGTCAACAAAAAGACTGTTTTCTTTTCGGAAAGTTTATATATTATTGCATACGAAGACAACTGTTGTAATTTAGATCTCCCCACATTTGTACCAAGACCTTGGCGAAAAATGGTTGCTCCACAAGAGACTTTGACACATGAGGAATTTTAAAACATCGGAATTGTACATTTTTGTAAATATTTTGTATTCTTATATTTATGTTATATTGATTTTGGAATTGAAGTTTTACAATTTGTGCTTATACTGTGACATCAGGGTTTGTTGGTGACGTGGTGCATGATGGGTCGTGTTATCTAGTATATAAGGGTTGCCTCTGTTGGATCCCGTGGCGCAGCCGCGGATGGCTTAGTGGTTAGCGAGTCAGACTATCGATGCAAGGTCCTCAGGTTCGAACCTGGGCTGATCTTTCAGAGATATTGTGATTTACTAACAATCGCTGAATATCCGCCGTGCATCGGACGAGCACGTAAAGTGACGGCCCCCAGGCTGGACCCACTGGTAAAATGGGTATAATTTCCTATGTCCCCCCTGATATTCTCTCACCCATCTATGTGCAATATCGTACTTGTACGGTGGCGCCATCTACTGTACTCTAATCTCACTACAAACTGTTCTGTCAAAGTCGCTAGACTTGCTCTCATTGTTTCTGTGTCCTGCCCAAAAGGCGATCTCGCTGTAGGTGGCTGGGACCTAAACTCTACTCCCTGTGGACGGAAGTCCTACATAAAAATGACAAAATCCTGCATCTGTTGGATCCCGTGGCGCTTTGACCAGTTGACCAGTAGATCCCGTGGCGCATTGACCAGTAGATGGGGACGGGAGATCCCCGAAAGCGCTAGTCTGCTTTTAATTTGAAGACGTGGTTTGCTTTTATCGCATATATAGACAGCATATTTTGTACATATTAGCAACGCTTACAAACTTCGCGAGGTTTGATTTAACATAAAGTTCACTAAAAGATATTGGGTTAATAATGCTAAATTAAACCGACAATCCTTCTATTCTTTGATTCGGAAAATTTTCACACGAAAGAGAGGAGCTTCGTGAAAGAAGTTTATGCCGAGAGTTCCGTTAAGATTTTAAGGATTAACTGCCTTTTTGTCCTTTGTCTGAAACCTCATTAAAATTATTTCTTTTGTATCGTTCAGGTTTTAAATGGCGTTCCATTAATCATCTTTTCCAAATGCTCTGAAGTTGCGCCTTAATCTTAAAAAGAAAGCTTTCTAAAGAAATCTTCAAGCAGCTAAAGATAGGTTTTGCTATAAAGTTTAGCAACCAATAGCACAACGGTGCCTTATAAATCAGAGTCTTCCTTGATTCAGATATCGAGACAAAAGGAAGACGCGGACTTGATTAATGGTTTTGAGGAATTATGACGCGACCAGACAAGCACCCAACAGAGGTTGGAGAACCCTTCTGCCTCTTACAGGACAACATCCCTTTTATGAGAATGCAAGTGAAATGAATGAATTATGAGCAGTCCTGTCGTCCGAAATTTATCGTTTCAGATGTTTCTCCTATTACTGTATCCTCAATTAGTGATGACCTAGCGTAAGTCGATTAATCCTTTAAATGTGCATTCATGAGTGGGCGCATGCATTTAATACCTTAGCGCAAAATGAAAAATATTAAATAAGAATTGCTCTGGTAATACATTTGTCACTTGATATAGTTATTTATCTAGAGAATAGAGGTGAAAACGGGATTTATACATTACTAAAGCAGAAACACCCAAAGATAAACATTGTCTTTTCTTCCCGTAGTACACATACCGGCCATTGAATTAAGAACTTCATTCCACACCCGGCTGGATCTTCTTCAGCCCACAGGCAGGGTTGCTACATTATTTTTTTCAGTTCCGTTGGCTTCAGAGAATCGATTCGGCTTGTTTGACGTTTTCCTAGCTTTTTTTAATTTAGTCTCACGACAATTACGTTCCATCCTCATTTAAAACAATTTTCCTTTTTAAATGTTATTTTTGCTCCAAAATGGCAAAACCTTAGGGACATGAAATCGGAATCAACGAAGTTCAAACTTTGTTTTGATAGTTGACTCCAAATCCCAGGTTTTCTATCTAATACACTATATTGGCAAAAGTCACCGGACACCCCTTCAAAAGCAAATGAACGGATCCTCTGCAATGTTAAGATGCGCAGTACAGCTGCCAACGGTATAAAAATAAGCCTGCAACTGACCGCGAACTATCGCACTATGAGGTTGAGTGAAAAATCCGCAGCAGGAGAGAACTTACTTTGAGAAAGGAAAAATTGTTGGGTGTTATATTAGTGGGTTGCCCATAAGAGAAACCGAGAGGCGTTTAAACATTCCGAAGTCAATTGTTTTGAATGTACTGGATAAGTGGAAAACACATGCGTGTAAAGTAGCAAAACGTACCGGCAGACCAAAGAAAATCAGTGACAGAGGACGTTGAGGCCTCAGGTGAGTCGATACAGCTAATCGACGGAATACTGCCAAAGACCTCAGTGTACAGGTGAGTAAAAATACTGGAACCCTGGTATGTACACGTACGATTCGCAGAGAACTTCATTTTATGGCTTTCTGTGGTCGTGCGGCTGCTCATAAGCCTTTCATCTCCACTCGGAATGCTACTCCTCGTTTAGCATGGTGTAAAGAACATTTAAAGTGGACCGTAGATCAATGGAAACGGGTCCTATGGACTGATGAATTCAGATACACGATCCATCAGTATCATGGCCGTGTGTGGGTATGGAGGCAATCGGGGGAAAGCTATTTTCCACAGTGTACAGTTCTTATAGTCAAGTTTGGCGCTGGCAGAGTACTCGTGTATTGGTGATTTTCGTTTTGGTACCGGTCCATTGGTTATCATGGACAAACCTGTTAACCAGCACGTCTACGTCGGTATTCTGGACAATTATGCACTACCATCTCTGTGGCAAATACCATGGAACTGAGCCTTGCTGGTACCAATGCACCGAGCCATAAAGCAAGGCCTGTTACGGCGTGGTTTGACGATAACTCCGTATCGTGTGTGGACTGGCCAGCCCAACGACCGGATCTTAATACCATAGAGCACCTATGGGATGTATTAGACCCTCGCATAAGAAGTTTGGAATCAAGGCCTACTACTAAGCAACAGTTAGCGGCAGCATTATGGACTGAATGGAAGTGCATGCTTATCTCTGTGTTCCAAAACCTTGTCGAAAGTATGTCTCGAAAGGTCAGTGAATGCATTAAGGCCAAAAGTGGATCGACACCGTTCTAATGTATGTCAATAAATGCTATGTTGTATATCTCTTCTAGGTGTCAGGTGAGTTTTGTCAATAGATAGTGTATATTATGCATGTTTTTCTTCTTAACATTATATGTTAGAAAATTAGTATTGAACTATTCGTTGTGGCATACATTCGTCTTTTGGTACGTTTTGCTGCTTCAGGCACTCCATGTGTCTTCCACTTATTCAGTACATCCAAAACAGTTGACTTGGGTATGTTTAAACGCCTCTCGGTTTCTCTTATGGACAACCCACTAATATAACACCCAACAATCTTTCCTTTCTCAAAGTCAGTTCAGCGACATTTTCACTCAACCTCTAAGTGTGATATGATCGCGGTCAGCTGTGGGTTTGTTTTTATACCATTTGCAACTGTACAGCGCATCTTAACAATGCAGCGGATCCGTTCATTTTCTTTTGAAGGTTCTTCGGTGAATTTTGTCAATATATTGTATGTACTTATGTACACAATAACCACAGAACAGGAAATTGAATGAAAGGCTATAAACAGTTATATAGCCTGAGGGAATTCCAATTCCCTAAAAATCCGCAGTTAAGCAAAACGTCCTACACATATGAAATTATGTAGTCTGATTAATAATTTTCTACTATTAAATTTTATATTTTAGTTTATCAGCAAATATTTCCTTAGATACTTTCGAAAATAATTATAGTTATTGATATGAGTTAGTTGAAAACACAGATTATTATGCATAACACCAATGCATGGCAATCAATACATTTTCGTTGGTTTAAAGTGTTAAGCATTGGAAATAAAAATGTACTTCTCTGTATACACTCGCGTGCAAAAATTAAGGACGAGACGGTTTTTCAAATGTAACGTCGTGCAGAAGTGCTCCACATCTACTCAATTCATACCATAAGATCCCCAAGATGTACGAACATGGGACAAGTGAGCAAAACCGTCCAAACAAAGAATCCAAAGGATACAAAGGCACTTTATTGAAAAGGTAGCTTCGAGCACAACTGGACAGAAGACAGAAACGTCCATGTGACAGGCGGCTGCCAAGAAAAATCCAGTCTTTAGTATGGGATATCATCACCCCTGACTGCGTTGCAGGATTTAAAATGTCTGTCCATGCTGAGGACGAGGTTGTCAAGGAGCTGTTGAGGCATCGCGGCCCATTCCTCTTGTGGCGCAAATCGCAGCTGCGGAATCGTTGTTGGCGACTGGTGACGTGCTGCCAAGCGTCTCCCGAGAAGGTCCCACACGTTTTTAATTCAATTTAGGTCCCGAGACCTTGCGGGCCAATCCATGCGTTGAATATTTTCACTCTCCAACAGCTCGGCGACAGCCACTGTACGATGAGGTGTAGCGTTGTCGTCCATGAAGAGGAACTCAGGACCTACAGCACCTCTAAACAGACGCACGTGAGGCAGGAGAACCTCGGTACACTAGCGGACACCAGTGACTGAACCTCCTTGGAAGATGTGGAGGTCAGTACGGCTACCAAGCATGATACCGCCCCAAACGAGAATTTCGCCACCTCCAAACCGGTCCCTTTCGATGATGTTGGAGGTGTGATTGCGTGTTCCCTGCTCTCTCCAGATATGTATACGTCCAGAATCGCTCGTCAGACTAAATCGGCTCTCATCCATAAATAGAGCTCGACCCCATTGCTGATGTGTCCAGTTCTTGTGTTCCTGGCACCACAAAAACCGCTATCTCCGATAAGCAGGCGTTAATAGCACACACCGTACAGGTCGTGGTGCAAATAGACCATCTTTGTGCAGCCTCCTGGCCATGGTAAAACGCGATAACGGACGTCCAGTTGCATGTGCCTTGCGATTTCTCCCGCCGTCTGCCGTTTGTTTCTTCTCGCCTGTAGGACAATATACCGGTCGTTCGCCGCCGTGGTTGCTCGTGGACGACCACTGCAAAACTCTCGGACAGCTGATCCTGTCGTTTGAAATGCTCTCGAAGCTCGTGAAACGATGCTGTGAGTGATCCCGAACTCATCGGCCACACTTCGAACTTCTTCCAACTTCCCAATGACACGACCTCTGGTAAAGTCATCCAGATGTCGTCTACTGGATTGCCTGTTGGCCATATCACATGGTGGCAGCAACTCGACGTCGTTCAAACCGATGTTCACCGTGCAATATCTTTCACCGAATTGCTGAGCGTACACCGCCCGTGTGCTTTATACCCTTCCGACACTCTCCCCCCTCTTACGTCATGCTGCATATATGCGCATGCCTTACCGTACCAAACCCTATAGTTTATCTCCTGAGTGGTCTTTCGGTCCGTTCTTCCTGCTCGTTCCGCTGTTATGCTAATTTCTCCTCTTCGTCCTTAATTTTTGCACACCAGTGTATAATGACTCACTGCTACATATTTAGTGTTTGTACTTATGAGAAATGGAGGAAGTATTGAGTAAAAACATTTTTTCAGTCGGTTACTTAGATGTATATTTTTTTATCTCCCAGTACCATCCCTGGATTCGTCTACCAAGGCCCGTGGGAATAAAAGAAAGGTTCTAGGAGGAAACTTCCGTCTTGCAATTGCTCTTTCCACGGAATCTCAGACACGCTACATCAGGTTCAGATCCGGCGATTTGGGTGGCCACCCCATGCTGTGAATAACGTTTCTCTCCGGGTATTCGTGTACTAGCGAGTCGTATGTGGACGAGCGTTGTCGTCGATAAAAAGAAACTGGGAACCAACCGAAATGCGGTGCACAGGGCTGTGACATATCATCCCTGTAGTGTGCTGAACCGAGCGAGCTTCTTCCTTGACACGTTGAACGGCATGCGTCCATCCAACACATTGCTAGCCCAAACTGCGAGTATTTTACCACAGTAGCGGTTAATTTTCCTAATGTTGGAGCGAAGATTTCGGCTTCTCCTTTCTTCTCTCCAAACGTACACACTTCAACAATCGATCTTCAGGATGTTTCTAAACTCTTTTGCATCATCATCATCATCATGATCATCATCATCATCATCATTTGCACCGTTCACTGCACACGAAATTGCATTTGGGAATTGCCTCCTGTGATTTGAAATTGTTTAAGAGCCTGTACATTTTCCTGATATCGCGGCTAAGAAACATTTCCCGATCAGCAATTTTCTTCATTTAGGCTTGAATAACTTTTCAGGACCAATATATGGGATCGATTTGATAAAATTCCCTTTGTGAATTTCTTTTGGTTTCTTGTCGATAGAAATTTCAGGATACCTTCGTCCTTGTGGTTTAAACGACTTTATTTTTCCACGATTGAAACAGCATTACAAGAAACTTCTTCAGCCTCAAAAATACTTCAAAATGGTTAGACATAATGTCCTTCAACAAACATAGAACTTAGCCTCGGGGTTTTATTATTTCTAGTCTTATTTTACTGTTTGAGAAATTGCTTTAAGTTTGCCGCAAATATTTTAAATCGGAACCCTTTGAAATGTTAATACTACCTCTGATTTCCTCAGCGAAGAACGTGGCCGAATAAACATAGATACGTATCGATCTATGCGTTGTCAAAAGCACTTGTTAAAATCGATGGAGAAGGAGTTGCCCTTTTTGAACTCAAAATATGAAATCTAAAGATGTTTTCAGCAGAATAAAAGGGAAGTTTCAGTTTTAAAAAAAGCTATCAGTTTGGGTATCAGACAAAGAAACTTTAAAGAAACCTTATCACTCTAACTCTTTTGTTTCGGCAGGGGAGGAGCTCTTAGCGATCAACAACTGAAACGCCTATAAGCGACCTCCCGTTACTAATGTGGGGGGTCCTGTTTATGGGGAAGGAAAAGAACAGTTGTCGTAAAACAATCCACGCCTCTCAGGTGATTCGAACACAGATCCACATCGCGCGAATAAGAAACCAAACCTTCTCATCCCACGGCCGTTTGGACGAGACTCTAGTACAGCTTGGCTTAAATTCAGTTGTGATAATTTTCTTTGTTTCTTTAACCCTTTAAGCGGCCTATGTACCTGAACCAAATTCCGCCGAAAGTTTCCTGATGTCCCCAAAGAAAAATTTTCATATAGCGGCCGAATTTTACGAAATCTATGGCAAAACAATTCCTTTCGCCCTCTCATATACGCAGTACAGGCCGTAAACCAGTCACTTATGTTAGATTTATAGTTCATTCCCTTCTAGTCTTTTATCCTGTGCTCCATGACCCAAATCATGATTCGGAAGTATAGTACCCTAGACGTGAACATCCTGGCACTGGGTAGAAACAAGTGACTTAAACCTCTTCTCTTCTCTTTCTCTCTCTCTCTATCTCTCTCTCTCTCTCTCTGTCCGGCTGATGTTCGTCGCCATTATTTTAGCCATTTTATGAAATAATCAGTCAGAAAGGAGTACTGTCGATTATCCTTATAAAAGAAAACCTTGGATAACAATGCTGCGAGGGGAAAGCAACTCTTTCTGATGCGCAGGTTCACTACTTCCAGCCACGTTTAGTCCACTTCTTAGACGTTGGAGCAGATTTCAGGCTATTTTGCTAACCCCGTGTTAATTCGTTCCAGCCGGTTAAAAGGTTAACTGGCTTGAACGAATTAATTCCGAGTGCGATCAAAAAGTTCCGAGACTAGGTACGTAGCGCGCCAACAGACGGCAGTACGCGGATGCGCAAGCAGCGGTCGAAGGCAGTGACCTTCATGAGTCATTGTGCCGAGTGGCGTCGTTCTGTGAACATCGGGAGCTGTGCTACACGATATTTGGTGACCACGTGCAAAACACAGCTTGCGATTTCCGTATGGACTGCAAACTAGAGCAGCGAGCGAACATCAAATTCTACGTCAAACTCGGCAAATCGGGAACGGAGACGCATGAAACGTTGCGGCAGGCTTATGGCAATGGAGTAAAGAGTCGTGCGAGATGTTTCGAGTGGCACTCGCACTCCAAGAGCGGCACTGGAAGACGACGAGAGGTCAGGGCGACCGTGCACGAGCAAAACCTCCGAAAATGTGGATAAAAGTAGGGAACTAGTGCATGAAGATCGCCGGAGAACCATTCAAGACATTGCTACCATCATCAATGTGTCATACGGAACAGTGCAAGGAATTCTGACGTCGGTTTTGAACATGCACCGGATCGCTGCAAAGTTTGTGCCAAAGATTCTGAACCCCAAACAGAAGGCGCTCCGTGTCGAACTCTCCCAAGATCTTCGTGAGCAGGTGGTGAATGAACCAGCGTCCCTGTCGCGGGTCATCACTGGGAACGAGGCTTGGGTCTACGGTCACGACCCGCAGGCCAAACAAAAGTCGTCGCAGTGGAAGAGCCCGGCATCTCCGCGACCGAAGAAGGCCCGACAGGTCCGCAACCAAAAACATGCTCATCGTATTCTTCGACATTCGTGGGGTTGTGCACCGTGAATTCGTCCCCCAGGGCCAGACCGTAAGCGCCCTTTATTACTGCGATGTTCTGCGGTGTCTTAGGGAGGACATTCGCAGCAAACGACTTGAAATTTTGCTCAGGGGCGATTTCCTGCAGCATCACGATAATGCAGCAGCTCACATAGCGTTAGCAACACGCCAGTTTTGCAGCCGCAACAGCATGACTACCCTTCCTCACCCGCCTTACTCGCCGGATTTGGCTCCCTGCGACTTCCTTCTGTTCCCAAAGATTATGGGTTCGTCGTTTTAAAACCGTGGACAAGATCCATCGCGAATCGCAGACGGTGCTTGACACGATTCACGAACAGGACTTCCAGGAGCATACCAACAGTGGCAAAAACGCTGGCAGGGGTGTATCGCTGCCCAAGGAGACTACTTTGAGGAGATCATAGCCAGATTTAAGTAACGTAAGTACTTTGATGTATATCTGCCTAATCTTGGAACTTTTTGATTGGACCTCGTAAGAGACCTCATCATAGCAAGGATCATCCTGACAGTAACGCCTTCTTCAAAATAACTTTTGAAGAGTTAAAGTGATTTTAATGAAACTGCACTGACATATACACTGGTGTGCAAAAATTAAGGACAAAGAGGAGAAATTAGCATAACAGCAGAACGAGCAGGCAGAACGGACCGAAAAACCACTGAGGAGATAGACTAGGGTCCGATACGGTGGGGCATGTGCATATATATATAGCATGACGTAGGATTAAGTGGGGGAGTATCGAAAGGGTATAAAGCACACGAGCGGTGTACGCTCAGCAATTCGGTGAAAGCTATTACACGGTGTACATCGGTTTAAACGACGTCGAGTTGCTGCCACCGTGTGATAGGGCTAACAGGCAATCCAGTAGACGACATCTGGATGACTTTACCAGAGGTCGCGCCATTGGGAAGTTGGAAGAAGGTCGAAGTGTGACTAGTGTGGCTGTGGAGTTCGGGATCGCTCACAGCATCGTTTCACGAGCTTGGAGAGCATTTCAAACGACAGGATCAGCTGTCCGAGAGTTTTGCAGTGGTCGTCCACGAGCAACCACGGCGGTGGACGACCGGTATATTGTCCTACAGGCGAGAAGTGACAGACGGCAAACAGCGGGAGAAATCGCAAGGCACATGCAACAGAAAACTGGACGTCCGTTATCGCGTTTTACCGTGGCCAGGAGGCTGCACAAAGATGGTCTATTTGCACGACGACCAGTACGGTGTGTGCCGTTAACGCCTGCTCATCGGAGACGGCGGTTTCTGTGGTGTCAGGAACACAAGAACTCTACACATCAGCAAAGGAGACGAGTTCCATTTACGGATGAGAGTCGATTTAGTCTGACGAGCGATTCTGGACGTATACACATCTGGAGAGAGCAGGGAACACGCAGTCACAACTCCAACATCATCGAAAGGGACCGGTTTGGAGGTGGCGGAATTCTCGTTTGGGGCGGCATCATGCTTGGTAGCCGTACTGACCTCCACATCTTCCAAGGGGGTTCAGTCACTAGTGACCGCTATTGTACCGAGGTTCTCCTGCCTCACGTGCGTCTGCTTACAGGTGCTGTGGGTCCTGAGTTCCTCTTCATGGACGACAACGCTACACCTCATCGTACAGTGGCTGTCGCAGAGTTGTTGGAGAGTGAAGATATCCAACGCATGGATTGGCCCACAATCCATGCGTTGAATATCTTGGATTGGCTACTTGACAACCTCGTCCTCAGCATGGACAGACGTTGTAAATCCTGCAACGCAGTTAGGAGTGATGATATCCCCTACTAAAAACCGGATTTTTCTTGGCAGCCGCCTGTCACACGGACGTTTCTGTCTTCTGTCCAGCTACTTTTTCAATAAAGTGCCTTTGTATCCTTTGGATTCCTTGTTTGGACGGTTTTGCTCACTTGTCCCATATTCTTACATCTTGGGGATCTTATGGTATGATTTGAGTCGATGTGGATCACTTCTGCACGACGTCATATTCGAAAAACCGTCTCGTCCTTAATTTTCGCAAGCCAGTGTACTATGATATATTACCAATGAGGGATCAAATTTTTCAGATGAAATGAAATAATGTCAGAATGCCAGGACATTACAAGAAAGATAATTTATTGTGCTCTGAAATCTAGAAAGCTTTGGAACATGTTCAAGGGACAAACAGGCCATTTTGTGCAGAATACGTAAACGTGAAAAAAATGCAATTACTGTCCGCAGGCGTTCCGGCGTAAGATGTCAATACGGGAAATAGCCACCATGGAGAGCGATGCAAGATTCCACATGTCGTGTCATGCTTTGCACAACATTATCAAGCAGCTGTTGGGGTAATTTATCCCATTCCTCTTCTCAGTGCACGGATGAGGGTGTCCTTGTTTATTGGAGGACATTGGCAACCAGCAAGACTCCTCCCCAAAGCATCCCACACATTTTCAATGGGATTCAGATCTGGAGAACGTGCTGGCCATACGAGGCGTTGAATATCCTCGCTCTCAAGATACTCCTGGACAGCGACTGTTCGAAGACATGTTGCGTTGTCGTCCATGAAAATGAGTCTATCACCGACAGCACCACGGAACATGCGAACATGAGGTAGCAGAACATCATTAATGTATCGTTGGCTAGTCATAGTCCCAGTTGGAAGCACGTAGAGGGACGTACGGCCATTGATCATGATGCCAGCCAATACCATGACACTACATGTCGGATATCGGTCCCTTTCCTGTATGTTTGCTGGACAATATGCAGTACCACTCTCACGCCAGATCAGTTATCGTCGACAATCAGATGATAGACTGTATCTACTCTCATCTGAGGAGAGGACAGCAGACCAGTCGTTATCAGTCCAATTGCAATGTTGATGGCACCATTGCAAACGGGCGGTACGGTGACGCACACAACAGGACGGCGGGCGTATAGTCCTCCTTCATGCAAACGTCTGGCGACAGTTTTTCGGGAGATCCGCTTGCCAGTAGCAGCCATAAACTGATTTGCTACCTCACTAGCTGTGCTGAGCCGGTGTCTTTTTGTTGATAGCACTATGTACCGATCTTCTGCAGGTGTCGTACTGCGAACACGACCTCCCCCGTGACGTTTGCTACACTCTCCATTTCTTTGAAATGATTTCCAAAGCCTTAAAACAACACTGTGGCTGACGTTGAACTCCCTGGCAACATCTGTTATTTTTCGCCCTTCTTCAATCTTGCCAATAATACAGGCACGCGTAAAATCATCTAGGTGATGTCGGGAAGACATACTGAAAATTGCAAGTTCGTCAATTGATTCTTTCCCTTTCAACTTTGCGTTTGAACAACAACGGTCAATACGCGTCAACTCCTTTATATCTCTTATCAGCGCTATGACGTCACGAACAAGTTCGGCAATCCAAAATTTGCATACGCACAACACGTCTTACTGTATCCCGCACTTATGCTAATTTCCACATTTTCCTGCCTTCCATTTTATGGTTGCTATCGTTGCTATTGTCATCCGTCCTTAGCAATTGTCCGGCAGTGTAATTGAATTTCAGGAAAAAGGAGGGATGTGAGGCTCCAGAAATCCGCAGAAGACTCCCTGATGGGTATGGAGATGCCACAATCAATATCAGTAATGTTCGAAGACGGATGAGGAGTTTTCGAGGGAGAGAACGTTAAGTGTCGGAAAAACAACGGAGTGTAAGACCCACAACTGCAGTGACCGATGTCAACAGGCAACGAGTGAAAGATCTCATCACACCTGATCGTCTTGCCACCATCCAGGAGTTGCAACAATAAAGATTTCTCACTAGCTGCAAACATTGAAGAAGCTAAAGGAAGCTATCTGAAGGAAAGGACGTGACATTCACTTGATAGTCTTGTTTTACGCAATGATAATGCTCGTCCCCACACCACAATGGAGACTTCACAGGCTATTGCAAAAATGGGGTCGACAGTGTTGCCTCAACCCCGCTACAATCTTCATTTGGCTCCCTTACAGTTCTTCCGGTTTGCCCCTTTGAAAATCACCCTTCATGGGGAACGTTTCGACGATGTGACAGACTTTAACCCTTTAACGACCATGACCCAAAAAATCATGTATCACTCTAAATACCAAAACGCCCGAAACTGCCTGTTGTTTCACTTCTTTGTTTAATAACAACAATAGTGACTGAGGGTGACTTCTGGTGATTCCTCATAGATGGAGAAAATTTGAAGAACAAGTAGGGTAAGAAATCTGACTCTCTCCAGAATGGCGTTTTGGGCGTTATGGTCGTTAAAGGGTTAAACTGGTTGTGAACTCATATGTGAAAGACAGCCTTAGGAACTTTTGCAAATTGGGATTTACCAATGGGTTTAATGGCGGAAAATGTATAGAAACTGATGGACAACACTTTGTATAGGCTAGCATTACACTGAAGAGCAATTGAATTAGAGACAGCTGGCGTTATGCAAATGTGGCGCTGTGGGCGGCCCTGTAAACGGAAACGACATGACGTATGCACCGATCCGGCAATATAAGGAGTGATGCGACGGAAATCAGTAAGAGTTGGACGCAGTATGGGTAAGACGAAGTATCTAAGCGCATTTGATCGTGGGCAAATTGTCGGGGCCCGACGAAAGAGTCACTCCATTTCAGAAGACGTGCAGGCACTGCGATTTTCACGAGCCACTATGTCACGGGTGCACCGTGTGAGTACATCGAATCCGGAAAAACCATCCCTGCAAGGGCCAACTGCCGTGGACAACAGCGTGTGGATGAGCGGGGTCATCGTCGGCTAGCTCGCGCATTGTAACAGCGGATAGACGGGCCACAGTGCAAGAAATCACTAGGCAATTTAACGCTGGTGTACAAAAAACGTGCAAGCAGCCACACCATCCACAGCCATCTCCTTGCTATGGGGTACAAAAGCCATCGTCCCACGAGGGTACCGCTGCAGACAGGGTGCAAAGATTAGCATGGGCGCGGGAACATCGCCACTGGATGGACCCTAGACATGTGGAAAAATGTTGCCTGGACTGATGAGTCTAGATTCACGTTGGTGCATGCGGATGACAGGATACGAGTACGGCGCAAACTACATGAAGCGATGGATCCTTCTTGCCAGCAGGGTACTCTTCATGCTGGTGGGGGTGGCATTCTCGTCTGGGGACTGTTTACTTGGACTGAAATGGAACCCCTGGTATGTGTGACATCGTCCCTCACAGGTCAACGTTACCGGGTTATCCCGGATGACCATTTGCTCCCGTTTGTGCGTCTTCAACATCCCACTGGGGATCTCATCCTGCAACAAGACAAAGCAGCTACCAAATTGTATCCGAATGGTTGGATGAACACTCCACCGACGTGACCTCGCTTCCTTGGTGAGCTAGGTCACATGACCTCAATCCCATCGAGCACATCTGGGATGCCATCGAGATAGATGTTTGAGGCTCTGACCCCCCTCCATCAAATCTTCGTGAACTCTGGGAGCTTGTTCATTGGTCGTGAATCCGTATGGCTTCCCAACGCTCCCGGTGTCTTGTCGAGTCCATGCCGAGACGAATCACCGCCGTCATCAGGGAGAAACGTGGTGCTATACGTAACTAGACAGGTATCTCTAGTTCAATTGCTCTTCAGTGTACTAACCATATACCTTAGTATTTTGCCACTAAGCTTCACACAAGTCTCACGAAAGGATGCGACGTAACTTTCAAGATGCCATTTGTAAGTTCGGACGGCTATATTTGCTGTCTAAGAAATACGCCGAACGCAGCGAAGCATAGTGAAACTCCGCATCAGAAAGCGTTCTTCACGCTTTCCAACCGTAGGCTGAAGAAGCGTATATGCTCCAGCTTTGTCAGTCTGTCCGTCCGTCAGTGCGTCCGTGCGTCCGCACGACAACTGGCTGAAAAATGGTTCGATTTCGATGAAATTTTAGTATGTGGTAGGGTAACTCGTGGGGACGAACGCTTTTGAAAATGGGATAAATGGGGTCAAAGGTCACGACATAGGAGCGGGCTCCATTCGATTGCCCTTACGCTTCATAACTTGAGTAAAAATGGTTCGGTTTCGATGAAAGTTTAGTATGTGGTAGGAGACCAAGAGGGGACCAACCCTACTAAAAATGGGCGAAATGGGGTGAAAGGTCACGATATAGGAGCGGGATCCATTCCATTGCCCTTATGCGTCATATACCTTGCGTAAAAATGGTTGGATTTCGATGAAAGTTTAGTACGTGGTAGGAGAACAAGAGGGGACCAAGCCTACTGAAAATGGGCGAAATGGGATCAAAGGTCACAACATAGGATCGGGATCCATTCCATCGCTCTTATGCGTCATAACTTACCTAAGAATGCATCGATTGAGACAAAACGTTATCATGTTGTTCCGGAAGTACACTTTACTGGTTCTGTTGAATATAATCGAAATGGGGTCAAAGGTCAGGACACAGGAGCGAGATTTATTCTACAGCCATTATCCTCATAACTTGAGTAATGATTTCTGGTATGTTGGAAAGCGTATCACAATCAATGCATTGCATGCTTTTGCCAACTTGTTTCCCTAAGTTTTGTTTTTCACGTTTACCGAGATGACTGACACCAATTCTTTCTGACTGGTTGGCTCCCAAATGTACTTTGACAACGGTGTAGATCCTGGGACAGGAGAGAGAAGATGTTTTAGACTCTTGTTTCAAGCCAGTGGCTGGATGTACACGTCAGGGGGAGTTAGGCGTGACGCCTGTAATCCCGAAACACTGGCGCTTGCCGCACTTGCTGAAGATTGCAAGTTCAAAAGGGGTCACTGACCTTTCTCTGTTCTTCGAAGCGGTTATGAGTCAGAATGAGAAAAACTGCCAATTTATCGGCAGTTTGATAAAGGACAAATTGTTATGTGACGGCGCCTCGGAACCACCATCTCGCAAACGGCGCGGTTTGTGGATTGATCACGTGCCGCTGCAGGGAGCACGTATCAAAAGTCGTGCACAGATGGTCAAACGACGAATCGTCGTCCAGCCGTGGGTCGTCCGCAGCTCATTGGTTCCCGTGGGGTGCGGAGACTGTCGCACATTGTTCACAGCGACCGCAGGGCCACAGTGAGACAAATAACCCACAGCTAAAACAGTGGTGATCAGGGCAATGTGTCACAACACGGTGTCGCACGATTAGTCGAATAACGATTGGTCGACACAACGATTGGTCGCCACCCGATTGGTCGACAGTAACGATTGGTCGGCAGGACGATCGGTCGAAGTAACGATCAGTCGACCGTAACGACTAGCCGACAGTAACGATTGGTCGACATAACTATTGGTCGACAGTAACGATTGGTCGGCAGGACGATCGGTGGACGTAACGATCAGTCGACCGTAACGACTAGTCGACAGTAATGATTGGTCGACAGTAACGATTGGTCGGCAGGACGATCGGTGGAGGTAACGATCAGTCGACCGTAACGACTAGTTGACAGTAACGATTGGTCGACACCCGATTGGTAGACAGTAACGATTGGTCGGCAGGGCGATCAGTCGACGTAACGATCAGTCGACCGTAACGACTAGTCGACAGTAACGATCGGTAGACGTAACGATTGGTTGACACCCGATTGGTCGAGAGTAACGATTGGTCGGCAGGACGATCGGTCGACGTAACGATCAGTCGACCGTAACGACAGTCGACAGTAACGATTGGTCACCAGGACTATCGAACGACATAACGATCAGTCGATCGTAACGACTAGTCGACAGTACCGATTGGTCGACACCCGATTGGTAGACAGTAACGATTGGTCGGCAGGACGATCAGTCGACGTAACGATCAGTCGACCGTAACGACTAGTCGACAGTAACGATTGAATGACACCCGATTGGTCGAGAGTAACGATTGGTCAGCAGGGCGATCGGTCGACGTAACGATCAGTCGACCGTAACGACTAATCGACAGTAACGATTGGTCGACATAACTATTGGTCGACAGTAACGATTGGTCGGCAGGACGATCGGTCGACGTAACGATCAGTCGACCGTAACGACTAGTCGACAGTAACGATTGGTCGACACCCGATTGGTCGACAGTAACGATTGGTCGGCAGGACGATCTGTGGAGGTAACGATCAGTCGACCGTAACGACTAGTTGACAGTAACGATTGGTCGACACCCGATTGGTAGACAGTAACGATTGGTCGGCAGGGCGATCAGTCGACGTAACGATCAGTCGACCGTAACGACTAGTCGACAGTAACGATCGGTAGACATAACGATTGGTTGACACCCGATTGGTCGAGAGTAACGATTGGTGGGCAGGACGATCGGTCGACGTAACGATCAGTCGACCGTAACGACTAGTCGACAGTAACGATTAGTCGACACCCGATTGGTCGACAGTAACGATTGGTCGGCAGGACGATCGGTGGAGGTAACGATCAGTCGACCGTAACGACTAGTCGACAGTAACGATTGGTCGACACCCGATTGGTAGACAGTAACGATTGGTCGGCAGGACGATCAGTCGACCGTAACGACTAGTCGACAGTAACGATTGGTCGCCACCCGATTGGTCGACAGTAACGATTGGTCAGCAGGACGATCGGACGACGTAACGATCAGTCGACCGTAACGACTAGTCGACAGTAACGATTGTTAAACATAACGATTGGTTAACACCCGATTGGTCGAAAGTAACGATTGGTCGGCAGGGCGATCGGTCGACGTAACGATCAGTCGACCGTAACGACTAGTCGACAGTAACGATTGGTCGACATAACTTTTGGTCGACAGTAACGATTGGTCGGCTGTACGATCGGTCGACGTAACGATCAGTCGACCGTAAGGACTAGTCGACAGTAACGATTGGTCGACAGTAACGATTGGTCGGCAGGACGATCGGTGGAGGTAACGATCAGTCGACCGTAGTGACTAGTCGACAGTAACGATTGGTCGACACCAGATTGGTAGACAGTAACGATTGGTCGGCAGGACGATCAATCGACGTAACGATTAGTCGACCGTAACGACTAGTCGACAGTAACGATTGGTAGACATAACGATTGGTTGACACCCGATTGGTCGAGAGTAACGATTGGTCGACATAACTATTGGTCGACAGTAACGATTGGTCGGCAGGACGATTGGTCGACGTAACGATCAGTCGACCGTAACGACTGGTCGACAGCACGACTGGTCGACGCAACGATTAGTCAAGATAACCATTGGTTCAGAGGAATGTGGTTTACATTCACAGCGGTACCTCTCAGAACGTACTGACCTCTCAAAACGTAACGTTTCTTTTTGGAAATAATATCTTTTAGAATGTAGTCCTCGGAACGTAAAGCATTATAACATGATATTACCAAATAGGCCTCCGTGTAATGTTCTGCAATCTAAGTTAAATCTATATAGAGGGCCTTCTGAACGATGTTATTTCCGAAAGGGCCCAGTGGCACTTGAGGTATAGGCGCCTTGCGGAAACTGCCACACATTCAAAGCGTTTCTCGGACGAACGGCGATTTGTGCTCGTCCCCTTAATGAAAACCATGTGGCAATTTTCCGGTGGGGCAATTTTTCTGTGTGTGTAAATTTTCCGGGTTGCTGAAAGTTGTGTGGCAATCTTCCGGTGGGGCAATTTACCGCCAAATTGTTTGCACTTATTCAAATTTGTTTTTCCAAGTTCCGTTGACCATTGTATGTCGACCAATCGTTATATCGACCAGTCGTTACTGTCGACCAATCGTTATGTCGATCAAACGTGCTATCGACCAATAGTTATGTCGATCAAACGTGCTATCGACCAGTCGTTCGACCAACAGTTTGTCGACCAATCGTTACACACCCGTCACAGCGCACAGTTCATCGCAGACTTCTGCGCATGGGCCAAAGTCCAGCTGGGTCCCCATGCTCACTGCACGTCATCGCAAACAACGCATGAAATGGGCCCATGATCGTTGAAGTTGGACTGTGGATGATTGGAAGAAAAAGACCTGGTCTGACGAATCAAGATTCCTGGTGCATCACGTAGACTGCGAAGCGTAGATACGCCTTTATAAATTTTTTATGAATTCATAATACACATACCTACAAGTGTAAAGCTACTACAGTGATTCTTGATGAGAGTACCCACCTCAAACTCAGTTTCTTAATCTATTAATTACAGATCACATCAGCTTTCGGTGACGAGCAAAATCTCAAGAACTAAAAATAATGTCTAAAATAATTGTAAAAAAAATGTTGTCTAAAATATTTTGCTCATACTTTTTTTGCACCATAAAAACATTCTGAAGGAGCACACAAATGCATAAAATTATTATGGTGCCTGCATATACACTGAAGAGCAGTTGAATTAGAGATACCTGTCTAGTAACGTGTAGCACCACCTTTCGCCCTGATGACGGCGGCGATTCGTCTCGGCATGGACTCGACAAGACACCGGAAGCGTTGGGAAGCCATACGACCCCTGAACAAGCTCCCACAGTTCACGAAGATTTGAAGGGAGGGAGGTCATCTCTCTCGATGGCATCCCAGATGTGCCCGATCGGATTGAGGTCAGGTGACCTAGCTGGCCAAGGAAGCGAGGTCACGTCGGTGGAGTGTTCATCCAACCATTCGGATACAATTAGGGGGCTGCATTGTCTTGTTGCAGGATTAGGTCCCCAGTGGGATGTTGAAGACGCACAAACTGGAACAAATGGTTGTCCAGGATATCCCGGTAACGTTGACCTTTAAGGGAAGATGTCACACGTATCAGGGGTCCCATTTCAGTCCACGTAAATAGTCCCCAGACGAGAATGCCACCCCCACCAGCTTGAAGAGTACCCTGCTGGCAAGAAGGATCTATCGCTTCATGTGGTCCGCGCCGTACTCGTATCCTGCCATCCACATGTACCAACGTGAATCTCGACCCATCATTCCAGGCAACATTTTTCCACATTTCTAGGGTCCAGTGGAGATGTTCCCGCGCCCATGCTAATCTTTACACCCTGTGATGTGCGGTCAGCAGCGGTACCCTCGTGGGACGATGGCTTCTGTACCCCATAGCGAGAAGATGGTTCTGGATGGTGTGGCTGCTTACACGTTTTTGTGCACCAGCGTTAAATTGCCTAGTGATTTCTTGCACTGTGGCCCGTCTATCCGCTGTTACAATACGAGCTAGCCGATGATGACCCCGCTCATCCTAACTCTGTTGTTCACGGCAGTTGGCCCTTACAGGGATGGTTTTACTGGATTCGATGTACTCATGGTGCTCCTGTGGCACAGTGGCTCGTGAAAATTTCAGTGCCTGCACGACTTCGGAGATGGAGTGACCCATTCGTCGGGACTAGACAATTTTCCCACGATCAAATGCGCTTAGATCCTTCGTCTTACCCACTCCTTATATTATCGGATCGCTGCATGCATCATGTCGTTTCCGTTTACAGGGCTGCCAGCCTCAGCGCCACATTTGCATGACGCCAGCTGTCTCTAATTCAATTGCTCTTCAGCGTAGATTTGCCTATTTCACGATTTTTGCCTCTTTATCCAAAACCAGTTGACACCTAAATCACAGAACTAGAAATGGTGGGAGGAAATGAACAGCTTCATTTAAATTAATGAATTAATCAATGAGAAAGGGTTGTAGAGATTTCCAGATATTTAGGTAAGGGAGAAGAAAAGAAAACGCAAAAACCTGAAATTGTGTTATGCAAAACTGAAGGCGAGGCAAAGTCAGGGGCTTGCGAGCAGGAGTAAAAAGCAAATATACACTCCTGGCTACACAAAATGCAACACCAAGAAGGAAGCATCCGATTGGCCTGAAATTCACAGCATGCATCGCCCACGAGAGTACATGCAAACGATTAGCATTGCAGGGCATATGAAAATCATGTGCGCCCGGCACGCCACCGAGAAACACTATAAGAAGGGTGCACAGAAGGCGGGGTGTAAGTAGTGGAAGTGTGTTGTGCTGCCGGACCTGTGCGTGGGAAGCTTCCTGATGCCTCGTCGCAGAATACGGCAGTCATTCCAGCACGTTTCGGATTTCGACAAAGGACGAATAGTGGCTTATCGCGACAGCGGTTTATCGTACCGAGACATCGGCGCCCGTCTGGGACGATATCTAGAAAAAGTGAGGCGAGTATGCATTCGGTGGATGCAGGAGGGACGGACGGACGGACGGACGTGAGCGATTGCTGCAGCCGCGGCACACCACCGAACGAGAGGACCGGCATGTCGTGCGGCGGACACTGACGGCTTGCACCGCCACATTACGAACGTTAGAGCAGGAATTAGGGTGTGTTGCGCAACAACCTGTGTCAGCACGTACCATTCGACGTCGTCTGCAGGAGCGGGGACTTGTCGCACGGCGCACATTGCTCCGATTACCATTGACGTTACACTACCGGCGAGTGCGGTGGCAGTGGGCCGTTGAACGCATCACCTTTACTACGGAATGGCACGACATTGTCTTTTCCGACGAATCCCGCTTCTGCCTGGAACACCACGATGATCATATCCGCGTGTGGCGGCACCGCGGCGAGAGACTGTATGACGCCTGCATTATGCATCGCCATACCGGTCCGTCGCCTGTCGTTATGGTTTGGTGCGCAATTGGATGTGACACCCGCACCTCTCTGGTACGCATCGCCGGTACACTCAACAGCCACTGCTACATATCCGACGTTTTGGAGCCTGTAGTCCTCCCTTACCTGCAGGACCTGACAGCGGCCACGTTCAAACAGGACAATGCGCGCCCGCAAGTGGCACGCATCGTGCAACAATTCTTCACGGCCCATCAGGTTTCACTGCTGCCGTGGCCCACCCGTTCTCCCGTTATGTAGCCCATTGAGCACGTCTGGTCGCTGATTGGCAAACAGAGTGGCCCGGCAAGCACCACCCGCGGCTACGCGTGATGAACTGTGGCAACGTGTGGAAGCAGTCTGGACCGACATACCCCAAGCCCACATCTAAAGCCTCTTTCGTTCGATGCCTCGGCGTGGGGGCCACAAGAACTATTGATGTCTGCGTGTTCCGCAAGTCGCACGGGCCTGTAAGCTCAATCGTTTCATCTTTGTATCTGTTGTTATGTGTCCAGTAAATATGGCTTTGCTATCTCGTGTCCTTCTTGGTGTTGCATTTTGGGTGGCTATCAGTGTGATGCATATTTCTTTTGAAATGTCATATTTATTCTGTAAGATTCAATGATCGACACCATCCCTGAAGTTTGCCTGTGTCATTTTGACAACTGATTTTTTTTTATATAATAATAAAAATCACATATTTTTGAATAATGATAACCTACCTTATTATTATTATTATTTTTTAGATTGATAAATTGAATGCATACCATTTCATGATACCACGAATATTTGGCGCACAATGAACGTGCGGAAAATCATTATTCCTCGCAAAAAACAACGGAAGCATGTTGTGTGTCAAAAAAAACGTAAACATTAAAGGGGGCGTGTCATTTCCAGGGACATCTCAGTAGTAAAAATATATTTTCACTCGTGTAATATGTTTCCGATCAAAAAATTTCGTCACAATATAGAACGTTAAAAAAGAATGAGTACAGGTAATGCGTGTTTATGCGGTGTTTCCTTCTAAGTAGTTACCCTGTGCAACTATGCATTTTTGCCAGCGCTCACACAAAGATATAAATGCAGATTGCAAGCCTTCTTTTTTGCCACATCCTCCAGTGCAGCTCGATACACTTCTTCGGAACTTGAGAAGCGTCGCCCTTTAAGAAAATTCTTCATCCTGGGGAAAAATGACAAAGCCACACGGGGCGAGATCAGGGGAATAAGTTGTTTGTGGAAGAACGGGAATGTGATATTTGGACAGATAATCGGACACAACGAGAGATCTGTGAGCCGGCGCGTTATTGTGTTGGTGCACCCATGAGTTGGTCTTCCAAAGATCGGGTCGCTTGCGTCTCACTGATTCTTTTTTTTTTTTTTTTTTTTTTTTTGATTGGAGGTTTAACGACCACCGTGAGCAACTCAATGGGCTATAAGCAGTCGCCCGTCCCTAATTTAGGGTCACTGGTTCCAGGGAAGGGAGAGAGCCAGTGCCGTAAGACAAACACAACATCCATGCCTCACCGGGATTCGAACCCGGACCCCTTACGGACGAATGATCAGAGGCCATCGCTTAGACCACTGCGCCACCGGGGCGGCCTCACTGATTCTCGGAAACGTTTCAGGACATTGACGTACTCTTCTTTAGTTAGTGTACGACCATATTGAAGAAATTGCTTGTTCACGATCTCCTTGCAATCGAAGAAAACTGTTAACAAGATCTTTTATAACGAAGTAAATTTCTCCGTCATTTTTGGTCTACGCCGGGATTCGAACCCGAGTCCGCTTATTCCGGAACAAGTCGCTCTACCAATTGAGCTACGCGGACGTTTTATTCTGATTCCTATCTGCCTTTATGTCGTGTGCGTGCTTCTGGCAGGTACGTCACATCTCCTGGTACGTTACATCATCTCCCCCTTATTTATTTATTTATTTTATTTTTTTCGAAGTGCTGGAGAAAGGATTCTCTTATTTTTCCTATCACGCGGTGTGGAAATAACATCACACCAATGCGAGATTTTGAACGGTCGGGTCATCCGGATAGTTCGGGCGCCATTATAACGAAGTAAATTTCTCCGTAATTTTTGGTCTACGCCGGGATTCGAACCCGAGTCCGCTTATTCCGGAACAAGTTGCTCTACCAACTGAGCTACGCAGACGTTTTTATTCTGATTCCTATCTGTCTTTATGTCGTGTGCGTCCTTCTGGCAGTTACGTCACATCTCCTGGTACGTTACACTTTCCTTTACAGCGGTCAGCTTTGAACCTTTTTTGGTCGTGGTGACGATAGTGATATCCACACTTTTGACTGTCGGATGAATTGGGGGTCGTACAGAAAGCACAAAGTCTCATCGCCAGTGATCATTCGGTTCAAGAGATCGGGGTCTTAATCCGCTGCATCGATGCTATCCCCGCAAACTTGCATGCGCTCATCCATATTTTCTTGTATCAAGTTTTTAGGAGCAATTATTTGGCACACCTGATGCATGCCCAGTTTCTCTGTTAAAATTTTGACAATAGAAATTTTTTCGTCCGTTGTGGATGTTGAAGGTCGTCCTGACCTCTCATCATCCTCGATACTCTGTTGCCCATTTTTGAATCTCCGGTGCCAACCCATAAACTCTAGTTCGACTCATTGCATTCTTACCGTACGCTGACTTAATCATTTGAAAAGTCTCAGCGAAAGTATTTCCGAGCGGAACACAAAATTTTACACTTGAACGCTGTTCAGAAATTTGACATCGTTGTCCTCGCGACGGAGAGCTTCGAATGCCTGTAATCACCAACTACGATCATGCGCTGTACGTGTTGGATCTGGATTAAACCGATTCTGGCTTGTCGGTCACATGATATTCTTCGCTTGCTCAGCGGGGAATGACGTAACTCACTCACATTTGGCAAATATTCAAAACGTTCCGGAACTTTTTGAAGGTAGTAATACTAAAGGTCTGTGACGTGCCTGCCCGCAGGACGCACACGACATAAAGGCAGATAGCAGCGATTACGAACGTCCGCGTAGATCAATTGGTAGAGCGACTTATTCAGGAATGAGGGGACCTGGGTTCGATCCCCGGCGTGGACCAAAAATGACGGAGAAACTTACTTCGTTATAATGGCGCCCGAACTTTCCGAATGACCAGGCCGTTCAAGATCTCGCAATGGTGTGATGCTCTTTCGACACCGCGAGAAAGGAAAAATAAGAGAGCCGCCCCGGTGGCGCAGTGGTCTAAGCGATAGCCTCTGATCATTCGTTTGAACGGGGTCCGGGTTCGAATCCCGGTGAGGCATGGATGTTGTGTTTGTCTTACGGCTCTGGTTCTCTCTCTTCCCAAGAACCAGTGACCCTAAATTAGGGACGGGCGACTGCTTATAGCCCATTGGATTGCTCACGGTGGTCGTTAAACCTCCAATAAAAAAAAACAATAAAAAATAAGAGAATCCCTTCTCCAGCGCTTCGAAAAATAAATGTGTGACGTTACATTCCACACAGCAGATTGACTGGGAGTTCTCAAATGTACGTTCTACAACGGATGGCTGCCTGCGACGGTTCATGGTCACGGATGACCCGTGGGCCATGTCCCCCTCCTCTTTCGAGGGGGGGGAGATGTGACGTGCGTTCCCCGCAGGACGCACACGACATAAAGGCAGATATCAGCGATTACGAACGTCCGCGTAGCTCAATTGGTAGAGCGACTTATTCCAAAGTATAGGTCCCAAAGTATATTTTAGGGCAAAAATTAGAAAATCGATATTTTTGTCAATTTTTGCGAAAAATGAAGGGTACCGAGTACCCTTAAGAGAGTGTACAAAACTTTTGAAATGGCTCTCATACAATGTTTCATGCTGGATTATGACATTTAAATGAGTAGCATAAGGAGAAATACTAACATCTTAGAAAAATCTTCCACATCGTAGGCCCGACACGTAAATTCTCATTGTTTTTTCATGCGTAATGCGTGTTTATTACACTCCCGTTATGATGACGATCATTCACCTGAGATTTGATCTTTGCATACAGCCAGAATTTGAACATCGTAGCGTCAGAATTTCTGGAATAAACCCGCAGGGGATGTTTAGTAAAGAGAAATGTATACGATGCTGATGCATCATGTGAATAATCTTGATAAGAAACACGACTAGATCTTTTTTTTTTTTTTTTTTTTTTTTTTTTTTACACACCAACACTGCGAAAAGGCAAGTACAAGACGTAAAGGCTGATACCTCAGAATCCTCGTCTTGCATTATTTAACCGCCGGAAGGATGTTTTTTATTCAAAAAAAAGTTACATATTGAAGATAAACGAGATACTGTAGCAGATGAGTTCGCTTTTTCTTATCGATTTCTGCATTTGGTTGCTTCGTTCTGTCTATTCTTCTTCTTCTTTTGCTCTCCTTCTTCTTTTTCCCCTCCTGTTCCATCCTCTTGTGTGAACAAGCATCTGCCTGTTGGTTTTCAGAATCATCGTAATGTAATGGGTTTCCGTTTCATTCTGCTTTGCCAAACTTTGTAAAACTTGTGTGTGTGTAGGCGCATCGTGTAAGATTGATAGAAACTCATTTTTTCCCATTTACTTTACGTTTTTTGCTACCTATTTTGGATAATACCAAGGGATAAAAAGTGCAAGAGATATCTTTTCCTATTTTGCTTATCAGATTTTAATGTATATTTGAATTGTCCTTATTTGCGATCATAGAATTACAAAAGGGATTTAGAGTGTTCTAAAATTCGCAACCAAAAATATTCATTCTAGGGCAAACGAAGAATTTCCAAGATATTGCGTTCGAAATTATATTGCAATTTATTCGCTACATGAAAGGGCCAATAATTTTTTTTTCAAAATTCTTCACAATACAAACAATTTAAAAATACTTTCTCTACTGCATCCCAGGAAGAATTCTTATTTGCATAGAAAAAATTATCCAAGTAATTTATCTGCACATTTCCGCAGTAGAAAGAAGTAAGTAATATATTTGTTTTTACAGAATTAATTCTTGGGTATATCACTAAGCATTGTCTTCTAATATGACGTTAAAAATGCTTCAATCTTTTCGAAAAAATACCTTATATGTACATGAAAGTAGCAATTTATTAGAAACACCCAATAGCAATCAGACACGTGCCATACCCCACAATGACGTTGAGATGGGTTTAGAAATAGCTCACTGCAAAGGATTCAGAAGTGAACTAAGTGAATCTACACTAAAGTAGCAAATTATTAGGAACACCCAATAGCAATCAGACACGTGACATCCTCACTTACCTACGCAACTATGACGTTGAGATGGCTTTATAAACAGCTCACTGCAAAGGATTCAGACGTGTACGAAGTGAATCTATACTGAAGTAGCAAACTATTAGGAACACCCAATAGCAATCAGACACGTGCCATCCTCACTTACGTGCGCAACTATGACGTTGAGATGGCTTTATAAACAGCTCACTGCAAAGGATTCAGCCATGTACGAAGTGAATCTACACTGAAGTAGCAAATTATTAGGAACACCCAATAGCAATCAGACACGTGACATCCTCACTTACTTACGCAACTATGACGTTGAGATGGCTTTATAAACAGCTCACTGCAAAGGATTCAGACGTGTACGAAGTGAATCTATACTGAAGTAGCAAACTATTAGGAACACCCAATAGCAATCAGACACGTGCCATCCTCACTTACGTGCGCAACTATGACGTTGAGATGGCTTTATAAACAGCTCACTGCAAAGGATTCAGCCATGTACGAAGTGAATCTACACTGAAGTAGCAAATTATTAGGAACACCCAATAGCAATCAGACACGTGACATCCTCACTTACTTACGCAACTATGACGTTGAGATGGCTTTATAAACAGCTCACTGCAAAGGATTCAGACGTGTACGAAGTGAATCTATACTGAAGTAGCAAACTATTAGGAACACCCAATAGCAATCAGACACGTGCCATCCTCACTTACGTGCGCAACTATGACGTTGAGATGGCTTTATAAACAGCTCACTGCAAAAGATTCAGACATTTACGAAGTAAATCTACACTGAAGTAGCAAATTATTAGAAACACCCAATAGCAATCAGACACGTGCCAGCCTCACTTACGTACGCAACTACGACTTTGAGATGGCTTTATAAACAGCTCATTACAGAGGATTCAGACGTGTACGAAGTGAATCTACACTGAAGTAGCAAATTATTAGAAACACCCAATAGCAATCAGACACGTGCCAGCCTCACTTACGTACGCAACTATGACTTTGAGATGGCTTTATAAACAGCTCATTACAGAGGATTCAGACGTGTACGAAGTGAATCTACACTGAAGTAGCAAATTATTAGAAACACCCAATAGCAATCAGACACGTGCCAGCCTCACTTACGTACGCAACTATGACTTTGAGATGGCTTTATAAACAGCTCATTACAGAGGATTCAGACGTGTACGAAGTGAATCTACACTGAAGTAGCAAATTATTAGGAACACCCAATAGCATCAGACACGTGCCAGCCTCACTTACGAACGCAACAATGACGTTGAGATGACTTTATAAACAGCTCACTGCAAAGGATTCAGACATGTACGAAGTGAATTTACACTCAAGAAGCAAAATATTAGGAACACTCAATAGCAAATAGACACGTGACATCCTCACGTACGCAACTATGACATTGAGATGGCTCTATAAGCAGCTCACTGCAAAGCATTCAGACATGTACGAAATAAATCTACTCTGAAGTAGCATATCATTAGAAACACTCAATAGCAGTCAGACGCATGCCATCCTCACTTACCTACGCAACTATGACGCTGAGATGGCTTTATAGCAATTGTAGGTAGTTACAATCAGAGATAGAAACGGGTCACTGGTCGACAATTTGGTGCGGGTCCAACGGGTCGAGTCGAAGTGCTCCTGATCTGATTTTGACGCGGTTCTGTTCCCGTTTTATTTTATTTTTGTTTTTGAAAAGAGAGAAATATATTCTAAAAAAAAAAAAAAAAAAATATGCGCGTTGTGGAATTCTGTAGTCGACACTGGTGCCCACGGAGTGAAATAATGATTTGCAATTCAAAAATATTGTCGTCTCTTTCTTAAAGCAATGAAGATTTCCACCGACCGACGTCAGACAATACACCGACTCCATATCGCAAAAATATCCTTCTTTTGCGTTCTTTTACAGCGCGATTGTCCAGGGCAAGGTACAGGCAAACGCCATTCGCCTGCTTCTCAAGTGATACACTCTCTGTGTGCGAAGTTCACTGTCTGACTAAGAGTTAATTTTCACATCGCATCTTTTACATTGAGCATTCAGAGGTTTTCAAATGATGTGCTAACATCCCGTTCCCATGACATGTCATGTCGAAATTAACTCCTTATTTGTTAATATGGATGGATTTAATATTAAGGAGATTGATAAAGGCGTCGAGGCTAACGAATACGTGCTTGTTGAAAACCACAAGGGGAAGAGTGAATGCTGGAAATTGTTTCGTCTCATTAAGGAAGCGATGAATAATTATGTGTTGTTTGGTCTTGCTTGTTGTTCAAAATGTGGAAAGTGTATAATTACAAAGAAAGATGTCAACGGTGTAATAAGATATTATGGAACAAGAAATCTAACAGACCATATGAAAGTATGAGCACCTCCATCAAGACGTGGAAAGAGTGAACAACCAAAATACATTAAAAAAATACATTTGTGTAATCGTAAATGATGATTCCCATTTGTAATGTACTCCATGGTCACGGTCATAGTCAGCCATTACTTCTGGATTACGGAAAATAGCGGCAATTAAAATGGCACTAAAATTCAGCAAGTAATCAAATTTTATTATTAAAAAAAGATTTCAATTATTAAATATCAAACAGTTATTGGGATGAATACGTATATTCCCACACAGCAGAGAATATTTCGTATATGTTACAAGTACGTAGCACTGAAATATTGAGCCTTTCAGATACGTTGCGCAATGTAACAGTAATGTTTCAGAGACGTCAAAATGTCATCAAACGTTACATAACTTTGAAACATAACCGATACGTAACAGTGAAAGGTCTTTGCAACTTCAATATACCAACGTCTTGTTACTGTTACGTATTTGAAATATATTTGTACCTTCGTTACGTTACTGTTACGTAATTGAAAGATATTTGTGACACCATCATATTACTATTATATATTTACTACGTTGAGCATTATAGTTTTAAAAAACTTTGTAAAATCACAATAAAAATTATTACACTCGACAGCTGTTTCAAAAGCAACAACAATCGTATTACGAGTTGTTTACGTTTTCACGGGTTCAACGCAGACCGCAGTCCATTGGGTCAGTCTATGTTTCAGCGAAAAAAGAAAAAGAAAATCAAATTCGTCATTTCTCTAAATACCTACCAATATGAAATTTCTCAGCTTCAAGTAAAAACAAAACATGCTGGTATAGTATACTAATACAACAACACAGCCATCTACTTATTTAATAAAATTCTTTTTAGAATTTAAAAATTATAATATTCAAAACAATTGCTTAATTTCATGATGATCTTGAGTCACAAAAAAAAAAGGGCGAAATATTAAATCAACTAACTAGCTAACTCGAGTACGACAATATCACCAAAGAATATCCCAGTACCACGTGAAAATAAAACTACGAAAGTGCTTCGGTGAAACGGCATAAATACGCATGCGCATCCACACCGTTGTCAAACCAAAAATCTTAAATATCGCCAGAATGTAACATCAAGGTAGCAAATATGTAGGATGCAAACTATAAAACAGTAGTATCGGTGAATGCTATTTTTAACGTAGCCATAATGTACAAAGAGTAATGTTCCAAAACAGATGTTGCTGAAACGTAATTGTAAGGTATCTCTGAAAGTGTAATGAAAATGAGAGATTGGAACATTATTGAAACAAGAGCAATGAGAGTGAACTTACCCTTACCAGTAGGTCCGTTCTCTCAGACAAGTAGACATTTCTCTGCACGTTAACTTCCATATTAATATCCACGGTGGTTTTTATGTTGTCTTTGACATGTTCTTTTATTTGACTGAGTGAGCAATTTATTAACCTATACTGCAGAACTGATACGTTGGTCCAAGAAACCTCTTTTATACTTTAAAAACCCTATATTTACAATGACTTGAATACCACTAACCGGTAACCAAATTGGCTTATAAAAAATAAAAAAAACATATGTACATGAACATTTAGAAACCATAAACAAACTTCCTATTTACAAACACCAAAACATCAAGACCAAACATTTAAAATCCTAAAATTCAATTATTCACAACAAACTATCTCATTGCCCTCTATTTACAAACTCATCTCACACACTCATTCACGCACCACACCTCTGCCGTTCCCAAAGTTGATTGCCCCAAGCAGCTTTCCACCCATCCAGGGTACCCATCCACCGCACCAAAGGCCCAAAACTCAACCGTGGATATTAATATGGAAGTTAACGTGCAGAGAAATGTCTACTTGTCTGAGAGAACGGACCTACTGGTAAGGGTAAGTTCACTCTCATTGCTCTTATTAAGGTAATTGTAAGCACGTAAATTTTTGATTAGTTATAGTGATACTGTGACTTGTCAAGCAAAGAATTACATTATTGAAACAGATCTGAAACGTTTCGTGCTGTATGAGTTATGTTTTTATGTATATATTCATCGGACGAGAACCGGTGTTCTCAGCTTAGTATGGCCTTTGGCAATGAACACCGGTTCTCGTATAATTATCAAGAGCAATATGCCATTATGTCTTAAAAGAAAAGTGTTTGATCCATGCATCCTTCCAATGCTTATATATGGTGCAGAGACGTGGACTTTAACTAAAAGAGATATACAAAGACTTCAGGCAACTCAAAGCAGCATGGAGAGGTGCATGCTTGGTGCAACCAGGAGAGATAAGAAGAGGAACTCGTGGATCAGAAAAATGACAAACGTGGAAGACATCATGATCAGAGTAAAATACCTGAAATGGCAAAGGGCTGAGCTACACCATTCTTTATGCAAAAAGAAGGTTTTACGAACCCAATAGAGTATAGAACTACCTTTGGCATTCAAAACCGGCTGAATCCTCCTTGGAAGTGACGCACACAAATAAATGCTGGATGGTAGTAAGTGGGATGTTACACCATTCTTCATGCAGAAAAAAGGTGTTACGTACCTAGTAGAAAGTGGGACCATCTTTGGCTTTCAAACCCGCCTGAATCCTCCTTGGAAAGGACGCATACAAATCCTGGATGCTGGTAATTGGGATGTTACACCATTCTTCACGCAGAAAGAAGGTTTTACTTACATAGTAGAGTGTGGGACCATCTTCGGCATTCAAAACCGCCTGAATCCTCTTTGGACGCATACGAATCCTGGTTGGTGGTTAGTGGGATGTTTCACCATTCTTCATGCAGAAAAAAGGTGTTACGTACCTAGTAGAGTGTGCGACCATCTTTGGCATTAAAAACCACCTGAATCCACCTAGGAATGGACGCATGCAAATCCTGGATGGTGGTTAGTTAGATGTTACACCATTCTTCATGCAGAAAGAAGGTTTTACGTACCTAGTAGAGTATAGAACTACCTTTGGCATTAAAAACCGCCTGAATCCTCCTTGGAATGGACTCATACAAATCCTGGATGGTGGTTAGTGGGATGTTACACCATTCTTCATGCAGAAAGAAGGTTTTACTTACATAGTAGAGTGTGGGACCATCTTTGGCATTCAAAACCACCGCCTGAATCCTCTTTGGACGCATACGAATCCTATTTGGTGGTTAGTGGGATGTTTCACCATTCTTCATGCAGAAAAAAGGTTTTACGTACCTAGTAGAGTGTGGGGGACCTTCTTTGGCATTCAAAGCCGCCTGAATACTCTTTGGAACGCATACAAATCTTGGATGGTGGTTAGTGGGATGTTACACTATTCTTTATGCAGAAAGAACGTTTTACGTACCTAGTAGAGTGTGGGACCATCTTTGGCATTCAAAACCGCCTGAATACTCCTTGGAATGGACGCATACAAATCTTGGGTGGTGATTAGTGGGATGTTACACCATTCTTTATGCAGATAGGTGTTACCTACATAGTAGAGTGTGCGACGATCTTTGTCATTAAAAACTGCCTGAATCCTCCTTGGACGCATACGAATCCTGGATGGTGTTTAGTGGGATGTTTCACCATTCTTCATGCAGAAAGAAGGTTTTACGTACCTAGTAGAGTGTGGGACCTTCTTTGTCATTCAAAACCGCCTGAATACTCCTTGGACGCTTACGAATCTTGGATGGTGGTTAGTGGGATGTTACACGATTCTTCATGCAGAAAGAAGGTTTTACGTACCTAGTAGAATGTGGGGGACCTTCTTTGGCATTCAAAACCGCCTGAATACTCCTTGGACGCATACGAATCTTGGATGGTGGTTAGTGGGACGTTACACGATTCTTCATGCAGAAAGAAGGTTTTACGTACCTAGTAGAGTGTGGGACCTTCTTTGTCATTCAAAACCGCCTGAATACTCCTTGGACGCATACGAATCTTGGATGGTGGTTAGTGGGACGTTACACGATTCTTCATGCAGAAAGAAGGTTTTACGTACCTAGTAGAATGTGGGGAACCTTCTTTGGCATTCAAAACCGCATGAATACTCCTTGGAACGCATGCAAATCTTGGATGGTGGTTAGTGGGATGTTACACCATTCTTTATGCAGAAAGATATTACGTACATAGTAGAGTGTGCGACGATCTTTGTCATTAAAAAATGCCTGAATCCTCCTAGGACGCATACGAATCTTGGATGGTGGTTAGTGGGACGTTACACCATTCTTCATGCAGAAAGAACGTTTTACGTACCTAGTAGAGTGTGGGACCATCTTTGGCATTCAAAACCGCCTGACTCCTCCTTGGACGCATACGAATCTTGGATGGTGGTTAGTGGGACGTTACACGATTCTTCATGCAGAAAGAAGGTTTTACGTACCTAGTAGAATGTGGGGGACCTTCTTTGGCATTCAAAACCGCATGAATACTCCTTGGAACGCATGCAAATCTTGGATGGTGGTTAGTGGGATGTTACACCATTCTTTATGCAGAAAGATATTACGTACATAGTAGAGTGTGCGACGATCTTTGTCATTAAAAAACGCCTGAATCCTCCTTGGACGCATGCAAATCTTGGATGGTAGTTAGTGGGATGTTACACCATTCTTTATGCAGAAAGATATTACGTACATAGTAGAGTGTGCGACGATCTTTGTCATTGAAAAACGCCTGAATCCTCCTTGGACGCATACGAATCTCGGATGGTGGTTAGTGGGACGTTACACCATTCTTCATACAGAAAGAAGGTTTTGCGTACCTAGTAGAGTGTGGGACCATCTTTGGCATTCAAAACCGCCTGACTCCTCGTTGGACTCATACGATTCCTGGATGGTAGTTAGTGGGGTGTTACACCGTTATTCATGCAGAAAGAATGCTCTTACGTACCTAATAGAGTGTAGGACCATCCTTGGCATTCACAAACACCTGAATCCTCCTTGGAATGGACGCATACCAATCCTGAATGGTGGTTAGTGTGTTGTTAAACATTTTTCATGCGCAAACTGCTCCAGGTGTTTGAGAGATGAAGGAGAAGGATAATGGGAGCTTACTTTGTTTTCCAACGCAGATGACAGTGGTTCGATGATATTTAAGTCTGGTGATTGGGGAGGCCAATTAGGGTGTGAAAGTTTGTCTTCAAGTTCCTTAAACCATGATTGGACATTCCGAGCTCTGTGAATTGGGGCGTTCTCATCTTGATAGATGGCATCCCATGCAGGAAACAATTCTTGAACCATTGGATAGACTTGGTTGGCCAGAATGGTTTCATACGTCCTGCCGGTCATACGTCTTCATAAGGTGATCAGAAGATCTGCTGAAAACCACGATATGACCTCCCAGAGCACGACAGACCCACTGTCATGCTGCACTATTGGGAACAGGCAGACTGGGTTGTAAACTTCAGACAGTGTTCTTCGCAGGTAAACACGTCATGCGGTGGGAAGTACTGTGAATGTAGATTCATCCAACCACAGTACATCTTTCCATGCATCGGCAGTCCGCGTTTTATGCTCCTGGGACCACTACCGTCGCCGTTGTGTATTTATTCGAGTCCATAGAGATGCTCTACCATATCTTGTTTATGCAGTTCCCTGCGCACTGTTTTAGTTGATACTGGGGTCTGGAGATGCGGATTCCGCACTAATTTCAGTTCTGTAGTCGTAAAATCAGCAGAAGGTATACTATGTGCAAATCCTAAAAAATCAGAGGTTATATACTACACGCATTAAAAAAAAAAGGCACGGTACCCTTATGGGGGTACTGGGACATTTTAACAAATATGACTACGAGCTCACTTACCGATATGAATAAAGTATTTTCTCCTCTCTCCTGTCAATTATGACATGTTGAAGAGGATGCACAAGATTATTTTAATTTTTATTGGAATATTTCCCATGAAGCCCGAACCGCTCCGGTGGCGCAGTGGTCTAAGCGATGGCCTCTCATCATTCGTCCAAAATAAGTCCCGGTTAGAATCCCGGTGAGGCATGGATGTTGTGTTTGTCTTACGGTGCTGGCTCTTTCCCTTCCCTGGAACCAGCGGCCCTAAATTTGGGACGGGCGAGTGCTTACAGCCCATTGAGTAGCTCACGGTGGTCGTTAAACGTCCAATCGCCGCCCCGGTGGCGTAGTGGTCTAAACGATGGCCTCTGATCGTTCGTCCGAAAGGGGTCCTGGTTCAAATCTCGGTGAGACATGTATGTTGTGTTTGTCTTACGGTGCTGGCTCTCTCCCTTCCCTGGAACCAGCGGCCCTAAATTTGGGACGGGCGAGTGCTTACAGCCCATTGAGTAGCTCACGGTGGTCGTTAAACGTCCAATCGCCGCCCCGGTGGCGTAGTGGTCTAAACGATGGCCTCTGATCGTTCGTCCGAAAGGGGTCCTGGTTCAAATCTCGGTGAGACATGTATGTTGTGTTTGTCTTACGGTGCTGGCTCTCTCCCTTCCCTGGAACCAGCGGCCCTAAATTTGGGACGGGCGAGTGCTTACAGCCCATTGAGTAGCTCACGGTGGTCGTTAAACGTCCAATCGCCGCCCCGGTGGCGTAGTGGTCTAAACGATGGCCTCTGATCGTTCGTCCGAAAGGGGTCCTGGTTCAAATCTCGGTGAGACATGTATGTTGTGTTTGTCTTACGGCGCTGGCTCTCTGCCTTCCCTGGAATCAATGGCCTTAAATTAAGGACGGGCGACTGCTTATAGCCCATTGAATTCCTCACGGTGGTCGTTAAACCTCCAATCAAAAAAAAAAGAAAAAAGCCTGACGAGATAAGTCCTTACAGCACTGTTCTTCTCTAGAAGAAACTTTTGATCTACTATCAGTTGCTGAACGATGATTCATCAACAAAGATCTCACATATTTTATTTTTTATTAAATCGTTCAATGGGCGTTTCATTTGAATTTATGAACATCAGGTTAGATACATTGGCGATTAACAAAGATGCTCCGAGATCGGTTATAATGTTCGTTAAACTGAATCCTCGTTCGCATTCAGCTGTCAAACAAGGCAGAGTTGAAATCGTTCTTAAGAAGGGTTTTAAGTTTTCTCGTACAACTTGGACGTTTTCAGTATATTCTCTCAGTCTCAGAATAGCTTGCATTTCATTAATATTAAAACGTCTAGAGATTCGCCTTGTTTCTAGTTTTCCGTAGCACACGTCGACTGTTTTAGTATTTATCCGCTCTAATGAAGAAATATCTTTAAGTTGTACGTTTTCACTATTTGGATCTGAACACAGTCTTGATTTCATCCTGTCAACCGTGCTTTGAAACTGGTTTGGTTAATGGGTACAACTTTGTTGTTATAGGAATCAATGGGATATTTTTAAATAATACACTGCTGGCCACCCAAAATGCAACACCAAGAAGGACACGAGATAGCAAAGCCAGATTTACTGGACACATAACAGCAGATACAAAGATGAAACGATTGAGCTTACAGGCCCGTTGCGGAACATGCAGACATCAACAGTTCGTGTGGCCCCCATGACAGGCAATAACGGCAGCTACACGCCGCGGCGTCGAACGAAAGAGGCTTTACATGTGGGCTTGGGGTATGTCGGTCCAGGCTGCTTCCACACGTTGCCACAGTTCATCAGGCGTAGCCGCGGGTGGTGCTTACCTGGCCACTCGGTTGCCGATCAGCGACCAGACGTGTTCGATGGGCGACATATCGGGATAACAGGCGGGCCACGGCATCAGTGATACTTGGTGGGCCGTGAAGAATTGTTGCACGATGCTTGCCACGTGCGGGCGCGCATTGTCCTTTTGAAACGTAGCCGCTGTCAGGTCCTGCAGGTAAGGGAGGACTACAGGCTCCAAAACGTCGAAGATGTAGCGGTGGCTGTGGAGTGTACCGACGATGCGTACCAAAGGGAATGAGAGTGTCATATCTAATTGCGCACCAATCCATAACGCCAGGCGACGGACCGGTATGGCGATGCATAATGCAGGCGGAGAGCATACAGTCTCTCACCGCGGTGCCGCCACACGTGGATCCGACCATCGTGGTGTTGCAGGCAGAAGTGGGATTCGTCGGAGAAGACAATGTCGTACCATTCCATAGTCCAGGTGCGGCGTTTAACGGCCTACTGCCGCCACACTCGCCGGTGGTGTAACGTCAATGATAATCGGAGTAATGGGCGCCGTGCGATAAGTCCCCGATCCTGCTACGACGTCGAACGGTACGTGCTTACACAGGTTGTTGCGCAACACACACTCTTTCATGCGCTAACGTTCGTGATGTGACGGTGCGAGCCGTCAATGCCCGCCGCACAACATGCCGGTCCTCTCGTTCGATGGTGTGTCGCGGTTGCGGCAATCTCTCACGTCGGTCCGTCCGTCCCTCTTGCACCCACCGAATCCATACTCTCCTCACTGTGGCTGAATGTCGTCCCACACGGGCGCCGATGTCTCGGTACGATAAACCGCTGTCGCGATCAGCGACTATTCGTCCTCTGTCAAACTCCGAAACGTGCTGGAATAACTGCCGTATTCCTGCAACGAGGAATCAGGAAGCTTCCCACGCACAGGTCCGGTGGCACAGCACAAGTCCACTACTTACACCCCGCCTTCTGTGCACTCTTCTTATAGTGCTTCTCGGTGACGTGTTGGGCGCACATGATTTGCATATGCCCTGCAATGCTAATTGTTTGCATGTCCTCTCGCGGGCGACGCATGCTGCGAATTTCAGGCCGATCGGATGCTTCTTTCTTGGTGTTGCATTTTAAGTGGCCAGCAGTGTAATTCCTCATTCGTTGCTAATGCTAAATTAGGTTTTTTCCCCAGGATTTTCTCCGAAGATCTCTATAATTCTTATGGTTCTGTTTACTAGATGTCCAACTCTTGGCAGCGATGCTGTTCAAGATTGAAGTTCTGTTGATAATATGGACATTGAAGGTATACGCTATTCTACCAAATAAAGCAGAGGGTATACGGGGTATACCCTCCACTACAGCCTTGACTAATTTTCGGCAACGTGGTCTTTTTATTAGGGGGTAACAATGCTCTTTAATGATCATCTGTCTCTATTTTTCAGGGTCTTTATTCGACCGCGTTTTGCAGAAGAGGTTTTAGCCAAGTACACGGTATGCTGTCATAACGCTAAGCACATTAGCTCGCGATACCACTACTACCCTAGCGAATGTTGTCACGGAGGCACCAACTCGCCGGCCACCAACCCTCTTTCGAAGTCCGTTTAGGTCACCAGCCCTCTTTCGAAGTCCGTTAGGTCGCTCATCTCATCGAAACCCTGAGAGAAATTTTGCAACAAGACACTTTAAATGCACATAAATCGGATCAAATCATACGCAGAGGATTTTAGGAAGGGAGTGTCTGACCCCAGGTCTTATTATTATTATTATTATTATTTTATTGGAGGTTTAACGACCAGCGTGAGCAACTCAATAAGCAGTCGCCCGTCCCTAATTAGGGTCACTGGTTCCAGGGAAAGGACAGAGCCAGTGCCGTAAGACAAACGCAACATCCATGCCTCACCGGGATTCGAACCCAGATCCCTTACGGACGAATGTTCAGAGGCTATCGCTTAAAGCACGGCGTCACCGGAACTGCGACTCCAGGTCTTAAACAACCCTTGAAAATAGGAAGGTAGGAGACTTGGGCTAGGGTGCCCGCCAGGAAAGTGACACGGAAGCGAGGTAGAAAGGAGGAGGAAGACGCCCTTATTTATTACCGGGGGGGGGCAGTACGCGCTGTCCGACGGCTTAATGTGTCCATCCGACGCACGGCGGGTGTTTAGTGGTTCGAACGTTCGTACCTGCCCAGGATCGAACCTGAGGTTATCTCCATGGCAGTCACGAATGCTGACCACTAGGCCACCCACGGCCCCTAAATCCACTTATGATCAAAATGATCATATGTAGAGGATTTTAGGAAGTTAGTGTCTGACCCCAGGTCTTAAACATCCCTTAGAAATAGGAAGCTAGGAGACTTGGGCTAGAGTGTCCGCCAGGAAAGGGACACGGAAGCTAGATAGAAAAGGGAGGAAGACGCCCTTATTTATTATCGGGGGACCAGTACCCGGGGTCCGACGGATTAACGTGCCCATCCGACGCACGGCGAGTGCTTAGTGGTTCGAACGTTCGTACCTGCCCAGGATCGAACCTGAGGTTATCTCCATGGCAGTCACGAACGCTGACCACGAGGCCACCCGCGGCCCCTAAATCCACTTATGATCAAAATGATCATATGTAGAAGATTTTAGGAAAGGAGTGTCTGACGCCAGGTCTTAAACAACCCTTAGAAATAAGAAGCCAAGAGATTTGGGATAGAGTGCCCGTTAGAAAAGTGACACAGAAGCGTAGTAGATAGTGGGAGGAAGACGCCCTTATTTATTTCTGGGGGACCAGTAACCGGGGTCCGACGGATATTTAGTGGATCGAGCGTTCGTGCCTGCCTGGGATCGAACCTGAGGTCCTTTCCGTGGCAGTCACGAACGTTGCCCCCTAGGCCACCCGCGGTCCCTAAATGCACTTATTTGATCATATGTAGAGGATTTTAGGAAAGGAGTGTCTGACCCCAGGTCTTGAACAACCCTTAGAAATAAGAAGCTAGGAGATTTGGGCCAGAGTGCCCGATAGGAAAGCAACACGGAGGCGAGGTAGAAAGGGGAAGGAAGATGCCCTTATTTATTACCGGGAGGCCAGTACCCGGAATCTGACGGCTTAACGTGCCCATCCGACGCACGGTGGGTATTTAGTGGATCGAGCGTTCGTACCTGCTGGGATCGAACCTGAGGTCCTTTCCGTGGCAGTCACGAACGTTGCCCACTAGGCCATCCGCGGTTAAACAGGGCCTCGAGGTTCTAAACACAGCTATTGCAACAAAAAAGTGGTGGATACTTTTCCATATTGCGACCTGCATTAAAAGTAACTTCGCTTAGCATGGTGAAATGTGCAATTTTAAATAATTTCCTAACTGTAACACGAGTTGTGAATTTCAGTGTTGGTAAATCGTACCAAGCGAGTATTTGGCTCCTTTAGAAGCTACAAATTTCATTTTATTGTAGAATCTGAATTCTTTACGTTTATACGAAGGAACTACAAGAAGTTAATTTAAAATATCCAACATTTAACCTTTGTTGATCCTTTCCGGTTAATTTTTTGTAGCATAAAGCATAGATTAACCTATGAATCTTTCGCGAAAGTAATTTTATCCGAAGAACCAGTAACGGACATCGCCTTTTCGCAACGCTCAATACCTCCGCTAATCAGCTTAGGACGGGAATCCTAGCGCGACGTTTAATAAAATTATCTCTTTCTCGAATGCTTACCTAATGGGCTGGATAAACGAATTACTCAGGGAGAAAAATGTTTGTTTTGGGTCTCCTTCTTCGTTAAATAATACGTGGAAACTGTACCGACAGCAGCTGATTTGCGGTTTTTTCGTAGAAGGACACATACATAATACCGCTCTCTCTCTCTCTCTCTCTCTGTCGCTCGTTCTGTTTCCCTCTGGTGAGAAGAGTTCAGGTGAAATTCAAAGAATATCTGCGGATATGGAAAGAAGAAACTTTGTGTGAAGTCGGAGAAATAACTTTAATCCAATTACAGCGAACTGCTCTCCCGACATGCAAGCGTGCTGAAAATTGTGGAGACACATATGTTAGTTCACAAATCTGCAGGATTTTAGCATTAACTGTTGAAAGTTTTAGGACAATTAGCGAATTACCTTGTCCCTGGAGAAACACAAAGGGAATATTTACTCCACGTTCGATATTTATGTAAATTTCCGAGGCATAGGGGGTGACGTTACCTGCGCATTTCGGGCACGGATAACGGTGCTAGTTTTATTCAGATTATTTGCATGGTTAATGACTTGCTTTGATAATCCAAGCCATTCCCCTCTTTTTAATGATTCTCTTGGAATTCGCTTGCGAATTGCACTATATGCACTTTAATGGAACTCAGTGAAAGCGCGTGTGCTTTAGTTTCGTCGATTGATTTATGGGAAGAAGAGATTAATGGGTAGGATTTTGTGAATCCAATTGTTGATGGAACAAAAAGCTCCGGAAAGTACAACACCTAAAAGCAATGGGAAAATTAAGCTGGGGAGGTGAGCTATAGGGATGAATATTCTAAATTCTGACTTCAAAGGATGTTGCTGCATACTAACATATGCTGTAAATAAAATTCTGAAATTCACGAGCAACTTTCCGTCCTTTTTTTCTTAAATTCACATATTTTTAATATAATTCTTTCCGTGGAATGACGGAAAGAAACCTGAATTTCACGGATTTTTCATACCACGGGAAAATCCTGAATTTTCAGAAACGTTTCCGCAGTTCCTTTCTAATAATGGCGGTAAATTACCCATTTAGAAATGTGTTTACGGAAAATTCAGAAACCTTTCCGAAGTTTCTTTCTTATATTGGCGGTAAATTACTCATTTAGAAATGTATTAACGGAAAATTCTGAATTTCCAGAAACATTTCCGCACTTTCTTTCTTATTATGGTGGTAAATTACATATTTAGAGATGCGTTAACGGAATATTCTAAATTTTCAGAAAGCTTTCCGCAGTTTCTTTCTTATATTGACGGTAAATTACCCTTTTAGAGATGTGTTAACGGAAAATTCTGAATTTTCAGAAACCTTTACGCAGTTTCTTTCTTATATTGGCGGTAAATTACTCAGTCAGAAATGTGTTAACGGAATATTCTGAATTTTTAGAAACATTTCCGCAGTTTCTTTCTTATATTGGTGGTAAATTACCCATTTTGAGATGTGTTAACGCAAAATTCAGAAACCTTTCCGCAGTTTTTTTCTTATATTGGCGGTAAATTACCCATTTAGAGATGTGTAAACGGGAAATTCTGAATTTTCAGAAACCTTTCCGCAGTTTCTTTATTGTATTGGCGGTAAATTACCCATTTAGTGATATGTTAACGGAAAATTCTGAATTTTCAGAAACCTTTCCGCAGTTTCTTTTATTGGCCACAAATTACTCATTTAGAAATGTGTTAACGGAAAATTCTGAATTTTCAGAAACCTTTCCTCAGTTTCTTTTATTGGCCACAAATTACTCATTTAGAAATGTGTAAACGGAAAATTCGGAATTTTCAGAAACCTTTCCGTAGTTTCGTTCTTAAATTAGCGGTAAATTACCCATTTAGAGATGTGTTAACGGAATATTCTAAATTTTCAGGAAGCTTTCCGCAGTTTCTTTCTTATATTGGCGGTAAATTACAAATTTAGAGATATCTTAACGGAAAATTCTGAATTTTCAGAAAGCTTTCCGCAGTTTCTTTCTTATATTGGCGGTAAATTACCCATTTAGAGATGTGTTAACGGAATATTCTGAATTTTTAGAAACATTTCCGCAGTTTCTTTCTTATATTGGTGGTAAATTACCCATTTTGAGATGTGTTAACGGAAAATTCAGAAACTTTTCCGCAGTTTCTTTCTTATATTGGAGGTAAATTACCCATTTAGAGATGTGTTAACGAAAAATTCAGAATATTCAGAAACAGTTCCGCAGTTTCTTTCTTACATTGGCGGTAAATTACTCATTTAGAGATGTGTAAACGAGAAATTCTGAATTTTCAGAAACCTTTCCGCAGTTTCTTTCTTATATTGACGGTAGATTACCCATTTAGAGATGTCTTAATGGAAAATTCGGAATTTTCAGAAACCTTTGCGCAGTTTCTTTATTGTATTGGCGGTAAATTACCCATTTAGAGATGTGTAAACGGAAAATTCGGAATTTTCAGAAACATTTCCGTAGTTTCTTTCTTAAATTGGCGGTAAATTACCCATTTAGAGATGTGTTAACGGAATAGTTGTTAAAATGGTTCGTTACTTGTTCAAGGGGCCGTGCTCAATTTTGTCTGCCGAGGAAGAATTATCAGAGAAAAACGGCAAAAAATGCAGGGATGTCGGTTTTGCGAAATTTCAGTTTAAATACGGAAAAACCTGAAAAGGATTTTTTTCTGAAATAAACGGAATTTGGAGTACATACGGAAAATCTGTGAAAATACGGAAGTTAAAATAAACAGGCACTTTTAAAGACGGACATTTCTGTAAAACACGGATACCTACTGGGAACTCTGCTGCACGTTTCTTTTTTTAAGGAATTTTTTGTGAATTCACACCACTTGAATTTTACCGAGTATGTAAAAACAATGCCAAAAAAAAAAAAAAAAGAGTTTTTTATGGTGAAACCGAAAGAGCAAGCATGCGTTTTGACCCAGTGAAATTACGCAAAATCCATACAACAGATGACTCATATTTAAGGGGGAATTACAAATGAATCATTTTCAGGGTCGCGGGTGGCCTAGTGAACAACGTTCGTGCCTGTCACGGAAAGGTCCTCAGGATCGATCCCGTGCAGATACAAACGCTCGATCCACTAAATATCCGCCGTGCGTCCGATGGGCACGTTAAGCCGTCGGACCGCGGGTACTGCCCCCCAGTAATAAATAAGGGCGTCTTCCTCCCCATTCTACTTCGCTTCCATGTCACTTTCCTATCGGGCACTCTAGCCCAAATCTCCTAGCTTCCTATTTCTAAGGGTTGTTTAAGACCTGGAGTCAGACACTCCCTTCCTAAAATCCTCTACATATGATCTGATCTGATCTACTATAGCATTGTATGAGCACGTTAAGCCGTCGGACCCCGGGTACTGGCCCCCGGTAGTAAATAAGGGCGTCTTCTACCTCGCTTCCGTGTCACTTTCCTATCGGGCACCCTAGCCCAAATCTCCTAGCTTCCTATTTCTAAGGGTTGTTTAAGACCTGGGGTCAGACACTCCCTTCCTAAAATCCTCTACATATGATCTGATCTGATCTACTATAGCATTGTATGAGCACGTTAAGCCGTCGGACCCCGGGTACTGGCTCCCCGGTAGTAAATAAGGGCGTCTTCTACCTCGCTTCCGTGTCACTTTCCTATCGGGCACTCTAGCCCAAATCTCCTAGCTTCCTATTTCTAAGGGTTGTTTAAGACCTGAAGTCAGACACTCCCTTCCTAAAATCCTCTACATATGATCTGATCTGATCTACTATAGCATTGTATGAGCACGTTAAGCCGTCGGACCCCGGGTACTGGCCCCCCGGTAGTAAATAAGGGCGTCTTCTACCTCGCTTCCGTGTCACTTTCCTATCGGGCACTCTAGCCCAAATCTCCTAGCTTCCTATTTCTAAGGGTTGTTTAAGACCTGGGGTCAGACACTCCCTTCCTAAAATCCTCTACATATGATCTGATCTGATCTACTATAGCATTGTATGAGCACGTTAAGCCGTCGGACCCCGGGTACTGGCCCCCCGGTACTAAATAAGGGCGTCTTCTACCTCGCTTCCGTGTCACTTTCCTATCGGGCACTCTAGCCCTAATCTCCTAGCTTCCTATTTCTAAGGGTTGTTTAAGACCTGGGGTCAGACACTCCCTTCCTAAAATCCTCTACATATGATCTGATCTGATCTACTATAGCATTGTATGAGCACGTTAAGCCGTCGGACCCCGGGTACTGGCCCCCCGGTACTAAATAAGGGCGTCTTCTACCTCGCTTCCGTGTCACTTTCCTATCGGGCACTCTAGCCCTAATCTCCTAGCTTCCTATTTCTAAGGGTTGTTTAAGACCTGGGGTCAGACACTCCCTTCCTAAAATCCTCTACATATGATCTGATCTGATCTACTATAGCATTGTATGAGCACGTTAAGCCGTCGGACCCCGGGTACTGGCCCCCGGTAGTAAATAAGGGCGTCTTCTACCTCGCTTCCGTGTCACTTTCCTATCGGGCACCCTAGCCCAAATCTCCTAGCTTCCTATTTCTAAGGGTTGTTTAAGACCTGGGGTCAGACACTCCCTTCCTAAAATCCTCTACATATGATCTGATCTGATCTACTATAGCATTGTATGAGCACGTTAAGCCGTCGGACCCCGGGTACTGGCCCCCGGTAGTAAATAAGGGCGTCTTCTACCTCGCTTCCGTGTCACTTTTCTATCGGGCACTCTAGCCCAAATCCCCTAGCTTCCTATTTTTAAGGGTTGTTTAAGACCTGAGGTCAGACACTCCCTTCCTAAAATCCTCTACATATGATCTGATCTGATCTACTATAGCATTGTATGAGCACGTTAAGCCGTCGGACCCCGGAGTACTGGCACCCCGGTAGTAAATAAGGGCGTCTTCTACCTCGCTTCCGTGTCACTTTTCTATCGGGCACTCTAGCCCAAATCTCCTAGCTTCCTATTTCTAAGGGTTGTTTAAGACCTGAGGTCAGACACTCCCTTCCTAAAATCCTCTACATATGATCTGATCTGATCTACTATAGCATTGTATGAGCACGTTAAGCCGTCGGACCCCGGGTACTGGCACCCCGGTAGTAAATAAGGGCGTCTTCTACCTCGCTTCCGTGTCACTTTCCTATCGGGCACCCTAGCCCAAATCTCCTAGCTTCCTATTTCTAAGGGTTGTTTAAGACCTGGGGTCAGACACTCCCTTCCTAAAATCCTCTACATATGATCTGATCTGATCTACTATAGCATTGTATGAGCACGTTAAGCCGTCGGACCCCGGGTACTGGCCCCCGGTAGTAAATAAGGGCGTCTTCTACCTCGCTTCCGTGTCACTTTCCTATCGGGCACCCTAGCCCAAATCTCCTAGCTTCCTATTTCTAAGGGTTGTTTAAGACCTGGGGTCAGACACTCCCTTCCTAAAATCCTCTACATATGATCTGATCTGATCTACTATAGCATTGTATGAGCACGTTAAGCCGTCGGACCCCGGGTACTGGCTCCCCGGTAGTAAATAAGGGCGTCTTCTACCTCGCTTCCGTGTCACTTTCCTATCGGGCACCCTAGCCCAAATCTCCTAGCTTCCTATTTTTAAGGGTTGTTTAAGACCTGAGGTCAGACACTCCCTTCCTAAAATCCTCTACATATGATCTGATCTGATCTACTATAGCATTGTATGAGCACGTTAAGCCGTCGGACCCCGGGTACTGGCCCCCGGTAGTAAATAAGGGCGTCTTCTACCTCGCTTCCGTGTCACTTTCCTATCGGGCACCCTAGCCCAAATCTCCTAGCTTCCTATTTCTAAGGGTTGTTTAAGACCTGGGGTCAGACACTCCCTTCCTAAAATCCTCTACATATGATCTGATCTGATCTACTATAGCATTGTATGAGCACGTTAAGCCGTCGGACCCCGGGTACTGGCTCCCCGGTAGTAAATAAGGGCGTCTTCTACCTCGCTTCCGTGTCACTTTCCTATCGGGCACTCTAGCCCAAATCTCCTAGCTTCCTATTTCTAAGGGTTGTTTAAGACCTGAAGTCAGACACTCCCTTCCTAAAATCCTCTACATATGATCTGATCTGATCTACTATAGCATTGTATGAGCACGTTAAGCCGTCGGACCCCGGGTACTGGCCCCCGGTAGTAAATAAGGGCGTCTTCTACCTCGCTTCCGTGTCACTTTCCTATCGGGCACTCTAGCCCAAATCTCCTAGCTTCCTATTTCTAAGGGTTGTTTAAGACCTGGGGTCAGACACTCCCTTCCTAAAATCCTCTACATATGATCTGATCTGATCTACTATAGCATTGTATGAGCACGTTAAGCCGTCGGACCCCGGGTACTGGCCCCCCGGTACTAAATAAGGGCGTCTTCTACCTCGCTTCCGTGTCACTTTCCTATCGGGCACTCTAGCCCTAATCTCCTAGCTTCCTATTTCTAAGGGTTGTTTAAGACCTGGGGTCAGACACTCCCTTCCTAAAATCCTCTACATATGATCTGATCTGATCTACTATAGCATTGTATGAGCACGTTAAGCCGTCGGACCCCGGGTACTGGCCCCCGGTACTAAATAAGGGCGTCTTCTACCTCGCTTCCGTGTCACTTTCCTATCGGGCACTCTAGCCCTAATCTCCTAGCTTCCTATTTCTAAGGGTTGTTTAAGACCTGGGGTCAGACACTCCCTTCCTAAAATCCTCTACATATGATCTGATCTGATCTACTATAGCATTGTATGAGCACGTTAAGCCGTCGGACCCCGGGTACTGGCCCCCCGGTAGTAAATAAGGGCGTCTTCTACCTCGCTTCCGTGTCACTTTCCTATCGGGCACCCTAGCCCAAATCTCCTAGCTTCCTATTTCTAAGGGTTGTTTAAGACCTGGGGTCAGACACTCCCTTCCTAAAATCCTCTACATATGATCTGATCTGATCTACTATAGCATTGTATGAGCACGTTAAGCCGTCGGACCCCGGGTACTGGCCCCCCGGTAGTAAATAAGGGCGTCTTCTACCTCGCTTCCGTGTCACTTTTCTATCGGGCACTCTAGCCCAAATCCCGTAGCTTCCTATTTTTAAGGGTTGTTTAAGACCTGAGGTCAGACACTCCCTTCCTAAAATCCTCTACATATGATCTGATCTGATCTACTATAGCATTGTATGAGCACGTTAAGCCGTCGGACCCCGGGTACTGGCACCCCGGTAGTAAATAAGGGCGTCTTCTACCTCGCTTCCGTGTCACTTTTCCTATCGGGCACTCTAGCCCAAATCTCCTAGCTTCCTATTTCTAAGGGTTGTTTAAGACCTGAGGTCAGACACTCCCTTCCTAAAATCCTCTACATATGATCTGATCTGATCTACTATAGCATTGTATGAGCACGTTAAGCCGTCGGACCCCGGGTACTGGCACCCCGGTAGTAAATAAGGGCGTCTTCTACCTCGCTTCCGTGTCACTTTCCTATCGGGCACCCTAGCCCAAATCTCGTAGCTTCCTATTTCTAAGGGTTGTTTAAGACCTGGGGTCAGACACTCCCTTCCTAAAATCCTCTACATATCATCTGATCTGATCTACTATAGCATTGTATGAGCACGTTAAGCCGTCGGACCCCGGGTACTGGCCCCCGGTAGTAAATAAGGGCGTCTTCTACTTCGCTTCGGTGTCACTTTCCTATCGGGCACTCTAGCCCAAATCTCGTAGCTTCCTATTTCTAAGGGTTGTTTAAGACCTGGGGTCAGACACTCCTTCCTAAAATCCTCTACATATGATCTGATCTGATCTACTATAGCATTGTATGAGCACGTTAAGCCGTCTGACCCCGGGTACTGGCCCCCGGTAGTAAATAAGGGCGTCTTCTACTTCGCTTCCGTGTCACTTTCCTATCGGGCACTCTAGCCCAAATCTCGTAGCTTCCTATTTCTAAGGGTTGTTTAAGACCTGGGGTCAGACACTCCCTTCCTAAAATCCTCTACATATGATCTGATCTGATCTACTATAGCATTGTATGAGCACGTTAAGCCGTCGGACCCCGGGTACTGGCACCCCGGTAGTAAATAAGGGCGTCTTCTACCTCGCTTCCGTGTCACTTTCCTATCGGGCACCCTAGCCCAAATCTCGTAGCTTCCTATTTCTAAGGGTTGTTTAAGACCTGGGGTCAGACACTCCCTTCCTAAAATCCTCTACATATCATCTGATCTGATCTACTATAGCATTGTATGAGCACGTTAAGCCGTCGGACCCCGGGTACTGGCCCCCGGTAGTAAATAAGGGCGTCTTCTACTTCGCTTCGGTGTCACTTTCCTATCGGGCACTCTAGCCCAAATCTCGTAGCTTCCTATTTCTAAGGGTTGTTTAAGACCTGGGGTCAGACACTCCCTTCCTAAAATCCTCTACATATGATCTGATCTGATCTACTATAGCATTGTATGAGCACGTTAAGCCGTCTGACCCCGGGTACTGGCCCCCGGTAGTAAATAAGGGCGTCTTCTACTTCGCTTCCGTGTCACTTTCCTATCGGGCACTCTAGCCCAAATCTCGTAGCTTCCTATTTCTAAGGGTTGTTTAAGACCTGGGGTCAGACACTCCCTTCCTAAAATCCTCTACATATGATCTGATCTGATCTACTATAGCATTGTATGAGCACGTTAAGCCGTCTGACCCCGGGTACTGGCCCCCCGGTAGTAAATAAGGGCGTCTTCTACTCGCTTCCGTGTCACTTTCCTATCGGGCACTCTAGCCCAAATCTCGTAGCTTCCTATTTCTAAGGGTTGTTTAAGACCTGGGGTCAGACACTCCCTTCCTAAAATCCTCTACATATGATCTGATCTGATCTACTATAGCATTGTATGAGCACGTTAAGCCGTCGGACCCCGGGTACTGGCTCCCCGGTAGTAAATAAGGGCGTCTTCTACCTCGCTTCCGTGTCACTTTCCTATCGGGCACTCTAGCCCAAATCTCCTAGCTTCCTATTTCTAAGGGTTGTTTAAGACCTGAAGTCAGACACTCCCTTCCTAAAATCCTCTACATATGATCTGATCTGATCTACTATAGCATTGTATGAGCACGTTAAGCCGTCGGACCCCGGGTACTGGCCCCCCGGTAGTAAATAAGGGCGTCTTCTACCTCGCTTCCGTGTCACTTTCCTATCGGGCACCCTAGCCCAAATCTCCTAGCTTCCTATTTCTAAGGGTTGTTTAAGACCTGGGGTCAGACACTCCCTTCCTAAAATCCTCTACATATGATCTGATCTGATCTACTATAGCATTGTATGAGCACGTTAAGCCGTCGGACCCCGGGTACTGGCCCCCGGTAGTAAATAAGGGCGTCTTCTACCTCGCTTCCGTGTCACTTTTCTATCGGGCACTCTAGCCCAAATCTCCTAGCTTCCTATTTTTAAGGGTTGTTTAAGACCTGGGGTCAGACACTCCCTTCCTAAAATCCTCTACATATGATCTGATCTGATCTACTATAGCATTGTATGAGCACGTTAAGCCGTCGGACCCCGGGTACTGGCACCCCGGTAGTAAATAAGGGCGTCTTCTACCTCGCTTCCGTGTCACTTTTCTATCGGGCACTCTAGCCCAAATCTCCTAGCTTCCTATTTCTAAGGGTTGTTTAAGACCTGAGGTCAGACACTCCCTTCCTAAAATCCTCTACATATGATCTGATCTGATCTACTATAGCATTGTATGAGCACGTTAAGCCGTCGGACCCCGGGTACTGGCACCCCGGTAGTAAATAAGGGCGTCTTCTACCTCGCTTCCGTGTCACTTTCCTATCGGGCACCCTAGCCCAAATCTCGTAGCTTCCTATTTCTAAGGGTTGTTTAAGACCTGGGGTCAGACACTCCCTTCCTAAAATCCTCTACATATCATCTGATCTGATCTACTATAGCATTGTATGAGCACGTTAAGCCGTCGGACCCCGGGTACTGGCCCCCGGTAGTAAATAAGGGCGTCTTCTACTTCGCTTCGGTGTCACTTTCCTATCGGGCACTCTAGCCCAAATCTCGTAGCTTCCTATTTCTAAGGGTTGTTTAAGACCTGGGGTCAGACACTCCCTTCCTAAAATCCTCTACATATGATCTGATCTGATCTACTATAGCATTGTATGAGCACGTTAAGCCGTCTGACCCCGGGTACTGGCCCCCCGGTAGTAAATAAGGGCGTCTTCTACTTCGCTTCCGTGTCACTTTCCTATCGGGCACTCTAGCCCAAATCTCGTAGCTTCCTATTTCTAAGGGTTGTTTAAGACCTGGGGTCAGACACTCCCTTCCTAAAATCCTCTACATATGATCTGATCTGATCTACTATAGCATTGTATGAGCACGTTAAGCCGTCGGACCATGGATACTGGCCCCCCGGTAGTAAATAAGGGCGTCTTCTACCTCGCTTCCGTGTCACTTTCCTATCGGGCACCCTAGCCCAAATCTCCTAGCTTCCTATTTCTAAGGGTTGTTTAAGACCTGGGGTCAGACACTCCCTTCCTAAAATCCTCTACATATGATCTGATCTGATCTACTATAGCATTGTATGAGCACGTTAAGCCGTCGGACCCCGGGTACTGGCCCCCGGTAGTAAATAAGGGCGTCTTCTACTTCGCTTCCGTGTCACTTTCCTATCGGGCACTCTAGCCCAAATCTCGTAGCTTCCTATTTCTAAGGGTTGTTTAAGACCTGGGGTCAGACACTCCCTTCCTAAAATCCTCTACATATGATCTGATCTGATCTACTATAGCATTGTATGAGCACGTTAAGCCGTCGGACCATGGATACTGGCCCACCGGTAGTAAATAAGGGCGTCTTCTACCTCGCTTCCGTGTCACTTTCCTATCGGGCACCCTAGCCCAAATCTCCTAGCTTCCTATTTCTAAGGGTTGTTTAAGACCTGGGGTCAGAAACTCCTTCCTAAAATCCTCTACATATGATCTGATCTGATCTACTATAGCATTGTATGAGCACGTTAGGCCGTCGGACCCCGGGTACTGGCCCCCCGGTAGTAAATAAGGGCGTCTTCTACCTCGCTTCCGTGTCACTTTCCTATCGGGCACCCTAGCCCAAATCTCGTAGCTTCCTATTTCTAAGGGTTGTTTAAGACCTGGGGTCAGACACTCCCTTCCTAAAATCCTCTACATATGATCTGATCTGATCTACTATAGCATTGTATGAGCACGTTAAGCCGTCGGACCCCGGGTACTGGCCCCCGGTAGTAAATAAGGGCGTCTTCTACTTCGCTTCGGTGTCACTTTCCTATCGGGCACTCTAGCCCAAATCTCGTAGCTTCCTATTTCTAAGGGTTGTTTAAGACCTGGGGTCAGACACTCCCTTCCTAAAATCCTCTACATATGATCTGATCTGATCTACTATAGCATTGTATGAGCACGTTAAGCCGTCGGACCCCGGGTACTGGCCCCCGGTAGTAAATAAGGGCGTCTTCTACCTCGCTTCCGTGTCACTTTCCTATCGGGCACCCTAGCCCAAATCTCGTAGCTTCCTATTTCTAAGGGTTGTTTAAGACCTGGGGTCAGACACTCCCTTCCTAAAATCCTCTACATATGATCTGATCTGATCTACTATAGCATTGTATGAGCACGTTAAGCCGTCGGACCATGGATACTGGCCCCCGGTAGTAAATAAGGGCGTCTTCTACCTCGCTTCCGTGTCACTTTCCTATCGGGCACCCTAGCCCAAATCTCCTAGCTTCCTATTTCTAAGGGTTGTTTAAGACCTGGGGTCAGACACTCCCTTCCTAAAATCCTCTACATATGATCTGATCTGATCTACTATAGCATTGTATGAGCACGTTAAGCCGTCGGACCCCGGGTACTGGCCCCCGGTAGTAAATAAGGGCGTCTTCTACTTCGCTTCCGTGTCACTTTCCTATCGGGCACTCTAGCCCAAATCTCGTAGCTTCCTATTTCTAAGGGTTGTTTAAGACCTGGGGTCAGACACTCCCTTCCTAAAATCCTCTACATATGATCTGATCTGATCTACTATAGCATTGTATGAGCACGTTAAGCCGTCGGACCATGGATACTGGCCCCCGGTAGTAAATAAGGGCGTCTTCTACCTCGCTTCCGTGTCACTTTCCTATCGGGCACCCTAGCCCAAATCTCCTAGCTTCCTATTTCTAAGGGTTGTTTAAGACCTGGGGTCAGAAACTCCCTTCCTAAAATCCTCTACATATGATCTGATCTGATCTACTATAGCATTGTATGAGCACGTTAAGCCGTCGGACCCCGGGTACTGGCCCCCGGTAGTAAATAAGGGCGTCTTCTACTTCGCTTCCGTGTCACTTTCCTATCGGGCACTCTAGCCCAAATCTCGTAGATTCCTATTTCTAAGGGTTGTTTAAGACCTGGGGTCAGACACTCCCTTCCTAAAATCCTCTACATATGATCTGATCTGATCTACTATAGCATTGTATGAGCACGTTAAGCCGTCGGACCATGGATACTGGCCCCCGGTAGTAAATAAGGGCGTCTTCTACCTCGCTTCCGTGTCACTTTCCTATCGGGCACCCTAGCCCAAATCACCTAGCTTCCTATTTCTAAGGGTTGTTTAAGACCTGGGGTCAGAAACTCCCTTCCTAAAATCCTCTACATATGATCTGATCTGATCTATTATAGCATTGTATGAGCACGTTAAGCCGTCGGACCCCGGGTACTGGCCCCCCGGTAGTAAATAAGGGCGTCTTCTACCTCGCTTCCGTGTCACTTTCCTATCGGGCACCCTAGCCCAAATCTCGTAGCTTCCTATTTCTAAGGGTTGTTTAAAACCTGGTGTCAGACACTCCCTTTCTAAAATCCTCTACATATGATCTGATCTGATCTACTATAGCATTGTATGAGCACGTTAAGCCGTCGGACCCCGGGTACTGGCCCCCCGGTAGTAAATAAGGGCGTCTTCTACTTCGCTTCCGTGTCACTTTCCTATCGGGCACTCTAGCCCAAATCTCGTAGCTTCCTATTTCTAAGGGTTGTTTAAGACCTGGGGTCAGACACTCCCTTCCTAAAATCCTCTACATATGATCTGATCTGATCTACTATAGCATTGTATGAGCACGTTAAGCCGTCGGACCCCGGGTACTGGCCCCCGGTAGTAAATAAGGGCGTCTTCTACTTCGCTTCCGTGTCACTTTCCTATCGGGCACTCTAGCCCAAATCTCGTAGCTTCCTATTTCTAAGGGTTGTTTAAGACCTGGGGTCAGACACTCCCTTCCTAAAATCCTCTACATATGATCTGATCTGATCTACTATAGCATTGTATGAGCACGTTAAGCCGTCGGACCCCGGGTACTGGCCCCCGGTAATAAATAAGGGTGTCTTCTACCTCGCTTTCATGTCACTTTCCTATCGGGCAATCTAGCCCAAATCTCGTAGCTTCCTATTTCTAAGGGTTGTTTAAGACCTGGGGTCAGACACTCCCTTCCTAAAATCCTCTACATATGATCTGATCTGATCTACTATAGCATTGTATGAGCACGTTAAGCCGTCGGACCCCGGGTACTGGCCCCCCGGTAGTAAATAAGGGCGTCTTCTACCTCGCTTATGTGTCACTTTCCTATCGGGCACTCTAACCCAAATCTCCTAGCTTCCTATTTCTAAGGGTTGTTTAAGACCTGGGGTCAGACACTCCCTTCCTAAAATCCTCTACATATGATCTGATGTGATCTACTATAGCATTGTATGAGCACGTTAAGCCGTCAGACCCCGGGTACTGACCCCGGTATTAAATAAGGGCGTCTTCTACCTCGCTTCCGTGTCACTTTCCTATCGGACACTCTAGCCCAAATCTCCTAGCTTCCTATTTCTAAATGTTGTTTAAGACCTGGGGTCAGACACTCCCTTCCTAAAATCCTCTACATATGATCTGATCTGATCTACTATAGCATTGTATGAGTACGTTAAGCCATCGAACCCCGGGTACTGGCCCCCCGGTAGTAAATAAGAGCGTCTTCTACCTCGCTTCCGTGTCACTTTCCTATCGGGCACTGTAGCCCAAATCTCCTAGCTTCCTATTTCTAAGGGTTGTTTAAGACCTGGGGTCAGACACTCCCTTCCTAAAATCCTCTACATATGATCTGAGCTGATCTACTATAGCATTGTATGAGCACGTTAAGCCGTCGGACCCCGGGTACTGGCCCCCGGTAGTAAATAAGGGCGTCTTCTACCTCGCTTCCGTGTCACTTTCCTATCGGGCACTCCAGCCCAAATCTCCTAGCTTCCTATTTCTAAGGGTTGTTAAAGACCTGGCGTCAGACACACCCATCCTAAAATCGTCTACATATGATCTGATCTGATCAACTATAGCATTGTATGAGCACGTTAAGCCGTCGGACCGCGGGTACTGGCCCCCCGGTAGTAAATAAGGGCGTCTTCTACCTCGCTTCCGTGTCACTTTCCTATCGGGCACTCTAGCCTAAATCTCCTTGCTTCCTATTTCTAAGGGTTGTTTAAGACCTGGGGTCAGACACTCCCTTCCTAAAATCCTCTACATATGATCTGATCTGATCTACTATAGCATTGCATGAGCACGTTAAGCCGTCGGACCCCGGGTACTAGCGCCCGGTAGTAAATAAGGGCGTCTTCTACCTCGCTTCCGTGTCACTTTCCTATCGGGCACTCTAGCCCAAATCTCCTAGCTTCCTATTTCTAAGGGTTGTTTAAGACCTGGGGTCAGACACTCCCTTCCTAAAACCCTCTACATATGATCTGATCTGATCTACTATAGCATTGTATGAGCACGTTAAGCCGTCGGACCCCGGGTACTGGCCCCCGGTAGTAAATAAGGGCGTCTTCTACCTCGCTTCCGTGTCACTTTCCTTTCGGGCACTCTAGCCCAAATCTCCTAGCTTCCTATTTCTAAGGGTTGTTTAAGACCTGGGGTCAGACACTCCCTTCCTAAAATCCTCTACATATGATCTGATCTGATCTACTATAGCATTGTATGAGCACGTTAAGCCGTCGGACCCCGGGTACTAGCCCCCGGTAGTAAATAAGGGCGTCTTCTACCTCGCTTCCGTGTCACTTTCCTATCGGGCACTCTAGCCCAAATCTCCTAGCTTCCTATTTTTAAGGGTTGTTTAAGACCTGGGGTCAGACACTCCCTTCCTAAAATCCTCTACATATGATCTGATCTGATCTACTATAGCATTGTATGAGCACGTTAAGCCGTCGGACCCCGGGTACTGGCCCCCCGGTAGTAAATAAGGGCGTCTTCTACCTCGCTTCCGTGTCACTTTCCTATCGGGCACTCTAGCCCAAATCTCCTAGCTTCCTATTTCTAAGGGTTGTTTAAGACCTGGGGTCAGACACTCCCTTCCTAAAATCCTCTACATATGATCTGATCTGATCTACTATAGTATTGTATGAGCACGTTAAGCCGTCGGACCCCGGGTACTGGACCTCGGTAGTAAATAAGGGCGTCTTCTACCTCGCTTCCGTGTCACTTTCCTATCGGGCACTCTAGCCCAAATCTCGTAGCTTCCTATTTCTAAGGGTTGTTTAAGACCTGGGGTCAGACACTCCCTTCCTAAAATCCTCTACATATGATCTGATCTGATCTACTATAGCATTGTATGAGCACGTTAAGCCGTCGGACCCCGGGTATTGGCCCCCGGTAATAAATAAGGGTGTCTTCTACCTCGCTTTCGTGTTACTTTCCTATCGGGCAATCTAGCCCAAATCTCGTAGCTTCCTATTTCTAAGGGTTGTTTAAGACCTGGGGTCAGACACTCCCTTCCTAAAATCCTCTACATATGATCTGAGCTGATCTACTATAGCATTGTATGAGCACGTTAAGCCGTCGGACCCCGGGTACTGGCCCCCCGGTAGTAAATAAGGGCGTCTTCTACCTCGCTTCCGTGTCACTTTCCTATCGGGCACTCCAGCCCAAATCTCCTAGCTTCCTATTTCTAAGGGTTGTTTAAGACCTGGCGTCAGACACTCCTTCCTAAAATCCTCTACATATGATCTGATCTGATCTACTATAGCATTGTATGAGCACGTTAAGCCGTCGGACCCCGGGTACTGGCCCCCGGTAGTAAATAAGGGCGTCTTCTACCTCGCTTCCGTGTCACTTTCCTATCGGGCACTCTAGCCCAAATCTCCTAGCTTCCTATTTCTAAGGGTTGTTTAAGACCTGGGGTCAGACACTCCTTCCTAAAATCCTCTACATATGATCTGATCTGATCTACTATAGCATTGTATGAGCACGTTAAGCCGTCGGACCCCGGGTACTGGCCCCCCGGTAGTAAATAAGGGCGTCTTCTACCTCGCTTCCGTGTCACTTTCCTATCGGGCACCCTAGCCCAAATCTCGTAGCTTCCTATTTCTAAGGGTTGTTTAAGACCTGGGGTCAGACACTCCCTTCCTAAAATCCTCTACATATGATCTGATCTGATCTACTATAGCATTGTATGAGCACGTTAAGCCGTCGGACCATGGATACTGGCCCCCCGGTAGTAAATAAGGGCGTCTTCTACCTCGCTTCCGTGTCACTTTCCTATCGGGCACCCTAGCCCAAATCTCCTAGCTTCCTATTTCTAAGGGTTGTTTAAGACCTGGGGTCAGACACTCCCTTCCTAAAATCCTCTACATATGATCTGATCTGATCTACTATAGCATTGTATGAGCACGTTAAGCCGTCGGACCCCGGGTACTGGCCCCCCGGTAGTAAATAAGGGCGTCTTCTACTTCGCTTCCGTGTCACTTTCCTATCGGGCACTCTAGCCCAAATCTCGTAGCTTCCTATTTCTAAGGGTTGTTTAAGACCTGGGGTCAGACACTCCTTCCTAAAATCCTCTACATATGATCTGATCTGATCTACTATAGCATTGTATGAGCACGTTAAGCCGTCGGACCATGGATACTGGCCCCCCGGTAGTAAATAAGGGCGTCTTCTACCTCGCTTCCGTGTCACTTTCCTATCGGGCACCCTAGCCCAAATCTCCTAGCTTCCTATTTCTAAGGGTTGTTTAAGACCTGGGGTCAGAAACTCCCTTCCTAAAATCCTCTACATATGATCTGATCTGATCTACTATAGCATTGTATGAGCACGTTAAGCCGTCGGACCCCGGGTACTGGCCCCCGGTAGTAAATAAGGGCGTCTTCTACTTCGCTTCCGTGTCACTTTCCTATCGGGCACTCTAGCCCAAATCTCGTAGATTCCTATTTCTAAGGGTTGTTTAAGACCTGGGGTCAGACACTCCCTTCCTAAAATCCTCTACATATGATCTGATCTGATCTACTATAGCATTGTATGAGCACGTTAAGCCGTCGGACCATGGATACTGGCCCCCGGTAGTAAATAAGGGCGTCTTCTACCTCGCTTCCGTGTCACTTTCCTATCGGGCACCCTAGCCCAAATCACCTAGCTTCCTATTTCTAAGGGTTGTTTAAGACCTGGGGTCAGAAACTCCCTTCCTAAAATCCTCTACATATGATCTGATCTGATCTATTATAGCATTGTATGAGCACGTTAAGCCGTCGGACCCCGGGTACTGGCCCCCCGGTAGTAAATAAGGGCGTCTTCTACCTCGCTTCCGTGTCACTTTCCTATCGGGCACCCTAGCCCAAATCTCGTAGCTTCCTATTTCTAAGGGTTGTTTAAAACCTGGTGTCAGACACTCCCTTTCTAAAATCCTCTACATATGATCTGATCTGATCTACTATAGCATTGTATGAGCACGTTAAGCCGTCGGACCCCGGGTACTGGCCCCCCGGTAGTAAATAAGGGCGTCTTCTACTTCGCTTCCGTGTCACTTTCCTATCGGGCACTCTAGCCCAAATCTCGTAGCTTCCTATTTCTAAGGGTTGTTTAAGACCTGGGGTCAGACACTCCCTTCCTAAAATCCTCTACATATGATCTGATCTGATCTACTATAGCATTGTATGAGCACGTTAAGCCGTCGGACCCCGGGTACTGGCCCCCGGTAGTAAATAAGGGCGTCTTCTACTTCGCTTCCGTGTCACTTTCCTATCGGGCACTCTAGCCCAAATCTCGTAGCTTCCTATTTCTAAGGGTTGTTTAAGACCTGGGGTCAGACACTCCCTTCCTAAAATCCTCTACATATGATCTGATCTGATCTACTATAGCATTGTATGAGCACGTTAAGCCGTCGGACCCCGGGTACTGGCCCCCGGTAATAAATAAGGGTGTCTTCTACCTCGCTTTCATGTCACTTTCCTATCGGGCAATCTAGCCCAAATCTCGTAGCTTCCTATTTCTAAGGGTTGTTTAAGACCTGGGGTCAGACACTCCCTTCCTAAAATCCTCTACATATGATCTGATCTGATCTACTATAGCATTGTATGAGCACGTTAAGCCGTCGGACCCCGGGTACTGGCCCCCGGTAGTAAATAAGGGCGTCTTCTACCTCGCTTATGTGTCACTTTCCTATCGGGCACTCTAACCCAAATCTCCTAGCTTCCTATTTCTAAGGGTTGTTTAAGACCTGGGGTCAGACACTCCCTTCCTAAAATCCTCTACATATGATCTGATGTGATCTACTATAGCATTGTATGAGCACGTTAAGCCGTCAGACCCCGGGTACTGACCCCCGGTATTAAATAAGGGCGTCTTCTACCTCGCTTCCGTGTCACTTTCCTATCGGACACTCTAGCCCAAATCTCCTAGCTTCCTATTTCTAAATGTTGTTTAAGACCTGGGGTCAGACACTCCCTTCCTAAAATCCTCTACATATGATCTGATCTGATCTACTATAGCATTGTATGAGTACGTTAAGCCATCGAACCCCGGGTACTGGCCCCCCGGTAGTAAATAAGAGCGTCTTCTACCTCGCTTCCGTGTCACTTTCCTATCGGGCACTGTAGCCCAAATCTCCTAGCTTCCTATTTCTAAGGGTTGTTTAAGACCTGGGGTCAGACACTCCCTTCCTAAAATCCTCTACATATGATCTGATCTGATCTACTATAGCATTGTATGAGTACGTTAAGCCATCGAACCCCGGGTACTGGCCCCCGGTAGTAAATAAGAGCGTCTTCTACCTCGCTTCCGTGTCACTTTCCTATCGGGCACTGTAGCCCAAATCTCCTAGCTTCCTATTTCTAAGGGTTGTTTAAGACCTGGGGTCAGACACTCCCTTCCTAAAATCCTCTACATATGATCTGAGCTGATCTACTATAGCATTGTATGAGCACGTTAAGCCGTCGGACCCCGGGTACTGGCCCCCGGTAGTAAATAAGGGCGTCTTCTACCTCGCTTCCGTGTCACTTTCCTATCGGGCACTCCAGCCCAAATCTCCTAGCTTCCTATTTCTAAGGGTTGTTAAAGACCTGGCGTCAGACACACCCATCCTAAAATCGTCTACATATGATCTGATCTGATCAACTATAGCATTGTATGAGCACGTTAAGCCGTCGGACCGCGGGTACTGGCCCCCCGGTAGTAAATAAGGGCGTCTTCTACCTCGCTTCCGTGTCACTTTCCTATCGGGCACTCTAGCCTAAATCTCCTTGCTTCCTATTTCTAAGGGTTGTTTAAGACCTGGGGTCAGACACTCCCTTCCTAAAATCCTCTACATATGATCTGATCTGATCTACTATAGCATTGCATGAGCACGTTAAGCCGTCGGACCCCGGGTACTAGCGCCCGGTAGTAAATAAGGGCGTCTTCTACCTCGCTTCCGTGTCACTTTCCTATCGGGCACTCTAGCCCAAATCTCCTAGCTTCCTATTTCTAAGGGTTGTTTAAGACCTGGGGTCAGACACTCCCTTCCTAAAATCCTCTACATATGATCTGATCTGATCTACTATAGCATTGTATGAGCACGTTAAGCCGTCGGACCCCGGGTACTGGCCCCCCGGTAGTAAATAAGGGCGTCTTCTACCTCGCTTCCGTGTCACTTTCCTTTCGGGCACTCTAGCCCAAATCTCCTAGCTTCCTATTTCTAAGGGTTGTTTAAGACCTGGGGTCAGACACTCCCTTCCTAAAATCCTCTACATATGATCTGATCTGATCTACTATAGCATTGTATGAGCACGTTAAGCCGTCGGACCCCGGGTACTAGCCCCGGTAGTAAATAAGGGCGTCTTCTACCTCGCTTCCGTGTCACTTTCCTATCGGGCACTCTAGCCCAAATCTCCTAGCTTCCTATTTTTAAGGGTTGTTTAAGACCTGGGGTCAGACACTCCCTTCCTAAAATCCTCTACATATGATCTGATCTGATCTACTATAGCATTGTATGAGCACGTTAAGCCGTCGGACCCCGGGTACTGGCCCCCGGTAGTAAATAAGGGCGTCTTCTACCTCGCTTCCGTGTCACTTTCCTATCGGGCACTCTAGCCCAAATCTCCTAGCTTCCTATTTCTAAGGGTTGTTTAAGACCTGGGGTCAGACACTCCCTTCCTAAAATCCTCTACATATGATCTGATCTGATCTACTATAGTATTGTATGAGCACGTTAAGCCGTCGGACCCCGGGTACTGGACCTCGGTAGTAAATAAGGGCGTCTTCTACCTCGCTTCCGTGTCACTTTCCTATCGGGCACTCTAGCCCAAATCTCGTAGCTTCCTATTTCTAAGGGTTGTTTAAGACCTGGGGTCAGACACTCCCTTCCTAAAATCCTCTACATATGATCTGATCTGATCTACTATAGCATTGTATGAGCACGTTAAGCCGTCGGACCCCGGGTATTGGCCCCCCGGTAATAAATAAGGGTGTCTTCTACCTCGCTTTCGTGTTACTTTCCTATCGGGCAATCTAGCCCAAATCTCGTAGCTTCCTATTTCTAAGGGTTGTTTAAGACCTGGGGTCAGACACTCCCTTCCTAAAATCCTCTACATATGATCTGAGCTGATCTACTATAGCATTGTATGAGCACGTTAAGCCGTCGGACCCCGGGTACTGGCCCCCCGGTAGTAAATAAGGGCGTCTTCTACCTCGCTTCCGTGTCACTTTCCTATCGGGCACTCCAGCCCAAATCTCCTAGCTTCCTATTTCTAAGGGTTGTTTAAGACCTGGCGTCAGACACTCCCTTCCTAAAATCCTCTACATATGATCTGATCTGATCTACTATAGCATTGTATGAGCACGTTAAGCCGTCGGACCCCGGGTACTGGCCCCCCGGTAGTAAATAAGGGCGTCTTCTACCTCGCTTCCGTGTCACTTTCCTATCGGGCACTCTAGCCCAAATCTCCTAGCTTCCTATTTCTAAGGGTTGTTTAAGACCTGGGGTCAGACACTCCCTTCCTAAAATCCTCTACATATGATCTGATCTGATCTACTATAGTATTGTATGAGCACGTTAAGCCGTCGGACCCCGGGTACTGGACCCCGGTAGTAAATAAGGGCGTCTTCTACCTCGCTTCTGTGTCACTTTCCTATCGGGCACTCTAACCCAAATCTCCTAGCTTCCTATTTCTAAGGGTTGTTTAAGACCTGGGGTCAGACACTCCCTTCCTAAAATCCTCTACATATGATCTGATGTGATCTACTATAGCATTGTATGAGCACGTTAAGCCGTCGGACCCCGGGTACTGACCCCCGGTATTAAATAAGGGCGTCTTCTACCTCGCTTCCGTGTCACTTTCCTATCGGACACTCTAGCCCAAATCTCCCAGCTTCCTATTTCTAAGGGTTGTTTAAGACCTGGGGTCAGACACTCCCTTCCTAAAATCCTCTACATATGATCTGATCTGATCTACTATAGCATTGTATGAGTACGTTAAGCCATCGGACCCCGGGTACTGGCCCCCGGTAGTAAATAAGAGCGTCTTCTACCTCGCTTCCGTGTCACTTTCCTATCGGGCACTGTAGCCCAAATCTCCTAGCTTCCTATTTCTAAGGGTTGTTTAAGACCTGGGGTCAGACACTCCTTCCTAAAATCCTCTACATATGATCTGAGCTGATCTACTATAGCATTGTATGAGCACGTTAAGCCGTCGGACCCCGGGTACTGGCCCCCGGTAGTAAATAAGGGCGTCTTCTACCTCGCTTCCGTGTCACTTTCCTATCGGGCACTCCAGCCCAAATCTCCTAGCTTCCTATTTCTAAGGGTTGTTAAAGACCTGGCGTCAGACACACCCATCCTAAAATCGTCTACATATGATCTGATCTGATCAACTATAGCATTGTATGAGCACGTTAAGCCGTCGGACCCCGGGTACTGGCCCCCGGTAGTAAATAAGGGCGTCTTCTACCTCGCTTCCGTGTCACTTTCCTATCGGGCACTCTAGCCTAAATCTCCTTGCTTCCTATTTCTAAGGGTTGTTTAAGACCTGGGGTCAGACACTCCCTTCCTAAAATCCTCTACATATGATCTGATCTGATCTACTATAGCATTGCATGAGCACGTTAAGCCGTCGGACCCCGGGTACTAGCCCCCGGTAGTAAATAAGGGCGTCTTCTACCTCGCTTCCGTGTCACTTTCCTATCGGGCACTCTAGCCCAAATCTCCTAGCTTCCTATTTCTAAGGGTTGTTTAAGACCTGGGGTCAGACACCCCCTTCCTAAAATCCTCTACATATGATCTGATCTGATCTACTATAGCATTGTATGAGCACGTTAAGCCGTCGGACCCCGGGTACTGGCCCCCGGTAGTAAATAAGGGCGTCTTCTACCTCGCTTCCGTGTCACTTTCCTTTCGGGCACTCTAGCCCAAATCTCCTAGCTTCCTATTTCTAAGGGTTGTTTAAGACCTGGGGTCAGACACTCCCTTCCTAAAATCCTCTACATATGATCTGATCTGATCTACTATAGCATTGTATGAGCACGTTAAGCCGTCGGACCCCGGGTACTAGCCCCCGGTAGTAAATAAGGGCGTCTTCTACCTCGCTTCCGTGTCACTTTCCTATCGGGCACTCTAGCCCAAATCTCCTAGCTTCCTATTTTTAAGGGTTGTTTAAGACCTGGGGTCAGACACTCCCTTCCTAAAATCCTCTACATATGATCTGATCTGATCTACTATAGCATTGTATGAGCACGTTAAGCCGTCGGACCCCGGGTACTGGCCCCCCGGTAGTAAATAAGGGCGTCTTCTACCTCGCTTCCGTGTCACTTTCCTATCGGGCACTCTAGCCCAAATCTCATAGCTTCCTATTTCTAAGGGTTGTTTAAGACCTGGGGTCAGACACTCCCTTCCTAAAATCCTCTACATATGATCTGATCTGATCTACTATAGTATTGTATGAGCACGTTAAGCCGTCGGACCCCGGGTACTGGACCCCGGTAGTAAATAAGGGCGTCTTCTACCTCGCTTCCGTGTCACTTTCCTATCGGGCACTCTAGCCCAAATCTCGTAGCTTCCTATTTCTAAGGGTTGTTTAAGACCTGGGGTCAGACACTCCCTTCCTAAAATCCTCTACATATGATCTGATCTGATCTACTATAGCATTGTATGAGCACGTTAAGCCGTCGGACCCCGGGTATTGGCCCCCGGTAATAAATAAGGGTGTCTTCTACCTCGCTTTCGTGTTACTTTCCTATCGGGCAATCTAGCCCAAATCTCGTAGCTTCCTATTTCTAAGGGTTGTTTAAGACCTGGGGTCAGACACTCCCTTCCTAAAATCCTCTTCATATGATCTGATCTGATCTACTATAGCATTGTATGAGCACGTTAAGCCGTCGGACCCCGGGTACTGGCCCCCGGTAGTAAATAAGGGCGTCTTCTACCTCGCTTCTGTGTCACTTTCTTAGCTGGCACTCTAGCCCAAATCTCCTAGCTTCCTATTTCTAAGGGTTGTTTAAGACCTGGGGTCAGACACTCCCTTCCTAAAATCCTCTACATATGATCTGAGCTGATCTACTATAGCATTGTATGAGCACGTTAAGCCGTCGGACCCCGGGTACTGGCCCCCCGGTAGTAAATAAGGGCGTCTTCTACCTCGCTTCCGTGTCACTTTCCTATCGGGCACTCCAGCCCAAATCTCCTAGCTTCCTATTTCTAAGGGTTGTTTAAGACCTGGCGTCAGACACTCCCTTCCTAAAATCCTCTACATATGATCTGATCTGATCTACTATAGCATTGTATGAGCACGTTAAGCCGTCGGACCCCGGGTACTGGCCCCCCGGTAGTAAATAAGGGCGTCTTCTACCTCGCTTCCGTGTCACTTTCCTATCGGGCACTCTAGCCCAAATCTCCTAGCTTCCTATTTCTAAGGGTTGTTTAAGACCTGGGGTCAGACACTCCCTTCCTAAAATCCTCTACATATGATCTGATCTGATCTACTATAGCATTGTATCAGCACGTTAAGCCGTCGGACCCCGGGTACTAGCCCCCGGTAGTAAATAAGGGCGTCATCTACCTCGCTTCCGTGTCACTTTCCTATCGGGCACTCTAGCCCAAATCTCCTAGCTTCCTATTTCTAAGGGTTGTTTAAGACCTGGGGTCAGACACTCCCTTCCTAAAATCCTCTACATATGATCTGATCTGATCTACTATAGCATTGTATGAGCACGTTAAGCCATCGAACCCCGGGTACTGGCCCCCCGGTAGTAAATAAGAGCGTCTTCTACCTCGCTTCCGTGTCACTTTCCTATCGGGCACTGTAGCCCAAATCTCCTAGCTTCCTATTTCTAAGGGTTGTTTAAGACCTGGGGTCAGACACTCCCTTCCTAAAATCCTCTACATATGATCTGAGCTGATCTACTATAGCATTGTATGAGCACGTTAAGCCGTCGGACCCCGGGTACTGGCCCCCCGGTAGTAAATAAGGGCGTCTTCTACCTCGCTTCCGTGTCACTTTCCTATCGGGCACTCCAGCCCAAATCTCCTAGCTTCCTATTTCTAAGGGTTGTTAAAGACCTGGCGTCAGACACACCCATCCTAAAATCGTCTACATATGATCTGATCTGATCAACTATAGCATTGTATGAGCACGTTAAGCCGTCGGACCGCGGGTACTGGCCCCCCGGTAGTAAATAAGGGCGTCTTCTACCTCGCTTCCGTGTCACTTTCCTATCGGGCACTCTAGCCTAAATCTCCTTGCTTCCTATTTCTAAGGGTTGTTTAAGACCTGGGGTCAGACACTCCCTTCCTAAAATCCTCTACATATGATCTGATCTGATCTACTATAGCATTGCATGAGCACGTTAAGCCGTCGGACCCCGGGTACTAGCGCCCGGTAGTAAATAAGGGCGTCTTCTACCTCGCTTCCGTGTCACTTTCCTATCGGGCACTCTAGCCCAAATCTCCTAGCTTCCTATTTCTAAGGGTTGTTTAAGACCTGGGGTCAGACACTCCCTTCCTAAAATCCTCTACATATGATCTGATCTGATCTACTATAGCATTGTATGAGCACGTTAAGCCGTCGGACCCCGGGTACTGGCCCCCCGGTAGTAAATAAGGGCGTCTTCTACCTCGCTTCCGTGTCACTTTCCTTTCGGGCACTCTAGCCCAAATCTCCTAGCTTCCTATTTCTAAGGGTTGTTTAAGACCTGGGGTCAGACACTCCTTCCTAAAATCCTCTACATATGATCTGATCTGATCTACTATAGCATTGTATGAGCACGTTAAGCCGTCGGACCCCGGGTACTAGCCCCCGGTAGTAAATAAGGGCGTCTTCTACCTCGCTTCCGTGTCACTTTCCTATCGGGCACTCTAGCCCAAATCTCCTAGCTTCCTATTTTTAAGGGTTGTTTAAGACCTGGGGTCAGACACTCCCTTCCTAAAATCCTCTACATATGATCTGATCTGATCTACTATAGCATTGTATGAGCACGTTAAGCCGTCGGACCCCGGGTACTGGCCCCCCGGTAGTAAATAAGGGCGTCTTCTACCTCGCTTCCGTGTCACTTTCCTATCGGGCACTCTAGCCCAAATCTCCTAGCTTCCTATTTCTAAGGGTTGTTTAAGACCTGGGGTCAGACACTCCCTTCCTAAAATCCTCTACATATGATCTGATCTGATCTACTATAGTATTGTATGAGCACGTTAAGCCGTCGGACCCCGGGTACTGGACCTCGGTAGTAAATAAGGGCGTCTTCTACCTCGCTTCCGTGTCACTTTCCTATCGGGCACTCTAGCCCAAATCTCGTAGCTTCCTATTTCTAAGGGTTGTTTAAGACCTGGGGTCAGACACTCCCTTCCTAAAATCCTCTACATATGATCTGATCTGATCTACTATAGCATTGTATGAGCACGTTAAGCCGTCGGACCCCGGGTATTGGCCCCCCGGTAATAAATAAGGGTGTCTTCTACCTCGCTTTCGTGTTACTTTCCTATCGGGCAATCTAGCCCAAATCTCGTAGCTTCCTATTTCTAAGGGTTGTTTAAGACCTGGGGTCAGACACTCCCTTCCTAAAATCCTCTACATATGATCTGAGCTGATCTACTATAGCATTGTATGAGCACGTTAAGCCGTCGGACCCCGGGTACTGGCCCCCGGTAGTAAATAAGGGCGTCTTCTACCTCGCTTCCGTGTCACTTTCCTATCGGGCACTCTAGCCTAAATCTCGTAGCTTCCTATTTCTAAGGGTTGTTTAAGACCTGGGGTCAGACACTCCCTTCCTAAAATCCTCTACATATGATCTGAGCTGATCTACTATAGCATTGTATGAGCACGTTAAGCCGTCGGACCCCGGGTACTGGCCCCCCGGTAGTAAATAAGGGCGTCTTCTACCTCGCTTCCGTGTCACTTTCCTATCGGGCACTCCAGCCCAAATCTCCTAGCTTCCTATTTCTAAGGGTTGTTTAAGACCTGGCGTCAGACACTCCCTTCCTAAAATCCTCTACATATGATCTGATCTGATCTACTATAGCATTGTATGAGCACGTTAAGCCGTCGGACCCCGGGTACTGGCCCCCGGTAGTAAATAAGGGCGTCTTCTACCTCGCTTCCGTGTCACTTTCCTATCGGGCACTCTAGCCCAAATCTCCTAGCTTCCTATTTCTAAGGGTTGTTTAAGACCTGGGGTCAGACACTCCCTTCCTAAAATCCTCTACATATGATCTGATCTGATCTACTATAGTATTGTATGAGCACGTTAAGCCGTCGGACCCCGGGTACTGGACCCCGGTAGTAAATAAGGGCGTCTTCTACCTCGCTTCTGTGTCACTTTCCTATCGGGCACTCTAACCCAAATCTCCTAGCTTCCTATTTCTAAGGGTTGTTTAAGACCTGGGGTCAGACACTCCCTTCCTAAAATCCTCTACATATGATCTGATGTGATCTACTATAGCATTGTATGAGCACGTTAAGCCGTCGGACCCCGGGTACTGACCCCCGGTATTAAATAAGGGCGTCTTCTACCTCGCTTCCGTGTCACTTTCCTATCGGACACTCTAGCCCAAATCTCCCAGCTTCCTATTTCTAAGGGTTGTTTAAGACCTGGGGTCAGACACTCCCTTCCTAAAATCCTCTACATATGATCTGATCTGATCTACAATAGCATTGTATGAGTACGTTAAGCCATCGGACCCCGGGTACTGGCCCCCCGGTAGTAAATAAGAGCGTCTTCTACCTCGCTTCCGTGTCACTTTCCTATCGGGCACTGTAGCCCAAATCTCCTAGCTTCCTATTTCTAAGGGTTGTTTAAGACCTGGGGTCAGACACTCCCTTCCTAAAATCCTCTACATATGATCTGAGCTGATCTACTATAGCATTGTATGAGCACGTTAAGCCGTCGGACCCCGGGTACTGGCCCCCCGGTAGTAAATAAGGGCGTCTTCTACCTCGCTTCCGTGTCACTTTCCTATCGGGCACTCCAGCCCAAATCTCCTAGCTTCCTATTTCTAAGGGTTGTTAAAGACCTGGCGTCAGACACACCCATCCTAAAATCGTCTACATATGATCTGATCTGATCAACTATAGCATTGTATGAGCACGTTAAGCCGTCGGACCCCGGGTACTGGCCCCCCGGTAGTAAATAAGGGCGTCTTCTACCTCGCTTCCGTGTCACTTTCCTATCGGGCACTCTAGCCTAAATCTCCTTGCTTCCTATTTCTAAGGGTTGTTTAAGACCTGGGGTCAGACACTCCCTTCCTAAAATCCTCTACATATGATCTGATCTGATCTACTATAGCATTGCATGAGCACGTTAAGCCGTCGGACCCCGGGTACTAGCCCCCGGTAGTAAATAAGGGCGTCTTCTACCTCGCTTCCGTGTCACTTTCCTATCGGGCACTCTAGCCCAAATCTCCTAGCTTCCTATTTCTAAGGGTTGTTTAAGACCTGGGGTCAGACACCCCCTTCCTAAAATCCTCTACATATGATCTGATCTGATCTACTATAGCATTGTATGAGCACGTTAAGCCGTCGGACCCCGGGTACTGGCCCCCCGGTAGTAAATAAGGGCGTCTTCTACCTCGCTTCCGTGTCACTTTCCTTTCGGGCACTCTAGCCCAAATCTCCTAGCTTCCTATTTCTAAGGGTTGTTTAAGACCTGGGGTCAGACACTCCCTTCCTAAAATCCTCTACATATGATCTGATCTGATCTACTATAGCATTGTATGAGCACGTTAAGCCGTCGGACCCCGGGTACTAGCCCCCGGTAGTAAATAAGGGCGTCTTCTACCTCGCTTCCGTGTCACTTTCCTATCGGGCACTCTAGCCCAAATCTCCTAGCTTCCTATTTTTAAGGGTTGTTTAAGACCTGGGGTCAGACACTCCCTTCCTAAAATCCTCTACATATGATCTGATCTGATCTACTATAGCATTGTATGAGCACGTTAAGCCGTCGGACCCCGGGTACTGGCCCCCCGGTAGTAAATAAGGGCGTCTTCTACCTCGCTTCCGTGTCACTTTCCTATCGGGCACTCTAGCCCAAATCTCATAGCTTCCTATTTCTAAGGGTTGTTTAAGACCTGGGGTCAGACACTCCCTTCCTAAAATCCTCTACATATGATCTGATCTGATCTACTATAGTATTGTATGAGCACGTTAAGCCGTCGGACCCCGGGTACTGGACCCCGGTAGTAAATAAGGGCGTCTTCTACCTCGCTTCCGTGTCACTTTCCTATCGGGCACTCTAGCCCAAATCTCGTAGCTTCCTATTTCTAAATGTTGTTTAAGACCTGGGGTCAGACACTCCCTTCCTAAAATCCTCTACATATGATCTGATCTGATCTACTATAGCATTGTATGAGCACGTTAAGCCGTCGGACCCCGGGTATTGGCCCCCGGTAATAAATAAGGGTGTCTTCTACCTCGCTTTCGTGTTACTTTCCTATCGGGCAATCTAGCCCAAATCTCGTAGCTTCCTATTTCTAAGGGTTGTTTAAGACCTGGGGTCAGACACTCCCTTCCTAAAATCCTCTTCATATGATCTGATCTGATCTACTATAGCATTGTATGAGCACGTTAAGCCGTCGGACCCCGGGTACTGGCCCCCCGGTAGTAAATAAGGGCGTCTTCTACCTCGCTTCTGTGTCACTTTCTTAGCTGGCACTCTAGCCCAAATCTCCTAGCTTCCTATTTCTAAGGGTTGTTTAAGACCTGGGGTCAGACACTCCCTTCCTAAAATCCTCTACATATGATCTGAGCTGATCTACTATAGCATTGTATGAGCACGTTAAGCCGTCGGACCCCGGGTACTGGCCCCCGGTAGTAAATAAGGGCGTCTTCTACCTCGCTTCCGTGTCACTTTCCTATCGGGCACTCCAGCCCAAATCTCCTAGCTTCCTATTTCTAAGGGTTGTTTAAGACCTGGCGTCAGACACTCCCTTCCTAAAATCCTCTACATATGATCTGATCTGATCTACTATAGCATTGTATGAGCACGTTAAGCCGTCGGACCCCGGGTACTGGCCCCCGGTAGTAAATAAGGGCGTCTTCTACCTCGCTTCCGTGTCACTTTCCTATCGGGCACTCTAGCCCAAATCTCCTAGCTTCCTATTTCTAAGGGTTGTTTAAGACCTGGGGTCAGACACTCCCTTCCTAAAATCCTCTACATATGATCTGATCTGATCTACTATAGCATTGTATGAGCACGTTAAGCCGTCGGACCCCGGGTACTAGCCCCCGGTAGTAAATAAGGGCGTCTTCTACTTCGCTTCCGTGTCACTTTCCTATCGGGCACTCTAGCCCAAATCTCCTAGCTTCCTATTTCTAAGGGTTGTTTAAGACCTGGGGTCAGACACTCCCTTCCTAAAATCCTCTACATATGATCTGATCTGATCTACTATAGCATTGTATGAGCACGTTAAGCCGTCGGACCCCGGGTTATAGCCCCCGGTAGTAAATAAGGGCGTCTTCTACCTCGCTTCCGTGTCACTTTCCTATCGGGCACTCTAGCCCAAATCTCCTAGCTTCCTATTTTTAAGGGTTGTTTAAGACCTGGGGTCAGACACTCCCTTCCTAAAATCCTCTACATATGATCTGATCTGATCTACTATAGCATTGTATGAGTACGTTAAGCCGTCGGACCCCGGGTACTGGCCCCCGGTAGTAAATAAGGGCGTCTTCTACCTCGCTTCCGTGTCACTTTCCTATCGGGCACTCTAGCCCAAATCTCCTAGCTTCCTATTTCTAAGGGTTGTTTAAGACCTGGGGTCAGACACTCCCTTCCTAAAATCCTCTACATATGATCTGATCTGATCTACTATAGCATTGTATGAGCACGTTAAGCCGTCGGACCATGGATACTGGCCCCCCGGTAGTAAATAAGGGCGTCTTCTACTTCGCTTCCGTGTCACTTTCCTATCGGGCACTCTAGCCCAAATCTCGTAGCTTCCTATTTCTAAGGGTTGTTTAAGACCTGGGGTCAGACACTCCCTTCCTAAAATCCTCTACATATGATCTGATCTGATCTACTATAGCATTGTATGAGCACGTTAAGCCGTCGGACCATGGATACTGGCCCCCGGTAGTAAATAAGGGCGTCTTCTACCTCGCTTCCGTGTCATTTTCCTATCGGGCACCCTAGCCCAAATCTCCTAGCTTCCTATTTCTAAGGGTTGTTTAAGACCTGGGGTCAGAAACTCCCTTCCTAAAATCCTCTACATATGATCTGATCTGATCTACTATAGCATTGTATGAGCACGTTAAGCCGTCGGACCCCGGGTACTGGCCCCCGGTAGTAAATAAGGGCGTCTTCTACTTCGCTTCCGTGTCACTTTCCTATCGGGCACTCTAGCCCAAATCTCGTAGCTTCCTATTTCTAAGGGTTGTTTAAGACCTGGGGTCAGACACTCCCTTTCTAAAATCCTCTACATATGATCTGATCTGATCTACTATAGCATTGTATGAGCACGTTAAGCCGTCGGACCATGGATACTGGCCCCCGGTAGTAAATAAGGGCGTCTTCTACCTCGCTTCCGTGTCACTTTCCTATCGGGCACCCTAGCCCAAATCTCGTAGCTTCCTATTTCTAAGGGTTGTTTAAGACCTGGGGTCAGACACTCCCTTTCTAAAATCCTCTACATATGATCTGATCTGATCTACTATAGCATTGTATGAGCACGTTAAGCCGTCGGACCATGGATACTGGCCCCCCGGTAGTAAATAAGGGCGTCTTCTACCTCGCTTCCGTGTCACTTTCCTATCGGGCACCCTAGCCCAAATCTCGTAGCTTCCTATTTCTAAGGGTTGTTTAAGACCTGGGGTCAGACACTCCCTTTCTAAAATCCTCTACATATGATCTGATCTGATCTACTATAGCATTGTATGAGCACGTTAAGCCGTCGGACCATGGATACTGGCCCCCCGGTAGTAAATAAGGGCGTCTTCTACCTCGCTTCCGTGTCACTTTCCTATCGGGCACCCTAGCCCAAATCTCGTAGCTTCCTATTTCTAAGGGTTGTTTAAGACCTGGGGTCAGACACTCCCTTTCTAAAATCCTCTACATATGATCTGATCTGATCTACTATAGCATTGTATGAGCACGTTAAGCCGTCGGACCATGGATACTGGCCCCCCGGTAGTAAATAAGGGCGTCTTCTACCTCGCTTCCGTGTCACTTTCCTATCGGGCACCCTAGCCCAAATCTCCTAGCTTCCTATTTCTAAGGGTTGTTTAAGACCTGGGGTCAGAAACTCCCTTCCTAAAATCCTCTACATATGATCTGATCTGATCTACTATAGCATTGTATGAGCACGTTAAGCCGTCGGACCCCGGGTACTGGCCCCCGGTAGTAAATAAGGGCGTCTTCTACTTCGCTTCCGTGTCACTTTCCTATCGGGCACTCTAGCCCAAATCTCGTAGCTTCCCATTTCTAAGGGTTGTTTAAGACCTGGGGTCAGACACTCCCTTCCTAAAATCCTCTACATATGATCTGATCTGATCTACTATAGCATTGTATGAGCACGTTAAGCCGTCGGACCATGGATACTGGCCCCCGGTAGTAAATAAGGGCGTCTTCTACCTCGCTTCCGTGTCACTTTCCTATCGGGCACCCTAGCCCAAATCTCCTAGCTTCCTATTTCTAAGGGTTGTTTAAGACCTGGGGTCAGACACTCCCTTCCTAAAATCCTCTACATATGATCTGATCTGATCTATTATAGCATTGTATGAGCACGTTAAGCCGTCGGACCCCGGGTACTGGCCCCCGGGTAGTAAATAAGGGCGTCTTCTACCTCGCTTCCGTGTCACTTTCCTATCGGGCACCCTAGCCCAAATCTCGTAGCTTCCTATTTCTAAGGGTTGTTTAAGACCTGGGGTCAGACACTCCCTTTCTAAAATCCTCTACATATGATCTGATCTGATCTACTATAGCATTGTATGAGCACGTTAAGCCGTCGGACCCCGGGTATTGGCCCCCGGTAATAAATAAGGGTGTCTTCTACCTCGCTTTCATGTCACTTTCCTATCGGGCAATCTAGCCCAAATCTCGTAGCTTCCTATTTCTAAGGGTTTTTTAAGACCTGGGGTCAGACACTCCCTTCCTAAAATCCTCTACATATGATCTGATCTGATCTACTATAGCATTGTATGAGCACGTTAAGCCGTCGGACCCCGGGTATTGGCCCCCGGTAATAAATAAGGGTGTCTTCTACCTCGCTTTCATGTCACTTTCCTATCGGGCAATCTAGCCCAAATCTCGTAGCTTCCTATTTCTAAGGGTTGTTTAAGACCTGGGGTCAGACACTCCCTTCCTAAAATCCTCTACATATGATCTGATCTGATCTACTATAGCATTGTATGAGCACGTTAAGCCGTTGGACCCCGGGTACTGGCCCCCCGGTAGTAAATAAGGGCGTCTTCTACCTCGCTTCTGTGTCACTTTCCTATCGGGCACTCTAACCCAAATCTCCTAGCTTCCTATTTCTAAGGGTTGTTTAAGACCTGGGGTCAGACACTCCCTTCCTAAAATCCTCTACATATGATCTGATGTGATCTACTATAGCATTGTATGAGCACGTTAAGCCGTCGGACCCCGGGTACTGACCCCCGGTATTAAATAAGGGCGTCTTCTACCTCGCTTCCGTGTCACTTTCCTATCGGGAACTCTAGCCCAAATCTCCTAGCTTCCTATTTCTAAGGGTTGTTTAAGACCTGGGGTCAGACACTCCCTTCCTAAAATCCTCTACATATGATCTGATCTGATCTACTATAGCATTGTATGAGTACGTTAAGCCATCGGACCCCGGGTACTGGCCCCCCGGTAGTAAATAAGAGCGTCTTCTACCTCGCTTCCGTGTCACTTTCCTATCGGGCACTGTAGCCCAAATCTCCTAGCTTCCTATTTCTAAGGGTTGTTTAAGACCTGGGGTCAGACACTCCCTTCCTAAAATCCTCTACATATGATCTGAGCTGATCTACTATAGCATTGTATGAGCACGTTAAGCCGTCGGACCCCGGGTACTGGCCCCCGGTAGTAAATAAGGGCGTCTTCTACCTCGCTTCCGTGTCACTTTCCTATCGGGCACTCCAGCCCAAATCTCCTAGCTTCCTATTTCTAAGGGTTGTTAAAGACCTGGCGTCAGACACACCCTTCCTAAAATCGTCTACATATGATCTGATCTGATCAACTATAGCATTGTATGAGCACGTTAAGCCGTCGGACCCCGGGTACTGGCCCCGGTAGTAAATAAGGGCGTCTTCTACCTCGCTTCCGTGTCACTTTCCTATCGGGCACTCTAGCCTAAATCTCCTTGCTTCCTATTTCTAAGGGTTGTTTAAGACCTGGGGTCAGACACTCCCTTCCTAAAATCCTCTACATATGATCTGATCTGATCTACTATAGCATTGTATGAGCACGTTAAGCCGTCGGACCCCGGGTACTAGCCCCCGGGTACTAGCCCCCGGTAGTAAATAAGGGCGTCTTCTACCTCGCTTCCGTGTCACTTTCCTATCGGGCACTCTAGCCCAAATCTCCTAGCTTCCTATTTTTAAGGGTTGTTTAAGACCTGGGGTCAGACACTCCCTTCCTAAAATCCTCTACATATGATCTGATCTGATCTACTATAGCATTGTATGAGCACGTTAAGCCGTCGGACCCCGGGTACTGGCCCCCCGGTAGTAAATAAGGGCGTCTTCTACCTCGCTTCCGTGTCACTTTCCTATCGGGCACTCTAGCCCAAATCTCCTAGCTTCCTATTTCTAAGGGTTGTTTAAGACCTGGGGTCAGACACTCCCTTCCTAAAATCCTCTACATATGATCTGATCTGATCTACTATAGCATTGTATGAGCACGTTAAGCCGTCGGACCCCGGGTACTGGCCCCCCGGTAGTAAATAAGGGCGTCTTCTACCTCGCTTCCGTGTCACTTTCCTATCGGGCACTCTAGCCCAAATCTCCTAGCTTCCTATTTCTAAGGGTTGTTTAAGACCTGGGGTCAGACACTCCCTTCCTAAAATCCTCTACATATGATCTGATCTGATCTACTATAGTATTGTATGAGCACGTTAAGCCGTCGGACCCCGGGTACTGGACCCCGGTAGTAAATAAGGGCGTCTTCTACCTCGCTTCCGTGTCACTTTCCTATCGGGCACTCTAGCCCAAATCTCGTAGCTTCCTATTTCTAAGGGTTGTTTAAGACCTGGGGTCAGACACTCCCTTCCTAAAATCCTCTACATATGATCTGATCTGATCTACTATAGCATTGTATGAGCACGTTAAGCCGTCGGACCCCGGGTATTGGCCCCCGGTAATAAATAAGGGTGTCTTCTACCTCGCTTTCGTGTTACTTTCCTATCGGGCAATCTAGCCCAAATCTCGTAGCTTCCTATTTCTAAGGGTTGTTTAAGACCTGGGGTCAGACACTCCCTTCCTAAAATCCTCTACATATGATCTGATCTGATCTACTATAGCATTGTATGAGCACGTTAAGCCGTCGGACCCCGGGTACTGGCCCCCCGGTAGTAAATAAGGGCGTCTTCTACCTCGCTTCTGTGTCACTTTCCTATCTGGCACTCTAGCCCAAATCTCCTAGCTTCCTATTTCTAAGGGTTGTTTAAGACCTGGGGTCAGACACTCCCTTCCTAAAATCCTCTACATATGATCTGAGCTGATCTACTATAGCATTGTATGAGCACGTTAAGCCGTCGGACCCCGGGTACTGGCCCCCCGGTAGTAAATAAGGGCGTCTTCTACCTCGCTTCCGTGTCACTTTCCTATCGGGCACTCCAGCCCAAATCTCCTAGCTTCCTATTTCTAAGGGTTGTTTAAGACCTGGCGTCAGACACTCCCTTCCTAAAATCCTCTACATATGATCTGATCTGATCTACTATAGCATTGTATGAGCACGTTAAGCCGTCGGACCCCGGGTACTGGCCCCCGGTAGTAAATAAGGGCGTCTTCTACCTCGCTTCCGTGTCACTTTCCTATCGGGCACTCTAGCCCAAATCTCCTAGCTTCCTATTTCTAAGGGTTGTTTAAGACCTGGGGTCAGACACTCCCTTCCTAAAATCCTCTACATATGATCTGATCTGATCTACTATAGCATTGTATGAGCACGTTAAGCCGTCGGACCCCGGGTACTAGCCCCCGGTAGTAAATAAGGGCGTCTTCTACCTCGCTTCCGTGTCACTTTCCTATCGGGCACTCTAGCCCAAATCTCCTAGCTTCCTATTTTTAAGGGTTGTTTAAGACCTGGGGTCAGACACTCCCTTCCTAAAATCCTCTACATATGATCTGATCTGATCTACTATAGCATTGTATGAGTACGTTAAGCCGTCGGACCCCGGGTACTGGCCCCCCGGTAGTAAATAAGGGCGTCTTCTACCTCGCTTCCGTGTCACTTTCCTATCGGCCACTCTAGCCCAAATCTCCTAGCTTCCTATTTCTAAGGGTTGTTTAAGACCTGGGGTCAGACACTCCCTTCCTAAAATCCTCTACATATGATCTGATCTGATCTACTATAGTATTGTATGAGCACGTTAAGCCGTCGGACCCCGGGTACTGGACCCCGGTAGTAAATAAGGGCGTCTTCTACCTCGCTTCCGTGTCACTTTCCTATCGGGCACTCTAGCCCAAATCTCGTAGCTTCCTGTTTCTAAGGGTTGTTTAAGACCTGGGGTCAGACACTCCCTTCCTGAAATCCTCTACATATGATCTGATCTGATCTACTATAGCATTGTATGAGCACGTTAAGCCGTCGGACCCCGGGTACTGGCCCCCGGTAGTAAATAAGGGCGTCTTCTACCTCGCTTCCGTGTCACTTTCCTATCGGGCACTCTAGCCCAAATCTCCTAGCTTCCTATTTCTAAGGGTTGTTTAAGACCTGGGGTCAGACACTCCCTTCCTAAAATCTTCTACATATGATCTGATCTGATCTACTATAGCATTGTATGAGCACGTTAAGCCGTCGGACCCCGGGTACTGGTTCCCCGGTAGTAAATAAGGGCGTCTTCTACCTCGCTTCCGTGTCACTTTCCTATCGGGCACTCTAGCCCAAATCTCCTAGCTACCTATTTCTAAGGGTTGTTTAAGACCTGGGGTCAGACACTCCCTTCCTAAGATCCTCTACATATGATCTGATCTGATCTACTATAGCATTGTATGAGCACGTTAAGCCGTCGGACCCCGGGTACTGTCCCCCGGTAATAAATAAGGGCGTCTTCTACCACGCTTCCGTGTCACTTTTCTATCTGGCACTCTAGCCCGAATCTCCTAGCTTCCTATTTCTAAGGGTTGTTTAAGACCTGGGGTCAGACACTCCCTTCCTAAAATCTTCTACATATGATCTGATCTGATCTACTATAGCATTGTATGAGCACGTTAAGCCGTCGGACCCCGGGTACTGGCGTCCCGGTAGTAAATAAGATCGTCTTTTACCTCGCTTCCGTGTCACTTTCCTATCGGGCACTCTAGCCCAAATCTCCTAGCTTCCTATTTCTAAGGGTTGTTTAAGACCTGGGGTCAGACACTCCCTTCCTAAAATCTTCTACATATGATCTGATCTGATCTACTATAGCATTGTATGAGCACGTTAAGCCGTCGGACCCCGGGTACTGGCCCCCGGTAGTAAATAAGGGCGTCTTCTACCTCGCTTCCGTGAAACTTTCCTATCGGGCACTCTAGCCCAAATCTCCTAGCTACCTATTTCTAAGGGTTGTTTAAGACCTGGGGTCAGACACTCCCTTCCTAAAATCCTCTACATATGATCTGATCTGATCTACTATAGCATTGTATGAGCACGTTAAGCCGTCGGACCCCGGGTACTGTCCCCCCGGTAATAAATAAGGGCGTCTTCTACCACGCTTCCGTGTCACTTTTCTATCTGGCACTCTAGCCCGAATCTCCTAGCTTCCTATTTCTAAGGGTTGTTTAAGACCTGGGGTCAGACACTCCCTTCCTAAAATCTTCTACATATGATCTGATCTGATCTACTATAGCATTGTTTGAGCACGTTAAGCCGTCGGACCCCGGGTACTGGCCCCCGGTAGTAAATAAGGGCGTCTTCTACCTCACTTCCGTGTCACTTTCCTATCGGGCACTCTAGCCCAAATCTTTTAGCTTCCCATTTCTAAGGGTTGTTTAAGACCTGGGGTCAGACACTCCCTTCCTAAAATCCTCTACATATGATCTGATCTGATCTACTATAGCATTGTATGAGCACGTTAAGCCGTCGGACCCCAGGTACTGGCCCCCTGGTAGTAACGAGGGCGTCTTCTAACTCGCTTCCGTGTCACTTTCCTATCGGGCACTCTAGCCCAAATCTCCTAGCTTACTATTTCTAAGGGTTGTTTAAGACCTGGGGTCAGACACTCCCTTCCTAAAATCTTCTACATATGATCTGATCTGATCTACTATAGCATTGTATGAGCACGTTAAGCCGTCGGACCCCGGGTACTGGCTCCCCGGTAGTAAATAAGGGCGTCTTCTACCTCGCTTCCGTTTCACTTTCCTATCGGGCACTCTAGCCCAAATCTCCTAGCTACCTATTTCTAAGGGTTGTTTAAGACCTGGGGTCAGACACTCCCTTCCTAAAATCCTCTACATATGATCTGATCTGATCTACTATAGCATTGTATGAGCACGTTAAGCCGTCGGACCCCGGGTACTGTCCCCCCGGTAATAAATAAGGGCGTCTTCTACCACGCTTCCGTGTCACTTTTCTATCTGGCACTCTAGCCCGAATCTCCTAGCTTCCTATTTCTAAGGGTTGTTTAAGACCTGGGGTCAGACACTCCCTTCCTAAAATCTTCTACATATGATCTGATCTGATCTACTATAGCATTGTATGAGCACGTTAAGCCGTCGGACCCTGGGTATGGCCCCCCGGTAGTAAATAAGGGCGTCTTCTACCTCGCTTCCGTGTCACTTTCCTATCGGGCACTCTAGCCCAAATCTCCTAGCTTCCTATTTCTAAGGGTTGTTTAAGACCTGGGGTCAGACACTCCCTTCCTAAAATCTTCTACATATGATCTGATCTGATCTACTATAGCATTGTATGAGCACGTTAAGCCGTCGGACCCCGGGTACTGGCCCCCCGGTAGTAAATAAGGGCGTCTTTTACCTCGCTTCCGTGTCACTTTCCTATCGGGCACTCTAGCCCAAATCTCCTAGCTACCTATTTCTAAGGGTTGTTTAAGACCTGGGGTCAGACACTCCCTTCCTAAAATCCTCTACATATGATCTGATCTGATCTACTATAGCATTGTATGAGCACGTTAAGCCGTCGGACCCCGGGTACTGTCCCCCCGGTAATAAATAAGGGCGTCTTCTACCACGCTTCCGTGTCACTTTTCTATCTGGCACTCTAGCCCGAATCTCCTAGCTTCCTATTTCTAAGGGTTGTTTAAGACCTGGGGTCAGACACTCCCTTCCTAAAATCTTCTACATATGATCTGATCTGATCTACTATAGCATTGTATGAGCACGTTAAGCCGTCGGACCCCGGGTACTGGCCCCCCGGTAGTAAATAAGGGCGTCTTCTACCTCACTTCCGTGTCACTTTCCTATCGGGCACTCTAGCCCAAATCTTTTAGCTTCCCATTTCTAAGGGTTGTTTAAGACCTGGGGTCAGACAATCCCTTCCTAAAATCCTCTACATATGATCTGATCTGATCTACTATAGCATTGTATGAGCACGTTAAGCCGTCGGACCCCAGGTACTGGCCCCCTGGTAGTAACGAGGGCGTCTTCTACCTCACTTCCGTGTCACTTTCCTATCGGGCACTCTAGCCCAAATCTTTTAGCTTCCCATTTCTAAGGGTTGTTTAAGACCTGGGGTCAGACACTCCCTTCCTAAAATCCTCTACATATGATCTGATCTGATCTACTATAGCATTGTATGAGCACGTTAAGCCGTCGGACCCCGGGTACTGGCCCCCCGGTAGTAAATAAGGGCGTCTTCTACCTCACTTCCGTGTCACTTTCCTATCGGGCACTCTAGCCCAAATCTTTTAGCTTCCTATTTCTAAGGGTTGTTTAAGACCTGGGGTCAGACACTCCCTTCCTAAAATCCTCTACATATGATCTGATCTGATCTACTATAGCATTGTATGAGCACGTTAAGTCGTCGGACCCCAGGTACTGGCCCCCGGTAGTAACGAGGGCGTCTTCTAACTCGCTTCCGTGTCACTTTCCTATCGGGCACTCTAGCCCAAATCTCCTAGCTTCCTGTTTCTAAGGGTTGTTTAAGACCTGGGGTCAGACACTCCCTTCCTAAAATCCTCTACATATGATCTGATCTGATCTACTATAGCATTGTATGAGCACGTTAAGCCGTCGGACCCCGGGTACTGGCCCCTGGTAGTAACGAGGGCGTCTTCTACCACGCTTCCGTGTCACTTTTCTATCTGGCACTCTAGCCCGAATCTCCTAGCTTCCTATTTCTAAGGGTTGTTTAAGACCTGGGGTCAGACACTCCCTTCCTAAAATCTTCTACATATGATCTGATCTGATCTACTATAGCATTGTATGAGCACGTTAAGCCGTCGGACCCCGGGTACTGGCCCCCGGTAGTAAATAAGGGCGTCTTCTACCTCACTTCCGTGTCACTTTCCTATCGGGCACTCTAGCCCAAATCTCCTAGCTTCCTATTTCTAAGGGTTGTTTAAGACCTGGGGTCAGACACTCCCTTCCTAAAATCTTCTACATATGATCTGATCTGATCTACTATAGCATTGTATGAGCACGTTAAGCCGTCGGACCCCGGGTACTGGCTCCCCGGTAGTAAATTAGGGCGTCTTCTACCTCGCTTCCGTGTCACTTTCCTATCGGGCACTCTAGCCCAAATCTCCTAGCTACCTATTTCTAAGGGTTGTTTAAGACCTGGGGTCAGACACTCCCTTCCTAAAATCCTCTACATATGATCTGATCTGATCTACTATAGCATTGTATGAGCACGTTAAGCCGTCGGAACCCGTATACTGTCCCCCGGTAATAAATAAGGGCGTCTTCTACCACGCTTCCGTGTCACTTTTCTATCTGGCACTCTAGCCCGAATCTCCTAGCTTCCTATTTCTAAGGGTTGTTTAAGACCTGGGGTCAGACACTCCCTTCCTGAAATCTTCTACATATCATCTGATCTGATCTACTATAGCATTGTATGAGCACGTTAAGCCGTCGGACCCCGGGTACTGGCCCCCGGTAGTAAATAAGGGCGTCTTCTACCTCGCTTCCGTGTCACTTTCCTATCGGGCACTCTAGCCCAAATCTCCTAGCTTCCTATTTCTAAGGGTTGTTTAAGACCTGGGGTCAGACACTCCCTTCCTAAAATCTTCTACATATGATCTGATCTGATCTACTATAGCATTGTATGAGCACGTTAAGCCGTCGGACCCCGGGTACTGGCCCCGGTAGTAAATAAGGGCGTCTTTTACCTCGCTTCCGTGTCACTTTCCTATCGGGCACTCTAGCCCAAATCTCCTAGCTACCTATTTCTAAGAGTTGTTTAAGACCTGGGGTCAGACACTCCCTTCCTAAAATCCTCTACATATGATCTGATCTGATCTACTATAGCATTGTATGAGCACGTTAAGCCGTCGGACCCCGGGTACTGTCCCCCCGGTAATAAATAAGGGCGTCTTGTACCACGCTTCCGTGTCACTTTTCTATCTGGCACTCTAGCCCGAATCTCCTAGCTTCCTATTTCTAAGGGTTGTTTAAGACCTGGGGTCAGACACTCCCTTCCTAAAATCTTCTACATATGATCTGATCTGATCTACTATAGCATTGTATGAGCACGTTAAGCCGTCGGACCCCGGGTACTGGCCCCCGGTAGTAAATAAGGGCGTCTTCTACCTCACTTCCGTGTCACTTTCCTATCGGGCACTCTAGCCCAAATCTTTTAGCTTCCCATTTCTAAGGGTTGTTTAAGACCTGGGGTCAGACACTCCCTTCCTAAAATCCTCTACATATGATCTGATCTGATCTACTATAGCATTGTATGAGCACGTTAAGCCGTCGGACCCCGGGTACTGTCCCCCGGTAATAAATAAGGGCGTCTTCTACCACGCTTCCGTGTCACTTTTCTATCTGGCACTCTAGCCCGAATCTCCTAGCTTCCTATTTCTAAGGGTTGTTTAAGACCTGGGGTCAGACACTCCCTTCCTAAAATCCTCTACATATGATCTGATCTGATCTACTATAGCATTGTATGAGCACGTTAAGCCGTCGGACCCCAGGTACTGGCCCCCTGGTAGTAACGAGGGCGTCTTCTACCTCACTTCCGTGTCACTTTCCTATCGGGCACTCTAGCCCAAATCTTTTAGCTTCCCATTTCTAAGGGTTGTTTAAGACCTGGGGTCAGACACTCCCTTCCTAAAATCCTCTACATATGATCTGATCTGATCTACTATAGCATTGTATGAGCACGTTAAGCCGTCGGACCCCGGGTACTGGCCCCCCGGTAGTAAATAAGGGCGTCTTCTACCTCACTTCCGTGTCACTTTCCTATCCGGCACTCTAGCCCAAATCTTTTAGCTTCCTATTTCTAAGGGTTGTTTAAGACCTGGGGTCAGACACTCCCTTCCTAAAATCCTCTACATATGATCTGATCTGATCTACTATAGCATTGTATGAGCACGTTAAGTCGTCGGACCCCAGGTACCGGCCCCCCGGTAGTAACGAGGGCGTCTTCTAACTCGCTTCCGTGTCACTTTCCTATCGGGCACTCTAGCCCAAATCTCCTAGCTTCCTGTTTCTAAGGGTTGTTTAAGACCTGGGGTCAGACACTCCCTTCCTAAAATCCTCTACATATGATCTGATCTGATCTACTATAGCATTGTATGAGCACGTTAAGCCGTCGGACCCCGGGTACTGGCCCCTGGTAGTAACGAGGGCGTCTTCTACCACGCTTCCGTGTCACTTTTCTATCTGGCACTCTAGCCCGAATCTCCTAGCTTCCTATTTCTAATGGTTGTTTAAGACCTGGGGTCAGACACTCCCTTCCTAAAATCTTCTACATATGATCTGATCTGATCTACTATAGCATTGTATGAGCACGTTAAGCCGTCGGACCCCGGGTACTGGCCCCCGGTAGTAAATAAGGGCGTCTTCTACCTCACTTCCGTGTCACTTTCCTATCGGGCACTCTAGCCCAAATCTCCTAGCTTCCTATTTCTAAGGGTTGTTTAAGACCTGGGGTCAGACACTCCCTTCCTAAAATCTTCTACATATGATCTGATCTGATCTACTATAGCATTGTATGAGCACGTTAAGCCGTCGGACCCCGGGTACTGGCTCCCCGGTAGTAAATAAGGGCGTCTTCTACCTCGCTTCCGTGTCACTTTCCTATCGGGCACTCTAGCCCAAATCTCCTAGCTACCTATTTCTAAGGGTTGTTTAAGACCTGGGGTCAGACACTCCCTTCCTAAAATCCTCTACATATGATCTGATCTGATCTACTATAGCATTGTATGAGCACGTTAAGCCGTCGGACCCCGTATACTGTCCCCCCGGTAATAAATAAGGGCGTCTTCTACCACGCTTCCGTGTCACTTTTCTATCTGGCACTCTAGCCCGAATCTCCTAGCTTCCTATTTCTAAGGGTTGTTTAAGAACTGGGGTCAGACACTCCCTTCCTAAAATCTTCTACATATCATCTGATCTGATCTACTATAGCATTGTATGAGCACGTTAAGCCGTCGGACCCCGGGTACTGGCCCCCCGGTAGTAAATAAGGGCGTCTTCTACCTCGCTTCCGTGTCACTTTCCTATCGGGCACTCTAGCCCAAATCTCCTAGCTTCCTATTTCTAAGGGTTGTTTAAGACCTGGGGTCAGACACTCCCTTCCTAAAATCTTCTACATATGATCTGATCTGATCTACTATAGCATTGTATGAGCACGTTAAGCCGTCGGACCCCGGGTACTGGCCCCCCGGTAGTAAATAAGGGCGTCTTTTACCTCACTTCCGTGTCACTTTCCTATCGGGCACTCTAGCCCAAATCTCCTAGCTACCTATTTCTAAGAGTTGTTTAAGACCTGGGGTCAGACACTCCCTTCCTAAAATCCTCTACATATGATCTGATCTGATCTACTATAGCATTGTATGAGCACGTTAAGCCGTCGGACCCCGGGTACTGTCCCCCCGGTAATAAATAAGGGCGTCTTCTACCACGCTTCCGTGTCACTTTTCTATCTGGCACTCTAGCCCGAATCTCCTAGCTTCCTATTTCTAAGGGTTGTTTAAGACCTGGGGTCAGACACTCCCTTCCTAAAATCTTCTACATATGATCTGATCTGGTCTACTATAGCATTGTATGAGCACGTTAAGCCGTCGGACCCCGGGTACTGGCCCCCGGTAGTAAATAAGGGCGTCTTCTACCTCACTTCCGTGTCACTTTCCTATCGGGCACTCTAGCCCAAATCTTTTAGCTTCCCATTTCTAAGGGTTGTTTAAGACCTGGGGTCAGACACTCCCTTCCTAAAATCCTCTACATATGATCTGATCTGATCTACTATAGCATTGTATGAGCACGTTAAGCCGTCGGACCCCAGGTACTGGCCCCCTGGTAGTAACGAGGGCGTCTTCTACCTCACTTCCGTGTCACTTTCCTATCGGGCACTGTAGCCCAAATCTTTTAGCTTCCCATTTCTAAGGGTTGTTTAAGACCTGGGGTCAGACACTCCCTTCCTAAAATCCTCTACATATGATCTGATCTGATCTACTATAGCATTGTATGAGCACGTTAAGCCGTCGGACCCCGGGTACTGGCCCCCGGTAGTAAATAAGGGCGTCTTCTACCTCACTTCCGTGTCACTTTCCTATCGGGCACTCTAGCCCAAATCTTTTAGCTTCCTATTTCTAAGGGTTGTTTAAGACCTGGGGTCAGACACTCCCTTCCTAAAATCCTCTACATATGATCTGATCTGATCTACTATAGCATTGTATGAGCACGTTAAGCCGTCGGACCCCGGGTACTGGCACCCCGGTAGTAAATAAGGGCGTCTTCTACCTCGCTTCCGTGTCACTTTTCTATCGGGCACTCTAGCCCAAATCTCCTAGCTTCCTATTTCTAAGGGTTGTTTAAGACCTGGGGTCAGACACTCCCTTCCTAAAATCCTCTACATATGATCTGATCTGATCTACTATAGCATTGTATGAGCACGTTAAGCCGTCGGACCCAGGGTACTGGCCCCCCGGTAGTAAATAAGGGCGTCTTCTACCTCGCTTTCGTGTCACTTTCCTATCGGGCACCCTAGCCCAAATCTCGTAGCTTCCTATTTCTAAGGGTTGTTTAAGACCTGGGGTCAGACACTCCCTTCCTAAAATCCTCTACATATGATCTGATCTGATCTACTATAGCATTGTATGAGCACGTTAAGCCGTCGGACCCCGGGTACTGGCCCCCGGTAGTAAATAAGGGCGTCTTCTACCTCGCTTCCGTGTCACTTTCCTATCGGGCACCCTAGCCCAAATCTCCTAGCTTCCTATTTCTAAGGGTTGTTTAAGACCTGGGGTCAGACACTCCCGTCCTAAAATCCTCTACATATGATCTGATCTGATCTACTACAGCATTGTATGAGCACGTTAAGCCGTCGGACCCCGGGTACTGGCCCCCGGTAGTAAATAAGGGCGTCTTCTACCTCGCTTCCGTGTCACTTTTCTATCGGGCACTCTAGCCCAAATCCCCTAGCTTCCTATTTTTAAGGGTTGTTTAAGACCTGAGGTCAGACACTCCCTTCCTAAAATCCTCTACATATGATCTGATCTGATCTACTATAGCATTGTATGAGCACGTTAAGCCGTCGGACCCCGGGTACTGGCACCCCGGTAGTAAATAAGGGCGTCTTCTACCTCGCTTCCGTGTCACTTTTCTATCGGGCACTCTAGCCCAAATCTCCTAGCTTCCTATTTCTAAGGGTTGTTTAAGACCTGGGGTCAGACACTCCCTTCCTAAAATCCTCTACATATGATCTGATCTGATCTACTATAGCATTGTATGAGCACGTTAAGCCGTCGGACCCAGGGTACTGGCCCCCCGGTAGTAAATAAGGGCGTCTTCTACCTCGCTTCCGTGTCACTTTCCTATCGGGCACCCTAGCCCAAATCTCGTAGCTTCCTATTTCTAAGGGTTGTTTAAGACCTGGGGTCAGACACTCCCTTCCTAAAATCCTCTACATATGATCTGATCTGATCTACTATAGCATTGTATGAGCACGTTAAGCCGTCGGACCCCGGGTACTGGCCCCCGGTAGTAAATAAGGGCGTCTTCTACTTCGCTTCGGTGTCACTTTCCTATCGGGCACTCTAGCCCAAATCTCGTAGCTTCCTATTTCTAAGGGTTGTTTAAGACCTGGGGTCAGACACTCCCTTCCTAAAATCCTCTACATATGATCTGATCTGATCTACTATAGCATTGTATGAGCACGTTAAGCCGTCTGACCCCGGGTGCTGGCCCCCGGTAGTAAATAAGGGCGTCTTCTACCTCGCTTCCGTGTCACTTTCCTATCGGGCACCCTAGCCCAAATCTCCTAGCTTCCTATTTCTAAGGGTTGTTTAAGACCTGGGGTCAGACACTCCCTTCCTAAAATCCTCTACATATGATCTGATCTGATCTACTATAGCATTGTATGAGCACGTTAAGCCGTCGGACCCCGGGTACTGGCCCCCCGGTAGTAAATAAGGGCGTCTTCTACTTCGCTTCCGTGTCACTTTCCTATCGGGCACTCTAGCCCAAATCTCGTAGCTTCCTATTTCTAAGGGTTGTTTAAGACCTGGGGTCAGACACTCCCTTCCTAAAATCCTCTACATATGATCTGATCTGATCTACTATAGCATTGTATGAGCACGTTAAGCCGTCGGACCATGGATACTGGCATACCGGTAGTAAATAAGGGCGTCTTCTACCTCGCTTCCGTGTCACTTTCCTATCGGGCACCCTAGCCCAAATCTCCTAGCTTCCTATTTCTAAGGGTTGTTTAAGACCTGGGGTCAGAAACTCCCTTCCTAAAATCCTCTACATATGATCTGATCTGATCTACTATAGCATTGTATGAGCACGTTAGGCCGTCGGACCCCGGGTACTGGCCCCCCGGTAGTAAATAAGGGCGTCTTCTACCTCGCTTCCGTGTCACTTTCCTATCGGGCACCCTAGCCCAAATCTCGTAGCTTCCTATTTCTAAGGGTTGTTTAAGACCTGGGGTCAGACACTCCCTTCCTAAAATCCTCTACATATGATCTGATCTGATCTACTATAGCATTGTATGAGCACGTTAAGCCGTCGGACCCCGGGTACTGGCCCCCGGTAGTAAATAAGGGCGTCTTCTACTTCGCTTCGGTGTCACTTTCCTATCGGGCACTCTAGCCCAAATCTCGTAGCTTCCTATTTCTAAGGGTTGTTTAAGACCTGGGGTCAGACACTCCCTTCCTAAAATCCTCTACATATGATCTGATCTGATCTACTATAGCATTGTATGAGCACGTTAAGCCGTCTGACCCCGGGTACTGGCCCCCGGTAGTAAATAAGGGCGTCTTCTACTTCGCTTCCGTGTCACTTTCCTATCGGGCACTCTAGCCCAAATCTCGTAGCTTCCTATTTCTAAGGGTTGTTTAAGACCTGGGGTCAGACACTCCCTTCCTAAAATCCTCTACATATGATCTGATCTGATCTACTATAGCATTGTATGAGCACGTTAAGCCGTCGGACCATGGATACTGGCCCCCCGGTAGTAAATAAGGGCGTCTTCTACCTCGCTTCCGTGTCACTTTCCTATCGGGCACCCTAGCCCAAATCACCTAGCTTCCTATTTCTAAGGGTTGTTTAAGACCTGGGGTCAGACACTCCCTTCCTAAAATCCTCTACATATGATCTGATCTGATCTATTATAGCATTGTATGAGCACGTTAAGCCGTCGGACCCCGGGTACTGGCCCCCGGGTAGTAAATAAGGGCGTCTTCTACCTCGCTTCCGTGTCACTTTCCTATCGGGCACCCTAGCCCAAATCTCGTAGCTTCCTATTTCTAAGGGTTGTTTAAGACCTGGTGTCAGACACTCCCTTTCTAAAATCCTCTACATATGATCTGATCTGATCTACTATAGCATTGTATGAGCACGTTAAGCCGTCGGACCCCGGGTACTGGCCCCCCGGTAGTAAATAAGGGCGTCTTCTACTTCGCTTCCGTGTCACTTTCCTATCGGGCACTCTAGCCCAAATCTCGTAGCTTCCTATTTCTAAGGGTTGTTTAAGACCTGGGGTCAGACACTCCCTTCCTAAAATCCTCTACATATGATCTGATCTGATCTACTATAGCATTGTATGAGCACGTTAAGCCGTCGGACCCCGTGTACTGGCCCCCGGTAATAAATAAGGGTGTCTTCTACCTCGCTTTCATGTCACTTTCCTATCGGGCAATCTAGCCCAAATCTCGTAGCTTCCTATTTCTAAGGGTTGTTTAAGACCTGGGGTCAGACACTCCCTTCCTAAAATCCTCTACATATGATCTGATCTGATCTACTATAGCATTGTATGAGCACGTTAAGCCGTCGGACCCCGGGTACTGGCCCCCCGGTAGTAAATAAGGGCGTCTTCTACCTCGCTTCTGTGTCACTTTCCTATCGGGCACTCTAACCCAAATCTCCTAGCTTCCTATTTCTAAGGGTTGTTTAAGACCTGGGGTCAGACACTCCCTTCCTAAAATCCTCTACATATGATCTGATGTGATCTACTATAGCATTGTATGAGCACGTTAAGCCGTCGGACCCCGGGTACTGACCCCCGGTATTAAATAAGGGCGTCTTCTACCTCGCTTCGGTGTCACTTTCCTATCGGACACTCTAGCCCAAATCTCCTAGCTTCCTATTTCTAAGGGTTGTTTAAGACCTGGGGTCAGACACTCCCTTCCTAAAATCCTCTACATATGATCTGATCTGATCTACTATAGCATTGTATGAGTACGTTAAGCCATCGGACCCCGGGTACTGGCCCCCCGGTAGTAAATAAGAGCGTCTTCTACCTCGCTTCCGTGTCACTTTCCTATCGGGCACTGTAGCCCAAATCTCCTAGCTTCCTATTTCTAAGGGTTGTTTAAGACCTGGGGTCAGACACTCCCTTCCTAAAATCCTCTACATATGATCTGAGCTGATCTACTATAGCATTGTATGAGCACGTTAAGCCGTCGGACCCCGGGTACTGGCCCCCCGGTAGTAAATAAGGGCGTCTTCTACCTCGCTTCCGTGTCACTTTCCTATCGGGCACTCCAGCCCAAATCTCCTAGCTTCCTATTTCTAAGGGTTGTTAAAGACCTGGCGTCAGACACACCCATCCTAAAATCGTCTACATATGATCTGATCTGATCAACTATAGCATTGTATGAGCACGTTAAGCCGTCGGACCCCGGGTACTGGCCCCCCGGTAGTAAATAAGGGCGTCTTCTACCTCGCTTCCGTGTCACTTTCCTATCGGGCACTCTAGCCTAAATCTCCTTGCTTCCTATTTCTAAGGGTTGTTTAAGACCTGGGGTCAGACACTCCCTTCCTAAAATCCTCTACATATGATCTGATCTGATCTACTATAGCATTGCATGAGCACGTTAAGCCGTCGGACCCCGGGTACTAGCCCCCGGTAGTAAATAAGGGCGTCTTCTACCTCGCTTCCGTGTCACTTTCCTATCGGGCACTCTAGCCCAAATCTCCTAGCTTCCTATTTCTAAGGGTTGTTTAAGACCTGGGGTCAGACACTCCCTTCCTAAAATCCTCTACATATGATCTGATCTGATCTACTATAGCATTGTATGAGCACGTTAAGCCGTCGGACCCCGGGTACTGGCCCCCCGGTAGTAAATAAGGGCGTCTTCTACCTCGCTTCCGTGTCACTTTCCTTTCGGGCACTCTAGCCCAAATCTCCTAGCTTCCTATTTCTAAGGGTTGTTTAAGACCTGGGGTCAGACACTCCCTTCCTAAAATCCTCTACATATGATCTGATCTGATCTACTATAGCATTGTATGAGCACGTTAAGCCGTCGGACCCCGGGTACTAGCCCCCGGTAGTAAATAAGGGCGTCTTCTACCTCGCTTCCGTGTCACTTTCCTATCGGGCTCTCTAGCCCAAATCTCCTAGCTTCCTATTTTTAAGGGTTGTTTAAGACCTGGGGTCAGACACTCCCTTCCTAAAATCCTCTACATATGATCTGATCTGATCTACTATAGCATTGTATGAGCACGTTAAGCCGTCGGACCCCGGGTACTGGCCCCCCGGTAGTAAATAAGGGCGTCTTCTACCTCGCTTCCGTGTCACTTTCCTATCGGGCACTCTAGCCCAAATCTCCTAGCTTCCTATTTCTAAGGGTTGTTTAAGACCTGGGGTCAGACACTCCCTTCCTAAAATCCTCTACATATGATCTGATCTGATCTACTATAGCATTGTATGAGCACGTTAAGCCGTCGGACCCCGGGTACTGGCCCCCCGGTAGTAAATAAGGGCGTCTTCTACCTCGCTTCCGTGTCACTTTCCTATCGGGCACTCTAGCCCAAATCTCCTAGCTTCCTATTTCTAAGGGTTGTTTAAGACCTGGGGTCAGACACTCCCTTCCTAAAATCCTCTACATATGATCTGATCTGATCTACTATAGTATTGTATGAGCACGTTAAGCCGTCGGACCCCGGGTACTGGACCCCGGTAGTAAATAAGGGCGTCTTCTACCTCGCTTCCGTGTCACTTTCCTATCGGGCATTCTAGCCCAAATCTCGTAGCTTCCTATTTCTAAGGGTTGTTTAAGACCTGGGGTCAGACACTCCCTTCCTAAAATCCTCTACATATGATCTGATCTGATCTACTATAGCATTGTATGAGCACGTTAAGCCGTCGGACCCCGGGTATTGGCCCCCCGGTAATAAATAAGGGTGTCTTCTACCTCGCTTTCGTGTTACTTTCCTATCGGGCAATCTAGCCCAAATCTCGTAGCTTCCTATTTCTAAGGGTTGTTTAAGACCTGGGGTCAGACACTCCCTTCCTAAAATCCTCTACATATGATCTGATCTGATCTACTATAGCATTGTATGAGCACGTTAAGCCGTCGGACCCCGGGTACTGGCCCCCGGTAGTAAATAAGGGCGTCTTCTACCTCGCTTCTGTGTCACTTTCCTATCTGGCACTCTAGCCCAAATCTCCTAGCTTCCTATTTCTAAGGGTTGTTTAAGACCTGGGGTCAGACACTCCCTTCCTAAAATCCTCTACATATGATCTGATGTGATCTACTATAGCATTGTATGAGCACGTTAAGCCGTCGGACCCCGGGTACTGACCCCCGGTAGTAAATAAGGGCGTCTTCTACCTCGCTTCCGTGTCACTTTCCTATCGGGCACTCTAGCCCAAATCTCCTAGCTTCCTATTTTTAAGGGTTGTTTGAGACCTGGGGTCAGACACTCCCTTCCTAAAATCCTCTACATATGATCTGATCTGATCTACTATAGCATTGTATGAGCACGTTAAGCCGTCGGACCCCGGGTACTGGCCCCCCGGTAGTAAATAAGGGCGTCTTCTACCTCGCTTCCGTGTCACTTTCCTATCGGGCACTCTAGCCCAAATCTCCTAGCTTCCTATTTCTAAGGGTTGTTTAAGACCTGGGGTCAGACACTCCCTTCCTAAAATCCTCTACATATGATCTGATCTGATCTACTATAGCATTGTATGAGCACGTTAAGCCGTCGGACCCCGGGTACTGGCCACCCGGTAGTAAATAAGGGCGTCTTCTACCTCGCTTCCGTGTCACTTTCCTATCGGGCAATCTAGCCCAAATCTCGTAGCTTCCTATTTCTAAGGGTTGTTTAAGACCTGGGGTCAGACACTCCCTTCCTAAAATCCTCTACATATGATCTGATCTGATCTACTATAGCATTGTATGAGCACGTTAAGCCGTCGGACCCCGGGTACTGGCCCCCCGGTAGTAAATAAGGGCGTCTTCTACCTCGCTTCTGTGTCACTTTCCTATCTGGCACTCTAGCCCAAATCTCCTAGCTTCCTATTTCTAAGGGTTGTTTAAGACCTGGGGTCAGACACTCCCTTCCTAAAATCCTCTACATATGATCTGAGCTGATCTACTATAGCATTGTATGAGCACGTTAAGCCGTCGGACCCCGGGTACTGGCCCCCCGGTAGTAAATAAGGGCGTCTTCTACCTCGCTTCCGTGTCACTTTCCTATCGGGAACTCCAGCCCAAATCTCCTAGCTTCCTATTTCTAAGGGTTGTTTAAGACCTGGCGTCAGACACTCCCTTCCTAAAATCCTCTACATATGATCTGATCTGATCTACTATAGCATTGTATGAGCACGTTAAGCCGTCGGACCCCGGGTACTGGCCCCCCGGTAGTAAATAAGGGCGTCTTCTACCTCGCTTCCGTGTCACTTTCCTATCGGGCACTCTAGCCCAAATCTCCTAGCTTCCTATTTCTAAGGGTTGTTTAAGACCTGGGGTCAGACACTCCCTTCCTAAAATCCTCTACATATGATCTGATCTGATCTACTATAGTATTGTATGAGCACGTTAAGCCGTCGGACCCCGGGTACTGGACCCCGGTAGTAAATAAGGGCGTCTTCTACCTCGCTTCTGTGTCACTTTCCTATCGGGCACTCTAACCCAAATCTCCTAGCTTCCTATTTCTAAGGGTTGTTTAAGACCTGGGGTCAGACACTCCCTTCCTAAAATCCTCTACATATGATCTGATGTGATCTACTATAGCATTGTATGAGCACGTTAAGCCGTCGGACCCCGGGTACTGACCCCCCGGTAGTAAATAAGGGCGTCTTCTACCTCGCTTCCGTGTCACTTTCCTATCGGGCACTCTAGCCCAAATCTCCTAGCTTCCTATTTTTAAGGGTTGTTTAAGACCTGGGGTCAGACACTCCCTTCCTAAAATCCTCTACATATGATCTGATCTGATCTACTATAGCATTGTATGAGCACGTTAAGCCGTCGGACCCCGGGTACTGGCCCCCCGGTAGTAAACAAGGGCGTCTTCTACCTCGCTTCCGTGTCACTTTCCTATCGGGCACTCTAGCCCAAATCTCCTAGCTTCCTATTTCTAAGGGTTGTTTAAGACCTGGGGTCAGACACTCCCTTCCTAAAATCCTCTACATATGATCTGATCTGATCTACTATAGCATTGTATGAGCACGTTAAGCCGTCGGACCCCGGGTACTGGCCCCCCGGTAGTAAATAAGGGCGTCTTCTACCTCGCTTCCGTGTCACTTTCCTATCGGGCACTCTAGCCCAAATCTCCTAGCTTCCTATTTCTAAGGGTTGTTTAAGACCTGGGGTCAGACACTCCCTTCCTAAAATCCTCTACATATGATCTGATCTGATCTACTATAGTATTGTATGAGCACGTTAAGCCGTCGGACCCCGGGTACTGGACCCCGGTAGTAAATAAGGGCGTCTTCTACCTCGCTTCCGTGTCACTTTCCTATCGGGCACTCTAGCCCAAATCTCGTAGCTTCCTATTTCTAAGGGTTGTTTAAGACCTGGGGTCAGACACTCCCTTCCTAAAATCCTCTACATATGATCTGATCTGATCTACTATAGCATTGTATGAGCACGTTAAGCCGTCGGACCCCGGGTACTGGCCCCCCGGTAGTAAATAAGGGCGTCTTCTACCTCGCTTCCGTGTCACTTTCCTATCGAGCACTCTAGCCCAAATCTCCTAGCTTCCTATTTCTAAGGATTGTTTAAGACCTGGGGTCAGACACTCCCTTCCTAAAATCCTCTACATATGATCTGATCTGATCTACTATAGTATTGTATGAGCACGTTAAGCCGTCGGACCCCGGGTACTGGACCCCGGTAGTAAATAAGGGCGTCTTCTACCTCGCTTCTGTGTCACTTTCCTATCGGGCACTCTAACCCAAATCTCCTAGCTTCCTATTTCTAAGGGTTGTTTAAGACCTGGGGTCAGACACTCCCTTCCTAAAATCCTCTACATATGATCTGATCTGATCTACTATAGCATTGTATGAGCACGTTAAGCCGTCGGACCCCGGGTACTGACCCCCGGTATTAAATAAGGGCGTCTTCTACCTCGCTTCCGTGTCACTTTCCTATCGGACACTCTAGCCCAAATCTCCTAGCTTCCTATTTCTAAGGGTTGTTTAAGACCTGGGGTCAGACACTCCCTTCCTAAAATCCTCTACATATGATCTGATCTGATCTACTATAGCATTGTATGAGTACGTTAAGCCATCGGACCCCGGGTACTGGCCCCCGGTAGTAAATAAGAGCGTCTTCTACCTCGCTTCCGTGTCACTTTCCTATCGGGCACTGTAGCCCAAATCTCCTAGCTTCCTATTTCTAAGGGTTGTTTAAGACCTGGGGTCAGACACTCCCTTCCTAAAATCCTCTACATATGATCTGAGCTGATCTACTATAGCATTGTATGAGCACGTTAAGCCGTCGGACCCCGGGTACTGGCCCCCGGTAGTAAATAAGGGCGTCTTCTACCTCGCTTCCGTGTCACTTTCCTATCGGGCACTCCAGCCCAAATCTCCTAGCTTCCTATTTCTAAGGGTTGTTAAAGACCTGGCGTCAGACACACCCATCCTAAAATCGTCTACATATGATCTGATCTGATCAACTATAGCATTGTATGAGCACGTTAAGCCGTCGGACCCCGGGTACTGGCCCCCCGGTAGTAAATAAGGGCGTCTTCTACCTCGCTTCCGTGTCACTTTTCTATCGGGCACTCTAGCCTAAATCTCCTTGCTTCCTATTTCTAAGGGTTGTTTAAGACCTGGGGTCAGACACTCCCTTCCTAAAATCCTCTACATATGATCTGATCTGATCTACTATAGCATTGCATGAGCACGTTAAGCCGTCGGACCCCGGGTACTAGCCCCCGGTAGTAAATAAGGGCGTCTTCTACCTCGCTTCCGTGTCACTTTCCTATCGGGCACTCTAGCCCAAATCTCCTAGCTTCCTATTTCTAAGGGTTGTTTAAGACCTGGGGTCAGACACTCCCTTCCTAAAATCCTCTACATATGATCTGATCTGATCTACTATAGCATTGTATGAGCACGTTAAGCCGTCGGACCCCGGGTACTGGCCCCCCGGTAGTAAATAAGGGCGTCTTCTACCTCGCTTCCGTGTCACTTTCCTTTCGGGCACTCTAGCCCAAATCTCCTAGCTTCCTATTTCTAAGGGTTGTTTAAGACCTGGGGTCAGACACTCCCTTCCTAAAATCCTCTACATATGATCTGATCTGATCTACTATAGCATTGTATGAGCACGTTAAGCCGTCGGACCCCGGGTACTAGCCCCCGGTAGTAAATAAGGGCGTCTTCTACCTCGCTTCCGTGTCACTTTCCTATCGGGCACTCTAGCCCAAATCTCCTAGCTTCCTATTTTTAAGGGTTGTTTAAGACCTGGGGTCAGACACTCCCTTCCTAAAATCCTCTACATATGATCTGATCTGATCTACTATAGCATTGTATGAGCACGTTAAGCCGTCGGACCCCGGGTACTGGCCCCCCGGTAGTAAATAAGGGCGTCTTCTACCTCGCTTCCGTGTCACTTTCCTATCGGGCACTCTAGCCCAAATCTCCTAGCTTCCTATTTCTAAGGGTTGTTTAAGACCTGGGGTCAGACACTCCCTTCCTAAAATCCTCTACATATGATCTGATCTGATCTACTATAGTATTGTATGAGCACGTTAAGCCGTCGGACCCCGGGTACTGGCCCCCGGTAGTAAATAAGGGCGTCTTCTACCTCGCTTCCGTGTCACTTTCCTATCGAGCACTCTAGCCCAAATCTCCTAGCTTCCTATTTCTAAGGATTGTTTAAGACCTGGGGTCAGACACTCCCTTCCTAAAATCCTCTACATATGATCTGATCTGATCTACTATAGTATTGTATGAGCACGTTAAGCCGTCGGACCCCGGGTACTGGACCCCGGTAGTAAATAAGGGCGTCTTCTACCTCGCTTCTGTGTCACTTTCCTATCGGGCACTCTAACCCAAATCTCCTAGCTTCCTATTTCTAAGGGTTGTTTAAGACCTGGGGTCAGACACTCCCTTCCTAAAATCCTCTACATATGATCTGATCTGATCTACTATAGCATTGTATGAGCACGTTAAGCCGTCGGACCCCGGGTACTGACCCCCCGGTATTAAATAAGGGCGTCTTCTACCTCGCTTCCGTGTCACTTTCCTATCGGACACTCTAGCCCAAATCTCCTAGCTTCCTATTTCTAAGGGTTGTTTAAGACCTGGGGTCAGACACTCCCTTCCTAAAATCCTCTACATATGATCTGATCTGATCTACTATAGCATTGTATGAGTACGTTAAGCCATCGGACCCCGGGTACTGGCCCCCCGGTAGTAAATAAGAGCGTCTTCTACCTCGCTTCCGTGTCACTTTCCTATCGGGCACTGTAGCCCAAATCTCCTAGCTTCCTATTTCTAAGGGTTGTTTAAGACCTGGGGTCAGACACTCCCTTCCTAAAATCCTCTACATATGATCTGAGCTGATCTACTATAGCATTGTATGAGCACGTTAAGCCGTCGGACCCCGGGTACTGGCCCCCGGTAGTAAATAAGGGCGTCTTCTACCTCGCTTCCGTGTCACTTTCCTATCGGGCACTCCAGCCCAAATCTCCTAGCTTCCTATTTCTAAGGGTTGTTAAAGACCTGGCGTCAGACACACCCATCCTAAAATCGTCTACATATGATCTGATCTGATCAACTATAGCATTGTATGAGCACGTTAAGCCGTCGGACCCCGGGTACTGGCCCCCGGTAGTAAATAAGGGCGTCTTCTACCTCGCTTCCGTGTCACTTTTCTATCGGGCACTCTAGCCTAAATCTCCTTGCTTCCTATTTCTAAGGGTTGTTTAAGACCTGGGGTCAGACACTCCCTTCCTAAAATCCTCTACATATGATCTGATCTGATCTACTATAGCATTGCATGAGCACGTTAAGCCGTCGGACCCCGGGTACTAGCCCCCGGTAGTAAATAAGGGCGTCTTCTACCTCGCTTCCGTGTCACTTTCCTATCGGGCACTCTAGCCCAAATCTCCTAGCTTCCTATTTCTAAGGGTTGTTTAAGACCTGGGGTCAGACACTCCCTTCCTAAAATCCTCTACATATGATCTGATCTGATCTACTATAGCATTGTATGAGCACGTTAAGCCGTCGGACCCCGGGTACTGGCCCCCCGGTAGTAAATAAGGGCGTCTTCTACCTCGCTTCCGTGTCACTTTCCTTTCGGGCACTCTAGCCCAAATCTCCTAGCTTCCTATTTCTAAGGGTTGTTTAAGACCTGGGGTCAGACACTCCCTTCCTAAAATCCTCTACATATGATCTGATCTGATCTACTATAGCATTGTATGAGCACGTTAAGCCGTCGGACCCCGGGTACTAGCCCCCGGTAGTAAATAAGGGCGTCTTCTACCTCGCTTCCGTGTCACTTTCCTATCGGGCACTCTAGCCCAAATCTCCTAGCTTCCTATTTTTAAGGGTTGTTTAAGACCTGGGGTCAGACACTCCCTTCCTAAAATCCTCTACATATGATCTGATCTGATCTACTATAGTATTGTATGAGCACGTTAAGCCGTCGGACCCCGGGTACTGGACCCCGGTAGTAAATAAGGGCGTCTTCTACCTCGCTTCCGTGTCACTTTCCTATCGGGCACTCTAGCCCAAATCTCGTAGCTTCCTATTTCTAAGGGTTGTTTAAGACCTGGGGTCAGACACTCCCTTCCTAAAATCCTCTACATATGATCTGATCTGATCTACTATAGCATTGTATGAGCACGTTAAGAAGTCGGACCCCGGGTATTGGCCCCCGGTAATAAATAAGGGTGTCTTCTACCTCGCTTTCGTGTTACTTTCCTATCGGGCAATCTAGCCCAAATCTCGTAGCTTCCTATTTCTAAGGGTTGTTTAAGACCTGGGGTCAGACACTCCCTTCCTAAAATCCTCTACATATGATCTGATCTGATCTACTATAGCATTGTATGAGCACGTTAAGCCGTCGGACCCCGGGTACTGGCCCCCGGTAGTAAATAAGGGCGTCTTCTACCTCGCTTCTGTGTCACTTTCCTATCTGGCACTCTAGCCCAAATCTCCTAGCTTCCTATTTCTAAGGGTTGTTTAAGACCTGGGGTCAGACACTCCCTTCCTAAAATCCTCTACATATGATCTGAGCTGATCTACTATAGCATTGTATGAGCACGTTAAGCCGTCGGACCCCGGGTACTGGCCCCCCGGTAGTAAATAAGGGCGTCTTCTACCTCGCTTCCGTGTCACTTTCCTATCGGGCACTCCAGCCCAAATCTCCTAGCTTCCTATTTCTAAGGGTTGTTTAAGACCTGGCGTCAGACACTCCCTTCCTAAAATCCTCTACATATGATCTGATCTGATCTACTATAGCATTGTATGAGCACGTTAAGCCGTCGGACCCCGGGTACTGGCCCCCCGGTAGTAAATAAGGGCGTCTTCTACCTCGCTTCCGTGTCACTTTCCTATCGGGCACTCTAGCCCAAATCTCCTAGCTTCCTATTTCTAAGGGTTGTTTAAGACCTGGGGTCAGACACTCCCTTCCTAAAATCCTCTACATATGATCTGATCTGATCTACTATAGCATTGTATGAGCACGTTAAGCCGTCGGACCCCGGGTACTAGCCCCCGGTAGTAAATAAGGGCGTCATCTACCTCGCTTCCGTGTCACTTTCCTATCGGGCACTCTAGCCCAAATCTCCTAGCTTCCTATTTCTAAGGGTTGTTTAAGACCTGGGGTCAGACACTCCCTTCCTAAAATCCTCTACATATGATCTGATCTGATCTACTATAGCATTGTATGAGCACGTTAAGCCGTCGGACCCCGGGTACTAGCCCCCGGTAGTAAATAAGGGCGTCTTCTACCTCGCTTCCGTGTCACTTTCCTATCGGGCACTCTAGCCCAAATCTCGTAGCTTCCTATTTCTAAGGGTTGTTTAAGACCTGGGGTCAGACACTCCCTTCCTAAAATCCTCTACATATGATCTGATCTGATCTACTATAGCATTGTATGAGCACGTTAAGCCGTCGGACCCCGGGTACTGGCCCCCCGGTAGTAAATAAGGGCGTCTTCTACTTCGCTTCCGTGTCACTTTCCTATCGGGCACTCTAGCCCAAATCTCGTAGCTTCCTATTTCTAAGGGTTGTTTAAGACCTGGGGTCAGACACTCCCTTCCTAAAATCCTCTACATATGATCTGATCTGATCTACTATAGCATTGTATGAGCACGTTAAGCCGTCGGACCCCGGGTACTGGCCCCCGGTAGTAAATAAGGGCGTCTTCTACTTCGCTTCCGTGTCACTTTCCTATCGGGCACTCTAGCCCAAATCTCGTAGCTTCCTATTTCTAAGGGTTGTTTAAGACCTGGGGTCAGACACTCCCTTCCTAAAATCCTCTACATATGATCTGATCTGATCTACTATAGCATTGTATGAGCACGTTAAGCCGTCGGACCATGGATACTGGCCCCCCGGTAGTAAATAAGGGCGTCTTCTACCTCGCTTCCGTGTCACTTTCCTATCGGGCACCCTAGCCCAAATCTCCTAGCTTCCTATTTCTAAGGGTTGTTTAAGACCTGGGGTCAGAAACTCCCTTCCTAAAATCCTCTACATATGATCTGATCTGATCTACTATAGCATTGTATGAGCACGTTAAGCCGTCGGACCCCGGGTACTGGCCCCCCGGTAGTAAATAAGGGCGTCTTCTACTTCGCTTCGGTGTCACTTTCCTATCGGGCACTCTAGCCCAAATCTCGTAGCTTCCTATTTCTAAGGGTTGTTTAAGACCTGGGGTCAGACACTCCCTTCCTAAAATCCTCTACATATGATCTGATCTGATCTACTATAGCATTGAATGAGCACGTTAAGCCGTCTGACCCCGGGTACTGGCCCCCGGTAGTAAATAAGGGCGTCTTCTACTTCGCTTCCGTGTCACTTTCCTATCGGGCACCCTAGCCCAAATCTCGTAGCTTCCTATTTCTAAGGGTTGTTTAAGACCTGGGGTCAGACACTCCCTTTCCTAAAATCCTCTACATATGATCTGATCTGATCTACTATAGCATTGTATGAGCACGTTAAGCTGTCGGACCCCGGGTACTGGCCCCCGGTAGTAAATAAGGGCGTCTTCTACTTCGCTTCCGTGTCACTTTCCTATCGGGCACTCTAGCCCAAATCTCCTAGCTTCCTATTTCTAAGGGTTGTTTAAGACCTGGGGTCAGACACTCCCTTCCTAAAATCCTCTACATATGATCTGATCTGATCTACTATAGCATTGTATGAGCACGTTAAGCCGTCGGACCCCGGGTACTAGCCCCCGGTAGTAAATAAGGGCGTCTTCTACCTCGCTTCCGTGTCACTTTCCTATCGGGCACTCTAGCCCAAATCTCCTAGCTTCCTATTTTTAAGGGTTGTTTAAGACCTGGGGTCAGACACTCCCTTCCTAAAATCCTCTACATATGATCTGATCTGATCTACTATAGCATTGTATGAGTACGTTAAGCCGTCGGACCCCGGGTACTGGCCCCCGGTAGTAAATAATGGCGTCTTCTACCTCGCTTCCGTGTCACTTTCCTATCGGGCACTCTAGCCCAAATCTCCTAGCTTCCTATTTCTAAGGGTTGTTTAAGACCTGGGGTCAGACACTCCCTTCCTAAAATCCTCTACATATGATCTGATCTGATCTACTATAGCATTGTATGAGCACGTTAAGCCGTCGGACCCCGGGTACTGGCCCCCCGGTAGTAAATAAGGGCGTCTTCTACTTCGCTTCCGTGTCACTTTCCTATCGGGCACTCTAGCCCAAATCTCGTAGCTTCCTATTTCTAAGGGTTGTTTAAGACCTGGGGTCAGACACTCCCTTCCTAAAATCCTCTACATATGATCTGATCTGATCTACTATAGCATTGTATGAGCACGTTAAGCCGTCGGACCATGGATACTGGCCCCCCGGTAGTAAATAAGGGCGTCTTCTACCTCGCTTCCGTGTCACTTTCCTATCGGGCACCCTAGCCCAAATCTCCTAGCTTCCTATTTCTAAGGGTTGTTTAAGACCTGGGGTCAGAAACTCCCTTCCTAAAATCCTCTACATATGATCTGATCTGATCTACTATAGCATTGTATGAGCACGTTAAGCCGTCGGACCCCGGGTACTGGCCCCCCGGTAGTAAATAAGGGCGTCTTCTACTTCGCTTCGGTGTCACTTTCCTATCGGGCACTCTAGCCCAAATCTCGTAGCTTCCTATTTCTAAGGGTTGTTTAAGACCTGGGGTCAGACACTCCCTTCCTAAAATCCTCTACATATGATCTGATCTGATCTACTATAGCATTGTATGAGCACGTTAAGCCGTCTGACCCCGGGTACTGGCCCCCCGGTAGTAAATAAGGGCGTCTTCTACCTCGCTTCCGTGTCACTTTCCTATCGGGCACTCTAGCCCAAATCTCGTAGCTTCCTATTTCTAAGGGTTGTTTAAGACCTGGGGTCAGACACTCCCTTCCTAAAATCCTCTACATATGATCTGATCTGATCTACTATAGCATTGTATGAGCACGTTAAGCCGTCGGACCATGGATACTGGCCCCCGGTAGTAAATAAGGGCGTCTTCTACCTCGCTTCCGTGTCACTTTCCTATCTGGCACTCTAGCCCAAATCTCCTAGCTTCCTATTTCTAAGGGTTGTTTAAGACCTGGGGTCAGACACTCCCTTCCTAAAATCCTCTACATATGATCTGATCTGATCTACTATAGCATTGTATGAGCACGTTAAGCCGTCGGACCCCGGGTACTGGCCCCCGGTAGTAAATAAGGGCGTCTTCTACTTCGCTTCCGTGTCACTTTCCTATCGGGCACTCTAGCCCAAATCTCGTAGCTTCCTATTTCTAAGGGTTGTTTAAGACCTGGGGTCAGACACTCCCTTCCTAAAATCCTCTACATATGATCTGATCTGATCTACTATAGCATTGTATGAGCACGTTAAGCCGTCGGACCATGGATACTGGCCCCCGGTAGTAAATAAGGGCGTCTTCTACCTCGCTTCCGTGTCACTTTCCTATCGGGCACCCTAGCCCAAATCTCCTAGCTTCCTATTTCTAAGGGTTGTTTCAGACCTGGGGTCAGAAACTCCCTTCCTAAAATCCTCTACATATGATCTGATCTGATCTACTATAGCATTGTATGAGCACGTTAAGCCGTCGGACCCCGGGTACTGGCCCCCCGGTAGTAAATAAGGGCGTCTTCTACTTCGCTTCGGTGTCACTTTCCTATCGGGCACTCTAGCCCAAATCTCGTAGCTTCCTATTTCTAAGGGTTGTTTAAGACCTGGGGTCAGACACTCCCTTCCTAAAATCCTCTACATATGATCTGATCTGATCTACTATAGCATTGTATGAGCACGTTAAGCCGTCTGACCCCGGGTACTGGCCCCCCGGTAGTAAATAAGGGCGTCTTCTACTTCGCTTCCGTGTCACTTTCCTATCGGGCACCCTAGCCCAAATCTCGTAGCTTCCTATTTCTAAGGGTTGTTTAAGACCTGGGGTCAGACACTCCCTTTCTAAAATCCTCTACATATGATCTGATCTGATCTACTATAGCATTGTATGAGCACGTTAAGCCGTCGGACCATGGATACTGGCCCCCCGGTAGTAAATAAGGGCGTCTTCTACCTCGCTTCCGTGTCACTTTCCTATCGGGCACCCTAGCCCAAATCTCCTAGCTTCCTATTTCTAAGGGTTGTTTAAGACCTGGGGTCAGACACTCTCTTCCTAAAATCCTCTACATATGATCTGATCTGATCTACTATAGCATTGTATGAGCACGTTAAGCCGTCGGACCCCGGGTACTGGCCCCCCGGTAGTAAATAAGGGCGTCTTCTACTTCGCTTCCGTGTCACTTTCCTATCGGGCACTCTAGCCCAAATCTCGTAGCTTCCTATTTCTAAGGGTTGTTTAAGACCTGGGGTCAGACACTCCCTTCCTAAAATCCTCTACATATGATCTGATCTGATCTACTATAGCATTGTATGAGCACGTTAAGCCGTCGGACCATGGATACTGGCCCCCCGGTAGTAAATAAGGGCGTCTTCTACCTCGCTTCCGTGTCACTTTCCTATCGGGCACCCTAGCCCAAATCTCCTAGCTTCCTATTTCTAAGGGTTGTTTAAGACCTGGGGTCAGAAACTCCCCTTCCTAAAATCCTCTACATATGATCTGATCTGATCTACTATAGCATTGCATGAGCACGTTAAGCCGTCGGACCCCGGGTACTGGCCCCCCGGTAGTAAATAAGGGCGTCTTCTACCTCGCTTCCGTGTCACTTTTCTATCGGGCACTCTAGCCTAAATCTCCTTGCTTCCTATTTCTAAGGGTTGTTTAAGACCTGGGGTCAGACACTCCCTTCCTAAAATCCTCTACATATGATCTGATCTGATCTACTATAGCATTGCATGAGCACGTTAAGCCGTCGGACCCCGGGTACTAGCCCCCGGTAGTAAATAAGGGCGTCTTCTACCTCGCTTCCGTGTCACTTTCCTATCGGGCACTCTAGCCCAAATCTCCTAGCTTCCTATTTCTAAGGGTTGTTTAAGACCTGGGGTCAGACACTCCCTTCCTAAAATCCTCTACATATGATCTGATCTGATCTACTATAGCATTGTATGAGCACGTTAAGCCGTCGGACCCCGGGTACTGGCCCCTGGTAGTAAATAAGGGCGTCTTCTACCTCGCTTCCGTGTCACTTTCCTTTCGGGCACTCTAGCCCAAATCTCCTAGCTTCCTATTTCTAAGGGTTGTTTAAGACCTGGGGTCAGACACTCCCTTCCTAAAATCCTCTACATATGATCTGATCTGATCTACTATAGCATTGTATGAGCACGTTAAGCCGTCGGACCCCGGGTACTAGCCCCCGGTAGTAAATAAGGGCGTCTTCTACCTCGCTTCCGTGTCACTTTCCTATCGGGCACTCTAGCCCAAATCTCCTAGCTTCCTATTTTTAAGGGTTGTTTAAGACCTGGGGTCAGACACTCCTTCCTAAAATCCTCTACATATGATCTGATCTGATCTACTATAGTATTGTATGAGCACGTTAAGCCGTCGGACCCCGGGTACTGGACCCCGGTAGTAAATAAGGGCGTCTTCTACCTCGCTTCCGTGTCACTTTCCTATCGGGCACTCTAGCCCAAATCTCGTAGCTTCCTATTTCTAAGGGTTGTTTAAGACCTGGGGTCAGACACTCCCTTCCTAAAATCCTCTACATATGATCTGATCTGATCTACTATAGCATTGTATGAGCACGTTAAGAAGTCGGACCCCGGGTATTGGCCCCCGGTAATAAATAAGGGTGTCTTCTACCTCGCTTTCCGTGTTACTTTCCTATCGGGCAATCTAGCCCAAATCTCGTAGCTTCCTATTTCTAAGGGTTGTTTAAGACCTGGGGTCAGACACTCCCTTCCTAAAATCCTCTACATATGATCTGATCTGATCTACTATAGCATTGTATGAGCACGTTAAGCCGTCGGACCCCGGGTACTGGCCCCCCGGTAGTAAATAAGGGCGTCTTCTACCTCGCTTCTGTGTCACTTTCCTATCTGGCACTCTAGCCCAAATCTCCTAGCTTCCTATTTCTAAGGGTTGTTTAAGACCTGGGGTCAGACACTCCCTTCCTAAAATCCTCTACATATGATCTGAGCTGATCTACTATAGCATTGTATGAGCACGTTAAGCCGTCGGACCCCGGGTACTGGCCCCCGGTAGTAAATAAGGGCGTCTTCTACCTCGCTTCCGTGTCACTTTCCTATCGGGCACTCCAGCCCAAATCTCCTAGCTTCCTATTTCTAAGGGTTGTTTAAGACCTGGCGTCAGACACTCCTTCCTAAAATCCTCTACATATGATCTGATCTGATCTACTATAGCATTGTATGAGCACGTTAAGCCGTCGGACCCCGGGTACTGGCCCCCGGTAGTAAATAAGGGCGTCTTCTACCTCGCTTCCGTGTCACTTTCCTATCGGGCACTCTAGCCCAAATCTCCTAGCTTCCTATTTCTAAGGGTTGTTTAAGACCTGGGGTCAGACACTCCCTTCCTAAAATCCTCTACATATGATCTGATCTGATCTACTATAGCATTGTATGAGCACGTTAAGCCGTCGGACCCCGGGTACTAGCCCCCGGTAGTAAATAAGGGCGTCATCTACCTCGCTTCCGTGTCACTTTCCTATCGGGCACTCTAGCCCAAATCTCCTAGCTTCCTATTTCTAAGGGTTGTTTAAGACCTGGGGTCAGACACTCCCTTCCTAAAATCCTCTACATATGATCTGATCTGATCTACTATAGCATTGTATGAGCACGTTAAGCTGTCGGACCCCGGGTACTAGCCCCCGGTAGTAAATAAGGGCGTCTTCTACCTCGCTTCCGTGTCACTTTCCTATCGGGCACTCTAGCCCAAATCTCGTAGCTTCCTATTTCTAAGGGTTGTTTAAGACCTGGGGTCAGACACTCCTTCCTAAAATCCTCTACATATGATCTGATCTGATCTACTATAGCATTGTATGAGCACGTTAAGCCGTCGGACCCCGGGTACTGGCCCCCGGTAGTAAATAAGGGCGTCTTCTACTTCGCTTCCGTGTCACTTTCCTATCGGGCACTCTAGCCCAAATCTCGTAGCTTCCTATTTCTAAGGGTTGTTTAAGACCTGGGGTCAGACACTCCCTTCCTAAAATCCTCTACATATGATCTGATCTGATCTACTATAGCATTGTATGAGCACGTTAAGCCGTCGGACCCCGGGTACTGGCCCCCCGGTAGTAAATAAGGGCGTCTTCTACTTCGCTTCCGTGTCACTTTCCTATCGGGCACTCTAGCCCAAATCTCGTAGCTTCCTATTTCTAAGGGTTGTTTAAGACCTGGGGTCAGACACTCCCTTCCTAAAATCCTCTACATATGATCTGATCTGATCTACTATAGCATTGTATGAGCACGTTAAGCCGTCGGACCATGGATACTGGCCCCCCGGTAGTAAATAAGGGCGTCTTCTACCTCGCTTCCGTGTCACTTTCCTATCGGGCACCCTAGCCCAAATCTCCTAGCTTCCTATTTCTAAGGGTTGTTTAAGACCTGGGGTCAGAAACTCCCTTCCTAAAATCCTCTACATATGATCTGATCTGATCTACTATAGCATTGTATGAGCACGTTAAGTTGTCGGACCCCGGGTACTGGCCCCCCGGTAGTAAATAAGGGCGTCTTCTACTTCGCTTCGGTGTCACTTTCCTATCGGGCACTCTAGCCCAAATCTCGTAGCTTCCTATTTCTAAGGGTTGTTTAAGACCTGGGGTCAGACACTCCCTTCCTAAAATCCTCTACATATGATCTGATCTGATCTACTATAGCATTGAATGAGCACGTTAAGCCGTCTGACCCCGGGTACTGGCCCCCCGGTAGTAAATAAGGGCGTCTTCTACTTCGCTTCCGTGTCACTTTCCTATCGGGCACCCTAGCCCAAATCTCGTAGCTTCCTATTTCTAAGGGTTGTTTAAGACCTGGGGTCAGACACTCCCTTTCTAAAATCCTCTACATATGATCTGATCTGATCTACTATAGCATTGTATGAGCACGTTAAGCTGTCGGACCCCGGGTACTGGCCCCCGGTAGTAAATAAGGGCGTCTTCTACTTCGCTTCCGTGTCACTTTCCTATCGGGCACTCTAGCCCAAATCTCCTAGCTTCCTATTTCTAAGGGTTGTTTAAGACCTGGGGTCAGACACTCCCTTCCTAAAATCCTCTACATATGATCTGATCTGATCTACTATAGCATTGTATGAGCACGTTAAGCCGTCGGACCCCGGGTACTAGCCCCCGGTAGTAAATAAGGGCGTCTTCTACCTCGCTTCCTGTGTCACTTTCCTATCGGGCACTCTAGCCCAAATCTCCTCTAGCTTCCTATTTTTAAGGGTTGTTTAAGACCTGGGGTCAGACACTCCCTTCCCTAAAATCCTCTACATATGATCTGATCTGATCTACTATAGCATTGTATGAGTACGTTAAGCCGTCAGACCCCGGGTACTGGCCCCCGGTAGTAAAATAATGGCGTCTTCTTACCTCTGCTTCCGTGTCACTTTCCTATCGGGCACTCTAGCCCAAATCTCCCGAAGGCTTCCTATTTCTAAGGAAGTTGTTTAAGACTCTGGGGTCAGACACTCCCTTCCTAAAATCCCTCTACATATGATCTGATCTGATCTACTATAGCATTGTATGAGCACGTTAAGCCGTCGGACCCCGGGTACTGGCCCCCCGGTAGTAAATCAAGGGCGTCTTCTACTTCGCTTCCGTGTCACTCTCTCCTATCGCGGCACTCTAGCCCAAATCTCGTAGCTTCCTATTTCTAAGGGTTGTTTAAGACCTGGGGTCAGACACTCCCTTCCTAAAATCCTCTACATATGATCTGATCTGATCTACTATAGCATTGTATGAGCACGTTAAGCCGTCGGACCCCATGGATACTGGCACCCCCGGTAGTAAATAAGGGCGTCTTCTACCTCGCTTCCGTGTCACTTTCCTATCGGGCACCCTAGCCCAAATCTCCTAGCTTCCTATTTCTAAGGGTTGTTTTAAGACCTGGGGTCAGAAACTCCCTTCCTAAAATCCTCTCACATATGATCTTTGATCTGATCTACTATAGCATTGTATGAGCACGTTAAGCCGTCGGACCCCGGGTACTGGCCCCCGGTAGTAAATAAGGGCGTCTTCTCACTTCGCTTCGGTGTCACTTTCCTATCGGGCACTCTAGCCCAAATCTCGTAGCTTCCTATTTCTAAGGGGTTGTTTAAGACCTGGGGTCAGACACTCCCTTCCTAAAATCCTCTACATATGATCTGATCTGATCTACTATAGCATTGTATGAGCACGTTAAGCCGTCTGACCCCGGGTACTGGCCCCCCGGTAGTAAATAAGGGCGTCTTCTACTTCGCTTCCGTGTCACTTTCCTATCGGAGCACCCTAGCCCAAATCTCGTAGCTTCCTATTTCTAAGGGTTGTTTAAGACCTGGGGTCAGACACTCCCTTCCTCTAAAATCCTCTACATATGATCTGATCTGATCTACTATAGCATTGTATGAGCACGTTAAGCCGTCGGACCATGGATACTGGCCCCCGGTAGTAAATAAGGGCGTCTTCTACCTCGCTTCCGTGTCACTTTCCTATCTGGCACTTCTAGCTCCAAATCTCCTAGCTTCCTATTTCTAAGAGGTTGTTTAAGACCTGGGGTCAGACACTCCCTTCCTAAAATCCTCTACATATGATCTGATCTGATCTACTATAGCATTGTATGAGCACGTTAAGCCGTCGGACCCCGGGTACTGGCCCCTCGGTAGTAAATAAGGGCGTCTTCTACTTCGCTTCCGTGTCACTTTCCTATCGGGCACTCTAGCCCAAATCTCGTAGCTTCCTATTTCTAAGGGTTGTTTAAGACCTGGGGTCAGACACTCCCTTCCTAAAATCCTCTACATATGATCTGATCTGATCTACTATAGCATTGTATGAGCACGTTAAGCCGTCGGACCATGGATACTGGCCCCCCCGGTAGTAAATAAGGGCGTCTTCTCACCTCGCTTCTCCTGTGTCACTTTCCTATCGGGCACCCTAGCCCAAATCTCCTAGCTTCCTATTTCTAAGGGTTGTTTCAGACCTGGGGTCAGAAACTCTCTTCCTAAAATCCTCTACATATGATCTGATCTGATCTACTATAGCATTGTATGAGCACGTTAAGCCGTCGGACCCCGGGTACTGGCCCCCGGTAGTAAATAAGGGCGTCTTCTACTTCGCTTCGGTGTCACTTTCCTATCGGGCACTCTAGCCCAAATCTCGTTAGCTTCCTATTTCTAAGGGTTGTTTAAGACCTGGGGTCAGACACTCCCTTCCTAAAATCCTCTACATATGATCTGATCTGATCTACTATAGCATTGTATGAGCACGTTAAGCCGTCTGACTCCCGGGTACTGGCCCCCCGGTAGTAAATAAGGGCGTCTTCTACTTCACTTCCGCTTGTCACTTTCCTATCGGGCACCCTAGCCCAAATCTCGTAGCTTCCTATTTCTAAGGGTTGTTTAAGACCTGGGGTCAGACACTCCCTTTCTAAAATCCTCTACGCATATGATCTGATCTGATCTACTATAGCATTGTATGAGCACGTTAAGCCGTCGGACCATGGATACTGGCCCCCCGGTAGTAAATAAGGGCGTCTTCTACCTCGCTTCCGTGTCACTTTCCTATCGGGCACCCTAGCCCAAATCTCCTAGCTTCCTATTTCTAAGGGTTGTTTAAGACCTGGGGTCAGACACTCCCTTCCTAAAATCCTCTACATATGATCTGATCTGATCTACTATAGCATTGTATGAGCACGTTAAGCCGTCGGACCCCGGGTACTGGCCCCCGGTAGTAAATAAGGGCGTCTTCTACTTCGCTTCCG